>JBCEDM010000007.1:2432500-3632500 GCA_039880735.1 Diaporthe australafricana | reverse complement strand
ATACAGAACATCGAACATCGGACCTAACGGCATCCCAAGAAACACCACTCATTAGCATAATGGCTTCATTCCGATACTCTCTCGTTCTCCTAGGCCTCCTCACGCTGATCGGCATGCCCAACGCCGTCCTCAGCAGGCCGGGCCCCACAGGCCCACGCTCCACCACTGGGTACCCGAACCAGCCCATCAACAAGCGCTCGGCGCAGGAGGTCATCCAGGAGCTGAGCCTCGTCCCCAACGAGGAGAAGGGCTACTACGTCCAGAGCTTCGAGGACCCCTACGCCATCCCCTGCCTGAACCGCTCCGCCAGCACGGCCAGTAAGCATCTTCTGGAGACAATTCTAACCTTTCGGGGACCAAACATGTGCCAGATCCGTGGCCTGTCTCAGCAGCCTACCTCGGAGTCCTTTGTTAGGCTGCAGATTTTGGGACATGCTATGGGCACACAGTGTTCTGGTCTCGTCCATTTTTGTATAAAACTTATTCCTTAGTACTTTGATAGCTGACTCCAAATGCTGCAGTCTACTACCTCCTCGAGGGCAGCGACGGCGACTCGGTCTGGCACCGCGTCGACGCCGTCGAGCTCTGGCACTTTTATGCTGGCGCGCCGCTGGTCCTGTCTCTGTCGTATGACGATGGGCAGCCGCTGCGGGAGCTGACGCTTGGCCCGGATATTTTTGATGGCGAGCGGCCGCAGGTGGCTATCGGCAAGGGGGAGTGGCAGTCGGCGAGGAGCCTTGGCGAGTGGACACTCGTTGGGACGACAGGTATGAGGCTTCTCTCTATCTTATTGTGTTTATTATCGTGTCTGCACTGGCTAAATTCACCAATACTAGTTGCCCCTGGCTTTATCCCGAGTGGAGTTGAGCTTGCCGACCCCGGATGGACCCCAGATGCGTCGTGAAGAGCTAGGAGCACGAGAAAGTTCTGATTCTACTACTGGTAATTTCATGGTGGCCGTAAAGATGAAAGTTGTTGATTGAAAGCTGCGCGGCTATGCTAGCTTCAACCCTTGGTGTCCATCAGATACGTTACTTGAGCGGTGCAATCACAGCCTCATCGATCACCAGGCTATGTTGGTGACTATCATCTTGCAAATAAACTTTTATAAAGCTCAAACAGATTTCTCCCAGCATCAAATGTTGGTCCTTGTCCCAGGCATAGAAATTCCATACGTTTCGTCCCTGAATCTTGTATTTCACTACAGTCCGTATGGGCTCTCGTCACTTTGGGACTTCACATGCTGGACTTGATGATGGGCCGTCGGAACGAGGACGGCTAAGATAGGCACATCTGAGCCATGGTGGAACAACATTCATTCACTGCCTTCATCTTGGCTAAATTGTTGTCAAAACCACGCTATTTCTATGAAACTTCGCTTCATGTCGGCGATAGATCAATGATAGGGCGGTGCATCGGACGCTGACGGAGCCACATGGCAAATTTCCCAAGAGTGAATTGGACACAGGCTTTGTAGAGTGCCGCAAGGATTATTTCAGTAATACGTTCACCTGGGGATTGATGTCTTTACTAAAGCCACCACACTTCTAGCTCAATTTTATAGTAAGGCTCTCGAGTCTCCTCAGAGGGTTAGCTCATAAAGCCTCGTAGCCGGCGGATGTCAGCCTCGAGAGTCTTCAAAGTTACTCATGGAAAATCCAAGGCTTTAGTCCACGCGCTACATGTAGATATTTAGCAATTAGAGGATAATTACTATTCCTTTCAGTTTGACTTTGGAGGCCAGGGCTTCGGGAAGGTTTAATAGAAATTGAAGCTCTGTCGCCTGTCATCTATGCGTGTGTACCCTACCACTGGCCATGAAATGTGACAAGCTTCTTGGCTTCTTAAGTCAATATGTACTTACCTCTGCTCACGACAGCACCATTGTCGTGGATGCCGCCTGCAAGCCTAGTCGAGTAAGGAGATTCTCAAGCGCAGCCTATGCGTGGGTGAGACATAATCGATGCAGACCAAGCTGCAATCTAGGGAACGGAGCCGTAACGGACACAAAACAAAACGGCAGGGCACTAGAGCTGGAAGCCTCGAAACAACCGAGGACACTTGCAATCAGCAGAGGTGCCTAGGGCGTGTCACACAAATTGGGGGGTAACTAGAGCTCACGGCGTTAGTGGGCCGGGCTTCCAAATCCAAGTGCAGGTCTGGTACGCCCAACAGCATGACACCAAACTAACGAGCTACCTAGGTATGAGACTAACGGGTCTACTCGCTCGGCAATGTGGGGTACTAGCGGGGGTCAGCGTGGCATGGTCGACACGATAGCGGCAGCGAAAACGACCGACCGAGACTCAAAGATAGGGACTCGGTTAGCTGCAACGACGCACCACCAAGGGCGCCCTCTCCCTGGTGGTGGAGAGGGAGGGATGAAGGTTACTGTACATACAATACACACACACACAAACTGCTGCATGCGTGTGGCTCTTGCAGAAAGGAAGGTATGATGATGGATACCGGAATTAGCATCCGACTGCATGTTCGCTGGGTGGCTGTGGGGACACCTCTGCCTCTCTGAGCTGTGTGCAGCGGCACGAAAGCATGCAGCGTCTTGCTGGCCAACCTCGCTTGGCTTCTTTGGGCCGGCGGGAATACAATCCGGCCCCAGCTGATCTGATTTGGCCTGCAAGTGAGAAATTTGGTCCGCCATGGCGCCATGCCCGTTTTCCAAATACCCCCCTTCCAAAGGGGGCCCAGCTTCCATCATGCGCCTTAGAGGGGTTGCGAAATGGAGCCTCGGTTTGGGTTTAAACTTTGTCTCCTGCGCAGCTCTCCTGCACAACAACGAAAGCCAATTGCACACAGTATGCAGGAAATTGGTTTCGTCTATCCCATCTGGCGGGAGGCCAAGCCCCGGGCGGGCTCGATGCAATATCGGGTAAAGGGGAATGGAGCAAGTGATGCGGATGCCCTCACTCTTTCGCAAGAGATCCCGAATAGTTGACGTGAAGATGAGCTCAAGTGATTACCTAATTGATCTGGATCTGGCAACCGATGATCTCTGAGCAAATCGGTTCGAGCCGAGCGTCAGGGACGGATCTCTGCGGAGCAAAGCAGAGCTTGGTTTTGCATTACATACTACAGCACGTGGAGGGCGGATGTTTTACTCCGCAGTCTGCCGATCAATGGTTCCATCTTTCATTGTTCTCTTGTCAGTGTAGAAACCGCTAGAAATCCCAACTGCTCATAATGAGGGCATTCCCGAACCGCCGCCGTCGAGGTCTGGATCGTTCGCCGCCCCGACAAGCTGTGGGCCAATATGCAAAGAAACAGACAAAGCGTGTGCAAATCCCAAGCGCTGGTCTGCAGCCAGACGACAAGCCACACACAAAGCAGACCCGTTAGACCGCCTTGATGACGGCGCGTCCCTCTCTCGCCCATCCCGCTAGGACAAGCCACCAGTGCCACTTCACAACTCACGACGACCAGACCCTGCGTCATTAGCATTAGAGTCCACCACACCCCCCCGATCGACGCTATTCCGGCCTGCAGGCAGGGTCTCGACGATGAGACCCTGATTCCCGGAATCGAAAAGCTGTAGTGCTCAACCACACAAAGGGCCGTCGGTGACGCCCACAACGGGGGAACTTGTTCATCAGAGCAGGTTGTGAGTTCAAATGTTTGCTGCTGAATGTCTAGCCGCATCATCATCGTGGCTTTTGTCGCCCCATCCCATCACCCGTTCGTAGTGTCTGTGTGTGTGTCTGTGTGGGTGGGTGTGAGTTATGTGCGCAGCCACAAATGGGCACGACATGCGAACCGTCCCATCCACCGTCGAGAGGTGCCAACTCTAGAGCTTGGAGCTTGGAGCTTGGGACACAGCTTTGGGAACCAAAGGCGCAGCGCACACGCACTTATGTGCATCAATGGGATCTTCCAAGCTGCCAAAGATAGAAGCACCTCTCGGGCTTTTTCTTTGCCTTGCGCAGCCTCCCCCAAGACCAAACTTGGCAGTCGACGAGCCTCGCTCTGCTTACGTATGGGCCGTCCAGTCAGTCAGTCCCCCTTGGTCTCTCCCGTCTGGTTTTACCCGGGAAGGGCTTGAAGCCATCGCGGTGCCACGGGCACTAGCTCGCTGCACGATGAGGTCAGTCCACCCCCCTCTAGAAACTTCTGTCACGGCCCTGTCAGGAATGGGGGCGGGTAGTCGCCGCGCTAGGGCCTAGCGCCCCCGTTCCTCCTTCGCGGCTGGGGATAGCCTCATCTCTCGTTTCCTTGGCCGGTCGTCGAGGGGCCCCTGGTGCCAGCGACGATATAGCCTCGCGGTGACGGAGGGGAGCAGCCCAAACAAGATTTGACGGCCAGAGCCCGTCGCCCACTAGACGCCAATGAGGGGACCGTACCAGACATTGAAGATGATCTGAAACGAGTCTTCAGCTGCCAAATGGTACTGCGCTCCCAAGCGGTGTGTGTAGCATGGAATCGAGTCGAGTCGAGTCGAGGATGATGACGGCGCCTCCGGCGTGAAAGCCTGCCATCTGCCGGCGCCGTTGTATCGCCTTGTGCGACTGACCGCTCGGGAGAGAAAGAACAAAGTGCATCAAATTGACCAAAGAGGCGCGGCACACAGCAGGACAATATGGGCCTAAGCCTACCTCCCCCTTGGGGTCCCCAGACTATGATGTCGTCGTGCGCCGATTCGACTCATAAACGTGCAGCAAAGCGGGAGTGAGACCCTGGGGGTTGGTTACGTACGACCTTGGAACTGAAAGGAAACCCCCAAGCCAAGCCCCCCGGACCAATCCGCCTGTCAGGCGTTTGAAGGGGGTAGGGTAGGGGGGTGTGCGTGATGCAACTTCCAAGTTATGCGTGCAGGAATGTGTAGTTGTATGTGTGTTCAGGTGTGTGCGCGCGTGCAGACAGGGCTGGCTGTTGGCTGTGTTTGGCGTCGGTCAGTCCAGTTAATCAATTCCATCCCGACCAAAACCGCCCTCGCCAGATTGCATAACGGCATCGGGGGGGGGGGGGGCAAAGACGGAGTGGTACTTGGGCGGGGCTTCTCGGCTATGGAGGGGTCTGGACCTCCCAGCCTGGACTCCGCCCGAGAGACCCGTTTCCTGCGCAGGTTATGTTATCATGAGGTGACAAGCAGAATATTCCTACGGCACAGGACTCTAGAACGGGCCCGGGCGGACATTTAATCTCGTGCCTCTCGGCGTGAAGAAAGAAATGGCGAGGGCGCGAACCGGCTGGCTGTGCTTCGTTATCTACGGGTCAGCCGGGAGAGACGGCCGAGCGTATGGAGCGGGCGGACCCTCCTCTTTGTTTCCGCTTCCGCCGGAGGGGGGGGCTGGGGAGAGGAGCGAGCGATCACTAAACTCGCCGTCTTTGCATCTCCAGTGTATGATATGCACCACATTGACCCATCAAGTTTTGAAGGGGAAAAAATAGCAAGAAATCGGAGCTGGCTGCAACCTGTCCTTTGAGTAATGCTGCTGCAGACACGAAATGGAGGGGGCCCATACCCGTACCGTATCATCTGACTGTGTGGTCGGTTCGAAAAACCTTGGAAGACGGATGGGGCTCTGCAAGCCCACCACGCAAAAGTGCCCAGGTGCGCATGCACTTAGACCGTTGTAGGGCGGGTTTCTTTCTTTGGCCTGTTGCTGCGCGCCCGCCCAGGCCAAGTTTCGGCCGAACCATCCATCGTCGTCGGCGTCGCTGTCGTCGGTATTGCGAAACTGGAAGGGGGAAGGAAACAACAGCAAAACAGAAAATCTGGACCAGCCCATCGCCAGGGCGGCTGAACTTTGAGCGTCGCATCGGCCGTCCCAATCCAACTTTTTTTACCCTCCACTCTTTGAAGGCGCTGGCTGCCCTCTGCTCCCCACTGTGGGCACATTTCCGAAGCATGATCACCGGACGGACAGGTCTAGACCTTTCGCCGCACAGGTGCTGGTGCTGCTGGAGCTGGGCATTGCCCCAGACTTTTTTGCTCGATGGGGGTGTTTTTTCATGATTCCTTCTTCCCTTGTCGGTGCTTTCTTGGAGTGACAGGCCACTAGCGAGAGGGTGGAAACGGTAGATCACACACGACACAGTTGCTTGACGTTCCCGGAGTAGAACTACAATGCTTCGGGGGTTTCCTGCCGAGGCAGTTCCTGGGCAGGCCTGGGGTAGAATGATCGTGACAGAGTGAGTCCATCGGGGGTTTCGCATCACTTCACTGCCCTTTCCAAAAATGTCCGCAGGACGAACTCACTCCCTGCCGCCGGGTTTCTGCTTCTCAACGCCCGCCCGCCTCAACCATCCCCGTTCGTTTCGTGTCACCCGGTGAATCGGGTCGACCCAGCAGACCAGCGGGCGATCACTCTCCCTCGGCCGATCACCACCACCGGCAACTACCAACCAACCATGTGGGCGCGTCCCAAGAACGATTCACGCACCCGCTGGCAGCCCCGGCCGCCCTATGCGAAGGAACTCTTTTTATTCTTTCTTTTTCCAGATCGCGCTAGCATTTTCTCGATCCCGCCGTCGCGCTGGACGGGGTCCCTTGATCTTTTTTTTTTCCACATGGTGTGGCGCGCCTTGCGTTAGTTGCGAGCAAATTTGTCCGAAAAGTATGTGCTCGCGTGCCAACAGCGCGTATGTAGACTATGTGCGTATGTATGTCTGTATGTATGTATGTATGCCTTAGAGAAAGTGTCTCCCGAACGGACGACGGCGTGGGCCTGCCCGTCAAGCCAAGCCAGAGCTGCCCGAACGAGCCCATGTGCGACCTCGCCTCACACATACAGCCATGCGGTGCTACTACGGTGCAGATTGGGAGCCTGACGGGGTCACGGCATGCCGTTGAGCTGCCAGGCTGCATACAGATGTAGGTAGTTGTTGTTGTTGGGCAACTGCGCATTCCCGCGCGGGGAGCCGGAAGCCATCTTGTCTTAGACAGGCAGAGACAGGCAGAGAGATAGGGCGAGTTAGAGGTTGAAACAAGAGGGCTTCATTCGTTGGGGAAAGTGAGGGAAAGTTCCATTCCGGTGGCATCTTGGCAACACCTCCCACCGTAAACAGCCACATGCAGGTGTCGAGAAAATTCGTCGGGCAATTAGCAGAGACATGAGGGCGCCAGAATGTCTTGGATCTTTCAGTCCCCGGTGCCGCCCGACTGAACGGACCGTAGATCCCGCCCGTCCCGCGTCTGCAACGGCTGCTGCAGATGATCGGGGGAGGGGGTTCGGTGGTCACACTCTCTATGCTGTCACATTTGACTTGGAAATTACTCGAGTTATTTGTTTAGGTGTATGTTATTTTGTTGCCTGGGCAATTCGTATTCTATGCCACTCTCTTGTGTACTCCTGATGCTACGACTGAGATGATAAAAAAGACAATTGCTATGCTTCATCAACCAAGCAAGAAAAGCGAGTCCAAACTCCGGAGACGCTTAGATGTGCTGAAATGGAGTTGAATTCGAATTTTGTCCCGTTGTCTCAGCGAAATGCAAAACGCCTTGCTCGCTACACGAGACACACTCTACAGGGAGTTTCTCCGCGGATGTTCCAATCGCTCTCCGTATCGCATTGAGGGGGTATTCGCAAAAACAAGATATCCTAGCGTCAAGAGAAGTAGAGTCAAGAAGAAGAGAAAGAAGATACAAGACCCGCTGTACATGATGCCCCTCCCATTGGACCACAAGTTGCAAATGAGATCCAGCCCGGCTTGTGAGACAAAGTGATACAAGATTAAGGGTTCCTTCAGAATGTCGACTGAATTCCATCGGTATTCGCCGGCGGCGGTGTCATGATAACGTCAAGAGGCTTGTGCAATCAAGGGCAGCCAACAACAGACCAGATAGGAAAATTGAAGAGGGTGGAGTCGTTCGCCCTGATCAAGAAGCCCCGGTGGAGTCGCAATGTGTCGGACCCTCGGGAAGAGGGGAGGCCGGAATTGGCTGCCTGGCAGGAAGAGGCTATCGTGCACAGCTTGGGAGTGTCTGTCATGTGATGGTCTGTCTGGCCCACCGCCCAGTGACGTTTTTAGATCGTTGTTGCATCTTCCTCCCTCTGTGGAGTGACAGGAGGAATTATGGTGTGGAGGTAGTGCAGGCCAAGGAACAAGTTCTTCCACCAACCGACCCTACTCTGCAAAAAGAGAAGTCAAGAGTTGCTTCTGATCCGAGTCGGGCGGAAGGTGGGCTAAGTCAGATGCCATTCCACAATTGGCGAATGAGACTGTGGGTGATGATGGAATGATGTTAAAAGTTGATGGTGTCGACACTTCGAGGTGGGATAATGCCAGATCCAAGATGCAGGGCGCGCTGATCAATTCTGGGCGTGGATACGTCGCGACTCAGCCGGCCTAGGCGAGAATGAATCAGGACTGGTTCCTTATTGGGCAGACCCTCCATGTTATCGAGACGAATTGATGCATCCACGTCTGCCGCGCAATTGCAGTGGTGCAGATGGGATGAGATGTAGCGTTTTCCAGAAGAACTTAATTACCCTCTAATGCGAGGCGGTAGGTGGCTGCAGGCGTTTGTTTCGTCACGCCAGTGCAGCGAAAAAAAGCGGGCGGGCCGCCGAGGTAACACTGACTGAGATGGTCGCCGGCTATTCGTCGATCCATTGGAGAACCCTCCGCTGCGTCCTGTGTGGCTACCCAACTACCCGGACCTATCATCACCGAGAATCGCGCAACAGAGGAGGCAAACTTTCTTGGTTTGGGGGCCTCGTCAACGCATCTTGGTACGCTTCCGTCTCGTCGTTGGCGTGGGTAGATTTTGCTGTGGCTGTGGTCCGTAGACATGGGGTAAATCTTGCCCTGTCTGTCGGCAGATCCGCGATCGACTAGGCGAACCTTATTCGTAGGCTCCCTCCTCACAACCGAAGTTTGCAGGTGCATGCAAGTCGGCGAACAAGCACCGCAAAGCGTCGATCAAAATCAAGAGCTGATACCACCGTTCGTGGCGGCCTCGGTCTTGAAGGCTGACCGAGGTCGATAGCTGCTCACATGGCAGAGGAGGCTGCGGGCGCGTCTAGGGCGATGGCCTTGGCGGCTTCCCATTGAATCCTTCCACTCCACCCGCACGGGCCTGAAGTCTTGCAACGGAGGGGTCGTTGACCAGGTATGGGAGTGGGGCACCAAGAGGGCGGAGGGCGGTGCTGCCAGAGCTGAAGCTGATTGCTCTCGAGATGCCCTCAGAGTTCTCATGATTGTGAGTGCTGGTCCATCATGTCCAATGGTTGGTGGTCGTGGTGGTAACGCAGCGCTCATGCTGCTTTAGATGGGCTGCTCACTTTCCGAATCCTGTCGTCCTCGCGCACCGGTCGCAGTAGTAGATGCCAGTCCCGACGCGAACCATGCCGTACATGCTGGCATCGTCCGTAGTTGTCATCTCGACGCTACGGGCGCAGCGGAGACAGCGGATGATCTCAATTGCTGCCACGGGGCGCTCCATGCTTGCTCGCAGGGAGCTTGCTGAGACATCAGAGTCGGAGGAAGAGAAGGACCCATATGAGGATGTCGACGAGGAGCTGTTGAAGTGCTTCTTGGGGGGTCGTACGGAGGAACCCATCATTGCGACTGCTGTCCAGTAGGCCCTCTGCCTGCTGACTCTGTTCGTGTGTTGACAGGCTGGAGTGTGTTTGGGGAGGCTGAGAAGTCGACGGCTGTCTGGATGTCGACCTGACTGTCTGCGGATGTGGTGGCTTTGGTGCAAAGGTTTGTTTTTCTTGCTGGATTGGAAGTGTCGTGGGTTTGGTGGTGACAGGTGGGAAGGCCAAGTGCACTTATGATCAAAGAAGGAAGAGGGCCGTGGGAGGGTCTTATGGATCGAGATCCGAGGTGTGCATCCGCGCTCAAGGAAGAGGGCCATGGGAGATCGGCACAGCAAGAACCACAAGGGGAGGGAGGGCAGGGGACGCTAGCTACGTACCTCTGTCAACGCCAGTCGAGACACCCAGCTTGTCGGTACGTACCTGTCCGCCTGCTCGCCAAGCTCGCCAGGGCGACGAGGGGCTGTGCCAGGGATCTCCTGGCAGTGCGCAGTGAGACAGTCGCATCCCAGAACACACGGATGGGTGGGTCGAACAGGCCTGAGATGCAATGCAATTATCGAGTCTGGCCTTTGACCAGGGGATTTACCTCTGGCAGCGGGGTCCTCTGCTTAATTCCGACTGCCTGGCGTTCCTGGCTGCACACACACACACAAAGGACGCCTTCCCTCTGGCAGGGCGGGCAGTGCTTCGCTTACTGCGTATCTGCAGCTGCATCCCTCGTACCCGCGTACCCGCCCGCGTACTATGCGCCCTGTTGTAGACTACATACATATGTACATACGGTACAGCATTACTCTCACATCAAAGCTGCCAGAGCCAGAACGGGGCCCTGTCGCTGTCCGGCCCAAACGGACCGCCAGAAAACGGATATTGCAGGTGGGTCCTGTTCGTGGTCCAGCCCGTCTGGCCCGTTAGATGCCCACAGTTTCGAGGCATTCAGTACTGTAACTGTAGACACCAGTTCCTCACACAAAGTGCTCCTGTAAAGGATGATGCCTGTCCGTTTGTGTGCAGTTGCTGTGGTCTGGTAACTCCCTGAGGGCGGGATTTAGCTGCACCAACGTCTAGATCCTATAGGAAAATATGGGCCGTGGTTCATCAACGGCCGCGTAACCGTCGACAAACATCCCACAAGTTTCACGTTCCGGGAAGAGACTGCGTGTCCGTGACGAGTTTGCTGTGTGAGGGCGAGGGCCGCAGGCAAGGTTGCGCTGCGCTGCGTTGCAGGCGTTGCAGGCGGGAACACCCAATGGCGGGAGGTTCCTCTCGCTGAGCAAGATAACTCCGAGACTTGGCCCCGTGGTCGTGCCAATGTGCCGAGCCAGCCTAACGTCTTGTAAGCTGACAAAAAGCCCCCTCCCCAGCGGCCTTTGGAGTCACCCCGTGCGCAAGTGGTGCTGCGAAGTAGTCACGTAGTAGTCATAGCCCAGCATGGCAGCCTGGGCTTGAACCTGAGATGAAAGCACAGCGCCCTCCCAATGGGGGATGTCGCAGTTGCCAGCTACGCCGTGTTGTCCGAGAGCGAGAAAAGTTTGACCACTCTATTTGACGCTGGAGCCTCTCCCCCATCTAGCCCATCCAATCTGGTGATGCAGCAGTACACTAACTCGCCGAGTCTCCTCCCTTTCCCCGTGGAAATTGCGGTCCTGCCCCGGGGAAGTTCGTCGTGTACTTCCTACATAGCTAGGTAGCACGTACGTACCATGGTAGTCTAGATAGGAATCCCCTGATTCCGAATATGCGGGCGACAGCGGAGGTCACGGCTTGATCTCGCTGTCAGGGGGCCAAAACGGGCCAGCCGGGGGAGCCTTCGATATTGTCGGGGCTGGTGTGTGATGGCCTGATGGTGGGCAAAGTCCACAGTAATGCGTGAGGCGACTGAGCCAGCCCAGCACGCCTGGACAGTGAAACGGTGGGGAAACCGGAGACAGCCAGCTAAGCGACAAGGGCTGCTCGAGAGTCTGGACTCTGATCCGCACCCAATCTTAGATCCCCGGGCCCCTTTTCGGGCTGCACATTCTGCACGTCGCTGGATCCCAGAGGGCAAACCGTGGAGAAGGAAGCGCTCAAACGGTCCACAGCGTGCTGGCCAGCCCAGCCAGCCTGGTAAGGTTCTGGCAAAGCTCTGGCTGCCGGGCAATCTGGGTCCTCGCTCAATGGAGTCCGCTACCGTCTGGGCACTCTGGCATCAGCTCGGCGACTCCTCGCCTGCATGTAAAGTCGAAGGAAGCCCTGCTGCCATACGAGCATAGACTACAGATTACTCCGTACACAATGGCTGGTTCCCCTGGCCGTGAGACTGTGTACAATGAATGTCTCGGCTGGCTGCTGCTCTGGCCGCAATGCAGGCGTTGTTGGAGGGCCCAACCTCTGACTCCTCCAGCCGTTGGGCCGGTAGGAAGGTGGAGGAGGGAGGGGGTTTATCCAGCCAAGGTCCAATACCGTTTTGAGCGGCTCGTCGAACCTCGATATTAGGATGCATCTCAATGCGGGAGGGAAATAGGGAGAATAGAGAGGAGGTTGAGCCATTCTCGCCACCCTGCCGGTCTGCCTGTTCATCGAGATCTCATCTTAACGCCAATCCTGTCGTGGCACGTAAGCCACGTTGGGACGCGTCGTTGAGCCAACGCTCACGGGGGGGCGATGTGTTGATGATAGGTGCAATTTTGAAATGCATGGTGAATCTCGATGATGAGCGTCAGGCAAATGATCAGCGTCATCTGTTCAACAGCGGCATTGAGTTCCGCTGTCAAGTCGAGAGCAAAATGGCAGCTACGCAACCGGACAGAGTGAAGACGGCACTGGCATCAGCCACAGAAAGATTAGACTACTGTAGTGCAGGCAGCTCGTGCAGCTGCTTCCATGGTGGATTCGAGCTCCTGTTTTCTTCCAAGAGCCGTGTGACCTTGTATGCTTGTCTGCGAAGATCACCTGGAGGATCACCAGCTATGATCGATTCCCTGCATACCGATTGTGATTTTTCGATTGCCATGATGATCATGAATGACCACGACAGCAAATTCTGCCTCGGATGGAGCCTGAGATCCGACGACTGACGGCTGCAGCCACAACAACCCACAACTACCTGCAACAACCTGATTAGACGTGCGACTCTGCGACGGAACCCCTCAACTCTTTCGGCCGAGAGACAGAAGGCCGCAGTAGCGATGCTTGGCTGCAATCCCCCACTATTCAGGCCCTCAACGATCAGCATTCATGTTGATGAAATGAGCGCCAACTTCGTGATTTATCAGGTGCATTTTGACGTGACAAAACGCGTCGCTGTGGCCAACACACGACACCAAGGGTAAGAAACCTTCGATAGGTGAATATCTGCTCCATTGTCCGTCGGTCATGCGCGACACCAGTTCAATAGCCAAGTCACAGAGGTCATATCTGCGGCTTCCGCGTGTCCTCTGGCGGTGGATGCTCATTGAAGCTAGCAATTGACAATATGGGAAAACCGGCGGCCGGGTCTGTCTTTTCACAGATCCCTTACAGAAGGCACGATGCTGCCAGATTCTTCATACCTCCACGGTCAATGCCGTTTCCGTTGCTGTTGGCCAATGGCAGCCTACTGATCCACACAGGCCCTTGTTAGGGCGCTAGTAAAATGGAGATGCGGTCACGTCGTGGGGGAGGCCTGCAAAGAGGCTGATGTCAACGTCGTCAGTTTTCTCACATCCGTCCATATTTCCTTTGTCAACATGTCCACCAACTCGGTCCGTGAAGCTCGCCATGACCAAAGACCATCCATCACCACTGCCACGGGCACAACGCACAATCCCGTCACTCTGTCAGTCACTCCATCCCGGCCAACGAAATCCACCGGAAGGGCTGCCGTCCTGCACCAAGCCTTATGCGCCAGACAGTTATCTTGGCACTTAAGCTGCCCCCCGTTTGTTCACTGGAAACGCTAGCCAAGGCATCGTCGCCGTGTGTCTCTAGCGCCCTTCATGCCGAAATGGGCTGAACCCACAAAGGTCCGCGCCTGTGCGATGTGCTCGTGAGAACCAGATCTGCGCGCGCCACAATCGCCGATCATGAAAATGGAACAATTTAGAAGCGGCCCAAACGACGCGTCGCGAGTAGACAACGGCTGTTCTGGCGCTCTCAGATACCACTGGCACAGTAGTTGCTGCATGTGGTCAGCCATTCGGCCCCAATCATTCGGGTTCGACCTTTGGGGTAGATGAATCCTGTGGCGGTGCTTTCACCACCACTCGTGGTGGGCCTGAGTCACGACAGGTTTTCTTCTAGAATCTTGATTCCGAGGTACGGCCCCAGATGAAACATGCCACAGCAAGAGGCACGCACAGTATTGGACACTTCTGGCACCTCCTCACCTCCGCTGGCAGCCAATCAGCCAAGCTTTTGCCAATGACTCCCAGGCCCCAAAACAGGCAAATTCATACGGCGGGTCAGACGACGGCGTCACTGCCGTGACATCCTGCTTCGGATCGCGAAGAGCGTCGGCATCACGGCACAGCGGCACCCACTACACCCTGGTGGCTGACGCCTACAGCCTGCTAGTGGCTTGCCGTGGCTTGCGAGCAGGAAATCCAAACGGACATTTGTCTTGGCCGAGGTGTAGTCTACCGAGCCTGTGTCTGCCCGTCCAGCCGTCATGTGGAACCGCACAGACGACTCGATGCTCCCTTTCCACCACTACCGCCGTCCCGGCTGCACGGTATTGCATCTGCACGGCACCGTACTAGCGGTTCTCGGATCAGATCTCGATGGTGACGCTTTCGGAGCCGGTCTTGATGAATAATTATCTCGGAACTGACGTCCGGTCAGATGAGTAACCTGCTCTCCCGCGACAATGCAAATGAAAGCCCCTATCGCCGATCCCAATCGCCGGCGCTCCCATCCAACCCCCCAACCGGCTCCAAGCTCCTTTGACTCCGGACCGAGAGGGAGCGTGGGCGCCTGGGAACCTCCACCTGCCCCCCCCCCTCCCCTCCGGACCCCGTTCGTCGCAACATGCCTGCTGCAGCATTGTTATTCTTCTTCGAAACATTATGGAGCTTGTCGCTGAGTTATTAACGTTTACTATGCCACAGCACAGCTGACTTGGCGAACTCTATTCGGCGTGTGCGTTCCCACTGCGCGGGAAAATAAAAAGGTGTCGTGCATGGCCCGCAGCTCGCTCAGCCCTGTGGCCCGCTTATTATGGTTTGGTGATGCCAGGGGATCGCTCTGCCCGGGGGACTGCCTGGATCATGCCCGCCGACATGTTGGACCCCTAAGACTCCTGTTAAGTTGTCAATCTCGCGGGATGAGTCAGTTTTGAGCACGCCAGGATGGGCCAGCTGGCAGGTAGCAACAACAGGAGCAGCGAAGTCGCCTGTTCGTTAGGCGATATGTCCTCTACTTGCTAGGTTATCTCAGGAGATCCCTCTGTGGGGCTCCGCATCAGGACGGGGGACTAACATCAACATGAAACTTCTCGTCAACAAAGCCGCGGAACAGCCTCCTGCGGTCCCCGGGAAGGACAGCGAGCTATTACCCTGGGAATGGCTCGCTTTGGCGTGGGCTACCACTATTCCTGGGTGTTCTATGCAGGCCTTCCTTTATTGGTAACCCGAACCACGTAAACAACCCTTGGAACACGCAGCCTGGCGTGGAGTGAGAGGCCCTACCCTTCTACGCCGCATCAAGCCTCTCTTGGGAACCCACCAACACCCAACATCCTGCGGCAGACGCCTGTCAAGCGCGATCAATAAGCGCGCCTCATCTCGCGCCGAAGCCATAAATAAAGAAATGGTCACCTTAAAATACCACATTGGCGCAGGAGGGTCGTGTCAAATATGGTAGGTAGCCACTAATATCCCATCACCCGTTGGCGGCCAGGCTGGCCGCACACAAACGAGCAGCCATCGCCGGGCTCGTCGGGGACGTACTGGACCGTTTCGAAGTTCCCATGCCCACATACGGTCACGAAGCGAACACGCCAGCAGCACAAGAGACAAATCGCTCACTGCACAGCCCGCGGATTCGTGGCCCGCCCTGTTTAGTCCGGCGGGAGCTTATTTGCTGGGGTTGGGGGGGTGTGAAGTTGTGTCCGTGTTGTGTATGAGGCTTTTTTGTTCTTGTTCCCCCCGTCCCCGCTGGGTCGGAAAGACGAAGCCGCCCGATATGTGTTTTGTTCCCGTGCGGACCGTCCTAAAATCTCACACTTCCTCTCGGCCTCGGGCTGCACGGCGTCATGCGCGAAATGTGTGCTGCTGTCAGATCATGCCCGCCGAGGCTGCCGTTCCCTCGGTTACTGCGGCGGACTAAACTTTATTTTTCCTGCCAATGTGGCCGCGCGTGTGCCCAACGACCTCATGCACTAAGCAGCTCTGTAACTTTGTTCGTTATTCGCTTATCTGAATATCTGATATATTGAATACATCTTTAGTCCTCCCTCGAAACTTTAAAACAAGCTTTGACGCAGGAGACGTCGGGTTGTTGATTGTGAATGTGATCGCGGATAATATCTGCCTAAGTACCTGTCATGAGATTCCGGGAAACGGTCCGTCCCCTTGCCGAAGCCGGCAGTCATGTGAGAGATTGCTGTCCGTCTCGACCCACGGCACATGCATATCGAGATCGCTCGCCTGCGCTTCAGATCTGCTCGGCAGGGCTGGCCTTCCCTGGATCTATCAATCGTGTTGCCCCGCCCATGCTGAAGTAGTCGCTGCGTGCTTTTTCTCCCGCCGGATCGTCGTATTCGCGCTTGCGTGTGTGCCAATGCGATGCGAGGATGACTCTTGTTGACAGATGCTGAGGCCCATCGTACGGGATGAGCTGTCACTGGGGTCTTGTTTCGTACCTGATTCGTGCCACATTGCAGTAATCCGGGTAAAGTCCGGCTTTGTCGACGACGAAGCAAAGCTTCGCGCTGACGACAGGTCTATGGCCCCAGTGTAGATAGAGTAAGATAAATGCCAAAGGGGCTTGGCCAATGCAGATTGATATCCGCGAGGTAAGCACAGGAAGCGACGAGATGGCCCCCCAGATTACGGAGTTGGGCTGGACCTTCGTTGGATGTGCTGCCGAGCTTCCATGGCTTGTCACCGCCTGTGTCCCGAGGAGGCCGATCCTGATTACGAGCAGAAATCCTAGGCTATACCTGGCATCTTGTTGCGATGTAGCTCCTCGAGATTAAGTGCAATCTCATGTCTCGAGCGCACAATTGGTAAGTCGTCCATTAGAACCGGCCTTGACATATTGCCGTTGTGGAAATTTGTTGTCGCAAAAGTCTCTGCTTCCGCCCTTGAGTACCTAGCCATCATCCGTGTCTTCAATGCTACTCAACCAAAACTCTCTTGAAATTCACCTCTGGTGAGAAATACATGACTGGTGTTCGATTCAAGATACAGTTTCACATTAATTGTCTCGATAAGATAATGTTCTTCGATCCCATAAGTAATTTTCGAATGCGGATCTCAATGTTCAGATGTCCCCACACTGTCTTCATGTATGTATGAGCCCTTTTCATGGGTTTAGTTTCGTCGTCAATCTCCTCATGCGTCAATTTCTCAAGTCATTACATGCGCTATTTTGTTCAACAGCTTTTCATTCGACTTGAACGCCGCCTTCATATGTACAAGAAACATGGACTCGTGGCTTGAGCTCTGACCAACATACCCAAACTTCGGCGATTCTGTGTTATATGCGTGTGCTCTTGAACGAAGCCGAAATGCTAATTGGTCCTATTCTATTATTGGACAGGCCATCCTTCGGTCCTCCCGAGATTTCGTACTTATTGCAGAGAGCACCAAACTTTCCATGGGCACATCCGGTGTGCGAATAAATCTAGCAGCAGGCAGGCTACTTACAAGCGAACTACGATTGCCACTCGCGGCCAAAGAGCGCCGTAGCATTCACCATCGTCAGATTCGCGGTTCTTTCTGCCCCCAAAATTCCAAGCTAGAGAGTGATACGCTCCGCACGCGGTCCCAACTAGACCAGAATACCGCTTGCACAAGTGCCAACCGTGGATTCAAGCAATTGAATTTGTTCACAATATCAATGATCAATGCTGAACATGTTGAATGTGCAGTGCAGGTAGAGTCAATGCATATTGATGTCATTGTAAAGAGAGTACCTAGGTAGAACGTGGGGACGCGACCTTGAGGGAGCGCCCACACTTTATTTGTACATGAAGAGACAATGTTCATGTTCGTCACTCAATCCCTCATTTTGCAACAACACAAAAAATTCTAGACAAGTGTGAAGACCTCAGGCACTACGCCGGATCTTACCCGTTCACTGAACCACGTGTCATCCATGATACTCGTGATATAACATTCGCCCACCAGCTCGAATGCTCTTCCAGACGCCTCATCCTCAACCGGCCGCAGCAGATATGGAACCTTTGCTCCGTGCAGAACCACGATGGTGTCCCCTTCCTTGGCCATCCACGGACAAAGTCCGGTCGCACCGTTCTCTGCTCTAAACAGGACCGGGTCAAGGCACGACGGTATATAACCCTCCTTGGCCTTCAACTGCCTGTCTGCCACCACGTTACCCGGTCCAACTCTCGGTAAGCCCAGAGTCGGCCGTCGTCGCGGCTGCTTCTGCACGTATTTCTCGTGTGAACGCCAATGATCGTAGCTACATTGGACGAACTCGTTGGCATCCTCTGGGGGAGGTCTGGGTCTCCAGTCGAGCCCCTTGAACTTGGAATTCCACGTCCGGTGGTGGCCGCCCATATCGAACAGCATGTCCAGGATCTGCAAAAACTCCTTCTCTGACTCTCCGAGCTGGATCTTAGTGCCCAAGAGGGAGGGGTGGAACAGGAGCTCGATTCTCGCCAGCTGGAAGCCTTTGAGCCGCAGCCTAAGGTTGGATGATGACAGCGCCTCGTCGAGCAGTCCATCATCTGGGTAAGTGCCCGCAGACGCTCGGAAACTAAACTGGGAATCGAGCGTCACTTTGGCCCATCTGACCTGGCCCTCGCTGCCGACAGCCCACGTTGGTCGCTCGACCTTCGGCCTATCATCACTACAAGAAAGGCGCTGCCAAGTCCGGCCCCTTTGGCCGTGGACAGTCGAGAGAATGGAGAGACTGTGGTGCTCTCGGATCCACCAGGCCGTAAAGTCGGCAAATACCTGACTGGGCTCCTTCTCATATGAAGTTTTAATTGCCACAGGCAGCTCATGTCCAGCTCCTGTTTCATGTGCAAATGAAAGAAGGGCGAACAACTTATCCCTTGGGTCTGTGGCGTTCATTGCGAGACCATGCAGGAACAACTCCAGCAATTCCACTCGTCGTATCTCTCCGTCTCCTGACCTCAGATTGCTCCATATGTCCGGCATGATGGTATGCGGCACGTGATAGAACAGCTGGGTAACGGTCCCGAGCCACTCGCTGACCTGTACGACCTCCTCCCAGGTCACCAGCTCGTCGCCGCAGTGCACGACGGCCGATCGCGCCAGCAGTGCTTCCTGGAGCACCCAGACGCGCCGAAACCAGGGGTTGAGGAACAAATTCGTCATAAAGGTGGTCACTTGCAGGTTGTTGACTCCGCCAGCCGCCGTTGCAAGCTCGCCATGCTCGTTCTTGACGTGGGCCATGAGGACCTCGAGCATGAACCTGGAGATCGGGCTGTTTTTGCCGCGGGCATGGCTTAGCGCGTCATCTTTCGACAGATGACGGGTCCCCTCGCACTCGCAGGACTCTCCACCCGGACAGATGTTGTGGTTGACGTTGTAGATGTCTCGAACGACACGCAGCGTCGTCCTTGTCACCACATCACCCTCGCCAAGCCAGATGTGAACTCGTGCCGCCTCCGAGTAGATCATAGACATGATACTGACCTGCTCGGCGCGCTCTACCGCGTCTCCCTGGTTGATGCTGATTTGATCAATCCAGATGGTCAGGGCCTGTCTTGCCGGGCGTAGCCGCCTCAAAGCTGCAACCACTGAGCTGGAGACCTCAAGGGATTGGTCGTTGATGGTAAGCCTCTGCTTCAGGTGACTGGGACCCCAGCAGTAAGACAGAGCAACGAAATTTGGACTATCCCCAAGACGACTCGTGTTGAGAGAGCAGACGATTGGTTCGTCAACAGACGCTGCGGGTTCTACAACCAACAGCCGAACCTCTCTGTTCTTGCTGTCAAGGCGGCTGCGATAGACCGATAATATTGGCGAGACAGCGCTGGTCGGCTGGTTCCGTATGTTGCAACCCGAGGAGTCCTCTGCGGGCTCGAAACCAATCTTGATCCGGGCCTCTCGCACCAAGTTGACCCATCCGGGGTAGTTGGCGCGTGGGATCAACTGGATCACGTCTCCCGCCTGCAGATCCCCCCATACTCTTCGGACCGCTGGAGCCTGTAGGCTCCACCGTCTCTTGTGCTCCCGGAACTCGAGCACGCCGCGGGTGTTGACATCAATGCCGAGAGTGCCCAGATCATTGCGTCCTGGCGGCCGGTGGATCGCGGCGTCGGCCCAAGTATAGGATGGGCCCTCATCGTGGTCGTACCATCCTTATTCATGTCGTTAGATCATCTTTGTCGGGAAAGTTTCCCCCGAGAACACACGGGGTGCTGGTCCTACGTACCTTGATCTCGGCCAACAAATGCGCACTCGACAAAATTGACAGAGCCTGCGTTGTCTGGTATGCGAAGCTCCAGGTAGGGGCGATCTGGGCAGAACTGGTGTATTGTCACCAGCTCCTTACGCTCGACAGAACACTCAACAACCATCTTTTGTCGTGGAGGACAAGTAAGTTGGATGTGAGTTATTTGGGAATATCTTGTCGTCGCCGGGTCGCGATCTATTCTGCTCAGTGGTTGACGTATGATAAGCAGTCTTTTTGGGGTGCTGACGTTGCTGCCTGCTCCTTAATGCTCTCAAATGCTATAGGTCGTATTATGCTTACAAAACTCAGACCCGGAGGCCCCCAAACCACATCAAGTCACAGATCAGCTCTGTAGTTCGGAATTGAGAGATGAGGAGTTCGATCGCTGCTTCGATTCTTCAACTGGTCTATCAATTATCTGTTGAATTTTCGACGGTGTACGCCATCATGTTCGACAGGTATCTGTGTCAAACATGCTTACAGAAGCAGTGGGAATATCTGGAGCATCGCAGACGGCTTCGACGGTATAGTTATGAGAACGGTAACTCGTACAGATAATGTGGCAATTTGTGCAGCATTTATGTACCTTTAAATCAGCACTTGACCTTCTGTTATTTTCCCGACACTAGTAATTAAATTACTAAAGGGCAGGCTAAGCTGAAGGGACAAGTATAAGTGAGAGGCATATAGGCGGTGCCCGAGTTCATAGAGGTCCAACCTATTTTCATTGCGAGTAAAAGATTTGAGAAAATATCTATGTGGGTAATGGATTTGTTACATGGGGTAGTGATTTCTTTCTTGATTTTCTACTTTGGAGAGGGTACATATGTATATGCCGCGTGATTACCGTTCTATAGTTATCCGGGACGCCCATTCAAAAAAGAAAAAGAAAGAAGGAAAAAGAAAGAAGGAAACAATAGAAAAACAAACAAAAAGGGCAACGGTGCTGCAGAGAGGGGTGGGAAAGCTAAGATCGAGTGTAAATCCTCTCACCATATCAGCTTGAACGTATCGGATATACTGCAAGAACGTCGGTTGTGTTATGTACTGAAGTATCTACTTACTCTGTCCCTCTCTGCACCCTCTGAATCTACCTAGGTAATCTCATGCGCTTGACAAGAGGGCCATCCCACGAGTTCCAACCGACCTGCCAGACATCGAGTGAGCGATCAGCAACCGATTCCTTCAGGAAGTGCCAATTTGCCAGTCAGGTATGAGTAGTCCGAGGCCACCAATCACGTTTCCCAAAGACTCGACCCCAGTCGGGAGACACATCACCGTGCAGCGATAAAAGAGCCATTGCCAAGATTTGATGTCTCCCATTGCGTGGACGGCCATAGTTCGCCTGCCTCAGCCCCGGGCTTAGCCGGGCACAATGCAAGCCTTCGGTGAACATGTGATCACACAACCCCAGCCGTTTACGCGTCCAGGTTTCCAACCATATTTTGACGTGTGGTTCGTGAAACCTATATTGACCCTCTTTTTCAATCACCAAAACAGGCAGACGTGAAAGAACGAGGTTGTAAGGCCTTCATGAACAAGTCAGCACGAAATCTTCGCATAATACAGTAGGTACCACAGCCGAGTGAACCATCGCAACACCATAAACCTGCTCTTCAGGTCGCTTCCTTCCCTTCAACGCCGAGCCAATCTCTCCAAAATTAGCCCGCAATGGTCAAGGTCGTTGTGCCAAGCCATTACAGCCGGTACATTGTTACTGCTGCCGACTTAGCAAACTACTTGAGGAGCCACTTCGGCGAAGGACATGATTTCCAAATTGAGGTACTTCCGAGAGTCCTGCCTAGCAGCATCATGATCCACTATTCACTGGCTAACCACAGTTGACAGCATACCAATGACCTGTGGCAGTTCGAAAGCCCAGGAGATCTTTCAGATGTAAGTTGCTTGCAGAACTCCCCTCACTGGTCGCTTGAAACTCAATGACTGATGTCCATTACCCACAGCAACAATTGATGTAGGCGCCGTGTATCATATCATACAAGATAGGACTGACACGATAATCCCCAGGAGAATGACAAGGGAAATCATCCGGAGAAGACCCGTTGCAAGCATTAAAGCATCTGGAGTTGGAAGGGAGCCATCTGAGACAGACATATTAAAGCCATCTGTCAAGTCTCCGGAAGAAGTGTTCGATCACCTTATACAGCAGTGGAGCAGTGCTAAATCCACCGCAGTACAGCTCAAGTTGCTGAAAGACCTCGGCAAGCACAGACCGGCAACCTTGCCTGAAGCCGTCGACGTCGGCCCCACGTGGCAAGGGTGGGTGCAGTGTGAGTGGGAACTGCCGAGCGTTGCTCAACAACTGCCTGTCTCTGCTCGACAATTGGGAGACTCACGATCAGATGAAATCCAATCCCGTCTGGGAAACTTCGTCACCATCACTGGTAGTCGCGGTGTCATGGAATGTTCGATCTGTGCTCAGTTCCTGAAAAAGACGTGGGGAAAATCGGGGACAAAGGCCCTCAAAGCTCTCAGTCAAGGCGTATCCCTTCTAGAGCACGATTTGACGAGCTCCCCAGGGTCAGACTCGAGTCAGGATGTGGAAATCCATGCCGCAGACACCCACATTGTTATAAGAGTGGGAGAAGACCAGCCAGGTGCCCAATCATTTATTAATGCCATCGTGTGGACTTGTGCTGCGGTCAGGATCAATTCCCAGGGAACAGCAGACTCTGGCGCAAGATCACAATTGCAGATGTCGAAAGCCACTCAGCTGTTGTCTCTCGCTGGCGCTAGCCTACAATCACAGGCCCTTGTGTACAGTCTCGAACAACTCACTGTGTGCTCGGACGAAGACCTTGGGTCACAGGCCAATTGCTGGACAGGGCTATTCAACTTGGGGATAGTAGCGTTCCACAGTTTAGAGAGACAGTGGGGAAATGGCTTGGAGGTTTCGTTCGACATGATGGTTCATCTGTCTGGAGTTGAAAACGTATATCATTTCGAAGGCGGAATTATCCTCGTAGGCTTCTTCACGGCGTTGGTACCTATCTCCTATGACAAGGTTACAAACATCGTCCAATTGCACTTTGAGGAGGTAAGTAAGTTATCAGGTGGATTGTTGAAACCATACTCACTACCCTCTGTACGTGGAAACTGGTACAAGTCCCAGGACATGAATAGGCTCCAGACGTCCAGATGCTTTTTGGGATGGTTTGCGCGGGCAAATATCCTATTGGGTACTCGCCAGCTCGTCATAAACTCGCAAAACAGGCTGAGATGGAGCACCGAGACCAGAGAACACCACCAGAGTCTTCGCAGGGAGGGCTTTGAGGCCACAGGGCAGCTCGGCTTTGCAGCTGGCCCCATCAACACCTCCCTACAGCTCGTCAGCACGTGGCACTTCCACTCAAACGTCCAACACTTCTATCGAAATGAGCAATATAGCACAGCGTTGCGTCTGAGCCGCGGGAATGTCGCCATAATCATCGACTCTGAATCAAAACAAGTCTGGCTTGTCCCTATGCTAAGTGTGGCTCTTCACCTATGCCATCGATATTTCCAAGAAGCCGACCCCAGCGGCCAGAGAAACAACCCTTTGCCTTTTGCTGACCCAGCCCCTGATGGGGCATCAGAAGCAGCTCGGGTGCTAGAGTCCGGTGGGGATATCCTGGTCTTCGGTGCTGCGGGAGACCCGGACGCAGAAAGTCTCCGTCAGCTGTTCCTGAGAATAAACACCAACATGCTCAACACTTCAGGGACCCGCGAGCCGTCAAGAAACAAGACGCTCTTCGCGTCAGAACTGATGGCGATGGTTACCGAGCCCGGAAGGGGCAGCCCACTGAAGAAGATCAAAGCCCCGGCGGACGCAGAATCGTGGGTCGGCCTAGTAGAGAGGGCGGACTTTGTCGGTGTGTGTGCCAATATAGGCCACCTGATCAAGCCAGACTCCCCTTCGAGAGACTCGTGTACCTGCTCTACGCTACCTAGCGACAAGTATTTCCTTGCGGCGCATATGCGCTGTCTGGATGCGCTGTCCCAGCGCGAGGGGGATGGCGGCATTGAAAACCCCCTGAGTAAAGTTTGCCGGCTAGGCGACAGGCTGTTCTGGAGTACGGACAAGGTGTACTGGACTAGGTGCCTGTTCGGGTGCCATAAAACGATCTGGAATAAGGAGGACAAGATCCTGCAAAGAATTTCGAGCAAAGGAAAGGGCAAGGGCAAGGACTTGTCCGTTTCGAATGGGCAGGCCGTACTGCGGCGAAAGCTTCCAGTAAACGGGGTAGTCGTCTTTGGTGGGGACCAGTCGAAAAGCATTCTTCAAAACTGGTTGGAGGAGTACATAATCGGTAGGTTCATTTGAGAGTTCATTTGTAGCTAATAGTGAAAAGGTTCACAGCTTAGACGCTTATAGTCTTTGCACTTGGGTGATGAAATAGAGCCTGTACATAGTGTGCAAACAAGCAAGGTGCATATGTATGCCGCCTGTCATATAGCAAGCCCTACAACAATGGGATTCACTTGTGAATGTACCTAGGTAAGCTTGTTTTGCCGAGAGCCAGCAACATCTGATCCCTTGAGATGTGTTTGCCAAATATATGTTGTATACTAAGTAGATAAACAAAAACCTGTCTGCATATTGGTTTTAATTATCAAGATTAAGACACTGCACAGAGATATTTGGCTGTTTGGCTCCTATAGGACATACGCCAGATAGAATTGAAACGTCAATTCTTCTCTGGGACTCTCGAACAAACACAACATTGGATGAATGATTCCATTTCTGCATTTGCTTCAATACTGTGCTAATTCATCGAAATATCTGTACAGCTCCCTTTCTCTCTTAGACAGGTTCGGACCTTGTCGATGACAGACCAACTTGTCACATATTTGTGCAATTCCTGTCTTCGCGATCACGACCATGAGATCCAGACGAGGACCCCTGGTGTCGCGACGAAGGCCCCTGATGTCGTGACGAAGAGCCATAGTTTCGTGGTCGGTGACGAGTACTTGATGAAGAGCCATTGTTATCGCCGGAACGACTCCGACCAGATGATCTCTGCTGCGATAAAAAGCCAGCAGGGTAAATCTGGGTCTCCATGGCGTCAGACAAATTGGTTCCTAGGCGCGCCTCTGCCCAAATCGCTGCGTCTTGCTTCTGTATCGCTTGTTGCAGCTTCGCCTCCAATTTTTCATTGACGAACTTGTCCCACCTCACAGTGTACTCTTCCAAGAGTGCGCCGAGAGCCCCGTACGAGGCGTTATTGGGTCCTCCATTTGTCACGTTGTGAAATAGTCCCCGCTTCGCTTCCATGTCTTGGTTAATGACCTCAGTATCCTCTTCCGACAATTTGCCCTTGTAAACCCATTGATCCCTCTTAGTTTCAAAAGCAAGGTACAGGTTCGAGGCTGAGTCGAGCCTGTCGCCATTGATTCGGTAGGAGGTGTCGCAATCGAGACAGAAAGGGGAGAACTCATGGTTAGCATCTGCCACCCACGCTGGCACGGGGCACAAAAAGTTGCCGCTCCCATGTGAGTGCTTCATGAGGGTAATACTGTCGGGACATTGTGTGAACTTTGCGTTCTGACGCCATCCTCCAGGCGATCGACTGCGGTCTGGGTGCTTGCACATCGCGTGTGCCTCGTACCTATTTCGTGTTGTGTACCCTGGGTCAGTGAGTTCCCTTGGTTATCTGCAACTCGCACCAAGAAAAAAGCATGAGAAATAGGAGTCAAATATATCTTACTCGTAATAACACATGACTGCCAGCTGAAATTCAGACTCGAGACAGGTTTTGTTGCTTCGTAGGTGCTTCTTGGTTTCCGATTACTTGCATGGTGATGTAGGCTTTGCAGAGGCATGTCGGCTGTTAATCAATTTCTGTTGAAATCTGGAATCCTTTAAATGACTGAGGAAATACGATTGGCAGAGCGTTAGTGGTGACTTGTGTGTTTGTTGTGATGCTCAATGTGCTGAGACAGTTGTGAATTATGAGCTACTGTGAATGAAAAGCAGCAGAAAGTCGGATGACTTACAAGAGATGGTGACAAATTGAGGCATCTTCGCAGTGACTCCATAATGATATACAGCAAGACCATAGTCTTTTTCAAGTCTTGAAATCAGCAGAGCACGCTCTCTCCCAATGTGACGCACTTGAGCACATAATTCACAAGCCCCAAAACCCTGTGCCTATTGTGCCACTGTTCTGAAGAGCAGAATTGATCGTCTCAAACTGCTTTATCTGACGCAGGTGTTGCTGTGGGTTCTGGGTATCATGTATGTGTAAGCAGAGACTGCACTTTGTATAGGCAGATAGTGTGACTGTGTCTGGTCGAAGATTGAAAGTTACTAGCATGGCATTCACATACACCCTCGAGCTCCCATTCACTCTGGCAAAAGAGAGTTGATGCAGTCATATTACTGTATTACTATTGTTCACCCACAACATTACTATCTACACTATTCGGTATTATCAAACTATAAAACAAGAAGCCTGCCTTCTCCAGAGTCTACAATGAGCACCTGCGAGTAAAAGCTGCTTTGTCCCTCCGGCATAAAGCTATCGCGGCATCCCGCACTGAGTAGTCGATCAGCTTTCCTGTCCCAGGCTGTAGAGCCTCAGTGAAGTTGAACGAGTCCGGCAGGCTGCTGAAACCTCCAAAGCTCGACCTCGCCATGACATCGTTCAGGAGACCCTCCTCGTTGAACGTGAAATCGCCTCCAGGCGAGATCTCACCCGACACCGAGTTTGTCACCGACGCGTACTCCTGCCTGGCAACGGCCAGGGTCACGTTCAGCTGCTTGGCGATGGCCTTCGCTGAGCAGTTCGCGTTGGCGGGGTTGAGCAGGAACCGGTTGGCGGCATACATGGACGCCAGGAAGCGGGTCAGGAGGGCTGACTCGGTCTTGTTGGACAGAGACGACTGCCGGATGGTGAAGGCAGACGAGGTGATGGGGGCGATGTAGTCTGAGACGCGCGCCAGAACATTGGGTGCCTCTTCCTCCGGGAGGGCCTGGCTTTCGACTGTGAAAGGATAGGTCAAGATGGTCGCATACACCGAAGTGCCATTAGGTAAGGTTCCATTGAGTAGATCAGCATAGCGAGTGCTAGTACCACCGACGGTCTAGGTGGAGTGTGGTGTCAGTAAGCCTCATCTTTTTTCAACGGCTGAGTAATGACTGGGACTAACCATGAATGAATAGTCCCCGTTGGCGAGTGTTAGGCCAGCCTTTCCTAGGACGTATTGCAGCAGGTACGAGTAGCCACTCAAAGGCGAGTCAACAATGATAGGCTTGCCCTTCAGCTGAGATACGTCCGTGATGGACGGTATTGAAGCGATTACCAGGTCTGGGCCCTGGTCAAGTTGCCCAAGAACTGTGACGCTCTGGTTCTGGTTGAACCGGTAGTTCAGGGCATTGTCGACGGTGGCAGTAAGGATGTCATACTGCCCGTTCAGAATCGAGTTGAACGCATCCGTACTACTGGCGACCTGGTTGAAGACGACATTGAGGCCATTGGCTGTAAAGAATCCAAGCTGGTTTGCAACCGAATATGTCGCGGTAGGAGTACTGCCGCCCCTCAGTTAGTCTCTGGGTAATTGCCTCGCGCCACAGGGAGGAGGTCTCTCGGGACATACAAAGCTCCGTATTGTACAGTCTGCAATGCCGAAGCTTGAATCGCGGTAGCGACAAGCGAAATCGGGATAGTAGAAAGTCTCATTGTCGCAGCCAGAATCCGTCTGCCAGGGAAAAAGTTAATGTTCGCAGTTCATCGAACACCACGATTTGCTGTTACAAATGAAATCCTGTGGGAACCATCGACATGTTCCGGTCGAACGCCCCTTAAAAACGCAATACATGCAGAAGGTGTTGGACCGCGGCATCAGATTGACAGGGGTTGTCAGGACGATGTTACTCAACACGGGGGCCCATATGGCTCCCCTTCGACCGGTCAAAGAGGCCGGTGTTCTAGGATATATGAGTGTGGCAACCCAACAGACTGGATTGGCACCCCCTCGATGGACTTTTGGAAAGCGAATCTTGCACTAGTGCAAGATTAGGTCGAGATCGAAACCTCTATCGCACAGCAATTGTGGCTGCCGTTGTAGCCCGGAAACCGCACTTCTCTCCCAGACTCGTAGGCCGCTTGGGATTTACTCCGCTTGTCTGGCATCCTTATTCATCAAGCTTTCCCGGGCTCTTGCAGCGGGAAAAGCACGGCAATGCTGGCAGGATTCAAGCCCCTGTTAGACTTTCCTCTACCCGGCGCCACAAACTCCACCTCGAATCTAAGTCTCTCAACGGCGACACTTGAGCCAAATCAGTCTTGATGTAAATTTGTCCACACTTTCAAATTCGATAAGATGAAATCCTTCTCAACTCTCTTCCTTGTTTGTGATTGGCTTGCGTGTCTCCTTCAGTCCACACACCGTGGGGGATGGAGAGGTCACCTGAGATATGACTTATCACAAAGGCACGATTCTCGACTATGTGGGTGAAATCTCATAGCGGGTCGGCCCCTGATCCTTACCTCGGCCACTAGAAGGCTTAATTTTCAGGGATCTCTGATAGCGTTCGTCAACGCCAATCTTCCGCCTTCCCAGGAGGATGGTAGACCCGGTAGCCTGCTTCCAAGTCGGGG
Source organism: Diaporthe australafricana (assembly GCA_039880735.1). Taxonomy (NCBI): domain Eukaryota; kingdom Fungi; phylum Ascomycota; class Sordariomycetes; order Diaporthales; family Diaporthaceae; genus Diaporthe; species Diaporthe australafricana. The sequence continues at coordinate 3,603,816 of JBCEDM010000007.1, read as the reverse complement.
CAAGTGGATCCTGCAAGATGGCCAAGATCAAGGCATTGAAACAGGTAGTCGAACCTTAGAGATCGGCGCAGTACTTGGGTGGGTCGCATCTTGGGACGACGTTCATCTGAAGGAGGACGCTGAGCGGTGGAAGAAGTTCCGCAGCATTATGAGACCACGTGGGGGGTACTACGAGGGCAGGGCGAGGGCTCTCCAGCCTCTTGGGATAACCCGCGATGACTCGTTCGAGCATTTTACCCTGAGTGGCGCTAACATGGAACACGCATGAGAGATTGGCAGCTGTTGGACTGTGTCTGATGTGTCGGTGTTCTTGCCGCAGACGACGCCCACATTGCCCAGATCGTGATGGCTGTAAATCATAGGGCTAGCATAAACACAACGGCGTCGAGTGTGGTGTGAGAGTCGCTAACTCTAGGTGTTTTTGGCATAGTGCTCCGTCAGGTCCCACTCGCCTCGAGAAATGTGATATATGATCTATGGGGAATCTGGGTATGACTTCCTGCGAGCTCGCCACTTCTGCAGGTGTCCCGCGGGTTTCACTGTTTCCCGACGCAGGGGCTAATTTCTGCAGCTTTAAAGACCATGGCTGATACACTCCATCCGTCCAGATGTCCGTTACGATGAACTTTGAAATGTGGCCCCTGTACGCAGAATCCGTACATGCAGGTCCAGACGGGGGCCTAGGTTTTCCAGACATAGGCTCTGAGAAACATATTACCCGCTCCTCCCGCTGTTGGCTCCTCGGGAGACCCCGTCTGTGATGCTAACTTTCAGGTTGGATTACTCTCTTTGACCATCACAATGACGCTCTTTCTCGCTTCAAAGCGAGACGCTATTGACGACGGCGTACCAAATCCAAGGGGAGAAATCAACGCCATCCTTTCCATCGCGTTCGCCTGCCTATCGTTCGTTCTGGTAACGCTGAGGCTTCTCGTGAGGTGCATTGTCAATAAGCTGGCTGGGCCAGACGACTACCTGATTGTCGGATCAATGGTAGCGTACACCTTCTTCGAACGTGCTCGTGCAAAACCTTACCGGTTGCTTTTAGGTACTGGCAATTGGCTTGGCTGTGACTTATAATGAAGGTTTGTACATACATATGTGGCAATGCTATTGCTGACATGGACTTCACACATTTCTGACAGCCACATAGAAGCAAAGAATGGCTTCGGCCTGCACACAACACAAGTCGATCTGCGGCATAAGACTGAGGCTTTTAAGGTAAGTGGGCAATCTGTGAAATCTCACGCTCAACCAAAGCTGACCGGCACAGTGGTTCTTCGCAGCCCAGATCATCTACAAAATCGCCACTTGCCTGACGAAGCTGTCCATTCTTGCGCTTTACCTTCGTATATTCCCAAATCGAAACTTTCGAATATCAACATACGTCACTGGCGCCATCGTCGTCGCATACACGCTGGCAGCTTGCCTTGTCACAGTCTTCTCATGTAATCCGATCCACAAGGCTTGGGACAAGAAGATCGATGGGAAATGCGTGGACATAATCAAAGTTTGGTACTGTACGATATCACCACCCTGTTCTTGCTTCAATGTCCCATCATTGATGTTCTGACCAACTATGTTGCCAGCTACCTCGATCATGATCATCATCACGGATGTAATGATCATCTTGCTCCCTTTGAATCAGATTCGACACCTCCAACTACCATTCGTCCGGAAGATACTTCTATCAGGGGTCTTCAGTCTCGGAATCTTCGTGATCGTGTGTACCATCGTTCGGATGTGTACTGTTTCACCCACAACCACAGCTCAAGATCAGATTTGTACGCGTTGTGGGCCCCTACTCCCACAATAAGCAGCACTAACAGATGAGTCAGACTACCAAGCAACGTCAAACAGCTGGACCTTTCTTGAAGTAAACGTTGGTATCATATGTGCTTGTGAGTAATTGAATTTTCATACGTTCTCTTGCCCAAGATTTCCCGACAATCAATGCTTCTCTACACACTCTCTCCTATTCTTCCGTGGACCATGGCTTCAGGCGATGCTGATATATCAATCTTCAGGCCTTCCCGTCCTCAGGATGCCCATGCGAAAACTCTTGCATCCTTTCAGGAGCACCAGAAACACAACGGTAACAGGCAGCCGAACACAAGACCATCAACTCAGAACCATCGGCCAGGCGACCTCCCGAGATAGGACGAAGAAGACTGGCACTCAGCACGACGATGACAGTTTTGAAGTTCTCATCATGCAAATGGATAAATCGCCGCAGCATGGGAACTTTAGCAAAGTGTAATTTCATGTATATAGTACAACATGATGTATGATGTGTCACGTATGATACTTTGAACAGGGGTCTCTATATTCTATCAGTTGATCAGCACCGCTTCTACGATCCTTGTATTCAATAATATCCCGCTTTAATAGCGATCATGTTGACATTAAAGCACCCATTAAACATTGCAAACAGCAACGACACGACACCTTGGAGGGCACAACCGGCGGGGTGCTGGACAATGGGCAGAAGAAACAATGGGGTCAGTCTCACTGTCCGCAGAACAGTGAGAGAAACGATCCTGCATTACTCGTCCCAGGGTCTCTGGTTGCATCAACCTGGGTAAACAAGGTCCCAATATGCCTCCAGCGAAACAGTATGCATCAAGTCATCGTCCCTGCCACTTGTGTTAATCGACACGGACCGCCTGCGGTAGGAATGTGAATTGAGGACAGGCCTTTCGTGTTTTGCCTGGCCTTGCCGTGATCACGGCAGCGTCCTGTTTGAATGACTGGCCTTGTTTGCTGAGGAACAATTCAAGACAGCTCAGTGACATGAGATGGCTGGCACTGGTAATGCTCTCTCAAAGTCATCCAGTTCTCGAAACCAATTTTGTTTGTGCTAGTCTCAAAACAAAGATTTCCAACGATGAGTCCGGTACAGTGTGATGCTCTGTGGGAAACTTTCCCCATTGGAATAAACTACTTTAAGGCTGATATGGTCCAGACAAATTTTGTAGCCAAGCTGAGCAGCCATTCACTTTGTACGATAGTTTTACCACATACCTAGGTAAGTCTCTTCCCACCCCTGAGTCTGTCAACTGCCTCTGAGTGAATCATCTCATAAAATCATGTCAGATAGATTTGTGCAGGACGACCCTTCTGATGTGCTCATCAGTAGATACGAACTCAACACGATCAACATCCGTCTGAAATCTGATGAACATTGTTCAGGCCGGCTTTGTTAGCTTCCATAGCTCCTCTGACGGGATCCAAAATGTCTAACAAATCCGCACAGCCATAGATTTCAAGTGACTGGCATAACAAACACCCCAACATGCCAAGTAGCAGCTGAAAACTTGCAACTGCATCACGCGGAACCGGCCACAACCTTGGAACATCAAACAACTGCCTTGACAATGGCTACCCTGAAGGTCACCGAGCTGCTCCTCGAAGGGGCCAAGGCCATCGTCAAGAAGCGTGATACCATTCCATCGAGAACAAGCGACGCCAGCAACGAATATCATGGTCATGACTCCAGCCACAGCAGTGATCATGCTGCGATCCCGGCAAACACAAACACAAACAGCAGAAAATGTCCCATTACACACATCCCAACAATCACGCTCAACGATGACGAAGTGCCCCTTTTACCATCATACTCGGCAAGCTCAGACACCTACATCGACATAGCAGACAGCATCCCACTGCTAGATCTCCACCCCCTCAGGGCAAACCCAACCGCCCGGCCGGCCCAAACCACCGAATCCCAAGCCCAGCTCCGAACCCACACACAACCACCGGGCCAGCAACCCCCTCCCTTCCGCGCCATAATCGTCGGTGGTGGCCCCGACGGCCTGATCCTAGCACACGCTTTGCACCTCGCCGGAATAGACTACACCCTGCTCGAGCGCTCGCCGACCATGACCCCCGAGCACGGCCACCCCCTCGTCCTCCGGCCGGCCTCGTTGCGCATCCTGGACCAGCTGGGGCTCCTGGCCACGGCGCGGGAGCGCTCCACTGCTCTGCGCACCACGCACACCCATCGCGCGGACGGGACCCTGCGCGGCTCCAGCGAGAGCCACGGCCACCCACGGATGCTGGTCGACCGTGCCGGGCTGCTGCGGCTGCTGTGGGAGGCGCTGCAGGAGAGGGAGAGCCGGGTCCGCACGGGGAGGGAGGTTGTCTCTGTCGAGACGCTCGCGGCGGGCGTGCGGGTTGTTTGTGCGGACGGGGCCGTTGAAGAGGGGGAGGTTGTCCTTGGGTGCGATGGGGTGCACGGTGTTGTGCGGGCGGCTGTGTGTGACCTTGGGGCGGCGAGGAGGAGCATGAAGATGGCTGTGGGCGGGCTCGGCCTTGCGGCCCTCGGCGGCAGTGACGAAAAGGCTGGCGGGCCTGTGAAGGCGAAGTACTACGGTCTGATCGGTTCGAGTCCCCTGCTGGACGGGCTCGAGCCTGGTGTCTGTTACGAGACGCGGAGTGATCCCAAGGGAAAGATAATCCAGGTTCTCGTAGGCGAGGAAGCGGCGTAAGTTATACCTGGGAAGACGCCCTTTCACCTAGCTGATACTACAGTGGCTCGTGATTACCGAGATATACCCTTTCTACTTTTACTTTCACTTACCCAACTGACTTGATGGATACAGATACTTCCTCGTCTACGTCCGGCTAGCCAAGCCCACGCACGAGCGAACAAGATACACACAACACCATGCCGAGCAACTCGCCAGCACGCTCGCAGAACACCCAGTCACAGAGAAGATCAAGTTCGGGGACCTGTGGCGGGCTCGGCGGTGGGGCAAGATGGTGGACTTCCGCGAGGGCCTCGCGAGGAAGTGGTACCACGAGCGGGCGGTGCTGGTGGGCGGCGCGGCGCACAAGCTGCTGACGCCCAGCCTGTCGGAGCTCGACGCAGCGTGGCAGGACGCAGCGGAGCTGACCAACGGGCTGCGGCGACTCGTGATGGCGCAGGGCCAGAGCCCGGACACGGCCAGCATCGAGAGGGTGTTCAGGAAGTACGAGAACAGCCGCATGGGTCTGGTCAGGAGGGCGGTGCTGTTCTCGGCCCTCTACACGCGGCCGACTGCTACCCGGAGCTTGATGTTCAGGTTCTGCGACTGGGTCACGCCGGTTATCACTTTGGACTTTGCGGAGGAGAAGCACGACAGGGAAGCCAAGGCGAAGGGGGCCAAGTCACGGGCCCTAGGGCTCGATGCTGCTTCTGCCAGGGAGGCTCGGGAACGCGAGAGACGGATTGTCTGGGTTTACCCAGGCTACCCAATCACAGTGAATTGATGCTCTAATTTTACCACATGTCGATATGTGGATATGGATGGCCTATAGGAACGAGGACTCACGAATGAACGGGCGAGGGCGTTGGCAGCGACTGAAGACGACTGATAGAGGGGCTGGCAGCCGCAGCCAAACAATGCATCGCACCAACACGTCTCGTAGTACTTTGCAGAGACGGCTGGCGTCCTCGGCTCTAGGAAGCAAGCACAGAACAAAAAGATTCATCAGTATACTCACTCAACCTGATCTCGAAGACACGTTAGACCAGGTTGAGCTAGCCTGCGAGCATGAGTCCTGTGGCTTACTCATGGCAGACCACTCTTCTGCCCAGCCTGGGCTCATCACTTCTGACATGTCAGCGGCAATCACCAGACAACTGGCGATCACTTAGAAGCACATCCCACATAAATGACACCGATGACGTTGAATTGGCCAAGATCAGACCGATCAGCCACCTAGTGTAGTCTGCAAGATCAAGATCGAGAGAGGGAGAAAGAAAGAAAAGCCAAGTGAGAGAGGTCTGAAAGCGGCCCCATTGGAGTCCGGGGCTCAGCCAATGGCCGCGCAGGGCTCGGGAACATGTGCGGACTACAGGCCCAGCAGGACTGGCCGAGATGACTCGCAGCTCTGGGGGGTTTCGACTTCGACGTCAGGATGAGGGATAAGGGACCCGGCTCCTGCTGCAACCACCCAGAGGATCGGCCTTTGGGATGTTGGGACGAACCGGCTGAGGCGTTTTCTCTTTTGGTGAAATGAAACGGTGGTGGTTCCGGTGTGCCGTGTGCCGCGCAAAACGCATTGGGCATGGGGCATTTGTCGATTTCATCAGGCATGGGGCATTATTTAGGCATTACCGTGGGCATGCGCAGTGAAATGATGTCCATTTCGCGAGTCTGGCTGAATGACAAAGCAGTCGTTGGCCAGCTGGACCGAATGTGGTGCTCATATCCGGCGGGCGGGCGCTGGTTATGGTTGTCTGTGGGAGCATGAGGTGTCGCAATTTAAGGGGTGAGAGAGGAACGGGAGAAATAGAGTTGATTGCTTGAAAAGTGGCCCTGCAATTGGGCGGGTAAGCGAACGGATAGCCCAGACGACGAATCCGGGAAGCCGGGACCCCACAACGGCGGCATGTCACCCTTGACTGCCATGTGTCAAGCGGCATGGGTGTGAGGTGTCGATGTGGAAGTGAAGTGGACGTGTAAGTGGGTTTGGTATATGGGATTTGGGACTTGGATGTGGATGTGGGTGGGATCGAAGTGGGCGAGAGTCGGCGTCTGATGAGTGCGAGGCTCATCACGAGAGCCGGCCAGAGTCCAGACGGGTGAAGCTGAGACAGGATGCTGTGGAATATGACTACAAACAATATAGTCAGTCCAGTTAGTTATAGGACGGGCGCTGTATACGAGGACAATTTTGAGTAAATTGCCGTCAGGCTGTCACGCGTGCATTGGGGTCGGCTGTCAACCGAGGGGCCAGGCCTGGCTGGCTGGCTGGCCCTGGCTGTTGGCGGCCCTGGGCAGGGCGGCAGGGCGGGAACAGGCTGTCTGGCGCGTGATGCGATGTGACGGGTCAGAGGCGATGTGGATGTGCGTGAGTGTGCAATTTCTCATGGTGTTTTGCTTTGCCAGATATGGGTCTGATCGAGAGGCAAGCACCGTGGTGAGACAGGACGGAATGCTTTGAGTAAGGCCTAAGGACAAGGAGATGTCTGTTCCCCAGATTTGCATTGGCAGGGTGAGACAGACAGACAGACATCCGAGACGGGCACTTGCGTGCGGTCAGGCGGTTAGAGCTGTCTGGGGGTGTCTGAGGAGTCTGAGGAGCAGTCTCAGGCAGTGGGCTGTCGTCGCACAGAGCAGCTAGAGGATGAAATGAAGTGATTAAACTCTACCACAGATCAATCTTGATGTTGGCCGACAACAAGAGAAGACGGCGACGACCCCCACCATGTAATGTACATGCACGGCCAAATCAGCACCACAGGCGCGAGATAGCCAAATGGCCCTGATAGCGCGGGCTCGAGACCAATCAGCCAAGGCGTCTCTCATGCAAGACATTCCAGCAACGCGGAAGTTAAGTGCTAGTGTGCTGTAATGTAAGGTAGTGTACATGTAGCAGTTGGTCTACCCGTACAGTACAGTGATGTACTATATATATACACACAAACGCAGGGTATCTCTGTACTTTGTTCCTGCCTACTGTGGGTGGTAGCAGCAGCAGCAGCAACAGTAACCCACACACGCACACGCGAAGGCACGAAGGCACGACGGTAGCCCCAGTTAGCGTTTGGGTCCATTCCGTGTCTGGCAGCCTGACAAAACGTTACCTCCAGGTCCACCCTGCACCTGCACCTGCAACAATATCCACCTGCAGCCGCGGGCTAACTCCCCCTTCTCCTTCCACCCTTCGTTCGCCCAACACTCCCATCACCCACCCAACAACACACTACAATACGTCCACTACACTACACCTCACTCTCCACTCGAATGCATCTTCCTTCAGTCATCCCAACTCAACACGCATGAGATGCCTGCAGCGACGACAACAGCAGCTACAACATCAACAACAAGCTGACTAGAACAGAACAACGACACTTGACGTCGTCTCTTCTCTGCCTTGCACTGCCTGCACAGGAACTCGGACCTTACCTTTCATCGCCGTGTCCGGCCGGCCCACCCTCTCGGGTCACCCAGTTCCCACTTCTTACTCGTCCAGACTGCCCAGCCCCGACTTCCGAGTTCAAATCTATTGAGTCCACGAGGGCACCACACTACGTTTGCGCTACACTGCACTACTTCCGAGTCCGCTTCTGGCTGCCACCGGCGTCTGGGTCCTGGGCCTGTCACGTTGCTCGCTTATTAGTACCCTCGAGTCTGTGCAAGCAAAAGCTTCACCACTTGGCTGCTGCTTGTACCGCTTGCTGTCGCGGCCTGTCGTCGTCATAACACCTGCTCTACCGCACGTAGTCCGGCGCCAATTCGGCTCACAGTAAGCTCTCGTCCTGTTCGGGTTGCATCTTCCTGTCTGCTGCCTGTTGGGTTTGGCCTGCTGCCCGCAGCCTTGAATCGTGGGCTTGCGTCCAATATGCACGCCCATAATCATGCACTGCTCCCGTCCCCCCAATGCCTGTCTGCCTGCCTGCCTCGCCGCAGTAGCCCGCACACACATCACATTCTATGACTGGCTTGCCGCTAGGGCGATGCGGTGTCACTCTCACTGATACGGACCTCCATCTGACATAACCCTCTCTCTCTGCGTAGGATCCCCTCGCTCGCGCCCACGCCCGCTCCCTCTCCCACACACTCACCCTCCTGCTCCGCGGACCCGACCCGAGACGCCTCGACTCGTCACGACACCTCAACCCTTCAGAGCCATGTCATCGAGGGATCCCCAGCCCCTGCACCCTGACTCCGGAGCCGCACCTTCAATCCACGTCGATCCCAAGGCCCAGAACCATGCCTTCTCCTCTCAACCTCAACTTCCCAGCGTTGGAGAGTCCCGCTCCCTGACCACGCCTCCGGCAACAAACGCTGCCACCAATGAATTTAAACTTCGAAACAGCCGCAGCGCGATGCTGAACTCAGACATTGACTCTATCCACTTCCCCTCAGAACCTTACGACGACTCGTTTGCTTTTTCCACTCAAAGCTTTTCCGCCTCCAGTCCGCCAGAAGACCAGTCAAACTCCTTATCTCCCTTCCCGACTGTCAATTTGCCGTCCGGAGACGCGGGTCCACCACCGGTCGACTCGGATTTTCAAGACCAACTCGACTACCCACACTCACTCGGTTCCACCAACCCACTTCGAATACATACCGACCTCCACTCGAGATTTGTACTTGGCGCCGACCTCAACCACGGCGCCTCGTCGACTCAACAAGGCCCCGAGCGGTCGAAGCCGACCACGGCCTTGCCCTCGTCTCGGAAATCGTCTCCGCCAGGCCTCAAGCCAGTGTCGCGGACTCCCAGCTTCAAGTCTGCCGCCTTCGGCCGCGGCTTTGGTTCTGCCGCCAGCTCCAGAGTCTCGAGCCCCGTCATAACCGCTATGGGCGATCTGACACCACTCCCATCCCCATTACTCTCCGGCGACTCACCCGGACCTTGGAAGCGCCTCAACGCCCGACCACCCTCGAGGGAACTCGCCCAACCTCTTCCTACAATCATGGCCGAGTCGGTATTGGTGACGAGGAACGGCGAGTCAATAGCTGCCGCTATGGCACACCAATCAAAACGAAAGGCTCTTTCTGGGACAGAAAAGACCTCTGGGGAGGAGTCCAGTAGCAATTCAGAAAAAGATGCTACTACTAGCAAGGCCAAAATACACACACGAAACAGGAGCGTCAGCGAATACCATCCAGACGCCCTGAATATTCCAAAGCGCATGGTTAGCGTTTCCGGATCTCATGTGGCCAACCCCGGCAACGCCCCGATGCGAAGAGAAGCCCATCTCTCGGAGGTTCGGGGCCTGACACCTATAGAGAAGCCACCAAGCCCGCCGCCCAGCGAGTCTTCCATCACAGCTGCCGATGCTTCCGCAACACCAGTCAGAGAAACCCCGCGATACGAGTATTTCGATGCCCAGGGGCGAAAGGACGGCAAGCTTCGTAGGTGGAGGGCCGTCAAGTCACTAGGCCAGGGCACATTCAGCCGAGTCGTGTTGGCGACCAGCCAACTGGCTCCATCAGAAGAGGAAGAAGGATTAAATGGCAAGGTAGACACAGGCCTCTTGACCCCCGAGCCGCCTCTGAGTCTTGACCGAAAGTCCCTGGTTGCTGTCAAGGTCTGCGAACACGGCCCGAAGGGTGGAGCTTCAGAAGATCGAGTCGAGATGAGCTTGAAACGTGAATTGGAGATCATGCAGAGCATACATCACCCATGTTTGGTGGACCTTAAAGCCTTCAGCATCGAGCCGACTCGTGCAATCTTGGTCCTTAGCTACTGTATTGGCGGCGATCTGTTCGACGTCGCCACACGACACCGAGAATTCCTCGGGCCGTCGCTTCTCCGACGTATCTTTACGGAGCTCGTCGGCGCGACACGCTACCTACACCAAAGGCATATCGTGCACCGTGACATCAAGCTTGAGAATGTCCTAGTCAACCTCACACCGCATGAGCTCTCCGACCGGACCGTGGACTGGCAAAATTACCCCTACAGCGTCATCACGCTGACCGATCTCGGCTTGTCACGGAGAGTCGCGGATGACGAAAAGCTCACAACTCGCTGTGGCAGTGAAGACTACGCCGCCCCGGAGGTCATAATGGGTATGCCGTACAATGGTCACGCTACGGATGCCTGGTCATTGGGCGTGCTGCTCTACGCTCTTCTCGAGAGCCGGCTGCCATTCGATCCACCACCGGGAATGAGCGACGCGCTTCGCATGCGCAGTCGGACCAGCCATCGAATCGCCCGCGTGGAGTGGCAGTGGATCAGATATGCGGGCGCTGACGGCGACCACGAGGGCGACATACAGAAGTTCGAAAAGGAGGGATTGTTGGGGGCGATGGAGGTCACCGAGGGCTTGCTATTACGATCAAGGAATCGATGGTCGCTCGAGAAAGTGGCGGAGATGCCGTGGGTGAAGGCAGGTATTGCTGTCGAGGGCGGTATCAAGTTCAGGGAGGAAAAGGAGGGCAAGATCGTATGACACTTGTGAAGAGAAGAGGCGTTCCCCGTTGAATCACGAGGCAAATCGCCCCGGCCCCGAGTTCGCTTTCCACGGTCACTTTCGCATCGGCTACGGCTCTCACGACAGATATCTTTTGCTACTCTACACGGGACAAAGATTCGACGATTGCACGACGGATGGCACAAGAGAGTACAGGAAGAATGAGAGAGAGAGAGAGTGATGGCAAACTTACCCACCTTCGTTTCTCAAAAGATATGTTCCTTCTTAGACCTTTTTGGATTAGATATCAGAATAGGGGGAAGTTGCTATCTAAAATATCGAAATGCCTGAATGGGGTTTCCGAGTGTATCAGATATCCGCGCCATGTGCTTTTCTACTTTTACATTTTAGCCAGTTTGGATTGGGGAGGGGAAAAATGGTGTCTTTGATGGGGCCAAGCGATGGTGTTGGCGTTTTAGGTGCTGGCTTTGGTTTGATTCCATTATCGAAAAGGCACTCGGGTTGTTGTTGCTTAAGTATTTTGCATGTTCTTAGCCCACCACGACTTTAACTTTTCTTCAGCTATGGTTGTTGGCGACTGCTAGCACTTCCAAGGTTGCCATGGCGTGGCCGTCATTAGTGTAGTAATTCGAATCCGTCCTTTGAACTATTACCACACTACCGTCATATTTGCCAATGTTTCTATCTTCACCTAAAATCGTTGTTCAAAATCCAGGCAACACCAATTGTAACAATATGGTCGGCAGTGAGCATCTACATGATATCCTCCCCTGGCATTAACTGTCACCCTCAAAACCAGTATTTCCTGGTCTTTGTTTTTATCTCTCTCATTTCGCATCTACCTCTCGAGTGAAATATTAGCCTTCTCGCCTTCCAGTCTATCATTCACCTCATTGTGTGTTTGATAACACTGGGTCGCGAAGTGTTTACCACTGTATAAAGGGACCGCCTGCAGCTCTATAATAAAAGTGTGTACACAGATTAAAGACGAAACCACCCTCTCATTCACCAAATACTCGCCATACCCTACCCACCAAGGCCTCCAATAATGGCCGACACCAGTATAACGACGACAAGCTGGGGCTACCTACCCCGCGAGATCCGCCTCATGATTCTCGAGGAGCTGTTCGACGACGGCTGCAGCGTCGCCGCCTTCGCGACGGTGTCGAGGGAATGGCAGGCGGACATCGAGCGGCACCTCTTTGCGCGCATCACGCTGGACTTTGGGCGCGCCGCGCAGTTCGGGGCCGCCGTCGCCCACCGCAACCACGGCCTCGTGCGCGCCGTCGTGCTCCGCGTCGGGCTGAGGGACTACGCGCGCGAGGTCAGGGCGCCGATGCTCTTCGCCGACGCGCTGCGGCTGGCTTTGAAGCGCACCTTCATCTCCCTGTCGGTCCGCGATGTGCTCGGGGCCCTCCGTGCCTGGGGCCGGCGCCGCGAGGTGTTGTTTATGGTTTTGTAAGGTGGTTGTCGGACTTGTCCCGGCGGCCTTCTGCTGCTGGCTCAAACAGCTGGCCTTTGGGCCCGATGTCACTTCCGCTATGGATGGGCGCGGGTACCGGTCACGGTGTTCGTGGAGCAGGTGGTGCTGGTCAAAGATTGATGAATCGGGGCATGCATGGTTGTGCTGCTGGCACTCAAGTCTCTGTGCTGTCCGAAGATGTCACCTACAAAATCTCCCTATAGAACCATGAGTCAAGAATGATCTGACGATCAGCAGCAGGAAATCTTTTTAGGCAAGGTACCTGCCATTGGTATTCACAGTAAAAGGTGTGCTCCTTGCTTCATCAGCAGACCGGCCGGCGTGGGATGGCAGCCGATCGTGCTTGTTCTAGACGCTTGCCTGCTTCCCAGGCTCAAGCAGATTAACTAAAAGCTGTAGAGAAGTAGATAAAACTCAACGATGTTTTGTCCAATTTGAATAAAAGATAAGCCAAAAGCCACTGTGCTATTGTGACTTCAAAGCATGGTGGTCCCAAGTCCCTCCTATCACAGTACTCCACCCTATTACACATATTCAACCCCCTTTTTTGGTGTCATCACCTCGTCCGGGTCGGCAAACGCCAGTCTTCTTGACACTGCTGCCCTGCCAGCATCCACCGCGGTCCCCTCGTGGCATTTTATCTCGCTCCGCGCCACCCTTCCCGTCCCAACCATCCTGATCAGCTCATCCAGCGGTGCATTTGACCCTGGCCCCTCAAGCAGTGGTGCGTCAAAGGCCTTGGCGGTCTCGATCGGATCGAGTGTGACTTCGCGCCCGAGCTCCCACCATGCTACGAAGGTCGACAGTATCAATGATGAGCACGACGCTAGCAACAAGGTATTTATAGTCCGTCTGAAACACCGCGACACTATTCCTCTGATCGATAGTGATCACCTATAGGCTTCCAGGGGACGATGTGTTGCGGTACGGGGTAATGAAGCCTCCAGAGGTACTACTAGGAACGCAAACTTGTTCAATTCCATGAGGATGTGATCTGTGGGGTCTTTCCACGTCGATGCGCATGGCGATGGGTATCCGAGGGAGGCTGTGTTTTGTGTGGAATGATCAAACGCCGGCATGTCGAGAAATTGATTGGATAGGGTGCCTGGGAGAATCAACGTGTAGCCCGTCATAACATCGTAGACGTATGTTGCGTTCGAAGCAAACGTCATGTTTCCCGCGAGGTAGAGTCCTGCCAGCGTCCACGCGAATCTACAACATGTTGGACCGGTATCCCGAGGTTTGTTGGCGGGGCCTGTAGTGCCTGGACTGTGCCGTCGCCGAGCATATCGCCAAGGGTGACAGTGTTTCCAACGAGTGTGACGGGATACCGAACTGTAGCGGACGCCAGGACACAAGTCCGTTCGGTGCGGACTGCAAAGCAATCTTGTGGTGCGACTCGTGATTTGTGTGTGTATCCGCCGGCCAGAGGGTCCCAGTCGTTGGCGTTTTGGGAGAAGGCGACTCTCAAGTGGAAGGCCGGTGTGGTCTCATTGTTTTCTCTCCTAAATCCCAAGGCCACATTAAAGGGAGATTCTCTTGAACCTCCCGTTGCGAGTGGGTTGACAGCTGAAAGATACCTGATTGGCCCAGTCGTCGAGTTGCAGCGTGCCGCGAGCCCTCCTGCCTCGACGTGTCCAGCACATACGTCCTTACAGCCTGAGGATCCCGAATTGATGGAGCCCTGGCGGGCATAATCGTTGAATGCTTTGATCATGGGCGATGTCATGACATTATAGCCTAGCTCCCACTGAAAGCCCGTGAAGCCCCAAGGTATCTCGGGCGCGATATTGGCCGTTATGCTGACTGGCGATGACCTCTGTACGACGATCGACGTCGATGCCCGTTGGATCAAAGGTTGGTCTACCACAATGAAGGTGGCGGCTATGGATGCTAATGTGATCAGATTGAATTCCTTGCCCGCCATGACCGCAGACCAGAACCCATCCGCGTGCGACCAGCGCACATGTAAGTCGCGGAGCGTCCCTCCGCGCAGGGCTTTCCTCCACCAGGCGGTCTTGACACCATCGCGAAAGGCCAGCTTGGATAACACATTGGTGGTGGTGGTGGAGATGGCGAGATACACCGTGGGCGAGACAGTCCAACTGTCGACTGGCTGTCCGTTGGACTCGAGCAAGATGACAGTGCATGAGGCCGTCGCGATCATGCAGCCGAAGATTGACCAAGCTGCTCGGTAGGAAAGGTTGGCCAGATTCCAGTTTTCCACGCATGGCCTTCCGCTTCTCGTAAAGAGCCATTCTTGCTCGGGGTCGAGATCCGTCTTGTACCGGCTGTGTACCACTATCCGAGTTTTCGTCTTCGACTTCTTGGCGCATAAGTGGCTCATTGGCCTCATTGGTGAGGGAAGAAGCCTCATCAGCGTTCATCGAGCCATGCCGACGTGCTGTACCCGTCAGTGTCCATGGCAAAGCTCGGCCCAATGGGGCAGAGCCATCATCGGTTGCCCGGACTTCTGCATCAACCCCATCGTTGGGTCGTTCGGCCATTATTTATGTTCATAGGGCATTGGAGATCAAGACGTAAGAAACGTGTTGGTTCAACCTCTACGTCAAAGGATGGGGAAAACGAGGTCTGCGTAGAGTTTGCTACACTATTATGTTGAGCAGCAGAGTGTTCCGGTGCACAATACAAGGTGAAAAGAACCAAACGCTTCCAAGGCTGGTTGTTCAAGATGGAATGCAACCCAGCATGGCGCTCCGACTGCGCTACTGCTGGACGGGGATTCTACCCATTGATGGCTGCAGCTAGGTGAATCACGATGTGGCGGAGTCAGCGGCATGATCCAAATTGTGTCGCCCAACTGGAAAAAATGAACATTTCCATGAGCGAGATGGATTTCACCCAGGGTGTTTTTCAGCCGCAGCACGTACTCGTCTTCGGAGCCGGCCGTGTGTGCAGACACACTGCGGGGCGGAAAATCAACCTCAGTGCGCGGTGAATGGCTTTGTTGTATTCAAAAAGACATTTCAGGCACCGTGAGATCTGCTTCGTTATTCATTCAGAACTCTGCCATCTAACAAGAATGAAGAGTAGTGCCCACGCATTGTCGTCGGCACTCGTTGGCTTGGCAGCGTTCAGCCCGGCGGTCAAATGCGAGGGCAGCAAAAAGCCCGGATTCATCTTTCCAGCGGCTGAAAACTTACAAGGCTCCATGTCAAACCTGACCGTAGGCCTCTCCGATACCATGATAGTACAATGGGGTGAACTATCCCACACGCCTGCGATATTCTTGGTCCTGAACTGCTGGGACAACATACAGATTGCGACGATATCGGCTACCAATATGGATATTAATGCGTCCTCAGACCAAAGTTTCATGAGTGGTCTCTATGAGTCAGCTTTCGTCTCCCAAATACTGCAGCCTCTTACAATCGAGACAAGATCCCAACACCGGAATGGTGAATCATACCCTCAATCACTGGAACAGCGAATCGGTCTTTGGCAATGCCTCGCAGGTTTACTGCCAGTATTCTTTGGGCAACGCCTCGTCTAAGGAGTGTTCCTGGGGCCCATGGGGTGTAATACGCCGCCGCTCAATACCAGTCGATACAGGACGGGGGGCATGCTCTCTTCTGGACGAGCGTGTGACGAGCCGCGTAGCGATACCCTGTGGTCCAGACTTGGGATGGCAGTATGCGCGGGCATTGTCGCGACGAGTTCGCTCGGCCCAGAAGTACGCCACAAAATCATTTCTCAAAACCCCAGTACTAGGCTCAGAACAAAAGTACAAAACAAAGTACATGTCTCATGTACAGAATCATAGTACGGAAAATTGCACATATGATTACCGTTTATAGACCCAGCCAGCAACAGGGGTCAAATCTGTGCTAGCAACATCTGAGTACCTCTGCGTGAACTCTATAATAAACCTTCCAATGTTCTTCCAAAGTTGAATGTTATGATCTTTTGGATTACAATATGTCCCGTCAGTAAAAGACCCAATTTTCTTCAATATTGGCCAGCCGCAATGTACTCACAACGCCTTTTCTGCTGGAACTTGTTCGTTATGGTGCATGGCACTATCTCGCAACCCAGCGATCGGAGCACATAAGAACGATTCAAGGTTCGAATGTTGGCAGCTCGATAAGTCGCCATTCACTGCTTCGGTAGTCACAGGAACAGTCGGAAATGCTGTCGCGTCTCTGGGTGACGTCGATCAAATTTCAATCTTAGTCGGATCTTCAGGCTTCGAAGGCGGTTTCCACGTGGCACCCCGAAACCAGTACATATGCCCCGATCAACTGCATTGTGCCACTAGCTTTGGCAATAGTTACTAACATATGACACTACAGGTGGGCTTTGGTAACATCTGGGGCCGCACTAATCACCCTTCCGGATGAGGACGAGTCTCAAGGGTTTTATTTGTCGGCCGGTTGGCAACGGGGCCTACTGTTTGCTGCTGATACATCGGACGTCAGTCGGCGTGGCCATGGTTCGAGATATCTCTCCGATGTGATACTGTTCCAGATCCCGACGAAGAATGGAGGAATCCCAGACCACGAAATCTTGCACTTGGGCCCTTGCTCCGCTAATGAGACGGCTGCACCGGTTGCGAAAGACTCTAGCGATGTTTCGTAGGGGTTGTGGGTCAAATATGAGGAGTATGTCTATAATTGGCTTTATTTATGAGACATACAAGCCCACCCAGTCAGCCATAGAAGGTTAGATCAGATCAATAAGAAAGCCCTCCGCTCTGGAGATGAGCGTTGCCGCGGGAGGATCGCATGAAACAGCTCGGGGTCTGCACATGTGGCTTTGAATAAATTGTTCATTGCCTTCCACAGTCTTTTTTGGCGCGCCGACCTCTTCCCGGGTTCTCGCTGAATGCTCCTTATTGAACTGCTACCTCGTGGACCTGCGCGCGCCCATGCCCACACTCTAGAGCATAAATATGTATTCAATTGTTACTTGGCAGATACGACAACAATTTAAGAGACGGTAAAACCCTGTGTCAATATTGCATCATCCTCAAACATGCCCACGCTCAGAGGCAGCCTAGTCTGGACAGTCTTACCAAGTGGACGTTCAGACCCGAGGCTTTAATGAGGCAACTTAGGCCCAGCGAATAGCTCTCGCTCATAGACTGTCGGTCGTGACGTTGCACTTCATCACATTACTGTTTATGGGATCCATGTAGCAGCATGTCCCACGCAGTATCCGTCCTGCGAATGGCCGCGTCGTTCAATAATCCCCGGCCAGACTGGGCGTCAGATAGCGTACATGATTCACTTCTCTGATATCACTAACAGGCGTTCCTTGTTCCCTGCATTTCTCAAGGCTTGAGCAGCTTTTTGAACTGTGCCAATTTCCAACGAGGTGAGGATCTGAGCCAAGGACGAGGCAAATAGCCCAGAATGTTCATCGAACTCCATTACGGATGAGACAAAGTCATGAGATTCGCAGTAATGGCAGCCCGAATATGGAAAAGTTTGGCATACTTTGTGTTTGTGTTTGTGCGTAGTTTCTGCCTTCAACACCAGCGGCGCTTGTATTTTGAGACTCAGGTGCTACACATTGATGTACATAATCTCCCTCATTTACCCATCCTTCAAGGTCCCACATGAAAAGACTGCAGGAATTATGTCTGAAGACAAAAGATCCGAACTACATCGGTGCACTGAACTTTGACCTCAAGTCAAGTCGATAGGCCAGGGAAGAGAGCAAATATACTCATGAGAAATGCTGATTGATTACAGGGGCGAGCAATTGACTGATCAAGAGCCAGTGGGTGTACACGGACGCCCTCTATCTGTGGTCCATACGATCTTGGACCATGCATAATCATTCCAATTCACGCAGACTTGAGCAAAAGCATAATGTTTGTATGTCTTCGAAACGTAAAATTCATTATCGTCTACTAGGATTGTGCTGTAAAGGCAATCCTTTTCTCTCTTTGAGATACTACTACAGTACATCCAGGCCGAAGGACGACATTACCGCTCGTGTAGCGACCTGTGAATATGAGGTGTCAAAACCCGAAGAGACCCGTGCCAAACTCCTGTAACCACTTTTTAATGCGATCGCCTATCCTGCATTGCCCAATTGCCCACGCCGTCATCGAATGATTTAGTCGACCTCCTCCATGGCGCTGTCGCCAGTCTCGGCGGCGGGCGTGGAGTCAGAGGCGATAGGAGCATCGGCAGCAGCCTCAGGCTCCTCGTCCAGGTTCAGACCGAGAGACACCAGCTTGTGGATACGCTCGGCGAAGCCAGCGGGCTCATCAATGGTGAAGCCAGAGACGAGCAATGAGGTCTCGAACAGGAGCTGGACGATGGACTTGACGGTCTTGTCGTTCTCACCATCAGCCTCGACCTTCTTCTTGAGCTCCTGGACGATGGGGCTCTTGGGAGAAATCTCAAAGGTCTTCTTGGAAGACATGTAGCTGGACATGGAGGTGTCACGGAGGGCCTGAGCCTTCATGATACGCTCCATGTTGGCAGACCAACCGAACTGGCCAGTGCGGATGGCGCAAGGAGAGCCAACGAGCTTGTGGGAGACGACGACCTTCTCAACCTTGTCGCCGAGGACGTTCTTGAGAGCCTTGGTCAGGTCCTCATACTCCTTCTCCTCCTCCTCACGCTGCTTCTTCTCCTCCTCGGTCTCCTCAAGCTCGAAGTCCTTGGTGATATCGACAAGCTTCTTGCCCTCGAACTCCTTCAGCTGGGTCATGGCGTACTCGTCGATAGGGTCAACCAGGAACAGAACCTCGAACTCCTTCTGCTTAAGAGCGTCGAGGAAGGGAGACTTTTGGACAGCAGCCAGAGACTCGCCAGTGATGTAGTACATGTTCTTCTGGTGCTCGGGCATGCGAGTGACGTAGTCGGCCAGAGAGGTCTGCTCGTCACCAGACTTGGTGGAGTTGAAGCGCAGGAGCTTGGCCAAGATCTGGCGGTTCTGGGAGTCCTCGTGGATACCGAGCTTCAGGTTCTTGGAGAAGGCAGTGTAGAACTTGTCGAACTGCTCCTTGTCCTCGGCGATCTCCTGGAACAGCTCAAGAGCCTTCTTGACGATGTTCTTCTTGATGACCTTCATGATCTTGTTCTGTTGGAGGGTCTCACGGGACAGGTTGAGGGGCAGATCCTCAGAGTCGACGACACCCTTGACGAAGCTGAGCCACTCGGGAATGAGCTCGGTGGCATCGTCAGTGATGAAGACACGGCGGACGTAAAGCTTGATGTTGTTCTTGGTCTTCTTGGTCTCGAAGAGATCAAAGGGAGCGCGCTTGGGAACGAAGAGGATGGCGCGGAACTCGAGCTGACCCTCAACAGAGAAGTGCTTGACGGCCAGGTGGTCCTCCCAGTCGTTGGACAGGGACTTGTAGAAGGCGGCGTACTCCTCCTGGTTGATGTCGGTGGGGTTGCGAGTCCAGATGGGCTTCTGCTTGTTCAGCTCCTCCTCCTCGATCTTGGTCTCCTTGATCTTCTTGGTCTTAGGCTTCTTCTCCTTATCCTCCTCCTCATCATCAACCTCCTCAATCTTGGGCTTCTTGTCGTCACCCTCCTCGGTGGTCTCAGTAGCCTCCTCATCAGGTACCTCCTTCTCCTCCTCCTTGGTGACGTGGAGGTAGATGGGGTAGGAGATGAACTCGGAGTGCTTCTTAATGACCTCCTTCACCTTGGCCTCGTTGAGGTAGTCAACCTGCTCATCCTTCAGGTGGAGGATGATCTTGGTACCGCGGCCGATTTGCTCGCCCTCGGTGTCGGTGGTGATGGTGAAGGTGCCACCAGCGCTAGACTCCCAGATGTACTGCTCGTCGTCGTTGTTCTTGGACACAACCGTAACACGGTCGGCCACAAGGTAGGCGGAGTAGAAACCAACACCGAATTGGCCAATCATGGAGATGTCAGCACCTGCGGTCAGGGCCTCCATGAACTGTTTTGTGCCAGAGCGGGCAATTGTGCCGAGGTTGTTGACGAGGTCCTACTTGTGTGTCAGTCGTCTGTGGTTGCAACATGGCTTGAGCTTGGAGAGCGAGAACTTACAGCCTTGGTCATGCCGATACCAGTGTCGCGGATGGTCAGAGTCTTGTTCTCCTTGTCGGGGATGATGTCGACACGGAGGTCCTTGCCCGAGTCCAGCTTGCTGGGATCGGACAAGGCCTCGTATCGGATCTTGTCAAGGGCATCTGATGCGTTGGACACAAGCTCTCGCAGGAAGATCTCCTTGTTTGAGTAGACGGTGTTGATGATCAGCGAGAGCAGCTGAGAAATCTCAGCCTGGAACTCGAAGGTTTCGCCAGACATCTTGAAGGTTTCGTAAAGTCGTCAATTACTGGAAAAACAAAGTCAGCTAATGTGATGCTTATCGATGAGGATCAAAGAAGCAGCGCAGCGCAGTGCCTTTTCAAGTGAAGTGCAGTTGGATGTGCTGAGTGGAAGGTGTATTGCGAAGGGAGAAGGTTTGGTGGGTCCGCTGTGGAAAAGAGGGCAAACGGAAGCCTTGCTCGGTTGCTCTATCTGTTGTTGGCAGCGATGCCAATCGCCACAGATGGATCCAAGCAGGAGAATGCGGTACGAATGCGCTCCAATTCAAGGAACCTGTACCGCTTTCTCCCACTTTGAGCCACAGCTGCACAGGGTAGGAGGCACGAGGAAGCTCGTTGAAGCGCAGGGAAGGCTGAGGCGGGGGTGGAAATTGTGAAGCTGATTCAGGTGGTGGTGGGGTCTTGTGGTCTGCTTACCTTTGGGTATCACTGAATGCGAAGGGGAAAGAAAACTTTGCCAAATCGAATCTTGCGATGCGATTTCTGGGAGGGAAGGAAGAATGGGTTTTTGGCAGTTGATGAAGGTGGGAAGTGGTGGAATCTGTGAGGTTGGGAAGAAGAGGTTGGCGTTGTAGAGCAGCAGGCAGAGGGGAGCTCAAATACATGCATCGAGGCTTTGCCCATGGAAATTCTAAGAGTTTCTATGGCGCCTTTCCTGTTTTGATTGGCCCGACAGGGGTGTCCAGACCCACTACATCTGGAGGGACCCTGCTACCTGCAAAAATATCGATGGATCTTTCTCGCCGCAGCCGTCCAACATGCCAATGGCAACCTGCAGCGATCAGAAATCTGAAAGAGGGGCAGATCGGATCTGGAAGGTCTCTTTCGAGTCAAGGGCTGGCTATGGAAACGTCCGTCGGCATCGTGGAAAGATCTGGGGCGTCGTAGACAGATCCAGAAGCTGCCCGTTTGCGTTCACAGGCCTGCTGTACTCCGACTGCAGCCTCACCTTGCCTGCACTCACTATCACTGTAGCTACCTTGGGGTCAGGGGCCGCATCTCGGTCCGTGCCACCTCCCCTACCACCTTACTGCCTAGCAACCGCCCGCCTTGGGGTGTGAGGCTGAAAGCTCCGGTCGGCAGGCAGACAGCATCCACTGGGTTTCCAAATTTCCTGACAATTCGAGTGATTTCGAATTCTCAGCGGCTGTGCAGAAGTATCATAAAGTGCATATAACCTCAAGTAATATGAGGCAGGCCAGGTACAAAAACCGAACCCCAGCTAGGGACCTGGCGGGCGCAGTTGGGGTGGCTTTGAGAAGGTCTTCCTTGCCTGACGAACTCGGGATTGTCTATCTCTTGTCACAAACTCGGGACCGCCACGCGTCTCTCAGTCAGTCCGAGGCAGGAACATGTATTATGATCTGCCTCATCTCGTCGCAGCAAGTACTGGTGATAATTTCCAGACGCGTGTCTGCTGTTCCGTTGCACTTGAGGACAAGAGCGCTTTACAGTTCGTCTTCGCCTTTCATCGCAAGCCCAGCACAGGACACCGATATAGTTTTAGTTCTATAGCGAGAGCAGAGAGAAAGCCACTGTTCTATCAAAGAACTGACTGATATACTGGAGCAAGTGTCTGGGTCCGTCAATTCTCGCAGATAGCAAGTAAGTACAAGGGCCCTCAGATGTACACTTCACATGGCGAATGAGAGATTTCCTTCCGTTGTTAGGTAAGCGCCACCGCGAGCCTGCATACCCCACAGTCAATGAGGGTATGACGAGGATGGTATCTTACTGGTCATCTTCAGGATCCTACACATCAACTCCTAGAGCAAGCTTCGGCTCAAGTGTCCACTGTCTGACTGGTTTCGTTCCATCCCTCAAATCTTGGTAGAAGGTCTTGAGCGGTTCCAGAAGCTGCTCGGAATCCAACAGCCCATCGTTGTCCACATATTCTTTCATGTAGAGGATCATGGCTATTCTGAACGAGCTAATCTTCTTGCCCGAGTCGCGGGCATAGAGACGCAGGAAGGCCTCCAAGAGGGCATGGGCCCGGCAGACAATTACGGGATGATAGCCTGGCTGGAACGCGCGAGGACCTCGACCGGGCCGCCAAGGAGGCAGTATTGTTCTGTCAGAAGCCAAGCAGAGGGACGGTGGTAATGTGAGGATATGGTCTTGAGAATCTGATAGAGGCAATTTATCGAGTGGCGGAAGGAGCCACAAATTGTCTGACTGAAAGTATAGACCGACTGTGACCTCTGAGATACCGATGTGAAGGTGCGCCGCGGCCGGAGGCGTGAGCTGGGCCGGTGAGCTGGCAATGCACGCCGCCCTGTCTGGCCCAAAGTGGCTTCACTTTGATGGGAACTTTTGCAGCAATATTGAAGTGATCGTCCGGCACGACAAAGTCTATTAACTGGTTTTTGGTGAGCAGTGCTTCCGTGCAGTCGTCATATCAAGGAGACTTACAGCAACAATAGTCGGCACGCGGTGGGTCCTGAGCAAGTGGTGGCCCCACAACACACACGGTACTCCAGCAGCGTCGAGCTTTTGGCGATTGAAGAAAGAAAAGCATTTGAAAGATCAGGAACTTTCTGGCAGGCTTTTTACAGTCAATCTGATAACATATGCGTAGAAAGACTAAACGGGGTGGACTCTGCAACCGCACGGAAAACAGTTAGATATCTCCAGGCAACCGACCGGCCAGGGTCCAGCCACCCTCGGCTGTGTTTACTGGTTTAAGTCAACCATGAGAACCAACGGAGAACACCAAGCCTAAGTGTATCACTAGCTCTTCGATTGTTGTTTTGGGTTCGATGATTAGTTCTTGTCGTGAGCAAGTGTGTGGTTTTGTAAGCATGTGTGGCCTACAGAAGAACAACAAGTTCTGCGCAATGCATGAGCTCTCGGTAGTTGGGCCATGCTCGATCCAACAAACGGTGGCAAGGTCACATACACCCTAGACCGTGCACCTCTTGGTTTGGGGATTGATTATTTATTATATGCTTCTTTTACTTCGGTGGCCTCCTCGGGAGGAGGCGGTTGGCAACGAAGTCGCCTAATCAGCGGGAAATAGGCTGCCTGATTTGTGGGAGCTTGTGTTGACTACCGCGACCGTTTTCTGTCAGATAAGAGTCGTGCCGCCAGTATTCTTGCCGCTGCTTGCATGGCTCACACGCGCAGGCTGCATGTAGCACCCACGGCTCACGACGCCGCCTCTTCCCTTGCAGCTTCTCTCAGTCATGTTGGGGGCCGAGTCTTGTCCTCCATAGACCTTAGTCGAGTGAACTTATATTTCCATTCGGTGGCGACATGTCGACAAAGATCACTGAGAGGTGAGCGTGAGGAGAGCCAGAAAGGCTGTCGCAGACAGGATCGGGGTTTTCCCGGACGTCTCAGGCTTAAGCGGTCATTTATCGACTCCTCGCGGGTCTAGCGGCCTGTCTTGCCGAAGACTTCTCGTAGATGGTTTGTCGGCCCGCAGGATCTCTTGTTGGACTCTTACAAAGGCCGTCTGCTGGTTTCAGGGAGCCGCTCGAGGATCTGGTCGTTCTGGCGAGATGTTTGCCAGGGTTGCGAATGCTCATGGAGTTTGCGAAAAGCTCGCGATGGCATCGCTTCTGCCGTGGTTTGATAATCAAAATGTTCCGCCTCTCAGGGCTTCTCAATCGCCGCTGATCTTCGCGTGCCTAAAGTATTTCATGCCCACCCACGCGATAACAACCCACACCCATGCCATCACACACGTCAAGATGATCAAGGCCGGGTAGTACCCCGTGATGGGCAGCGTCGGGTCGTCCTCCAGCTCCGGGGGCGCGTACGGCGTCGTCCCGACGTCCCAGGCCCAGCTCCAGATGCTGAAGCACGAGCCCATGCCGATCACAAACACGACCCAGGTGACGACCAGGATCACCCACCCCCACCATTCCGTCTCCGAGTAGTCCCAGTCGTCGTCCGCGGGCAGCAGGGGCGTGGACGCCAGCCCGGACAGGCTCAGGGGCGACCTGGCCCGGCTTATTGTCTGCCGGCGCGGCAGGGAGCCAAAGTAGCCGTCGGACCCGGAGCTCAGGCTCGCCAGCTCGGGGCCCTTCCTGCTGCTCGCGTTCCTCCCGATGTGCAGCACGTCCTCGTCGTCAGTCGTCGTGTAGCTCATCGTCGGGCTCGTGGGCGTCGGCTCGTCGACCTCGACCTTGGGCCTGGGCAGGGCTGCAGCCGCGCCGGGCGCCGGGCTGTCGCGCAGCAGGTTGGTGGCGGCTTCCACGGCCGGGGCACTGCGGCTCGCGTAGCCGTCCATTGACGGCCGGGGCGTGATGTCCGATATGCCCAGGCCGAAGGCGCCGCCTTCCTCGGTAGGAGTGCTCATGCTGTATGTCTCTGCCTGCTTTACATCGATACTCAAGCTTGCGCGGTGGGCCTCGCGCCGCTCGCGCTGGGCGCCGCGTCCGAGGAGGGCGACTTTTCTGAGGGAGCCGCGGCGGCGCCTCGTCTTCTGCTGCTGTAGGGCGGTGGCGATGGAGGATGGAGGGCGCGGTATGGGCATGTAGATGGTGGACGCAGGGGATTGGTTCTCCTTGTCGAGCTGTTGGCTTGGGTGGTCGTGCTCGCTGTGTTCGGAAGGGTGGGCGCGCATGAAGGAGAGTTTGGAGAGGAGGCCACCGCCAGAGGACCTGCGTCTGTGGCCGGAGCGATTTGGATCTGTGGCACCGGCACCTTGGTTGGTGTCTTGGGTGGAGGGAAGCGGTTCCATGATGGCTCGTTGGCGGGCGCGGATGGCCCGTCCGGCCCAGACTGGTAGACTGCTAGACTGATTCACCGACCACAGACCACAATAGGGCTGATGTCTGATGTCTGATGTCAGATGTCAGATGAGGTCAAGAGAGAGCAGCTTCCGCCCCACATGTTTGGAACTGGAGCATGTGAAATCCAGAGCAGTGGTCAATTCTGGTGGGAGAAGGTGAAAATGCCGGGGCATCTGCAGCCAAAGTAGTTGGCAGCATGGTAGTAGTATTGAACGTGATGGGGGTGTGGCCTAGATTGACATCCGCAACCAGAAATCAGCAAGCACACTCAATCGAATGCGACTTTAAGTCCGGACCTAGCTGCAGTAGACCACAGCTTGGTACGTATCTAAAATAGTCTATAATTTAGAGCCTTTTTTTGCACCTGGGCTGGGACCTGAGTGCCTGCCGTGTAGAGGACCTGTCAGGACCCCTGACTTAGCGGCCCCTTCCCCCTGAACCCTTGCTCCTGGCCAGCAGCAGCGGAATTGAAGTCAATGCACCCAGGGAGGCATCATCATGCCAGTGCGTGCGTGTGCCCGCTTGCTTGGGGTGGCCGCGATTATGACCTTGACCTCAAGCCGCCTCAGCCTCATGGACACCTCCTTAGTCCTGTGGCATTCAGCCTGTGATTACCGGATCTTCACCAACCCAATTGACAATTTCCTCAACACATCAGCTCCCGTCACCGAACAAGCATACCTGCAGATCGCCCGCCCATAGTTGCAATGCGCTAGGCTGAATCCAGCAGTTGGGCTGCTTCTTCCAAGGCCCACTATCCCCAGACCGATCGCGACCGCGACCGCGATCAAAGGATTAGATCCGCTGTGTGCCTCGCCTGCCACCCTGTGCCGCCTACCCGTCCTCGACAGGCACATGGCTTCTGGCTTGTCGTCAGACTTCCCTCCTCCGTCATCCCCCACTCCTCCCCTCCTCGTCGAGCCTCCCCCTGAGGACCAAGTCCGCGACGTCGACGCCGACATCGAAATCGACCTCGACGACTGCGACATCGACCGCCCTGTCTCGCGTGCCAGCGCCACCAGCAGCACCGGCAACTGGAATGACATAGACGGCCTGTATCCTTCCCGGAACAGCGCCGCTCTCCTCAGTCCCGACTTCCTCAGCCCCGGCAACCCAAGAACCATACGGCGACCAGGAAGCAGCATGTCCACCGAATCAACCCTCTCCGAGACCGGGCTCGTACCGGCGGCGCCCGCCCCGGGGCCCTTCAACTTTCAGACCCAGTCCATGTCCACCTCGCCGGTGAGGTCGGTATGTTATCTCCCCCCACCACAGCTCAAAAGATGCGCAGTACGAGCTTGGCTAACCTAGGCTTCCGCATGTAGAACATTGGCCAGCGCCGTGGCCACAGATACAAGCACTCCTCCATAAGCACCCAGCACCAGATCTTCCAGGAGCCGCCGCCGCGGGCGCCACCCGTCCTCCCCGCCTCCCTACCCGTGCCGACGCTCAAGGAAGCCTGGGGCTCGATGCACAAGGACCAGCGAGCCCGGATGTACTGGAGCCTGTGTCACGCCTGCGTGGCCGGGTACGTCTTCTTCAGCGCGGGGGGTTCCCTCGCCATGACGGCGCTCTCGCACCTGGTCTTTTTCGACGTCGGGTCCGCCGCCATCTGCGTGGGCGTCGACGTGCTGGGCAACTTCGAGGTGTGGCGGCGCAGCTCCATCCGGCACCCCTTCGGCCTGCAGCGCGTCGAGGTGCTGGCCGGCTTCGCGATGAGCGTCTTCCTGGTGTTCGGAGGCTTCGACCTGCTGAGCCACAACTTCAAGCACGTCCTCGAGAGCATGGGCTCGCACGCGCCGCACCACCCCCACGGCCACGGGCACAGCCATGGCGTGGACGACGAGGGTGTCGTCAGCGCCGGCACCGTCGACCTGGCCACACTCGCCGCCGTGCTGAGCACCCTGGTGTCGGCGTACGGGCTCAAGAACCACGCGCGCATCCGCCGCGTCATGCGGCCCAGCTACTTCTCGTCCTTCCTGCCCGAGATCCTCGCGAACCCCTTCCACTCCCTCACGCTCTTCTTCAGCTTCCTCATGCTGCTCCTGCCCCTGCTGCCGGTCGGGTCCTTCGGCTGGCTGGACAAGCTGATCTGCGTCGCCATCGCCGTGTCCATGTTCGTGCTCGGCATGCGCCTCGCCGTGGCCCAGGGCCTGATGCTGCTCATGTCATATAACGGCCGGCAGCACAAATCCATCAGCATCTCCTCTTCATCCGCGGCGTCGGGGACAACCTTCGGCGTCAGCGGCGGCAAGAACAACAGCGACGCCGACGACGTCGTGCGTGAGATCGAATCTGAGCCCAACGTCTCGCGCGTCGACGAGGCCCAGTTCTGGCAGGTCCACTACGGCCTGTGCATGGCCACGCTCAAGCTGTGCGTCGCCCGCGGCTGCGATGACGCCGCGCTGAGCCTGTTGCG
Organism: Diaporthe australafricana; assembly: GCA_039880735.1. Taxonomy (NCBI): domain Eukaryota; kingdom Fungi; phylum Ascomycota; class Sordariomycetes; order Diaporthales; family Diaporthaceae; genus Diaporthe; species Diaporthe australafricana. Next base: position 3,576,009 of record JBCEDM010000007.1, on the reverse strand, counting down.
ACAGAGGGTCGGCCGCATCGTGCAGAACAGGCTGGGCGAGGGGTACGGCAAGGGCGGGGCGCTCAGGTGGGAGGTTACGCTGCAGACGAGTACGGACACGACGTGAGTCGGTGGGACAGGCATTTTGTTTTTTTGTTGTGTTCTAAGTAGATCGGTAGATGTGTACAACATCTGTTATGAATGAAATTAAGCCCTTGGGGGACTCAACTTTTATATCGAAAGCGCCACGCTAAAGGGAGTGTTTTGCGAGCCAATCTCTGGAAGCTTGTATTTCATGGCTCATATGATATGTGGAAGAGGATACGGTAACGCTCGTATGTACCATGAATTCTTTAAGCCTGAACGACCATACAATACGACCCTGAGGTTGAGTATCTTTCTTTTCTTGCAGCTTTAATTGTATACACATGTGTAAGTAGTAAGCTGGGTGGGAGAGAAGCCCCAAACAATTCAATCAATGAACGACGACCGGCCACAGAAACTCCTGCCTGCAACCAACCCCCCCACTGCTGTGATGAGATGTATAAATCATAATTCATGGCAACCCAACGAACCAACACCAGGCCTGCTGCTCGAGATCAAAGTCTGATGATGATTAAATCAAGCAGTCAGAGCAACTCACTCACTCACTCACTCAGAACAGCCCCCACCGCCCACCCTTCTCCTTCCTCCCCTCGCGGTCCTTCTTGGCCACGCCGCGCGGGCCCTCGAGCTGCCTGAGGCTCTCCATCTTGTCGAGGACGAGCTCGAGCAGCTCCTTGCGGCGGATGACCTCGAGGTGGCGCTTGATCTTGGGGTCCTCCTTGGCGAAGCGCTCGATCTGGTCGTCGGACAGGTGGCGGCCGAGGCGCGCGTCGAGCTCGCGCGGGAAGTTGTAGTAGAACTCGGACAGCAGCTCGACGTTGAGGAACAGCACCGCCGTCTGCGCCAGCTTGGTCGCCGCCGCGTCCAGGAACACCTCCGGGCAGTGGTACTTGTTCTTGGGGTCCTTGCACTGCCGCGACTTGACCGCCAGCAGCCGCATGTTGATGATGTCTGCGCGGTCGCGCAGGAAGACTGCCTCGCGGCCTGTGTATGTTGTCAGCTTGGATGATCCTGCAGAAACGGAAGTAGTCAGGGGTGTTGCGGTCGACTTACCCTTCTCCAGCAATGCGGCGCTGAATCCGCCTGCGCCGATCCTCCCGTCGCCCTCGACGATAATATCTCCCTTGCGACATTTGTCGACAAAGCCCATGACCTCCTTCATCTTCCTCCGCCCGCCAACGGCTTTCTCCAAATTCGACATGGCACTCTGGCACGCATCCAGCTCCCCCTTGAGCACGCCACCAACGTGCTCACGGCCGGTAGCCCACTCTCTGTCCTCGACGTCGATCTCGAACTTGTATGGCTTAATACAGTTCTCCACCTGGTCACTCGTGCTGTAGAATCTCTCGTTCAGGATGCTTGACGCAGCATTGGTGATTGCCTCTCGCGCAAAGGGGTGGTTGGCAAATGTCGACTGTGCGAGCAACTGCTCGATGTGCTGCTGGATCGTCGTGGCCACGGCGCTGGTAGCCAGGCGACCCACGCCGAGCTTGGTAAGTGACGCTGTGGAGGCGTCGAGCTGGCGGTGCCAGTAAGGGTTGTTGGGGTCTGCCTTGGGAAGGTCGGCGAGCGTATCGACTTCAGGAGGTGGTTGCGAGAGGTCGGTGATGGGCTTGTTCCAGTAGCGGAGAGCAAGCAGGTCTAGGACGCGCTGATCGAGCTCCTTTTTCAAGATTTCCTTCATTTGCGGGCGGCCAAATTCCTCGGAAAATTGTTTGAAAGAGTGCTTGAAAGCGTCCAGGCTTTCGGCCAGGTATGACTCTGCCGACAGTGGTCGATCATTGTACTGAACCTTGAACTCGTAAGTGGCCTCCTCGAGTTCCTGTTTTATCGCATCGTGTGTACTTTGCAGGCTGGCAGACATGGTCTGCTCGAGGACGTGCATCAGCTTCTTGCGCAGCGTCAGCGTGCCGACACTGAGGCCAGCGTCGGGGCCGAATTCCAGAGGATGTGATGAGAAGAAGGCATTCTCGTTTTTGGCGATTGTGGCAGTGAGGTTGCTGCCCATTCCCTTGTTGAACAGCGCCTTGACACCAGGTGCTTTTGAGACGACTCCGACATATCCAAGCCTGAGGGGATATTGCTTATCCGACAATATGGACGCGCCTCGTATGGGGTCGACCAGGTCCATCTTTGTGACAACGCCGATCGTCCTCTCGCCCCTTGGGTCTACCCTCCTGCTTGCCCGTAGTGCTGTGGAGTTGGCCAAGTCAACATCTGCCGCAGATATTGCGAGGATGACATTTGGCGCTTGAATATATTTGTCGCACAATTCTGCGATCTTCGATTTGAGTTCCAGAGGTTGGTTTTGACCGACGACCTGGATGTAGCCCGGCAAGTCGATCAAAGACAGATCTGGCACGCTAGGAGAGTAAATACTCAGCCTGATGGGGTCGTCGGAAACACATTCGCTGTCTGGGACAGCCAGGTTGAGATCGGTGAGTGTCCTTTGTACGGACGAGAAGTCGGATGTCTTGAGACCTAGGTCTGGGAACTCGCCGTACTCGGATTTTGAATCGGGGGTGTTGATCAAAGTGAGCTCGATCGGCCGTCTTGTGACCATGTTTGAGCCCTTGGGTAGGAACTCATGCCCCACGATAGCCTCCAGTACCGAACTCTTCCCTGAAGATTGCGACCCGATCACGACAATAGAGGGCAGTGTGAGGGCACTTCCCTGGCCGACGTTGGAGAGGATATTCCGAATCTCGATCATCTTCTTGGTGAGGACCATCATCTGGTCATCGTTGGCCACTTCGTCTGCTTCCCTGTCGTCGTCCACAATGTGGGTCCACGCGCCTGCTGCCGCCGCGCCAGTTACGACCTTGCCAGACCTGCTGTGTTTTGGTGGCTCATTTCCGGGTTCTGGTCCTCCTCCGCCAGTGCCTATATCCTCTTGTAAACGGAGCACCTTCTGCATCCACTCTGGGAGCTCGACCGACTCTTTCGTGTTATCCCACCCTCTCCCTATCTGGCCGGCGATATCCTTTGCGCCGCCAAATATATCCGAAGCGGTGTCGACCGCGGTCGTCTTCATATTCCTGTACATTTCCGATGCCGAGTTGCTGACCTCTGCAGTCACGTTAGCACCCAAAACCTTACCCAAGTCTCCATATCCACGGCCCATTCTTACGTATTGCCTGGTACTGCACCCACGCTACTCCGCCTATCATCAACCCTCCAAACATGGCGGGTATCCTCACGAACTTGACCAGGAGCCTGGGCAAGAGCCTCACGAACGAGGCGTTGCGCACGATGACGGCATTGTGAAACGCACTGCCCGGAGGCCACATGCGTTGTCTCGTCGCGTGGATGGCTGCATCGGCGCGTTGAAGGCCGCCGGTGGGAAGTCGGAATCGGTGGTAGTGGCGGACGGCGGCTTCAGGGAGGGTGGCGGCGGCGCGGCGCGTGGTAAGGGGCAGTATCCCCGCTGCCAGGAGCCGTCCACTCATGGTGGTGCCGGTCGAAGAGGACGCAGGTTGATTCGAGATGGCATAAAAAGCTGGAAAGTTTGGAAGTCTGGGTGGGTTGTTGACTGTGTCCTCTGGGGGGACAGAACCAAACAGTGTTTAGTTGTTGTGAAGTTGTTGCATGAAGAAAGCTAGCAACAGCAGTCACAAGTGGCGTGTGGACCTACCCGGGGCATAATACAGTGCAGTCTAGGCAGTTGATAGTAGGGGATGACCTAGTGGGGTGAGCCACGCTCTTCCGTATAGTCCATCTACACAACCACTTTGAATATAAATCATTTTTGGAGCTCTTCTGACACTTCTAGCAGAAGTAGCTCAGTGGTAGAGCATAAGATTGCAAATCTTGGGGTCCCGTGTTCGAACCACGGCTGCTGCTCTTTTTGTTATTGTGTTGTTGATCCTGATGTGGGTATATATTCCGCCTCTTACTATACTATTCCGGCTCCGTGGTGGTGTGGCCCGTGCCCATGGGGTGTGGCCTGTGCGCAGCCATGTGGTCTGTGCTCAGCGGCATGATGTCACGCCCACCCGTCTTGGACCCAGCAGCACTTGTCGGTCAACTTTCATTTGAACCTCAGCAGCAATTATTGGTTGGATATTCTTGCTGCACACGACACTCAATGGCGCAGGTGCAGTGGAATGTACATTGCGCTTTCGCTTCTTTTCCAACCTGTGGCAGCCATATTCGTTTGCATGCCGTAGATTCAAACCGCGTCCACTAGTATTTAGTTCGTGAGATCAGAGTGGGCTTCGTCCACTCTTTCTTGCAGTGTACCACCCGAATCCATCTCTCCATTCTAGATTTGTGCGTCACACACAACCTCCACTGGGATAACCTCCAGTAAGACAGCCTACAAGCTCTTATGGGACAACCTCCTCTGGGATAACCTCCTCTGGGACAAACTCCTCTGGGATAATCTCCAACCTCATCTGGGACAATCTCCAACCTCCTCTGGGACAATTTCTAACCTCCTCTGGGATAACCGATAATCTCTAACCTCCTCTGGGATAACCTTCTCTGGGATAACCTCCTCTGGGATAATCTCTGACCTCCTCTAGGATAACCTCCTCTGGGATAATCTCTAACCTCCTCTGGGAAAACCTCCTCTGGGACAACCTCCTCTGGGATAATCTCCAACCTCCTCTGGGACAATCTCCAACCTCCTCTGGGACAATCTCCAACCTCCTCTGGGACAATCTCCAACCTCCTCTGTAACAACCTCCTCTAGGATAACCTCTACTGGGACAACCTCCAGTAAGAAAACCTACAAGCTCTTATAGGATAACCTCTTGTGGGATAATCCCCTACGGAAAAGCCTCCTGTAATTAGATTAACCTCTGGCGTCCACCGGACAGGGTTTGGGAAAGTACCTATCCACAGATTCTATGGCTCTTGTCATATTTGCCAGATGGGTATGTGGGCATTGTTGCTGATGTACAGTTCTGCCCCGAAGACACGTTCAGATCAATCAGAACTTCACAAGCACTTCCCATTATAACCCTAGCCAATGCCGAGCTTCCTGGTGGTGTGTAATCAGAACTTAGGATCCAAGTGACCACGTGCAGTTGACGTGCTCTTTTACCTCACACGAGGGTGATGTCCTCGGTCTGCAAGCCCCAGTCCATCCGATCGTCGCAGTCCTCGTCCTCAGATAAGCGGCGTGGAGTTCCACTATCGAGACGACACTCCTTGCTTTGAACGTACGCCGAGCCGATGACTCTGTACTGGGCTTGCTCGCCGGGGACCATGCGAAGTATGAACGGGGTGCGCGTCCCGAAAATCATGGCGCACAGATCGCCCTCGCGGGCCATGTTGGGGGCGATACCGTTGTAGCCGCGACCGAGCAGAACAAATCGTCGGTTACTTGACATTTTGTTGGCGAATTTTGAGACTTGTCGAGCGGCCGGGTCTTGTAAGTAGGCGTGTGCGGCGCAGGACGGCTGGTCGGACTCCAGGAGACGTGCAAAGTCGCACTGACTCCGGTCATACTCTTCCCAATCACCCCGGTAACTGTCAATATTGAGTGCGACAAGGAAGGCTAGGCCGCGGTTGCCGTGGTGAGGACCTGGGTACTTTTCCAACTGCGGCGCGAGGTTTTTCCATAACCTCACCACTTGCGTGACTGCCTGTCTGCCATCCACAGCACCATGATACTCGATTGTCTCGGATACGTATTTGACTGAATCAAAAACAATCGCTCTGACTCGGAGTACTGGACTACCCCCCATAGTTGAAATTGAGAATTCTTTCGAATTGTCGTCTTCGCCCTCGGTGAGCTTCCTGGGTGATACGTCGCTCCATGGGGGGTCGAAGCTTCCGCAATCCCAGCGCGGAACCCAGGACGCGATGGAGCGAACGCGAGCACCAGGAATGGCTGCAGAAGACGGGCTGCTCTCTCCCTCTCCGTGCTCCACAAAGCGCAAAATATCCAGGTCCGAGGTCTTTTCGAGGTACTTGATGGCAAAGTCTTGATAGACGTCCAAATGCGATACGTCCTTCCCATAGTCCGGCTGTACGGCGGGCATCGCCTTGTCCAAAGTCCTCAGAGCCATAAACGCGTAGATTCTGTCTTTCGGATCACTCAAGTTCAACCTTTTAGCGTAGTACAACATCTCGAGAGCGGGCATTGGCTCTAATCTATGTCGTAAATGATACGGGTAGAATGTTCGGGCCTCCTTTGGGTGTAGATCGTTGTATAGAGCATCATGAAGAATTGATGTTCCCATGCTGGTCAACATTGGGTTGAGTAGTTTTATACGTCGGTGCAGGAAGCATTCAACTCGAAGCAAGCTGATCCAACGTATTTCTTCCCCCGCCCAGAGCACGAGAGCATCAGGTCCAAGTGCTGCCTCCTGCACTACCCACCCACGCCCGAACCAGGGATGTTGAACTAGTAGGCTCCACGAATACCAGCTGAGCTCAGAGAACAGGGCGTCATCTTCGAACGGATATGGGAAAATATCCCATTCATCATAGAACCCCGGCTCTTCAAATACCTCGTGCATGAATGTCTCCACATCGGCCATTAGTTCAACTACGTCGCTGGCATGTTGCCGGTCATCTGCGTTGAGACCGAGACAGATCAGCGTACATTTTGAGGTCTCGTAGATTCGTCCCATGAGCGCGACTTGTCGACTCTTCTCCTTCTCGTCGTCTTGGTTGATGCAGATCCCGTCTGCCCATAGAGCCACCGCTCTATGCGCATCTCTTGCTTGCCACAAGGAGTCTCGCAGACTGGTCGTAATCTCGAGGAGTTTTCCGTCCAAGGTTATGCTCTGGTCTTTATTGTCTTCACCCCAAACATATGATATCGCTCTGAACGGATTCAGGTCATTGGCGCCCGTCAGTTCGATCTCCTCAAGACGCCCAACCAGAGGTGCATCGTCCTCGCCAGGTTCCAGAATAAGGCATCGGATGTGATTGTCTCGACTCGATAATTCTTGGTACTGGTACATTCTGAGAGGTAGGAGGGAGAAGGTGTAAGATTTAGTGATGGGTGGACTTCGGGAAGGGGACCACCGTAAGGTCAGACTCTGTCGAATATAGGCAATGCAATGAACTAACTCGGGGCTCGCAACACCGCAGATGACTGGTCAGAACTCGTTCAAGAAGCACGACTTGAAATAACATCTGTCATGTGAAGTGTAGGTATAAGCACATCAAGGTCCAAGCCAACCTGGAACCGCTTCTGGAACTCAAGAACAGAGGAAAGGGGAATGGGGATACATTTGTAGTCTGACAAGACAGCCTCGCGCAAATCTGACCGTTTTTCCACTCTGCGGGCTGTGTGACAGGTGGATTTGCTGACGGCCAGAATTTGGCCCATCCTTTTAGGTAGAACAGCTCTGACTGGCTAGTTCGGTCTTTTGAGCTTCCTTCACCTGGGCACGGTTCTAATTAAAGCGCACTACTTAAGTAGTTAATTGCGACGACTTCTTCATCCGATTCTATACACCACAATCATGGAAATCAGACTCCTCTGTATGTTTTCTGTCGTCAAATTCTCCTTTAAGGGAATTAGTCAATTTATTCTCTAGGTCAACAGAATAAAGAGCGTGTGAAGCATGCCCAGGTGAGGAGGCAAATGAAGCAGTAGAATATTATTTTTCTAAGCACTACCACGTGAACTCCCAGACAATATGAAACGGCCGACCATCACGAGTAATTGTCTCCTGAAGAATCATTTTATTGAGTCCATTGGCTTAGCAGCTCGAGTGCCGTATATTTATCAATGTAGTTACTGTCCGTTGTAAGGAAGAGCTACCTAGGTATCAATTTCATCCTGTTTGGCAAGTTTCATCAACTCCTGCCTACCTTTGACGAGACTCTACTACGACGAGAATGGCCTCCCGCACCCCTTCTCCAAAATCACTTCAGAGGCGGCTTATATCGCCACCGACCATATTGTCTACCTGACTACAGTCATGCACCAAAAATACTGATCACACGTCGCTTCCAGGCACTTTGTAAAGCGTTCTTGGCGGGGGGGGGGGTTGTAATATGAATTGTATCAAGACTGCCGCCGTATACCCCGGTTTGCACACGGCTTAACACCACCAAACCCTCACTCTACCTGTGGGCTAGCAATCCTGTCAGTATTCCTCGGGACTATTGGCGCAATGGGCACGAGCACCTCATGAACTATTCACAGTTTTAGGCAAGATCCAGCTGCATTGTTCAGATGTGAAACTATGGGTTAAATCCCACGTAGCCTATGTCTACACCATCACGTGAGATAATGCTTGGGCATCGGTGCATCAAAGCTACCAAACTTTAGTGTTTTGCTTTCTATTCACAGATCGAGTAACATAAGCTTCGTGCTGGAGAAGTTTCACATGGTAAGCGAGACTGACCTCGTCCCATATTCAGTCTATCAAGGGCAAGAAACTACTGCGAGGTCAAGTTCAACTGTGAAGAGCTACAAGAATGGTGTAGAGACTAAAGTCTTGTGTGTCTGGTCTTCCTTTCCAAGCAAGCTTGCCTCATCGTGTCGTGAGCCTGATGGAATGAATGGTCTTGATCCATGAACACCAAGGCAATCTCCGTCTCAGACCCTTTGTGACGAGTGCACGTATGACCTTGGTGAAATTGTTATCACAGCCAATGTCATCCCTGGCACCAGCAGTTGTCCTAGCACATGTGATTGATCTTGGAAAGCACATGAATTTCCAGGAAAAGTGAAAGGTATTCAATGCATCCGTTATTTTTCGACCCATCACTTGTGCGAGTCTCATCAGAGCTTGGGGGATATCTGAACAAAACAGGTAACGCGGTGGCAAAACGGCGAGAGACATATTTAGGCCCCAGAAGAATTCAGCCCAGTCTGCCTGCAACCTCATCCTTGATGATCTTTGTGTGAAATTATACAGGAACAGGAAAGGCCTCTAGAGAGCTCAGCACATCAAAGACTGGAAGCAGCATTTTGAGAGAAATGACACGGTGACAAAGTGAAGGATGAAGAGAAATGAAGATGCTGCTGCCTAGGTACATGAGCATCTCTGAAGTCGCGTGGCGTACGGAGAACGCAGAGACATGGGCAACGTGACATGCTGTCTCGTTGATGGACCTGTTTCAATGCTCGATCGTCAATCCCTTCTCGTCCGCCTTTCTGACAAATGTCGATGTCGTAGATCCTATAGCTGTCACCCATGGTACAGTCGTCATCCAATAGAGTTTCTCCCTGGATGAACAATACGTGCTTAGTTCCTGTAGCCGAGCCTGGCGGTGAGCGTTGGTGGACGGCACTCCATATGTTTAAACCGAAGAGGGACAAAATTTGAGCGAGTAGCCTAAGCCAACTCGTAAAAGATCCCGCACTGCTGGTCCTGGCCTTCCCCGACTCGAGGAGAGGCAGTGCATCAACCCGCGGCCCACAACCCACAGCGCCGGGACACACGAAAAAGGCGAGCAGCGTGCCACAGGAGCTGGAACTTGCCGACCGTCGTGGGCCTTTGCCCAACGTGCACATTGTGGTCAGCTTGACCACCACAACGTATCGGATTCACCACTCGGCGATGACGAGTGCCATCTCATCTCTGCGCAGGGCAACCACAGTCTCGAGCACATCTCGCTGATCACCCGAGATTGCGAGGTGTCTGTGGTGCGCGACTCGTGGAACGTACAGCAAGGCCAAGCTTTCTTCTCCGCCACTCAGTCCAGTGGGCGGGCGAAGGTCGCGACGATCATACTGGCGACGCCGACGGCGGGACAGGACAGGACTGGACAGGGAGGAGGCATTCTTGGGCGCGGGGCGCCCCGTGCTGTCCAAGATACGGCGTTTTTGCTCCGCAAAGCAGATGGGGTAAATATTGCCTCTCTTCTGTGAGGGTGCTAGCCGAGTATCCGGTCAAAAGGGGGGGTTTAACTGTTGGCTAGCCATTGTTGTCGTTGTGATGCCGTGGAAATGCTGGGAACTGTTATGTGATTCGCAAGTTACGCAAGCAACAAAATGCTCATCTCGGTGCAATATGAGGGCTCCTGGACTCGTTCAATACTGGGCAAGTGCGTATCCACTTGTCATCCCAAGTAGTACTTTACACCGTTGCTGGCAAGAGCCATTATCTGTCGCATGATTAATCGGGTTCGCGCCACAAAAGCAAAGGGCGCTAGCTGGCCATTATTAGGACGTAGGGCATAGCATGACATAAGGGATGGGGTCGAGAAAGAGCGGCCTGGGGAGGGATTTTGATTTGGTCGAGTCAGGGGACGAAAGTGAGGGCTGTGTAGCGACATTGGGAGTCATCTCTATCGGCTGGCTCCATGCCGAGAATTGGAATAGCATCAAATGAGAGCCGGAAATAGGCGTCGAGTACATCTCTGGGCGGTAAAAAGGGTCAATTAGCCAGCGTCCCATCGCCAAGAGGAGGGAACCTGCGGTCGGCTGGCGCGACAAGTCGAGTCCCATCGGGCCCTGGGGCTCAACAGCCTGACAGCCTCGGGGAAAAGTCCCCTTCCCACAAGATGGAGAACTAGATTGGCAGGCAGCCTGACAATGGGCCAAATGTTGGTAAATGCTGAAGATCGGTCTTGAGCCGAGCGAGTAACTTTGGGCCACCCAGTGGCACCCGCCCCCTGCTGCCCACGCACTCTCACCTTGACTAACAGGGGACACCCCACAGCCATCCCGGGCGCTGGGCAAGGGTGCAAAAAGGGGAGATGCGGTGTTGATTGGCCGCATCGGCCCTATGAAACGCCTTTAGAAAGCTTGGCACAGCCTTTGCTTGCCCCCCTGAGGGCCGGGCTGGCTGTGCCGGGCTTGACAGTTGCCCCTTTCTCATTTAGACACACCCATGTGAACCGTGAGAGCTGACGCACATCATCCGAACCTGTTGCGCGGCAATGCTATTGTTGAGCATAAGCCCTAAATGAGCCTGAGCCTGGGACTGAGCCTCAGCCTCTCTGCCTACGCTACCTATCTGTCCATCTATCTCTTCGATATTACAGGTCGGTCTCATGATGCGCTGTCGAGGCCAATCGTTATCGCAAACACCCGGCACGGAACAAACAGTAAAGGACAGGGACAGGGCTGATAACTTGGAGGACAGCCCCGGCCTGCTGTGTTTTTGCTAGGCGCCGTCTGCGTCTCCGTTCGCGTTGGCCTGTTTCGACGACAGGTAAAAGTAGGTGAGCACGGTGAGCACATGTCTCTGAGACAACATGTCATGTCTCCAGGAAACAGTTGGCTGCTGCCAGATTCTGTGGTGGGGCAGATGAGGTGAGATGAGATTGTGGTCAGACAGGCAGGGGCACAGGCGTACGGGATAGAATACAGCTTACAGATTGCAAGACCATCGTCGCATCTCCGTCTAGTTCCCATCTGATGAAGCAAACTAGCACGACGGCGACGAACACCACGACCTCGACCATAACGCCGACCATACCTGCTCGGTCGGCGAGGTGACAGGCAGGGTAGTAGATTGATTTTACAGTGAAATTGTGAATCGTAAACCGGTGGATGCATCTCTGATTGTGCTCACTGTAGATCAGCGATCGCCAGCTGCTGGCCCCCGTATCCCCAGCCTGCCCAGTGCTGAGCGCCCAGCTCCCTTGGGCCCTGGGAATTTAGATCTTCGTGGTCGACCCCGCCAGCCCCCTTGACAGACCTTACTCTCAGCCCTCCAATCCATGCCCATCATGCCTATCATCCCTTTTCTTGCGGCACATCTGAGTCGCTGCGCACCCAATGAGAGCAAACACTGGTGTTGCCCACCTTCTATGTGTGACAGCTGCTGTGCCGCGCAAGCAAGGCAAGCAAGGAAGGAAAGGAAGATCGTGAGAAGTGATGTGCCTGGTAGGTTCCTGGAGGGTCCCGTGCGACCATGACTGTCATTGTACCCTTTTCGTCACTCTCTGCGCCTGGGTCACAGCGGGGGTACGCTCGGAGGTACGGTTTGCAATTAAGTTGTAAACTATCTCGCCCATCTCTCGTCTCATCCCGTGGCCACAGGGACTAGTGTACGGCGTAGGTAGATCATGTACCCGGATACGTCTTAAGAGTGAGAAGTCCCGAGGTCAGCTCGACCAATTAACTCTATCTGCCCAAGCGGCTAAGGATCTTGCCCGACGGCATGCCCTGTCGGTGTTCCCTGTCCCTGTCCATCAAGGGGTCCTCCTACGCACCACATTACTGTTTCTGTCCGACAGTCAAACACAACCACAGACTTCTCAGCGCCCTGGGAGAGGGCACCCTGGGCAGACCCTTTAATTTATCTCGTGTACACCAGCTGTCTAGTCCACGATGTGTGGCATCAATCACCAGGCGGTGCGGTGCGATGCGATGCGATGAAGATCCAGCTCGATGGCAGGAAACACCAGCACCAGCACCACCAGCCTCAAGTCTCGAGGTCAATCGAGCTGTGTGCCATGCCCCCTTCGTGTGTCCCCTCCTGTGTCCACCGTAGCTGGCCTGTCTGAGTGCGCAAACGGGGACTCCTCATTCTCCCCCATGCCATGGGTATGGGTGCGAGAGGGAAGTGGGAGTGCGATGCCGTTCGTCGACCCCGTCATCCCTCCTGGATGAGGCAAACTGCCCGTCCGGGATAGTTTACCGTGCTGATGGGTCCCGCTCGCTGGCTGCCCGGCCAAGCATCCATCCAGCTGCGGATCCCAAGCGCAACGTCCAGGGTACGATGTCCTCTGCGAGGTGTGAATGGCAGGTGTTCGTCTCGTCTCCTTTACTCCCCACTGCACTACGCGAAAACGGAATGAAAATCGCCCCATCCTGCGCCCCGTTGTTTCTGGTCTTGGGTTTGCTAAAGTGTGTCTCTCCTGCCCTCCTTCCCTGACTTACACCCTCACCTTCCTCTTGTTTCTTGCCCCCCAGTCCTCCCTTTTGGCATCTCCCTCTTGCCAAACTTTCTGGTTCAGGAGCTCCCGACAGTCCCTACCCCATTACCCTCCTTCCCTGTCTTTCGCTCTCTCCACACCTGCAACCACATTCACATTCTCTTGAATAAGTCGTCGCCCCCCTTTTTAAATCCGAGGCAGACTTCTTTTCTCACCCACAACGCTCTCTACTACCGACCGGACGGCAAACCGTGACACTCCTTTGTAAATTCAACCACTCTCCTTACTTTGAAATTCTCAAAAAAGTATTCGTTCGTTTCTAAGTGTTGATCGCATCGCTCAGTTGGGAAAAGTTGGAGGATCCTACTCGAAGCAGTGCGTCTTGGTGGAAATCGCAACCCCGCGTACAACAACGAAATCCCAGTCTGAACAACATTTGGAAGGAACCGATCGAACCATCTTCGCCGATACTCTTTGACTGCATCACTTTGGCACACCACGCCGACTGCGCGCTGCAAGGATCTTTTTGGGTCTTGTGGAAGGATATCCAACATTGCGCTTTGGGGAGGCTGGATTAGATCGGCTTTGTCTCAGAGTCAGCCACCACCACACGAGCACCCGTCCTCGACGATCAGCACTATCGAGGTCAGTACTTGGCTTTGTTTGGCGATACCTGTGGATTGTTTATGCCCCTGTCATATGGGTTAGAGTCGGAAATATGGGTGCATTCATGTTGGTGGTTGAGAGGGACCGACCCAGCATCGTCTGGTGATGGTGGTGATCTGTGCTTCATTTGGCGTCACCAGACTCAAGCGCATCGGGCTTCGGAGTGAATGAGATTCTGTCTTGACAGAATTCTTACAGCCAAGTGGACTGTAAGAACATCGCAGAGCACCATCAGAGGATCAAGTGACAGCTGCACTGCCAGCTGGAAGGCTGGCCGTCGCACCCCAGCTGCAATCCACCTAGCTCTTGTCGCCGACAAGCTTGGAAAACAACCACCCCTCGCAGCACCACCACCCTCGAGCATCAACCCCGTACTTGGTCTTTTCCACGATACACTTGTTTCTCGCACCCTCGCCCCCGTCACTTTCCCTGACCCAATCAGAGGACACTCGTCGAGTTGCAGCAGTGTGCTTGCACCCAACCTGCTCCTCTCCATCCTTTCGCATCGCAGGTTTGTCAGTCCTCGCTACACAACAATCATCGAAACAATCACGAGAGCACCTTTTTGGACGCAGTCAACATTCTTTCTTTTTGGCAATCATTAACTTATCTGGGTTCTCTTTTGAGCTCATTCTGTTCAATCTACGGGCGCGTTACTGACCATCAGCCAGCGTCTCCAAACCTACTCTCCAGAAATCTCACTCGCGTTTCACGCAAGAACACCATGAACTCCAAGCAGTTCCTCACCCTCGTCGCCCTTATGGGCGGCCAAGCGTCTGCCTTTTGGCGCATGGAGTGCCGCGGCACCACTGCCCAGGCTCGTATCGACCCTCTGATCAGCCCTGGAGTGGCCTCCGAGCACATCCACCAAATCTTCGGTTCTGGCAGTGAGTTTGCATGCCCTCCCTTCTGACAAGGCCGTGCGATCGATAGGACTGACCAACAATCAAACAGGCTTTGGCATGACCGCCGATTACCTGTCCCTTAGTGGGGACACCAGCTGCACCTCGTGCGGCGCTGAGGAGGACAAGTCTGCCTACTGGACCCCGATCCCCTATTTCAAGGACAACACTACTGGCGAGTATGAGGCCGTCGCTAATGTCGGCGGTATGCTTGCGTAAGTGGAAATCTTGCCCCCGCAAATTGCGCTTTTCATCGTCGCGTTTGACTCGTATGGCCTTTGCAATCCTTGCCCCATAGCTTCGCGTGTTTGTGCCAAACAACACAAGACAGTGCAGGATGCGCACAAAGCCCGACATCGCTTTGCCTGTATGGAACACGTCGCTGATCTCTCGCTAGGTACTACTTCTTGAACGGCGAGAATATCCGTGCTTTCCCCGACGGCTTCAAGATGATTGCTGGTGACACTGATCGCCGCAACTACTCTGTTGGCAATGGCGACTTCGAGCAGCCCGACCCTGACAAGTCGTCCTGGCTCTCCCTGGGCCAGACCGGCCAGGCCGACTTGTCCCAGCGTGCGCTTGGTTTCAACTGCCTGGACTACTCCAAGAGTGCGGAGGGCTCTCTGTACCGACACTTTCTTCCCTCCAAGGACTACATCGATGCGAACTGCCCAGACGGAATCCGCATGGAGCTCATGTTCCCATCATGCTGGGATGGCGTCAACATCGACTCGGCCGACCACAAGAGCCACGTTGCCTACCCCGACTTGGTCATGAACGGCGACTGCCCGGAAGACTTCCCTGTGCGCCTGCCTGGTCTCTTCTTCGAGACAATCTGGGACATGCACGCCTTCAATGACCGCGATGGAATGTTTATCATGTCCAACGGTGACCCTTACGGTACGTATTCAACACTTTCACGGAGATGATTGGGCAAAGCTGATCACGACAACGCAGGTTTCGGTTACCACGGCGACTTCATCTCGGGTTGGAAGAATGAGTCGAAGACGAACGGCTTTCAGCTCCAGGACGCAGTTGATACTTGCACCGCGAGCTCCGGAAAAATCCAAGATTGCCCACTATTCACGATTCAGGAACAAGATGTACAGCAGAAGTGCACGCTTGACCTTCCTTCATTGCTCGTAAAGGAGGACGCTGCCGGCCCCATGTCCAGCCTCCCTGGAGGCGCTCAAGTCTTCTGGGGTCCGGGTCCTGCCTCTGCTGATGATTCCGAGGCAACCATTCCCACCTCCATCGTTCTGCCCACGCTCACCTACTCCGCCGGCTCGACTGCGTCGGTCAACGGCAGCTTTGTGCCAGGTAATGCCTTCAAAGCCGCCAGCACCGGAACCAGCACGCCCATGGCTGAGGCGGTCAAGGGAGCTGCCATTGTCACCCCTGCCATCTCTGACGCTCCCACTGGCCCTACAGCGATTGCCACAGCCACCTCTTACGCGACCACCACCCTTGCCGACGGCACTGTTATGGTCAACGAGATCGTTTACGAGGAGGTTATTGACTTCGTCACCACCGCCACGACTACGACCGTCTACGTGGACCCGACTGCGGCTGCTGTGGCTCGCCGCCGAAGCGCTCACGCCCACCACCACCGACACGTCCATGGTCGCGCGCAGTAAGCTCGCGCAAGATTTCCCCGGTCCGATGGACATCTGACCGTTTTGCGATCTTCCTGCATACTGCATTCGAGGAGCGTTTGTTTGGCCTTATTCTGTACACAAATCTGCCGTTGAGATGAACCCCGATTTGAACTTTGATTCTTTTTCTCCCCTTGTTCATTTTTTTCAAACCAATTCGTGTCTTTTCTTTCGCAGGCCATTGACCGTGCTCCACGGCCAGATCGGCTGGGGAGGCTCAGGCAGTTGCGGGCATCTTGTGCCAGGGTTCAATGGCAGGCAGATTTGTTCATCTCAAGGAGGGATCGATCAATGGGAGCTTTCGAGAATCCATTCGGCAGAAACCAAAATCCACACCAGTACCCACAGAATAAGAAAAGCGACAGCTGCCTGCAGTGTCAGTAGCATTGACTGCGAACCCATTAGGGCGGCCAAACCGGCAACCAAAAAAATCAGGGAGGGGGGTTAGTTCTGCTTTGTTTCCACAATGGCGTTTCACGATGAAAGGCATCAGTCAAGGGCGAGCATCCATGGTCTGGTAGCATTTCTTGCATTGCACGACGACTTGATGAGATACCTCTGATACCTTCAATTCATAACTGAGTCTGGCTTAGCACTTCGAGGTCCTTACTACAAGTAGGTAGATCAATCGAAGTTGCGTCCAAACATAAAACAAAGGTCTTCGATATTTTCTGTAAATGTGACTGTGTTGTCCTGTCCTTAATGAGCTGGCTGGGATTTTATTGGTTGGTTTCAAGGTCGATGCAGGCTTGGGTGCTGGTGTGAGGTGGTCAAGGACGAAGTTGAGGAGCAGTCAGCTTGATCTCCTGCCTAACTTGCCCTTCTGACCTCCGAGGCGGCCGGTCCGCCTGAGATGGCAGTCCAGCACATGACATGTGGTGGCGGCGGCGTTGGTGGTCGACCCGATCTGGAACCCGGAGGTGGCCGTCGCAACGGGCTGCTTGGTGTCTCAAGTGCTGGAATGCGATCACCTCTAGCAACGGCTCTAGCAACTCATTCCAGGCAGTCACGGAAGGCATGACGAAAAGAGAGAGCAAGAAAGAGCTGTTTTGTTCTTCTCCTACTGCCTTGTCTCTTTTCCCTGTCACCGTGGCGCACGCCTCGTCTGTCATCTTTCTCTTTTCTACTGTTTGGGCGTTTTCCCAAACTATTCTCTGTTGTTTCTTCTTTTTTCTGTCACTCTCTAACTATCCCATTTTGCTTCGAATCTACGACTCAAGGCAGTTCTTGGACTGGATCTATCATCTATCTTGTCACACTCATTTGTTTTTGTTGTTGTGCGCGGCTTCAAAAACCTGCTGTACGGAGTGGTTGCCTCGCTTACCCGGAATGGCCTCCTGAGCGGCCCACGCCCTCACGGCCACCCAACATTTACACATCACATACAAATAAAAAATCCCGTGGGTAGACGGGAAGGAGTATAGATAATCATAATGGTCAACCTCTCAGCCGCGGTGGACGACCTCAAGGGGGACGTCACGGAGGCGAGCAAGCGCGTGGCGGCGGCGCTCCCGCTGTGGGTGATCATCGTCATCGTGGTGGTGGGGACGGGCCTGCTCGCCCTCCTGGTCGGGCTGTGCTGCCTGTGCGTGTGCCGGCGCCGCCACGGGAGGAAGGCGAGCAGGGACGCCGGCGCCGTCCACGGCTTCTCGGACCACCACCGCCCTGCCACGGCGTCGACGTCCGAAGGCGGCAGCCGCAGCAGCGAGGAGGGCCCGGGTGGGCGGGCTAAGCTGCGGAAGCACCCGCCCTCTTCTTCTGCCTCGTCTTCGGTGGGGAATGAGGGCGGTGATGTCGTTGTTGACGACAGGGGCAAGGAGGTTGAGGAGGTCGAAGAGGGCCGCGCCCGTGGCGAGCCCGAGTTCCGCAACATGGCGCCTGCGCGAAAGGCGAGCGCGCTATCTATACCGCCGATCCTGACTGGTGCGTGGAGGATGAGCATCGGCTCGTTCGGCGGGGGCCGAGACCCAGGAGGAGGTGGAGGAGGAGGTCTGAACATTAGCAACGACGGCGCCGCAGGCCATGGGAACAATTGGCACCGGAGGCGGACGTCCAACGCCTGGATCGACGACGACGCGCTGCACGGGCCCGAGGTGAGCCCGACGAAGAGCTCGACAAGGAGGAGCAGGTTGAAGTCGTGGGGCGCGTCGATCCGCGAGAGCTGGCCGCTCATGACGCCGAGCCCCACGCTGCCGCAACTGCCGCAGTTTGGTGGCGGGCACGACGGACAGCAGGTCGGCGCCGCCGAGCACGAGGGCGTCGCCATGTCCCGGTACAGAAACCACGACGACGCCGACGGGCGCCGCTTTGTGCCCAACCTCCCGCCGCCGCTCGTCGCCGCCGCCAGGCAGTCACCACCCCGGCAGCTCCCCAAGCCGCCGGGGCAGGCGCTGCTGGCTGCCAACGCCAACACCGCGGGCCTCAGGCCGGTGGGCAACTGGAACGGTACTGGACCTGTGGTGAGTGGTTCTCCCCGTGGTAGAGGGCTAAGCTACTATAAGTACGAGGACGCGGACCAGGCGGTGAATAACTCTGGCTCGCCGCGCTCGAAGACGGAAAGAGGTGTGGGAGTGGGCACTGGGGTGGTAGGGCCGAGAGGGAGGAGGCCGTCGGCGGACTCGACAATGACGCAGATCCTGAAGGACACGGAGAAGAGGCTGCAGGATGGCATGGCGACGGGCGTCGCGATGCGGAACAGGTCGAGCAGCAGCCCAACGCAGCGCCCACCAGGGCTCGGGCCGGACAGGCTGACCGTGGCTCTGGTCAGGTCCAGATCGCGCACGCCCAGCCCTACCAAGGCATCCAGGGCGCCGCACGGCGCGGCGTCGTCGCATGTCCGCCAGGCCTCGCAGGCCTCGGTTGTCTCCGAGCCCGACAGCCTGTGCGGCCCGCCTTCTCCCACGCTTCCGTACCATGGCCTGACGAGCCCGAGCCGGTCCAAGGCCTCGCAGCAGATGTCGCCGCACAAGAGGCGGCCCTCGCTTGTCCCGTCGTTCGCGAGCAGTGTCTCGTCGCTGTCGACCATCGCAAGCGAGACGGAGGAAGGGGCGTTGACGCCGAACACCACGGCTCCCAGCAGCAGCATACCCTTCGGTATGAACCAGATTGCTGCTTTGGGCGACCCGTTCATGCCATCGAAAAAGTCGACACCAGCAAGCCGGAAAGCACCAGGCTCAGCCAGCCGCGGGGTCCAGGAAGCTCTGAACGGATCGCCCAGACGTGAGAAAAACCCACCGCATGCCAAGTCGGACACCCCATTGTCACCGGTGACTGGGAACATGCGAACGCCCGACACAACGCCGACCCGAGGCGGCGCCCGCAGCGCGACAGCCCAAGGCGCAACCAAGGCTCCAACCCCCCAGTCCCAGCGTAACCGCTCATCCGTGGTCCACTTGCCAGCACCGACACGGGGAGACAACCCGTCTGATAGCGTTCACAAGAGGGCGCTGTCCAACGACAGCCGCCCTGCCGCAACCACGATAGCAAACCCGTCCGTGACGAGCGCCAGCGGCAAAGGGATAACACCAAGCCCCCTCGTCAAGCGCCTGAGCGACCTGGCACCCCCGTTCCGCAGCAGAGACCAGACGCCTGACGTGGCACACCCCAGCCCCGCTCTGTCGAACAACGCTAGGCTGTCGAGCGTCTACGACTTCTACGCCGGCATGTCCGAACCTTCGAACAATAATAACACCAACACCAACACGAGCAACCGGCGGAGGGCAGGCGGCGAGGTGAGGGTGGCCTCGGAGGCGTCGCTGTCGTCAGCGTCGCAGTACTCGGACACGGGCGCGGTGGAGCGGGAGCGGGAGCAGCAGATGGCGGCGCTGAGCCGCATCAGCATGCTGCTGAACCGGGAGATCAAGGTCAGCCGGCCCAGGCAGCCGCCGCCGCCCACGTTGCGGGTCGCGCCGCAGGATCACCACCACCAACACCACCACCATGGCGCCGCGCCGCTGTCGGCGACGGTGGCGGAGCTGCGGCGCATGAACAGCCAGATCAGCACGTACAGCAGCGGCGCGGCGAGCGGGTACAGCGACGACGGGTCGTCGGTGCTGATGGCCGCCGTCCGGCCCGAGAGCGTGGTCCCGCCGCGGAGGGCCTCGGCCGCGAGGAACTACCACGCGCTGGCGAGCCCCGTCAAGATGAAGGAGGGGGTGATGGGCCGAGGGATGGCGCGGGCTGAGGTGGGCGAGGTGGGGGCCTGCGTGACGCCGACTCGGAACAGGCGAGTGGACAGGCGAGTGGACAGGGACAATAGTGCTAGTGCTGAGGGAAATGTGAGTGGGAGTGGGAGTGAGGACGGGGTGAGTCTGTATGATCAGGATGGGTTTTATGTCACGCCTGGGAAGAGGACGAGGCTGAGACCTTGAGAAGAGATGGGGGATCCGGCTGTCACTGATTAGGTGGCTGTGTGATCATGTGTTATTACTTATTACTGGAATGCCTCTGGCATGTTCTTTTCCTGTACCATCAGCATTATACCATTCTATAATGACCTAGGTAGTCTTGAAAGTATTATTTTCAGGTTAATCTTTGGTATTTTGTTCCCTCATGAAATTATAGTGAAACCAGTTTACATCTGAGTCCAACCCAGAGTCTCCGTCATGGGGGGTGGCAATATGTTTTGCCATGCTCCAAATGTAGGTGGACGTAAATGATGGCTCGAATGTGAAGGTGAAGATGAAGGTGAGTGAGAGTGAGAGTGAGGTCGAGATGGATGAATGCATGTCGTCGTTCAGTGAGTGACGTGACTGCTGTCCAGGGACTCTGCTCAGGGGTTTCACTGCCAAAAGAAGGCTAGCGGGACGTGCGTCCGCCTCAACAGGGATTGCCACAGTTCAAGCTGTGGAGCACCCCGGTCGCATGTACGTACACACAGTGAGTATTGTGTGGCTAAAGAACAGCTGGAGCTTCACAACAGCCTGCCAATACAGGAGCACTTGTTTCGACTTTCACTTTACACAACACATTTTTCCTCATCTTCCTTATTTACATATTGAGGCCACTACTTACCATATGGCAGATGAGAAGTGAGAACCATTGATTGAAAAAAATAGAAAACCACAAAAGAGACCATGGCGAGCTTCCGCCCGCTGGCCGTCTTGGTCGGCGTGTTGCTGTCTCACCTACTGTTTGGATTCGTGGCCGCCAACGATGAGGCTGTCCTCAACGCCGAGATTAGCAGGCTCAACAACCAGAGCCTTCTCTGGGGTCCCTACCGCCCAAACCTCTACTTTGGCGTCCGGCCTAGGCTGCCTCACAGTCTGATGACCGGGTTGATGTGGTCCAACATTGACACATTCAACGGGCCAAAAGACAGTCAGTCACACCTCCAATATACTTTCTCCCGCGCAATGGCAGAATTGTAAGACCATGTGCTGACGCTGTCCCCGCATAGATCTCCGTTTTACTTGTGAACAGCACCAGGGCATGGCAGGTTATGGATGGGATGAGTATGACACCCGCAAGGGAGGTGTTCAGACCATCCACGATGCTGGGAATGGCGTCGACATCACCACATCTTTCGTCAAGGTCCCTGGGGGCGGTAACGGCGGAAGCTGGGCTGCAAGGATCAAAGGAGTACCTCGGTCAGGCGCACCAGATAACCTCAAGACCCAAGTTGTCCTCTTCGTCTCACAAGAAGGCCTGGATAGTGAGCTTGAGGCTGAGGCTGATGGTGATGCGAACGGTTTCGCCGGAGATGTCACTCTCAGTGGTCGCTCCAACTCTCTTGGTGACTTCAAGCTCGTTGTCACCCCAGGCACTGGCGAGCATCCTCAGGGAGGCTCCGACGTCGATGACGACAAAGACTTCGACAAGACTGTGGTCCAGTCCTTGACCCTTCCAGCCGAGTATCTGTGGCAGGCCAAGGGCGTCGCACTCCGCCAATTCGGAGAGCGCATCCAAGGCCTCATGGACAGTATTGACAAGGAATCACCTCCGCCACCGCACCACATGTACGCCCTTCAAAACAGCCCTGGTGCTGGTAATGGTCATCTCATCCAGAAGATCTTCGAGGGCGCCTTTGAATTTGACATTCTCTTCTCCAGCAAGTCTGCAGGGAAGGATCTGACCAGCGAGGACCTTACAAGGGAGATCAAGGAGACCACCGAGTCCTTTGGAGACCGTTTCACCAGCGTTTTTAGCCCACAAGCCCCTTTCACCGCCGAAAAGTATTCGAAATTTGGTAGGAGCATGTTCTCGAACTTGATCGGCGGCATCGGCTACTTCTACGGCCAGCATGTGACCGACCGCTCTTACGCGTCTGAGTACGACGAGGACGATGAAGGCTTCTGGGAGGCTGCCGCAGACGCGAGGGCTCGCAAGGAGCAGAAGTTGGAAGGCCCGTACGAGCTGTTCTCGAGCATCCCTTCGCGGCCATTCTTCCCCCGAGGATTCCTATGGGATGAGGGCTTCCACCTCCTTCCCATCGCGGACTGGGACATGGATCTGACCCTCGAGATCATCAAGAGCTGGTACAACCTTATCGACGACGAGGGCTGGATCGCCCGTGAGATGATCCTCGGCGAAGAGGCCAGAAGCAAGGTCCCTGAGGAATTCCAAGTGCAGTACCCGCATTATGCCAACCCTCCCACGCTTTTCTTCGTCATCGATGAGTTCATTTCAAAGTTGAAGAAGGTCGCCAACGGAAGTGCCCCCTCGCAAAAGGAGTCTCTCTCTCAAGATGAAATCCTCGGCACTGCCTACTTGGAGAACCCCAGCCTTGCCCTGGACTACCTCCGCCAACTCTACCCTCTTCTCCGCCGCCAATTTCTCTGGTTCAAGAAGACCCAGTATGGCGACGTCAAGTCATACGATCGCGAGGCCTACTCATCCAAGGAGGCCTACCGATGGCGGGGCAGAACCCCTCGTCACATCCTCACGAGTGGGCTCGACGACTACCCCAGGCCACAGCCTCCTCACCCCGCCGAGCTACACGTGGACCTGATGAGCTGGGTGGGGTTGATGACAAAGTCGCTCATCAACGTCGCAGAGACCATCGGAATCGCCGAGGACGCCGAGGAGTACAAGAAGATCCTCGACGCCATCGAGCACAACCTCGACGACCTCCACTGGTCGGACAAGGAAGGGTGCTACTGCGACGCCACCATCGACGACTACGAGGAGAACGAGCTGGTCTGCCACAAGGGCTACATCTCGCTCTTCCCGTTCCTAACGGGCCTCCTGAAGCCCGACAACCCCAAGCTCGGCAAGATCCTGGACCTCATCGGCGACGAGGAGGAGCTGTGGAGCCCCCACGGCATCCGCAGCTTGAGCAAGAAGTCCGAGTTCTACGGCACCGACGAGAACTACTGGCGCAGCCCGGTGTGGATGAACATCAACTACCTGGCCGTGACGCAGCTTTACGTGAGACTTCCCCCTTATTTCATTCTTTCTTCCAAACCTCTGCCCCCTGTCACTCTCCAGACCTGCTTTGGGAAAGCAATACTAACAACACCCAACCCGTAATAGAGCGTCGCAAAGCAAGACGGCCCACACCAGGCCAGAGCCAAGGACCTCTACAGCCGCCTGCGCAGGAACCTCATCGAGACCGTCTACAAGAGCTGGGCCGAGACCGGCTTCGCCTGGGAGCAGTACAACCCCGAGACGGGCGAGGGCCAGCGCACCCAGCACTTTACCGGCTGGACCAGCCTGGTGGTCAAGATCATGGCCATGGAGGACCTCGGCGGTTCCGGCCACGTGCGAGATGAGCTGTGAGGGGACCGAGCTGTACGGGCGTTATGAGCCGAACTGATGGCCGGCCCCGGGGAAAGGCGGCGGTCGAATGTGGTCGGATGTTGTTCCCGCCGCTCACGTCCGGCCGAGGCAATGTATAGCGTGGTGATCGTTGCGCAGGGGACGAGAGAGCGCATGCACCTGTGTCAGGGGGACGTCTCGTGACAGATATCCCAGAGGATATCGGGGCGTGGTGTCTACCACAATAGAGTGAGGGCAGATCCACAGAGCGCTATAGAAAAAATGCGGATGATCTCGATTTGACTGAACGGTGCCCTTCTTACGGCAGAACATTGCCCGTTCATCTGTCTTTACTCATGTGAACCTCAGCCATTGACGCATGTTTTTTCCACCAGTGAGGAAGCCCAGTATCCCGGTTAGGCTCTACGCTGTTGCGAAAAGATAATAATATCTCATAGTGGCCTTTTCTCATTGCGGGCACGGCATCCAATCGACCATGAATCATCGCGGATGTGTCTGCCGCAGCCACCGTTGGAGTGGTTTATATCTCTCACTGGAGGCACCATTTCACGACCAAACCACTCACTGGTCACTCACCATTCCGATCACCCACTGTCCCGAGTGATACACAACCCGGAGAAGCAGCACTCAATCATCTCCTCACTCATCCAGCTGACTCTCCTCGCCCCCCCTCTCTTCCCATATCAAATCATATAAATACCAGTCCTTTGCCCACCCGCCCTCCTACCCCTTCCTCCCTTCTTTCTTCCATATATATACACGCCACCACCGGACAGGAGGACTTTCGTTGCTTGATCTTCGCGCCCGGCTAGGCCTTGTTCGAACGGTGTTGCTGTGTTACAATACTTGTTGCAAGTTTCAAAGGCGATCACAAGCCATTGGATCTGGAATTTTTGGAACCATTACGCGCCCTTGACGCACAAGGGAACGCGCGAGAGAATATCTCAAATTCCCACTTTTCTTTTCGTTATCTTCTACCGCTTGCGGGTGAGATGAGGAAGGGATACAATATGTAGGTGAAGACTTGATTCCTGAGGCTCTGATGGAAAAAGCCGAGGGCGATGAGAGACAGGTCCATCACTTCACATCCGTCGGCGCGAAATCATATCGGCCCGCCTCGAAGAAATTCAACAAGAGGGGGGAAGTGTGCATATGCCCATGTATAATTCAGGCGAGGAAGCCATCCCGCAGTAATGTAATGATGCAAAAAGCCCAGCCTTCCAACGCCGACGCCACTCACTGCTCGTGGCGACCAATGTATACACATGTCAAACACCCCACACACCCACACGGGCTCGTTTCTAGTAATCCAAAATAAGAAGAAAGCAAATACCGACACGTCCTCAAATCCGTGGAACCCCTTCATCGCACGTGCGCGTCAGCGGGCTTCGACAGGATCCCTTCACCCTTCCCCGCGACCTCCTTCCTCGGGAGCACCACGACCTCCCTGCTCAGCAGCTTCCTCAGCTCGGGGGTGATGACCTTCTGGGGCTGGCCGCCGGGGCTCTTGGGCTCGGGCTGCTTGCCCTTGTTTGCTTGTTGCTGCTGGTTACTGCCACCTGAGGGCGTAGAAGGGCGATTTGCGTTGTTGTTGGCGGCGGCGTCAGCAGCGGGAGGTGATGGCTTAGGGGGGAAGAGTGACGGCGCGGCAGTGTTGAAGTTGAAGCGAGGGGCTGGGAAGTTGGGCTTCTTGTCGATGGCTTCGATGAGCCGCTGGAACTTCCTGAAGAGCGCCTCGGCGCGGATGAGTGTGGACTCGAGATCGATTCTACCGGAGAGCTCGTTGACTATAGTGGTGGGGTCAGTAAGCAGGAATTGTGTGTCGAGCCCGTCAGGCCCTGGGAATAGTGCTTCAACTTACCATATTTCAGCACCTCATCAAAGTGCTGCAGGTGCGTCAGGATCACGTCCCGATGTTTCTCCAGGATCGCCAGTGCCACGAACAAGTGGAAGCTGCTGGTCTTGTAGTCCGTCCACTGGGCTTCCCACAGCCGCAGGATGTCCATCCAGGGGAACTCCCGCTTGTACCAAACCAGCAGCATCCTGAAGAAGAAGAAAAAGTTGGTGCTGTCCGCCTTCTCCAGGTGCTCCCACAGCTTGGGATCCATGAAGTGCACAAGCTGGTCCAGCGTGGTCAGCTGTGTGCGCATGCCGGACTGGTCGCGCAGGAAGTTGCGCTCCATGCGGTCCATGAAGTGCTGGAACGCCCAGAAGGCTATCGCATCGTCCTGGATGACGGCGTAGATGGGCGCCAGGAGATCCGACATGCCCTGGACGTAGCCGAGCTCCTTGTTGTACTCGTTGTATGTAAGGAGTAGGTCCTTCATCTGCTCCAGGTGTACGTTGGTGCCCACTTCTGCAAATGGAGAGTCAGGGTCCGGATGAGGAATGTTCTCGCCTGCAAAGATGGGAACATTGCGGTCAGTGCGGTGAACGTCCTTTTCTAATCAAATCGTCAGCTTGATGGCGAAAATGTAGGTGATGTCTGGACGGTTGGTCTTACCTATGCGCGCGCGTTGTTCTCTCCACCATTCACCCTCCTCGCCCTGACCGCCGAGATCGACAAGTCTCTCCCACCATGTGCCTTTAAGCTTCACATATGCGTCTCTTAGTGAAGCAATCTGGGCTTTGCGCTCGACTTCGGTGCTGTGCCAATCGTAGACGCCCAGGAGGAACAACCATGCTTCTTTACGCACACCGTCCTCCGGGTCCAGTCCACCGTGGAACACCCTTTCTTTGACTTCATCCACTGTGACAGACAGCCTACCTGTCCTCTCGTCGAAGAATGTTGCCCACTCCTTTGACGTGACAGGCCGCCTCCTCTCCTCCAACGAGAAAGAGCTCGTGCCCTCCAGCAACTCAAACTCGCCCACATCCGTGTCCTCCATCTCCATGACATCCTGCGCAGTCCATATCCTCTGGCGGCGATCCCGCTCGCTCTGCTCTGCTATGCCCATGGCCCATCGCGCCAGATATATCCTCGCACTGTCGAATTCATCCTGCAGTGTCTTCACCTCGGGGTTGCGCAACATACTTCTCATCTGCGGCGGCACGCGAGGGTTGTCGAGGACGTCATTGGCAGCATTGCGTGTGAAGGTTGTCACTTTGCTGAATTTCTCCATGATGTTCCACCCAGTCTCCTTCACGAATTTGGTGAAGGGATCCATCTGTGCATCTCTGCTCGAGCCGGCACCGGAGCCTGGCGTTGCCCCAGCAGCACCGCCGACCGTGACGCCACGGCTACTATCCTTTCGGCCTATCGACGACGGCGTGCTGGCTGTAGGTTTGCTGCCGAAGCCTTGGCTATCTTGTGCGGAGGGCTCGACCAGGTAAATATTCGGCTCCGCCTCACTTCTTTCAATTTTGATGTATCGCCTCAGCCATCTGAGGACCTCATCGCCTCCCCAAAACATTTGGCCGCTCTCTCCGAATGGGTCGAACTTATCCTTCATGTGCTTCTTCTTCTGTAGGATCGTCGACTCACACTCGCTATCGTGGAAGAACAGGGCGGGGAAGCTATCTCCCGCCCTGCTGTTGATGATGACTGAGCCAAACCACCACCCGAGGCTCGGCGGGCGCACGAGGAGACTGTAGATGGCGCTGACGGGGATGGCGAAGGAGTAATGGCCAATGGACCCACGGTGGGTGGTGACGGTCGGGGGCGGAGGCACCAGGTAGGACTGTTTAGGCGGAGAGTCGCCTTCTGAAAGGTCGACCTTGACGTAGGTGCTGGCGGCCTCGCCGAGCTGGGATTCGGGCAGCCATGCCAGCAAGAGGTCGGAAGAGGCTATGGTTTGAGAGTTTCGGGAGTCGGCGGAGGAGGGCCTGGCGCCGGGCCCTGACTTTTGCTGAAGGAGGGCTATGAAGCCGGGGATATTGTCTTTGGAGGAAGGTGTTGGATGGATGTAGACCTATGTTCAGGGGCAAGGTTAGTTTCCTGGTGCTGGCCATAATACATGTGACACATCTTCTGATAGTATATCTGGGACGCCTGGTGGCGGGGTGAGGACGGACCTTGCTCTTGGAGTAGAGTAGCTTGACACCTTTTCCGGTCTCGGTGTGTGTGATGGTATTGTATTCGCCCTCTTCATCGTCACTCATGGCATAGAAGCTCCCCGATGGTGACGCCGGGCGGGCTGGTTGTGTGTCTTGAGCTTCTCGTGTGCGAGACAGCTCGTCCGACGTCATCGTCCTGAGAATCGACTCGAATCGCGAGGCCCAAGCAGGGGCGACGGAGGTTCAGGGATCGTGCTCTTGTCTGCTTATTGAGAGGAATCAGGCTTAGCAGTATTTCCCTGTAGGTCTCGAAGGTATCGTGAAGGGTGAAATATGGAATTTTGTTAGGAAAACGAGGCAGGGAGAAAGAAGACTAAGTGTCTCCTCCTCGATCATGTGGTGTTAGTCCCGCGGCGACAAAGCTGACGGAGGCCTGATGGAGGAACGGAACCCCGCGACTGCTCCACCCCGGTCACAAGTGGAGGGGCGAATTGCTGCAAGCGGAACGCTAATCGCCCTCGCCCCAGCTGTACGTTTGCTTGTGATAGCGTCTACTTTTCAAGATCAGCCTTATACAAACAGGGCGTCGTCATCTGCCCACTTCTGCCGAATCTTGTCCATTTAAACGCCTAGCTGTGAGTGAGTGACGGTCCTCAGTGTAAAATATCGTGCACGCAGCGTGCACGCAACTCGTTCATTTTAGAATCATCATTCGAGCGAGGACATGGTTTCTCTCGTCTCCATGATGGACAACACACGATTTAGTTCGAGTAAGACCACGCGTACACTCACAGAAGGAATGGCCAGCCCCAAGATGTCGGATTGCATGGGTTTATGCAGCTGCTCGTGAAGAAATATGTGCATGTATTCCGAACCCCGAGCCCCCCCTTCTATTGTCTACCGTAATTGCGCAACCCGAAACTCCATGCATGCTGTGTCTGAAGGACCCAAAATGTGATTGATTATGGTCCCAGGCACACGGAGACGAGATATCAAGACTTCCAGAGTCATGATAGTCCACGGCCCGCACTATCGTATTAACCGTCAATTGGCCTCCGCCGGCTATCTCATCCTTGGGCCACTGGGTAACCCGCCCATCCTCCTCGGTCCAGATGGCAGACCCCCGTACCTGCTGCCGGCACCACCACCACCTCCTCCTCCTCCTCCTCCACCACCTCCCCCGCCGCTGCCAGAGTCAAACTGGCCGCCTGGCCCGTAAGGATCGTAGTCACCACTGCTCGCGTTTACCGAAGACCCTCCCCTGCTCCGTGGCGGCATACCACCGCCCTGCGAAGGCGGCGGAGCAAAAGGCCCCGTGGAGCTGGAAGGCGACGTGGTCCTAGCACCGCCGCCGTAGAGGCGCTGCCGCAGCCTGTCCTGGGCGCTCGACGCTCCGCCTCCGCCGCCACCTCCTCCCCCAGAGGAGCCCATGTCGATGCTGTTGCTCTGCACGCTGCCCGCCCGCTGGCTCGGCAGCGGCCGCGCCTGGACCGGCCCGGGGTCCGGCGTGGCGGCGTTGCGCGCGAAGGGGTTCCGGCTGCTCGCCGCCGCGGGGCTGCCCCTCCCCGCCGCACCGCGGTTCTGGTCCCACAGGCTGCTCAGCCCGCCCTGGCTGCCCGGCCCGCCCTGCTGTGGTGCGCCGTACCGGGACGACGCCGCCGGGCCCGAGTTCTGCTGGATGATGGGCGGGGGAGGGGGCGCCTTTGGGTCTGGAGGGAGCCAGTTGGGCAGCGGGCGGCCGTTCTCGGTGTAGTACTGCCGCAGGACGCGGCAGACGTGCGTGTCGTCCTCGGTGTCACCGTCGGCCTCGGAGGCGAACACCTGGCGCTGGAGGTTTGTGATGCGGGAGGTGGTGTTTGTGAGGATGTTGGAGTACCAGGACGCCATGGTTGCGGGCGGCGACTGGATGCCTCTCTTGTGGTTCGAAGTAGGATCGGGTGACTGCAGCAAAGGCTGCCTGGCGGTTGCTCGTCGACGACCTCAGTGGTCGTGTGTGCTTTGTGCTTGTGTCGCAGAGCGAGTCGGTGTGGAAGGAGGGCCTAGGACCCAGGTGGGATAACGATCGGCGCCGTAGGCTGCTGGAGGCTGCAAGGGCTGTTTGCAGTGTTGTGATGCTAAACTCGGTTTCTTCTCGAGCAATCTGTCCTGTCGGATTCCCAACCTTGCAGGTTAAGTCAACAGCACAAAATGTTGCCTGATCAAATGGCGAAGGTGAAGGCTGCGAGTGTGAGATTGGGTTTCCGACGTTGGGGTTTGGGTTTGGGCCTTCGGACGGGCTGCATTGTCCTTCTGGCGTTGTCCTGTCTGTCTCAGGTTGCACTGGCCCTACTGGCCCCCTCCGACGACTGGAGCTGGATGGACCAAGCTGCGACCCTGTAATAGCTCTGTGGCCCGGCCCACCTGATGTACCCGCCGTGCAGCGGCTGCGAGTCGATTACTCAACCGATGTATTCGTAGTTAGAGAAACTGTCCAAATATGTTGTTACCTTACCCAAAGCCATGTGAGGAGCAAGTGAAAACAGTATTTACTCAGCAGTTGCGACTATCGCAGCGAATCGCATCTTGAAAATCAGATTTTAATGTTTCTCATTGGAGCAACCCATCCTCTGTTACGCTGTCACCAAACCATGTTTGCAACAGTATCTACGGTTTGGCCAACTGTGAGGCTTCCAAACTGATGGTATAAATTCGGGGATTCACTTGGACTGCATCTATATTCGACTGCCTCATAGTCGACAGGCAAAGAGGTCTATTAAATTTGTCAAACTCGCCCGCTGGTAAAGTAGATGGACTTGAATTTGAGCAGTTGAGTAAACACAACACTCTCTACACAAGCTCGACGCTAGTTCAAAGTCAACTTTGGCATGTGAGTAGAGAATACACCAAATTTCATTTGATGGCAAGGCGAAGTTTTGAAGAGGCTCAGTGCACCGTCCTCGTCAGCCTGTACGGCGTCGTTATAACACAATCTACGTCTCGTCACGGGCAAGCAAATGGTGGTCATTATTAAACGCAAGGGCAAATTGTGCTGTTGACTGGGATTCACTGCTGAATTGCACGAACTCTATCCGTATCATCAGATACAACCTCTAGAAGATTGATTGCAAGCAAGGACTCCATCTTTGGCAACAGAAGCGCCTCAGCGTGGACTGGTATTCCCGGGAGCCACGAGCCTTACGATTCACAATTGTCTCGATACACGAAGGCGAATGTTCAGTAGAGCAGGCAGGAGTGCGATAGGATTCGTTCGACGGTGCAAGGCGGCAATTGTATGAAGAGGATTATCGTCGAGTTTTGCGACCAAAGGAATTTTCGACACAAATTCGGGGTATTTCTTGCGCGAGACGGGGATTGCAGCAAAGCTCGAGAAACTTTGATGTCGCAGAGAAAACAGGTTTCGTTTCGTTATCGTTTGTGGGCACGCTGTCAAGCAGTTGTCATCTCTGGGTATCGTTTGTGCGATGTTGGGCGGGAATCCGTCATGGCAATGCGCAGGATGATGCGAATCAAGGTAACTCCATTTTTTGTGTTGCCTGATCATCAGGCCCACCTGCTGGTCGAACCAAGATACGAAGCCATACCAAGCCAAACCGATCAACGCCATCATGAAGGTCCCATGTTGCGATCCGTTTATTTGTCCTTCTTCGCCTTCGCGCCCTTGACCTTCGCGGTACCACGGAGGGTCTTCATACGGTTCTTGCGTTGCTTGCCTGTTATCCTTGTTAATTTTGATTGTTTTTTGAAGGTCTGATCGGTGGTACGTACGCTGCTGGCGGGAAGCTCTCTCGGGCTTGGTGGCGAGTCCGACACGGACCTGTGAAATCGTTAGTATCCTCAGACTGTAATGCGCAATCGATCTCCAACGTACGAGACGGTGTCGTGGCTCAAACTTCTTCAGAGCCTCGGGGGAGTCGTAGACCAGGGCGAATCCGCTCGTCTTGCCACCACCGAACTGGGTCCTCAGGCCGAAGACAGCGACCTGCTCGGCTGAGGCCTTGTACAGCTGTGAAAGACGCTCCTGGAGATCGGACTTGGCGATGCCGGCGTGGCCAGGGTGGAGGACGTCACTAAAAATGGTATGTTAGCAGCGCTCGAGGGAATCGCGGCGCGCAAGAACTTGCACTATCATCTGCTTCTGTTCGGTTGTCAGCATTTACTCCTGAAGTTCAGTGAGAGGGAAAACATACTCTTCCAAGCAGAGGGTTGCGGATGAATCGCCGCGTGCGGATCGTGATGGACTCCATTTTGGCTGTGGTGGTGATGCTTTGGTTGACGGGTTGAAGATTGGTTAGCTGAGATGGATTGCGAAGGCACTCAAATCTTTTCGAGTGGTGGGGGCACGTGTTGCCGTCTGTGCGCAGCTGGTCGCAGCTGGCGGGTGGCACCCGAGCATGATCTAGAAAAGACGAGGTACCCAGGTATCCGTAAAAAACGAGCATCTCCTTCCAGACATGCGTATTATACAAGTTGTTTCTTTCCCGCCACAGCAGTCGCAGTACAACCTGAAC
This sequence comes from Diaporthe australafricana, assembly GCA_039880735.1. Lineage (NCBI taxonomy): Eukaryota > Fungi > Ascomycota > Sordariomycetes > Diaporthales > Diaporthaceae > Diaporthe > Diaporthe australafricana. The sequence continues at coordinate 3,543,726 of JBCEDM010000007.1, read as the reverse complement.
GGGATTAAGGCACCTGGCATATGATGCCACTGGCAACACTGAGAACCTCATTGTACAGAGGCTGTCTCCTTGACAAATTCAAGAACAGGTGGAACTCGGTCATGTCATGAGATCATTAATTTGTATTGTACGCTGTAGCCCGAGGGTATCTCACAAGCCTGTCTCTCAGATCCATCCAGGCACTCGGCCTCATCCACCTCACCCCAAAGCACGCTTCTGTGGGATACGTCCAAAGTCTCGCAGGAAAGAAATATCCTCCTTTTCAATACCATTCCATGAAAAAATGATGGGTTCGGTAAGCCCCAGTGTGGGAAGCCCCAAGAAGTTAGACAACTTCCCATTCGACCCCTCTGGCCGTAAATCACGCCGATTTTCCTGTTCCTACAACGCCAGGCCGAGCTATGCGACTAGAAAGCGAGCAACTTTTCTCTGCTCGTCTCCTCCTCCAATTCTTGCTCCTTGGTCTTCTTCCTGCCCTTCAGAACCTTCTTGGCGGCCTTCTTACGCTTGTCACCAGCCTTGGCCTTGCCAACCTTACTCGTCTCTTCCTCGCTGTCTTCCTCGGAGGATTCGTCTTCCTCATCGTCGTCCTCCTCGCTGGCCATCCAGTCCTCAAGATCGGCCAAGTCCTCATCACTCTCTTCGACGTCACTGACATACTGGACATTGCCCTCGAGCTCGTCCTCGTCCTCCTCTTCAACTTCCTTCTCGGCATCTTCCTCGTCCTCAACACCTTCGTCGAGGTCCTCGTCGCGGATACCCTGGCCCTCCTTCTCGAGACCCTTCAGGACCTTCTCCCAAATCTTCTGTGACACGTTCAAAGGTTGGTCGCCGTAGGCGCCTTGTCGTAATCTCTCCAGCAGCTCTCTCTCGATCGTCTTCTCCAGCCTGGCAGCAGCCTCTGCTTTGCGTTCGCGAGCGGTTTCACGGTGCTTCACCTTGGGCGCAAGCTTGGGAACGAGCTTCTCGCCCAGACGCTCTTCCTCGGCCGCTATTTTTCGCATGCGGGTGGCGACTCGGTTGAGGCGCCATACTCGTTGTTTAGCTTTGAGCCTGAGGAAGTCCGGCCAGTACCTAGAGTGGGTGCAGAGTTAGTACGCTGCGCAACTTGTGACATTGCAAGGAGGAGCTTATGGTAGTCTCGTACATCAGCTTCTCGTCAACCATTGCCAGGGCTTCCTGGGGATTTGCTGGCAGCCGTATCTTCTCCCATAGACGATTCGGCATGTGTGCACGCTCGATGGTCTTCATGTAGAGGTAAAGAACGTTTGGCTTCTCCGGGTGAGGCCGAACGGAGGCATATCGACTGTTCGCGAGAGGACATGATTGTCGGTTGCAGAGCCCGGTGACATTGTACTCGTTGCGGCAAAAGTTGGTCTGGTTCTGGTTGTTGGGCGTCCGAATCTTGAATGCGCAGAAATTTTGGTCTGCAGGTCAGTCAGCGCTGTCTCTGATTCGAATTGGAAACAATCCATTTCTTCTTACTGATGTATTGCCAGACAATCTCGTCGGAAGCCATGGTGGGCGACAATCACAGAGGCGTGATGTTTCTGTCTCGAAGTGTTGGAGGCGGGACGAGTGCTCAGAGAATGAAGACCGCCGTGCAAGGAAAAAAAATGGTATCGATAAAGTCCCCCAGCACGCCTAGCCATCGAATCCTTGCCTGCGGATTTGCAATTGTTGGACCAATGAACTGGTGGTTAGCCGCCGTTTTGTGGGGCTCGGCTCTGAGCACTATCTCACTGCTTCTAGAGCTCTTGAGGTCACAGCCTCGAGTACCACCACGAATTGTCAACTCACACCGACACCTGCAGAAACATACGCCGTCTCACTTATGAGCGATATCCCCCAGACCACTATTCTCTCGGCAAGAATTGGTCAATGTACCGGCATGGTCGTGTAGCCATTGGAATCCGGACCTTCCCCAGAGGTCTCGAAGCATCACATTCATTCGCCGGCAGGCGTCTACAGTCTGTTGTCGCTGCCCATCGACATGTACACACAAGCACCCCGCGGCATTCCCACGTCAGGAGCTCTCGGAATGACTTTGGAAATTATGGCATCGATATCATAGCAGGGTTTTCCAAAAACGACACTATTTACGCCCTCTCTTCAGCTCAAGGTAGAGCTGGCATCGCTGTCATTCGAGTCTCCGGGCCCGCCTGTCTGGACGTGTACCAGAAATTGTGCCCAAGCAAGCAGCTTCCTAAGCCTCGATATGCAGCTGTCAGGACACTGCATGACCCAGAAAATCCAGACGCCGCAAGCATCCTCGACTCTGGGGCCCTGGTTCTTTATTTCCCCTCGCCCAAGACTGTGACCGGTGAGGACGTCCTCGAATTACACACGCACGGCGGCCCCGCCACCGTGAAAGCCGTGCTGGGTGCAATCCCTCGATGCTCTGCCGGACGAACCCAGCATAATATCATCCGCTACGCCGAGCCAGGCGAGTTCACGAAGCGCGCCTTCCTCAACGACCGTCTGGACCTGTCGCAGGTCGAGTCGCTCAGCGATGTCCTGGATGCCGAGACGGAGCAGCAGCGTCGCGCTGCAGTGCGCGGCAACTCTGGCGCCCGTGGTCAGACCTATGATGCCTGGCGTGGCGAGCTCCTGCTTGCCAGGGGCGAAATAGAGGCGTTGATTGACTTCTCCGAGGACCAGCACTTCGATGAGTCGCCTCGCGAGCTGCTGCGAAATGTAACGGCTATGGTGCAGAGGATCCTGCGGTCGATTGATGTCCACGAGATGGCCGGCCAGAGGACAGAGCTGCTCAGAAAGGGCGTGCGGATTGCGCTTTTGGGCCCGCCGAACGTGGGCAAGAGTTCGTTGATGAACTTGATCGTTGGGAGGGAGGCGTCGATCGTATCCCGTGAGGCGGGCACCACGCGAGATATCGTGGAAGCTAGCCTTGATATCGGCGGCTATCTTTGCACCTTTGCCGATACGGCCGGTATCAGAACCTCCGCGCTGTCGACTGATGGTGTCATCGGGCCTATTGAAGAGGAAGGCATCCGGAGGGCGCGCCTCAAGGCCCTAGGCTCCGATGTCATTGTTGTCCTTGCCTCGGTCGAGAGGCACGTAGACGGTACACATTTCATCAATTACGACGCCGAGACATTGCAATTGGCATCCAAGGCCGAACAACAGATCATTGTGGTCAATAAATGCGATTCGGTTGACAGGTCCACGCTGGAAGACCTGTTGAAGGACTTTGGCTCATCTGTCCATACCCACGTGGAGGGTCTGGCAGAGCCTCGTGTTATCTCCTGCAAGAAGGCGAACTCGCCATCCGAGTCCACAGACAAAGACCCCGGTGGCATCCATAGCCTCACACAGAACCTGGTCCACTCGTTCGAGAATTTGACATCTCTACCTGAAGACATGCAGGACCTCATAGGCGGGACAGAGAGGCAGCGACAGCTTCTCGCGCAGTGCCGACTCCATCTCGAGGACTTCATGGGCCAGGCCGAGGCTGGAGACCCGGAGCCGGAGGCAGAGGACTTGGGCGACGAGCCTGATATCGTCCTCGCTGCTGAGCACCTGCGCTTCGCTGCCAATTGTTTGGCAAGGATCACGGGTCGCGGAGACGCAGGAGACGTCGAGGAGGTGCTAGGGGTCATATTCGAGAAGTACTATGCCCCTTTTTCCGGTTTCCGTTGGTCTAATCATTGCACGAAGAGCCTTTTCGCTAACGAGCTTGCAGGTTTTGTGTAGGAAAGTAAATTATGATCTAGACGGATGTCGTCTTTTGTCTAATCTAGTCTAAGATCCTGAACGCCAACCCCGGGGTATGAAACGATTGTGGTTCTTAGTCCATTCGACTCTACCCGACCAACACAAGGAGCTCATTATTTCTAAACCGTCCGAGTCTATTCGCCCGCCCAGAATCAAGATGCAGTGACAGGGGAGGGAATCGGTGTATTGGTGTGCCCAGGGGAAATAGTGGTACAGGGGAAGACCGTGGTCGGCCGTGAATGTGAAGGGGGATGGTGAAGTGACAATCCCAACGCCGATCTCAGCCTGAGCCTCTCTATTCTAGGGGAGTTGTTGGAATACAACAGCCAGCGCCAGTCGTCCAAGCCGATCCGGATCTGGGGATGCGCCGTTTGTGGACAGGGCTGGCACTGGCTGTGATGAGGAGTCGCCATATTTGTCTGCGACCCGTGACGTCTTGAGGACAGGCCACTTAGGCGAAGTTCAGCGACCTTTTGTTGTCCTTGTCGTCGCCATCAGAGCCGTCGGGCTTTGAGTTGTAGCCGGAGCGGCCCTGGTTCTTGTCCTCGTCATCGCCGTTGGGCTTGGAGTTGTAGCCGGAACGGCCCTGGTTCTTGTCCTCGTCATCGCCACCGTTGGGCTTGGAGTTGTAGCCGGAGCGGCCGTAGAGCATGGGGCGCTCGTTGGAGATCATGGAGAAGACAGCCATTGTATTGGTGGTGGTGGTGAAGTTTGGTTGGGATGGTAGAAGGTGATGGTGATGATGGTGGCTTGGGTAATGTGTTTTAGATTGGTTTGAATGTTTTGCTTGTTGATGTTGATGGTGATGATGATGATGAGATGGAGGACTGGATTTCAAGGCCAGACGTCGAGGTCTTATATAGAAGATGGCTGTGGTGTTGCTGAGGTCGTATTGTTGCCTTCTGGCTGGTAAACCAGACGCGACTACGTTCTCAGTCAGACCAGACCAGTCTGCATTCTCAGTCAGACTCTAACCGCTCGTCCCGTCTTCAGCCTCTTCCATCGATTTGACGGACACCACCTCCATTCGCAGCAAGCGCATCACAGCCTCTCTACCTGGCGAAGGATGACCTAAGGATTCAGGGTTTCTCGGATGTACAGGATGCGCCTCCCACGCCAGGAATGACACCCACGCCGATAGCCACCCACCCACCACACGGCCCCCCCTGCTGCCATGTGGTATCCATCTGACTGACCCCCAGGCAGCGAAATTTGGGATGACAGATGCAACCTCAGGCCCCAGCCAATCCTGCTGAGACATCCGCCAAGTGCTCAGCATGGCATGGAAGCTATGGAACAAACCATCTGGGGTCTAGGGGTCTATTTTGGGGGCCAAGGACGGGGCAGAACGGCGGGGCGACCTGCTCTACCGTTGCAGTGGTACAGCAGGCGATCGACAAGCGTAGGGCTGAGTACCCACGGCACAGCGCCAACGTTGTCCGTCTCTAGCGGCGAGACTGCTGTTTCTCCTTTGCTTTTCCAATCCTCCTCGACCAGCCCGGTGGGGACTTTACGGCTGCATCGCCCCGACTGGGCTTTCTCCCACTCGGCATCTGACTTATCACCTCACAGGCACGGGAGAGTACGAGACGAGACAGACGACAACTGCTTGCCATTACGAATGCAGCCTGCAGCTAGCTGGCTGACATGGAAACAGGTACGCGCCAGTGCTGTCTCCGAGAAGGTGGTGTTGAAGGTCCCTTTGTCGTTATCTCCTTCTCTCCCCCTCGTCAGGCCTAGTCTCACACCGCGACATCAACACCGATACCGCCGTCCTATTTCCATCGACAATTTTGGAATTACCTAAGCCTTTCCAGGCCCAAGTCCGCTTTCGAGCAGTTTTGTCATCATCACCATCACCGAACAGGTGGCTCGTCTCACCCTCATATGCATGTAAGCAGAGTCACCGGTCCCAAAACAGTCATGAGTACCATGAGGCCGGTGAAAGTGCCTGGAAATTACCGGCTACGCCGCCGGTCAATGGCAGCCACGACGGAAAGCCCCGAAAGGCGAAACAAGCAATCAGAATGATTCGAAAACCTGCTCTCCCACCTTGTCGGTCCGTTGCTTACACAGCACATTTACCGGGAGCGGCCCCACAGCTCCGGAGTCCTGCGCCCTAACATTGACCGCGAGCCCTTCACCGCAACATGAGAAGGTGGCTGCCCTTCAAGCAAGCATATTTCGGCAACCGAAAGTGCAACGTTGACATGAGGCTCTTATCACCCTCACACATTCACACAAGCGCACACACATCTCTCTCTCTCTGTGTGTGTGTGTATGTGTTCATGTGTATGCATGTCTCTCAATTCCGCCCCCGTCCCTCATCCTCTCGTACGAGACTTGCAGTCTGTATGCAGCCCTACAGCCTTATAGGCGTCGAAGGATCTCTGGCAGTGTAGATCAATCCAACTTTGTCTCGGCCAGATTGGAAGATGGCGCAGGGGCAGCGCGCTCATCTCAGCCTGCATTGGCGGTACCTCGATCAGCAACACCTCGCCAGCGCGGCATCATGGAATGGCCCCCAGGGGCCGTGACTGCTCCCGAGTCAACCTGCGTGGCGGTCGCACTGCCGCCGTCCCCCACCGAGACGTTGAGGCTCTGCGAGCCCTACGGCGACACTGAGTGCGCCCTTGAGGATGCTAGGCGTCACGATCCTGCACGTCGAGGAGCAGGCTCCCACGGCCAAAGGAGAGACACCATGTCTTCGACGACGCTGTTTTGGTTCTTTTGTCCAGTCACACATTCAACCTCCGGAGAGAACGGAGAGAACGGAATGGGCGACCGACCTCACGTCCGCGATTCGACTAGAATATCTTGTGTGGAGCCCGAACGATAGCTTGTACACAGGACCACGAGCTCCTGTCTCATCCTTGCGATGAAGCGAATATGCTTCGCCGCAGTTGACACCTCGCCGATGATCCAACAAGGCCTGTGTCGCGCGAAGAAGCGCTAGCTGCCCTATGGGCATGCAGGTCCAGCCGGTCTGGAGGCACACCGATACTTGGGAACAGTAATCACCATCATTCATCCGAGGCTGTCACCATCATTCCCATCCCGCGTTAGTCATCTGCGTCGGTGAAGGTGGCACAGCCCCCGAGCGTACTGGGCGTACAATTTCCGCCGTCTTACCTTTCGGTGACGCGACGCCGGGACACCCACAAGGGGAAGGGGTACTCGAGCCAATTGTAGGTGACGAACACTCGCGCTGAAACCCCCACGCGGCAGGACTCCTTGCAGCAGCTCCTATGCCGCATGTGCTTGCTGCATCTCACACCGCCGGACAGATCCTGGTAGACATGTCGTATCTTAAATTCCCAGGGCTTTGTCACCACCACCACCACCGTTACCACCATTACTATTATCATCATGATGATCGTCGCCTGCATCTGTGTGCGCCATCTTCGCGACCAGGCAGCAGCAAAGTATGGGTCGCCTGGCGACTAGGGTTTTTTGTGCTAGGGGGACCTGTGGCATTCTGTTGCTAATTCGGTACCTTTCTCGAAGACACCCCCTCGGCCCCCCTCCGGTCGCACAGGTGCGTCTTGCCAAGTCTCAATGAAGGCCCTGGTGCTCACCACGAACTACCTCACCACGAACTACTTTGAGCAGAGATGACGGGCTCGTCTATCTCTCGAACCAACCAGGAATGGGGATGAGACAAGAAGCTTCCCCGGCGCATCTCACAGCCCGCCTCGTGAGGCGTCGTTTCGGTTATGAGCTCTCTCGCCCCACCATGTGGCAGTGCTTGTCCTCGGTTACAGCGTCCGGCTTACCTCATCTTTTTCTCGTTCACACAGTTCTTAGTGGCTTGAAGCCATGCTGAGACTGGCTTGATTTGGCTGGGGCTGAGTCCCGGCCGTAAATCCTTCTCTTACTATTCTACGTCCTCACCAGGGCGAGTGGATAGTGAGGCTATGTCATTATGGTAAACGTATGTACAGTGAAGTTGAGTCCCGCCATCCGCAGCCGGCTAGCCCCCCTTTCCCCGGTGCTCCTGGACGAACCACTCTTACTGGATGCTCCAGTCGGTGTCCTTTCCCATGGAGATGGAGTCAGCGTGCCACGTGATGCCCCCGTCAGTGGTCTTGAGGCCGTCGGACGAGGCGCCGTGGTAAGAGATGAGGGTGCCCAGGTCCGCCTTGGCCTCGCTGAGCGTGATGGTGACGTTGTCCCAGCTGAAGTCGGGCAGGGTGCCGCACCCGTCCGTGGAGCACTCGTTGGCGCTGTAGATGATCTCGGGCTTCATTCCCTGGGCTGGAAAGAGGCGAAAGTGGAAATAGCTGGTCAGCCATGGCCTTTGGATCCGTGGGAAATGGGGGCTTGAGAATGTGCACATCAATGGGGGAAGACTCACAGTCAGACAGCTCGGAGACCACCTTGCCGTTGAGAGTTACCTTCTGGTCGATCTTCTTCGTGTCCGCGTTGACAGCGACTGTAGTGAAAGTCCCGGTTAGCCAAAACCAACCACACAATGCCTCAAAGGACCCGGTCTCAACCGCAAAAGCAGGCACTCACTCTCAAAGTCAAGCTTCGCATCAGCAGGCACAGCGACGTAGGCGTTGCCGGTCTGGCCCTGCGGGGTGTACGTGCTGGCGGTGACGCACCACCGCGCCGCGCCGGCGCCGCAGCCGCACGACTCCTGGTCGGCGCACCAGTTGAGCAGGGGCTGGACGAGGTTGGCCTGGGACACGTCGGGGACGTTGGGCTGCACGCCGACCCAGATTGAGATCCAGAGGGACTTGTCGCCCGTGTCATAGTTTTGGATCACGGCCGGTGCGCTGAGCGAGTACGTCGCCCGGGTGATGTAGGCGTCGCCGTCCCACGGCCCCAGGTAGAAGCTGTTGCCGAAGTTGGCCGACGCCGCGGGCAGGAGGGCCGCCGCGTAGAGGGCCGCTGGGGCGAGGTAGCTGCGGAGGGGGGACATGGTGCTGGTATAATATATGGGGTTGATTTCTGGTAAGTTCGATAGGGGGCGGTCAATGAGGGAGGGTCAACGAGTGTGAAGTGAATGAGTGTGTAGAGATCCGGCCCCTGGAGAATGGTAAGGCTGAGAAGGAGGTAGGTGCCAAGAAACACCCATTCTAATGAGAAGAATACTATTTATGAGAGCACATAGGGGACATGAACCAATGCCAACGGCACATACCGTCACTTAGACAGCGATAATTTGAGCAGATGGGCCCATTGGGACAGACTGTGGCTACTACTGTACACGGAATACACGGAGAGGCGCATTGCTCATATACACAATAAGATCATTGGTCGTGGTGAGGAATCTCCTCCGCCCACCCAGGGAGATGGGCAATAATACTGAAACATAAAATGGAGCCGGCGAGGTTGAAACAACGATGGCCCCGGAGTCCCGCTACTCGAATTCCCAGCAATCACAACAGGGCAATGGTGGGGAAACCTATGAGTAGTCTTCGGACAATATTTCCCTTAGCTAGGTCCGTCGGCAAGTGCGTGCGGCTCACAGTAAGACCTCGAAGTAAAGCTTGAGGTCCTATAGAGATGGGTAACATCCTACATATGTTTGCGCGCCTATGGCGTAACCTCGATTCTTCTGGACCATCACATAGGTAGTATTGGACTTGGTCTAAGGCAGAAAAGACGGCCCATGTGACCTTACGGCCATGGCGGTTGTCGAATGTCAGTGATCTCGGGGTCGAGCAGGATTGCGCTGCGGGCCGAAAGCTTGTCTCGTTAGCACGCCGGCCTGCCTGCAAAGGAATTATTACAAGCAGTATTACACTAAAGCTGTGGGTATCCCTCAGTGGACCACAGCTGTTTTTGAGTCAGGAACCCACTCCCCAAACTCTAAATCCACGCCACCAACTCACCTTCCCACTCCCACCTCGAATACCAGAGCCCCGCCTTTTGCGTGGACAACAATCGATCAATTCACCCCTTACTCATCAAGGCTAATTGACATACTACACGCGATTTGGTACGGAGAGCCTTGATCACGGAGAGCCTTGATCGAAGGATTGCCCAGAAACGCTGTTTTGGTCTGCTTGTTGCTGGCGGAAAGAACAACAGACACACGACACGCAGACGCTCAACGACCGCTTAACAGCAAACACATCATGGAGTATGAGGAGCAGGTGGCGAAGCGGAAGCGGGAGAATGAGAGCGGTTCTAAGGCTTCACGCGTGAGATGATTGAGAATGCAAGTGACGAGGACCTTACGACATGGCAACGCATGATGGAGGCACGCCTCGAGGAGTTGAAGGCGGAAGGGGAGAAGCCGCAGGAAGAGGATCAGACGCAGGATCGACAAAAGCGCCGGAAGACGTAGGAGGGATCGTTGGGGGATATGATCCAATTCTTTCTAGTGAGGATGATGCTCGTGTCATTCGGGAGATTATTACGACGTCTAAGTGATGAGCCGGGCCGGAAATGTCGTCCAGACCACACAGGGTCTCACTCATCCAGTGCCCCGTCCGAGTAGTACTCAAACGCAGCAGGGAGCGGCGCCTCTTTGCCGCCCCTGTCGTCGTCCGGATCCGCGACCTCGTCCCCACCGGTAGGAGCCCCCTCCTCGACGGGCGTTGGCGCGTCGACCCTGCCGACGGGCATGACGACCTCGGGGGCCATGGTGCGGTCGCCCCTGAGCACGCGCGTCATCCAGCGGGCCCACTCCCAGGGCCTGTCGCGGCCGCCGGGCAGGCTGTTGAAGTACTCCCAGCCCATGACGCCGCCGAAGCGGGCGTGCTGGCCGACCATGAGCGGGATGACGGACGCCAGCACGTCGAAGGGGATGAAGCCGCCGCCGTTGTCCGGGTTCGTCACGAGGCCGACGACGATCTTCTCCGGGGCCCAGCCCTTCATGAGCAGCATCTCGTACATGATTGGGTTGGAGCAGTCGCCCCATCCGCAGTCTGGGTTTGTGGTTGTGTCAGCGACTTGGTGTGAACCTTGGCTCCAGATTGTGAATGAGAGCAGACAGGGCAGAATGCAGTTGGGAAGGAGGTGTGAGATGGAGCATATAGACGCCGTTTCCAACAGATCATCTGCAGCTGAAGAAGAAAGGGTGATAACATGTACTCGGAAACAAACTCACAGAATTGGCAGTTATACCACGCAATCTCCCGCCCCTTCAGGACCTCCAGCGCCTCATAGTCAAACCCACTTAGGTTCCTCCTGTAGTCCAGCAGCGCCGCAGCCACAGGCGCCAGCGTGATGAGGAAGTCCGGCCCAAAGTCGGCCCTGAGGCGGTCGATAAGCCTGACGACGGCGCCGAGGCCCATCTCCTCCTCGACGTCGAGGTCGAGCCCATCAAGCGCGCGGTCCCGCACGAGGTCCCGCAGCGGGCGGTAGTAGCGCTCAAACACCACGTCGTCGTCGCTGCCGAGGCGGTCCACCGAGAAGGTGCCCTTGGCGGCGCCGCCCAGCATGCCCAGCACGCGCACGCCGCTCGCCTGCAGCACGCGCAGCTCGGCCCACAGGGTGTGGAAGCGCGGGTGCGAGGGCGCGTGGTCGTTGAGCGTTACGTTCGCCGGGTCGCTGTTGATGTGGATGGCCGCGAGGATCAGGTGCGTCAGGCGGATGCCCGGCTGGGTGAGGAGGGGCAGGGCCGAGATGGGCTTGCCGTCTGGGGTGTGGTGGGTCTGGTAGTAGGTGATTATCCTGGGCAGGGCTGGGGGTTGGGGAACGGGAGGCATGGTGGAGGATGGGGTGGCCTCGACGGGGCTGGTGTGGTGGTGGTGAGAAGGAAGTTGAGGGTGAGGGTGCTGAGGTTCAGAGCTGCCGCCGCTGTCCTGGCGGTGGGGCGCCGGTGGTGTCCTTTCGGGCAGGAACAGGAGTCTATGCAAAACAAAATACGGATCAATTGTAAGCAATGTCTTATACACCATCAAAAGCCTCCATTTCTGCTTGGCCACGATCAGAATTGACTTGAGGGTGGGCATATACTACCAGTCTGTCTACCAGTGGATGAACAAGGAGGTGAGATCACTGTGAACTCAGTGAGTGAGTGACTGAGTAAGTGAGATGTTAGCGCTGTGGCGCCTGTACAAGCCGCCCGCTGGTGGGTCCGCCTGCTCTCAACGACGGCGGCCAAAGAAGCACTAAACCTTGACCACCACCACCATTCTTCCATGTAGACTTCACTCATCGTGTGATGTGTATTGTGAGACCCCATCCTACCCAGCCTTGAGGTCAATAGTCCTCTTGATCACAAACGTAGACTAGGTGCTGCAAGAACTCGCCAAGGGATTCATTCACGTGACACCATCTCTGTTCAGATGCAGCAGCCAACCCACAGCCATCGATGCTGCTATTTATTGACGACTATTCATCTGATCTATTGCTTAGAAGGGTTCCTAGTCGAGTTCAATCTCACCTAATCTTGAAGCTGTCTTTAGGTTGGCGGGTCTGCAGACCAAATCGTGCAAGCTTCTCCATGCTTCGGCCGAGTCTACCCCAAGACTGCCCAGGTGCCGTCTGGTGTGGTTCAACCGGAACACCGAATGGAGAATAATGATGAAACGAAATGCAAGAAGAAAAGGGCTAAGTTGAGTGAAACAGACAAAATGAAGGAACAAAACAAGATAAAATTGGAGAAAGGACTGTGAATTTCTATTAGGACTGCATCCTGGGACATGGCCAAAGGCCCTTCTTGCAGAGAAGTTCACGGATAGATGCCTTTGATCTCGCGCTCTGTCCTCTACTCCCAGTTGGACTGCCACAGACTCGATCAGACCACACCCAAGTTCAAATTTACCGTTGGATGAAAGTGGGGAACAAAAGTTCAAAAGATGAAGGAGGGAGGACTGCAAGGTACTACTGGGATTCGAACCCAAGTCCCCGGAAGAGTGTTGATTCAAATTCTAGTTATACCAAGTCATCAGTCGTGAGAATTGATTTCTGTGGTGGTGAGAATATCGAAGACAGGAAATCGAGAGTTGAATTCAGAGGACGAGAACTCAGAAACAGGGTTAGGGAACCCGAAACAAGGGACGGGCCGAGATTGAGCTTAACAGATAAGTAGATGAGCTATGTACCACAACCCTTGCATAAGTATGTACCTCCAGCTCTGCCCGATTTCTGAAATTGGCACCCATGTATCAGCTGTCTATACGATTGGCTGCTGGTACCGGGAAGTCCTTGCTAATCACATCCTATTTCTGGGCTTTCGGAACCTATCTATGCAAGTCGCTGATTTATAATTCTCAGCTCAGCGTGCAAGGTTCACCCATTCCTAAGCGACTACAGCGCCATTCGTGCGCTTCGACATGGCACCCCATCAATATTCGCTGTCCATTGGCTTGTCGTACACCATTTCTGAGTCATGCCTGGCTCATATATGACTCATCCATATTTTGCTTGCCAGCTAGGCAGCCAGTATGCGAGGAAAACTGACCGGATCTCCAAAGCTGCATTTCCACTGCCAAAAGCTCGAAGTATCAACCACGAATTATCGTCAATTACAGAACAAGTTTCCAATCAATTCTGGTTTCGAACCAGGTTCGGTTCTTTAGGGTCGTAGGGCACGATGTGTCACCTGGCACGTGCCGTTGTGCCCAGCCATGGCGGACGACCAAAGTGTGCCATCTCTGTCTAGGCAGACCCACGCAATTGCAAAACAACGCATTCCTAGAAGAGCTTGTCTAAGTATCTACCCGTAGGCAATGCGTTTGGGATCCACAAAGCACTGGCCAATGATCCCTGTCCTTAGTCATCCAGGCTACGTCAGTCACAGGATGGACTTCAGACTTGCAGTGAAAACACGTGTTGAATTGATTAAAGGGTTTAATGCACAGGGCATAGTAGAAGTCTGTTAGGCACTAAGATCTGATGGTTTCGAGATGAAATAGCATCAACTTATTTCCCGATCAATGTCAATCTGCCTGACCGGCGAACGGGACCGCGAAATGTTAAGACGACGCATCTGTGCTGGGCCGCTGCTACCCGCTTTGAAACCTCGGACCGCACTTCCAAGCCAACTGCCATGTCCCACTCTTAGGTGCTCTACTTTGCATCCAGTACGGCTTGTGCTCTTCTAGCAAATGTCACTTGCTTACCTAGGCGCTGTCATGCGCGGCACGATAACGGCTGTGATTGGATAACTTGGCAGCCATCGTGGCTGCAGTCAGCTCACCGGTTAAGCCGTACGCGCGCTCGTACAGGTCTTTTACCCGAAATTTCCGTGAACCCGTGGACTTACCACCCAACCAGCTGCTGAGAGCGATCGAAGCCCTCCAATCCCGGAAAAGACCTGTGCGTCGCTACTTCGATGCGCGGGGATCACGCCGTCGTCTGATTCTTCACGCTCGACAAATCAGACCCTCACTGTTCTAGCCAACCTGACCACCCCGGACGGTCACCCTTCTTCCCAAGCTACCAGCACCCCTGTATGATATTCTGCCACTGCAGCTTTTTGTGGGAGAAGGCCCTAAGTTGTTGCTGCATCCCCTCTCCCGTATAGCTGATCGCACTGCATCTCCGTACAACTTCATCCTGTCCGACCGTGACAGCCATCTTACCACTATTAGTGGCGTCTTCCCCCCCTGGAGGTCGTGACTAGCTGCCTAGAAAACGATTCAGTCGCATTTGTGAGCAGCACAATCCCGACTGGCACACTCCGTCCCCTATACCTAGCAACACTAGCTGTCTAGGATATGAAATATCGTCACATTTATATGATGACCAAGGCACACGCTCCTCTGCGCTGGTGAAAAATGCTGCCTGTACGTCGGGGTTAGCTGTTAGTGCAGCATGTCTAAGGGAAGTGACCAGAAGGTATCTCCTGTTTCCTGTTTCCTATCTCCTGTTTGCTAGTTTCCCATTGTTGGTAGTGTTCCTGGCCGGCGTTCCACTGTCCGATAACTAGGCCTCTTGGACTCCCTCGCCCGTTTCACTGCTAATAGGCCTTCTCTTGGGCCGCTCCCTCTCGATTTTGCACTATACTCGGTACGACGTTAGCCGGGGGAAAGCCCCGATACGCCCAAGCAAGGTGCAAGGTGCAAGGTGCCAAGAGGCTGGGCAGGGTCCGGAGCCAGATCCTGCTTGACGAGGAGGGGAGGCTGGGGCTGGTGTTGTTTAACAGGTTGTGATTCACTTGGAGTGAGACCCCAACAGTGGGCTGATGTAAGTGAGATTCTAGGCAGCAGGTGGCTATGGGTCTTCTCTTCCGTACTACATCAATGGCGCTGTTGGCTGTGACAAAACCTTTCAGGACCCATGTGAGCCTAACCCGATCCTTGTCACTGTGTAATGTCGATCTCGTCGCAGCCTGTTACTCACGTCCATTGCCAGCCCTGCCCTCCTTCCCACCTGCATCTGTAGCTGCTGCTGCAAGCTTGTGGAAAAACCATTGCAGCTGAAATGGATGGTCGCACAGCATGTGTGCTGCTATCTTATCTAACATTCATCAAGCTACAGAGACTACCAGAATCGCGCTTTGTTGACCTTTGACCATTCTCATCTGTTTTCACCGCACGACAGACCTTTGATCATTTTTGCCCGTCTTCACCGCACTACAGACCATGGATCCCATCTCTGCCTTTTCGCTTGTAGTCAACGTATTGGCCGTAGTTGACTTATCTATCAAAATTCTCTCTGCTGCGTCAGAGGTTCGCAGCCGCGGAGACACGGTCACAAGGTCCGATCGACGTCTTGTGTCGGAAGATCTTCTATTATGCTGTGGCAAGCTGAAGGCAGCCAGAACAGAGGAAACTGCACTGCCTGGCGATCCAGCCTCCCCCACAGCGGGCCAAGTTGTCATTAAAAATACCGCAAGTCCCTTTCTACGGTGACAAGAGCTGATGCGATTACTTGGCTGACGATGCGTTCACCCAGCTCCTGGAAAGCCTAGCTGATGAAGCAATGATCATTGCCACCGATATCCAGCGCAGCCTTGCTAAGCAGAAACCTGGTGCCTCTGTATGGAAAAGCCTCCGGCACGTTATAGTCGCAACATGGGGTGAGAGCAAGCTCTTGGAAAAATCTGAGAGGCTCGAGATTATTCGCAGCGAGCTCCAGTTCCACGCCATCATCTCCATCAAGACCAAGGTGGACTTGCTAGCTCTAAGAGAGAGTACTCAGATCAAAGCGCTTGACGAAAACACCCAGAAGCTGATCCACGCAATGTCAATAGACCATAGAGCTA
Organism: Diaporthe australafricana; assembly: GCA_039880735.1. Taxonomy (NCBI): domain Eukaryota; kingdom Fungi; phylum Ascomycota; class Sordariomycetes; order Diaporthales; family Diaporthaceae; genus Diaporthe; species Diaporthe australafricana. The sequence continues at coordinate 3,527,876 of JBCEDM010000007.1, read as the reverse complement.
TGCGCCAGGAATTGGACAGTCGCACTGAGTCACTGAATCAGAAACTGGAGGAAGCTCGGTGGCACTCCAATCAGCAGCATCAGGCGACAACATCTTTGGCGATTCACCATCACCGCAAGCAAATAAACGCTATCCGGGAAACATCTAACCAGCCTGAGCATATGAACAAAAACACTCTTGTTTCCAAAGTCGTTGAAAAGATTTTAAATGCTCTCTGGTTCTCAAGAATGGCAGACAGATTTGATGACATAAAACCTGCCTACTGCCAGACCTTTGAGTGGATTTACTCGGACGAAAGAGACAACGATTCATCAAGCTGCACATTCATGAGGTGGATTCATGGCGAAAATGGCGTCTTCTGGGTTAGCGGCCGCGCCGGATCCGGCAAAAGCACCCTGATGAAATTCTTAGCTGGAGACAACCGCACGAGGAAAGCGTTCAAAACTTGGGCAGGCGATCGCATACTTATCACTGCTAATTATTGGTTTTGGAGTCAAGCTCAAGACTTGCTACAGAAATCTTTACATGGTTTCCTTAGAGCCTTGATGTACAACATTATCCAACATTACAGTGATTATGCAGAGTTGTTATTTCCGGATCAATTCATTATGGGCCGAGATTGGACCGAGTTTCCAACCTCCCATGAATTGAAGAGGGCCTTCAGAAGATTAGTCGAGGCAGACATCCCTTCTGTATGTGTTGCCTTGATAATAGACGGACTTGACGAGTTTGAGGCCCCTGAGGAAGAGCATTTTGAGCTTGCTAGGACTCTGAAAGACGCAGCCAGAGCAAGACATTTGAAGATTGTGGTGTCTAGCCGTCCGGAAACAGCTTTTGAAACAACCTTTATGGATTGTGAGAAGCTACGTCTACACGAGCTCACGCGGGCAGATTGCTCGGTCTACGTTACTGATCATCTTTACCAACATCCTCGATTCAACTTTCTCGTCAATCAAGCGAGGAATGGCGAAAAAGAGAAAAGAAAGTTGGTCCAATATACTATTGAAGGATCTGAAGGAATTTTTCTTTGGCTGCGACTAGTTGTTGCAGCATTGATCGATGATCTTCACACATGCAGCACACTTGCTGAACTTCGAGCTATCTTGGACAAGTTTCCGCGCGGCTTAGAGAAACTCTACAGTCACATGCTGCAAAGAATTCCAGAAGAACGTCAAATGAAAGGAATGCAGCTTGTTCAGCTCGTTCGCTGTGCTGTGGCTGTCTCGGAACGGAAGGTCTCGTGCCACAGCAGCGTGGCTCCACCTATGTCCGCGCTCATGCTGTCTAAGGCACACTCGGATTACAGACATATCATCAAAAGAAATTGGAAGCCGCTTCATCAGACAGTACATCAAGATACAGTCAAAAGGGTTGACTATTTGTTGAGGAGCCATTGCGCTGGTCTTTTGGAACTGAAATACCGCGTGCCAGAGATGGGAGCCGCTCATCAGACCCAAGACGGGCAGACCAGTAGCTCACTCGAGGATCCAGAAGTCGCTTTCTTGCACAAAACAGTGGTGGAATTCCTCGACCGCACCGATACAAAGTCGGGCTTTTTGCCAGCGGCCATAAATGCGAATCGATTCAATCCCTACGTTTCGCTTATGTCTTGTCTCCTCTACAAGATCAAAACACACCCTCTTTCAGATGCTTATTGGCCTTATAAATGGTCTTTGGTCTTGAGAATCATGCACACAGCTGTTTTCGCCGAAATAGATGACCTGGATACAACCACACGTCTCCTCGAAGGCCTTGACCGGGCTATGGAGCAAACGTGTATTGAGATCGGAGGGATTCCAAGCAATGCGGAAGGAAAGATCACAACGCTTGTTACTCATTGGTCAAGTGCCTGCCCTAAGTTGCAAGCGAACTGGTATCCTACCCAAGAGCATCGCGATCAAGAACTACCTAGGGGTGATAGTATGCTGTCTTTCGCCATTGAGAACGGGCTTGCGCGATTCCCATTGGATAAGCTCAGTCAGCTGGAAACTTGCGAGCAGAACGTCAAGGCTGCTTCACTTCTCGTATCTGCCTGTCGAGCAACAACGTTACAAAGCCTGATGACGGGTGGGATAAGGCCCGCAGTTATCCTGCAACTACTGAGGCTTAGGGCCGATCCGAATTGCTGTTTTAAACACAAATGTGCCCGGGGGAGAATACTGGCGACAACACCATGGATAGAAATGCTGCACACGATTAGACAATTGAGACCGACAAGTATGGGGGGGTCCAATCAGCTTTTTGAGGTGCTCAAGGCCTTCCTCAAAAGTGGAGCGGATCCTGAGGCACGAATCTATTATGAGAGGGATTGGGGAAGCTCGAAATCTTCCTTTACTACGGTAAAGGCCCTTATCCAGCAGTGTTTCGACCGCGATCCAGACCATTGTCGGATTCCTTTCATCCCGTTTGAGGAGGTTTGGCAAGTATGTTGTTCATTGAGACGTCTTCCTACTACTCGACATTCCCATCTCTATGTCCCAGAGTTACTTTGGTCGCAGCCTCAGATTTTGTATTACAATTCCCTGTCCCCAAGCGAGATCAAGCAAGTCGTGGAAAGGAAAAGATTCTTGATCAAAATGCTGGAAAGGCCTTGGTTGCTGGAACAGCCTGTGAGGCGACGGCGTATGATTTGGATTTTTCATAAGCTTGTTTGTCAGTGTAGTGGAATGAGAGAAGACTCTACAGATGAAGATAGCGAAGGAATCTAGGAAGCCACAAATAGCTAGTCAATTTGAACCGATTGGCCATGCTGCCCGAGCCGATTCCCATACCACGACCACCATCACGAAAACCAGACTCCAATGCCGAGAGGACTTGTCGCCTCGAAAATTTGACCAAAAAAGGCCGTTTCAAGCTGTATGCTTGTGCTGTACTTGCTTTTGAATTTCCGATGGGAAATTCAAACTTTCATCGATGAACTATGTTTAGTAACATATCCCCAGCCTCATAGGAATGCTGAATGAACCCGCCCGATAACTATTCCTCGAAATTAAATGCCATATTGGGTTTTCGATCACATGCTTTCTTCTACTTCCAAATCATGCTTACAACCCTCTCATGGTTGGGAGCCTTAGGACACAGGAAGAATCTGCACAAGGGTTGTAATTAAAAACAAATGGATTGGGATTGACTGTCTCAATTCAATCCAATGATCAATTGCAGAACTTGGTTTCAAAAGCAGCGATGTGCGGCCGATCTTGAGCTATCACATCACCGCGACGGAGCTTGATGGGCTACAATTCCAGAGGGTGGATCAACAGACGGGAATTGGGGATCAGAAGTAATTGCGATTTACGGCCTTTGAGATATGTTGAACTTTTGTTGGCCTTGGAGAAGATTGTTCAAGATGCCGACGCGCCGAAGGGATGCGCCAAACTTCCTTTGTTACAGCATGAGTACGTCACTGGCGCGATTTTGGAGCAATATATCGAATATGAGTGTACCGTATTTGTCAAGAGATGCACCTGACACTTGCTGCGCTACTGCTGTGCAACCCTACCTTTGCAAAATGAGGGGCCAGCATGGCTTACGAGAGCCATCAAGGCTAGTCATTGTCTGATTGTAGAGGGAGCCGGGGAAGTCTTCCAAACATGTTCAGTTGCTGACATATACCAAAGACTTCAGAAGAGCTTGGCCCCTTCCATCTCATCGCGCAATATGAGGATCTTAAATATCAAATCAACCAAGCCAACCAGATCTACAAGCTCTGCGAGATCAGGTTCGGCGCCACCGCTGTCCGATCCGCCCGTTACATCAAGTGGGCTTACTGTTCTCCACCCTTCTGAGGACGACGGAAGCGCACTTTTCGAGTAAGTCACAATCCTCAGACCCCGAAGCACTGTATTAACATGCTTCCAAAGCATCATTACAGTCCATGGTCTCGGAGGCCACCCTCGAAATACATGGACCAACATCGACACTCAACACTATTGGCCACAGGCGTCCCTACCGGGGGACGTCCCAAAGGCTCGCATCATGGCATTTGGATATAGCACAAGTATTTCGCCATTGAATGCAAACACTGCTATAGTGTCAGATATTGCCAACCAGCTGCTCAGCCACTTGATTAATAAAAGGGGAAGCGAGAGTGTAGGTAGCCGGCCCACATTGGGTAATCAGAGACCGCTAAGAGCCAAGTTCAGCAGAAGCGGCGGCCCATCATCTTTATTGCACACTCACTTGGTGGCATCGTGGTCAAAAAGGTAAGAAATGAGTTACATGAAGGCAAAGCTTAGAGCTCTAAGCTGACGCAAAGGCTTACGAATACACTTCATGACAGTAGTTCCTCTTGACTGCATCGAATACAAATCATCAAGAGCTTGTCAACTGTGTCCGAGGTATTCTATTTCTCGGAACCCCCCACAATGGTAGTGATCTCGCCGGCTTTGCGGGCGTAATTACTGGCGTGGTAAGGGCACTTCTAGGCCGTTCGGCAGATACTATTATAAAGGATCTGTCGCGCAACAGCCGGGATCTGCAAGAGCTAAATCGAATTTTGAGATTCAAGCTTCCCAAAATTGATGTTTATAGTTTCTATGAGACTATTCCCCTAAAGCCACTGAACAGGCTGGTAAGTATCACAGCGAGTACGGCCTGGACAACTGTATAAAATAGCTTACTGTGACAGGTCGTTGAGAAGCATTCTGCATTGCTTAATGTTCCAAGCGAGTATGAACAAATCGGTCTGGATGCAGACCATCGGCAAATGTGCAGGCCACCGGACCGTAACCATTGCATCTACGAAACAATCACACAGCGCATTCTTATAATTATGAATAGACAAATACATAAAGGTGGGCTAGATCATCATGAATTCCTGTATTGGATCTGAAGCTAATGTAAGGAAGCAGCGCAATACGCGAGCGACCTCGTGGAGATGACCAACAATTTCATAGCCAAGCAGATTGAACACATTTCCGCACTGGTTGAGCTAAAGGAGTGGCAAATAGATTCGGAGATATTACCAATGCCTACTGCCCTCCAGTATACAGTTAACCTGCAAGCTTGCCGAGACAGTGGACAAGAGGAGACTGCTGCGTGCAAGTTTGAGGAGCTACTCAAATCTCTTCCAGTATCCGAAGTCGAGGGGTTTATCAACACTATACATACGCTCATGGACCGAGCAAGACCTTTTGAGCTCTTGCAATTCATGACGAAGCGTGAGATCGAGAGGAAGAAAGAAGAGGCCCGCATCGAGGTAGAGCGTGAAGCCAAGGAGCAGCTCATCCGGGACCTCCGGCGGGAGAATGCTCGTCTCGAACGCATGGTCAGGGCAAGTGAAAAGAGATATCCTGTGCCGCAGGAACCGCCGGGTCTACAAGGAGACCGGGGCCATCCGGGAATGCCAGGCCCACAAGGAGACCGGGGCACATCGGGCGCGCCGGGGCTAGATGGGCGAGATGAGCGAGGTGGACTGCTGTGGCCCGAGATTCTTCCCGATCGTGACCTATGGCTAGAGCTAGTGGGCGACCGCGGCGCGGGGGACGAGGTGGGTGAAGAGCAAACCGCCGAATCGACGATGGCTGCTCAGGAATTAAAACTCGCCGAAAATGTGAAGCGAACGCGGGCAGTTGTCGAGAGATTGAAACAGATGCTGCTGGTTGGACGACAAATCATGGATGCGCGCGAGGGTGCTGCAATGTTGTCAGCTGAGCCCTGAAAATGGACTGCGGGTCTTATTTCGCTTTTTGTATCACTCACCGGGCCCTGGCTATGTGACTGGCTAATCTATTTCCGTGCCTCGAGGCCGACATCTCGGTCTTTGAACAGAGATCCCAGATAGACATTCTGGTTGATCTTTTCAGCCTCGAAATGATTGCAATGATATGTCATGTTTAGTGGACGGAGCAAATCACCTCGCTATGAGCGGAGCGAAGTATGCCGTTAGGACATGAGTATTTGGACCGATCCCTTCCACGTCCGCCGTTCCCAACTTCCCTGTATTTGCAGTGAGTATGTTTGGAGGATGGTGCTCTCAAAGAAGTGGTACGATGATTACCGCCGGAAGTCCAAATGTCGCAAACGGCCTCATGAAGCCAATCACATGAGTGCTAAATCTGACAAACTTGAGGTCTCTACTATTCTTCCAGGTCACGGTAAGATGAGTTCCAACTTGTGACAGAACACAAGCTTGTATTACCAAATTGAACGTGTTAGAAGCTGAGCGGCTCGATGTTCCAGTGCTTCCGGACAGCCTCCGGCGTCTTTGTTTCACCTTTACCGCTGCCGGTTCACCGTTTCCCCTCATGCTCGCTTCAACCCTGCTACGCTTGACTGTCATTCCAACGACACGTGCAAGCCGCCCGAGATGTTTCAAGCTCCCTCGTCCTTTTTGAGCCATCGCCCAGCCCCACGGCCTGAGATACTGTCTTCTTGACCTACCTGCCTCGGTCACGATGTCTTCCTCGCCGTCTTTCAGCAAGTAGTTGTCCTGTTACTTGATCACCAGTAAGCAAATTTCCAATTCCCGCACCGATAGCGCATTGTGATGACTGCGCGCTAACGTACCTGGGCCTGCCAGGTAGTATGTTGTCCTTAACGCTTCCCGTTTCACTCTGGGGGGCCATAAGCAATATTGCGGGGAGAATTGTTGTAGTCCAGCGTTTGTCCTGTAAAGAATGGATCTGCGGCCGTGGGGATCGTCTTGATGGAGCTTTAATATCGATAAAGTCTGCTCAGGCGGTTGTATGTGAGCGCCAGTCCCGTTGTCAGCAGCAATGCGTGGGCTTGGCATATGCCTCTCATCGTTCTTCAACCCAATGTCTGGTGGCCTGTGGGAACTGCGCTCCTCGCATCTTCGCACAACCGTGGTCTTTTGACTACTTGCTCGCGGCCGGCGTCTGAGATGCTCAGGGAGAGTCGCTTTCGCGGTTGGGGAACTGCTCCCCTCTTATAAAGCAGTTCTGCCATCGTCTTGTCTCCATTTGCAATTGCGGCCTGTAGCGCATTGCCGTAATAGCCGCCTTGCGTATTAACATCGGCCTTCTGCTCAAGGAGCAATTTTGCAATCCCGTAGCGGAATCCGATTGAAGCGGCGTATAGCGCATTGCTGTAATGGCCGCCTTGCGTGTTGACGTTGGCGCCTTTATTAAGGAGCAGCTGAACAATCTTCAGTTTTCCCATGAATGAAGCGGCCTGTAGCGCATTGCCGAAATGGCCGGCTTGCGCGTTAACACGGGCGCCCTTCTTGAGGAGTAGCTGAACAACCTCGTGGTGTCCACTGACTGACGCAACCTGTAGAAGGTTGCCGAAATAGCCGTCTTGCATGTTAATATCGGCACCATTGTCAAGAAGAACCCTGAATAGGTTTGGTAGCCCGCAAAATGCCAATACATATAAGAGTCCCGCGTTGTCTTCCATTACCAGTTCTGACCACATACTTAGAAAATCAGTAGCGGCGTGGAACAGTTTCCACCATTGAAACCAGCGATGTGGCTTCTGTAGCCACTGTTCGATGGACGTGCATTGGGAATTATTGTCGAGGTGACCTTCCTCTTCCCAGTTGTCGTCACCCTCCCTCACATCGTTTCTCGACACTGCCCTTTCGGCGTGATCCAGTATGTGGCTCGCCGCATATCCTAGAAAGGGGTCTTTGCATTTCAATTCTTTCATATGCTGTTCACTCGTTGAAGTTGTGTCCACTTGCTCGATACAGTGCCAGCAGCGAGCCCATAATCGGCCGTGGCTGGTTTTAACTGGCTCTGGCCCCAGTGTTTGATCCAGTTTCTGTAACCTCTTCTGTTGATACAGGAAGTTTCTGACAGATAAATGAATAAAATGGACGTTATCGGGCTCGCCTTGTCGTACCTCGACCAGGCCTTTCGAAGAGGTGGTAATCCGTCGCTGGATCACGTCGCTGGTGGGAAGAGCCACTCTTCTGACAACCGCAGCGAAGAGCTCTTCAGGCTTCAGTGGTCGCAGGCTAAGGAGTACCCATTGGAGCATAAGGATTGTCTCAGCCATGTCTGAAATGTCCTTACTCAGAAGGATGGAGAATATGCTCTCAAGATCGTCCGGGATGTCCTGCAGAGCCTTCCTCATCGCTTCAGTGCGGCCTTCATCATAGGCCTTGTTCAGCAGGGATACGACTATGAAAACCCATAGGAAGATCCCGTCGGCCCTCTTTCTGATGTCGGCCTCCATCCTGGCATCGCTTACTCGTAACATATCTTCGACGTATTTAGCGATATCTTTTTCGTGATCTGGGCTCTTTTCCACCCTTAACTCGAGTGCTATTATCATTCGAATGCTCGGGTAATGGCGACTCGAAAGGCACATGCGCAACGAACCGTTGTTCGGAAAGGCATGGATGCTCAGCGATTCGAGAAAATTAACCACATCGCGAACCTCAGATTCGTCGCATTCGTCTAGTGCGTCGACGAGAAGCAAGAAGGGCCGCGACCGTGGCTGCTTGACAACGAAGAATATAAATTCTTCGAGTTCTGACTGGTGCCATTGCCAATTCCCCTGCCGGTTTGTCCTCTGCTTTTCGCGGAAGGCAGGGGCAAAATTTTCGTACAGCGTATCGTCGTTCTTGAGAAGCTGGTGTACAATGGCCCGCAACATGCCTAGGCGCGTCTTCTCGAGCGTCTCGCCTTGGGCATTGAAGAAATGGGCCACTATGAGATGGCCACCGAAGAAGTCATTGCGGTAACGGGAGAGTGCGTGCTTCATGAGCGTCGATTTGCCCGACCCCGGCTTGCCTTTGATCCAAAACACTCCATTGTGGATGTGAAGATAGGCAGGGTCCCTCCACTTCTGGAACTCAATGGTGTCGAACAGCCAATCGCACGTATCTGGATGGGCAGGAAAGATGGCGGCGCGCCGTGCGTTGATTGCACCGAAGTTAAGGGACTGGAGACAGGCTTTGGTCTGTTAGTGATGCTGAGGCCACTGCTTTTTTCCAAGGCCAATAGTTACCATCTTTCCCGTTCGGAAGTCTACCGGCAGCCTCAGTCTGGGGATTTTGCGGATGGGCTACGTCAGATGGTTAATAAAGTTAGATATGTTTGTTAGTCGAGGCATTGGCCAGGTCATGAGATCCCTACCTCCACTTCTGTCGTAGTGGTAATGGTGGTGGATTTCGTTGTGATCTTCACCTCCGCTTCTGTTGTAGATGTTGTTTGCTCTGTGATCTCCGACCTGAACGCGGCCATCGCCCGACGCTTCAATGTTCCCGGCGAAGTTCGGCGTCATCTTCTTCCTAGTAGCCAAATAGGACGGGGACGAAGGCATTCGCTGCAGTTCAGGATTGACAGGTGGTTTCATCGCAGACGCAACGCGTTTCAACAGAACAGGAAGGAGGAATTGCACGCTGATGCCTCGGCGGCCCTCCAGATGCATCGTTTCCTCAGCCGCAAACGACCCCGCACCTTACGGTCTGATAAATAGCCATTGTCACTCCTGCAACCTCAGATGGACCCTGGCAACCCGTCCTTAACTGATCTATGCCCTTTTCACTATGGCAGAAACGTTTGGTGCCGTGGCCAGCGCAATCAGCATAGCGGCTTTGTTCAACAACTGTGTCGAAGCTTTTGAGTATATTCAACTAGGCCGCCATTTCGGACGCGACTTCACGCGTTGTCAGGTGAAACTCGACGTCGCCCGAACGCGTCTCAGCAGATGGGGTCAAGCCGCCGCCATATACGACGACCACCGGTTCGCCGCTCTCACACCGCCCGACCGATATTCACAACTTGTCCGCGCCATCTTGGAAGAGATCGAGCAGCTTTTCCAATCAGCACTGAAGTCCTCGAAGCGAAACGGAATTGATGCGACGCAAGAAGATTTGGAGCGCTGTGACGTGACAACCATGGAGTTGCCCGGTCGCATCATTCACGATCGCTTGGTCACAGTGGCGATGCAAAGACAGAAACATACAGGCTTCTTGAGAAAGGTCGCCTGGGCTCTTTACGATGCGAAGAACTTCGAAAAATTGAATGAGCAGATTATGGGATTTATAGACGACCTGGAGAAAGTATCAACCCTAGCGACAGGTCTATATCGTCAGTTGGCAGATCTAGAGATCGAAGAGATTGAGGATGAGCCAAGCCTGGAAATGTTGCGCGATGCCGCGGCCGGTGTTGATCAGGTCTTGTCCGAGGCTGTCGACAAGAAGCTCGAGGTGACTAGAAACCTCACTGGGAATATCCAAACGGTGCACAGCGCCCGCGTGCATGTTGGAGACGAGTGGATCAGCGATGTCTTGCGTGATGGTCGCCCGAAGGCCGCTGGCGGGACTTTGAATCAGACAGGCTCAGTCGCCGCCAGCGGCAAGTCCCGAGTCCACGTGGGGCAGCGATATGGCGGGAAGGGCTTTTTTGAAGATTGAGATAAGATTTGTCGTGCTTTACATCCATCGACGGAACTATCCTCGACAGACTCTTCGTATAGCTGCAGTCTTACGTACAATACCTTCTCTCCACAACTACACGTGCCACCGAGCGTAAATATCCACAGTGACGGCGACGGCCACTGTGCCCAGAGCTATCTTAGTCATCAGCACATCTTTCCCATGGCCATGCCTAGGTAATGATTTTCACAAGTGGGTATAGTAGCCCTCGTCTCATAAGTCCCATTCAAAGTAATATGTGCTGTTGTATAATTTCATTGCTAATGTGCCGCTTGGTCCATCCACACGCACGGCCGCCCAGTGTGCTATGCTGGTACTTCCATACGGAGAGTTCCAGCTATGCCCCGTAGGATGAGATTTGTAAGAGGTCCATCTGACCCGCGCCAAACCAGTCTGATAACCTCCGGAATGTTATTGCACTACACTACTTTTAGGTTTTCTTCGGTTATTGTAACATACCTCAGAACCGCAATTGCCACTACTTGCACCAGCTGTGCCCTGGAACAGATGGAAAAGGGTTCAGGTGCAACCTGACTTAATGGTCCGTCCGAACCAATCGAATGTTAACCCTACCCCCCCCCCCCCCGCCCGTGATTGTTCTTCGAAGGGGAATACCGTTTTGGCCCCAAGGAACCAGTCTCCCGTTTTGTGTGGCCTGTTTCGCGTTTGAAAGTGCATCATGGATCTCATGCATAAACTTAGCCGGCTATTCATATTCGCAGTGCAGCTTGACGTTGTTGCACTAAATGCTGCCGTACTAAGTGAACTGCCCCTAATCAAGATGGCAAAGCTAATCAAGACTCATCTGGCGAGATTGATCACAATCACTGCTGCAACATGTCCGTTCAACCTTTAATACTTGGTAGTGGTTAGGTATTCTACTGACTTACCTAGTAGACTAATGTGTTGCCGCCGTGGTGGGTTTTTTAACCCTAAAGCTTTCTTCAACTTTTTAATCTATAGGTTTTACAGATTTATTGTTTTAGCCCTGATTTTATAAACCTTTAATCTGCTATTAAGACTATTAATATTAGCCTAAGAGTAGTTATTGTGCTGTATTTAAGGATTTAATATCTATTATAATATAATTATTTACTTTTTAGTTTTATTAATTACTATATTAATAGCTATTTTATTATACCAGGTTATAAACGTTATTATATACTATATAATAGGCTTAGTAGTATATATATGGGCTTATTATAAATATGAAGTATATAAGTCATCTTTCTCTTACTTGCTAATTCTTACTAACTACCTAGGATAGTTAATTTGACTAAAGACCTGGGCTTATCCTACCTAGTTTAATAGAGAGCAATCGCAATTTTTATTGTAGCCCGCTGTATAAACGCCACAGCGAAGCTGTGGCCTATAGACCTTTAGCTCTTCTCTCCTTGTGCAACAACAAGGTCTTATTTCACACTATCATGGCGAGCCGTGACATACAGGATGCTAGATTACAATTTTTGAGCGACTTAAACATCTTTGAAAGAAATATATTCAGCATCTGATAGTAACCCATTGTTACTTTTAATAGATTTTGGTAGTTTAGTGTCACGGCCAGCACGAGATGCAGCATGGGAGCTGGGTCTATTGGCGCTATCAATAAATATTCTAAGCTGAGGAGAGGAAAAGAAAGGGGGGAGCGAAGCTCTAGCGGTCCCTGGCTTGCAAAGTCTTGACGTGACTAAGGGGCTAAGGGTTAAGGTTCTTATAATAACTAGGGGGGGGGGCTTACCTAACTATAACTACTATTATACTACCCCTTTTTAAAATATAAATATTAAAATAATTTTATATAATTAATAATATTATATATATTTTTTAAATTTATTTTATTTACCTATTTTTTTTATTTTTTTATTATTTAAATAATTTTTTTTTATTATTTATTATTATAATTTTAATTTAATTTTATAATTATAATAATAAATTTAATATTTTTAAATATTTTTAATAAAAAGTTTTAAAAATAATTATTATATTTTTAAAAATTTTAATTAAATATTATATATTATTAAAGTTATATTTTTATTAAATTATTTAATATTATAATTTTTTATTATAATTATAAAGTTTATTTTATTTAATTTATTTAATTTTAAATTTTAATTTATTATAAATTTTTTTAATAAAAATAATATTTAAATTTATTATAATAATAAATTATTATTAATTTTTTGAAATTAATTAATATAAAATAAGTTAATTATTTTATATAAAGTTAAAAAATTAAAAATATAATTATAATTTTTTTTTTAAATTTTTTAAAAAAGTTTATAAATTATAAATTAAAATAAATAATTAAAGTTTATATTAAAAATTCTTTTTTTTATAAAAAAACTTTATTATAAATATAAAAATTTATTAAATAATATTTTTTATTTATTTAAATTTTTTACTTTTTTTATATATTAATAATAATAAAATAAATAAATTTTTATATTTTTTTAATTTATTTAATTATTTTAAAAACCTTTTTAATTAATTTTATTATTATATTTATTATATTAAAATTTAAAAATAATAAATTTTATATATCTTTATTTAATATAATTTTTAATAATAATATATTAATTATAAAGTATTATAATAAATTATATATAAAATTAAAAATTAATAAATATATATTTTTATTATTTTAATATTTATTAATATAAAAATATAATTATTAATTTAATTTTTAATTTATAAATTTAATTATATTTTAAATTTAAAAATAATAAATATTTTTATAATAATATTTTATTTTTATTAATTTATTTAATTTAATAAAAAAAATAAAAATAAAAAATTTAATTTTATTATTAATTTAAATTATTAATAAATTTAAAAAATAATATAAATAATAATAATATTATATAACTAATATTTTTATTATATTAATTTTTTTTTAAAAATATAATTAAAAGTTTATTTAATTTATAAATAAAACTTTATATATAATTATATTTAAATTAATTTTTAAATATTATTTTAATATTAATATAATAATAATATATTTTTAAACTTTTTTTAATATTAATAATAAATAAAAAAGTTTTAATATTTTATTTTAAAAAATTTTATTTTATTAATATTTATAATAATTATAAATATATTTATATATTAATTATTTTAATTATAATTAATAATATTTTTATTTTAATATTTTAATAATTTTATTTTAATTTAAATATATAAAAACTTTTAAAATATATACTTTTTAAATTAAAGTTATTTATAAATAAATATAATTATTAATTATATTTTTTAATATTTAAATATATTTATCCTTTATATTAAGTTTTTATATTTAATTTTTTTATTTAATTAAATTAATTAAATTTATATTTTAAAAAAATATTAATATAATTAATTAAATTAATTATAATAATTATTTTATAATTTAAAACTATTTTTATTTATTTAATAAATTAAATCATTTTTTAAGGTAAAAGTTTTTTTTAAAAAATTAAAATTATAATTTTTTTTTTTTTATAAATTTTAATAATAAAAAAGTTAATTATTTTATAAAATAAAGTATTAATTATAATATTTTCTTTTTTTAAATAGTATTAAAAAGTAATATTAAAGTTAAAAAAAGAGTTTATTTAATAAATTTAATAAATTAATAATAAATATTTAAATAAAAAATATAATAAAATTTAATAATTAATTATTATAAAAAAGTTTTATTTTTAAAATTTTAAATAAAAATATTTAAAGGTATAAATAACTATTAATAATTTTTAATTTTAAATAAAGTATACTTTTTTTATAAAAGTTATTATTTTTAAAGTATATTTTATTAATTTTTAAATATTATTATTTTATTATTATTAAATAATATTGTTAATAATATTTTAAAAAGTATTAATTTTTATATATATTAATTTTTTTAATTTAAAAAAAAATAAATATTAATATTTTATAAGTTAATTACTTTATTTTTTTAAAAGTTATTTTTTATTTAAATTTTATTTTAAATAAAATATTTTTTTTTAGTAATTAATTTAATAATTTTATAATTTTATTAATATAATACATAAATATTTAAATATAATTATAAAAATTTATAAAAAAATAAATAATAATTTAATTAATAAAGTTTTTAAATTTTTATTTATTAATTATTTTAATTTTAATTAAATTAATATTAATTTTAATATTAATTTTTATTATAATATTTAAATAATTTACTTTAAATATATTAAATTAGAATTTTTTAATATTACTTTAAAAATTAACCTTATATAATTTATAAATTATTTTTTTATAATATTTTTAATATTTTTATTTATTTTTATTTAAATAAATTAATATATTATTAATATAAATATTAATATAAAAGTTTAAAAATTTATAAAGTTAAAAATTAATAAATTATTATTATTAAATTAAACTAACTTTTAAATTAAAAAATAAATTTTTTTATTAAAAAGTATTTTAATAAATATAAAATATTATTAAATATTTAAAGTTAATAATTATATAAAGTTAATAAAAAACTTAAATAATATTAGTTTTTAAAAAATAATAAGTATTTTAATAATTAAAAACTATTTTATTTAAATTAAGTATTAAAATAAAATAATTTTTAAAAAATTAATTATATTAGTAATAATTAATATAAAATTATTAGTTTAAAAAATATAGTTTTAAAATAAATAATATTAAAATTATATTTATTTTTATATAATATTTAATAAATTTTAATTTTAATAACTTATTTCTTTTTTTTTAATAATAAAAATTAAATTAATATATAATATAAAGGTAAATTTATTATTAATAATACCTTTTTAAATTTAAATACTATATTATATTTGAGTTAATATAATAGTAATATATTAGTTTTTTTTTTTAAAAAAATTTTTTAAATAAGTTAATATTTTTAAAATATAATTTTTTATAAATTAAATATATTTTAAGTTTTTATTAATTAAAAATATAATTCTTTTATTATTAAATATTTTTAAATTATTTAAAATAGTAAAAACTATAATATTAATATTTAAATAATTATTATTAAATTTAATTATATTTTTAAATAAAGGTAAATATTTTTAATATTTTATATAAAAGTTTATTTTTAACTTTATAATAAATATAAAAATAATAATTTTATTTTTTATAATTTTTACAATTAAAAAAGTTATTATTATTTTGAAATTTTTAATAGTTTTTATAAACTTATAATTAATTAAATTTAAATTTAAAATATTTTTTTTTTAAAAATAATATAAAATTTAATATTATTTATAATTTTTTTTTAATTTTATATTATATTAATTAATATTTTTTTAAACTTTTAAATTAATTAATTTATTAAATAAATAATAAAATAATAATTAAAAAGTATTTTATTAAAGTTAAAAAGTTATTAAGTTATATTATCCCTTTTTTATAATAATTTAATAAAATATATTACTATATTAACTATTTTATTTTAATAAAAATATTATATTTTATTTTAATAATTTAAAATTTTTAATTTAAAAATTAATATTTATTAATTTTTAATATAATTATTATATATTTAATAATTTAATTTATTAATTATTTATAATAATTTTAAAATTATAAAACTTAATTTAATTTAATTATTTTAATTTTAAATTATTTTTTTACTTTATAAATAGTTTTTAAATTTATTAAAAATTTAATTTAAATTTTTATATTTATAAAAATAATTATAATAAAATTAATACTATTTATTTAAAGTTAAATAATTTAAATAAATAATTTTTATTTTAATTAATTACCTATTTATATTATTATAAATATTTAAATTATTATAAAAACTTTTAATAATTTTAATTGTTTTTTTAACTTTTTTAAATTATTAAAAATATTAGTTTTATTAATATTATTTTCTTTAATTTTTATTTTAATAATAATAATTTTTTTTTATTTAAATACTTTTTAAAATAATAATTAATCTTTTTATAATTAAAATAAATATTTATTATAAAATAAGTTTATTTATTTTCCTTATTTAATATTTATTTAATAATTATTAAAATTTTAAACTTTTAAATATTTTTATATTAATATTTATTATTTTTATAAGTTTATACTTTTTTTATATCTTTTTTTAATTAAATATATTACTTTATTTACTATTTTTTATATATTTAATAATTATTATAAATAATATTAATTATATATTAATAAAACTTTTTATATATAACTTTTAAGTTTTTATTATATTTTAATAAATAATAATTAAATATTAAAAAAATATAATTTTATAAATTTTATTTTTAATTTTTTTTAAAGATTTTAACTTTTTAAATGAAAAAATTAAATTTAATAATAAATTTATAAATATTATAATAATTAATTAAATTATATTTATAAATTTTTAAAGTTTTTTTAATTATTAAAATTTAATTTAAATTATAATAAATAATTTTTAATTTTTAAATTATTTTAATAATATAAAAAAATAATTATATTTTAAATTAATATTATATTTTTAATATTTCTTTTATATTATTTTTAAATAAGTTTATTAAATATTTTATTTAATTTTATTTAATTTAAAAATAAAATTTATTTTTTTTAAATTTATTAATTAACTTTTAAATTTAATTATTAAAAATAGTTTTATTATTTTTAAAAAATAAAAAGTGTTTAATTAAAAAATATTTTTTATAATTATAATTTAAGTTTTTTTTATTTATTTTTATATACTTTTTAAATATTAATTAAATAATTATATTTATTAATTTAAAAACATTATTATTAAAAGTATTTTTTATAATAAGTTTATATTATTATAAAAGTAGGTTTAAAGTTTTTCTTTTTAAATTTTAAACTTTATAATCCTTATTTTAAATATTATAACTTTATTTTAATAATTTTAATTATTATTATAATTAAATATTACCTTTTTTAAAAAATATTTATTTAAATTTTAATTTTAAATTTTTATTAATTTTATAAATAATAAAATAATTTAATTTTTAATTATATTAATTATTTTAAAAGTAAATTAAAATAAATTTTTTTTTTTTTAATTTTTTAAAGTTTTTATATTTAAATTAATTTAATTTAAAATTAATTTTAAAATTAATTTTTTAAAAAATATATTATAATTTATATTTTTAAATTATATTAAATTTTTAATTAAATTAATTTAAATTAATTATTAATTTATTAATTTTTTTTTTTTAAATATATAATAATATATAAATTTAAAATTTAAAATTTAAAGTAAAAACTTTTTTATTAATTATATTAATATAAAGGTTAAATTTTATATTTATTAATTACTTAATTAATAAGGTAAGTATAAAGCTTAAAATAGTGTTATAGTTAGTATAAGATGTAGTATGGGAGTTGGGTTTATTGGCGCTATTAACGAATATTCTAAACTGAGGAGAGGAAAAGAAAGGGGGGAGCGAAGCTCTAGCGGTCCCTGGCTCGTGAAGTCTTGACGCGACTGAGGGGCTAAGGGTTAGGGTTCTTGTGACAGCCAGGGGGGGGGCTTGCCTGACTGTGGCTGCCGTCACATTTAGATGCTTTTATAAAACCTGTCTAGCGCCTCTTTTAGTAAATCTGTTTAATATGTTCTGATTTAATATAACATCCCTGGCAATGTTAACGCTAGGTTGTAAAGCTTTATTTATTTTAAAGATGTATAAATGCTTTAATTAGGTGATTAGATTAGGTAATATTAAGAGGTTACAATGGGATCAGTGTTCAGTGGGTGCAGCAAGGTGCTCTGTAAACATCAATTAGACCTGAGCAGGTCTGAAAGATTTGGTTGGAAATGCGTTGATTCAAGATATGGTTCTTGTACTGACTTTGAGTGGGCTTCTATAAGCCCTCCTCATAGTCCCTCCGACATTGTTTTACCCCGCAGCACGCTGTTGTGTGGCTCAGGTGCAAATTTGGAGATGCCGGAAAATTCACCTAAAAACCAACCAACTTTAACCCTTAATAACCCAACAACTATAACCTAGATTCCATCTAAACTAAATACAAGAGTAATATGGAAGCTAATTGTCACAGCCCTGGCTTCCCGCCCCCTGTGGACGCCTAACCTGGAGGGTTAGGGTCTAATCACGTGAGCTGTTAGCTCTGACAAAACTCCGCATCCTGTCCTGAATCCTGTTTCGTAGCTCTTCGAGCTACGTCTTGTCAACAGAGCCTGTGCCTACTGTGGATAGAGCCTGTACGTAGTAAATAGAGAAGCTTTCTGACCACCCGGACTGCTCGGCGTCCACCTGCTTGAACCTACCCGCCTGCTACCGTGACACTAATCTTCCAGATGGTATGTATTATGTACATTTTGGGTAAGGATTGAGGCTGATGCAGAGGTACAAAGTTATGGGTCTTAAAGTGCCCAAAAAATCGACTCACGGCCATACAACTCACGGCCATACAACTCACGGCCATACAACTCATCTCCCAGAATGCACACACTAGGTGTACTTGGTGAGAATTTTGTTGATTCCGTTTAACATTATATAGTTATGCTTTTATTAAAGGTTATAGGTACCTAGGTGGTGTTTATTTAGTGATGTTATAATAAAGCTAAATACTAATATAAAATATTTAACCTACTTAAAAAGAAGTATATAAACTTTCCATTAATATATTTTAGTTAACTTTATATCTATATAATATAAATGTATATTTATAAGGGGTTCTTACTAGATATTAGTTATTAAGTGACAAGGGTTTTTACTAAATATTAGCTTACTTACTTACTTGGTCACAGGGGTTTTTACTAGATACAGGTTACTAAGTGACAAAGGGGCTTTACTAGATATTAGCTTGCACTTACTTGGTGATAAGGGTTTTTACTAAATACTGGTTGCTAAGTGACCAAGGGGTTTTACTAGATACCAGCTGGCTTAACACAAGGGCTTTTACTAGAACTGGCTGCCTAACATGTGTACCAGGGGTTTTTACTAGATACTGGTTTGCTTAACATGTATACGGGGTTTTTACTAGATACTAGCTTGCTTGATTTGTGCACAGGAGTTTTTACTAGATACTGGCTTGCTCAATATGTGCATGTAATGATCACACCAAACCTTTGTAGGGTATGGTAGGTAACCTGTAGGCTTTATGTTAGCATTTTGGTGTAGAGGTGATACTTGACTGTTCAGTATACAAAGACACTGTTGTTATTCCAATAGTATGATCACTAGCGGTAAGGCTATCCAGTGGGTAAGACTGAATACTTAGATTGACGACTGAAGAGTCTGTTCTATGAAGCTATCTACGGTGGTGATGACCATGTCCTTATATGTTCCGACTCTTCAGTGGCTCGCTGGCTCGCAAGGCGAGCTGATCCTAACCCTGGTCTTGGTGTAATCCCGTGACCCTGTTCACTAGCGCCGCGGGGCCGGCGTCGTGGCCTTTGACCTGGGTTGTTCGGGTCCCTTTGGTGCCAACGCGTTGGTTCATAACACGGGGCTCAGAGTCGGCGTCAGCGATACAGGTGGGTCCATCGCGGTCAATGTTAAGCATGTGCTCTGTGTAATGATCACACTAAACCTTTGTAAGATCTAGTAGGTGGTCTGTAGGGTTTATGTTAGCAGTTCGGCGTAGAGGTGATACTTGACTGTCTGCAATACGAAGACACTGTTTAATTCCGATATTCGAGAGTATGATCACTAACTGTGAGGCTATCCAGGTTGTTAGACTGAATACTTAGATTGATGACTGAAGAATCTGTTCTATAAAAGCTATCTACTGTGGTGATAACCCTGTCCTTATATATTCCGACTCTTTAGTGGCTCGCTGGCTCGTAAGGCGAGCTGGTGATCCATTGTGTAAGGCTCGACAATTTACTTATCGAGCCAGCTCACTAGGCTCGCTTACAAGCTGGGCGAGCCTAACCCTAACCCTAAGTCTTAGCGTGTCCCGTAATTCCGCACTCTAGTACCTATTATCTTACGTCGTGGCATCCGTCCTAGGCTGCCGGGGTTGCCCAAATAGGTCCCTTTGGTACTAACCTGTTGGTTTATAACATTATCTCCCCTCTTACTTCCTTTATCCTTAAAGGTTCGTTTATAAGTTCTTTTTGTATCGTCCGTGTGTTTATTTACACCTTCCTAATCCGTTATATCCAGTAAGGTTATTCGTTTTTAAGTGTTGAAGTTGTCCTATTACTCTAAAAAGGTTGCTTAGCAAAATTCCCTTCTTACTTCCATCCTTTATAACGCTATTATTATACCTTATTGTTCCTACTACAAAGGTTGTAATTTAAAAACTTATAAGGTTTTTCCCCAGGACTTAAGTTGGTATACTAAGTACGTATACTAATAATACTTTAAGTATAATATCCTAGATTTTAACAACTTAAAGAACCTTTTACATATTTCGTCTTAACACCAGAAGCTGGAGGATAAGATTAAGGAGTTGGAGGAAAAGCTTATTCGGTTATGGAAGCAGAAGCGCATATAGCGTAATAAGATATTGCGGGCCATCCGTTAAGGTCTATAAAATCTGGATAATCTAGATTGTGTAGAAGATAAGGAGGCTGAGGCTGAGTGTAAGTGTATTACTGAGCAATCCGCCGAAGTTATTTATAGTGGCTCGCCTGGTTTTAGTAAAATGAAGGTACAGGAGTTATAGCTCTATACTGGTGGAGATATTAGTGTTTTTAATTAAAGTTTTATAGTAAATAAGGGTGTTAACTGGTCTACTTTAGGTATACCTAATTTAAGTAGGGGTGTTATAACTAGTAATAAAAATTTGTTTATTAGTAGGCCGTCTAGCTTATAGTATTTCTAACTAGTAGAAAAAAAATAGAATTTGTTAATTTGTTCCTAATTTGGTAGTTTCCGTAGACTAGTAAGGTTTTTTTAACTGGTAAGTCCTGTTGGTTTAACAGGTCTTCCTTTGACTGGTCCTGTGTATCTAGACTGGTAGAGATGGTTTGATCGGTAAGGTTGTGTTGACTGGTAAAGTTGTGTTGACTGGTAAAGTTGTGTTGACTGGTAAGGTTTGTTCTAACTGGTCGAGGTCTTTGTGCTGGTAGTGATGTTTGGTTGGCTGGAGGCCCGACTGGTTTAGGTTTTGACTGGTTTAGTTTCTGGGTTTATTAGTTTTGGGAGACCTTCTGGGTTGGCTGGTTGCTGGGGTGGTTTAGTTTATCCTTGTTTTACCTGGGGCCGTATTCCGGGCCTGGTACTATTTAAGGATTTGTTTGCAACCGGTTAAGTTCTTGACTAGTTCTTATATATTATCGTTAATATTATAACCTTTCTACTTAATAAGGTATTCTATTATTCCCTAATATTATTGTATGTTAATAATATCCTTTACTTTATACTTTTTATTATATTTATTAATTATTTTAATCTATATTTTAAGTTTTATGTTTTATAGTATTAGTTTTAAAAGTAAAATATAGAAGTTATTATGTTGTTTTATTCTTTATAGTAGTAATAGTTTGTAATTGGTATTTAAAAGTTTCTGTAAGATTTTAAATAGTTTAATTTTCTTGTAGTTAAGTTTGTTGTTAGGTTGTTTAATCTTAATGTTTTATTAAAAAAGGTAAACTTTATCTCCCTCCTTAAGAATTAGTTCCTTAATTCTTTTCTAATTTGTATATTTAGTTATTTATTCCTATATAAACAAAAGTTTATCTTAGATATCCTTTTAGATTTGTCTGATTTAGGTTACTTTTTATTCTGCCAATTCCGCAACTATATTATCTGGTAGTACTTTGTAATAAGCCTAAGGTTTATATCTGTAGACTGTAAAGAAAGGTAACTGTTTAGTTGTACTGGTTGTTGCGCTATTGTAGGTAAACTGTGCCAATAGTAGCAATTTAACCTAATTATCCTGTAACTAGTTGATGTAGTGTTAAAGGTATTATTTAACGATCTGGTTGATTTGTTCCGTCTGTCTATCCGTTTGTGGATGTGCTGCTGTTAATAGCTTGTGTTTTACTCTAAGTTGTTTTATTAGTAACTTTTAAAAGTTTAATGTAAATAGCTTATCTTTATTTAAGATAATTTTATATAGTATTTTGTAATTGTTTATAATAATTTATAGGAATGTGTATATAAGTTTTTCTGCTATATTAGTTTCCTTATATAGTATAAAGTATGTGTATTTACTTAATCTATAAACTACTACTAAAATACTATTATAAAGCACTTTAGTTAAGGGTTCTTATAAAAAAAGTAGTTTGATAATAAAGTCTAAACTGATAGATGACTATACAGCTGTAGGTACTAGTAGGGGTTTTAAAAGTCTATATAGTTTATGCCTGGAAACTTTGTTTTTATTATATAAGTTGTATTGTTTAATAATTTCCTTTATTTTTCGCCTAAAGTTTAGGATATTGTAGTAGCGCTAAATTCTCTTAACTATTGCTGTAATACCTTAGTATCCGTATGCTAGGGCTTTGTGGATTCCCTTAATTAACTTATCTTATTCCTTAGGTTTTGTAGGTGTTTCTATTAGAGTGTTATTAATCCTAATTATAGTATTAAATTCTTAGTTAAGTGTAAGGCTTTTATCTTTTTATATTTTAAAGATTATCTATTTTATAGGTAATTCCTTATTTTAGTAGTCTGGTTATCTGCTAAGTATGTCTACTTTTATATTCTTAACTTTGTCTATATATATAACCTTAATATTAAATTGTAATAGGAATTTTATATATTTAACTTATTGTTTGTTAAGTTCCTTTGTTGTTGTAAAGGTAGTTAGGTTTTTGTGATCTATGTAAAGCTTTATCTGTTTTCTTACACTGATAAGGTATTGTTACTATTCTTAAAATATATATATAATTGCTATAAATTCTTTATTTAGGGTAGTGTAACGGGTTTCTAGTTTGTTAAACTTTTTACTAAAGTTTACAATAATGTGAACTTGTCCCTATTTGTTTCGCTGGGTTAGTTCTCTACCTACTACATCGTTAGAGGCGTTTGTATATATTTTAAATTCTTTTTTTAAGTCTGTTTCTTCAAATACTAAATCCTTAGTAATAAGGTCCTTAATTTCCTTAAAAGCCTAGTATATTTCTATTGTCCATTAAAAGGTTTATTCTTTATGTGTAAGATCTATTAAAGGTTTGTAGATATCGTTATAGTTTCCTATAAACTATCTATAAAAATTGGTATAGCTGAGGAATAACCTAATATCTTTAACGTTTATAGGTACTGGCTATTCCTTAATTACCTAAACTTTATCTTTTTACATTCTGATATATCCTAGTTTAATAGTATATCTAAGATAGTTAACTTTTTAAATATAGAAAAAGCTTTTTTCTGGTTCCACTAGGAGGTTTACATCCTAAAGCTTTTGGAGTACTTATTTAATATACTCCTAGTACTTTTCTAATATTTCTAAAAAGATAAGAATATTATTAAAGTAGGTAATAATAAAGATATTTAAATATTTATATAGGATTTAATTAATTATTTCTTAAAATAATGCTGGTGTGTTAGTTAATCCGAAGGGTATGACTATATATTTATAGTATTTATAGCAGGTTTAAAATACTATTTTCTATTCTTTTTTTTCCTTTATTTAGATAAGGTTATAGGCTCCTTTTAGGTTTAGGGCTATAAACTATTTTACTCCTCTAAATTAGTTTCATAATTTTTTAATAAAAGGGAGTAAATATCGGTTTTTAATAGTAATATTGTTAAACTATTAATAGTTTATATAAAGTTATAGCTTACTATTTTTCTTTAGTATAAATAGGATTAGGTATCCTACTAATAACTTAGATAGTTGGATATAACCCTTTTTAAGGTTTTTGTTAAGGTATTTTCTAAGTGCCTTAAGTTTTTCCTTATTAAGTTTATAGATTTTAGAAAATCTGGGGTTCTTCCCTTCCTATAAGGGTATTTTGTAGTTGTAAAGGTTGTGTTCGGGGATTCCTATATCGAGTTCCTTTTAAAACACTTTTCTAAATTCGTAGTATTCTCTGGGTATTCTTTTTAGTCTTACCGGGGCGTTTTGTTCTTTGCGCTGGTGGAGGTAAAGAAGGTATCTCCTTGTTTCTTATTCGTATATTGTATTGTATATTAATCGGCTTTAGCCTTTCCTGTTGGTCTTTGAGTGGCCTAATCCTTTCCTATTTTCTTAAAGTGGAGCCTTTTAATGTTTGCTTTTAAAGGTATCTGTGAATTTATTTAAGCGCGTTTTTTTACTATCCTTAATAACTAAACTTTATTCCGCGTTATTAATTACAACCTTTTTTTAGGGAATAATATTATCCTAGTAAATTTAACTAATAGTTTAATTAATTTGGGGGTTTATGGTTTATAACTATAAAAGTTTTAAAATTAGTTTATAATATACTATATCCGTAATATCCAGAGTTATAAAAGTTATATATCTTTAGATTAAAATAAGTAAATAATTAGTCTTTATATTAATTACTCTGTTTTTATATCTTACTTCTATACCTTTTACGGTATTAAGCCTATAGGGATCTTCCTTCTGGTATTATAGTATCTGGTCTTTATTAATAATTTAGGGTAATATAAAGTTACCCTAAGCGCTACTATCTAATAGTATACTGTATATTTTTCTGTTAATTTCCACCTTAAGTAGGATATATATATAACTTCCTTAAGTAGTATATAGGGACTTATAGTTTATAATTAACTATTATCCCTTTATAAGCAATTACTATCTTTTCCCTACTATTAATACTATTTTGCTAACTTTTCTTTACTATAGATAGGGTAAAGAGGTAACCTATAGTTTTATACTTATTATTATCTATATAAATATTCTAGTAGTAAGTATTGGTTTAATCTAAAGGTAGTATACACCTTACTATGATTAACTTCATAGATCGCCTAGTAGGTAAGGTTATCTCGTTTGTATAGCCTAGTAATAGGTTCTATTCCAAAGCATTTAGGAAAGAAGGCGTGTGCTGCTTTAGTCCTGAAGTAAACTTTGTATGTATGCTGTATATATGAGATCCAGGAGATCTCACGATGTGCTGGATGTGTAGGCCAGAGGCGTACCTTATCTCCTGCTTGCCTGGGTTCTAAAGGATGGTGGAATTCAGAGAGGGCCTTCTCGATAGGTACTCCCGCTACTGTGATGCACACTATACTGGTATCTGGGATAACCGGAATATTGTGTCTTAGGTACTATTCAGGATTTTTGTTAGGGTTTTCTGTAGGGTCTTTATTTTTATTATCAGTAGTTTTAATGTATTTGGTATTTAAGCAGTCCGAGTTACTATCCCTTATTACTGTATTGTATAGTAGTTCTTATCTTCCTATTACTAACTATCTTTCCTAATAGAGTTTCTTTAAGAATTAACTAGAGGCTTTTTTCTCTGAAAGGTGTAGTATATACTAATTATAGTAACAGGAGGTTTAATTAAGGGCTTTATGTCCTTTGTTAGTGTCTGCTACTTACTTAGGAATAGGTAGTAGGTCTTCTGGTTCTTCGTGGTTGTCAGGGTGGATTGGATATTCTATATAGAGGTTAGGTTGACAGATGTAGTTAGTCCTGCCTTCCGGGTGTACCGGGTATTGCTTGTTGAGTAAGCAGCTATACTGCCTAGGTAGCTTCTATCTGGAGGTTATATTAACCTATCATTATCCTTCCAAAATAGGTTTTTATTATTTCTTAGGTTAGCAATATTCCTTAGCAAAATATCCCTTTTGACCACAGTTGTAATATTCCTTATTGTAAGGTTTTCTTTAGGCTGTGTTAAGTTCCATAGGCCCTACGTAGGTTCCTGTTGCAGTACTGCCGTATCCTTGTAAATGTTAAGGTTGGTTGCTATTATGGAAGTTACCACCGTACTGGTACTTCTTTCCTGTATTTGGCGGGTTTTAAGTTTTCTAATAGTTTCCGGGGTTCTTACAGTTACGTTCTTATTATTGTTTAAACAATCAATTGTCAATATATACCGCTATAGCGACATACTTTACAAAGTTATCAGGTTGGTCTACCTTAAAAATCTTATCCTTAATATCCTCTTTAAGTCCTTTATAAAACTAACTTATAAGTATATCTTTTCCCTAACTAATATAGGTAGTAAGCTATTTAAAGTACGCTATATATTTAGAGGTTAATCCTCTTTATTTAAGTTTTATAAGTTTATATTTTACGGATTTCTCCTTATCTAGGTCTTTAAAAGCATCCTTAAGAGCTTACTTAAAATAGTTAAAGCTTTGGAAGATTTTTTTAGTGTTGTTGTCCCAGTCGCTGTTATTGTTCTCCAGATAGTCCCTAAGGGTTAGTTCAAACTATACAAGTGCGTTACCTTTAAGTTAAGTACCAGTAAAGATAATTTTGTTATAATAAGTGTTAAACTGGTAATTGTAGTGTTTAAAGTAGGCATAGCTTTAGGTAATAAATCCCTGGAGGGTTCCTTTGTCTCCCTTATACGGGCCGGGCTTATCCATCTTATAGGCCTTAGCCTGTTGAACTGAGTGGAGGAGGTTAATCTCCTGCTAAAGGGCTACGATCTAAGCCGCCATACTCTGGGCGTTATTGTTGTTACCAATATTAGAGGAGGTTAGAGTTTAAAATGCCATCGTATCTTTGTATTATTTAGTTAGTTGGTCATATAGCCGTTTTAAATAAAAGTTATTAAAATATAATAATTATACTAAACCTTTATAAGATCTAATAGGTAGTCTGTAGGGTTTATATTAGTAGTTTGGTGTAAAGGTGATACTTAACTGTCTGTAATACAAAGATACTGTTTAATTCTGATATTTAAGAGTATGATTACTAATTGTGAGGTTATTTAGGTTGTTAAACTGAATACTTAAATTGACGACTAAAGAGTTTGTTCTATAAAAGCTATCTACTGTGGTGATAACCCTGTCCTTATATATTCCGACTCTTCAGTGGCTCGCTGGCTCGTAAGGCGAGCTGGCGATCCATTGTGTGAGGCTCGACGATTCACTTGTCGAGCCGGCTCGCTGGGCTCGCTTGCGAGCTGGGCGAGCCTGACCCTAACCCTGAGTCTTAGCGTGTCCCGTGATTCCGCACTCTAGTGCCTGTTGTCTTGCGTCGTGGCATCCGTCCTGGGCTGCCGGGGTTGCCCGAACGGGTCCCCTTGGTGCCAACCTGTTGGTTCATAACACTCTGGCAGGTCCTTGGAGCAAAAGAGGACGCACAGCAGAGTATTAAGTCAGGCAATCAAGCGCGATGGGCCGAGCTGGCTTTCTCTTCCTCTTATCTTGCCCTGGAGCCCATCCTCTCGTACTATCTCACGACGTGTTGCCGGTTCTCGTAGAGCATAATTTCCTAATTGAGTCCTGAGTTTATGGAGGGCAAAACACACAACGAAATCCAGAAGAACTAAATACGGAAAACGTAATCGTGATCTAGATGTCTCCAGCTTCTGGTTGACTGATTCCAGAAAACGGGTTTCCTCACCCCTGGGCCTCCCTGTCGAAGCCGCCAGAAGTATACCTAGGTCCCTTGTGCTCCGAAACACCCCACCTCCGCCAACCAGACTCGCGTAAAACTCGGCAAAGCGTAAAGAACTAGCGTGCTTGCGCTGTCAAGACGCGGCGCTCCCGCTAGGAGTCGACTTGGGGAGGCTCTGTCTAGCCTCAAAAGCTCCACACGTAGTTCGAGGGGCTTTTTAGTGGTGCCTGGCGCGCGCCGCCCGGGGTGTGCTCACATGCTCCCGCAGCTCTTCTTGTCATAATCACACAAGTCACATTATTGCGACCAGTTCGGGAGCCGAAGCCCCCAAGCGCCACGTCAAAAGCCTGGAAGGGCGAGCATTCTGACATCCAGGCGGTAGAATTTTCAGCGCGTTCGTCCAAGCGGACGTAACTCCTGGTCCAGGGCGTCGACGGCGAGAACGGGAAATGGTACGTGGTAAGTGAAAAGCTCAAGTCATATTCTGTACGCCATGTGGCTACATACACAATGTCAAGGCCACGCGACTGTGCAACGGCCTAGCCCCACACGGTGGACGTCCTGTTTAACAACCGCCATGTAGACCTGCAAACGTGCAATCACGTCATCCTCGTCGTTTCGTCGCCCGCTTCTCGTACTCCTCTACCTCCTGCTGCCTTTTATTGCTGCGCGGTCGACCATGACTCACCTGTGACTTGTCCTCTGGCCCCGAGGAGTGGTCGCTCACATCACCCTCATCGTCCAGCACAAGCCGGTCCATTTCCGTTTGCTTCCTCGCAATGCACATCGAGTGAGCCAGTGGTACACTAGAGACGTCTCGATGGGCAGCCGCGCAATGCGTGACCCACTCTGCACGACTGTGGATCAGCGACGGTGTGCTGCAATCCGTTCCTTTCCTGAGGCATTCTGGGCACGCGAATGGCTGGCTGAAAAGGCCCTTGTCGACGTGCTTTGTCGTGAAGTGTTTCGACATCCCTTGAAAGTGTCCACCACACACGAGACAGCGCGAACGCGGCCTCTTACCGGCGACGTTTTGGAGGCCCACGGGGGCTTCCTGGCCATGAGATGCGACGCAGTGTATGTGCCAATCGTTGCGGTCCTGCACCAAGTATGGGACCTTGGCGCCCCGTCTAGCGCATTCCGGACACGGGAAAGGCTTGTCGAACTGGCCAGTCTTGACGTGCATCGTTTGGAAGTGCTTGCGCGGATTATACGTCGGGGTGTTGCATAGAAGACAACACGGTCGCTCGTCCATCGGCAACGGAGGATTAGGAGCGTGCTCTATCCCGTGGTGTGCCGCCACATGCTTGCACCACTCACCGACTCCAGAGATGACTCTGTCAACTTTGTTAAGCCTGCGACACTCGGGGCACGCAAAGGGGCTCGTAAAATCACCTCCCTTCACGTGAATGTTGGTGTTGTGCAGCGAAAGCGCGACTTTTGTTGTGTAGGACCAGTCTGCACAGAGGAGGCAACTGTGAGCTTTGCTTGTCGCGCTGCTCGCCTTCGTCATGGGTGGCAGGAGCCTGGGGTCATGATGTAAGTCAATGTGACGTCTCCACTCGGCAGCATCGCTGATGATGCAATCTTCCGAGCCCAGGCGTTGACATTCAGGGCATGGGAATGGCTTGGCAACAGTCCAGAGTGCCCGGTGGCAGTTGGCCAGGTGCTCTCTGAGGGCAGTCATGTTGTCAAACGTCTGACAGCCCAGGATGCACCGGTATGGCGCCAGTCCTATGGGCGCGTGGTGCTCGTGTACATGACTGCACCATTCCCCGAGGTTTGCAATCTGGTCTAGGGACTCTTCGTTGCCCAGGCGGTCGCACTCGGGGCAGGAGAAGGGCCATAACTCCTTGCTGCGATGCGCTTTGTTGGTGTGCTTCCACACGTCCGCCCAAGACTTGAAGTTGCCTTCACCCGTACTGCCGCTAGCTTCCAGACTATTTGCTCCGGTACAAAGAAGGCATGTCGGCTCGCTCTGCAACTTTTGCTCGAGAAACGAGACTTGCACCTCGATGTACATCAACTCGTGCTGGCGATCCGGGCAGTCGTCTGAGTTCTGCTTGAAGTGCTCACCGATGACTTCGGCCGGAAACTCTGCGCCACGGTTCCTCCTCAGCTTGGGTCCTGCCGCACGTAGGTCGTCTGTCGATTGTCCAAGAGCCCGACGCCGGTTGCTTTCTTTGAAATACCGCTCGCGAATGTCTTTGAGACGGGCATCTGTCAGCTTCTTGGTAAGAATCCTGACCCGCGTAGACTTCCTATAGTCGTTACTGCTGAGTAAGGCACGCATATCATCCCGTGTATCCTTCCAGTGGTCGATCTCCTCGGACGGGACATCGACAGGGGCTAGCTGATCACACC
This sequence comes from Diaporthe australafricana, assembly GCA_039880735.1. NCBI lineage: Eukaryota > Fungi > Ascomycota > Sordariomycetes > Diaporthales > Diaporthaceae > Diaporthe > Diaporthe australafricana. Next base: position 3,497,827 of record JBCEDM010000007.1, on the reverse strand, counting down.
GCAAGGAAGAATTGCGCAATATCCTGAAAAGTTCTTCGGAATTTTCTGCCTTTGCTTCGGGCGCCAGGGATGACAGGAGGTCCGCGTTTACAAGTCTCGCCTGGTAGCTGCGTTCAAAGATCTTGCTCGAGTGCGAAAAAATGTAGTTTCTGAGGGCAGGGGTGAGGACACCTTCACGCGGAGTATCAGAGACACTGGTGCAGGTTGCAAAGATAAGGAGGGAACCAGAAGGGGCCGACGTACCGTCCAATCTGTTTCCTGCGCCCACGCGTACAGCGTACGGGCGGAGCGATTCGGGGAACCCAGCGACGAGGAGGGTCCGTTTCCATAATCCCCAATACTGGTGGTAGGAAATTGGGAAGATCTCCTTGTCTAGGAAGTCCTCTTTCCAGGGTAGCGAGACGGTGTTGATATGCTCCTCCATCAACGGCCGCTCCAACATTTCCCTTGCCGAGCCGAATGGGGGATCAAAGGCATTGTCTGATAGGTCTTGTGCGATAGCAAGGCCTGCAAGGCAGAAAATGCTGTATGGCACGAGCGTGACATAGAACGAGATCCTGTAGGAAATGAATAAGCGATCAGTGAGACACGGTCCGGGAACTTCTAGTGTAGCAATGGAAAGGAGGGGGGGGGGGCATACACATCACGCTGATCTCTCTTGATCTTGCCTTCCTCCTGCTTATTCTGTTGCAAGGTAAATTTGGCAACCGGCCTTTTCTCCCCTGTCGTGGGATCGCGTACCAGCTCGATCTCGACCTGCCGGTACTTGATATTCTCCACAACTCCAGGACGGAAGCCGCCAATACCACCTAACATGAGCATGGCATGGAAGGAAAGCCGAGTCAGGGGCGCACAAGGAATGTCCTCAGCTCGCTCCCATAGAGTCCTCAGTATCAGGGCGATGTCCTCAGCTGTTGCCCCCTTCTTCACAAACAGTTGGCCTAGTGAGAGACCCAACCTTGTGGCATTATTTCCAATCCACTAGATACTTCCATGTCAGTACTCGAGGCATCAACAGGCTAGTTCAGGGAATCAAACGAACTCCGATGACCTCATAAATCGGCCCTGAGCCCTTGTGTGAATAGTAGCCGCCCTTGAACCCCAGGGTCCACCGCGCCGCACGAGCAGGATCCTCTCGCCTCCTCCGGGCGAGAACCGTCTGGTTGAAATATATGATCAGGTGTCGCCAGAGTTTTACCAACGATGCGGCGGAGTAGACGGTACCCTCTGCCTTCTTCTCACTCGGCCCCAGGGATACCCGATGCCGCTTGCGAGATGTCACGTACTTTTCCAAGAACTTCTGGCAGAGTTGAACGGCGTGCCTCTGCTTCTCCCCGGTCTCACAAAGATCATACCAGATCTGGTCGGGTTCGGCAACGCTCTTGACCGAGGACCAGAAGCTGCCCAGATTCATCAGAAGAGCCCACGCTTCCAAGCTGTTGTCCGAGCCGGGCATGACTCACCTGTACCAGGTCCCAGCCGCGCTCTCACGTCTCTTGACTAGTTTATCGCAACCCTTCAGACCGTCGGAGTCCGATTCGAGCTCCTGCAGCTCGGCCTCGAGCTCATCCTCATCAAAGTCAAAGAAAGCCATTTTCTCATTCCGTGAAAAAAGACTGGTAGGGAGCGGCCGGTGGGCGCGAAGGCAGATGTAAGCAGTTGAGAGAAAGAACAGAGGTGGACCAGCAGATCACGGGCATTTGAAGGCCCCCCTTCCTGAGCCGTCTGGGTGCAGCCATGGTCTGAAGCGTGCGCGCACACCATTTGCTGCTTGCTGTAGTCCCTGGGCTTCAAGGGGCGCAGGGCCTTGCACCATGATACACCCGGTCCTCAGAATCGCGACCGGAAGGAATACCTCCTGCCGGGGCGAAAAGGTACTTGTCTCACCAAAAGCCATGTTAACAACACCTCCAAGAGTTGGCAACCGTGTTGCCGCCTTCAGCATCCCGCGTGCTGTTTTCCGCTCCCCATGTCCTGATAACAGTTCCTGCTTTCCCGCTTCCTGCCTCGCGTTTTCAGGATTTTGGGAGGATGGGATTCCTCCAGAAAAAAATCTGGGGGAGAGAAAAAGGTGGAGTGGGAGAGGGTGTGATGAGGAGGGAGGCTTGGGGAAAAGAAATGAAGTTGAAAGAGGTCCGGCCGCGTGGGGCGGAAAAAGAATATTAAACAGGTCCTACTGGGATTCGAACCCAAGTCCCCGGAAAGATTTCTGATGAGGGAATCAGAATCCGATGTGATAACCAACTACACTATAGAACCCTCTTTGTGTGATGATCCACTGGTCGATTTACGCTTTATATTGCTGATAATGTGTGGGGTGGGTCCCGGTTTCATCAGACGTTGATCCGGTGGGGCTCCCGGCCGGGCAACACCACCATCGGTCCCTCACTTACACAAAGAATATTACTTTTTCCCCTCAAGCAACCGTGAATTTGTATTATTCCCAGGTAGTCGGCCAACCCATGCAGATTAATCGACACTAAACTCAGATCTCCACTTACAGCTTTTTCCTCGCATGGTCAATCGTTTCCACCATCATTTCCGTGGCTTTAACGCGAGCAACGGCACGGGCCTGAGGAACCTATGGAACTGCTACCCCAAGGCCTGAACGCCTTCTCGATAGTTCTTCGCCATCACATGGAGATGCACCAGCCAGGGTTTGGAGCTACGAGAGCGGCGACGAGGCAAGAGGCAACGCAGCGCCTTCCTCAATGCAGCACTCTACAGATGAAGCAGTGACTGCAGTCTCGTGCGCAAACGTCAACATGGCATGGAATCCTGTAAAATATTTCATTCTCTACTAATGAAGAGATGTGGTCTGCGTGAGCTAGTGACCCAACAAACCCCCATCTGGTCCTTCAACCTGTCGCTGTGACCAGCCCGCAGCTGCAACATCACAAACTCACATCACAGGCACACCACTCGGCATCGCTGGGGACAACCCTTGAAGGTACTCATGTCTGCACGGCAAGAGGCATAGGCATAAGCGCGCACATGGTCCCGAGCAGCTCCGCGGCAGCCTCCGCCGCCAGCTCGCTCGACGGCTGCCGGTCCTTGCGCAGGGCCGGCCTCCCTGTCTCGCCGTCGAGCCCGACCACCGTCCACGGGTCGACGCCGCCCTCGACGACCAGGATGCGGCACATGGCGACGTCGGGCTTGGCCGTCGCGCACCGCATGGTCTCGCCGGCGAGGTGCGCAGAGCCGATCCGGCCCAGGCCCAGGCGGAGGTATGTCCTTAGCGCCTTGTGGTGCACCCCGTTGCCGATCGTGGACGAGAAGATGAGGTGGTCGACGGGCTGGTCGCCGGACGTGTCGGGAAGGTTCAGCCCTGCGGGCCAGGCGGGGATGAGGATCTCGTACAGCTCGGCGTTTGGGTACTTCATGGCCTGGTGGAACACCGTGTGGCCGTTGTGGTTGACGTGGCGCAGGTGCGCCTCGATGCCCTCCTGCTGGCAGAGGAACGCGACGATGTCTGGGAAGTTGAAGGCGGCCGCCTCGCCCACCGACTGGTGGTGGTAGAGGCTGGAGCTTCTGGCCCAGTTTTCCTGGACCGGCAGCATCTCCCGCCTCAGCTCGGGGTCCTGGGCCGCCGCGCGGAACAGCTGCTTGACCAGGACGAGGCATCCTTTCTGGCAGGACATCCGCAGGATGTAGTGGGCCTTTTCGATGAGTCTATGGCCTAGTGTGCGGATCACCACGTCGAAGACCTTCTCCCAGACATCCCACGCCTTGGGGTCTCGGGCTTGCTCGGACGGGGGCTTCCAATTCCGAAGCACTATGTCGAAGAACCCACAGGAGCATAACTCCTCCCCGATGGTTGGGTCCTCGAGGAGCTTTGTTATCGCGTCGGTTCTGGCCAAGCCAACGAGCGACCTCATCATGTTCAGCTGGGGTTCGTCCGAGAACATCTCCGGCTCCTCTTTCGCCAGCACAGCAAGTTCTGTCAGCAAAGACGGGTTCGGATCCAGGCTGGCCATCACAGTCAGGGGGTCCAATGGCCCGGTCGAGAAGAACCCCCATTCCTCAGAGAATGTACATTCCGGCCGTTTCCACATCTCGACCCAGTTCTTCAGGGTCGGTGTGTCCCTGGCACACAGGTCTGCAAAGACTCTGGCCTCGGGCCTCTGGCCCAGGGGTGTGCCGACGAGGTGATGCGACCAGTATGCCCCCGCGTAGGCGAAGAACTTGCCGAAGCCCAGCTCGGCTGGGTTGAACTCCATGCGCCCCTTTTCCTGTTCCTGTGGCGCATCATCACATGCGTCGTCGTCCTCGCCTTCCATGTCGCCGAACCCGCCCAGGGGAAACTCGTCGTCATACGTGTCTGCGATGCCCATCAGCCCGCCCGAGAACGTCGACGCGAGGTCCTTGTCCTTGAACTCGTCGTAGAGGAGATACGTGACGCAGCTCCTCAGCAGGGTGCCGTTCAGCTGTCCCCTCCGCTCCTCCATTCGCTTCCTTCGCTCCTCCGCCTGCTTGCTACCCTGCGAGTTCTGCTGGCGGCCATCTTTCGCCTCTACCATGTCACTCCAGCTCGTCGGTGGCGCTCTCAAGATGAGGTCTAGCAGTGACTGATGGACAAGATGCACCCCGATCCCCCGCTGCGTCCCCAGGCTCGTGATGCTGACGAACGGGCGGATGAGAGCCAGGAGGTCCACAGACGCGGCACCCTCGTCCAGCTCCGACAGGCTCGCGCCGCAGTCGTCCATGAAGGCGGCATACGACAGCTCCTCCGGGGTCAGGGGCCTGCGGGCGACGGCCAGCGTCTCGAGGGCGCGCTCCACGACGTCCGCGCAGGCTTCGATGTCGTCGCTGTCGAACAGCCTCCGGTACAGCCCGACGAGCGAGGGGCTGGTGCGCAGGAACTCGAGGATCCGCCTCAGGCCGGCCTCGTTCCTGACGCCGGCCTTGCGGAGCGCCTCCGCCGCCAGGCACAGCCACATGGCCGACCCCTCGGCCAGCTCCGACAGCTGCGCCACCACCGTCGGCTGCACCTTGAGGTCCAGCCGCTGGCTGAGGTGCTGTGCCAGGATGCGGTCCCTGTCCCGGGTGGGCTTCATGTCGGCGTGGAAGAGCGCCGGCTCTGGGATCCGGGCCGCTTCTTCTTTTGCGTCGGGCGAGCTCTGCGTCAGGGTGGTTTGGACATCATCGAGGGGCCGGGATGAGAGGAAGACTCGGAGCCGCGCGCCTTCTCTGATGAGGTCTCTGAACAGTGCGATGACGTCGTGTCGCGTGTCCTCGTCACACTCGTCCAAGCCGTCCAAGACGATGGCAATCGAGCTCTTGGACTTCCTGATGGCCTCGCTCAGGAACTCGGCAAGGTACCCGGCGTGGTCCGTCGGCTTGAACCCCTGGGTATCAGACTTTGATCTGTCGTACCACCTCTGGAAGTCGACCTTGAGCTCGGTCCGCTTCTGCAGCAGCTGGTAGACGAAGGCTTTGTATATGGTCCTCAGGTCGACCTTCGACTGCTCTATGTAGTAGAATGCGAGGACGGGAGTGGTAGCGGGGAGGCTCTGGGTGAGATACTGGACCACGTACGAGGCCACCGCGGTCTTGCCGCAGCCCATGTCGCCGAACAAGGTCAGGACTCCTGGGATCGTGCAGGTCCACTCCACGAACTGCCGTTCTGCTGTGATCCATGCGCATGCATCGTCCGATCGGCGTTGCTCTTTGTTCAGGCGTTCAGTCTGTATCTCGTCCTGGATGCAGAGGTTTTCTTGGACTGGACAAGGAGTAAGCATTTAGAGCATTAGAACTGACTCAAATGTGGTCGGGTCGACAATGGGAGATCAAATATTCGCGTACCGAAGCTTTCTAATTGCTGATCGTGGATGGCTGCAACAGTCACCAATATTTCCATCTGCGCATACCTCGCGAGGTCATCGGCCTTGCTGTTGAAACTGGCGACGATGCCAGGGATCTCGGACTTGAACGTCTCCAGGACGCGCTTAATCCGACTCTGCTGTCTGAAGAACGCGGCAACCTTGCTATAGAATTGCAATAGGATAGAGTAGCAATCTGTCAAGGTCTGAGACAATGTTAGACAGGAAACTCCCTTTGCTGATGGGAAAAGCATAACGGCCGACTGCCTTACGTTGAATATCTCGGAGGAATCCTTGTTTTCCCACTTGACACTGCTGCACCGATCAATTACTGGAATTCGCTCTAGTAAGTCTCGGATATGGCCAGTCAAGTCATCGTAAGCACCACAAAAGCCGATAATGATCTTGACACGAGAAAATAGTCAGCGAAACTGCAGATCGGGGTGAACGCTCGAGTGAAAGATGCCCAGCCCTGGCTCTCGTTCTGTTTCCTTTTTCCTTGATAAGGGACGGCACTACACCGGGCTTCCCCAAACATCAGAGATGAAATAATCGAATGCTAACTTACCGTGACTGTCCCCTTCAGGAGCCCGATCGCAGAGCCCAGACTACCACTGGGTTCGGGAACGAAAGAGGCAACGAGGCTCAGGTAGCCACAGGTTTGCTCGATGTACCTGAGGCCTGCCGCCATGCGGCCCCGCTTGAAATAGGACTCGGACTGGTGCTTCTGGTCGGTCTCGTCCAGCTGCAGGAACAGAGCCCTGATGGCGACCTCGTCTGTCAGGTACCTCTTCTCGTCCTCGCCCAGCGCGGCCCAGGCCCGGTGGTAGGCGGCGTTTGAGACATTGGAACCGGGCTGTTGACGGACATCGACAGCCACTTCTGTGCCGCCGCCGGTCTCTGCCTCTTGTGCCCCTCGGAGAGGTACAGGCACATTGGTTTTGCCCTGGCCCCCTTCCGCACTGCTGCGTGTGGAGCGGCCGCGGGCGGGAGTGAGACTGCCCGCGCTGGCGTCCGTGGCGCCTGCTGATGGCGGAGGGTTCGTAACAACCACCGACGGGGTGCTCAACCGAGCATCGCCGGAAATGACGGCCTGTTTGGCCGTGGTATCTTGAGTATTCGTTGGGGGCTTGGGTGACTCTGAACGGAAATGTCTGCCCATCCACCCGCGGAATCCAGACCTGGACTAGATCAGAGCAAGGTGTCAGTCGGGTCACTGTCGCAGGCAAAGGTGCTGGCTCTTGTCTTTCTTGCCTTGGATTCTCCCATTTTGTGTCAATCCTCTTCCTAGAAGACACGACTCCTGAAGCCGGGCTAACAATAATGTGCTGGCATCTGCGAGGGATGAACCAACAACAGAACACCTTGAGGTAGAGTAGACTTAGTGAAGCTCAATATTTCCTCTGCAAAAAGACAGACAGTTCATGACAGCTGGATAACACATGATTATAAGGAGACTGTGAGGCCGGTAAAAGATCGGCTGAGAAGAGCAGACTACATTCGCCCCTGAAGACGGCCAGATCTTCCGCAGGATCAACCAACACTCAATTCTGAGGTGCATCACGCATCTGGCTCATGCGCAAGAGTGACTATTTTAAGAGGCGGTGTTGCATGCACACACAGAACCAACCGGTTCTCGGTTACGCGCCTAGAATCCACTTATAGGAACGAGGGCGCATCGTGTAACCTTGGCCGGTCCAATCAACACCTCCACAATGCGCATGGGGGGTGGATTGTGGCGTGCCTTGGGATGAGCCACGGCCACAGGCAATTGAAGTGACCAGGTGATGATATGCATTCGCTGGACGAGCACACTTGTGGTTCTTTGAACTTTTGAGAAACTTTGTGTGAGGAACGGCCACTGGAGATACATATGTATAGTGCAAGTATATGATCAGAAACGTACTTGGTCGAGCTACTAAGAGAAGGAATGTTTCTAATACTATGGCGCACGTATAATCATGACAGAACGCTGTGCAAGGACGAGAATTATCTGAATCCAGGCGAAGAGTGCCCGCGACGCAACAACATGTAGTAATAGACTCGACCCATAGGCTGGGGAGGTGCCATGAATTGACTATGAAGCAGTGGAACCAGCAACGCCCCCAACGGCGAAGTGAATATGAAGATTATAGGTACAAGAAGGTAAACGCGATATATGCTGAGATATATAGGTGTATATGTAAATAGATGCAGCCGTGCCCGCCTATGCGCAAAGTACAAAGACTTCATTGATTTTCGTGTTGCAGACATCCCCGTCCTGATGCCTTTCCCGTTTCTTCTCTCAACCAAACCCTCTGATGCAGAAGGGGAGAGTTCCAATGCTTGTTTGCCTTCCACTGGGTTCCCCAAGATAGGGAGGGAAGGGGTTTTAAAATGACAATTGCAGGCCGGCTCTGGATATCGGTGTGGAAAGCAGTTTGAACGCCATTGCTTGTAATGTTTTGAGTTTGAGTGTGTTCTTGCGCCACAAAGTTCCGGCCGTGATATGATAAATTTGGTCATGACAGTCATAGTTGATGAGGTGGAAAACAAAGGTGAATACCAGCATTACAATGTTGTGTAAGTTCCGCGTGCAAGAAATGAAGAGCGACCTTAAGCAGCCTTGACAGAGCCAGCCGGGATAGGTCTTTTCGTTTTGGTCGTGGCGCAGGCCTCATGCTGGCGCCGGTATAAGCTAGGGTGGGTATGGTCTACCCATGAGCAGCCGTATGGGGAGTCCTCGGGACGGGATACGTTCGCACCAGTGGTCATTGATCACAGATATCAAGTCCTCGGGCACTCGCGTGGTCTTTGACACGAGCTCTCATAGAAAGCCACCCTCGCCGCCAAGCACGCCCACGCCGTTCCGCCAGCTGCTGCACGTCTGGTCGCGGGCGTTGCGCTCCATGGCACGCTCCCTCTCGTTCTTTGGCGAGTTGAAGAGGGGCTGTGGCCCACGGGATTGCATAGCTGAACGAGTCGACCCAGCTGGCTGGGTTTCCGTCTCGCCGCTGGGGCTCGGGTTGAGTAGCAGGCTGCCGGTGCTACTAAGCCTCCTCGTGAACTCTGTGAAGCTGAGCCTCTTGCTACTGTTGCTCGCTACTGATTGTCGTCTCTGTCCTTCGGCGACCGTGTTCGTGCGGTACAGAGTCGCTGCCGGATTGAGCCCGCCGACGCTCTCCTGGATCGAGGTTCTGCGTGAGGTGACACTGCTCCTCCCCGGCGACACATCGAGGGCCTGCTGGCTGACACTCAGGTTCAAGCCACTGGGGCCGTTTATTTGGGTTTGACTGTACGATCTCTGAGCATAAACCGGCCTGTTGGAAGAGCCTCGACCAAGGTTGGACCCACTATTCAAAGCCATCAGCGACTCAGGGTTGAAGGCGATCGGCGACCGAGGCCCCGTCGTGCCACGAGGGGACTGAGTATGAGGCGTTCGCTGCCCAGACACGTAGCCAAGTGTCCTTCGTGACTGTGCACGCGTGTTTGCTACGTCTTCCTCCACATCTTGCTCGTGACCGTAGCCAGAGTCGCCATGGGTCGAGTCTGAGTCCGAGCCTGCTGAGTCGTCATCTGAGTATTCGTCTGATTCCCAAGCACTTCGCAGTTGAGTTTGTGGCAATGAGTTTGGTGGGGAGGCCGGCGGCGAGGCCGGTCGCCTCATCATCGTCTGTGGTCTTTGTTCCCTGCCTTTCCTCTGCTCATCGGCCTGCTGCATCAGAGCTTCGAAGCGGGCGAGTGAGCTCAGTTTCTCTTCACCTGGGACCTGTTGATCAGACCCCGGGATACAGTGCAGCTGGAATGCCCTGTCCAGGATCGTCTCGCGCGGGACTGGCGGTGAGCCGGACTCTATAGTCGCGGGTGGGGAAAAGGGTGGCATGGATCCCATACTGTCGCGCACGTTCCGTATCGGGGAGCTCAAAGTTGAAGATCGCCCTTGTGCTGATGTCCATCCTTCTATAAAGCCGCCGTAGTGTCCTCCTGCTGTCGTTGCAGGTGAGGGCAAGTCAGACGGCATCACAGAGGCATAGGTGTGTGGCGCAAGTGGTGGCACGTTGATACCAGCCAGTGATGAGATGTCGCTGCGCCGTGATCGCAAACTCGGCGTGTCAGAGAAAGTCAGCGGTCTCTCCCGGCTCGAGCCTGTCGCCGTCGAAGACTTGTGCGCCAACGTTGATTTTGGGGCACTGGGTGGTCTGTTCTGGTAATACTCGGAAGCATCGCGGGGCTGTCGTTGCGCGAATGGACTGTTGAAATTGTGGGAAGCTGGCGACATCGGGCTCATCGGGGCCACGTCGGGCATGTTCGGTTGGATTATGGCTTGTATGGACCTTGCCCAGTCGTGGAGACTTTTTTGGTCGCGGTTCAGTTCGTCGGCTCGAAACCACAATGCCATCGGACCTGACTCCCTGCTCGCAGCAACGAGGCCTGCTGCTCGACTCGATCGGCGCTTGCGAAGTTTGTCTGTGGTAGGATCAGGGGCAATGGTAAGAATGAGTGTTGGTAGCACCGGTCCTTGCTTGCGATGCGCGACCATCTGAACTTGGCACTGGGCGATTGTGCTAACGGCATATTGTTGAATAGGCTCCCGGTCGTCCTAAGAAAAATATCAAGTCAGTTGACCTGCTCGAAATCGCAAGTGCGATGGCATGACACGGCTGCTCTTACCGAGGCTTTGTATATGGAGAGATAGGTGGCGCCATCAAATGAGATATTGCTTTGACTTCGAGACGATCCTCGACCTTCTTTGCCGCGTGCGCCTGGCTGGGCTTGAGACGGCGAGTCCTCTGGCTTCACTTCTCTTGGAGCGCTCCCAAGGACTACGTAACGGGCCTGCTCTCTCGAGGTCAGAACAACTGAAACAAAAGTGAGGCGGAAGAGGACGAGGGGTAGTGCACACCTTCCACAGCGCCCGCCCTATGATTGTTCCCCTGTCAGGCGGGACAGTGAGATAACCCTCCATATTGTTGTACTTGACAGACCGGTCTGGTATGGGATGAGCAACCTTGGCAGGTTTACCTTCAGTGTCCTCAGATCCTCCGTGCAAAGAGAGGTGCACAGCCCAGAGGAAGTTGAGGTGAGTTGCAGGTAATGATTAGGCATTAAACGACACACATGATGAAGAAGAAACACAATGCAATTTAGCATGGGGGCCAGGCCAGGATAATGGTTGCAGTTCTGTGTCTTCTCTCTCGTCCTTGATTTTTTTATTTTTTGCCCTTCACGTCCAGCAGAAGACAAGCACACCCTGCCCTTCACCGAGGATCCGGTCAAGGTAGTGGAGGGGGAGGGGAGTAATGGGTATGAGCGGGTAGATTCTTAGGAAGGTGAAGGGTCACTGCCTGCCAGCACTGCAGCAGGGAAGAAGAGACACAACACAGTCTTCTTCATCTGGGTGCGGGAAGGACAGGGACAAGCCCGGAAGAAATAACCCATGGGACGCAATCTAGACGAGACAATTGGCCGATGTGGTCATAAAAGGTGGCCTCCATGCATGTCGTCTGTTCATTGATCAAAGGGGCGGCTTGCAACCAGATCGTGCATGTGGGTCCCGTACAGATTAAACGAAGAAGGGAAAAAAAGAGACCTGGCAGGGTAGTAATAAAACGAGATGGATATGGACAGGCCTGAAACGGACCAGGGCGAGACTCTCTGGCCAGGGGTGCTGTGTACCAGCGCGGTAGATTCCTCCTAGCGTACGCCTAGCACTTCTCTACTGTAGTGGTTGCAGCGTGTCCGGATTACTTCTCAGGCACACGCACATCATGTACATGGGTCAGATCCGGTTCTGGGTTGGGGGCGATTCTAATAAGCCAGAGCAGGGCCGGAGCGAGCTGCCTCCTCAGATGCAGGTGGATCTCCTTGATCAAAGCGAATTGAATTTCTGCAGTCGTCAGGGAGAAAAGTCGCCATCCACGAACCATGGGATGCAGGGTCTGCAAATTTCCAGTTTTCCACCGGCGGGAGAACAAGACTCCACAGCTTCCATTGCCGATCAAAGATGCCTTTTGGCCTTCGGCGGGTGGTCTAGGAGCAGCCATGTGCGTACCCGTGGCAGGCGTCCATTTGCAGGCAACGCATTGTTTCTGGACTGTGTGGGCACCCCCCCAACGACGGACCGACGCCGCTTGTTGGAAATGAAAAGACCTCAACAAGACGCGGGAAGGACGTCGGCCACAGTAATAGCGAGATCCAGTGAGGACGGCGTTCGGAGATGATAGCGGCCACGCAGGCAGGCAGGCCTGGCTGCGCCGCCCCTCCAGGCCCTGGCGCCATTGGATGCGAGAGTGTGGTCCGAGGACAGGAGTCTTCAGGTCAGGTGAAGGTGAAGGTGGCCAACCCCCCCGGCGGCGACGCGCATGTGTGGCTTGAAATGTTCTGACCGCGCATCCGGCTGGCATCCCAGTGCAAGATGACCCCCTTTTCCATGCGGCTTGGATTGGTCAGATTTGTCCGCTGTGCGATTGCGTTCAAGCCTTCTAGGTCCCAACGATGGGAATGCAACATGGTCCCCTGCTCGCGAGCTGCAGTGTAACAAGAGGAAGCAGGAGCTTGGATTTGCTCAGGCGTTGCGAGAGGCGAGAGATCTATGCCCGGGGAAACTTTTAAAACCTTCCGTGTTGGTCCCATAGCTGGTGCACTGCAGTCAACAACGGCAACGACGGGCTACCGCGGTGAATCACCACGCAGAGCAGTCAGTGTGCTATGTAGATTTGAGTGTGGAGTGCTGCTTCGAGTGCCATCTGTCCCTCCTCCGTCGTAACCTTCGCCCTGCTGCACTGCGGACGGGGCAGGCAGCGCGACAGGGGCAGTGGGCCTAGGTTATTTGTTTTGAGTGTTTTCTTTTTCTTCCGCTCGTTTCTTTTCGATCGCAACCCCGAGTTCGCTTCATTGCGCTTTGACTCTGGGGTCTCCATCCTGGTTGCTGCATTTGTGAGACCCGATGTGTGGGTTCAGATTCAGGGACCAGAAGCTCCAGTGGCCCAGTAGAGGGGGCCCATATCTGGAGACTGCACTATATACTGCGTGGTAGATTGGCTTGTTGCGCGCGCGCGCAGGTGTGCGGCACGGATCGTCGGCTCACTGCAACGGCTGCGAGGCCATGTCACGTCGCCGATGGAAGGAGGTGTTGAGAGTGGCTCGTATACAGTAGTCATCTTATTGGTCTGCTGTGTAGATGGATGAAACGAAACGACGATGCTGCGCATGCAGTTCGCAGCTCGATTGCATCTGCTGCAACGCGCGCCCGTTGAATGAGCTGCAGAAGCAGCAGGGGAAGTTGCAGGTGTAGTGCGATACACACACACCACGATACAGTGCAATACGCACAGCCATGTGTTGTTTCACTGTACTGCCGACGGAGAGTCAGTCGTACGCTGTGTGCTGGCAATTGACCCGTCGCCATTGTCGGAAGATGATCGAAGAAGGGGGATGGGCTTGGGATCGGAATTGGAATCGGAATTGGAATTGGAATTGGCTTGCGTTGGCTTGTGTTGTGTTGTGTTGTGGTGGAGGTGAAGGTGAAGGTCAAGGTGAAGGAGCGGGATCGGGAGCCAGGTTCCTAGGCAGACAGTACTTCTGGCAGCTGTGGCAGTCAGTCTGGCAGTCTGGCAGTCTTCTGAGAGTGCCTCCTGCCGTCTGATGTTCTGAGCCCACCACCCACTGTGTGGGGCCCCTGCAAAGTCATCGACGGGTCTACCCGAATCAGGCTAATAACACAATTCCAACTTCAATAACGAGCACGTCTTCGATTCGTCAAGACGTCAAGCCGTCAGGTGGAGCGACCTGGCCCCGTCCCGTCAGGCCCGTCCAAGATGAGCCCAGAAGCGGCCGTCCCTTTCCACAGTCTCCAGCCTTCACACCGCTTGACTGCAATCTTATTACAAACCTGCATTGCAGTACCTGCGTGCGTACTCACGTAAATAACCGAATCAGCCGAATCAGAAGCCTGGAGAATCGAATCTTTTACTGTGGGCAGCACGGTATGTTCCTTGGACCGATCTCAGCTTCGCAAGCCTAGCCCCGACGGATCTCAAACGGAGAGGGTCATCTTTTATCTTCATCTCCATCTCCATGTCCGTCCAGCACGTCTCAGGGCCCTGCTACAGTGTTATGGAACACGGTCAGGCTTCTCGCATATTACTGCGACTGGCTGCTTGGGCTGGCTTGGGCCGGGCTGGGCTGGGCTGGGCGTGATGGCTTCATCGATCGGTGCTGCTGTCAAAAACCCCTGCTTGCTTTTGCTTTTCTTCGGCACTTGACGACTTCAGGATCTGCCCGCATCGAGACTTGCTTCTGCTGCAGTCAGATTCCAAATTTCCAATATTCCAATTTGGGCCGCCTTCACCCCGACCGGCCGAAACGGTCGAGGCCTGGTCCATCACATCACAACACGCTGCCTTCTCAACCCCGCCAGTCATGCAATCATTCAATTATTCACCACCTGTCCTGCTTGCCTTGCAGATCAACTGTAACTCTCCGGCCCAAGCAGTGCTCCGAACGCCGTAAGAGCTACTGGATTCTACCTACCTCCAGCTAAAATTAGGTGCAGGCCAGGTCCGTTTTGAGGCATCAACCCCGGCGTTTTCCTCCATTTGTTGGAGCTAGAGAAACTTTGCGAAAGCCGCGCCTGACCAACTGGGCAACTGCTTCGGTCTTTTCTCTCCAGCTGCAGGCAGCCACAAATATGCCAGTGGATCACCCAGACCCAGGTGTGCCATGCCATCTCGCAGCCTTGCAGGTGTGTCTGTCCCCATCCATCAGCCCCTGCATTAGGACTGCTTCTTGACTCAGTCACACCACTGCACCACTGCACCACGGACGGCTGCACCCACTTGCCCTGCTTGTTCACGCTCAGCCGCTTGGCTCTTGGCACCTGGCACCTGTCGTGTCGTCCCTGCTCGCACATCTTCCGAGCGTTGGTGCTGGCCGCGCCACGTGGTTTACCCGCCAAAATGACACCAACCTCGGGCCTTTGGGTTGGGCGAGTCTTGTTGGCCGATGTCGCGTTCTCATGCCGCCTTAGTTCACGGCCCCTTGAATCCTGAATGTCCAAGAGCGCGAACGATTGTGACAGCCCCCAGCCGCATGCATCAGCATCCTCGCACGTGTGTAGAGGGTGCCCTTGTGGCTTTGCTGGTTGGTGGTGCTGATGGTGTTGTTGCTGTTGTTGTTGATGTCTGGTGTACCATGTACCTGCTCGACAACTGGCGAGCCCCCCTCCCGGAGCTCACCCACGCAGCTTTGAGGAACCTGCCCGTTGAACATCTGTGCGATGGAAAACCCGACGGAAAGTACAAGGCGCTGGCGAGGACCGGTGCTACCGAAGCCCGTTCGGCCCGTTCGGACATTTCTCTGCGGAGTTTACCTCTCGCGCTCGCCTCACCTGCGCCACGGCGGCCGCACTACTGTTGTATCGACGCGGATTCAACCCGAGGCGATGGCTCCTCAGTCTCCTTCAAGCCATTGCGGGTAAGTTTGCGATAGCATAGGGACCCATCCCGCTCCGCTCAGGATGACAAGAAAACATGTCTCGGCTCCAAACACGACCGGGGTCCTTGACTATATTCCCAGAGTGCTGGGAGACTGCCGAGGTGCTCAGAAGAAGAAAAAAGAAAATCCCCAACTACGCCGCAAACAAGCATGGCGCAGGGGGTGAACCACACACCCACAGCCAGAATGGGGCAGCCAGAGTGGATTTGTCTGAAGAGAAACCTGTTCGCGTACGTGTGAAGCCAGAGCTGTCGTGTCTTACCCCGGATCGTACCAACCATCTGGTTCAACCGGGCAGGCTGCTCGTATAGGTGAGACGTCCTGATGCGGAAGGATAACCAACGACATGGATTCTGTGGAAGCGAGCCCAGGTACGCTCCGACACTACGGAAAGCCAGCAACCGAGAAACTTATCTCTTACCCTGTGGACGTCATGTACAGATCCATTATGAGGTATGCCTCGTATCATGTCGATATCGCTTGTCTTCCAGGGCCCATCTTCACTCTCGGTGATCGTCGCTGCCGCCCAACGCACGAATTCCCATCATACTTTGCACTGTCCTTGCACCTCCAAGGAAGCCCCATTTCTTCCCACCCAGGTCCATGGGCGGTGCCTTGGTCAAAAGGTTAATACCGAGCATCTGGGAACCGCACGGCAAGCAAGAACCCGCAACCGAGCGTGTGGGAAGCTACAAAAGTACCGTGATCGACAGGGTGAGGTAACCCGGGTCGTCGGTAATGTTGGAATGACATGACCCACAGCAACGGGTCCATGTGACCATGCTGCAATCGGATCAGTGATATCCGAAGGGGGTCGAGGATGGATGCTCACGATAATTGAGTGTTTGAAGCTTTGGGGAGCCACTCTATCAGACCGTGCCCTCATCTCCCGCCGTGTCTCTCCCCAGTCTGATGCAACCCGCCTGCGATGATCGCCCACCACGAACTTGGTGCCTTGCGGGCAGCTGAGACGCGATCACCACCTCCCTGTTCGAGTGACGCATCTTTCATTACAGATCGGGCTATCGATCTCTGCCACGCCGGCCACTGTCCCAGGCCCACCTGGAGGCAAGCTCCGGGGCTCGAGCCCCCCCCCCCAAAAGGTCCCAGGCAACAATTTTGCTTGTCAGTCTTCTGTTTAGACGAGCATCGCTTACCCGCAAACGCACTCGATTTAGATGCGCGCATGAGTAATGTCGACGGGTGAGAAGCAGGACTTTTGCTCAGGGCAATTCCGTCAGGCACCAGCAGGTGACGTCTGCGTGCCTGTGATAGATTTCGTCAAGCAAGGGGAGCAAGTCAAGTGATCACGAGCTGGCTGGGGTCCATCCCCAGCTTCTGTCTGTCTTGGCTCAATTGCAAGGGTTCACAGCAAAACCCGAACGAGTTCGTCCATTCTCCAAGGGCCGCCAGGGCCCCAGTCGGCTGACGGGTCATAAGAGCGGTATTATAAGTGATATATTATGGGGGTCACTGGCCACTCCTCTCGGCTATGCATCAGAACGGGGTGTTGACGCGGTCTGCTACCACTAGGCGAGACGATGACAGCTCCAATACTAGTACTTGTAGGCGTCGATAGGTAATCGTTGTTTGATATAGATGAACTCTGGTAAGCTAGTTCTATCTGTCACAGAATTTGTGGCTAGAACTTATCCCGCCCCCTGTGCAGATCACCAGTCACTTCTCGGCTGGGTGGCAACACCACCGCCAGATAGACCATGGGTTGTACGGACAGCGAGGTCGCCATAGATAAGATGATCCCACAGTCCGTACGGCACAAAGGATGATTGTCCCGAGGAAGTCTAGAGGTACTGCTGGCCTTCGTAAGAACTAGTAATCGTGCTTCCAGCCATCTCTCCCCTGGACCGGTTCATAGCTGACCGCGATTGGACAGACATCAAAACGCTAGATGCGCCTCTCATTCACCGCTGGAGTGTGCAGCACACTGCTCCAAAAGGGCAATCACCCTCGAGATGTACGGCGGGTGCAGTGGTCTATAGAACGGAGGCGCGGCACACGGAGGCTTTGTGATGTCGTGCTCCAATGGAGAGATCTTCTCGAACCGAAGATATGTTCAGCCGCGAAGAAGGAACAACGACTTTTGAGCCTGGACACCGGCGTTTCCGAACGACCCAACCAAGGAGTTCGACCCAAGCCTCATTCACATTGTTCTTGCACTGAGTCGGCGACCAGTGGCAATATCTGCTCAGACGCCGCCCCAGATGAGTTGAAACGGCGAGGTACAAAACCGGCTCAATGGCTTGAGATATCGTCATCAGTAGCAGGTTATCACGATTCTCTAATCAACACGCCTCCAAGCATGCAGATGGAACCCCATACCCCCTGCATAGTCCATCAGCCAGCGCGTGTCAGCGGTTCCCGCGTATCCAGGAGGCAACTCCTTTGACGTGGGATGCCGTCGACCAGGAACATTTGCCACAGTAGGGTTGTGTATGTATGTACATGTGTATTTATGTATGTATGTTTATCTATATGTTTACAAGCACGAAACCATGGTGGCCACGTCGAGGTGGTGAGAAGCGAGCGATGACGAAACGCACTTACGTATGCCTCGTCACACCTAGAGGGGGTGCGCTCTCTGGCGAAGGGTCCGAGTTCCAGGAGGCGGTCTCGTCGTCTGGCCATTGCGCCCAGGCATCATCATGATGCAGTCCTGGGAGTCCAGAGCGCGTCACGGCGGCAGCAGCGGCAGGCGCGGCAGGCGCGGCAATGTGGGATATGGGGATCACAAAGTTGACTGAGCTCGGCAGGCGGGTGTGCCTTGTGGCGCCAATGTCATGACCACCAGGCGTGCCTGGGCTCGGTGTTATGGCGTTGTTTGGTGGCTCCGATGGATGAAGCACGGGCGGCATCGGCGGCATCCCGACGGATATTCCTTGGTAAGGTGCGTCTGCTTCATTTTGTCGCTTTCCCTGGTGCTCCGGCGGCTTATGAAGCCTGACGGGGACAGCATAGGCTGTATTGGAGACGGTGTCTGGCTTCACTGGCCGGCCAGGATGACGTGGGCCAGGCCGAAGGATGGATGGGAAATGCGACAGGTCCCTTTGTACTGTCCGAGACACATAAGCTGGGTTGTCGGCGTCTTTGGCTGAAGCCTTCTGGCCTGGGCCGGAGGTCACGATATCGCGGAGCAACGCCTCATCGAGTGGCGGTGATATCCTCGAAGCCTGGGATGGCAGGTCGGCCCGATCATGGCCACGGCTCCTCACTCCAAGTGTCCCTCCCAGTCCGACGTCCGCTGTGGCTGTATGGTACTCCACCATCGTCATGTGCGGATACGGATTCGCCCTGAGCCCGGCGGTGCTATTTGCCGTCTCCGGACTGCTACGTGATCCCTCGCACGCTGGAAGCTCGAAGAGGGTCTGAACACCCAGGTTCGGATCCATAACATGCGCAATCCAGCCTCCTTCGCTGCCAGGAAGCTCCACCGGTGGCGGGTTGATCTCGTCCTCACAGAGGGCTGTCGAATCGCTGTACAGCTCTGGGACGTCTCCACCGGGCGAGGCACCCAGCGGAATTTGTATGAAGTCGATGGCCCGGCGGTCAAGCGCTGGTAACTCAGCAAGTGGCGAGCGTGCCACGGCAGCGGGCTGATGTTCGCCTCGGCGTTGGACTGACGGAGCGGCAGCTGTGGTTTCGACGGCCGTCAGGACTGGCTCGCCCATGATCGTAAGGGTGGTCGCATTTAATGATGCTTCTACATCTGGCGGTGACTTCGTTCGAGCGTGTTCCCTCGCGATCAAAAGTGGCACAGATACCAGCTCGCCGTTCGACTGTTGGGCAGCGTCAGTCGTGCCCGTCAGCGTGGACACAGGAAACCCATCATCGACACTGTGTCCCCCCTGATCCACGATATCCCTTCGCTCGTGCTTCCCACCCACAGCCTGTCTACCCCGAGGACCAGCAGCTGCGAAACTCTCAACACACAGGGCCCCATGCCCACCCCCATCTCCCGCATGTTCGGTACCGACATGTCCACGCAAGCTCTCCTCCCCGCCCACCGACTCCTCCGTATCATCGGCGGCCGGCACATGTCCACCTTGCCCCAGCTCACTCGCGTTCAACAGCCTCCGGACCTGCCTCTCGCTCTCCAGCTTCTCCTCGGGCATCAGCTCCACCGCAGGGAGGAGGGTGGCACCGGCGCCACCAAAGTCTGGGAACTCGTCGCCTGGCTGCGGGAACTGGAACTGCGACTGGCCCGTGGCTCCATAGACGTAGAACCACCGCGCGCCGTCGTAGTCGGCCGCCCAGCCGTGGGGCAGCGTGGCCATCTCTATGTCTCTCTCTCTGTTTCTACACCCTAGAGGTCCCTTTCTCAGCGTCCTGTTGGAGTCGGGAAGCCCGTTGACTTTTGTCGTCTCGGTCGTTCGTCTGTCCGCTGAAGGTGGGTCGGTGGGGATGCTGCTTGCCTCCCTTTGCGACGGGAGGTTGGGAACGGTCATGAGAATTCAAAATCGATTTTGGATTGTTCGAGATCGTCCTGGAGTTCCATCCCGGAGCTGCTGCGGCTGAACCGAATAACAAAGTCAGCCGCTGCTGCCCTCGGAGCCGCCACCCTCGCCCCTGATTAGTTCTTCAGAGTACACATGAGACATGCTTAAGTAGTCAGGCTTGAAATCTTCTTAATAAGGTACTTCGTTGAACGCCACAAAAGGATTGTGACTCGCCAGATCCGCGGCAGCATAGAGGGCAGTCAAAGCGGGACAAGACAGCCTAATCAAGAGTTCCGGACCCTGAGGGCGGATTAACATCAACTTCGATCAGGCACTTCAAACCGTTCCTTGAGTGTGTGATGACCATGTCAGATCAGTCTATTTGGTCTATTGGGTATTAGGTCTATGCTCTAGTAAAAACAACCCGCCGCTTTCTGCCGGCAGTATCCAAACTCCGCACGAACGCTTGCCCGCATGAATGTGTTCGCTATACAATGTTGCCTCCTCTATCGCTCGAGACTGTTTTTGAGGCGCTTCGGGGCCGTCTAAATATCCCGCGGCCGTGTCGAGATGTGGTATCGCTATTCATCGTGCCGACTCTGTCCAGACTCGGGCCCCGCCCCCCAAATCTATCGATGCCAGAGGACTGGCTGCTAGTTGCAGCCTCCTCCCTCAAGCTCTGTAGGCGAGCCAGGTTGGCAGCAGCAGGATCTTTGCGGCCCTCGAAAACATCGCCGAAGTCAGGGAAGCGATCAAGCTGTGCTCGGGCCTGCGACTCTGCTCTACGCCGTCGGACGTCAGGGCTAGGTGGGCTCGTTGGCCGTAGAGAAGCGTCGTCGCGGTGGACGCTGCCGGGCCCTGTCCTAAGGCTGCCGCTGCGTTGATCCCTGACGACATTCTCCTTTGGCGCGCTCTCGTTATAGGTGGGTGGGTAAGCGAGGTAGAAGGGGAAGTTTTGAGCTCCGCCCGGCTCCATTTTTCTCGGTCCCTCTATTCCCAGCTCGCCCATGACGCGCATCAATTCCGCGGCAAACTTGTTGTGACGCTGAAGTCGCAGCAGCTCGTTTTGGTAGTTGGACTTGTGAAAGAAAATAACGTTCAAAGTTACCGAGTACACCTCGTCGATGGTGCGGACTTCGCTGATGATCTTTGAGTTGTAGTCGCGTTTGTTCTCGAGCACGAAGTCGAGCATGCGACCCTTGAGTTCCTCGATGAGGTCAGCCGATGTACCAAACTTCAACTTGAGCTCGATGGGGTCGGCCAGCCCGCTAGACCGACGCTGGTTGAGTATAAAGAGCGTGTTGAGCAGGGAGTTAGGCGCCTGAACAATGTGGCCTTCCATCTTCTTAAACTCGGTGTAAAGTAAGCTGATTTCCTGGACGTAATAGTCGTCACCAGTCCCGAGTGATCCCGTGTTGCCATATACCGTGACGCGGTCGCCCACATCGAAGGGATGTTTGACAAAGACGAAGATGATGGACTGTAAGAACTCCTGGGCCGTGGCCTGAAGCATCCAACTCAGGCCGAGAATGGTTGTACCGCTGGTGCCAAGGGCTGCTGCCGCCGAGCCTGACAGGATGGAAATGAAGACGATCACCGCAATGATGAAGATGACGAAAAGGAATACCGTATCCAGCTTCTGTATGACTGAGTCCAGATCCTTCAGTGACGCGGCGATGGCCTTTTTCTCGAGGTGGACCTCATTGCAGACCAGCTCGAGCTCTTCCATGGAAATATCGCCATTGAGATCTTTGTCGAAAACACCAAAGCAAGTCTCCGCATCCTCAACCGAGGAAAATGCTTGCTTGAGGTCATCAAGCGTGATTGTCTCCTCCCCTGGGCGGACAAAGGTCCGGTAAATAAGTCGTGCCAGTGTGTGGCTGCTGTGCTGACTGCGGAGCAACTCCAGGACGACCTTTCTAGGGTGGCCAGCGGCCATGACCTTCCGGCCAGTAAAGTCACCGGCCATTTTACCGGCAACCTTGCCTATCTGAGACCATGCTTGCCGTGCATTCTCCTGGACCATTTTCATAGGCGTCTTGGCCCCAGACTGGCCGCCGTTGGAGTCGCCCCACACCGGATCGTCATGGGCCAATTTTTCCTTGCTAAACTCGTAGAGGCGGACCAAGAAGTTAATCTCCAGTCTGTTCTGCTCAATTCGAGACGCATACGTCCTAGTGTGGAAGGAAGTCGCAATCCACTGAATCAGAATCTTCTCTGCCCAGTTGCTCGCAGCGAGGACGAATATCGCAATAATGACTTTCCACACAATATCGATCCAGGCGATGTAAGGCGGATCGCCGTCATCAGACCAGTTTCCACCCGAGTTTCGATGATCGTCGGTAATGGCCTTGAACGAGGCGAGCAGGCCCAGCATCCACACAAACCCGGCGGTTGGCATCTCCATCTGTCTGCCGATATCCTTCCATTTCTTGTGGTTGCTGGAACCAACCATCTTTGCCGCGAGGCCGTGTAAGAACGGTAGCATCGACACCAGGATGCGGCTCGCCCAAAGACTGCACCACACGACTTCGAGCCAGATTCCGAACCAAAGGAGCTTTAGGCCACCTGGGCCACCCACCGGGTTATCGCTCCCTGTAAGTGCATAAATGTCCAGAAGGATGGGAGTCAGGAGTACGACGGCTACTGGTATGGCCTGTGTACCGTTCCGGTCAGTCCATGTCAACGTAGCAATAGTCGATTTGGGGGCATCTGTTCAGCAGGGCGCGGCCGAAAAGACAGTAAACGTACGTAGACGAAGTAGCGGACTACTCTGGGAAACCTTCTCAGTTTCTTGAACAGTTTGGCCAAGGCAGTCGGTTGCGGCTCTGTTGTGATCTGAGGCAATTGGGTGGGCTCAGTCAGGGTGTGAAAAGCGTCCTCGGGCGGTGCTTCAGGATTGTGCCTGTCATGGTGGTGGTGTTGTTGCGACCTTGACCGGCGTCTAGACGCATTGTCCTTTTCCTTCTCGGCGTTGCTGATCTGACGTTCAACTCGCAGCAGCTCGAGGTCATCCATGAGTCGGCTGGCATTTTCCCTGGTATCAGAATAGTGACTGAGGGTTGCCGCGTCTGTTTGGAACGGGTCAGCCGAATTATCTCGAGACATGTCGACGAGCCCTTGTGGCAGTGATATAGAAGCTCGTGATACTGAGGTGAGACCAAAGAGCCGAGTTTGAAGGTAACACGATCTCTGGCGGATGATATGCCAGGTGAGAGACAGACAAGGAAGGGATGTCTTATGGGACAAGCCCACAAATATCTATTCTACGTACCAGGAGCCAGGAGGTTTGGGTCAGCCTTTTCGCTGGTGTCGACGTGTACAGGGGACGTCATGTTGGCTGAGAACGGGCGCAGGACAATTGTGGATGAGAGCGGGATCTAGAACCAATGAATCCGATACTGCACCCAGGGCCCTGCTTGTTGAGGACCGGGCAGTGTTCTCCACGCCGCTTCAGGTCGAGAAAGATATATGTGACAAAGGCGAGGCTGATATTGGGTAATAAGGGTCTCGAGCTCCTGGACGTGACGTAGATGTGGAGTCGAGTCCAGAGCTCGCGCTCGCTTGGCCTGGAAAGACGAGGGAGAATCTGAGGGAGCGAGCCAGTCGTCCAGTCCACACACTAGGGCAATGGGTCCTGCAGGGTGGGACGATCCGCTATAGGCTGCAGGATTATTTTCAAGAAAGTGGTTGAATTGTTCAGGTGGGCTATGGTAGCTGGCGTCAGTCTCGATGCGCATCAAGGTGCGGGCTGAGAGCAGTAGAGGGACGAATCTCGAGTGTGATACTGTATGCAGATGCTCCTCGAAAGGGGAGGGAAAATGTAACAATGCTGGGTCAAAGCAGAAGAAAACAAGGTCGATCATGCACCTACTATTAGAAAGATAGAAAAATGGAGACAAGGTCCGTGGATCGATGGACGAGACGACAATGGCTGAATGGGTACAGATGGAGAAACGAATCTGAAGGAGGAGGAGAGCATGTGGAGGGGAGGAGACGGGCGATGCAAGCTCGAGAACCTGACTCGAGGAATGAAAAAGAGAGACAGTTGGATACTCTGAGATTATTGGCAGCTCGATGCAGGGACAGGAAAATGAGGGCGACAAGATGTGCAGGCCAGGCTTGTTTGATACCTTGTTCTTGTTATCTTGTATCTTGTCACCCTGGGCTGCGGGTAAGGTGGGCGGGCTGGGGTGGTTGTTGGCAAGATCAACACGGCGGCAGCTTCCCAGTCGATCTTTTCCCTGGTCTGTGACGTTGCTTGCCTGTCTTGCCCTGTTCAGTCTTGTTGTTTGAGCAGGAACATCAAAAGGAGCGAACGACGGACGGCGCATGCAGCAGTTCGCCTCTTTCTCGCCCCCTTTCGCGAATTTTGCTGCGATTCTATTAATGAACATGAAAAAAAAAGCGGCTACAGTCTTTTGGCACCGGGACCCTTTTTGGCCCGTTGAGAGCTCTTCCCTGCCCGTGCCGGGTTGGGCTGTCGACGGTATCAGAGAATTTCTAGGCTAAGCAGGCGGCCGATATCGAGATGGAGGGTCGTTCCTTGGTCGGTGGTGGGGACCCAATTCGGCGGAAGTGCAGTCTGGGCAAGCCGCAGCCCACCGTCGCAACAAATCGAGCTTGGATCAACCACTCGGGTCCAGCTGGTCCAGTGTGCAGATACACCAAAGTTACAGTGTACGAGGGCCCGGCTTGGCGTTTCCCACCCGAATGAGTGGCTGTTTGACTGGCCCTGGGAGCCCTGGGTGGCTTGCCATGGCATGGCGCTGAAACGGGAGCGCCCTGGCGGTCCTGTCCTTGTCCCGGCAGTCCTCTCCCTGCGCCGTGGGGGTCCACGCCACGCAACGCGGATCAAGAGCCTTCCCAGGCATTGTCTTGCTAGAGCTGGACTAGACTGGCTGACAGATCCGTGGCTTCACG
Source organism: Diaporthe australafricana (assembly GCA_039880735.1). Classification (NCBI taxonomy): domain Eukaryota; kingdom Fungi; phylum Ascomycota; class Sordariomycetes; order Diaporthales; family Diaporthaceae; genus Diaporthe; species Diaporthe australafricana. The sequence goes on along the minus strand of JBCEDM010000007.1, from coordinate 3,473,154 downwards.
AGCTCAGTGGCACGAGTGGGTGGGCGCCAGGGATGGTGGCACCGAAGGCAGAGACAGGTACAACACGCAAGTCTCGGTGATCGAGATGAATGATGGACAGGGGACATTCTTTGACGTCGGCAGGATGAGCTAAGTGGCTTGCGCGAGATGCAGGGACGGGCAAGCATCAGTCAAGCATCAGTCTCGAACACGAACCCACCACGACGCGTCTCTTGTGTGTCGTCTCACAGGCTAGACCGGAATGATGCCAGCGATGAGTTGCCACGGAGCTTTACTCTGATCTTTTTTTTACCCTCACCACTCCCAACAGAGTCCAGTCCAAGCGATCGATCTCGTGCTGTGACGACGGCGGGACTCCATATTGCGTATTCGGCCCATGGCTGACGTCAAGCACAGCTTAGCAGAATCGACGGCGGGTGCTCTGAACCGCTAGTACTAGTTCGGATGGCAGGGCTAGCATTTAGGTCGACTAGGTCGGCTAGGTTGACGAGGCGTCTCGGGAGCTGTACCTTTCTCGGGACTGCTTAGCGTCCGGAGCATCGGCCGCTCCTATTCTCGCCCGGGCGGCGCTTTTTACGAAAAAAGCAGAAAACATCGGTTCGAAATTATATCGGAAGTTGTAAGCTCAGACAAAGACTCAGCCCACCAGAGAGGGTGCCCATTTTCAAGTACCGACAGCCCTTTCATTCCCGTCCTCACCCCACTATCAGGTGGGAAAAAAAGGAACAGGTCCAGACCAAGCCGGTTGCCCACAGCCTCACCGCCTGGGACCCATACGATCACCAGCAAGAAACCCAGGCACACATCGCCCGCCCCACGAGGGGCCCATATCTCTTGGTCTGGGGTCCCCAGGCTGACGGCATCAACTTGGAAAACCCGCGCCGCCCTGAGGCTTGAGCCCTTGATCGTTCTCGAAGCGTCTTCCCCGGATTATTACCCGGTCCCCACCGGTCGCCGTTCACCACCACCGCCGTCCTGCGGCCCTGGCACTCTGCACCGCGGGCCTTCCGCACTGCTCTTATCATGCATTTTTCATGGGCACGTCTCGCAAGTGCGTATGTGCCCAAGTTCGCGAGCGGAGCACGCACGAGTGCGACCAGCAGAGTTTTCGACGCAGGAGCCAAGGCGACATGCTCAAATTTCCGCACGGGGCTGGACAAGAAACAGACTGTCCGAGACAGTTCAAGACGAGAGAATTGTGAACCAACCTTGACTCGATCGGAGGAGCGCGAACATGTATTGCGCGCGAAAAGGCCATGGCGGTCCACAAAGACAAGCCTTTCGGAAACTCTAAAGTGCTCTTGCTCCATCAGAGCGCGCATTCGTATGGCATGATACGCATGTTCTGGCGGACCAAAAAACACGTGTCGTGCATTTCTCACAGCAAATTGATAGGCCGCATGAAAATTGAACAACCCAAGACGGGTACCGGCGGTTCCACCGGCAGTGGAATAAAAAAAAACAAGCACACTGCGAGAACGAAACACGGGGTTGGGCTCGGACAGTTGATTCGAGTATTCTACATCGAGAGAAGTTAAGGCCCAGCTGTGCGGCGCGATTGCTCCAGTGAGCGCAAGGAGCATGCGTACATGCATGCCACCGTTTCAAAACACCAACAGCTTAAATCAAGCCATCCAGGACAGCCTGTCTCGAGTGGAGAGACCCGGGTCCAGCCACTCGAGCGGCATTTATCGTCCAGTATACACATCGGGAGCAGGTGAACAACACTGCCAAAAGTCTGACGAGCGGCTGTCGTAGTAAGGCAGTGGCGTAAGGAGGTAATTTTATAGTCCGGGTCACGAAAGGCGGTCAGTCGTCGTTACGCCTATTCGCCATGTAAACCCGTCATAAATCTGTCCAGCCGAGGGATGATCGATGCCATAGGCCGGATAGTCTAGTCCAGAATATCTGGACAACCAAGTGGCACGGCTCCCACGAGATAAGAAGCAACGTAGTTCATAGACTATGTAGTCCTCACGAAGGGCTTGATCTGCATTGGACCGAGCTGCGGTCACCCTCATCCCCACACGCCAACACACGGGCATAGATTGCCGGTGTGATCTCGATCATCCCCCGATCTCAGAACTGGTCTCCACAAATGCAAACGACGTCGGATCATTGACGCCTACCTCACACAGAGGGCAAACGGTCACGGCTCAGACTCTCCGGGATGCCAGCGAGGCTCACACATGTCTAAGACCCCCGCGGTTCGCGCGGTTTCATTCAATGCAGCATCCATCTTTTTTGCCTCTCTAGTGGTTAGGTTCAGGCACTATTGTACAAAAAGGAGTATGTGAAAACAACACTTCTTCGGTTGTACAGGTAACTCAGACAAAAAGACCCAAGGACATTTGCGTCCAACCTCGCTTGCTTGCTTGCTTGCCTGCCACTCCAGTATATCCGTTGTGAGAGTCCAAGGAAATGTCTTATACCCAGACGTGCGTGACTCATAAATGCGGTGGTAAGTCCTCCTCGGGCCCGGCCGTCTACTCGAAAGAGACGCTCCAGTCCTCCCCGATAGGCGCCCCGACCCTGCGGACGACCGCGAACGCGGCCCTGGCCTTGGTACCCGGCGTGTAGTCCACCTGCGCGGTCCAGGTCTTGCCGTCTGCGCCGGTGACCGTGACCTCTGGCTTGCTGGCCCAGGCCGCCGGCGCGCCGACGAGGACGACCTTGTCGACGCTCACGTTCTTCATGTTCTTGAGCCACTCGCCTTGCTTGATCTTCTTGATATCCCTCCCCTCCGCCTCCTTGGATGACAGGACATTGCCGTCGAGCACGAAGCTGCGGTGGATGTACTGATCCTTCTCGTAGTCAAACGAATCACCATCGTCTACATACAGCTCGCCTTCTGCTTGACCGCCCGATTTGGGCAGGGTGACGACAAGCGTATAGTCGTCCCACTTCATCAGCGCCGCTGACCTCCTCGGCCTGTCGCGGCGGGGGAAGATGTGCCCGCCCTGCATGAGCAAGGGAATCTTGTCCAACGGAGCTGAGACTGTGGCCTTCTTGCCCTTTTGGGTCGGCACAATGTCATAGGTGAAGTAGTCGTAGTACACGCCGTCATCGGGAATATAGATGTCCGCGGACTCCTGGTCCTTGTCGACAATGGGCTTGACAAGGAGACCAGTGCTCCCAAGGAAGAGCTGGTCGTCGATGTCGAGACTGCCTTCGTCGGACGGGTTGGTATAAAACATGGGGCGGACAATGGGGGAACCATTCTTGTGTGCGTGATGGAAGGCTGTATACCACGAGGGGAGGAGGCTGTAGCGCAGACGTAGGGCTGAAGTGACCATGCTCGTGTAAGGTTCGCCGATCAGGTAGGGCTCACGACGGCGTGCGTCGATGTGCGCATGTCCACGGAAGAATGGGTAAAAGGCTCCAGCCTGGTACCAGCGGACCTGCAGGTCTTGGTCCGGGTTGCCGAAGAAGCCACCCACATCAGCACCTGCGAAAGGGAAACCAGAGATACCTTGCGCTAGGATCATGGGGATTGACGCCCCAAGGTGATCCCAGGAGGCTTGGTTGTCTCCGGTCCACATAGCACCGATGCGCTGGGATCCGGCGTAGAAAGATCGGGTGAGCACAAATGGTCGGCGCGACTCGCCCTTCTTACGCGACACAAGAGCCTCGTAGGTGGCGTTGTGGAAGGTCATGCCATTGATGTTGTGAATGTCACGGTGCTCCCACCCGCCGTGATGGATGTTGTCCTTGGGCATGGTGACTTCCGGTCCGTTGAAGACCGAGGGCTCGTTCATGTCGTTCCAAATCCAAGTGTTCTCCATTGTACCCTTGAATGTATCGTAACGGAAGAGCGACTTCCACCACTTGATGGCCTCAGGGTTGAAACAGTCGACCCAGTGGGATGAGCCAGGCCAGCACCAGCCCTCGTAGATCTTTGCCTCCTTGTTCTTAACGGCCAAGTCTTTGGCTTTCATCTCGGAAACGACGGAGTAGTCGTTCTCGTTCTTGATATGAGGATCGATGATGGTCACAAGCTGGCGACCACTTGCATCAAGCTGTTTGCCCATGCCAATAGGATCCTTGAACATTTGGTCATCCCAGGTGAAGTACTTCTTGCCGTCTGTGTACTCAATGTCGAGCCAGATGACATCGTATGGGATCTTGAACTTGTCCATCTTGCGATCGACATCTTTGACGTCGTCGTCGGAGATGTAGTTCCAACGGCACTGGTGGTATCCGAGGGCGAACTCCTGTGGCATGGCAGTAGTTCCAGTAAGCTCACCAAATTTCTCGGTGAGATCCTGGGGAGTTGGGCCGAGGAAAACGAAGACGTCCAACAAGCCGCTCTCAGAGATCCAGTGAGAATGAGTGTTCGTCTTGGCTGAAGTGCCGATGGCCAGTGGGTTCTTGCTCTCTTTACCCTTGGTGATGTCCACCCAGGTCTCAGCAGCATTGAGCCAGAACACGCCAACCGATGAGTCTTTCTTGTGAGCTTGCATAAAGGGAATGGCTCCGTACAGGGTCATAGGGCTGTTGAGAATATACTCGAACACATCGGCGTTGTACAGTCTGTACGGCTCTTCGAAGTTTCCCTCGCCACCGCGGGTCTCCCTCAAAGACAGAGGACCAGTGTGCTCTGGGATGCCGAAAACATGGTCATAGCCCACGAACGAGATGTCAAGGGCAATACTTTCGGGCCCGCGAGGCTTGGAATCGGTGTTTCCACCAAAAGCCTCGTCCCACCAAGTGCTCTCGTCCTCACCCTTGGGTTGCTCCTCAGTCTTCTTCTCGGCCTCAGTCTCGGCGCTCGCCTCGGCCTCTCCCTCCTTCTTCTCGGGCTCAACCTTGTCGACCTTGGGCCGCCAATGCTCCACGTTCAGCAGACCACGGTCGTTGAACTTGATTTGCGAGTTGCCGTCCCTCTTGAAGTCGATGCTAAAAGGTGCAAACTTGATAACAGCCTCGAACTTCGAGTCCGGCCCGTACTGGACAGTTGTCTGGGACTTGTCCTCGAAGATAACCTTGGCGTCCTTGTCGAGGGCTGTTCCACCCACGATGACCCACTTCTCGGCCTCGTTGTAGCGTTCCTTGCGGGCGGGGCTGTTGTTTCGGAGCTCAATCTCTCCCTTTTGGCGCTTCTCCTCATCGACGGTGACGCGGGCGGTCCCAGCTTGGAGGAAGGAGACAGTTATCGGGAGTCGAACAGTCTCGCCTTGCTCGTTGATGGTCTTGAGAATGACAGCCTGAAGCTGGCCATCCTTGAAGGATGTTGACTCTGGGAGGATCTTGTATGGTGTTTCCCATGAGCTCGATGCCAATGCATCGTCGGCATAGGCCCTATTGCGTTTGCAGAAGCCAGACTGGTGGCATTTCTTGAAGTCGTTCTCCTTGACCGAGACTGTGATGTTATGTTGCGTTAGAATTCGCCAAGTCTGTATGTATGGAATATGGATGGGATCGAGCTTGAATCTTACCTGCAGGAGTGATGAGAGATAGTAGAACGGAGAGGAAGCAAAAGTAGGCTGTCCATCTCTGGGACAGCCATTGAGAGTGCATGGTAGGCAGATGACGCCCTCTGGGCTTCAAGCTGCGTTATTGACACCAAGGAAAGGAAATAGATGGGAAAACAGGCTATGTGCTGAGATGGTGTATCATGAGGTCTTTTGGCATTCAATTGTCCAGTGAACTACCCGCTGAATAACTTTGTGGTACTGATTCCCAGTCCTATTGCAGGGTGGAAGTATAAATGACTGTCAAGTCTGTTGATGTTCGACGTTGTCTAGTCCTCAGGGCCAAAACGTCAAGCTGGCCCCTAGCTCCCTCCCACAACTCCGTAACTGGGTGTAAGTCCCGGCAGGCAGGCAGTGGCTGGCTGGACCCCTCCCCTGGTCTTGGGGAGCACTGCAGCTTCCTTGGACTAACAAGCACCATCGGCAACGTTCAAGCGAGGCTATTCCTATGATTTGAGTATTCAGACGGATGTTCCGATTATGGCAGTTTACGCAATTGTTATCATGCCTTCTGTGTGTGCAAATCGCATCTCATTCTGACCTTGTTGGGCTTGTCGTCATTGGAAGCAACCTCAAATGTAAATAGGACAGCTCACCCATGAACTGGCGGCGGTGAGAGAAAGTGTCTGGCCTGACTGGAGCTTCACAGACTCCCCGCCAGCTTAGACTTCCTTGCCAGCACAGGCCCTCGATCCTTTACAATCAATCTACCTCTCCTTCTCTATCGGTAGACAGCCACTGCTTAACCAAGTGTCCATTCCAAGACCCAATACACACCCAATTGGTCCTTGAACAGTTTTGTTTTGTATTCAATATTCACAGGCTGTTATCATAAGCATTGCAGTAAGATCCGAGGGGACTGCGTAATCCTGGGTTTTTGAACCACTAAAGGAGCTGTTGAGCTGGCACTCCCCGCGGTCTGCATGAAATATGCCCCGCCAAGTCGAACAGCACCAGCAAGCCGAACCTGTCGGGCGAAACGTGCAGCGCCAGCGGAGGCCTGCAAGCAGCCCAGGCCCAACCTCCCGGCGGACCCCACCACTGCTACCGTTGCTTGTCGTGGTCCTAGCGGCTCTTGCAGCTGTCCTCTCGAGAAATCTCTTTTATTCCTCGTCCCAAGCCGCAACCATCTCTTGTCCCACCGTTGACTCTCCTGCCTCTATTTACACCGATATCCTTCCTGTATCTACAGAAGAGCCATCTCAACCACCAGTCACCATGTCCGCCACCGAACAGACGTGAGTCTCGCCCCCAGAACTGAACTTCTGAAGACTTGATCCTCAAGCCTCCATAATCACCCCTCCATCTCCACGCTGCCTCTACCTCCAAGCCAACTGCATGCACTTCGGTTCACTTCGGTTGTGCGCTTCTTGCCAGGCTGTGCTAACGTGATCACCTTACAGCTTCATTGCTATCAAGCCCGATGGCGTCCAGGTACGGCCATTGGCACAATTGGAGCCTCATTTATCGTTATGCCAGGACTAACACTGCTTCCAGCGTGGCCTCGTTGGTCCCATCATCCAGCGTTTCGAGCAGCGCGGGTAAGCTTCCTTCCTCTCGCCCATTGAGTCCTTGGACCAAGGAAAGACACTCGACTGACACCAATCTCACCTCCAGCTACAAGCTCGTTGCCATCAAGCTCGTCACTCCCCCCAAGGAGCACCTCGAGGCTCACTGTTCGTGTCCCCTTGCCCAGACCCTGAAATTGCTGCTGGCAGAGCTACCCCGCCATGCTGCAGCCCCTCGCAGACGACTGAACATTTTACTGACCGCTTCCTCCAGACGCCGACCTGAAGGAGAAGCCCTTCTTCCCTGGTCTGCTGTCCTGTACGTTCATCTATAATCCCCTTCCCGGTCCGCAGTAGCTATATGATTGCGGACAACGCTGACCTAGAATGCCTCCAGACATGCTGTCCGGCCCCATCGCCGCCATGGTCTGGGAGGGCCGTGACGCCGTCAAGACCGGCCGTGTCCTGCTCGGTGCCACCAACCCCCTGGCCTCCGCCCCCGGCACCATCCGTGGTGACTTCTCCATTGACGTCGGCCGCAACGTCTGCCACGGCTCCGACTCCGTCGAGAACGCCAAGAAGGAGATTGCTCTCTGGTTCAAGGAGGGTGAGGTCGTCAGCTACAAGTCCGCTCAGCAGGACTGGATCTACGAGAAGCCTTAAGTGGTTCTCTCGTGGCACAATCAGCACTGTTGAAATCTCGAAGGCTTGGGCATTGCACTCAAAAAGAGGGGTGACCGCCTCGGGATCCGTCATATAAAAGCTACGATAGAAATCAAGAAAAATAAAAGCTTCGAGATAGGAGCGTTCGAGAGTCACCACACAGGCGCATTGCCTCACAAGGACGTGCATTCAATGGAAACAGAAGGACCTTCACTGCGTAGTCTCGGGCCAACCCCATCATTCTTACAGATCTGTGCGCAGCGTATATTTCTGCTTCTCAATAGCCGGAGAGACTCAAGCCTATTTACAACTAAACGCTACTTCCGGCCCTTGCCCAAGGGCAGGACTCGTCGCATCCGGCCCATGACACCGGCGAACCACGGCGTCGCCCACAGACTGACCACGATGCGGGCGGGCAGCAGGACCTTGGTGATAGCATACGCCAGCGCGACCTCGACCACGATCCTGTACTTCTCATCCGAGCCCTCCCACCGGCTCATGACAGCAGCATCAGCATCACCACCGCCCTTCTCCCCCACAGGCACCACCACAGCGTTTCCTTCGCCCCCAGCAGCGCTTTGCCCTTCTTCCCCCTGCCCAAAACCGAACCACCCCTTCCTAGTAAAGTACCGCTCGAACTTGGCCGTCCCGTCCCGGACGTACCCCCCGTAGTGCTCCATCATGTAGCCGATGGGCGCGGCGGCGGGCGCGGCGTAGTGGAACAGCCCGAACAGCCCCAGCAGCGGCACCACGGCCGTGACCTCGTGCAGCAGCAGGAAGGCCACGACGTGCGAGAGCGGCGCGCTGCGCAGCCGGCCCGTGTACTTCTGCATGCTGGGCGGGAGGCGCCCCAGGATCCGGTCCGCGCGGGACTGCTGCTTGCTGGCCGCCGCAGCCGAGGGGGAAGGTGGCGGCGGCGGTGATTGTGATTGTGACTGTGACGGGGGCTTGGTGCTGTTGAGGCGTTTCCCTGGTTGCGAGGAGCGTGTGCCAGCCTGGCGGAGGGGCCGGAGGGCCTGTGAGAGGCGTTGTTTCCACATGGCGGGTTGGCTTGCTTTGTGGGCGAGGATGGTGAGGGGCTTGCTGGGGACAGGGACAGAATGATCGAGGAGGGGGGTCCAGTTATAGGCTCAGCTCGTGGTACAGGTGAGATATCATTGTGAACATTTTATGTGGCAGCAACTGCTGTGCCGCAGTTTCACAGCTTGTCAGACCAAGCAGCTTCTCGCCTCTTTAGAACTGGAGCTGCTGGCGATCATGGCCCCAGTTTGGAAGCTCAGCTCCAAGCTCCTTGGTGGGGGCTGGATAAATTGTTAGTGCATATCGTCAAAGTGCCCGAAGATGGCCCCCTTCTCGGTTCCGAATCCTGTTCGACTAATTCCACTGCGAAGTCCGTGTGAGAGTAGATGAAAAAGATCAATTGATATGAGCCACTGAACAGTGTTCAAGGCAGTATCTCTACGTGACTAGGTAGGAGGGTTATGTCCAGATGATGTGTCTCGCCAGATAAGTGTGACTCTCAAGCCCATTGCCGTCTCGAGCAAGAATCGGCGAAGATTGCCGTTTTGCACCGGCCCCCCCGACTTACACAGGGTGTTATCCGACTTCATCCCATGGCCGAATACATATATACATGTATAACTCTCATTTATGTCAAGTATTCCCTGACTCCCAATAGCTAACCTCGGACATATGATGCACATTCCCTTGACTTTATGAATGTCTCACGAGATTTGCTGATACCCCAGTACTGAGAGGCAATGACCTGCACAGACGTTGCATCGAATAACAATTTGAACAACGACGCCGACAGAGGTGATTAAATCACTTCTCTAAGTAGTGGAAGGTATCCAGATGACAGCGTCACCTACCTCTTCCACCTCGCCTCGTCAGGCCCGCCCAGGCGATGACTGGTTCTTCGCCGGCCTGGCATCCTCCTTCCCAAACATCACCAACTCTAGCGAGCCCTATTTCAAACTCGTATGGCCACAGCCATGCAAAGCAGCAGGAACCGATGACACCACCGCCATCAGCAACAATGTCCCAGGCTGCAAGATCTTTCACCCTAAAGCCACCAACCAGGGCCCACACACAGCAGCAAAGACAACAACAGTTGAGCAGATCGCCACCGACGCAGCAGCCGGCGAGGACGCCTGGCTCATGAAGGAGCAGGTGCTGGTCTTCCGGTACAAGGGCGTCTTCCACGCCGTCGACCACGCCTGCCCGCACCGCTCGTACTCGCTCTCGTGGGGGGTGCCATTCGACATCGAGGACGCCGGCGGGCGCACCCTCAGCCAGGGCATCCGGTGCCGCGGGCACAGCTTCGCCTTCGAGCTGACGACGGGCGCCGGCGACCGGGGCGGCTACCAGCTTGGGGTGTGGGAGGTTGACCTCAGGCCTGCGGCGGGGGTTGTCGCTGTTGCTACGGATGGGCTGGGGGTTGGTGGTGGTGATGAGGATGTTGAGGAGAGGGAGGTGTGGGTGAGGAGGAAGCAGAGACCCGACTGAGCTCTCCACTACATAATTTTGCTCATTTAAATTGTGCATACTGATGCCGGCGTAGTGCATGTCGCTCCATGCCTCGCGATCTCCCAGCCGGCCTTTGGGGGCTCGACCTCGAGATTTGTCGTCGAGGAGACGGATGTTAGAAGAGGCAGGGTATGCCACCGAAGATATCCTCGCCTGTTTCTTTCTGCATTGGATCATCGTCCTCACGGTTCGCGGTTCATTGTAGTTGGACATGGTGGGCGGCGACGATTGTCACGTTGATGTGAAGTGTGAAGAATTCAAGTCGAAGAAAAGCACCGTAAAGATCAATAACACCGCCATGAGGACAGGTAGCCGGCATCGAAACTGGTCGCCTCAGGTAGACTAGAGCCGCCCATCATGCGAAGCCGGCCAGCAGCAGGTAGGCACGCGAACCAAAAAGCAGGCGAGCGCAGATGAGCGAGCCGGGTGCTCAAGACCATCGTCACTTACCCCGCGAGATCAATTGGGTATCTATTTCCTCTTTGCTATGCTTGTCGATGCTATGTCTGTCTCCGTACTTAATGACCGGAGGTTCCTTATGCCCTCTACCATGCTCCATTCCTTGCCCGACTTGCCTTGGCAAAACCTCCCTCATCTCGCCGTTTTGTGCCGGATAATGTCAGGTGCCTTCCGCGCGCGGCTGTCGATTGCTCTTTGCCACGCCCTCATCTATGCTAAACGCCGTCGCAAAGGACGGTCCCTTCCGTCGTTCATCAAACAAACCATGATCTATGGCTGTATGTCAGCTTGTGCATATGTGCACGACGATTAATTCAATAACCCTGACGAGCTGTCCTTTGCCTCAGAGCAAAAGACAACCTCGTCGCCTTTCGGAAAACCAGAGTCGGGACAGGAATCTCCGCAAACTCTACTTGTAGTAGTCCTCGGGGTTTCCATCCACCACAGGCAGTTCCATACTCCCGTCGATCTCCATGGCCTGATCCATAATGGAAGCCCTCTTGTCGACAGTGCCGTTTGGCCGCCGGACAATGAAGGGTGACACAGGTGATGCGCGCTCAGCCATCTCTGGCCCCCTTGATACTTCCATTGTGTCCGCTTCCTGACCCTTCCCGTCCAAGGAGAGCCGGGCAAGCCGCTCACTGGACCGTCTCATGCCAGGTGAGCCGTGCTCGCTTGCATCGTCACCGGCTGACATTGGGGGCGACGGTGGAGCACCCACCGTCGCTGCGAGGTCTTGAGAAAGGATCGGTTGCATCTCGGTGCTCATCGTGGCTGTGCCGTCGCCGAACTGAAATGGGTCGTTCCTCGATTCCTGGTCTCCCAGTAGTGCGGCCCGTTCCTCGACGTCACTGAAGTCTCCTAGAGACGCGCGATTCGTTGCCATTGAGTCGACGCTATTGCTCCTTTGTCGCTTCAGCGGAGATCCTGGCAATTGTGGTGCGTTGCGTTTCTTGTCTGCAGGCGTGGGTTCTTCCAATAACTCTTGCTTAAAGAGGCGGTTGTCGAATTTCACAAAAGTCTAGGGCGTGTTAACTCAGAGAACTGACGATATCAACGAGTTGGGGGGTCTTTTTCGGATGGACTCACCCTCAGCGCATCAGACAGAGGTGCTGGCTCCTCATTCAGAGCTTTGTCCGTCGCGTACACGAGTATTGGCACTTTTGAGCCATCTGTATCAACTTCGGTGAAGATTGCTTCCTGGACCTTCTCAATGGTTGTTACCTATTGGGTAAGGATTAGCACCATGTGAAGAAACGAGGGCCAGCGCTCGACGTACCTCCTGTCTAACAGGATTCTCATCGCCAGCTACCCAAGCAACCCTCCACCATTGATCACCATTTGCGCCTGAAGCCTCTGTCCCAGAGGCTGTCTCAGAGGGATCGACTTCTCTTCGCCTGCACATGTATACCACTTCGGGCGACGTGATAACTCCTCGCAAGGTGTACTTGTGTGTTGGGTCTATCTCTGGTTCTTCGCTGGGAACTGTCAAGACCTCGGCCATCTGCCGAAGCAATTTGCAGCACGCCTCCTTTTCCTGCCCAAGGCCTATCAAAATGTCAGCGCGATGTCAGCTTAGTTCTGCTCAAGTCAAGGTACGTACGAGCCAGCTGCTGATCAATGTTCGCTAGCTTACGCCTCGCGAGGTCGATCTGAGACTCGAAAACTTTGACAGTCCGATCCTCTTCCTCATTCAGCTCGGCAAGGTGGCTCAACTCGCTCGGTAGGTATGGTATCTCATCTTCGGTCCCAACTGATTGTTCGTGCTTTCTCCACAGCGCGTTTGCCCTGACTTTCCAGATTTGATTCTCGACCTTTGCGATCACCGTTTTGGTCATCGCAATCTTGTCGTATTCTTTCCAGACGTCTGTTGGATCCTTCCACTTTGTGATCTTATTCTCTGCATCTTTGCTTTTGGCGAGCGCCTGCCAGACCTGGAACATCTGCGATTTCAAAATTCGGGCGGTGCCGAGATTCTTCTCGAGGTACCTGTCGATGTAGAAAGTCTCCGGAATCTCAATACGGTGATCTTCAAGCTTGATGCGCATTGTCAGTACTTCGGAGGGGTTCTCCATATACGCGGTTCGCTCTGATTCCTCATGCGGGAAACCAGAAAGTTCGGTGTCCTGGTTGATCCAGAACAGAGCATCCCACGAGCTGTAAAGACTGTGCAGAACGTCTGAGAGCTCGTTCGGTACTCTAAACTCGAGGATGCCAAACTCAGACGTGGGTGGCGTCATTGGCGCAGGGACTTCTTCATCGACACCTGCTTGGAAACGTACGAGCGTCCACATGGTCGACCGTACAATTTGAGAGCCGGCCTTGAGGTACAAGTTCTGATAAAACTGTACTACGTGATCGCCCCAAATGTTCTTCATCAGCGGACTCTCGCATAGAGAATCAGCAGTTCCGTAGCTGCGTTGTGTCGCATCAAGGAAAGCCATCAATCGCTGGATCTCATCCTCCAGCTTCACACTTTGGTAATCATTCGACCAGACTTCGGGGAAGTCTTCCGTTGATTCGCTGTCCGTAGAGAGTATGGGATCACCCCTCCACCACGAATTGTTGTGCCCATATGATACAGGCGGGTTGAAAGCGTCCAAGGACAGGAAAAAGTTCCTTGCTGCGGGGATAGAGTGCTTTACCATTAGGAGCGGACCGAGACGATGTCTCTGTGCACCTTGCTGGCGGCAAAGAAGGAAGGGCAACGCCGAGGGATCTCGTTTTCTAGCCGACGGTGGTGGGTCAGATGCCTCCTTGTTCACACGAACCATTGCCCATTGATCATCTTGATAGGTTTCTCTGTTTGCGGGGCCAAAGAATGGAAGGCTCGGGTCGCTGCTCATGACACCGCTTTCCTGGGGGGTGGCCCCTCTTGTAGCGGCGCCGCTGGTGGATTCGAGAAGAGCTCGATTCAGGTCTTCGTCCGCTTGCTGCTGCGTCGTGGGTGCACCTGCTGCGTGGTCAGTCTCTCAACCCAAAGATTCGATCATATAGTAGGACGGCAGGGGGGAGTTGGAAAGGCAGAATATCAGAACCAAGCATGATATATCAGTACCAACTGTGTAGTTTGTTGTCCAATCTATCATCTTACCCAGAGGTGATCTGTTTTGCGCTCTGGAGGGTGGTCGTGACGGCGCAGGAAGCGCACCAGTTTGGTCCCAAGCGTTGACACCCGAGTCGTACTGATCCGGCCCTTGGACCTGGAAGCCTGGAATCAGACAGATCAGATCAGCACCACACCAGAAGTAGACTTTGATGGACGCATAACCCACTTGGTAAGCTCGACCCGTCTCGGTCTGCCATGAACTGCCCCTCGTCCCACGAATACTTGGCCCTGAACTTCTGTTTGTCAGCGCCGAGTCCCATGCTTGTCCCCCCTTCCTTTCTAGTGACAGGATTAATGTACCGTATCTTGACCCTCGAAGTATTCGTTGATGACCTGTTGTATGTTGCCGTTGTTGCCCTGGGAGAGAAAGATATCAGCCAGCTGCCATGGAATGTTCCGGACCGCAGAGACAACTCTTACGAACCTTGAGAGCTCTGGAAAACATCTGCCTGTCTCTGGTGTCATACGCATCCAACATCTCGCAGACATTGTTGATGTCTGCCTCGGTGGGATCCGCCATGGCTGCTGTCGGGCGTCGGGTGTCCGGTGAACACCCGGGGTCAGGGTCCACGATGGGGGTGTCGCAAGGTCTGTGCAGGACAGCTCGTTAGGGGCTATTTTGGCTTGACTTGTCTTCCATGAAGGCTGGGGGCGTGGATGGTCTTGACAGTGGCAGGTTGAAGAGGGGCAGAGAACGTGCCAGAGAGTTGCGACAAGACCACGAACAATCGGGTCAACGGCGAGATTGTTCCTGGTCCCTCCCCAACAGCCAGGATCGTGATTGTGGGAAGGATTGCAAGTCTGGACTTTTGGTTCCGGTGAAGTGAGCTATGCAGAACAGAAATGATTGTATTGAATGAACAAAGTCTGAAAGAGGTTTCTCCCCCGTGCTGCATAGACATGTGCAGAACCAAGTGGGAGGTTGAGGTACTGTCAGACTAGGAACGCAGCTACGTAAGAGCGCCGACACTGCCACCGGCAGGCCCAAAGCTTGCTTCCCAGTTGGTAGTAGTGCCCTCCGGGGAATCCCCCTGTACCGTAGAACGCCCAATCTTCAACAATGGCACACTATGAACTGCACACAGGTGAATGTCACTTTTGCTAGTGGCCCTCTTCCAGCAATGCTTGATAGCAAATTCTGGTCTACAATATGTGTATTCGTTTCTATGTTCAAAGATGACCTGGTCTCTTGCAGGCACAGCAAATGCTATCCAGGCCAAGGCAGAGGTTGACCCGGGGCTGCCTACCCAACTATGCAGCACACTGGTTGAATGACCTGAGGCTGTGGGGAGTAACGCAACCCTGCCTCTTCTCTTCCTTCCCCTCTGTATCTCAATTCCTCCAGCCCAAAAACTAACCGGGAACAATGCCACGGCCAGCTCTTCAATATGTAACTCCAATGAGCCTCGGCAGTTGATTCGGATTAAGAGTCGAAGGGGAACCGTCCTTCCTGGGCCATGTAATTCCTGAACGCCAACCAACTGTCGTAAACGCGCGCTATGCAAATAATTTGAGAGTTTCGTGCCGGGCAAAGACTTCCTAGGCGAGACCGCCCTAGTCCATCCCCCTGCCCAGCAAGACATGAGCGAGTTGGGCAGACTTTGAAGGAGAAAGGCACAAAACAAGGCGAGAGAGGTGATGGTTCGCCATGCCTAAAGATCATCCTCCTCATCCTCTGCATCCTCCATATCGTCGTCAGAGCCACTAGCCTCCCAGTCAAACTCTTCCTCGCTCTCATTCAGCCAGTCATCGTCCATGGCCTTTTGCGGAGGTGCCTCGGGCTCGAGTGTAGTCGGCATGACAAAGTCCTTGGGGATGTCCTTCTGTGAGTCGCCCACGGTCTTGCGAGCCCTCTCGTTGTACGTCTTTCGGTGATCTCGGTACATGACACCAGCGTCAACATTGGCCGGCGAGTTAATCTCGGGGTCGTCGAGAAGGAGCAAGATAGATCGCAGAACAGACTCCGCCCCTTGTAGAGGAGACCACCGCTCGGTCGCGCTTTCGCCCGACATGAGGTCCTCGCCCGGCTTGTGGAGGATGGAGATACAGAGCTGCCCGTCAGGGTAGATGTTTGGGTGGAAGATAGGCTTCAGAAATCGGAACTTGGGTGGTGAGTAGGGGTAATCATGGGGAAAGAGCATCTCGGCCTGCGATCCAGTCAGCAAAAGCCCCGAGCTCCGGCAGTAGCATAGTTCGAGTCCATTGTGTCAGGGCCAACCAACCTTGAGGTAACCACCATTGAAAGCGCTGTCAGGGTTGACCACCATCAGAGCAAGTTGCCAACGGAAAAGGTTGGTCTCGTCGACCTGTACAGTCTCGTCAGCTGTGTGCCATGGTGGCTTTGGGACATCGCGTTTCTACACACATCAACTCGAACCCACTTCTCCGACGACACCTGCTTGAGGTCCCCCATGATGCGTTGCTTAGCCGCAGCGGACGACGGCCTGTCGGTAGACATGATGGATGGCTTGCGGCTTGTTAGGGTGGAGGTCAAGGCGTGGCGGTAGAGTTGTCGACGTCAAGACAGAGTATTTATCGTGGGCGACGGTTTCGGAGACGGCACTGAGTGAAGTTGTTGTTGGTAGGTGAGCCGTTTTGGGCTAGTTAGTGTGGTCTCGGTCGTCGAGGCAGTCGGGAGTGGGTTGACTCGAAGGACTCGTGTTGGCGGATGCAGGTGGAAGTCAGTGGAGGCGAGAGGGCGGAGGACAATAGGCGGTCTCAGAGCGGTGGTGGTGGTGGCGGCTCGGTGGTGCGGGAAACAAGAGTGAATGGCATTCAGCACACAGAGGGCTTGAAAGGAAATCTGGAGAAACGGAAGAAAAGACGCAGGATGATAAAGAGAAGAAAGAGATGGTGGTTTAAGAAAGTTGGACCAGCGCAGGCGCCATTGCAGATCAGGGCAGGAAGGGGCCGCGCCCGCCGCACCTTGAAGGCCGGGTTCCAAGTCGGCCTAAGCGCGATAAGCCCCCACCACGCAAGGACAACAATAGATGAGATGATACATTGTTGACTGCATGAGCCGAAGGGTAGCAGCAGGAGCGAGACGGTAATTAGCGACACACAATGGTCGACAGGCCAGTCAACAACAGGCAACTGTTCCCTCCATCGCCTTGCATAGCCAGGGCACGCTTTGGTGGGCAACTTGCGCGAAACACCAACCTATTCATCTCTCAAGATGACGACTGTCTGTCTGTTGGTGGGGCCCTCTGATTTCAAATGAGACCGTCCCGTCATCGCCCTCAGTCAGGGTCAGTCATCTGACTCAGCACTCAGGGCCCGAAACTTCAGCTGTCGCTGCTAGCAAAATGTAGTAGGCTACCCGGCTGTCTTGAATAAGAAACCTAGAGCACCACCTAGATTTCGAAAAGTTGTCATTCAAAGTCACAAAATTAAAAGAAAGAAAAGAATAGACACGATTTCGTTTCCTTTTACGTATTGAAGTTTTGGCGCTAACGTGCAGCGCCTAGGGATGAAGCAATTGAAATACATATCATTAGCCGGGCATACATTCATCAACAAAACTTATGGGAGAATAAGAATAAAGATAAGCTGATGTTTATTTGAGGCTACCGAATATCTAGTCATAAAACACATATTTCTCCATCGATAGTTTTATGTTGTCTACACTTCTCCTCCCACTACTTTCATGCAACAACATCGAAGCAGCTAAAGATGCCCGCTGTCAAGCATGCCTTAAGCGGGCACAACAGGCCTTCTGGCAGGGGGAGGGCTGGTGATCACAGGGTCAAGCAAAGTAAAATATGAAGCAGGAAGACAGGATCGCGAGTACTTTTGACAAACTCGTTCTCATGATGACACCAGACCATCTCACGGGCACAGTGTAGTAGGTGATTCGCATAGCGGCATGGTCCGTTGCAAATGCCAGTCCAAGAGCGAGGACCGGAGACGGCCTGCCCGATAAGATAAAACTGGGATCGGTGCCGAGGCAAGCCGATCCCCGATACCTACTTAAGTACTTAGTAAGTGCTTAATGCCTTGAGCAGGTCTTAGACAGACACGCTGCCTTCACCCTAAGACTAAGAGCGAAGGCGCGTCATCCCGGTCTACCGCGTCACAAAAAAGACGGGAAGGCACAAGTCATGTGGATCGGTTAGACAGTGAATGTCTTACCGAGGGCACGCGACCTCAAAATGGAAGTGGTCGCCTACTTGTTTGCCGACCAGGACGGGCTGAGGCATCAAGTCAGCTCACTCAACCCACCATCAGTGCTCTCCTTTGTTTTCTGACGGCTGCCTATCTACATAGATAGGTACTCGACACAACCGATTCTTTCATGTTTCTTTCGCATCCGTCAGCCCGCCGGATCCTCACCGTTGCTTACCTGCTCCTGCCTGGTTTGAGCCATGCCATTTCCATTCGCCGCGGTATGCGAACTGCTCCAAAACCTCGAGAGTGACCGCAGGCGCAAACGAAACCAAAAAGGAGACCGAACAATTGTCGACGACTGGTTTGCGCGGTACCGAAGAGAGCTAGATGAGGATACCGACAAGAGCGCATTGCTATCCACGCTGTTGCCCGAACGGCGCACTGATCGAGTATTCGGCATCAAGGAAAGAACTTTGCAAGGAAAAATTGCAAGAGCACTGGTTCTCGGTCAAACGAGGGTCAAGGAGTTGAGCAGGTGGTCCATCCCAGGATTCGGCTTGGACCTTGGTGAATGTGTTGAAAAAGTCCTTCAGCAAACTCCAAACCCTCGAACAGCGAGTGTGACGGTAGAAGAGATCGACACTATTCTCCACGCCTTAGCAGCCAAAAACTCATTCAGCTCACCGTCAGTGGTGTCCTCGGGAGCCCCGTCCATTGGCTCCTCGTATGCGAAGCATGATGGACCTCTCGAGGCATTATTCCGCAGGTTGTCGGCAACAGAGGCAAAATGGGCCACGAGATTAGTCCTCAAGAGCTTCCTCCCACTCGTCATCCCGGAATGGCTGGTCTATGCTCGCTGTCATCGCCTCCTGCCTACCATTATGAAGATACACGATAACTTCCTTGTCGCAACACGTCTGCTGGAGCAGGAGCGCACCCGTGTGACATTTGGAGAGATTGAGCAGGAAGACCTACCGCGCCTACTCAAACCACAAATGGGTGTCAAAGTTAGCCGCCAAACTTGGCTCAAAGGCCGCAGCATCAAGAATTGCCTAGAAATGGGCACAGGGCTCATGAGTGTTGAGACAAAGATGGATGGGGAGTACTGTCAAATCCACATTGACCTAACAAAAGGGGCGAACTGCATACAAATCTTTTCGAAGAGCGGAAAGGAGAGCACTAATGATAGGAAAGGGCTGCACAATGCTATAAAGTCTTCCTTGGGGCTTGGCCACCCCGGGTGCAAAATCAAGCATTGCGCTATTCTTGAGGGCGAAATGCTCATTTATGATGACAAGAAATCAAGCATCATGGGCTTCGACAAGATACGGAAGCATGTCAGCAGGTCTGGACGCTTTATTGGCACCAACGAGGACAGCCAGGCTCACGACTGGGAGCACTTGATGATAGTCTATTTTGATGTGCTTCGCATTGACGACGATTCTTTCCTCAATGTTCGGCATTCAGTTCGATTCTCCCGCCTCTGCCGATTGGTACAGTGTCAGACAGGGCGGGCAGCGCTTGTGCAAAGGCAGATCATCAATTTTTCGTCGCGGTACGCTGCTGAAGAACTCCGAGAGGCTTTTGCTTCTACGATAGTGAAGTGGCAGGAAGGGCTTGTGCTCAAGCCTGATGAGCCATATTTCAGCTTCGGTAGCAGCAAGCGAAAATATGCGTCTTGCTGCGTCAAGCTAAAGAAGGGGTTCGTCAAGGGCATGGGTGATGTCGGTGATTTTGCAGTGGTCGCCGCACGATATGATGTTACCAAAGCAAAGGTGCTGCAGATGCCAAACGTCAAATACACCCATTTCTACCTCGGTTGCCTTACGAACCATGAAGACGTCGACCGGTGGAATGCACGGCCAGAATTTACGGTTGTCAACGAGATTGAGATAAATGCTACTATGCTCGAGCAATTCAGGAGGACCTGGTTCACAGACACAGTCTCATTGGGAGATGACAAGGCACCGATCCTTACCGTTCCACCTGGCATCGCCCAAGAAAAGCAGATCACCGTTGTGTTCACGGAGCCAGCTGTCTTCGACATGACTTGCTTCTCTTTCCATAAGGAGTCCAACACAAAGTTCTGGAGCTTGCGATTTCCCTACGTTTCGAAAATACACCTCGACAGAACCTGGAAGGATTGCATAAATTTCCAGGCGCTTCAAAAAATGGCGGAGGAGGAGACAAAGGCTCCGGGAAAAGAAGATAGCCAAGAGTTGGCACAGTGGATTGAAGCCTTAGAGCAAGCTGAGCCGAAGACAAGAAAAGCGGCTTTTCGTGAAAGCCAGTCGACAGAGGCAACGGCGAGCACATCTGCCTCTCAGCTCACTACACCACAACGCAGCATTGAGCAGTCACCACTCAGGCCACCTCTTGCCAGTGTCATCTCTGCTGTGAAGCCCGGATTGCCGACGCCTCCCACGTCGTCAGCAACACGAGCTGCGGTGGACTCCAGTCCCACTCAGCAATCTTCTCGTAAGCGACGGAATGAACAATCGTTGGCCTCACCGCGTCGAACCAAAAATAGAAAGCATGAACCGGAGATCATAGACTTGACATCGCCAACGCTGTCTAATAGCCGTCAACGCCAGGCGCTCGAGGACATCACTTTGGCGCCTTCTTCGCAAGGGAACCTACCAACAAACTCTGTACTACGCGTGCCTAGCGGTGCGACAGCATACGAGGTTGCAGACGACAGCAAGCCCAGGCCGCCTCCACAGACTGTGCCGACGCTGTCTGTTTCAAGCCCTCCTCAGCTTCAGAGTGTTGTCCCAGTGGAGGTTACCCCAGTGGAGGTTAGCCCAGGAGAGATTATCCCAAGAGAGATTATACCAGGAGAGATTGACCAAGTAGAGGTTATGCCACAGGAGTTTATGCCACAGGAGTTTATGCCACAGGAGTTTATGCCACAGGAGGTTACGCCACTGGAGGATACCCAACTGGAGATTATCCCAATGGAGGGTTTTCCAAGGGGGGTTAGTCCACGGGAAAAGGTGTATTGGCCCTCGCCATCGTCGTGCATATATGCTGGCAGCGTTGGCGCGTTGGCGGGCTTCTTTGTGCTACTTTCACCATGCATCGCACAAATCCCCTTCCTCACGGAGGACATGTTACCAGCTCACGGGGTTGGCGCTGTGTTCACCGATATTCCGTCATGGCTTGCGTCCAACGCGGTGCGAGCCAGCGGCACGAGGAGACCCCGGAGGCTTGTGCTTGTTGAACAACGCCGAAGGGAAGCCACGAACACGTTCCTGAAGGAGCTGGAATCCAAACCTTTGCGCAGGCGGAACGGTCAAGCTGAGATTATCCTGGCGTACGACTGGCGGCTTTTGGAGGCTATCACCGATGAGGAGGGTAGAAATCAGAGGAGCGATGGTTGTGGTACTAGGCAGACGGCGAGGACAGGTGCAAACCGCGAAGAAGTCTGGAGAAGGCATTATTTCGGGTGTGTTGGTGAGAAGAGGGATGCTTAGAGACGCGAACAGAAATTAACTTGCATTGGGTTTGGGAAGCATAAGCATGGGCGAAGAGGGCATATTGCATTGCATGGTACTAAAGCGTTGATTTACCAACATGGCTGGATATGGCATCTCATTGGGAATGTTAGATAAGGAAGCATAAGGAAACCTACGCGAATCCCACTTAAAACCTCAATGCTTGTTTTTCCCCCTCACTTTTCCACGAGTAGCCACACAGTCTATGATTTCTCCTCCTTGTCATACAGCTGCAGATACGATGCCCTCAGCCTCATCTGCAGATGCTCATCCGCAGTAATAGCCTTCCTCTCCACATCGGGATTTGCGCCTCGGGACGCCAAGTCCGCACCGTCTGTAGGTTCGTGAGCCCTGACCCTGTCGCTCGGGACAGCCTCCAGCGTTGTCGTCCCGACGGGGTGGCAGAAGAAGGCAATGCTGTACCGCGGCTCGGCGTCGCTCTCCCCGCTCAGCTGGCTCCCGCACACGACCCTGTGTACGGTGGACCGCAGAAGCCCGTTGGTCCAGTAGCTCAGCAGGTCGCCGATGTTGACCAGGATCGGCGGGCTGGGGTCGTCCTCGGTGCCGGGCGGCGACACGGGCACGGGCGCCCACGAGCCGTCCGGCAGGCTGACCTCGAGCCCGGCCTGGCCCCTGAGCCGGAAGAGCAGCGTGATGCTGCCGTAGTCCGAGTGGGCGCCCGCGCGAACGTCCTCGGCCGCGTCGTCCTCGCCCAGGGACTGCGGCGGCGGGTAGTACAGGAAGCGCAGGATGTTGCCGCTTGGCCCGCCCTCGCGGAGGTGCCGGTCGCGGAAGAAGGTCGGCGGCTGCACGTTTAGGCCGATTCCGAGTAGGTGGTTTATTTTGAGAGAGAGGTTGTAGCAGAGATCGTCTGTGGTGAGTTAGTTTGTTTGGACTTGGAGAGAAAAGAGGACGCATGCCTCGGAGACGCTGGACATACAGAAGTCACTGTATTGGCTTTCGTAAGAGGCGACGCTCTCTGGTATGGGCTGTTGAGCTTTGCCATTTTCAAAGGTGCCGAAGTTGAAGGCCCTGGATTTGGTACTCTGTTGTCAGTAACCGATACTAACTAGAGGCCAAAGGTTCTCTTCACGTCCTCTGGGGGGCCATCTTACTCCTTGAGGTCTCCGACCTGTGAGATGTCAGTCTTGTATCCATGTTGACATGCCGACAATGACGTACCTTCTGGTTCTTGGGATCCAGTGTCTCATACTTCATGCCGCCCCAGCCACGGTTGTTCTTCTGGATAGTGCATTTTTCCTTTTCCTCCACCGGGGATTCAAAGAGCTTCTTGCCCTGTGATTCGCTCCATTAGCATGAATCGATAACAGAAGGTCGGGGCTGGTAGCATACTAGACTAAAAGCATTTTCTACAGCTTCTGCTGATATATCGGCGCCGGTGTTCTTGATGTAGACGAAGCCGTGCTCTACCGCTGCATCGACCAGTTCTTTTGCCACCTTGAGCTGTGCATCTTCGCCTGAGGCGGATATGTCGATGAGGGGAATATTTGCAGCGGACGCCATAATTTTCACAGAGTGACTGGGACTTGTAGTTGAGATATTGCGAAGAAAGAGGTGAGAAAAGAGAAAGACGGCAGGTTCATGTCTGAGGATGCCGGTTTAGTGGGGTTCAAGATAGACGGCCTTGGAAGTGAGGAAGAGTGCACAACATCGAATTAGCATCTATGTTACGAATGTCCTATGAGCAGTGGTCTGGTTTCATTCTGTCTCTGTACACCAACACCTCGTATTCCCAGGAATTTCGCGCCCTGAAGTGACTCACTCTTAGTTATGCTGTGCTGCAATACATGAATAGCCTGGTGTTGAGGTCCGAGTCTCTGATTTTGGGAACTTGTACTTTGGTACTTTGGCATATCCAGCTTACGTACACACATGCGCATCCCGGTCGGTCCCTTGTACTTGAGCTTCGTAAGAGAAGGCTGGCCCGTGCTTGTTGGTCCCTGCCGGGCCTGCTTGGCCTGGTGGAAACCAGCCCAGTGAGCGAGCTTAGCTTCCCTTCCAGTGACGATCTAGCCGTGCCATCCAATTTAGAGCCATTCGAGTTCGCGACGTGCCTGGGCTGGGCTGCAGTTCCAAAATGGAAATGGAACTTCCAAGTTCCTGCGAGCTTATCCCACCACCATTTCATCCAGCTCTGGATCTGCCCGGGCACGGTTGACTGCCAGCCTGTTTTCTTCCTCCCATCCTCTCAACAAACCATCATCATCACCGTTTACAACCACCCAATCGTCTCATCCATCCATCGTGTCCATCTCACCCTTTCCTTCCAGCATCGTTTCTCCATCAGCAGCTTCGCATCGTACCGTGTTGCGTCTGCTGCCGGGTGTTGCCCTGCGTCGAGCTGCATCACAGCACACCACAGCGCAGCACACCACACGGCACAGTACAGTCCAGCACTAGGAACAGTCGCTCGCATCTCTCGCGCTGCGTGGCCCTGCCGTGCGTCGAGCTGAGCTGAGCGAGCTGATTGTGTCTCGCCTCGCATCCCTTCCTCCCCGCGAAACCACCACTCATTCGTCTTACTCTGCGTGCCGCAAACGCCAATTCGGCTGCGCGACTCACAAACAGCCAACACACCATCAGATCCTGCAGTCAATCACATCCAACCAACTCCCCCTCTAGCGCCACACGGCGCATTTCATTCCCTTCCCTTTGTCACGATGGCCGCCTCGCCATCCTCCAGGGCGGCCACGCCCGACGAGCCACCAAGCTCTCCCCCAGCACACATGTCCCGCCTCGAGAGGTCTTTCATGACCAACGTCACCGAGGACGAAGACCGCTCCAAGATGGGCACCCCCGAACCTGGCACGCGCCGTCGAGGTAGACACAACGCCAACAGCCAGCCCTCCATCGGCAAGGTTAGGCATCTCAAGAAGGACGATGGCGAGCCTCTCTGGCGAGTCGACATCCAGCATGACTTCCTCAAGGCAGTCTTCGACAACGACAGGGCCGTCTTCACCAACAGCTGGGAACCAAGCAAGCCCAAGCAGTGCTTCGCCGACCTCTACATCGACACCATGTCAAGAAGCTCAAAAACCAGCAAGGTCCTGCGCGACAAACTGCTTAGCGATCGGGAAGCCGCCAAGGGCATGGCCATGGTCTGTCTTCTTGTCAACATCGGTCGCATGAATACCACCCTAAATTGTACGTGGCCCTTAACACCCCCATCACGCTCCTGCAATATTTGTCCAAGACTGATTCATTTGGTCCATGTACAGTTTTCCCCGAGATGCGGGCTCAACTACGAACATATCATGCTATTCCATCGCTCCAAGCACGACAAGACCCGAACTCATACAAGCAACTGCAGGATGCTCCACGGTTGAAATCAATCTTGAAAGGCGGCTCGGAAGACCGTGTGGAGCCGACTGCCCTTGACGCCATCAAGCAGATGAACGTCCCCAGAACCAACCCTGTGAATCTCTTGTTTGTCATATGTACTTCGGCTGCTAAGATCGCTGAACTGCACTTCCCACCCGGCGGTGAGTTCCATGATCTCATCATGAAAACGGACACCAGCAGCACCTCAAGGGCTCGTGCGTTCTTGTGGATCATGTGGTTCTACCTGGAGTCGGACTTTACGGAGGAGGGCTGCATGGAAAACCCTTTCGGTGAGGGTGTCGACTACGGCGTGGATGTGGCCAACCAAGGTGTTCCCCGTCTTGAGCAGCTGTCACGGACAGAGATGGAATACGAAAATGTCGACACCCAAGAGGAGCTGGACTTCGGGCTTCAAAAGCAGGCCATGAGGAAGAAGATCATCGAGGCAGATCAACAGTATGCCATCGAGTCCAATACCAAGCGTGGAGCTGCAAGAGCACGGATGTTCCCGGCCGGAGACGAAGGCTCAACAATGGGCATCCTGCCTAGAATCCGGCCCTCGAAGCACGAGTCCGACATGGACAGCGTCCGCTCGACCCCTCCGCCACGGGGCCGACCACAAAAAGAAGGCGTCGCTGGCTCCAGTCGCCGGGGTGGCGCGCCACTCAAGTATCAGATATTTGAAGGATCTTCCCCAGGCGGACCGCAAATGATTGAGGGCATAGTCCCAAGAAAGCCTAGGCCGCCAACAGCACACCAGATAGCTGTCGAGCGCAATCGATCCCAGCGCGTTGAGTACATTCTGGATAAAGGCATCAGGAAGCGGCACAAAAAGTCGCGTCGCCTTCGCAAGACAGATGGCGCCGTCATTCGAGCCGCAAAGCGTGTGCGGCAAATGGAAGACCCGTTTGAGGACAGCGAGGGAGAGGAGAACATCAGCGCCATGAAGCACCATGTCTTGGTGGGCCCTTCAGCCTTCGCTCCCGGCGTGGATCCCGTCACGGCAAGGAAGACTGCTTTCCGGGAAAGGGGCCTCGGCGGTCTGGTGTCCCTGGTCACTGAACAGGACGATTTTGGCGAGGAGATGGTAGCCTACTCAGCAGCGCTACGCCGAGCCACCCGACGTCTCGACAGATGGGAGCGTCAAACTGGTCCCGACGTAGGACCAGTCGCTCCAATCAAGAAGGCCAGGCCTGAAGCCGCGAACGACGGCAGAGACCCCGACGAAACAGAAGAGGAGCTCGACGCGACAGGCTTCAGCCTGGATGGGAGCTTGCTGGCACCTAGGGGGCTGTCCCGGAGCAAGTCTAATGGTGTGCCCGCCAGTTCCAATGGTGATGTTGCCATGGAGGACGCAGAGGATCTCAATGAAGAAGATAAGGAGCTTCTGGGCATAGCGAGCGACCGTGAGGACGGGGACGGGGACGGCGATGGAGACGCGGAAGACGAAGAGCTTGACGACATAGAGCTTACTATGCTCGGTCGGAAGGACGTCTCTGACTCGGATTAGAAGAAACGTCAGTAGCTGTGCCAGCTGTGGAGCACACCGTGTAGGCCGCCGCCTACGCCGCCGCATGGGCCGCATTGTAGCCCTCGGATAATATGCTAGAATGAGCAGCAAAAAATTGGGGGCGTTTACAGGGTGGTCATTCTCGAGCAAGACCCCTGGGTATTATGGACATACTGCAACCGACAGGCTCGCTTTATCTTCACACAAAAGGGCGGCCTAGTTGGCTGTCGGGTCAAAAGGAAATTGTGGAGATACAGACTATACGACTTTCTTCACGTTTGGACAAGAAGAACCGGCTTTTTTGTTTTTGTTTTTCTGCGACTGTCTGATGGCGGCGCATTGGTGTGGCTGCCGATAGTCGCACGCAGATACCATTATTTGGAGGGGCGCCTGAGGGTTCGACGTCCATGTAGGAACACGCTGTTTCCTCTTCTTCACCAAGGTGTTGAAGGACATGCAGTCAACAGGCAGTTTGATAGACTGCTACATGTACGAGATTAGAGAAAAGTACGACTTAGCATTCAGATTCGCCTTGAAACATCCCGTGTGTGAACTATTATGGGAGCCTCGATGTTATTGAAAGTATGTACTAGTTTGTAGATTCACGCTATGTATACTGCTCGGTAGAGTCCTTGAGATCACATTGATTAAGTTGTTCATAGACGCAAACGATACTTGAGGTGTGGTGGTGATCGTTACGGGAACTCAACCAACTGACGAACGCCCATTGGGTTGACAGTGGAGCACTCACACAATTACACCCATCCAATATACTACCAACAAATAGTATTGTGAAGCTTTTGTGCTACGAAGCTTACCAAGGCTCAGAATGAAACGTGCCTCCTTTTGTTTTCTACTTTTCCACGACTGCCTGCCATCTCTCTGTTGTTGATGTTGTTCAGGGGTTTTGGCTACCAAACTGCCACTCGGGAGCAAACCATTATTGAACGGACTTACCGGAGTCCCCGAAATCCCAGGGCGGAGCTCTGACCCGGGACCTGGGAGAGCATCTCGACGGCCCCACGGCTAGGGGAGGAAGGGAGGAAGGGACCATGGCGCAAACGAGTCGAGTCGGTGTGGGAGTTCGATGAAGCGGGACAATGAGCCCCTCCGTCTTACGCGCGCACACACACACGTGTGTCGGAGTTCACCTCTTGATTGGCACCACAAGCAGCAATTCCGAGCCCCGTAAAAGCATCTATCTGCCTACGATCGACCGAGCCTTTTGTGTTTTGACTCATTGATGGGGGACCCTGTGTTCGGTGCCGAAACGGCCACGCTATCCTTCTTTCCCACTCTTACACACCTCCTTCCCAAACGGGGAAAGGCCACGAGTCCCGGGGTGTTGAGCCGTAAATACGGGCTTAGATGCGAGGTGGTGTGGTGGGTGTGCCCTCGAAACCAGGAGTGCGTGCCCACCGCCCGGTGCTCGCGCCCATGCTATGCCGTGCCATGCCATGCCCAATGCCCATGCCAGCAGCTTGCCATGCACGAGGAGGCGTGACGGGCAAAGTGTCTGCTGCAGGTATGGGCGTCATCACTCGGCCGCTTGCATTAGCAGTCCTCTTCAACCTTTGTGCTCTGTCCTGCTCTATTCTGCCTTGCCCACTGCCGCAAAAGTTCAACAAGACGTTGCGGTGCCCAAGCGTGGAATCCTTGGAACGGGAAGGGGCAAGGAGGAGCAGGGGGGTTCGGATGATTGCGCTGCGGTCTTTGCGAGTTGCTCTCGCACCGAGCACGACGGCTGTTCCCATGCGTGCTGGGGCGTGTAAGCAATCATGCCGACAACCGCAAACGAGGAAACAGGAGGCTCCTCTGCAATCCTTCGATGATCTGCCGCGTCTCGTTGTCGCTGTCGTTGTCGCTATGTGTTGCATCCCGGATCCCTTTCCGTGGCACTAGACTAGAGGTGCCGTCCCAGCCGAGCGAAGCTTTTTAGGCCTCCTGGCTTGCTCTTCGGGAGCCCGGGGTTGCTTTTCGAGAACAAATGGGGAGGCCGAATGAAGAGTGGGCTTCCTTTTTTTTCGTCTCTCCCTTCTCTGTTCGCTGCTGTGGGGCGTTGACAGTCTAGCAATTGTGATCCCTGTCTGAGCTCCTCGGCTTGGCCTGGGGATCTTGGTGGGAACCCTCGAAGTCTATCGATTACTGAACCTTGGCAAATTGAGTCTCTTGCTCTGAGGTGTCTGTGTTTCAATCGCGAGCCACCATCAGCCCTGAACCTTGACCTGAACCTTAGGAGCTTCTTCAGACGACCAACTTTGGGACTGGGGGTGGTTTTGCTGTAGAGTTACATGTTCGATGAGGCGTTCTCGTCGATGACGGACCTCACTCCACCCGCGGTTGAAATGATAAGTCGCCGTGAGACGAAGCCACAAACATTGGGAACTAGGACAATGATATCGGCTCGAGATAGCAAAACCCGGGTCCATGGGAATTGTTTGATTGTCTTGGGGCGAGGCCTACGCAAGCAACATTGAAGCTTTTTGTGTTCAAAAAAGCAGCAAGGGAAATACTGTGGGTCGACCAGGGGAGGTCGAGAACATCATAGCTGCGTACAGTGGGCGTCTCCCCCACCGGGACCCATTGGCCCCGATGGACCCACGATAGGTGGTCCTGCCTGGCTTCCCGCAGCAGGCACGCCAGGGCAAGACCAAAAGCAAGTTACCAAGCAGGAGCGCAGGAGTCTTCTTCGGCCCACTAGCCTGCTGGATTAGCAATCCGGCTCGGGGTGCCTGAGTCGCTGCCAATCCCGGCCTGGGAGAGGGACGACGGTCAACATTCATATCAATGTCGAAACGCCCCGTCCCGTATATTGCTTGCTTGTTCCGCCGTGACAGACACACTGACCTCAGGGAGTCATCCGAGCAGCTCCCCCCCGAATATCTCGGACACTTCTCGCCTATTGATTCCTTTTTATAATTACCCCATCAGATCAGACCGTGCTACTTTTGTGCGGTGCCTGGCAGGGCTGCCCAATACGAATTGTGTTTCTGTTTCTTGTGGGGATTAACGACAATCCCTTTGAACTCGTTCATATCTGCTGCGCACTACCCTAGTTGTGTCCCAACAATTGTTGAAGGAGAGGAACAAGAGGTAAAACCCAGCCGAATCCCGCCTCGGAGCAGAATACCAGGAACGGAACGGCCTTCTTTTGTTTTATCTCTTCCTTACCACCCACCCCAGTCCTCACTGGCAAGAATCTGGCATTGGGACTGAGACGGGCACAGGTCCAATCACACACAAGGTAAAACAATCCCATCCCGACTCCGATCCCAAAGAGCCGGATACGACCCAGACTACCCGACTACTGCTGTGGTGCTCGACTGGGGGGCCCAACGGCGAGACGGACTAGGCAGCGTAGCCCGCTTTTATGCTAGTGCAACGGTCCTGGCCAGTGGACTCGGACCGGACTCCAGAAAGCCGTGCGTACAGCATTGAAAGTGCTTTTCTGTTGCATGGCGTATTATTGCTGTACATACAGCGGGTTCCGCCAGGCAGGGGGTGGAGGGGCTAGATGGTGGCGGCAAGCACCAGTTCGGCCATCAGGCAGGCGGTGGGCTCAACACCTGGGCACCTCCCAATTCCGGCCGCGCTACGGCGACCAAGAGTCTCCAGGGTCATCATCGATCATTCACTCACCCTTTCCTTCATTAATAATACCGATATTTCTGCTTTGCGTCAGTCCACGTCTGCCTGTCACTTCTCTGACATTTGTGTCTCTAGTAATACTATACCTTGTCGCTCACTCACTCAAAAGGCTCACTCACTTGTTCACCACTCACCAGCCACCTCTGGGTTCTGAACTCACAGTGAGAGCAAGTTGAGCCCGTCGCATACTAGATGCGGCAAGTGGGGAGGAAGCCGGTTTAATTAATCAGACTGCGTCCTCGCAGTCCAGTACGGATAGAATATGGCGCCATCAAGACAGTCTTCAAGGCCGTCATTAAGGAAAACATCAAGCGTCGCCAGCTATGATCGAGATATGCAGCCAGCAGATCCCCTGGCGAGGGTGACCAGCATGAACTCGGAGAGAGAGCAGGTCGAAGACGAAAAAGAAATCGCAGAGGCCGCATTGCAGGCCCACAGCGTTGACCGGGATGACGACGACGACGACGACGATGCCGGTGAGGGAATGTACGACTACCACTCTGAAAGTGACAGCAACAACGAGAAGGAAAAGGGAAAAGCCACGACTGAGACGCGGCAGGAGGTGCACCGGACCAAGAGTTATGCGACGGATGCCAGCGCCACAACCCAGGCGACAAGTCACCACCTGCCAGACGAGCAGGCCAAGAAGCCATGGTACAAGAAGATCAACCCCCTGAGATGGGGCAAGGTGCCGCCGGTGCCTGAGGAGCGCGAGGTGTCGCATGAGCATAAGGCCAGCTTCTTCAGCCAGCTCTTCTTCGCGTGGCAGGGCCCGCTGATGGTGACGGGCTACAAGCGCCCGCTGGAGCAGAAGGACATCTGGTCCGTCAACCCGGACCGGAGCGTCATCAAGATGTCCAAGGAGCTGAACGCCGCCTTCAAGAAGCGCATAGAAGCCGGCAACAAGTACCCGCTGCTGTGGGCGCTGCACGAGGTCTACTTTTTCGAATTCTGGCTCAGCGGCGCCTGCCAGCTCTCGTCCACCATCATGCAGGTCATGTCGCCCTTCACCCTGCGCTACCTCATCCAGTTCGCGACAGATGCGTACGTGGCGCAGACAACGGGCGGCCCCGCGCCCAATATCGGCAGGGGGCTAGGGCTGGTATTTGGTGTGACGGCCATGCAGATATTACAGAGTCTGGGGACGAACCACTTCATCTACCGGGGTATGCTCATCGGTGGCATGTCAAGAGCTGCCCTGATCAGCTTGATCTACGAGAAGTCCATGGTTGTGTCGAGCCGGGCAAAGGCGGGTGGCAGGTCGCTCGCTGACAACCCAGAGAATGGGAGCGAGGCTGTCAATGCTGATGAGAAGCCGGGTGAGAAAAAGAAGAAAAGCAGCAAGAAGGACAAGAAACAGGACAATGCTCCTCCGCCCAAGGCTGGCGTGCTAGGAGACGGCATCGGCTGGGGCAACGGTCGGGTAGTCAGCTTAATGAGTGTCGACACCTACCGAATCGACCAGGCCTGCGGCCTCTTCCACCTCATCTGGACCGCCCCGCTGTCGTGCCTCATCACGCTCGCACTTCTCATCGTCAACTTGACGTACAGCGCCCTCTCAGGCTTCGCTCTGCTGGTCCTCGGCATGCCACTGCTCACCAGGGCCATCAAGAGCCTGTTCCGGCGCCGCATGGTCATCAACAAGGTGACGGACCAGCGCGTGTCGCTGACGCAGGAGATCCTGCAGTCGGTGCGCTTCGTCAAGTACTTTGGGTGGGAGAGCTCATTCCTGGGGCGGTTGGCTGAATTGCGCGGCAAGGAGATCGGCATGATCCAGCGCCTGATGTCGCTGCGCAACGCCATCATGGCCGTGTCGCTATCGCTGCCCATCTTCGCCTCTATGCTGTCCTTCATCACCTACACGCTCTCGCACCACGGCCTGGCCGCCGCTGAGGTCTTCTCCTCCCTCGCCCTCTTCAACGGCCTGCGCATGCCCCTCAACCTGCTGCCACTTGTCATCGGCCAGACCACTGACGCGTGGAACTCGCTCAAGCGAATCGAGGAGTTCCTGCGGCTGGAGGAGCAGGCCGACGAGGCTACCTTCAAGGCCGACGCGCCCAGCGCCGTCGAGATGCGCGACGCGAGCTTCACCTGGGAGCGCACCCCGACGCAGGAGAACGACCACATCCCCGGCGGCGGCAAGAAGCAGGGCAAGAAGCCGCCCAAGGAGAAGCCGCAGGCCGAGGTCGTCGACAACGGCAGCACCCTCGTCGAGGAGCGCGAGCCCTTCAAGCTGCACGACATCGGCTTCGAGATTGGCCGCAACGAGCTGGTCGCCGTCATCGGCACCGTGGGCAGCGGCAAGACCTCGCTGCTTGCCGCGCTCGCTGGTGACATGCGCAAGACGAGCGGTGAGGTGGTGTTGGGTGCCTCGAGGGCTTTTTGTCCGCAATATGCGTGGATCCAGAATACTGTCAGCATTGCACCTTTGAATAGTCCACGTATATTTTCCTTTCTCGGGTCGTGAGATACGCTTCATGAGCTCCACGCTTCTGGGTCATGTCTTTCGGCTTGAGTGACGTTTGCATGGAGATTTTGCTGACCGGAAAATCAAACAGACTCTGAAGGACAACATCCTGTTCGGAAAAGATATGGATCGCTCGTGGTATAAAGAAGTCATCAAAGCGTAAGTACCCTCCCTAGACGAGTCGTAGCACTCAAAGGATCGGGCATCAGATCGATGCCATTGTCGCCCCCTCTCAGACATACGCCATGAGCAAGTTGATCGGTCGAGCCATTACTGACAAGTCGTAGCTGTGCTTTGCAACCCGACCTGGACATGTTGCCCAACGGCGACGCAACCGAGATTGGTGAGAGGGGAATCACGATCTCGGGCGGCCAGAAACAACGATTAAATATCGCCCGAGCCATCTACTTCGACGCCGACATCATTCTCATGGACGACCCACTCAGTGCTGTCGATGCCCACGTGGGCCGCCACATATTCGACAATGCGATCCTGGGCCTGCTCAAGGACAAGTGCCGCATCTTGGCCACCCACCAGCTGTGGGTGTTGAACCGCTGCGACCGGATCATCTGGATGGACCAGGGCCGTATCCAAGCCATCGACACCTTCGACAACCTCATGAAGGAGCACGTTGGCTTCCAGCAGCTCATGGAGACGACCGCGGTGGAGGAGAAGGAGGGGGGCGCCGAGATCGCCCAGATGCCCGATGCCAACGAGGCCAAGGGCAAGAAAAAGAAGGGCAAGACCCTGATGCAGTCCGAGGAGCGCGCAGTGGCCAGCGTGCCATGGTCAGTGTATGGAGACTATGTCCGCGCGTCGGGGTCGCTGTTTAACGCGTTCCTGATCTTCGTGCTGCTCGTCGTCTCGCAGGCCGCGAACATTATGACGAGCCTCTGGCTGTCGTGGTGGACATCCGACCAATACAACCTCTCGCAAGGAACATACATCGGCATCTACGCCGGGCTAGGCGCCGTGCAAGCCTTGCTTATGTTCAGCTTCATGGTCACCCTGACGATAGTCGGCACCTCTGCATCTAAGAGCATGCTCCGTGACGCCATCACGCGGGTCCTCCGCGCCCCAATGTCCTTCTTCGACACGACGCCGCTGGGCCGCATCACGAACCGCTTCTCGAGGGACGTCGACGTGATGGACAACAACTTGTCCGACGCTATGAGGATGTACTTCTTCTCCGTGGCGGCCATCATGTCGACCTTTGCGCTCATCATCGCCTACTTCCACTACTTCGCCATTGCGCTGGTGCCGCTTTTCTTCCTGTTCATCTTCGCGACGAGCTACTACCGCGCTTCGGCCCGCGAGGTAAAGCGTTTCGAGTCCGTCTTCCGGTCAAGCGTCTTCGCTAAGTTCGGAGAGGGCTTGTCCGGCGTGTCATCGATCCGGGCGTATGGCCTGAAGGACCGCTTTATCGACAACCTGCGTGATTCCATCGATGAGATGAACGCCGCATACTACCTGACCTTTAGCAACCAGCGCTGGCTGTCCGTACGCCTGGACGCCATCGGCAACGCTCTAGTCTTCACGACCGGTATCCTCGTCGTCACGGAGCGGTTCAACGTGTCGCCTTCGATCGGCGGCCTCGTTCTGTCGTATATCCTTGCCATCGTGCAGATGATTCAGTTCACGGTGCGGCAGCTTGCCGAGGTGGAGAATGGCATGAATGCGGTGGAGCGGCTGCGGTACTACGGCACGCAGCTGGAGGAGGAGGCGCCGCTGCACACAATAGAGGTGCGGCCGTCATGGCCCGAGAAGGGCGAGATCGTCTTCGACAATGTCGAGATGTGCTACCGTGAGGGCCTGCCGCTCGTGCTCAAGGGCCTGGACATGCACGTGCGCGGCGGCGAGCGCATCGGCATTGTGGGGCGTACGGGAGCGGGAAAGAGCTCCATCATGAGCACGCTATTCCGCCTCGTCGAGATCTCGGCCGGCCGCATCACCATCGACGGGATCGATATCTCCACCATCGGCCTCAACGACCTGCGCAAGCGCCTCGCCATCATCCCGCAGGACCCAACCCTCTTCCGCGGCACCGTCCGCAGTAACCTCGACCCCTTCAACGAGCACACCGACCTTGCCCTGTGGTCGGCGCTGCGGCAGGCCGACCTGGTGCCCAGCAACAGCAGCGGCAGCGGCGACGACACGGGGCCGGACTCGCCCGCGGCGGCGACCCCCAAGGACGCGTCGCGGATCCACCTCGACAGCGTGGTGGAGGAGGACGGACTGAATTTCTCACTGGGTCAGCGGCAGCTGATGGCGCTGGCGCGGGCGCTGGTGCGGGGCAGCCAGATCATCGTGTGCGACGAGGCGACGAGCTCGGTGGACATGGAGACGGACGACAAGATCCAGGCGACCATCGCGAGCGGGTTCCGCGGCAAGACGCTGCTGTGCATCGCGCACCGGCTGCGCACCATCGTCGGCTACGACCGCATCTGCGTCATGGACGCGGGCCGCATCGCCGAGCTGGGCCCGCCGCTCGAGCTGTGGCGCGACGAGCGCGGCATCTTCCGCGGCATGTGCGAGCGCAGCGGCATCCGCCTCGAGGACATCCGCGGCGCCAGGGAGGGCATCAAGGCCGCCGAGGCTGAGGGCGAGGCCCAGGGCCTGGACGTCGGGAGGGTGAGGAGCTGGGATGACGAGGAGGCCGGTGGTGAGAAGTCGTGAGTGAGGCTCGAGTAAATGCGCATGGAGGGACGTT
The DNA here is from genome assembly GCA_039880735.1 of Diaporthe australafricana. Lineage (NCBI taxonomy): Eukaryota > Fungi > Ascomycota > Sordariomycetes > Diaporthales > Diaporthaceae > Diaporthe > Diaporthe australafricana. The sequence goes on along the minus strand of JBCEDM010000007.1, from coordinate 3,438,131 downwards.
GTCTCACCTGGCGCATGGCTCATGAGAAGACTGAAGGCTTTCTCGGGGATTAGTGGGGAGTATGGATATAACATGTCGAGAGCGGTTCCTGCATGCATTCATCATCTGAGCTGGCATAGCGTGGTCGCCATGTTTCTTATCGGAGGTCAAAAACTATATCTGATGGGAGCATCCTGTAAATAATTAACGAATCTATGGACTCTCTTCGCTGAGAATGAGCACAACTTAATGATGATACATGCGTACATAGGCACTTACAGCGGAGATTACTCTGAGCAGCACAGAAGTGCTGTTGTTTGATGCTATAAAAGCTTGTTGCAGCGTTCCGCTCAGGCCGAGTCGAGTCGATCTTGACCTGGATTGATAGATAACCCGTCCGCCTCCCAATCGCATGGATTTGTAATGACGGATGAGTTCTGGTCCGGATGAGAAAGGGATGAAAAAATGTTGCCATCCGAGCTGAAAGTGTCGTGATACATATCCCACAGCAGCGCAAACTCCAACCCTCCAAGCCAACGTCAGCAAGACCAACCAACCGATCGCCGTCCCGCGCGCGCGCAGATTATTTCCCCAGCAGTTCCCAGCTGAGAGGGAAACGCGCACGTCCCCTGTGTGTGACCGAATAGTACAGTGCCGCCAGCCAGTGCAGATATCAGCCTCACCTTCTCTTTTGCTTTTCTTGCATTTTTTGGGGGCGCGGCTTTGTGTAGCAGGCAGGGAGGGCCTGTGGCCCCCTCGGCCGAAAACAGGCATTACACAGCAGCAGCCCTGTCAGCAGGGGGGTCCGAACAAGAAGCAATAGGCTTGCTTCGTTACACCAACGAACAGCCAGGGGGGCTGAATGTGCGCTCGGCCGCTTGTGCGACGCGAGACGGTGCTTGTTGCCGTGGATCTGGCAGCTGGCAGCTGTCAATCACGCAGCAGCGCTGTCTACTGGAGACAAGCCACAGAACAGACAACCCACGACTTGCTTGTTTGGACTCAGCCGGTCATGGAGTGCAGATTGGTCATGACTGAGCGAGGTGAAGACAAAGGACATGGACAGTAACAGTTGAAGGAAGAATACTATTAGTAGTAGCAGAGGCAGTAATAATGTGCCCGTGGTTCAAAATGTAACATGCAAGAAAAAGCAACCGAGCCAAGCCGATGCTTGTTTGGATTCCGTATCCCCTAGACGCCGTTCTCAAATGCCAATGCCAGTCAAAAAGCCACTCGTGCTCAAGAAATACGCCTGCGCCTTGCCAGTGGAGGCATGTAAGCATGTTTCTTCTTGCGATCGTCGATCCCTCACAGGCGTCGTGACGTTCTTTTCCCCCATACAGTCCTCCTAGCCATGCCGCGTATGCTGTTCCTCGCCTTCTCTCGCGTATCAACGTGCCATGGTTTAATCCAGCGGGCACAGAGTCGCCTCGCTATCATCCACAGCCGACATGTCGAGCTCCACCCGCGCCGCGCCGTGAGACTCGCCGCTCCGCTCCGAAACCTTGGACAGCTTGGTTTCCAGGCAGGGGACCGAGACCGAGGCGTCCATCTAGAACCGCCCACTCTGCCGGTACGGGTGGTTGGAATTAGGAGGGCCCGTTCGGGAATCAGGCGTCATCCCTTGCGGCGGAAACATCTCCGGGTGGTCGCCAAGCATGTCGTCCAGGAAGGCGCTCGGCGCCCGCCCATTTGTTGGCGCATTCAGGTTGACACTGCTGCTGCTCATGTTGTTCCGATGCAGTGGTACTCTTTGGGGCCCGAAGCCAGGAGACTCGGGAGGAGTGTGGCCGGACACGGCGCGACCGTGTCCGCGAGAGTCGGGCCGCAGGTTGGTCATGCTGATAGACTGGCTGTGGCCCTCCACGTTCTGTGGGGACGAGGTGCCCGCAGCGTAGAATCCGGAGGGCAAGAAACGCGAGTCCCTGTACGAAGAGTCCCTGTTTGGGGTGTCGCGGTATACTGAGTCCCGGTTGCCGGCGCCTGCGGTGGGCGAGAAGAAGAGATTTGTTTGAGAAGGTGTCGCAGACGGAACGGGGCCTCTCGTAGTTCTGCGCACACCTCGTCCAGAGTTCACGTTCTGTGACGAGTCCTGGTCGGTGTATTTGTAAAATGGCGCGGGCGGCGCGGGGAACGCAGCCTTGTCGTTGCCAAGATGCTGCGCCATGGCGGCCTTCTCGACGGAACGATGAAGCAAGCACGCGATGATTGCGCGCCACAACAGCAGAGCGAGTGCGAAAGAACCCAGCACAGCACCGACGCAGATGAAGACGGTGCCGTCAGGCAGCGTGGAGACCTGCATGAAGGGGGCATTCTGAGTAGGAGGCACGGTTGGTGCAGGGTATGTGGGAATGGCCGTGTCGCCGGCAGAAGTAGTGCTCAAAGTGGGCATGTCCGAGTCGACGGACGAGTCACCCGTAGACAGGCTCGGCATGTCGCTGGTGGCCGACGAGTCCGACGAGTCCGATGAGGTCGCCGTCGTGGATTCACTACCGCCGGCCGACGTCTGGCCTATGGTGGGCATGGCATCAGTTGCAGTGGCGGTGGCAGTATCGTCGCCGGTCGTGGTGGCGTCGGTGGTAGCTGTCGTAGTGTCATCCTGAGCCAACGCGCCGGCGGCCAGGAGTGAAAGCGCGAAGGTGGTTGACAGAAGCAGCGAGCGCTTCAGGGAAAGCCGTGATCTCCTCATATTGGCTGTGTGCGGCCGGGCAGCCGAATTGTACTCGTGCAATGACGGAGGACTAGAGGTGGCGTGCAAGCGTTTTCCTTCGTGGTACCGACAGACGAGGACGATGTATTTTTTACGAAGTGCAGGATTGCGCGATTGAGGTTGGACGCCGTGTTCGGTCGGAATGGGGTCTTAGTTGGCCCTGTGTGGCGGCTGTGCAAGGCTCGTAACAGCGCAGTCGAGGGAGGACCAGTTGGTTGGTTGTGCGAGTAACTTCGCGTGTTCGTTCTCGTGCTCGTGGATGGTGGAACGGGCCCACAGCAGACAAAGAAGCAGACCTGAACTAGAGTGGGATATCGATGAGAAGATGATGGGGAGATGATCGAAAGGGACCAAAAACACCAAAAAGGGCAGACGGTGCTCGTCCTCGTTTGTTCACGCCGACAACCCTGGGGTGATCGGATTCTGGGGAGAGTGGAGAGGAATTGGGATCCGCAGCCAAAGCGACAGGCTGAGAGAAAAGCGCCTCGGGACAGTGGGCGACAGCAGGAAGCACCGCTTCAGGAACAGGATTAGCAACAGGCACAGGCGAGGCGCAGGCGGAAAAGGGGTCTACATAGGAGTGTGGTAGTCTGCTGCCGAGTCTAGAGTGGCAAGTGTACCATGTCACTTCGTACTCCCTACCAGCTAGGGGAGGTGGTACAGCACGGTATATGTGCTCCCGCACCTGCCGCCTCCACTCCTAGGTCGCCAATGGGCTCGTGTCTGTGGGATGGCGCCAGATCAAGTGACGGCCCAGTCCCTTGGGAATTGGACCCCTGTCTCGTGTAGGAACAGAAGCAAAAAGAAGCCGTTGCTGCTGTACGTTACGTGCGACAACAACCTTGTCCAAATATGTACTGTAGATGTCCTGGTGCTGGATGAGCTTTTCAATTAACTGTCCACGACTGCTTTCCTCAGTTAGTTCATCAACAGGTCATGTAGTTGAATTTAATGTTTACCTCAGACTCCGCACCAAGCAATGCCAATGTTGGCCTGGAATGCATGCATCTGGTTGCTATGTTGATCTCTCTGACGCTGGGCTGACACGCTGACAGGCCCTTGCATCTGTACTTCAGTTACATACCAATCTGTGCGGCCTAACGAAGCATGCTGGAGACGCTGGAGAAGGCCGTCTGCAGCTAGTCGGTGGCTGCAGAAGCGCATCTTGCGCCGTCTGTGCTGACTAAAGACGAGTACCCAGATAGGATCGCCGTCCCAGTTCGGGTAGCTTGCTAACCGCTTTAGCTCAGCCTGACGCTCACCTATTCTGACTCTTTGCTGCGAACCCTCTAACCTGATCGGGGAGTTTACGTGCCAACAAGTGGTCTATGGATTACAATGTTCTTGATTAACACATTAGCATTTATTTCTGACTCGGCAGAATCCATCTAGAATATTGTCTAGATCCATGTCTCCGGTTTGTACTCTTGCCTGCGCCTGGCCCTCTCCTCTCTCTTTGCAGCTCCCAGAGCGCGCAGGTCTGACACATTTTCCGCAAGAATATGTGCTCCTGGGCAAGCCGAAGTTTTGTCCAAGTCACAAATAAGTTGATGAAGAGTCCTTTGATTTGGAACGCAGACGTAATAGCAGCTCTCTTTTCAAGCCCTCCCAATGGCACTGGGCTCGTATGGGGAGAAGAAGTCCCAAGTTTGATCAGGTCTGTATATGCTGGCATCTACGGGTGGGAGGTACAGCTGCCCCTGACCCTCTTGCTCCTCCGCTGCGGCTGCGAATTGGTGGCCGGTGCCCTGTTGTTCTCCGGAACCTGGTGTTGGAGCCATGGTGATCTTGGCAACATGAGGATACCACGAGGGTGGCCCTGGCCGCTTGCTACATAGGCCTCGGTGTTTTTCTGTTCCCTTTAGGCGATGTTGTTCCTTGCGATAGGCGTTGACCCGAAGAACATGCTCCAGTTCTTTCAACCTTCGGCATTCTACATTTTCGTATGTGAGGGACATCATGATGGCCAGAGTTCGCAGTGCATCATTTCCGGCGTGGTGATTACTGCTTGGTTGGTACCCTGTGGAGAAGCCGAGCGTCTTCATGGCGTACCTCAGTGAGAACCTGAGGCCGTCGAGTCTGGTATAGTCTGTTTGCCTGTGATAGGCTTCCAATACCAGCGGCTGTAAGTCCACCCAGTTCGAGAAGAGGCCGTAAAGTTGAGGAAATAGACTTGCAATGGCGCTCAACTCCGCTCGTGACGAGTACGTGACTAGTGTCAAAGGCTTTTCAGGTTCAGCTTCCTTGCACCTCTGTACAAAGCCCGTGACCTTAGAGGCAACAGCTTCAAATTCGATGTCTTGATCCGGCGGACCCCATATCCGTTCTCTTGCTGGCTGCGATCTTTCAAAGCCCCGGATGTTGAAGCAAATGGAATCAGCCTTTGCGGTTTCTCGTGGTGCTCCCTCGGGTTGGCCTGTTGCCAAACCTAAGGCATCAGCCATGGCTACTGGGCAGATGGCATGTTCGATGGGTTCGAGTTTTGTAGCAAAAGCAAGGCCGATCGAGGAGAATCCTTGCCCATGCTCTGTGTCCATGGCAATGAAATTCGCATGGCCCATGTTTGCACGAAGAGTCCCAATGTTGCAAATGCGACGTTTGAGGAACAATTTGTACTCGTTCAATTCGTACTCGTCCAGATATTCAAAATCCATGGCCATTGGGAACGAACGCTTCGCATGCGGCCGCTGGACTTGGTCGCCTTCCTGAACAGTCATGATCGGTTCTGATTTGATGTTTTGTTTAGGATGCTTGCTGAGGATGTGGTAGCAGTGGTGCCATGCAGTAGAATGCAAAGGTTGGTTCAAATCGGTTCAAGGCAAGGCCAAAGAATAAAGCCAAGAACTTTGAGAGTTTGAGTACTCAAGTACATAGATGTGAAATCAGTCAATTTTGGTGGTGGCCTGAGACTCAGTTCGCAGACCCAAGCGTTAAGGGCCGAGTACTTCGGGTAGGCAAGAGTGATTCACACGCCAAATTCCTAGTGCGTAGGCTAAACGAGCTATAGCACTGCGTATCAAATTGCAAGCAAGTTGGTTTGGAGCATTTGCTTACAGGACGTAGATCTCAAAAATCGCAGACTACAGTAAGAGGTTTGGCCCCCTCCCCCAGTGGTAGGTATCATGGCAGTCGTTGGCAGGTAAACTCCCCGATCAGGTTAGAGGATTCGTAATAAAGAGTTAAAACGGGTGGGCATGGGTGATAAGTTTCTCTAGACTGATCGCATCAGCCAGGGCACCAACACTACCACTAGACCACAACTGTACCCTACACACAGACCAGCCCCCGCATAACGGGTCCCCGGCAGCGCTCCCTTGCCTGCCGAGACTGGACGGAATTTATTTTTTGAACCCTCGTCGCGTTCAGCAACTTCCTTCAACTCGAACATACATCCTCACCCACGCACAACGACACAACACGCCACCCATACTTGTGGTTTGAGTCCCTGACGCACAACGACACATTACACCACCCATACTTGTGATTGGAGTCCCTAACGCACAACGACACATTAAACCACCCGTACCTGTTGAAATCCAGACACATCCAAACATGGGAGTCGCCAAGAAGACGAGAAAGTTCGCGGTCAGTTCCATCCCCTGCGACCAAAACCCGGCCCAGAGAAGCTTTCGCTATTCTCTTCTTTCGCGGCCTCAACTTTCCCGCCAGCTCCCCACAAACACCGACGCTGACCAGATGAGCCCAACAGCAAACCAAGCGAGTCATCGGCAAACGCGATGACAGGTTGAAGGAGAATCGCGAAAAGGCCGACGTCGTCCAGGAAACCAAGAAGAAGGCCGCCGCGAATGGAGAGCTCAGTATGTCCACTTCCCCCGTGCCCCAGCCCTGCCCGCCTCCGCCACCTACGTCCCGACCGGGCAGCTTCACTCTACGTCCCGACCGGGCAGCTTCACTCTACCACAAGCCTGTGTACTGACCACAGCCATCACACAGTACGCGAGATCCCTCAGGCGCCCTCCTCGATGTTCTTCAATCACAACACCAGTCTTGTCCCGCCCTACCAAGTAATTATTGATACAAATTTCTTGTCCCACACTGTTTCTCGAAAAATAGAAATGTATGAGGGCATGATGGACGCGCTTTACGCAAAAGTGGATATTTGTATCACGAGTTGTGTGATGGCTGAGCTAGAGAAGTTGGGCGCGCGATATCGCATTGCCTTACGTATAGCGCGCGATGATCGCTGGACGCGCCTGCCCTGTGAGACCGTCCACAGCGGTACCTACGCAGATGACTGTATGTCGACGGGCGTATCTTCCCACACCGCGTAGGAGACAAGATTACTGACACGGAGCATATAGGCATCGTCGACAGGTGTATGAAGAATCGGATATACATCGTCGCCACCAACGATCGAGACTTGAAGCGCAGGATACGGAAGATACCCGGAGTTCCCATACTCTCTGTCGGCCGTGGCAAGTACGTCATCGAGAGGCTACCTGATTCTTTCTCGACGTGAGGGGGGGTGCTGCAAAGAGGGTTTTTTCTGAATCTCGGATGGGCCGTTTTTCGCCTCCAACGCCCTTGGGAGTCTGCTCCGAAAGCGCGGACATTTCGAGGGCGATCTTTTCCACAACAGAGAGCCTGGTTCGTAAAAGCCAGCCACGAGGATATGGGGGCTCTGAATCTCGGAGCGCACATGGTCGCGCCCGAAACGTTGGAGACCCTCCAAATTGGACGAGCGTTGAAGTCTAGGGGGTTCACTGGGCGGGCAATGTTCATGGGGGTCAACGTTTTCAGCCTCGAAAACGGCTCGGTCATGAACCAAATTTGGCGGGGGCCGCCGAGCGCAGATTCAATTTGTGGGTGTGGGAATCTGCCCAGCACATAATTATTTGGACTATGTGTGTTGTGCACGTCCCGAACGCTGGTGCTGGATGGAAGGACAGATCGGTCCGCAGTAATCCATGGGCCGATATCAGCAGAGAGCCGGCTTGTGATCACTCCTGTAATAATGGGGATGCACATATCAGTTATGGGATTTCAAGTCGAAATCGGTTCCGCTCCACGGGGGATTTAAGACAGACGCCTTGCCCCTATCTGGTCAGCTTAGTCATACAATTCAAGCCAGCTGAAGGCAGCCACATTGAGTACCTAGGTACACGTCCTTGACATAGGTTCAACATCTTACAGAGGAAAAGACATGACAGTGATCATTGCTACAACATCCTGGACTAAGTGCAAGCATCGCTTGAAAAATTGGCTCGGAAAACACCTTGTCTTCTCAGTATCTGTGTTTGCTTGCACTGTCGCACAACCGGGTGCCCCGCTATCCCCGAGCGGCCGGCGTCACCTCCCCCTGAGACGGATTTCGGCCAAAACCCTTGGGACAAGGATCTCGAGCTGAATATCTTTGTTGAGAATATACCCTTCGTTCGGCTTTTATTTGGAAGTTTTTGAAATAATGGATAATTTGGAGCATGCTCGATCAGCTACGACAGCTTCATCAATAGGCACCGCTGCTAATGTCGTTCCGAAGAGGTCGAGAGTGCTACTCTCGTGTGCCCCATGCCGGAATTCAAAGTTGAAGTGTGACCGAGCAGTGTAGGTGCCCTCATTTTCCTCATCACGACCAGGCGGAATGGGGCCCTCATCTTCATAAGATTGAGGTTCAAAAGCATATCTCAGCCTTTTGGCGATAAAGATGAGGTGCAAAATTACGAATACGATCATACCCAACACCTTTCATGAACCACCTCGGCCATCCCAGCCAACAAGACGTGTGCCCCCTTTTCACTTTCCAACCACACACCCAGAGCTAGTCAAATATCTCCAGACATGCTACAATAATCATACTATCAACACCTACTTCAGACCGTCTCACAATGCTAACAAGCACCACAGGCCATGCACAAACTGCCTCAAGAAGTCCCGCACGGACCTCTGCAAGTACACGCCAAAGCCCGTCAAGAACAGGCCCCCGAAGAGCATGGCTGCCCGCCTGAAGAGGCTGGAGGGGATGGTGCGGGAGATGCTCGACGAGGACGGTAACATCCGGGACCCATCCGCGGAGCACACGGCGGCTGGGACGGCGGGTGAGATCGACGATAGGAGCGGCGGCGGCGACGACGACCCTGTGGAAGAGCCTGCGTCCTCGGCGGCGGGAGGCCAGGTCATCAGGGGGGCAGGGGCGAGGGGAGGAAATCCCACTTATGTGGGAGCTACGCACTTCATGGCTATGCTGGGTGATGTATGTGCAATTGCATTGCTCACCATTCCTACACGCCCGGAGGTTCTTCGGCTTCCATGGGTTTACGAGAGGTGTCGAGAGACCGAAATGGCTGATACAGTCTGCTTCACAGATCGAGGACCTCAAGAGCTACTTTGATGACGAGAGCAGCAACCAAGACCTGGATGGGGACTCGCCAGAGCAGTTCACCACCGACGTCGACTCGCCAGCGGTAATTCTCGGAGACAGAGTCTCACCCAAGAGCAGGCGGGATCTGATAGACCTGCTGCCACCGAAACACATCGCCGATCGATTGGTGATGCGATACTTCAGCGCATACTCGGCCTCACAGCGTACGCGAGCCACTCTCCGCCATCCTCCTATTCTCAGCTGGTGCCAGAATACACTGACAGCAAGTTGTTGACAGATATTGTCCATAAACCCGTATTTAGTAGACTTGTATGTGCCGTATCCTGAGTCTTCACCATGTGAACAATGCACATACATCCCTTCTGCTTCACAAATCCGAACTGGCACTGACACAACCGACGACAGTACAACGAGTTCTGGGCGGACCCGACATCCCCCACCATAGAGATGGACTTTTTCGCTCTGTTGTACATGGTCTTCGCGCTGGCCATCTTCTTCAGCAATTTCATGGCGCCGCACGAGCTCGCCAGCGACAACGTCCCGCTGACGCCGATCCAGCGGTTCCGCCAGTACCGCGCCGCAGCCGGGTCGGCGCTGACGTACACGTCGCGCGACGGGCAGTTCGGGTTCTCGCCCCCGGGGCCGCTGACCTGTGCGCCGTTCCTCCTGTACGTCGAGGCGGACTTCCTCATCAACCGCACGTCGCAGATGAACTGCTACCTGTTGTCGAGCGTGTGTATCCGGATCATGCTGAAGATGGGGCTGCACCGTGACCCGACGAAGCTCCCACGGTCGCACGTCACACCCTTTCAGGCCGAGATGGGCCGGCGGATGTGGAACTTGGCCATTCAAATTGACCTGATGGTGGCGTTCCACTTGGGGTTGCCTAGTAGTAAGTGACTCTGGTATTTTGAAATGAGCTCTTTACTTTTCAAGTAATTTCAAGTTTGGCCCTGAGAATACACAATCAAGGGCCAATATCGTCTGAGCTCTGGACGACTATCTCTGAATATTGTTCTGTCGGAAGACGTAGAGATACTTGACTAACAGACTTCAAGTGATCCACGGCATTGAAAGTGACACACTGCCACCGAGGAACCTCATGGACGAGGACTTTGACGAGAACACCAAGGAACTACCGCCAGGGAGGCCAGACAACGAGTATACACACATGACATACCCAACATTCAAAGCCGGCATCTGCAAGCTGTTCGGCCTGGTGGCGATGCAGGCACACTCGCTGACCGAGCCCACATACGACGAGGTCATGGCCCTGGACAGCCAGCTGGCGGCAAAGTTCGACGCAATGCCGTCCTTCATGAAGGTCCGGCCGCTGGAGGAATGCGTCACGGACCCACCGTACCAGGTAATTCAGCGGTTCGGCATCGCGGCACTATACCACAAGGCCATGTGCGTACTGCACAGGCGGTACCTGGTCGAGAAGGCGCCGAAGGGTGAGCACGATTACTCGAGGCGGAGGTGCCTGCTGGCAGCGCTGGCGCTGCTCGAGTACCAGAATTCGGTCTTCGAGGCGACCAAGCCGGGCGGCATGCTGAGCCAGAATGGCTGGTTCGTCTCGAGCCTTGCCATGCACGACCTCCTTTTGGCGGCCATGGTCGTCTATCTCGTCATCCAGAACGATCACTACACCGAGCCCGGGGGGGATTTTGACTGGACCAGAGCCGACACAGTCCTGCCAAGCAAGACGCAGCTGATAAAAGCGCTGAAACGGTCGCATCGCATCTGGCTGGAGGTTGCTATTGCCGCACCCGAGGTGAGAAAGGCGCCCGAGGTCCTCGCGGTCATGTATCGGAAGATTGAGAGGAGTCGTGCCGCGAAAGGGGAGTCTGTCTCGACGCTGGACGAGGCACCGAAGCCTCAGAACTCCGGGTCATTACCCTATTACCCGTCCCTGGACAGCTTGAACATCAACGGTAAGCATTCCACGGGTCTATTTGCTGCCAAACCCCCCAACCGGCTGCGATATACACTGCACAGGACTGACAACCCATACCCAGCGACATATATGCCAGGCCAGAACACACTCAACACGTCAGGGCCCCAACCACAATCGGGTGAACATGGTTTTACAGGAAGATCTGTAGCAGCTGATTCCAGTACGGCAGCCACGTGGGTGCCAGAGGCGACGGACGCGATGGATACTATCGACTGGACGACGCTGGAAAGGGCCATCCGCGCCAATGCCAGTCTTGGCCCATCGTCTGGCACTGAGCAGTGGATGGGTGACGACAGCTCGTTCGACTACTCGGGTATCAATTTCATGGAATCTGATTTCATGACCGGGGAATACTACCACCAGGGATCATAGGAGTTGGCTTTCCTAAGGCGATGCCACCGGGTGTTGTTCACCGACGGAGGTCATTGCCCGGGGGCAGGAGAGGCCATCTGCCAATAGTTTGAGCCAATCCCGCGAGTAGGCTAGATCCGGCACGAGCTGGACTTATTCCCCCTCCCTTTCAATACAGGCATTCCACGGTCCATGCCGTGACCCTTGGAGGCCGATTCTGGACTTGGTGGGGCCACGTCGACAAGCATCGTTATCTTTGTGTTATCTCGTAGGATTAAGACAATGTTCACATGAGCCCTTCGTTGGTGCCCTCGGACCACCCAAGTCCGGTTGCGTGGCCCGTTGAATAAGTCCACCTGCTAGTACCGGCTTGGCCCAGGGGGACAGCGGTAGGACGACATTCTACGGTACATCTCGCAGAAGGGCATCTGTGATAAGGTCTGCCAGGGACGTTTTTCTCCGGTTGGGGAGAAGCTTGTTCACTGGGGACCTGGCTTTCCCCATGGGGCTGGTGCGATACAGGAGTACACGGTCGTGTGGTGACGCTGCGGAGGACGCCGGGCGGCTAGGGTTGCGTGCTGCAACGCCATTATCATTTGCATTCTCATTTATTAAAGCCGGTGCGCCCCCTGCATTTCAGGCCTGAACACCAAGACCGCGGTCGTCTTTTTGCGGAAGCTAATTAGGGACCGTCTCCAACGGCGGCCAGAGGAATGAATGGCAGAGACCGACCTCCGCGGAGATGCGCTGAGCATCGGTCAGGGGCTAGACCGTACGGGCAGCATGAACATGCGCCATCGCCTGTCTCATGACGGCATGAAAGCCGCAAGGCTATTGGGAAAAGCTGACCATAGCAGCGTTAGTTAACGCGACTTGTACGTAACGGAATCAGTTGCTTTGGGCTTTGGCGCGCTTGGGGCTGCAAGGACTCAGGACTCAGCGATCCTCAGGCGGCCTGCGGGCAAGGGGAGCGGTTCTCGCACACCCTCACAGCAGAGCACAGCTGGGCGGCGGTCGACCCAATGGGCTGGACCCCAAGTGGTCGGGACATTCGGTCTGTGTCTGATGCCTACTCCGATAGCGAAGGACTCGGAGAGATGATATCAGTAAGACTCGGCGTAGATTAGCACCCTCATGCTGCAATCCTACTCGGAGAAGTAGACAGTCTAGCTGCTCTTGCTCTCCTGAGTTCCGAGTGGCAGGCAGGCTGGGCAGGTTGTGATGATGGCCATACTACTAAGACGAAACATGCAAATATAGTCAGTGCATCTGAGCAGGCACGCACAATGACGTCCAACTGACGGAAACTGGTCGCTGAGTCGCGGACTGTGTTGCGTACAAGGGCGTACGGAGCCGTGTTGCTGCTGCGTGGTATATTACTGGCAATCAATGCGCAATTGATTGTAGGATCTGTCTAGGACGTGGTGCTCCGAACAGGAATGGGCCCGAAATGGGAACTCGTCACCCACACCACCTCTGGCGACAGGTGAGGGGGCACAAGGGGACAAACTGCGGACTGTTGATAAGGAGCAGAAAAGCTGGGCAACAAGCGGCATGCTATCAGCCCTGCTCCTCTGGGCGAGACTGGGCACCTGTTGTGAACTGACTCGGGGCAAGGCTGATGACACCAGTGTACTGCGATTTGTGAGATGGAGCATGGGCCCGGCGTGGGTGGCCCGGCGTGGCAGCGTGGGTGGTGCAGCTGCAGGACCCGGGAGTGGGAAACATCGGTCTCCATGGTGAGTCTCCATGATGTCTCCATTGCGATGCAGAAATGGCAAACGAGAAAGTCGGGGGTAATACATAAGGTAATATGGAGGGGCTGAGGGGGAGACGGTCTGGTGCTTGGTGCATTGAGCAGAGACCCGGGTTCCACCTCATTACTGTACACTAATAAAAAAAACCGGCGGGGGTACAGTATCACTTCCCTCATTTGTCTGCTTCCTTCTTCTCTGTGTCTCCTTCTCGGTGTGTGAGTGAGTGAGAGAGAGAGAGAGAGTGTGTGTGTGTCTGTCTGCGTCTGTGACTGGCAAGGTAGATACGTGGGTACAAGGATCGCACCTCCCTTAATATGGTGACCACTTGAGCCGCAAGCCAGGACCCCTCGTGGTGATGTTCCCTGCCCTGCATCTCCTCGATCCTGAAAAGGAAAGTCTTTCCAGTGCAGGTCTGGTTGGACTCGGGCAACCCTACCTAGCAGCTAGCAACGCATCGTCTACCAGGTACCGCCTGTATGGATTGTGTGTGAGTGCACGTCTGTACGAATGAATGTATCCATGACCTGTTTGTGTGTGCGGCATACCACAGTACGGAGTACAAGGGCACGACGGGGGACACAGACTAGAGTGGGTACGTACTGCTGTGGTACGGTATTGTATGTACGCACATGCACCTACGACACGATAGCAGATAGCACCGAATCACGAACCGGTCAGGGAGGGGACGGCCAACAAGGTGCCTTCTGTCTATCAACAAGCACCCCAAGCCCCTTCCCTGATGATGGCATCCCGTCAGCCCGCGTGTATCCGTTCTTCGTGTCTCCAGAGCTTCTCCTTCGACCGAGGGGGAAAATTCTGAATTTTATCTTGGTCGCTAAGTCGGTTTGGTTTGGCAAATGCCAACAGGCCCTGTCCTGCCCCGGCCAACGGTAGCCGGCGTAGATGGAATCTTTTACCTAATAACCTCACCCTCTTTCCCTTGCACTCGCCATGCAAAGCCCGACCTCGCTGTCGAATCGACGAAGCCCATGCCAACCTCGTGCGCCGCTCACCTGGTCTGGTCTGCCCTTCGTTTCTCTGCTCTGCTCGCGTCTCCCCTCCTCGTCCTCCCATCCGGCCCCAGGTGGCCCATCCTAGATGTAACGCGGACCTGTGTGGATTGCTACACAGGTCCATGGGCTTGGTGGAGTGTGCTGTACATCCTCAGCCTTCCCACAGCGGCACCAGTGCTCGGTATAGACAGACTAACACAAGCATGCCTCTCATGTATTTTTATTAATCTTAGTCCTGGCTGATCAGCTCTGGCTGGTCACACACTTGATACGGCGGCACCAGGGATCAAGCAACTGCCTTGGCCCTCCTGTCAAACCTGTCGCCCTCGGACCGGCCATTGCTGCCACTGCCACAAGACATGAAATCCCAGACAAACACACAAAGATAAGGAGGGTCTTCCATTCCTGTCCTGCTGCCGTCCTGCCGTCCTGCGTCTTGCATCTTCTTGCGCCTTCTGCGCCCAACCACCACGGCGATTCATATATTGCGTGACCGCGGCCTGAACCAGCCTGCGCTACAACACACACAACACAGTAATAAATCGTGAATGCTCGCAACGACCGCCTGCGGTACTCAGTTTATGCACCCACCCCGTCACTCGGTGTTGTACCTACCTCGTCCTGCTCGACTAATAGCACAATACCCCGATACCCACTTGGCTTAATTCTGTATGTCCTCCACACTGGGCTAAGAATCAGACCGCACCGCACCGCACCGCACCACTTTCTGCCGCGGCTCCACGTCTTAGGTGCCAGCCAACCCAACCCACCAGACCCGACCACCATTGGGGATTATCGTCGTGACCTCTGACGGGCAGATTTTTCTTTCTTATTTTTCTTGGTCTTCTTCGTCCTTCTCCGTTCGTCTCTGAAACACCACAAGGCACATACGGACAAAAACAACTTCAAGACACGCCTTCACCGCCATCTTTGCAGTCGCGGTGCCCCTCACGCTTAGGCTCAGGCCCTTTGGCACCGGCTCAGGCTCTCGCTCACGTACCTACGGTCCTATTCCGCCAACAAGGTTCTCTTAGCCAACAGCTGTCTCGCCTCTTATCTTTCGGATCCCTTAGCCGAGTCTAGGCTTGCACTGAGTCTCATCTGGACGGAACCAATTCGTGCAACAGTCCCGGCTTGACCTTCCTGCACGCGCCTTGTGACCTCTTCTCACCGGTTCGTTGGGCCGTAGCTCAGACCTCGGAAGTGCCGCCGACGTCTGCAAGAAACCGATCGATTCTGGGGCTGGCGACTCTTCCCCAGAATTACAACGCTCCCCCTTTTCCGTCCATTGCCTACTTGAGGCTACATACGACCACCCTTTGTGCTAATTCCCGATTGGGTCTACTACACAATTGTCAAATGCCAAGTGGACTGCTCAGCAGCCTCCTCTCGCCGGGGCAAAAGTCCACCACTGGAAAGCAGCAGCAGCATTCCTGACTTTGCATCTATCTGCGCACGTTGAGGCCAAGTCGCAACTGGACTTGATATTCCACCCACTTCCTCCCGAGCCGGGAGATCTACGAGGCTGCACGAGCCCTTGCTCCAATCAGTCGCACCCGTAACCGACAAACCTACAACTTGTCTGATAGTCTATGTAAGTCCGTGACTGTTGTCCCCTGGCCCTTTGTTTTGCTTGTCCTCCCTGGTTCTCCCAGGCTGCATATCATGCTGCATCTCTTATCTCGGCCTGTGCCTGTCACCTCGACATCACCGCCTGACTAGGTTGCACGAAGGGCAGAGATTTCATCTTCTGATCTGATTTCCCCGTCATTCCCGTTACTTCTCTGTTAGTGCAGTGTTACAACTGGCCCTTTCCCAAGGCGGTCGATGTTCCGTACGGGGACGCACCTTGCCACCCTACTCCTCGTCTCTTAATAAATGTATCCTGCCCCTCAACAGCCGTCGCAGACCACTGACGCGCCCAGAAGCAGAGTCGTTCTGCAGCTTGGTTGCAGGATTTGACAAGCCACTCGTACGAACGCACGAGTAGCTTTGCAGGGTGTGGGTGACAGCGGACAGCAAGTAGGGTGACTTTCCGCATCGCACTTGGGGACAAAAGACGGGGAAACCTTGTCTTTGTTCTGGCACAGTGCCTCGCATACCAACCAACCTGAACACCTTTGGAATTTCGTCGATACATAAATCGCCCACCGCCCGTCCTGTGCATTGTCTTTTGGCGGCCCAATCACATCCTACTTTCTTTAACAAGTCTGCGATATCAACACCATCTGTTCGACCAGGCGACTCACAAATAGTCGCGAACTCACTCACTGCAGCCCGACCAATCATTTGGCTGTTGACATCATTGCAAACACCTGAGCCAGCCATTTTCAGTGTTGCTCCCGGTGCCTCTGGCTTGCGGTGGACGGACCGAGAAGCGTGGTGGAGAAAGGATCTCGGGAAGTCTTCTTTCAGGAATGGCCATTTGCTCAGCAAAATCCGAGATGCCTCATGCGGAATTGCCTAATCGGCCTGCTCAGCAAGCCCCAACACAGAGCATCCCTATCAGGACGAAGCCGGTTGAGGAGCGCAGACACAAGCACTCTAGATCATCATACTCGGAAGCGGGGTCTTTTTTGAATTCGCGAAACAACTCTCTCACCTTCACTCGTCCCGCCAAACGCTCCATGCCGTCTCCCAACAAAACCATCGCTATCATCAACGCCGGCGGACGGCAGGCCTCCTCTCTTATCAGATATGTGACTGCCGTGGGGTATCACGTCAGAGCACAGATGCGAAATCTCGAAGGCGTCGTCGCGACTGAGATCAGGCAAAATCCCCATGTCACCCTGCTGGTAGGCGAGCTCTACACGAGGCAAGGGGCTACATCCGAAAAGGCAGATGTGACTCAGAGTGGACCCATGTATGGGATAGGGGTAAATCATCAACTGATTTCGGAGCTTTTCCGAGGGGCACAGCTCGCCTTCATCAACACGACATTCTACGGCGATGAGATGAAGATTGGCGAGGCCCTGGCGGACGCGGCAAAAAGGGCTGGCATCCAGCACTATGTCTACTCATCCATGCCTGATCATCATACCTACAACGATGACTGGCCAAGCTTACCACTCTGGGCACCCAAACAGAAGGTTGAGGAATATGTGAAGCAGATCGGTCTGCCGGCCACCTTCGTCTACACGGGGATATACAACAACAACTTCACCAGCCTGCCATATCCTCTCTTCTGCATGGAAATGCAACCCGACGGCTCTTTCGTGTGGCAAGCGCCATTTCATCCTGATGCCAAGCTACCCTGGCTGGACGCAGAGCATGACGTCGGTCCAGCTATCCTCCAGATATTCAAGGACGGTGTAGGGAAGTGGGGCGACAAGCGTATAGCTCTGGCATATGAGCTCTTATCCCCGCGCGAGGCATGCGAGCAATTCGAGAAGGGCGTTGGCCGACCGGTCCGATACGTCAGGGGTGAGATCGAGCTCAAGGTCAAGATCCCCGAGGGCTACAGGATACAGCTCGAGTCCCTGGAAAAATTGTTTGGTGTGGGCGGTGACGATCCCGCAAAGCAACCTCCGTACTTCGGCGACAGTACGCTTGAGGAGACCTGCCTTCATGACTCCCTCCAGCTGTGGGAAGGCCCTCGAGGCATGGAAGAATACGCGAGAGAAATATTCCCATTAGAGGAGCATGCCAATGGACTCACATGGATGGATGATGATATCGAGGATGGGGAACAAGACCAAAATGAGGAGGAGTACGAGGTCGTGGGATCGCCTGCCAAAGGGCAGCCTGGCTATGACGAGGACAGCGACTCTGAAGATGAGGTCCTGGAGATGAAGAGGCCTGCAAGAGGCGACCAGGAGTGGCTGGCCTAGGGCAGGACAAAGGCGCGCCGAGTCGAGGGACCAAGAATTTACAGAAGCAACACTTTGGCAAGCTCCAACAGCGACGGCAATTCGACGCATGATGAACTCAGCGACAGCCGATATACACGATTCGCATGCGGAGCACACCTGGACGCATTTCAAGGAGTTGAAACGGGCGCATTTAGTGACGACATTACCTCGCCGCCGCCGCCATATACACAAACAACGGCGCAGACTTCTTCGTTCATCACTGCCATAACATCGCGGATGGCGTTTTCAAGACCTCAAAAATGCATTTGTACATGATTTTTTACTTGGGAGATTCCAAAATACCGGGGGGCGGATACTTGCATGAAATTCAAACAGTACTATCGGGGAAAAAAGGAGAACGGGCTTTTGATGTAGGAGGTGAAAACAAGGAGACTGGCCGGGAACGAGGACCAATCTGTCAGGGGAAAAGTGCAGGATATCATCCCCTTGTGATATCTTGGTGGCTGGCCAGGAAAACAACAGTACAGTACATAGGAGCGCCCACCACCTACGCCTTTCAGTGTTAGCTACGACTCTGGACCGAGGTCGCCCGCCCTTAATTAAAAATCGTGCAAGCAAAGCGGTGCGCAATAAAACATGGATTGAAAGATTGATACCTCAAGCCCAGCAAATGATAATCCCGAGGGTAGCCTTGACCTTCCTGATCGGGGAATGAACGCGGGAATACGAACCAGGGCCCGCCGTCATGCTTGCTTGCTGCAGCACCCGATGGCGCCCCGACTAACGCGCGCTTGAATTCTCGAGGCAGCAGAAGACGACCGCCCTGGGTAGGGATTTGCGCTGCCAACCAGGCAGGCAGGCAGTCTGGTCTATAGGCGGCCCACTCGGGACAGAGAGGGGGGAGAGCGAATGGATTGCGTGTGGGATGAGGCTGTACTCCGTACATTAGTCCCAGATGGGGCGGGAATAACTGCGAGTAAACAGAAATACCCACTTCCGAGCCGGAGCCGAAGGAGTGGCGCCGGTCAAAAACATGCGAGCTTGCTTTTTCCATGTGCTTTTTGCGGTCATGTTTCTCCTTTGGCTCTCACCTGTGGGGATGCTCTTATCTCTCTGTCTCGCTTGTTGCCGTCCCGCCTCCCCGGTCTTGAAGGGGTGTCGAGTCTGGAAGTATTTGCTTTTCTCTTTTAGTTCCTGGTCTGAGTCCGGTGTAACAGCTGAAGCCTTCCAACGCCCTTTTTTTTTCCTTTTCATACCTGGCCGGAGCACCTGCGAGATTACTCCTCAGCACGACGGGACGCTAGACAGGCCGCTCTTGCGCGATGGGGCTTCGTGTAGGCGATGAGGGTGTATTCTGTCTTTCGCATTGCCCGACATGATTTAGGTGTATGTATGTATGTACATGGGCGTTGGTAGTACATATTAAACGCCAAAGAGAGGGCAGACAAGCCCTCCGTCCTCGCTCGCGAGATCTATATCTATCTATACATCTACCCACGAGCTCACAGTCTCCATGGCAGAAACGTCAAGCCAACAGGCCCTTATTCCGCGCCCCCCCCAACCGCCTTTCTAGCATAAACGCCCCCCGGCCCTCCCTCCTCTCACCTCGTCCCACAGGACACGTCGACGACCACCCACCCACAAAAAAAAACCCAAAAACCACATCTCTCCTCAGAACTTGCCCAGGGCCAGGTTCGAGACTATCAGCTTGCCGGTGACCCAGGTGGTGCGCCACAGGGTGGGGAAGTCGAGGGTGCTGGAGAGGCCGTCGGCGAAGCCGAAGAAGAGCATGGGCGGGATCCAGCCGCGGGCGTACTCGAGGGCGAAGCAGCCCGAGTCGGGCATCTTGTACTGCTTGACGGCGCCGCGGTGAAGGTGGTGCACGCTGCCCTGGGGGTAGACCTCGGGCTCGTACACGCCGGGCGTGTAGGCCAGCTGCGTGCCGAACAGGATGTGGAAGTAGTCGTCGGCCGTGTGCCGGCCCGAGTGGCCCTCCGTGCCGATGGCCGTGCCGAAGATGATGAGGTACTCGGTCACGCCTGGGTGAGGTTTTCTTGTTAATTAGGGGACAAAGGGAGGGGCGAGGGAAGGGATGGAGGAGAAGGAGAAGGGGAGGGGAGACGTACTGGCGTGGATGATGTACATTGCGCCCATGGCGCCGCCGGCGTTGTTGAAAATCCACTCCTCGTCCACGTTGACATGGCTGGTGATGGCGGCATCGCCGTGCAGCTCGCCGACGATGTAGGAGACGACGCTGCGGGTGTCGTTGCCGTGGGCCGCGATGGCGCGCTTGGAAAGGTCGTGGAGGTGGTCCGGGGAGAAGATGTAGAAGGACTCGAGGCGCTGCTCGAGCAGGTAGACGACGGGGCTCAGCAGGCCGACGAGCGCGGCCAGCAGGAAGAGAATGCGCGCCATGTCTTGTTGTTGTCCTTGGTCTTGTGTGTTTTATTTACTTTTCTCAGTGCTGCAATTTCCTCCGTCGCGACTCGTTTCTTTCCTGCTGAGGGCGTGTACGGCAGAAGAAAGAAGTGAGCAGCTGCGTGAGACGAGAAGAAGAGCAGGATATCGTGAGGACTCCGCCGGACTAGGTATCAACCCGAGACAAAACGGATTGTTGAGGTCTGCGCCGTACAAAAAGTGATCCCACCGGATGGCCCGGTCCCGGATCGAATCATCTCTCGCTGCCCCGGTCCGTCAATTGATTCGAGATCAATTGGATGGGGATTGACGGTGAGCAGGGGCCCCCGGGAAGAAACTTTTCTCCTGCTGGTCAGCGCTGCACAACAGCCAACGGGCACAGCACAGGGGTCCAGGGGTCCAGTGCTTACGGTGGGGTGGGAGGTGGTAGGGGCGCCACACACCTAGTCCTGGGACTGCAGGAACATCCCGCTAAACTTTTTGGCCCCGACTTTTGGCTTGCAGATCAACTGTCACATCGAATCTCGTCGGCCGGCAACGTCACTGAAGAGCTTAGAGCTTTAGCTGCCCCGCCAGATCTCGACGACGATGACAACCACAACCGCAACCACCACCACGGGCATAGTTCCTCAAGCTTGAAACTTCCTTCCACAAACGAAGTACCTGTTGTCGGTCCTTACATCAAGAACCAGACTGCCCACCAGATCCACCAGCCACAACCACAACATGGCAACAACAACGCTCGCAATCCCGGGCCAACTTCTCGGCCCAGCCTCTAAGTACAAGCCCGGCCCTGGCGTCCACCTCTATGAAGCGAATCTCTACAGCTCCCTTCTGGGCACCGTTGCAATCGCCCAGCCCGCCTACCAACCCTCGTCCTCCTCCGCCAGCCAGGGACCCTCGAAGCGCATCACAAGGATCACCCAGAACCTCCCGTCCAGGGCGGCGGGCGGCGCGGGCGGCGCACCCCCGGAGCTGCCCACAATATCGGTGTCCCGCGGGGCCGCAGGAGGGGCGGGAGCAGTAGGGGCAAAGAAGCAGCGCGAGGTACTGCCGCAGGTGGGCAACACGGTGCTGTGCCGCGTGACGCGCATCACGCCGCGCCAGGCCGTCGTCGCCATCCTCGTGTGCGGCGACACGGTGCTCGAGGCCGAGTGGCAGGGCGTCATCCGCGTGCAGGACGTGCGCGCCACCGAGAAGGACCGCGTCAAGGTCTACGAGAGCTTCAGGCCCGGTGATATCGTGCGCGCTTCCGTGGTAAGTGTTCTCTCATGTGTATATAGGAGACCCGGGGGGGGGTTGAAATGTGTTTACCTGCATTTTGTGCTGACAATTGGTTGCAGATTTCCCTTGGCGACCAGGCAAACTACTATCTGTCCACAGCGCGTAATGAGCTCGGGGTGATCATGGCTGTCAGCGAGGCTGGCAATTCTATGTATCCCGTCACCTGGAAGGAGTACAAGGACCCTGAGACGGGACTGAGTGAGAGTCGCAAGGTCGCGAAGCCGTTCTAAGGAGGTCAATCGATTGATAGACAGAGGAAGACTTCTCGCACAAGCCATTGGCCGGGCTAGTATCTGATGAAGACTATTCACAGCATTGGATTGATCAGCCTGTGCCGACCAGTGCGACAGGCCGGGCAGGAAAGTCTGGACCTGGAGCGACAGCCACCTTTGAGGCACTGGCTAGCAAGCGGGCCAAGATACTGTCGCCGCCCGATCACCCCAGGATCTCAATGGGTGAACGCTCCCGAACGCTTCCCGAAGGTCACCGGCTCGCGATGTCATTGTGAGAATTTTGGCCGAACCGACTCCCAAGCCTGCCTTTGACAAAGCGGCGAGCAATCCAAGACGATAGTTTTGGGGTGTTGATGGGACGAGATGAGTCAACCTCATGGATTTGAGTCACTCATGAGGGTTGAGGCCATTGGGCATATCATCATGATTTGCGAGCGATTGAGCATCTGTAGGCGCGTCGAGCCAAGCATCCCGATATCATAGGCTCTACGCCGAAACCATCACTGAGGGATGTGGACATTGCCTTGTCTGCACGGAGTCCCAGACTTCTGGCCCAGTTTGGTCCAGTATCATGCAAATGGGGCTTCATTTTCTAGAAGAAAGAAAGACTTTTGATTCTAGTGTCTAGCACTTCTACCACTCTATGTGTAGTGCGTCTATTTGGGTGTTTTCATGTCTTCGTAGCCGTCATCATACCGTTGGCATGTTCCCTGCCCAAAAACAAAAGAAAATGATTCATTCCCTCATGTAATTCACGACTCCTCAACTACAACACATCCCAAGTCACCGTCAAAACACCAGCGCTCAAGGCCCCACACTGCTTGAACACCGCGGGCGAGACGTCAATGTCGTTCTTGCCACACGACATACACTTGTCCTTGATGGCGGCTTTGATGGTCTTGCCATTACACTTGATGTTGATGGACTTGGAGCACATGGGCGAGGCGTTGGGGTTCGCAGTCGTCCCGTACATGCTGGTCGATATGGCCACGACCATGTCGTTGTCGTTGTTGGTCTTGCCGCAGGACCCCATGCTCGGCGAGTAGTATGTCATCTTGCCGGTGTTGGACCGCTTCTCTAAAGCGGCGGCCTGTTCTGTGACGTTCTGGTCCTCACTGCCCTGCAGGTCTTGGAGGAGGAGGGTCGGGGGCTCCAACGGGGCGGCGGCTGTGAGGGCCGTGAGGAGAGTAAGGATTGTGGTGGTGGTGAACTTCATATTGATTGATTTTTGAGCTGGTCTCTGTGTATGTGTATGTATTGATTGTCTCTTTGAATGAAGGACGGAGATGAAATATAGAGGACTTGGTTGAGATGTTATCAAGGAGTGTGGACCAAGTAACGAGGCTCTCCAGGAGTGCAATGAAAGTCCTGCTCGAGGAGTAATTGTAATTTTGTTTTCTTGTAAAGCTGAGTTCTATCAAAGAATGAGTTATGCCTTCCCAATCAAACATTTCTATCACTTTCAACGGACACCCTATTTATATTCGAACACGTTCCGGTGGATGCCATCGAAATGCCGCATCAAACAGCGGGGATAATCATTTCTCCCCATAGCCACGCGAACTTCCGTAACGCCTAGAAATGGCTCTTCAGAGATTCCAAAAGATCTCGAATCTAGGCTTGTAGTGACTTCAGAGATTTCCCTCGAACCCCAAGGCCGTGCGCGGTTCCTGAACGGGTCGTTCCCGCGCGATCTCATTCGCCAGACGTTCTAGCACGAGGGAAGCCGGGGGCCGCGACGGACACTATGGTGAGTAGTGTTGCCTCTAAAGGCTGTCTATTCGGTCCATCTTTGACGTTTGAAGCGAACGCAGGTGGTTTTTTTGCACCCCGAACACTTGTTGATCTTGGCGGTGTCCTTGCGGCAGAATCTGAGAGACGTAAGTGTGAGCGTCGGAGAATTGAGCCCGAGAATCGATCGGTCTTTATACCAAAATAGGAAAGCAGGTTACGGATCGAGATCGTGAAATAGTTTCTCTGTTGAGTCTCTCTGCATTTGCTATTACCCGCCATCCTTTGTTGAATGAAATTTGATTCCACAACGTCAGCGCTGGAGTCTGGCAGTTGTGCCCAAGTGATACACTCAATGACACCTCGCTGGAGATACGATTATACAGATAAAGAACCATGAATTTGCCATACACAAAAGCTAACCACATGGCAATTTCAGAGTTCAGTAACATCCAGCTATTTCGTCCCGAATGTTTCTTGTGCCACAAGGGCCTTGTTGCTTTGTCCACTCACATGTGCAGTGCCATGTGCAAGCTCAATGCCGATCTCCAGTTTGCAGAAACTTATGTTACTCTTCTTAGCGGCACAACTCATGTCTTTTCCTAATGAGGCACCGGGCGAGTGTTCAAGATCGGCGTCGGACCATGGTCTAGGCACTCTATCAACTTGACCCACAACCCGTAGCCATTCCTGGCTCAGTCCAGATGTCGGATCAGTTCCGATCGCTTGCATGAGCTAAAAGTGTTGGGTGTTTGACTGTCTACCGCAATTACATAGTAATTGAGTAACAGATCTCACTTCTTGATCTGCGCGTCTTGCTCCCGGCACAGTAAGGCTAGCTCATCGACATACAGAAGTGCCGGGCTCACATGTAAAACGAATTGAGTCTTAGATCGAGGATACACCGCCAGCTTGAATAATCCCTCATCCAAGAAATGGGCAGGATTTTCGTTCTTCTGTCTTCTCCGCGCATGCTCGGATCTTAGCAGGGATGGGAAATGCCTCGTTTGACTGTTTAGGCTCATTGCTGACTTTCGTCTACAATGTTGAACATATCGTCTGAGCCCTTCGGCGGTGCTGATGTGCATCATTAAATTGTATACGATTTGTTTCTACTGTCTTTCTTTTCTCAGAGACATCGTTCGAGTATCTGGCTCACATATGGGAGTATGTATTTTGAAGGATAACCGTAGATTTGAGCGAGTTGCCGACGGGCTACGATCACTTGTGAGCACAAGCTCACTCTCTGTTTGCTCGGCTTTCTAAGCAGGTGGGTGTCATTTTCATGGAAGCTTACCCAAAGTTTAATCGCTTTCGTGAAGAATCGAAAGAAAATGTATTCCCGGCTCACGGTGTGATGTGACATGAGAATGTATAGACGAGGCACTTGATGCCGTTGCGAGGCACTTCGATTGACTTATAATGGTGTCCTTGGATTTCTTGGTTGGGATGACAGATGAAACGGAACGGTGTATGTTTGTGAGAATTGTACTTCCAAAATTTGTATCCAGAATACATGTGTAACATAGCTTTGAGGTCCTTGTCCCTGTGCTTAGTTATGCAACCGTTTCAACGATTTGTATGCAAAGTAAATCCCGTATCAGCATGTACACATTTTATGCTGCCACTTGCACCAATTTGACATTCTGTCAATCTGCCCATGCATTAATTTGAAAATTCGGAGGCGTTTCTCATTCTAGATCATCTATTCATAACTAACAAGCTATTGTATTGTGTAAGACACAAGAAGCGTGCTTACCTAGGTAAATTTTCGCAAAGGAAAGACTCTGACGACTCCTGTTCGTTTCCCTAATTGCTGCGTCTTACAAATCTGAAATTATGTTTCAAGCCTATTGTTATCGGCATTGTGTGCTACTAAACGCTGGGTCTCGAATTGTTTACGACTATATGAAGGGACCGCCTACTCTGGTAGACAAGGAGGCATCTGAATATTTGAACGCATTACGCTATCATAATTACCTTGTGGTAATATACTTATATACAACTAAAAACACAAATTCGTCTCGACCCAGACCTTTCTGCAACCTGTAGCAGATCCTATTCCAACACCATGGACTCCGTATACTTCTTGATCGTAATGTTAATGAGCCCAAGCTGCTCCCTGGGCCACTCCAACCACTTCTTGTGCTCCTCGTCCAGGAACTGGTCAACTCCCAGTATTATGTGCTCCGCCCACCCCTCCATGAACCAAAACACTTCTAATTCTTTTAGCAGCAGGGCGAAGTACGCGTACACCACCACCGCGATCTGCTCCTTCCTCTCCAAGCAGCGGATATAATCATCGTCCAGCCGGTACAGCCAAGCATAGACCGACGACTCCTTGTCCCTCTCCAGGGGCTCATCCGGCGTCTTGCCCCACATCGCCTCACAGGGCTCGAGAATCGCCTCAAGAGCAGCCAGGCTCAGCCGGTACACGTCGTCGCGCGGGCGGTCAAAGTCGGCCGGGCGCAGCAGGGAGCAGATGTGCAGCCGCAGCCGGCCTACGGGCTCCCTCCAGTCAGGCCGGTGCTGCCTGGACCTCTCGAGCATCTCCTGGTCGCGGCTGTCCGTCAGGTGCACGGCGTCCGCCTTGACCATGGCGCGCAGCGGGCCGTTCTCGTCGAACATGAAGGGGCTGCCCATGGTCTCGATGATGATGCGCACGCCGCGCACGAGCTGCAGCCACGTGGCGGGCTCGCCGCCGCCGCCGGCCGTGAACATGAGGAAGTCGCCGGGGCCCGCGGGCCCCTTGGCAAAGGTGCAGAAGCACACGAGCATGGACGAGACGTAGAGGGCATGGGCGTTGCCGCGGTCGAGCCGCGACAGCTCGAGCCGCGTCTGCTGCAGCGCCGTGGCGAAGTGCAGCACCGCCTCGTCGTGCAGCTGCTGGCGGCGCTCCGGGCAGGCCTCGTGGCGGCTCATGTGCAGCGCCGAGTAGGTCAGGATCAGGTGCAGCGTGTGCGGGTTGGCGAAGCCGATCTTGGGGCAGTCGATGGACCAGAAGGGGCTGAGCCCTTTGGCGTTGGCGATGTTGAGGGAGGCCTTGGAGATGTAGTGGTGGAGGAGCTGGAGGTCTGCGATGTTCAGGCTGTGGTCGCCGACCAGGTAGGGCGGCGGCTGTTCGGATGGTGTATCTGGGGATGTGGTTGCGAGGTCTGGTGTTCTCGCTGAGTGGTTGTCGTCGGATGGAGAGTGCGCAGAAGCTGCGAGCCAGTCTTTCCTGGGTCGACCTCGTCGACGAGGCAGGTCCTGTGCCGGCGGGGAGCCATTTGGAGGGGACGAGTGGTTCGAGTTGAAACTGCAAGGGATGCGGAACTTGATGCAGTTCTCGCAGGTTGGTTTTGTCTCATCGCACTGTGACTTTTCAGCCGGTCTGTGTACCCACTGCGTGCTTGCCAGCTCTTCAAGTTGGAACCTGGCAGAAGGAGATAAATGTGCAAGAAATAGCGAAGCCTACCTTGATGCGTCTCAGCTTGCAGTTCCTACAGCCATGCCTTGACCTACAGCGCCTCCAGTCAGCCAAGCAGGAACCAAAGAGGAGGTTCCAAACGGAGGAGGGGCAGAAGAAGACGCCTTGTGCCATTGTGTCGCACGAGAAGAGAGCAGGGTTCCAATGTTTGCGATAGGCAGTGGGTGCTGAGTGCTTTCAATGGTAGGAGCCTGGGTGATGGTGCACGAGGGAGGCATGCGCTGCGAGTCTATTAAGAAGCATCGCGAAGAGACACCGGCTACTTACTTGTGGTGCGTACGTCTGGTACGCTTACCAAGAGGATTGTTCGTCCTGTCAGCCGTGGTGCTGTCATCCGACATGATCGTCTCTGGGACTTGAAAATGTTGGCTGGACACTGACTGACTGGCATCGGGGAGGGGCGGTCGCGCGCTTCAAATACGACCTATACGAATAATCGGCAGCACTTCTAAGACGGCCAGCACTTGCGCGGCAGCAGGGGCAGTGCAGCCCGTATGGTGCGTCTGGCCAGCGCCTGAATGCGGTACGTCGCCGTGCTTCGGAAGTTGCAACAGTGGAGATGGGGGCCCGTCTTTGGTAGTCTTCCTGACCAGCCCTACACTATGTCAAAACCCGAACGACCTAATGTTAGAAGATCGCTCCAGGGCCCAGGGGTGCTTTGATATCCCGCCCATTTGCATGATGTCGGCGGGATGCAGGGGTGTCGCTGTCACGGAAGTGCCCACAAAAGGGAGAAGCGGGCCAATGCGCTTGAGTTCTCATGCCTTCTAGATGCCTTTTCAGGCCAGAACCGTGGAATTTACGTATTCCGCTATACGAAAAACAATTCTCGGATACGCAAAATGCCTTCAGCTGTGTCGACTCGACTGTAGATATGGTTTTAAATGCAGCACTCACCCAGCAAAACTTTACAAGATGCCCAAGAGAAAAAAGACCAAGTAATTCCTCACGATCGCCGCACTCTCGCCTTCACTCTTTTTTATTCGATTCTACTCGCGAAATCCTTTCCTGCATTGTTCATTCCTTCAGTCCCTATCGATTGATCTCCTAAGTACAAAATGGATATCGTCTTCCACCAAGACGCCAATGGCACCATTAATATCGATTACTTCCAATACACGCCGTCAAAGGAGGCAGGACTGGCATTTCTCGCAATGTTTGCAGTTGCAACAGTAGCTCATGTTGGATTTATGTTCTTTTTTCGAGCATGGTCCTTTATCCCAATGATATTGGGCGGTATATGTAAGTCTGTCCTGAGGGCTTTCCTTTCTCTATTTGCTCTGCGATTGGCATTGCAGTAGCCGCTGCAATCGTCTTTCCTCTTGCTCCCAAAAGTGTCTATGTCACCGTTTTGGGGGAAAACAAAGACTAATCAAGAATCCACCCTGCAGGTGAAGCCTTTGGCTACTACGGACGTTCCTGGGCCCACTCGAAACCAAAAGACATCGGCCCCTGGATCCTCCAAGCAATGCTGCTCCTCTGCGCGCCGCCGCTACTGGCGGGCAGCATCTACATGTCCCTGGGCCGGCTGATCACAGCGCTGGACGCGTCGCGGTTCTCGCTGATCCGGCCCCGCATCCTCACCAAGATCTACGTGCTGATCGACACGCTCGCCTTCTGCAGCCAGCTGGCGGGCGTCGGCGTGCAGGTCACGGGCGACGCGCACATCATGGACATCGGCAAGAAGTGCATCCTCGGCGGCCTCATCTTCCAGGAGGTCGCCCTCGCCTTCTTCACCTACGTCGCCGCCAGGGTCCACCTGCGGCTGGCCCGCGAGCCGACCGACGTCGCGCTGGGTATTGGGCATGTGCTCAGGTGGCGCAGGTACTTCTGGGTCATGTATGTCGCCACCGCGTCGCTGATGGTGCGGAACATGGTGCGGCTGATCGAGTTCGCCCAGGGCCCGCTTGGGACTATCTCGAGCAGTGAGACTTATATTTATGTGTTCGATGCTGTTCCTATGGTCTTAGTTATGGTCGCGCCGCTGGTGTTTTACCCTGCGAGGCTAACCAGGGTGGCCCTGAACTCAGAGTACAAGGTCGTTGGATAATGGTGCACTGATTGGGCAACAGCTCGAGGTTCACCACCGGATTAGATGTAGATCGAGACTTCATTTGTCATTTTCCTTTGTATGTGGAGGCGACGGTGGCATAGAGAAGATACCTCATTGTCATGCGAGGCGTATTGGAGTTTGTGTTGTATCGGCAATTCAATACACTTACACGTTGATCTTAGAAACGAGGTTTCGTGTCCAGTACCTCAACGTTTTTCATCTATTGACTGACATGGTCTTGAAAAGATATGTTCAAGGTCCAAGGTCCGTTAAGAATAGTACGTACGTCAGCAACATTCGGCATAATAACAAAGTCTCCACCCAGGACACAGCACGCTGGAGGGAGGTGAGCCTTCCTCTTGTCTTCCTACACATTCTTGAGTGACGATGGTACCCCGAACCTGTCGAATGCATCGCGGGTGACCAAGACTATGGCATAATATAACAGACGCAAAATGATTGATCACAACGGGGACTGCCTGTATGATACTCGGACGCAGAATTTCGTAACATGGTCATGCTGGTGATTGTCTCCATAGCAAATGTATGTGGGCTAGAAGCGCAAATCCAACCTCGATTCTGCGCAACATGTTACTAACTCGGTAAGAGTACGACACAACGAGCATGAGTCCGCAAGTTCACCCGCACAGGATGTCAATATTCAAAAACATGGCGCGACCATCTTGGCCCAGCTTGCCAGGTACTTTTCCATCTTCCCGGACTCTCTGCCAACCCTTGCTAATGCCCTAATTCTGACAATCTTTGCTCGTACCCCTGTTGGGATCAGCCCACATGTCGTACTTGATATACATCTGGTCGGGAAAATTAAAAGTGTCACTGCCGCCGGGCTGGCAGTCCGCTCTAATCTGGCACAGCCAATCGAGTTAGTGTCCATTTCGTGTATGAAGAAAGCGCAGGATTTGGCTTGTGATCTTGCCTGCTTGAGGGCGTTAAGGCAACCCGAGTTGTCATCGAAGGTGACATCTGACTGATCGCCGTCCACCAAGTAGAAGGAAATCGCAACGTTGATGCGGTTCTTTTTGACGTTCTGGCAGAACGTGACCTGTTTGACGTCAGCGATCAGCTGTTGGCTCACAATGACCGAATGTCAAACCACTCCTCCCAAATCTAACTTGACTCACCGTTCTGTTGGGCTCATAAGTTCCAGCCATGTGATCACAGATTTTGCCGAAGGCCGTGTCGAGTTCGGCGTCACTTCCAAGGTCCTTCCATTTCTCGCCCCTGTTGTTGCATTTCTTAGCCAGGGTGGTGCTAGTCCAGAAGAGCAGCATGGCCGCGACGGTGAAGACCTTGAACTGCATGCTGGCGGTAGATGATGTGTGTGTGGTAGATGATATCTTGGTAATGGGAATGAGTTTCCGGAAAGTTTTGAATCGTTGTGGCTCAAGTTGCTGTTCTTGGTAGGGTTTCCAGACAAATAGTTGTGCTGCAAGTGCAGCTTTAAATAGCGAGAATGGAGACAGCAGGGTCGGTCACGGCCATGGTTTCACGGTATGTGTTCATTCACTGACCCCAGTGGCTCTCACGTACAAGAGACAAAAGAGTCCAGACACGGGCTGTTTTGTGGATTAATCACTTCTATAGAGGGTTGAGATAGTACCGTATTGCGGAAGACATGCTCCCCTCCCTCCCTTTCTTGACAATCTGATTATCGACCATACCTAGGTATCCAACCAACAGCACGAAGAGAACGGTATCATTCGGTGCCCAGATTGAGCCACTTGGGATCCACCATACACCAATGCAAATAATCCCAAGGCAACTAGTCGAGCTGTTGGTCGGGCGGCCGACTGAAATGGTGATCTAAGTACGGCACTGTACCCCGTATTGTCGGGTCGGATGCAGGGTAAGGGTAGTAATCCTGTCGGGCTTCGGGCCTTCCGGTTCTTGGCCGGTCCGAAAACCCTCCAATTGGATACGGGCTTCATTATGGCAGCCTTCCCCCGAAACCCCAAGACTGCTAAGGTGCCGGAGGAATTCCCGGACATAAAGAATATGCTACATGTCCGAATTCCTCGTGAGGACTTCGTCAAGTTGCGGACATACGACTGACTTCTCGTCAATTCGCGGACATACGACTCCTACTCACGTCGCGGACTGACTCGAGAGACCATGCAGCTCCGTACGGAGTTGAGAAACTTAAAGGAGATGATCCTCAAGGGCTAAGGGCAACACAACTGGCATCTCCTAAGCAGAACAAGATAAACACGCACAAAGACACGATACAATCACCTGTCACATCGCATCCATCTACCTTCAGTCCTATTCATTCTAAATCATCGCCTGCCATGAGCCCGACTGCGAAGACCACCATCGCCGGCAAGCCGATCGGCCCCGTTGGCTTTGGTCTGATGGGTAGGACTTGCTTCCAAGGGCCCGGACAGTCTCACTAGATCTGACGCTTCTACAGGCCTGACCTCATGGGACAAGCTCGAGCACGAAGATGCCGCCAAAGTCATGAAGACAGCACTTGAGCAGGGGGCAAACTTCTGGAACGGCGTGAGCAGATCCCTTTTACATACCCCAGAAGCCCTAGTGGGAATTCACGACTGATATCAGATATACCAGGGCATGTTTTACGGCACACCAGAGGCCAACTCACTCCACCTGCTGAAGTATTACTCCACAAAGTACCCAGAGGACGCAGACAGGGTCGTGCTCTCCATCAAGGGCGCGTACGACCGTCCGACGAACTCGCCGAGGGGCAGCCCGGAGGGCATCCGCGCCTCGGTGAATGAGGCGCTGCGAGTGCTCGACGGGGTCAAGAAGATCGACGTGTTCGAGATGGCGCGCGTGGACCCGGCGGTGCCCATCGAGACGAGTGTCACGGCGCTGGCGGCGCTGGTCGAGGAGGGCAAGATCGGGGCCGTCGGCCTCAGCGAGGTCAGCGCGGCGACGATCCGGAGAGCCGCCGCCGTGACACCCATCGCGGCGGTGGAGATCGAGCTGAGCCTGTTCACGACGGATGTGTTGGGCAACGGGGTGGCGGATGCGTGCCATGAGCGTGAGTAGCCTTCTTTGGTGCATACAATTCTCTTGTGCCGTTCTTTGGCTGACCGATTCTTCCTGTATCTCAGTCGGCATAGCACTCGTGGCATATAGCCCGATCAGCCGAGGCTGGCTCACTGGGGAGTTCCGGAAGCTCGAGGACCTCCCGGAGAACGACATGCGGCGCCACATCCCGCGATTTCAGCCCGGGGCGTTCGAGCAGAATTTCAAGCTTGTTGAGGCTGTTGAGAAGCTTGCAAAGCGCAAGGGCGCATCGGTGGCACGGATAGCCATGGCTTGGGTCCGGCGACAGGGAGCTGTGCCCATCCCCGGGTCGAGGAAGGCTGACAGGGTGGTGGAGAACTGTCGGGATGTGGACTTGACCGTGGACGACATGGCAGAGATCCAGACATTGCTGGACTCTCTGCCCATTGTAGGGGGGAGGTATCCACCCCAGGCCGAGTCTCTGTTGAACCAGTAGTGCAGCGCGGCACATAGAGATATATACAACAATGATCATCTCCTGTCTTTTACAGCGGACCAGTGCTAGAGAACTTGGTAGACGGGTATCTAACATGCCCCGTCAAAGCAGTCAGTCACCGACCGATCAATCAATCAGTCTCCTTTCCAAGGTTGATGGGACCCAATCGCGTGCGTGGACTTCCTAGGGGGAATCGGACGATTCAGAGTGCGAATTTGGGTTTGAACAGTTTGAGCATGAGCCTGAGCCTGAGTATGAGTATTGGTGTGAAGCGAATTGGCTGCTTGGGTCAAGAGGGTCCGATGAGACAACACGTGCTGGATTGCCTGACAGTGTGTTTCGACTCGGACATGCGCATAGAATCCCCATTTTCAGTCGATTGGCGATGGGCTGATGTCGTCACAGATAGTGGTTGAAGCCGGTACCTGAAGATCAGGATCAGGATTGACAATGCAAAGATGATCTGCGGTGGAGGATTGAGAAGGGAAATACGGTGCCACCCAATATCATTTGATCCATGCGTCCGGTTATTTGTTCGTCTGTTGATTCTCCCACCCATCGACAGACCAGGACGAGAGAATATTATTTTTTTCGACACCCTGGTGACTTGTATTCGCAATCCTGTGGATCGAGGCAGGGATCCTTTTATCTCTGCAGTGTTTGAGACATCGTGCACCTGTCAACAACCCCAGTGACATGCGACCGATGTGGCCCAATTTAGCAGGGTGCGCAGGGTCTCCCCGGCAGTTTCAGGGCCAAAACCGTAAAAGGCGGGGCGCAGTCAGGCCCTTGGCGAGGGCGAAGGCTAACGACTCCCGCCACCGAGCCGCAAGCCGCAGCACCTGCACACGACAACTCTGCAGCAACTTTATTCCAAGGCCCTGCCGCCCCCTGTCGCCGTCCCTCCCTGCCCCCTGTCTGCATTTCAATGTTGCATGTCGCCGGGCATCAACAAATGAATCAAAAGAAAGAGAAGCCCCTACGTACCCGGCGATCGTGCCAACGGCTTTTCTGGACTTTATTCTCGAATATCCAGCCATAGCCATCCAAAGTCACAGCCAGGTCGTTGCGACGACGAGGCAATTGGCGGTGATGCAAAAAACGAATTGAGCACGGCAACCCGACCAACCCAACGCTAGACTTGACAACCCCCATTTAGGGGACCCGTTCCCCAGCCACCAACACCAAGACCGGACACCCACGTCACTCACCAGGACAGGACATACATCTGTACAGCGCAGCCACGCGAGGCGAGGTGAGGCGGGGAGCACGACAAAACAAGAGGCCTCGTTCTCGCACTCGTCGTCATAATCGATTCGATTGACCTGCCCACTCTCTCCCAACGCAACAACCCATCAATCTCGACCAATCCGCAGTCCATCGAAAATGTCCTCAACAATGACCCTGACGATGCCTGCCCTACCGCAACCACGACTCAGTACAATCCCGTGCTGCCCCAGCTGTGGAAATGACCTTTCACTCTCCTTTATGCCAAAGGAACTCTCTGGCGATGCCCAACCCGCCCTCACCGCCGCCCAGAAGCAAATAGAAGACCTTCAGGCCCAGGTCCGCCTCCTGAACCAGAAAGCCACCGCAGCGGTCGATCGCTGGGCAGACTACGAGGACGAGCTGGGAAAGCTCAAGACCGAGCTCAACAAGCGGAACAACAGCGCCGTCACCGCCTCGACGAGGCCACAGACGCCCACCCTGCGGGAGACCCCCTCATCACCCAGCACCGTCGGCACCGTCGGCAGCCCCAGCGCCGCCGTCACGAGCTTCGCCTCGGCCGCGAGCAGCAGGATATCGGCATACCTGTCGCGGAAGTCGACGCCGAATCTCAAGGCCCAGCAGCCCGGCGGCCACCAGAGCTCCCTGAGCACGTCCTCGCTGCTCCCGGGGGCGGGGCTGGGCAGCGCCAACAGCCCGGGCCACCAGAGCAGCCGCAGCACGTCGTCGCTGGCGCCGCCGCGGACGCCGGGGGGAACGCCGCTGACGCTGCAGCTGTCGGGCGGCAAGGTGACGTGGACGCCCGGCCACAGCCCGGCGCCGTCGAGCGACGACCTGCTGGAGGCGCTGACGCGCGAGCAGCAGCTGCGGCTGGCGGCCGAGGGGAAGCTCAACGACTCGAGCAAGGAGATCGAGGACCTGAGCGTGACGCTGTTCGAGCAGGCCAACGAGATGGTGGCGAGCGAGCGGCGGGCGCGCGCGCGCCTCGAGGAGCGCGTCGGCGAGCTGGAGCGCCGCGAGGGCGAGAAGAAGAGGCGCCTCGAGAGGCTCGAGCAGGCCATGGGCCGCATCGAGAGGGCGCGCGCTCTGCTGGACGGGGGCGGCGGGTTGGAGAAGAGGGTTAGTGCTTGAGACCCATCCACCCCCATTTGAGGTTGGTGCTGTTTGGGTGGTTACTTCTTCTTCTTATACTATTTTTGTTTTCCTTGTTCTTTGTTCTGTCGCTATGATACCACGATGGCATGAATATTGCATTTAGTAAAGGCTGGACTCGAGGAGAGATTGGTATGAGCCTCCTGATATTAGGGAAAATGGTCACGGATACGACTAGATTGGTAATAATGCGTCAATCCCACGCAGCAACTTTGGTTCTTCACGTAATTAGCTTTCGAAATCAGATATGATGCTTCGATATACTGATCCTAAGTCGGATGATAATGGTTGTGTGAGAGGTCCAACGTCCTGCTATTTCGGCCTCCACGGTGTCTAAGCTTCACCCATGGTGAAGCCAACCTTCCAATACTCAGCCGCAGAGCAAGTACCATGCCACAGGTTCACCAGATAACGGGTATTCGAGTCTCGGGTCGCCGCCCGCTGGTCCCACTGCCTCTAAAGATTCCTGCAGCTGTCAAAGCGTTCTCAGCTTGCTTTGGGACTGCCGCTCCTCTCTCGTTTTGGGCTGACTGACCGTCGCTCCGGGCTACTGGAATTTTTTGGCCTTGCCGCTCGCGGAGGTGTGCTTTCGCGCTTGGGCGTCGGGCTTTCTGCCAACTTCTCCTCCACCTTCACCTTTTCCTGTGCCTCGCTCTCGCCGCCGTTGACGCCACCGGGCTGGTTCCAGCGGCGCAGCATGCCCTCGACCTGGGGCCCCCAGACGTCCTCCCCCTTGGCCAGGTCCTCATACTCGAGGCAGTTGGGCCCGCCGAGCACGAAGTCGCCTTGCCTGTTGCGCACCAGCTCCGTCATCAACCCCGCCGAGTCCAGCTTCTCGCCTAGGTCGTGGGCTAGCGACCGCACGTAGAAGCCCGATGTGGCTGTCATGCGCACCTTGACTGCCGGAGGTCCCTTGTCTTCCCACGGGGCTGCTGCACCTGTTTGGACGGGCGGGACGAGGTCGGAACCCCTGCCCTTGGGCGGGAGCTCGCCCAGAGCGCCGGACATGACCGGCGAGGTTGGCTTGGCCTGGCTGTCCGCGCCGGTCGGGGTCTGGGGCTGATTGCTGGTTTTCTTTTGTTTCTTGGCCTGTCGCTCCTTGACCAGGTCGTCCTGCCTCTCCTCGAATTTCCGCTTCAAGTCCTCGTGATCGGCCAGCGCCTGGGTGTCGGCCTCCTCCTGCTCGGGTGTCATTGTCTTGCCCGCGGCTTGGTCCCTCTCGACGCGCCACAGCTGCTCGGCATACTGCTTTTCCGCCGCAGTGGCCTCGGCCATTGGCCAATAGTGAGTGTGTGTACCAGGCTCGTAGTATTCCAGCATTTCCAGCTCTGTGACCGTGACCTCTCTCGTCTGGATCTCCCTCGGGATAGGCTTGCCCTCGCGCGCATACTCATATAATGGTTTACCCTCCATCTTGAGTGCGGAAAACAGGGGTGGCATCTGCTGGTAGGTTCCACGGAAATTCTTCAGGGCCTCCAAAACCTTCTCCTTTGTGATGTGGTCGTATGGTCGCTTCTTGAGCAGGTGGCCGCATCGGTCGTAAGAGTCGGAGGAGGCGCCGAACACGACGACTGTCTCGTAGGTCTTGGTGCAGCCGAGGAAACTGGACAGGGCCTTGGTGCCTTTCCCACAGCCCAGGATGAGAACGCCGGTGGCCATAGGGTCCAGAGTACCGCCGTGTCCCATTTTCACCTCAATCGCTCGCTTGACCTTGCGACGGCGGTTTTGCTGAAAGTTTGATTCCTTTTGGCGTGTGGCTTTCTCTTGCTCGAGCATGGGCTTGAACGCCTTGGAGGGGTTGAAGTAGGTCTTGCAGTCGCGGATGACTTGGGCGGAGCTCATACCGTACGGCTTGTTGATAGCTGGAAAAGATGGTCAAGAACAGCTCGTCATCATTATATACTCGAATTGGTAGCAACAACATACCGAAAACGCCATCGAGCGCATATTCTGCCGCCATCTTGAACAGACGCTGAGCTTGCATGTAGCTGGGCTACGGCTTGTGGAGCTTAGTCGATAAGACAGCCAAATGGAGTTTGTCTGGTCAAGAGAGAAGGGCGGGCGCCTGAGCTCTAGAAGAGAAGTGGATGCATCTATCTCAGCACATGGGTGGGTTATGACTATGGTTGGGGTCGTTTTCTTCAAATGGCTGCAGAACGGGCCATTGTACTGCAGGACAGCAATTGAGTGGTGGGAGGGGAGCAGGGTCGGTTATTTTTTGCCCTTCGGCGATTTTCTGCGAAAGGAGCTCAATTGGGAGACGAAGGGCTTATCGATTACTGATTAGCGCCCGTGGATGTGCTTGAGACCCCTGCGGATTCTGCACCTGCAAGCAAGTACAAGTGACGTAGTGCAGAGCTGTTTCGAGGGTGCAATGGGCTGACTGCAGGGTACTGGATACACGCCATGCAGATCACTTTACGCCTCCACACTTCGGTCGCGTTGGTGCCGGCGCAAGAGCACCTGCAGTCGCGTCTCTACCCACTCCGGCAGGCCTTCAAGCACTTTGGCACTTTGGCACCCCGACA
Source organism: Diaporthe australafricana (assembly GCA_039880735.1). Taxonomy (NCBI): domain Eukaryota; kingdom Fungi; phylum Ascomycota; class Sordariomycetes; order Diaporthales; family Diaporthaceae; genus Diaporthe; species Diaporthe australafricana. Next base: position 3,400,627 of record JBCEDM010000007.1, on the reverse strand, counting down.
GCCTGATTGGCATTCTTTCTTCTTGAACACACTTTCCCACCTTCTTTTTGATTCCTGGAAGCACCGCGATCCAGGTGACCCGATCTTGTTGCCAATACGCACCCGTCGGTTCCATCGTCGCCACCTTCAACACACGTTGAACACCTCCCACCCCCGTCTCGTGATGGCTGGAGGCAGACCGGGAAGGCCACCGGGACGGCCCTCAGGAAAGCCGACTGGAAGGCCACCTGGACGACCGCGAGGACCCGGGCGTCCTCGTGGTTCTGGCCGCCCTCCTGGCCGTCCACGAAGGGATTCAAATTCGACTGTCGCTTCCGTCGATCTGAGCCACGTCAAGGACATTCCCGAGTTGTCCCTTCTGAAGCCGGCTCCCTCCATCAACGACTACCCCACTTTCGTGTTGGACGATGCCGTCGTATATCGCAAATCTGCCGATGGCCAGCAGGTAGTTGCCAACGTCTGCAACGTCAATCTGGAAGGTCCATTGGTCGTGCGGGGGAAGGTCGAGGTCGAGGACGAGCATGAACTTCATTGTACATTGCCCCATCCCATCCCAAGCATTGTCGCCACCAACGTGCGTCCTGCTGACCCATTCCATCCCAGTGCGAAACTCCTCTAAAAACACCGCCTACATCGAGATTCCTGTGTGCGAGGGCTATTCTATCGGATACGGCCCGTGGCCCGCGGTCTGGGCGTCCGGGAAGGCTGGCTGGTACGAGATCAATCCAGCACCTGAGTTCCAAGCTATGTATGAATACATGTGCGAGGGCATCACTCTCTACTACAAGATCATGGACGCGTATGGTTCCCTGGCACAGACCCTACCCAAGGGTAAGAGGTATAAGGCTTTGCAGACGCCGATCGAAAAGCTACTCTTCAAGGTAGGCAACACAACATGCTGAAATTTCTTCTTAGCTGATGGCAGAAAAGTACTCGGTTGCAATCGGTGACGGCGCCACTCTTCCAGACGTGAAAAGACGATGTCAGAAGCACGCACCCTTTCTTCTAGCTCATTTTGATCAAGAGAACGAGTTCAACTGGAAGTCGACAACGTTCCGGAAATGGCTGATCACAACAAATGAGGTGCGATCCATTCCTAGGAAGTTATATATGTCACTGGTGCTAATGCGCATTCTCAGGGCCTCGTTGAGAGATTGGACGAAGCTAAGGAAAAAGCCCCTCCTCCTGCGCCCGCGTCCGTGGAAACATCAGCCGATATCGCAAATGTGAAAACAGAATCCATCGATAGCGCACATGATTCGCCATTGCGCGTGTCTGTGGTCACTGACCGAAGTAGGAGAAGCAAATCTCGCACAAGCAGGCAAAGCGCGGAAAAGGACGTTCGGATGGAGGATGCTCCTCCCGCTCCGCCTCTTCGTTCCGAGACTTACATTCCTCCCCCGGTAATTCCTCCTTTGCGACGTGCTCAGCCGGTGGCGCCCTCTACTCCGATAGTTGCGGATCAAAGCTCGCCTGCTCCAACCCAACCTCCCGACCCAGTTAAGTTTCTGCTGGAGGTGCTGGAAGAGATCATAGAGGCTCAGGGGGGTGACGCGCAAAGCATCAAGGAAAGCAAGATCCACAGCGAGATGTGGAAGATGTGTACCATCAAGTACAACGCACCAAGGGAAATCACACATTTCTATGCAAGACCCCTCCTCAAGGAGTTGCCACCGAAATGGGACCCAAGCCCCTTCAGGGATTGGCTTACAAGGGTTGTCGACCAGCCATGGGAGCCTACGATTCTCACTAAGGAGCAGATTCCAAGTCAATGCAGACGACGTAAAAGAAAGGACAAATCTGTAGGAGGGAAGGAGGACCGTGAGATCGGAACACCCCAAAGAGGAGCTGGCAAGCGGTGGCCGCCATCCACACTGACGCCCCTGCCTGCGGCTCTAAGACCCGGAGCCAGTGCCAAAAGACCTGCTGTTTATCACAGCGATGACGAGGACGAAAGGGCCCGCAAAGCGGCTCGGACATCACAGGCTTTGAAAAATGAAGACGAGGATGATGAGGATGACGAGGACGAAGACGAAGATGCTGACGACACCAGCGACGCACCGCTCGACACTCCAACACAGGCACCTGCCATCGAGACAACCCGTCTAGTTATCCGCGCTGAGAGGATCCCTAGCATGTCACCTAGCGGCCCTAACGCAACCTGGAGATGTGAGGAAGATGGCTGCAATTACATTGTCCGATCAGCCGAGGAAGCGGAGGGCAAGGAACTTATTGCAAAGCATTTCCAGGACCACACAAATCAAGCTGAGAAAATGAATCTCGCGCGTTCCGAGGGAACTCGGGGTCACTTGCCTATCAAGTATGCATACTTTCCTCCTTCCTTCTTCGTTTACGTCCTGTTCAAAGGGTAAATTTTAGAGACAAGGAAAAGAGGCCTGTGATACGACTACGACTGGATAGCCGAACGTGGATATCCCGAATACCCCGTCAGCTCGCGGAAACCTCGCCTTCTACTCCATTGCAAAATCTTTCTTTCTTAGTCTTTTCCTTCTCCTTAGCTCGGCCTTATTTTCTGCGAAAAACATCGACTAACTCGCGACTCCAAACACAGTCATTTACTTGAGAAAATCCGCAGCATAGGAGAAAAGGCAAACAACAGGGAGCACAGCCAATTTGATGGTGTCCCTGCCCCACAGCCAATCAAAAGAAAGCTGATCATCTAGCGGGACAGTGACAAGAAAGGGACAATGTTTATAAGACCTTTTGTGGGCCTGAGTGCGGCGCCGCAAGGCCAATAGAAAACCTGGTGAGCAGTCTACTCAACGGGTGCCCAAATATCTCTTGGAGCTTCTATGATACCCAGTACGATTATTACGGCGTTTACCTCTTGGCGCGGATAGGGAAACCACAAGCAAGGGCTTCTTTGCTTAGCCAGTTGAAAATGTATAAGCTAAAGCCTTGCCACGCAAGCAATAACAACAATATAGGAGCATACACTCACAATTTCTCTTGGCTCCCTGTGACATGTGCCTTGCGTTGTCGGCCCTTTAATGTGCTCTATGATTGAATATTTGTGTTTACACCATTACACAATATATAAAGAACTATTCCACCTTGTTTAACTTCCAGCCTAGGATATTTTCTGGTTATAATAGATGTCCTTAGGAACTTGAAAAACCACCAGCACCTTTTACATTAATACCCTTTACTTACAGTGTATGCTTTACCAGTACTAAAGTCTTAGATGATGTCTTCTAAGGTGAAGTTCCTTCAAGTCCTTTAGACTAGATTAGATTTTGTAGGCATTATGTGCAAGCCTGAAACTTAAGTATAGCCTGAGGTAAAGTGCGAATAAGTTACGAAGTCCATTCAGGAAAGCCTTGTTAATCAACAATAGCTGCCTTCTAATGAGTACCCAGCAGCCGTATTCGTGATGGAAGATACTTAGGCATGAGGTTGCTTCTTATTTCTTTCTTTCTTCTTTTCTGTCTCTTTACTTTTCCAGCAGTCCTTCCTAGATCGGACCCAGGCCCGCCTCTGTTCTAGAACCTCTGCCAGACTAAGACAACACCTTTTCACTTCCCTTGATCTCGTGATGTGGAGTAGAGTCCCTGCTAGCTACTTGCCGTCTCGATCCGTCTTCGCGTGAGCGGGCGCTACGCTTCCAAAAGCATCAGCTAGCAAGCGGCCCCAGCCCCCATCGGCTTGATCCACGTCAACGTTACCCGCTATATCGCCGATCCTGGCCAGAACTCAAAACATGCTTTTCGTCAATTTGCACCCATCTGTGGAACCAGAATCGATATCGTTGAGACCACGTTCGACCCTGGCAAGCGACCATAGCGGACACATGCCCATGCGTCATCCCGCCATCTCCATTTTAATGGCCTGACCCTAAATGGTAGTTGGAAGAATGACCCTTTGGGCTAATCACTCGGTAGTAGCTACCTGTGCGGTACAAAAGTTTGGTATGGCCATTTCTGAATGCCACTACTGGCAAGCCGATTTCTCATTATTCTACTGGGTCCGAGACTCGAGGAACTCTTGGGCCTTCGCCCAGACATCCTTGGTGTTTTTCTGGTCCAAGGTCTTGATGCCCTTGACCAGGGCCTTGAAGAATTCGCAGAAGACCTCGACGTCTTCTCGAATGGCAACGGCCTTGGGGAAGTACGCGCTCGCGAACCTGTCGAGATCGCGGTGCTCGTCGGAATCCATCTCGAGGTATGTTCTCACTGCAACACCCATTGCAGCGTTGTAGTTCCGGTTGACGAATGGAAGCCTGCACATGATCGGATTAGTAGACGTCTACATTCATCGAGCCTGTTGCCAAATGACCAAGACTATTACTTACGCATCAGTGATGTCCCAGTATTGACCAGGCTCTCGCGTTCTCTCAGTCTGGTTGTTCAAAAACATGTGTACCAGAATACCCTCTACCAGATCCCGGTCCGTCTCGCGGACAGCTGACACCTGCGAGGCAAATGAAAGCATATCTTTGCGCAGAGGTCCAGTGTAGCCGATAGCTTCGTGTCTGAGCTTTAAGAGTACAGCGGAGCGACTGAGGAGAAGTAGCGAGGGGTCAACGTCCCCCTCGTCTTGGCGCGGTTTGGCTGTGAGCTGCTCGAGTCTGATGAGCTCGAATGCCAGGAGGACCGCCTCGTGTAATCCAGTGACTTTCGGGTGCTTCTTGACGGTTGTTTCGACCTCAAAAAGAGCCGTGGCCAAAGCCTTGCCCCAAGATGTGAGCTCGTGTGAGTCGTCGACATATCCCCGTAGGTGCATAAACCGCCATATGACCGTAGAGATGATGTGCTGTGGAGAGTTTATACCCCTCGGTTTGCTACCTGGCTTGCCGATTGTTGTCTTAGAAAAGCCAGGTGCCTGCAGGGCAGCAACCTCGAAGACGATCGACCCCGATCGGTCTTTTGTGGCTTGAGCTGAGAGGGCCCACGATGGAAATTGCTCCTTGACTGCTTTCTCTTCGATGTTCCAAGTGTCGACCTTCGAGTTCGGGGTGCGGAAAGTGCTGTTCCGTATTATGATGGGTCGTGCCGGGTCGGAAAACCAGTCCCTGACTTCAATGTCCTTGAAGTGGAATCCGCGATGGAGTCTTGGTACCACAAGGTCGAGTGCTAGCTCTCTCGCGGGCATCAATGCCTGGGTGACGAGCTGTTTGTACTCGTTAGACGAGACGCCGTCCAGGGTGGGCAGAATCGTGATTTTGCTGTGGGTAATGTAGCTGAGTAAGCGAGGCCCGATGAGACCGGTGTTGAGGTAATGGTGAAGCTCGTCAGGAAGACGCAGGCCCAAGTATTCGTGGGAATCTTCTGTCAAGGTGTCCTTGGCTTCGATTTCCACGGCGCCATTCAATCCTATGTAAATGAAGTGGTCGATGATCATACGCGCCTTACAGTACTTCTCGAACCAGTCAGGCTGTTGGCTCTTGAGTATGTCATCAAAAGCTTGGCACACCTGTTTCACGTGCTTGCCATTGGTTCTCAGCATGTTCACTGCGTCTCTAACGGTGTTTGGAGCTTGCTGCTGAGTCTTGGCTGGGAACGGTGGCAGGAATGAGGTCCCTGTTATCAGGAGCGCATCGACAAGGATGGAATCGTCAACGTTGAGGTGGCGCTTCAGAGTGTCTTTGTCAACAGACAGGAACTTGTTGTTATCCCAGTCGATGGCCTGAATGAGGACATCGGAAATGGGATAGAGGAGCAACTCCCGGGGACCCATGATTGCAGCACACATTGACTCTAACTTGGAAAAATAGGCAATCTGCCTAGTATTAGCGAAGGCCTCGAAAAGAACCTCGTCCGGGGGACATTTACCTGCGCAACAGCCTTGAAAGGCGGCACCAGGAAATGGAGGCCACGCCTCCTCAAGATGCCCTGTAGAGTTGGATAGAATGACTCCAGACGATACGCTCCTACACTGGAATCAGAATTTGCGCTGGCGTGACCACGAATAATTGCTTGCCTTACCAGAATGTAGGCCAAAGGTCTCGACCGCGGGCTGAGCCTGAGCATTGTTGTACAGCTCCCACGCTGCGTTTGTGCCATTGTTCGCGGCGCGGCCTAGGTCGAGCGAGAGTTCATCCTGGCCCTTCACAGGACATCCGTCAAACACGAAGAAAGGGTCGCAATCATTGGCCATCCACTTGTCCAGGTCGACCTCGATGCAATCCTCGAGAGCCAGCGGGCCTCCCACGGCAGGAATCAGGGGTTCATGTGAGCGTTCGAGAAGAAGGCGGAGGTAGTAGGTTGCATCGACAGCAACGACGTTCCCCTTCAACTGGAAGGTGTCGTGCGACACGGCAAGTCCGGAAATGAAGAAGTCATCGCCTTTGAGAGACGACATGTCTGCAGCACGTCGAGAGAGTGGTCGGTGTGGGGGTCGCCGATTGGCTGTAGAGCAATGTGCTGGTGATGGTGGCTAGTCGCGATGACACACGGGCCCTGACTGCGCGCAACGAGAACAGCGGTATGCCTCAGGGTGGGACAGAGCCTCCTTTGGCAGCCTTTTGCTGCCACAAATGCCTAGCCGGGGCAGTGTGTCGAGTGGCTGAATCTGGGACCTGAGACTTGAATGCCAGCTGTCGAAGAGCCCGGGAGGGCAGATGCGAAGGGAAGATGGAAGGAATGGCTCGAGCTTGTCTCGTTGGCGGTGAGGATGAGGATGGGGAGTGAGGTCGAGGGCGAGGAGCGCAGAGCGCGGAACAAGAACACGCGATCGAAGCGTCGAAAGCCCAGCCACCGAGGCACAGGAGAGAGAGGCAGAGAGAGGCAGGTCGCAAGACTCAGAATCCGAAAGGAGAGGAGGTGGCAGCTTGGGACACACCCAACGAAAAGCCTCGGATACGGAGAGGAGGGGTTGGGTCGTGGGTGAGGTTATTAGGGGGGGGTGCTCAAGTTGCGATTGTAGACTGCTTGGCTCCGAAGTTGTGGTTATGAGCCACCGAGGCAGGCACACGCAGTCAAGGCAGAGTTAGACAAACTAGTTGGGAGCTGGCAGCTGCGAAGCTGTTCTTGGTGGGCTGCGACCGACAGGGGGTAGGGATGTCATTGGAGCTCCAGGGCACCCAGGGGTCTGGCTTCCCCACCCAATGGCCCCTGATCAGGAATGGTGCCCGAGAAACTCAAGCCCCTGCGTCAACATTTACATGTGGGAAGTAGACCAGCGTTAATCCATTCTACGGTCTAAGCTACTTTGTAGTCTACACAGTAATGTAATGTCAAGAGTGAGCGAGCTGGGGCACAGTTTCCATCCGCTGATTAGAGATCGGGTGAGAGACGCGCTCGATTCGATTTACCGCCCGAGGCACTACCACAGAAGAATACCCCGTGAGGCCTGTCTGGATAGAACGGGGAGAAATTCAGCGTCGTGGGTCATGGGCTTTTGTAACAACCTTCCTTACTTCCCTCCGGCCCAGTCCATTGGAAGGAATGTGGTAGTCAGCCCAGGTACGATGCACCCTTCGCCGCGAACATCTACACAACATACTTAGACATGCTAGAAATAGGACTCAACCAAAAACATTGTACCTCGCTCACCTGATCGCCAGCTTTGACAATACAGCAAGTGCGAACAATACATGTGTTATCACACTTCAAATTTCCATTCTTCAAGGGCTTTGTGTGTTTAGCCGCCCAGCGCGTTGAGACGGATGCGCGTGTTCTGTGTTCGTGTCTCCATCGCGTGTCAGCCCAGACGTGAGTGATTGGAACGGCATTCTGTGCAAGATTAGCAGGGTCGAGGTGTTGCCACGGCGTTCAAACAAGTAGCATTGAGGAATTGTGGATGGGATAATGCCCAAGTGCTGTCAAGACTCCCAATTAGACATTCTCCTCTGTGGAACGTCTTTTCTGCGGAAGCCATCCGCCCAATCCGTCTCATCGAGAAAAAAGCCCTAACCCTGGCCTGCTGCGTGCTTGAGCACGAAGTACGTACCCAGATAACCTGAACAGCTCGATTTCTCTTTGTTTGTGAATGATAAAATGGGAGCCAAATGAATGAGACTCGTTTTGATGGTGTATGAGTATCCACAAACCTGTAATGTTTGTGTGTTGTATGATCCCGTCCCGATGAATGGGCGGCCAGCGGCGTGGAAAAGGAAGGACCCGTTGTTTCTAACAGTAATACTGCTAGGACGGCATCAACAGCCCCGCCTATCTGTTCCATCTTCAACAAAACATCAAATTCACACCTCAAACTCTTGGGGAAGAATACCGCGTGAGGCAGAGCAACATGGCTGAAAAGACGGCACTGGTCACTGGGGCCACCGGCCTTTTGGGACGGCAGGTCTTGAAAGCCTTTGCAAGAAATGACTGGACAGCAAGAGGCACGGGCTTCTCTCGAGCAGACGGTGTGACCATCCTCAAAACCGACTTGGCCTCTCCACAGGAGGTTGAGAAGGCTCTTGACCACTCCAAGTACAGCATCAACCCCCAAGTGCCTTTCCAACGCTTCATTGACTGACACAGTCGCCATAGGCCTCAGGTTGTGGTACATTGTACGTCATCGCCGCCTTGACCAAGGGACTGACTGACAGCTCCACACCCCGTCATCCTTCGGCACGCTCACACGCTCCTCACTTCTATCTAGGCGCGGCCAATCGCTTTCCGGACAAAGTCGACAAGGACCCCGAAGGCACTCGCAAGCTCAACGTTGAGGCTACTCGTGTTCTCGCCAAACTTTGTGCGAAGCGTGACATCTTCCTGATCTACATCTCCACAGATTGTACGCACTATTCCCACGCCCTTTTGATCCGCCGCCGAAACTATCGAGACATGTCTCGGGGGGTGGAGCAATCATGTAGTCGCTGTCTCTCGGGCTTATGCTATCTTGAGACAGGACTCTAAATAAGTACACTTGTTTCGCAGTCGTGCTAATCAGAAGGATGAATAGATGTATTCTCCGGCAAGCCTGGTGACGCTCCGTACCACGCAGACGCGGCCACTGGCCCCACCAATCTGTACGGAAGGACCAAGCTCGACGGTGAGCATGCGGTCTTGGAAGAATTTGAGACCGCGGGCAAGAACGGCCTGGGCGTCGTGTTGAGAGTACCAGTCTTGTATGGCGATGCCGAGATGCCGAACGAGAGTGCCGTCAACGTCCTCATGGATGTCGTGTGGAGGGCACAGAAAGGCGAGAAGATCCAGATGGAGCATTGGGCTCTTCGTTACCCAACTAATACCGAAGATGTGGGAAGGGTCTGTCATGGTGAAGTCCCTCTCCCCGTACTATGACACCGAATTCGCGAGCTGACACCTTGGATGGCATAGACGTTGCCGCCAAGTACCTTGCCGCCCGCGAGAGTGAACGAGTCGGCCTGCCTAAAATCTTGCAGTTCTCTAGCGAGGACAAGTTCACGAAGTATGAAATTTGCGAGCTTTTCGGCGAAATAATGGGCCTGAGTATCGATGGTATCGAGCCAAACACGCAGGGCAATGACCCCAACGCAAGTGTGCAAAGACCGTTCGATTGTCACTTGAGTACCAAGGCTTTGAAGGATGTCGGTGTCGATGTCTCGACACAGGACTTCACTGGTTGGTGGAGACGCGAAGTACGGGCCTTCAGAAAATGAAGGGCCCGACGATAACCTCTGGTGTTCTCACAGGCATGACGGGATGATGGCCGCTGTTGGTGAAGAAAAGAGCAGTCTCAGATCGTGACACTGAGTCTGGCCCTCATTCTCAGTGGGACGCCACACTTGGACAATGGTCATCTGTGTACGTATCCTCTAGGTCCTCCAAATCTCGTTCCCTCTCTCCACTCTCCACGTGGAACGAAGGTCTCACGAGGCCTCACCACTGCTTCCGATGCATCTGGATGGGAACCGGTTGGCGGATCAAATGAGATACAGCCACGCGATCTCGAGTCGATTGTTTTTATATTTCCAAATTCTTCGAGATGAGCACGATGAGCACGATGAGCACGATGAGCACGATGAGCACGATGAGCACGATGAGCACGATGAGCACGATGAGCACTCAAATGAAGCAGATTTAGACGCGAAACCCGACTTCTGGCGTGGACTTACACGTCAACAAGCTGAAAACGACATATGAAAATGTCTTGTGGTCAGAATTTGGTGTACTAGATTCAAGCCTCACATACAAGCCACCGTTGTTACAAACTACGTCCTGACGAGATGGCGGCCCAATGGCAGTCTTGCTTCTCCAAATTACGCAGTCTCAGAGGCCGGGAGGGAATGCCTCCAACGGTGTCAAGGCCTAGAAGTGGTAACTGTGTGACGGCTGCGGTAACATGCCGCCTGCACCGGTGGAGATTGCTGTGTGCTTACTACTTTGGTACTTCTGCATGCCAACACGACCGCGGGTGCTCACAAGGATGGCACCCGCGCAGGAATGCTGTGTGCGCGAAGGGGGGATTTTCATCCACTTAGCCACCCTCGAACCTCGAAATTTTCCCAAGCTCCCTACTCTAATGGCTCTATCACTTCTTCAAATTCAATGTTTTCTAAGGCCGATTTTCTCATCACAACCGACATACGAGGTTTGCCTCGGAGCAAGAGCTGACAAGAGAAGAGGTTGCAACGGTGAATGAGGTTATATTGGTTGGCTAAGCCCAGGCGAGGAAACGATCGACCGCTAGTCGCCCACACCTATAAGTTGGAAATTACCCATATTATCATCACCGGACCGATGGTGACAGCTATCGGGACGACTGGCCTCACGATGTCCGCAACGACCCAGAATGTTTCTCGGTACCGCAATTTGCGAGGCAAAAGCGTCTCAGAGTCACGAGCAGCCATCGACCACGCGCTTGGCTATGACAGGCTTGATCGATCGAAGGAAGCGAGCCCTCCCTTGAAATCAACATTCAAGGGACGCTCCAAATCTCTGGGCCAGATCCAGACCTCGGGTATCCGACCTTTCCCTCCTCATTACTCAGTTCCACCGGTGCCACCGGTGCCTCTTTCACATCACCAGCACAGCATCATTTCGCGGACGGCGGCACCGGAGAATATATCAGCACTACTTCTTGGGACAGAGGAGCAATGTGACGAGCCTGAAAGGTTGTTATCGCCTAGAGCAGCTCCGTCTCCTCCGATGCCTGTGTCTCCAACCATGGCTACTGCGGTCACAACCGACGCGGCCGTTTGTGGACACTACGATTCGGAAAGGGAGCGATGGAAACGAGAAGACGAGAGATGGACGACGCAAAAAAGGCGGGTACTGAGCAACGAGGAATCTGCAGTCTTGGCCGATAGGCTCGAGGACGAGACGGATCGAATCTTGGCGGAACAGAAGAAATTGGACCTCGCGAGGCTTCACCAACAGCTGGTGGCGACGCAGTCGACGATGTCACTATCGCCATATGCCTTCAAGCCTAAAAGCCCTGTATTGGAGAAATTGAATTTCTTCAACAGGGCCAGAAACTCGAAGGCCGCCACGCTCTCACCAACATCATCGACGACGGCTTCCGTGGACATCAGTCGCACCCACAGCTTGGATCCGTCTCTTCCCCCTCGCGCATTCCTTGAGCAAACCGGGCAGGGCCAGCTCATGACGCCTCCTCTGTCCCCGGTATCAGCGCATCATTTCCACGAGAGAGTAAGTTAAACCTGACAATAACATGGCGTATCATGGGCTGATTGAATACCAGCGCGTCACCGTTCGCTGCCGAGGCGTGACTGTGAACCTCGTCGTCGTAGCTGAGAGCAGTCCGGTAGACATCTTATTCCAGGCCTCTGAGTCTATCACTCAGCACATCAATACAGCTTCTAGTCTCGTATACGAGTGCTACACGCAGCTTGGCCTCGAGCGGCGCCTCCGGCGATATGAGCGTATCCGCGACGTTTTAGACTCATGGGACCACGACGCACAGAATTTATTGCTTATTGTCCCCTCTAGCTCCTCTGATGACGACAGGGATCTCGATATATCATCAGTCCCAACAACTATAGAACCGCCACAAGGCTTCGTTCTGCAACTACACCATTCGTCGCGGCCTGGCAAGTGGGCCAAAAGATGGATCACGCTGCTCGATAACGGGCAGATAATCTCTTCCAAGAAAGAAGACGCAAGTAGCGACAAGTACACTCAGTGGCTGTGTCACTTGTGCGAATACGACATATACACAGTCATGGCGAAGTCAGCATCGGTCATGGGCGAAGATAGAATGAAAGGTGCCAATACCGTGACGAAGAATCTCAAACCACCCAAGAAATTCGTCTACGCCTTGAAATTACAGGAGAAGACGACTATGTCTACCGATGCCGCCAACTTCGTCCACTTCTTCTGCACCGATGACCCGACAATAGCGAACAAGTTCACCGCACGTGTGCATGGCTGGCGAAGCTGGTATATGGTGAAGGCACGCAGGGAAGCCCAGCGCAAGAGATTAATGGAAGACGCACCACAGATTACGGCAGTCAAGCATAAGCCCAAGAAGAGTGTCAGCCATTTGAAGGTCCCTGGCCAGAAGCACCGGATGAGGGTATCGGTTGATGAAACGCCATATAATATCGGGGACTTCCAACCGTTGGTGGAGATGGAGCGATTTGAGAAGCCAATCGACGAGTTCGGAAAGGATTGGATCCCGGACCCGAGACTGTCGGCCATGTCACCGGCTCTCAAAACCCAGAACATGTTTCCAGCACAGGTGACACCTACGATTCAGGAGAATGGCATAGCAGACCACGAGACCAAGCACAGCGGCACGCAAGAGACATGTAGCAACATGAGCCATCGCAAGGTATCTGCTAACAGCGAGGGTGGACTTCGACCGCCCATGGACGGGAGCCAGATGGGGGTCGGAATCGCCGTGTCTGCCCCAGTTGAATCCAACACCACCTCCCCTAGTCCAAAGGTATTTCGGTTCCCCTCCGAACCGGGACCCGAGCCGGGACCAGAGGTACAGCAGAGATCCTGGCTCCCCTCTGCAGTCGAACACACGGCCAAACAGAAGAGCGAGCTGGAACGTCTTGAGAAGCTAAACAACTTTTCCCCGCCGCCACCACCACCACAACAGCAACGGCCAAACACAAGCTCAGGCGCGGTGCCTTCCCTGCGCTACCACCACTACGGAACACCACAAGCGCGCGGCACGCGGCAGGGAGGCAGCAGGCCCACGGCACAATCCGCACTGGGCGACATAGCGCGCAACTACCGCACAGCATCGCGGTGGGCCGAGGCGGGCATCACGCCGACGGGGAGCCCCAAGTTCCTCGAGGTGCCTGGGGCGCGGGGCGGCCTCCACCCTCCTCCGCTCCAGTGGCAGGCGACCCCGCCCCAGCACAACCTGAACAACAACAGCAGGCCGAACACGAGCCACGGCGAGCGGGGGCGGAACCAGCAGCAGCACCACTACCAGCACCAGCCATACCACCAGCCACAGCAGCAGCAGCTCCTGCTGCAGAAACAGCTGCGGGGCAGGAACGGGTCGGTGTCGTCCATGCGCAGGGGCCAGGGGGGGATCGGGGGGCCGCCGGGCGACCCGCCGCCTATGCCGCCTCTGCCTCCGCAGATGAGGGCGCTGGTGAGGGATGGGCAGCGTTGATCCTCTCGGTTTGGCGGAGGACTCTCACTGGCGACGGTGGAGTCGATCGTGATTAGGGATGCTGCTGGGGCCTTGATGGCGAGGTACTGAGAGGCGAAGTCGCAGCGAAGGGCAGTCAGATCCCGGGGCTCCTCCCGGTTCTCGTAGTCTCTCGGCCGCTTCTCTACGGGATCATGGGGGAGGCGAAGGAGGGGAGGAAATGACGAGGGTATGACGAGGCAATCAGACAACGTTTCGGCAGAGGAAATGCTGAGGACAATTGGCTTAAGAGGGGTGTGCGGTTGAACCTTGGTCAACTGGGCTCGGCGTCTGTCACGAACACCACGTTGGAGGCATATGGGACGAATTGTTGAGGCTGCAATTCTGAACTCGTGGGGATCACACCACCGCGCCTTGCCACCATGTTCTGAACAGCAATCCAGCTGCTGATTCCAAGGATGGCGGTGTTGGCGAGCCAACTTGGTCGAATGTCAGTGTTAAGAAGACCTATTTGGGGACCGGAGGGAAGTGGAGATGTCTCGCCGAGTATTTCTCGGAGGACTAGCTGACTTTCGGGCGCATATATTACTTTTGTTCTTTTCCCTTCGGCCGATGAAATCGTCGGCCTGGGTGGCCTGGGTTGCGATGATTGATGGTTCCATCGCGGGAGTTATCACGGATTGTCACGATTTTTATGTTGAAGTTTGCTAGGGAAATCATAATGGCCTGATGGGAATTATTCTTTTCGGAATGTATCATGAGAAAAAGTTGGGAAGGAGTTATCTGGAGCGCTTCGCTTCGTGTGTTAGAATAATAAAATAGAGGGTCTGCTTGGTGTCGCAATTGTTGTTCTGCCCATGAGCATGGCTTTCACAGGATCGCGTGGTTTTGTGCTGCATTTTGTGGGCTAGTGTGGGATGTTTTGAATTTCCTTGAAATACATACTCGCTTATGCAGGCTTTCATGTTCTCTAATGCAAACGCATGAGTGGAGATGCCTAAGCATGAGCCTATGCCTCTGCCTCTGCCGGAGCCGTGCTGTCTAATACGCTAGATCTATTGGGTATCATCGTTTCATTGTCCAGTTTTTGTTTCCAGTCCATCGCCATCTGTCTTTGCTTCTGTAACCACATGCAACTCCTATAACGCGTCCTCGAACGTGCCTGATCACATCCTAGGGTGGTAATTTCACTCTCCAGAAACACCACCGTCGGTCCCTTTAAGCCATAGAGGCAGGTGGAACCGGACGTACTCGACGACCATGAAGGTCACCCAGGTCGCTGGCAGCGTCCTAAGCACGCCAGGCACGATACCCCTATAAAAGGGTCTAATCCCGCCCTCCTGCCACATCTGCTGCACGACACCCGTGATGCCTTTACCGTAGTCGTTCTTGCCGTACGAATTCTGTAGTCGGTTTCTAACGACCTGTTGCGGGAACGTTGCCACGACGGCGGTGATCTTGGAGGCGGTGGAGATGGCGATTGTGGCCCCGTTGGAGATCTTCTCGTCAGCCTCCTGCCCTTGCCTGCGCCTCAAGGCGAAGTAGCCGTTCCGCAGCGGCTCGTACAGCGAGAACTGGATGGCGCCGTGGGACGTGCCGATAAGACTAGTACCGAGCCCCTTGTAGAACCCCTTCCAGGTCTCGGTCTGGATTATCGACTTGACGCCCGCCCGCATGCTCGGGTACGCCTCGGCCACGGATCGGTCGAGCGACGTGATCCGTACCCTGAGGAGCCAGAGCGGGTTGGTGATGCACGAGGTTGCTATCCCCGCGAGCCCCGAGGCGACGAAGTAGCCCGTCGGGCTGGGCTTGTCGCCCGACGTGAGCCCGTACTTCTGGGTGGTGATGGCGTTTTCGAAGACAGTCTTGAAGTGGAAGAAGCAGGCCCACCCCGCTGAGTTGGCGACCAGGCTGACAGGCAGGCCGCGGTAGGCTGCGGTGACGGGGTTCTTGGACTTCCAGAGGCTCCGCACCACGTCCATGGTAGTGAGTGGCGGCGGGGGCTTCGTTGAGCCTTTTGCAACCCGCTGGTTCACTGGAACACAGTGATCAGCCTTCGGCCCTGGGCTGCGACACTCGGGTGGGAGAGGAACTCACCCTGCAGACGCGTCTTGATGAGATCCAGCGGGTGGGTGACCAGCGTCGACACGATGCCTGCGGTGAGGCCCGCGGCGGAAGCGACACCGGGCACTGGGGCCTCGGCTCCTCCATCTTTTTTCTCCATTATGGCGAGGGTTTTCGAAAGGGCGACATCCCGCAGATAAATTTGCACACGCCCACAACGAGATTTGTGGTAAAGTGGCGCGAATCTGGGGGCTGTGAGAGCGAGGAAACAAATGAGTTGCTGTGTTATGGGGAGTGAGTGACGTATCGAGCTCCAGGTTGCTTATCAACAAATTTTTGACCGATAAGCGGGAAACGGGGGACGTGGACGGGAGGGAGGCGCAACCCGGGCCTCAAGTTACAGCTGAGGTCACGGCCGCGCTGGCATCAGTTGACAGTATATCTACTGCATATTCGAAAAGCTGGATCAAATTGCAAGATGGCCGTCCTCGAGAAAGATACCTCAAAAGAGCCTCAGCTCCATACACGCTTATAGATGAGCATTGTGCCCCGGCTCTGCTGCCGGGACTCTTGGTATCTTTTGCTTTCCATAGAGTGGTCTAGTCATGATCCATTCGTCAGAATATTATACACACAAGTGGCGAGATTCCCGTACTCGTTGGAATCCCGCCCCCCGTTCCGGTTCATATCATGCCCGGCTCGCCCAACGCCTTCCGATGCCTCCAGAATGTGCTGTAGATGGCTTGTCCACTACTTCTTGACGCCATACGATTGGGCTTCAAATTGAGTGCCGTTGTTCATCCCAGCAATCGTCTCAATCATACCGTTCTGATATTATCCCCGGCCGAAATTCATCTCGCTCGCACCTAAGAGAGCGGGGACAGCAAACTGCGAGCATGTCAGACAATCGGCATGAAATTCATCAACTTGGGCACAAGACATCATACCGGTGCAAAGATGGTCGCGGCTCGCTCCGGGTGTAGCCTGGCGTTCACATTAGGGTTCGGTTCTTCACACTCTGATGAGATATCTCAACTGATCATACCGAGGTACAGGACCATGGGCAGGTAGCCGCTGCTCCATCGTTAGCACAATGATTTCCTTTCCAGTTCGAAGAGCTTCAATGCAACATACTAGTGGATGGCAACGCGGGCAACGTCGATGAGCTTGCCGATGCGCTCCTGTTGCGACTTGGTCAGCCCTTGCTCTTGATGCCCCATCATCATCATTGGCCGGAACACACCTTGGACTCCTCAGACAGGGCGAACATCTTGTGACCGTTGAGGTACTGTGCTTAGATTCGGAAGAGTTGAAGGTGCGGCGACGGTATCCTCGGGTTTGACGTTGTGGGGCGGGCCTGTTGGCGGTTGCTAATGAGTATTGACGACTGTTGTCGACTTGAGTGATGGAATTCTCAGTCCGAAAACGAATGAGCCTGGATGAACCTCTCCCAGCGGAAGCTTGGACCAGGGAGCTCCAAGTTTTGGGGCCCCGCTAGCCTACAGACAGCCCACTAGCTGCGAAGTGCCATTACATACCTAGGTACTATTCACATTGACATAGTCTACAGTACTCGCTGCTGCCACTCTCAGTGAGGTAGAAGATGTGACAATTGATGCTCATAAAAACTCCAGCTAATGGTACAGTGTTCTAGCCCCATGTTGTGCAGCCGTCAAACACATGTACGCGTCTTGAGTCTGTTGCTGTGTACTTCGAGAGGCTCTCTGGGGCATCTTTAGGCTAGCCCCTTCGGGTAGTAATCAAGGTCAAATGCGCCTGTAAAATAAACCCAGACAGAGGTAACCACCAAAAGATCGCCAGCTGTTTCTGAGAGCTCCCAGAACGGCCAGCAAACCGCAGGCAGCAACTCGATTAGAAGGCCTAGTCCACCACAGAAAGGTCGTCGCCATGGCCAAGCACTGGTGAGCACTCTCCCCCAATTCCAGATTCCTCCCTTTGATCCACGAGGCCAGCGTTCTCTGACACACAGGACCAACCAAACAGGGAGCAGAACAAGGACGCCACCGTCTATGTGGGCAACCTCGACGAGCGCGTCAGCGAGGGCAACCTCTGGGAGCTCATGACGCAGATGGGCCCCGTGTACAACGTGCACATGCCCATGGACCGCGTGTCGCGCACGCACCAGGGCTATGGCTTCGTCGAGTTCGACACGCCCGAGAGCGCCGACTACGCGTCCAAGGTGCTCAACGGCATCCGCCTGCACCAGAAGCCCATCCGCGTCAACAAGGCCAGCGCCGACAAGCAGAAGCCCACCGACATCGGCGCCGAGCTGTTCGTCAACAACCTCGACCAGCAGGTCGACGAGAAGATCCTGTTCGACACCTTCTCGCAGTTCGGCACCCTCGTCGCCCCGCCCACCGTCATCCGCGACCAGAACAACCTGTCCAAGGGCTACGGCTTCGTCTCCTACGACTCCTTCGAGGCCTCCGACGCCGCCAGGGAGACCATGAGCGGCCAGTACCTCCTCAGCAAGCAGATCACCGTCGAGTACGCCTACAAGAAGGACGGCAAGGGCGAGAGGCACGGCGACGAGGCCGAGCGGAAGCTCGCCGCCGAGGGCAAGAAGCACAACGTCGTCCCCGAGCAGCAGCCCCTCCCGCCGGCCTTCCTCATGTCCTCGGCCTCCGCACCAGGCACGGCAGCCAACGGCACGACCCCGGCCACCCCCGTCGCCCCGTACGGCGCCGACGTGCCCGCGGTGCCCCCGCCGGGCCCGTCCCCCTCGCAGGGTATGCCCCCTATGCGCATGCCCAGCGGCTTCGCGCCTTCTGGGCCGCCGATCGCTGCCGCCGCCCCAGGTGGTTCCGGCATGCCGCCCAGGTTCGACCCAGGCCACGCCGGGCTCCCCCATCAACCCCCAATGGTACCGCCAGGATTCGGGCGCGGAGCGAGCAACCTGCCCCCCGCGGTGCCCGGTCTGCCCGCCCGGCCGCCGGTGCCGTCGGTTGGGTTCGGCGGAATGGCGAGCGACTTCCACCCAGGCCGCCCCGGCGCGCCGCCTGGCGCTGGTGGTGGCCCTCCCAGCTTCGGCGTGCCGCCTCCAGCTGGGTTCGGGGCCCCCAATGGCACCCCACCGCCTCCTCCTGGATTCATGCCTCCGCCTGCTGGATTCGGCGGCCCACCACCTGGACAGGCGCCACCTGGATTTGGTCGACGTTGAGATGTTGAGTGTGAGCAGCGAAATGACATGGCCGCTGCGGCTACATCGGCCACTCAGTGATATCCAACCAGCCGCCTGATAGTTGAGGTATATACCTACCTAATTCTCAGTACCCTCATTTTCCGAATCTAACTGTTCTCGCCTCACTCAGAACGTGTACGTCAGCTGGCAGCGCTATGATTTCCAATACCATTGTCAGAACTTCACAGCTCGGCCTAATGCAGGCCTTGACTCAACTACGGTCGAGTTCAGACCCTCTCAGCCTTATGGATGTCACCCCCAAGACGGCGGTCGCCACAGCCTGGATATTTTATCATTGGAGACGCGGGCAGAGGTGCGCGCGGGAGGCAAGAAGGCGGCGGGCCGCAGCAAGCAGCTGGCATCCCAGCTTGCGGGAGAGATCCAAGGCTCCTGAGAGCTATTCTTCGTCCGATTTCCCAAGTCACCTGGTGCTTGGTCCCATGTCTCGATAGAATCGGGGCAAGGGGGGCGGGGCCGGGTAGGAACATTTCGCTCTGTGCGAACGGAAAGGCTACCGGAGCCACTATGCTGCCAGATAGTCTCAGGGCATTTTGTCTCCGTGAAGGTCGCACGTGCGGAAGCAAGAGCACCATGAACCCCCTTTGGGGCCTATTGGCAAGCAAGATCCCGAGCCATTTAGATGATGTTTGGGGGCCTTGGAGCAGGTTCAGACGCCGATAACTTCATGTAGCAAAGGAATCGAATCAGATAATCGACCAATTTTTCATACTCACCCTCGACCGTATAGAGTGACGGTGGTACCTGAGCTGCCCTTCAGTATCTTTACACGGGCCCATGATGTTACTTGGTTTGATGCACACAGCAAAGCACCCTAGCAACACAGCCCATCGAAATGTGCTGGATCTGTCTCTTGTAAATATGTTGTCTTCAATTTCATACATTTTCCCTAACCTACTTGGCAATGCGCCGACTCCGGTCTTCCAGCCATCAAGTCCAGTCCTTCGACCCACGTACGCAGACGGACATAAAGGAAGAGTCAACAAGAACCTGGAAGTAGATAGAGGAGCCCTGTTTCGACTTTATGAAGCTCATATTGTTACGCATGGTCGGGGGAGTAAGAGGACTACCGACGGCTCGGCCTCACGCAGACTGGCTTGCACTTGCACCCCCAATCAGCCTTTCCCCTTCCCAGCAACCCTCCATCTTTTCAAACCAGCCACCAGCCATGACCGACCTTTCAAGCCATCAAGCTAACCGGAATTCCACAGCCTAAGCCTTGGGGGCCTTCTCCGCCTCGAGCAGGAACGTCTCCTCGATAGCGGCCCGCCTCCTGACGACGCGCAACCAACGCTCGCCCCAGCGCTTGACGAGGCGGTCGCGGTCCTCCCTCTCGGCGTCGGGCATGCCCGCGTCGTCCATGAGCTCGTCCTTGGCGCCCGACGCCCACGCGACCAGGGCGTCCTGCGCCGTCTTGAACAGCTCGCGCGTGGCCTGCGCCTCGCGCCTCTTGGCGTCCTCGAGCTCCGACGACATGTCGACGTCCCCGTCCCCGTCCCCGTCCCCGCCCTCGCCCTCGCCCTCGGGCTTCGCGGCCGGCGCCGTGGAGGCGACCACCTCGCGCATCCGCTTCGTGACCTTGGCGATCGTGTTGAACACCAGCTCGTAGATGTAGCTGCGCGCCAGGGCCTCGCCCCTGGTCTCGCCGGCGTGTTTGACCAACGCCCACTGCACCACCGCCGTGGGGCTGATGATGCTGTAGTTGAGGAGCTTCTCGATGATGGTGATGGCGACGCCAGGGTGCGCGCTCCAGAAGCCCATGACCGCCGTGATGATCTGAGCCCGCGCGGGCTCCGACGTCGCGCCCGCGTCCATCAAGCGTTCCTTAGTACGCTCGATGGCGGCCAGGACGTGGGACAGAGACTTGCTGCCGATGGAGAGCACTGCCGTTGTGAAGACGTCGGTGCTGGCTACGAGCGGGTCTAAGCCCTGGTCGATGGCGAGGGAATGGATCCGCTCGATGACTGGCTGGATGTCCTCATCTGAGGCCTTGCGCTTCAGGAGTTGTGCCAGTTCACGGCCCTCTTGGGCAAAAGGGGTATCTGAAAACTGAAATTAGCATCTGATCACGTCACACATAAATATGATGTATTGACTCACCATCCTTCTCAAACTTGAAAGGCGGCTCTTCCTGGTCCTTCTCGGGAGGGACCAGTTCCTGATAGCCTTCAGGCAGAGTCTTCCTGATCCGGCCAGCGAAACTCAGTCGAATCTCCTTGTCAATGCCGCCCATGATGAACGCTTTGCAGGGGTGCAGATTCGGCAGTTTCACGTCCGCAGTCCACTCAGTCCACTTCCACGTGAAGCCGAAGTTGCTAAGATGGTGCGCAAACCAGTCGGTGAAGCGTTGGCCCAGCTCGATGTCAAGGCGTCCAATGTTTCGGTACAGGAATCTTATCGAACGACCAAAACTGGGTGCGATGGCTGCTGGGGCAATCCGACACGCCTCGGTAAGCACGGAGTGATAGTAGACGAGCTTCTGCTCTGGGGTAGGCAGCAAGAATAGCTGGGAAAACACCGCATCGACCACGACGTCCTCGGGCTTCCAGGTTGATTTGCCCGAGGGGACGTCGCGGATCTGGTCGAAAGGCGTGGCGCGACTGACGAAAGTTCCCTCTGCGAAGTAATTATCGATATCTATCAAGCGTCTGGCGGCAATAGTTCGGTTGTAGTGAAGAATGTTAATCGTATCTACCAGATTGTCGCGAACCAAGGACGACGCAATGGTCGTGACCGGGGGAACAGACTCAATCTCCTGGCCGAGGTACACAGAGAAGTAGATCTCTGGGAACAAGGGTCTTGGTCCGGCAATCAGAGTCTCGGGGATTGCGATTGTGGGCAATTTGTGTTTGGGACAGTTGTCGAGCTTCTCTTGTTGCTCAACCTCTTCGAGTGGCATCTTCCACGGCCTCGGGAGACACGCCAGCTTCCATCCACTACTGGCTTCAGCTTGCAGCTGTGTCTGTAACAAACCCAGGAAATTCATGGTCGCAGCAGGACTCTTCTCGTCGCCTTCCGTGTGGAACGGGTCGATCAGGTTCTGAAGGGTATGGGGTTCCCCGGCAATCACCTCCGTCTTGTCTAGAAGCTCCGTGGCAAGCTTCTCCGTCTTGTCAGGTGCTGCGGCGACGGCGTAGGGTATCGTGAGCAGGATGATTTTGACCAACTCGGTACCAATGGTCTAACCCCAAAGCAAATATCAGTCAAGCTGTTTCTGGATCTCCTTGTAGAAGCCGCAGGTGTTTTGCGCAACTCACATCCTCATTGTTATTAGTCTGAAGCTCAACGGCCTGGTTGAAGAGATCCTCCAGGATGGGAAAGACACCATCACCCTCCAAGCAGCTCTGCAAGCAAGCGAGGAACTTGAGGTAGAGCTTGACCTCGCGCCACTCGCCGAGCTTGACCTTCTCCTCGACTTGGGCCGCCGCCTTGGCCAGGAGGTCGTCGACCACGCCACTCGTCGGCTGTGGCTCCTTGGGCGCCTGGTCCTGGCCCCCATTCTCCATGCTCGTGTCCAGGCCGTCGTCCCCGCCGTTCGCCGCGGCAGCGGCAGCGGCCGGCTTGTGCGTCAGGGTGTTCACGACCAGCACGACTGCGGCCGCGAACGGGGTCTTGAGCGGCTGCTCGACGGCGAGCTGCAGCACCAGATCCACGAAGTTAGCGCGCAGCCTCTCATCGTCGTAGTTTTCGGCCAGGAGGTGCGCGACGCCGTTGACCTCCTCCTGGACACGGCGGAGCGGGTTGTCGGCGAGGTCGATGATCTGCTTGCGGAGGCGGGAAGGGACCGGGGGCTCGTGACGGCGGCGGGGACCGCGCTGGTCGCGGTAGGACTGTTGGTGGTCGTCATCCTCTGTTCGGTCGGGAAAGGGTCAGTACCTGACGGATGCATCACATGCGAGTGCCGGCTGCTAGGGAGAAGCTTTCGGCCCTCGTGGACGCCAGCTGAAACTGGTTGCTTACCCCTGTATCGCCTCTTTCTGGGATTGTGGCCTCCGCCGCCGTGTCTGCGATCGTAGTCGGCCATGTTTGTATCTCACTACTTGCAATTGGATGTGTGGGCGAAGAAATGAAAGTGTCGTCGATAGCAGAAGGTATCGAGGGAAGCTTCGCGACGTCAGCTCCGAAAGTGGGACCTCAGCTGTTTGCTGGACCGTGTCGTAGTGGTAGCCTCGCGCCGCGCAGCTAGCTCAATCAATTTTGGCTTGCTGGGTAAACCAGACTAACTTATTGGGAGCCAAGCAAAGAAGGCTGACAGCGGCCAGACAGTGTTGATTGATTATGTAATACAGAAAGCTACCCATGCTTTTGAGTACTCCTTACTGATCTCAGCACCTCGAGCTTCTCAGACTCGGGGGGCAAGCACCAGGTCTTCTCATCTCAAGCCCGTCTTCAGCCAGCCCCCCTCCCCAACTTCCCTCCACACCACCTCGACACGTTTCCTTGACAAACTGCCAACATCCTACGAGTAGCTCCCCATCCCTACGAGCTGAGAGTGGACGTGACCCCTCATCGCAGGCTGTTGAAACATACCATGACGCACTTATTCTTCTTAAATACAAGAAGATGGTGGGCGCACGACCGAAGATGAGGGGCCGATCAGCTGAGCCTGCCGGTCTTCTGTCGTCGTTGTCCACTGACACATAGTTTCGATGACGCTTTCGAGCCTCTGGGAGGGCTGAGGTACGGCGGAGTTCTGCTCATGTGCAATGACACTGGCTCCTGTCGCTTGTGGAGGTATTAGTTCAGGGTGAAACTGTCAGCCTTGCCAGTCTGCTTGGGTGCTTCGCTGCCCATTCGTAGTGGAAATGTAAAGTGCGAAAGATATGTGGGTTTAGGTAATGGGCACGGTAGGGAGCGCCGAGAGGTCAATGTTCCGCGTACAGTAATCGCGCCCGGAGGTCAGCAGCCCGTTTTATTTTATTGTCCATTGATGAGTGGTCTGAGCAATACATCCAGCCCAGGATCCCCTTTTGATTGTCACCCAGAAAATTGCCCGTGTCTTCTCCCCTAACCCGATGAAGCTGCCCTCAAAGAGACAAGGATAGGAACAAGAGTTTTAAATTCTTTTTGAATCATGATGCCAGAACCGGGCACATGGCCCAATTTCCGCCCCCCTCCATACACAAGGGTTTCGTCCACGCTGGTATCCCAATGCAAGTCCATCACCGGCTTCCTTCCGCAAAACCCCAGCTCATGTAGTAGTAGTTCCTGCCACCTAGTCCGACACTGTAGTTCAATACTCAACGGCCACTCATCCAGCAAAGGCCACCCACCTCCCATAGGCGGGTTCATCCAGAGGTCCGGCCGCAAAATAAAAAATCGTCTTGGTCCGAGTCACCGCGTGGTCGCCTGCGCCATGAATCTTCCAGGCGGCCATGAACAGAAACAAGCAAAACCACGTGTGATCGTGCAGGAAAAAGAAATCTAATGGTCCCGCCAATCTTCATCGATATGCTCATCTTCGAGTGTGCCGCAGGACCACGGGTCTCTGGCGAGACAGCGGGTCGTGTCCCTTTCGATTTCACCTCCTAGCCCTCGTGAAAGGCCCCGCCTTCGTAACTTCGTCGGCTGGGTACAAACTGCGGCTTCTGCTTCTGTGGTCGTAGCGGATATCGTATGCAACGGTTCGCGCTTCCTATATCCGAGGATACGCCAGTAGGATCGTTTGGAGCAGAAAAAGTTTTGACACCGCATCGGCGACGTGAGCAAACGCAATGTTGGTGGTCCAGACCGTCCGAGGCCGACATTCTCTTAGAAAGTTGCCACTCCCGACAAGTCCAGTGTGTGAAGGTATGTCGAGCACCAGAAGGCACTCAATCAAGCTTGGCAATCATTTCTGACTTCGTCAACGGGGTGAAGTTGTCGATATCCAGACCATCCGCAGCAAGACCTGGTCGCACGTGTGCCGGAACCAACTTGTGGTTGAGATGAGGGGCAATCGACAGTTCTAGCAGACGTTAGTCACGAGCTACAGACGAGAGAAGGTATAGATAGAACCCACCATGACGGGAGAAGTCAAAAAGTGCTGGAAGATCCTTCAATTGGCCAGTTTGGTGTCTCGAGTCCGGCAGCTTCGTGCTTGGATCTCGCAGCTCGTCGAAGAAGGGGTGGACCATTGCGTCGATCGCGCCGAGTCGCTCGGTCGGTGTGTACTCGAGGAGCTTAGCGATGAGGTCGATTGCGTTCGCATCCGCCTTACGGAAGACCTTGTTGAACGGGTGGGGCTTGATCTGAGGGAACTTATGCTCCATGTAGTTGGGGTTCATAGTCCGAATCTGCTCGCGCGTGGGCGTGCCCAGGACCTTGATGATCTCGACCAACTGGTCGATGCCGGACTCACCCGGAAAGAGCGGTTGTCCGAGCATCAACTCCGCCATGACGCATCCCGTAGACCATACATCTGTGTCCTAGTCAGCAAATGTTTCGAGTCCGAATATGCGTCGCGCCAGTCAGTCCTCACCTATCTTCGTGGTGTAGTTGGTGGCGCCAAAGATGAGCTCCGGTGCTCGGTAGTAGCGCGAGCAAATGTATGAGACGTTTGGCTCGTTCTCTACCAAAATCTTCGCACTTCCAAAATCACACAGCTTCAGAATGCCACTGTTGGGGTCGAGCAAGAGGTTCTGCGGCTTGATGTCACGATGGCAGATGCCTTGCGAGTGGATGTAGGCAAGGGCTCTGAAGAGCTGGTAAATGTACAGTTTGACCTCGAGGATCGGCATTGTGGTCTTCATCTTGTTGAAAAACCTCGACGCTCGGTAAACTGTCTCCGGCACGAACTCCTGAACGAGGTTCAGGTACACTTCGTCCTTCTGTGACCCTGTCAGAAAATGTGCTGGGCGATATTGGAGGTTGTTCAACATACCCGTTCGCCATTGGAGTAGTAGAAGGCCTTCAGTTGGACGATGTTCGGGTGTCGTACGATGCGCATGATTTGCAGCTCGCGGTTCTAAGATCCTATTAGCTCGTCTCATCTTGGGAAGGGACAGCGACTGGCTACGGACCTTGAAGCGCTTGTCCTGAAGTACCCGCTTGATAGCCGCATCCTCGTTGGATGGGGACAGTTTCGTCTGGAACACGACACCGAAAGATCCATTTCCCACAATTTTGCACTGCGTGTACTGCAGATCCCTCGTTTCGCCGGTAATCCCGTCCTGAACCTTTTCGCGGATGACTTCTGCAACGCCAATTAGCAAGTGGATACATGCCACGAGAGCTTGACCGAAGCCTACCTCCCATCCGCAGGTTGTTGAACGCTGCAGGGCGATTTTGGGCCATCTTGAGAGCTGTTGAGCTTGTTGCTACCGCTTCGCAGATAGAAAGATGTTGTAAAGAAGATCGAGACTCGAAGAAGAAAGAGACACAGACAGACGCCTGAGACGGGCCGTGGTGGGCAACAGTACGAGGTCGGTCGGAAGGAGGTTCTCGGAAGTAATCGACTGGAGACTGACAACCGTTAGGTCCGTGAGGGTGATTGCTAGTGCCGAAGGGATAACAAGGTACACACTCGACGCAGAAGCTTAGTTGCACGACTGTCTGTTAAGTCGAGGACGACGCCGTTTTTTTTGGCTTTGGCTATGTCGAGGAAGGAACCGGCAGGCAGGTGGGCAGGTTTGTTGTTTGCCGTGGGAAGTGGGTCAGGATGGAATGCGGTGATCAAGGTGTGGCGCGAAATGTCGAGACGAGAAATCTGTCAATCAAACTGGTCCAAAGGATTAGAAACTTGCTGCATGGTCCATCCCACTGATGCGTTGATAGCACAAACTGTAGGGGGCTGTGGATGGTGATGAGGATTGACAAGGTGCCCAGAGACGCTTCTAGGTTGAGGAGAGGAGTGTAGAGATGACGGAGTCTAGTCTGGGGAGGAGGGGTGGAAAGGCGGGTTGGAAATGACGGGGGGACCCAGTGAGTAGAAATTTGAAAGTGGACAGAGCCCAGTGGTGAGAGACAGGGAGACCAGGCGCGCAGCGCAGTAGCTCAACCGCTTTGCTCGCTCGCCCGCTCGGCAGCCAAGCCCAACGCCGCCCATCCAGTCCAATCCCAGCTTGCTGTGCCAGTGCAGTGCAGCCAGTCCCGTGCAGTGCAGCCAGTCCCGTGCAGTGCAGCGAAGTGCAGCGCGGTTGAGGTGAAGCTGCAGCAGCCCAGACAATTTGAGCGACTGAAACGAACGGTGGCGACTGTCGGGCTGGAATTGGTCATGTTCAACACGCAGCCAGACCACGCAGGCCCGACCATGTGTGTGTGCGTAGGAAAGGAGCACAGGACAGTGCAGGGCAAGGCAGGACAGGACAGGATAGGACAGTGACACCAGGCTGATTTGACGAGTAACAAAGAGAGACTCGACAGAAGAGCAGATGATTGTTTCAAGTGCAGGATGGATAGGGACTGGATGATGGATGGCATTTGCAAGTCTTGCCCCTGTGTTGGCTGGCAACACTATCCCCGGGGGAAGAAGGAGCACCTTCTAGAGGTCATGCTTGGTTGGATGTGGGACGAGAAAGAGGGAGACTGTGTGTTCTGTGCTGTGTGCTGTGTGTTGTACGCGTCTCTTCTTGTCGATGGTCAAATTGATTGATGGTGGGTGCTCATGTCCCCCAGGTCGCCGTACGCCCATGCCTCCAACGTGCGGTGCAGACAAGGGTTGATGACAATTGAGTGGCCCGCAGGCCACAGCGGCTGCTGGGTAGCCAGCTTCTCAAGCGTGGTCCCGGCCTGTCACTACACAAGACGAGAATTCATCGTGACATGATGGAGGGGTAATGAGTGGTGAGGGTAACGTGTTGGGCAAAGGAAACGGATTGAGCTCGAACAACACCGTCCAACAGCCCGCACGCCAACAAACTTACATTGATCGCAAAGAATGGCCAAGAGAGACCGTGATGAAATCGCGGACTGGTGCCGAGGACAATTCGAGGAAGCTGTCACTATGCACACGTGTGCAATGCCCTGGTGTCGAAGTTCGAAAACTGGGTGGCGCGGATCGTGAGGGCGGTACAGGTCAAGCTCTGGTGTGCCGGGTTGGTGAGTGAGGGGTAAGAAGGACTCGAGAGCTGCACTGGGACGAATGAGAAACAAGCTGGACTAGTCAAGAACGCCTTGTATGGATTCTTGAAGCTGCAAACTATTTGCTGTCAAAAATGATACGAAGCAATTGCATGCGTGATGTGTGTGTGTGGGAGGGTGAGATTTTGCCAGCTGCACCAGCGTACTGCGGCAATAATGAAGGCGTTACTTACGAGGTCAGGTCGGGTCCGGTCAGGGTCAAGTCCAGGTCCAGGTCCAGGTCCAGGTCCAGGTGGGCGTTTGGTTGCTCAGGTGCGCGAGTTACAAGGTTCCAAGGATGGGCTGGGTCGGCAGGTCAAGCAGGTCAGGCAGGTCAGGTAGGCGGCTACCTGGGTTGTGTGGTGGATGGGAAGAAGAGAACGCCCAGGTGTAGAAGAAGAATAGGTCCGGCTGGAACTGGCTAGGCAGAGGAGGGGGGGTTGACAACAGAGTCAACGGCAAGGTGGAGGGGGGAAGAGATGGATGGATGGTGGCTGCTGTCCAGGAGGTCCAAGGTCAAGGTCACGACACGATACGGCACGACCGACCGACTGAGTGACTGACTGGCTGTGTTGACGAGATATTGCACGAGGGTTTAGGTCCGTCCAGGTGAGAGCGTGAAAGGGTGGAAGTGTGGAAGTGGAAGTGGGAATTGGCGCCTCGTTTCGTTTTGAGGGACTGCTGGAAACTGGAACTGGAACTGGAGTCCGTCCTGGACAGGACGCATCGTGTGATGAGGCTAGCGCAGGCTGGGTGCATGACCACTCCAAGTGACGTACCCCGGTCCCAGACAGAAATAGGTACTAAGTCTG
Organism: Diaporthe australafricana; assembly: GCA_039880735.1. NCBI lineage: Eukaryota > Fungi > Ascomycota > Sordariomycetes > Diaporthales > Diaporthaceae > Diaporthe > Diaporthe australafricana. Next base: position 3,372,025 of record JBCEDM010000007.1, on the reverse strand, counting down.
TACGTAGCAGCGAATAGCCTCATCTATTCATATGGCTCGCTCAGTCGCCGCCCCGCCCCTTTTCGAGCAGCAAAGCAGGGCCTGGCAGCAGCTGGACAAATTCATCATACGAACACGATCACAATTCTCTATATATACCATGTCTCGCTTTTGACAAACGGTTTGACCGTTGACCATTAAATGCAGGAGGCCTGTGTACGTGCACGCTTGTATCTCTGCGTCGGATTGGATCTGTGTGAGTGTGAGAGTGAGTGAGTGTGTGTGTGTGTGCGTCTGTACCTACTGCAACCATGGACATTTTAACGGCCGCCGCGACACGTTTGAAGCTCTGACTTGCTTTCGGTCCACGTCGGCCAACCTGATACAATACAACTTGCTACAGGAATATAGTACCTTGTCGATGGCTGAGGCTCAATTCTAGCCCGACAGTGGCCAGTGTGCGAGGCCATTCCTGCTGGCCCGTCTGCCTCTCATGCAACGGCTTCACTTCCTTCTAGCCTTGGTCTTGGCCATGCGTGCATGCGCGTCGTGGGTGAGCATTCACTTTATTATTACGCCCACTCAGGAAAGTTCTGGGACAGTTCTTCAGCAACAGCTGTCTGTCTGCCAGTCTGCCCGGGTGTCAGTCTGTGTGTCTACCAGCCTATCCACCTTGGGCACGAGATTTCCTTCTTCAGTCGTTCGCGATCATGCAATGCAGCAGCAGTGCAGCAACGCAGGAGCTATGATGGTGCGGCCGGACATGGTCAAGATGACGGCAGGAACGCCTGCCCCAGCTCTGTCATTGAAGAAATAATGGTTAGGCTAGCGGGTCCCGACTTCAAGATTGTGTTCGCCTGTCATTTTGACCCGCTCAAAACGGAGCCTGTTCATCATGTGCCCTCTTTTGAGACGGCCGACAGGCGCTAAGCGGACCGCGTAGCGGAAGTCAAAAAAGGAGGCTTGGTTGATCTGCTGAGCGACCCGATCCTGCAGGGTCTTCCGCTCTATTATAAAAACTCGGCCCTGTAGGGTCAGTGTCGTCCGGCAGCTCCTGGACGGCCGTCATTTTTCTTCGGTGACATCCCGTACGGTGAGGACAGGGGATCATCAATGCCAATGAAAGGGTCTTGACTAATTGACTAATTCGCGAGGTATTATCTCGGTACAACGTGACGGGAAGGGCTTGTCTGGGCCTCCGAGCTTGACGCCTGCGGCCTGCTGGCCGGTGAGCGCCAATCGAGCAAGGGTGCAAGCTGCCGAGCTGCTCGTCTCGGAACCGCGGACGGGTCGCGCTACGGTCCCTTCCACCCTCGAATTGAGAAGAGGCTGGCCCGGCCAGCCCTCAGCACCCAGCACCAAGCACCGAGCACCAAGCACCAGGCACCCGGGACTCAGCACATTCATTGTCAATGGCAATGAGACGCGTCCGCCCGTGGTTGAGGACCAACTCGCGTGATGCGAGGCTGCCTGAACAAGTCAGGACTCAGGAGATTATTCATCAACTCAGGCACGTCCCAAGGAGACCCAAGAATCACCTTGAACGGGGATGAACCCATCCTGGCGTAGGCATTGGTGTGACCCGGGGAGCCTCCTATCTCGAGCAGGGGCGGCCGGAATCTTATTTGTGAGAGTGCTCTTAGGTTTGGCGAGCAGTACGTGGGCTACATTAGTACACAGTAGTAGCGGCTGCAGCAGCAACAGCAGGGTGTCACGGGCTGATCATCTCCCAGCTCGCAATTCGCGGCCTTTGGATGGGTCAACCGGTACCTGGCATGATCTGACACCGTAACATAGAGCATAGAGGAAGTCGAGATCGGGCTTCGTCCTCGCTGGTCGTGTATTCGGGCTGCGCTGCTGCTTTGAGCTCCCTGCATCTTGGATCTGCCGCCTGCCGAGCCCGTGATCATTGAGCTCAGGATTGACTTCCGGAACGCAATCCCCCTCCTTTGCATGATGCATCACCTGCAGTTGGCAGGAGTCGTGAACCTCGAGAGCGAGCTCTCGAGCCTCCTGGCTCGTGCCTCTGTCTCCGACGCCGCGCGAGGCGGTCGGCGGTCCGCTGCCGTTGCCGCCTCAAAGCTCAGCTGGTCGCCCGCCCGCCCTCGTGTCTTCATCGCAGGGCTTTGAGAAACTGATGGCCGATTTGTAAAACAAATCCAATATGTGTGGCCCCCCGGACTTAGTATACAGTCACGGCGGTACACAAAGCTACGTGCACACCGTAGTGCTGGTGCTGGAGACAACCTTGGAGGCTTTCCGCCGTCGCGGCAGGGTCCGATCTGACTGCACACGGTGGCTAGCCTGCCAGCCAGTCGGAGTGAAGGTGACTCTCCATCCACTGACATGGGCGTTCCCCGCAGACTGCAACGAGAGAGGGAGGGAGAGAGAGCTCCCTGGCAAGCCCAGCAGCCCTGATCGATGAGAAGCTCGGCAGCATAGGTCCAGCAGGGCCGGCCGCACACCTAGAGAACGCACTGCGAGCCATTGAAGGTTCAGCTTGGGCCATTGGGCTCGGTGAGCACAGTCCGGATCTCGATAGCAGATCTGGCTCGAGGGCAGTGTCAATTGCACGAGCCCACGCCCGACGTGTGGTGTTGAGGGCGAGCCAACGGCCCTGGAGTGGAGGGTCCGTCTCGTCGACATCGTCCCGAATCCTTGGAAGCCGGCCTCTTAGCTGTCGATGTCGAAAGCGGGGCAGCGAAACCACACCACGCAAGCAGCAGGCAGAGGGGAGGAGTGGGCCAGCTGCTATGTGGTGGGGCACGAGTGTAACTTCCAAGAAAGACCTGAGCACATGGTCACCCACACCTTTTTTTCCCTCTGCCTGGGCTGCTCCAGAGAGAGGTCAAGTGACGCTGCCATGCACTTCGTAAAAGTCCACTCTCGTACTGGATTCGACGTGCCTTCTGACACAAGGTGAGCACAGATCATAGGACGAACACAGTACTGTTACAGGAGGTGATGCTCGGTCAGATCGTCTGTACAAAGTATACTGCATTCGATCGCACCCAGCTCACCTCACCTTGCAATGTTGGCTCCCATATTACCCTCCTGCTAGGGAAGCAGATAAGATAATAAAGAATACAGGGGCCCTGAAGCCCATGTTGGAAAGAGCCTGCAAATTTGCTTAGGGGAAGGTGGCCCTGTCCTGTCCTGCCCTGCCCGGCGCCTGCCCTCGTCCGCAAACCAGTAACCACAACCGCAACAGCAGCGCTACAGCAACGACACCGCGGTCCCGAAGTCTCCTTTGGAAATGTCTCTGACTAGTCTCTGCATGCGTAGATATGTCGAGATTCCCATGTCGAGCTGATGCAAAGCTGGCGTAATGACATTCCCATTCATTATTAGTCTGTTGACTTTGCCATTAGTCTACCCGACGAGGTGGGAGCAGACCTCCAGACCTCTCCCCTTCTACCCTTGCGCTTTCCCATGTACTCCGAACTTCTGAGCTGCATCTCCCAACCTCCTCCCTCTCAGGCCTCACTGCACTAATCACAGTGGCACTCTTTCTACCTGTCCAGCTTCCCGCCCATGATTTCACATGCGTCGAGTGCTGGGGCTGGCGCCCAATCGCGGCGGGAGGAGATGCCCCTCGACGCATCGGTGATCCAAACACAGCTGCATGGGAGCTCAGGGATTAGCTATGCAAAAAGGCGTCTCATGACACTCCCACCGCGCTAATCCTGCCTTTAGTTTGAGGTTGGACTGATCTAGCTTCAACGGCCCAGCCCCTGTGTAGTGTTCGGTCTGGAACAGCCCTCAGATGGACAGTCGCGCCCCAGGTCCTGCTGCCCTCCCCCCATCACTCATCACTGCCGCTAGCCTGCAGACTGCTATGTATGTATCTGTCTGTGTCGTTGCTGTGCTGACCAGGTCTTCATTCACTTTAGGGTTGATCTACGCCGTGCGTTGTATTGGGCAGCCGTCGTCCGAGGGTGAAAACTTTGGCATATTACCACAATGGGCAGGGTAGACCGCACCACCATATCTCTGAGACCGGACCACTCGGGCTCACAGCGGTGGCGTCGCTCGCTTGTCGCCTTCCCAGCTCGCAGCTGCAGTGCCAGGTGGCGGCCGCCTCACAACCGCAGCTGGCTGCTGAGGCTTCCTGTCTTGCCAGACGTGTCTCAGACATGAATGGGCTGAGTCACCCGAACATCGCAGCTTATCAGCACGCTCCCGACGCACATTCTCAGGCCGCAGAGCACTCTGAGACTTGCAGAACGAGGAATGCTATGTCACGGGTACGCGTTCCAGCCAAGGATGAGGGCGAGGGATGCTTTCACCTGTCAGGCCTGCAATGTACTGTGCTGTATGCACAAACCTGTGCCCAAGGTTTCTTTTTCCTGCTGATTGCCTCGCTTGTCACTGATCAGAAGCGACTCTCCTGGAGATTGATCATCCCGGTGACTGCTGCAGCTTGGCTTGCGGCTACCAAAGTTACAGCAAGTCCTCCCGAGGCGCCTGATGCGGGTCATCTCACTTCCCTGTGTGTTCAGGTACGAGATTCATTGAGATGAAGTCCAAGAGTATCAGCCAGCACGAAGAGCACATATCGTATGATGGCGTTCCCCCGTTGCGGACTCCTGCTACTTCGGAGATTTCACTTTGGGTTGAGCGGCGTCGAGCTTCGGCTCGTAGGGCTGACACTGGAAAAGCCTCCTGGAGCCAATGTCGCAGCTGATCAACTCTCGGGAACACCTTACTAGCCCGGTCCCCTTGATCATGACTCGGCCTTGAGGGACACCCACAGTCTCAATGTCTAATTCGGTCGGGCCTGGCCTTGCAACTATGCGGACCCAGCAGCCTGAAGGGCACACTGAGCCCGATCACCAGCAGCAGCGTCGGAGGTTTCTATCAGAAGCCAGCAGGACGGACCGTCTGACGAGCTAGAACTGTCTCACGCGAACCTTCTGCTCCCTGCATAATTCAATCACATCGCGAGGGGCTACCTATGCTACACAGCATTCCGCCGGATAGACCCGACAGGCACGCTCAGACTCAGCTGTGCTTGGCGCTAGGAAAAAGGAAACATCGTGAGCATTCGTCCCTTGAACGTGTATGACTTGGACATCGTCGTCTCGTAAGCCACGTTGTGCAAGGTCCTTAAATAGCTTGAAGAATGGCATGTGATCGCGGGCTCAAGCTGTGGGGTTTTTCTTTTTCCCCAACATAGATCGGTCGGCGGCAGGTTAAGGTACAAGATCTCACACCTTCGTTTTCGGTGAGCCGCGGGCACCTACGCAGTGATTGGAGAGCGCCTCACCTTGGTCTGACGCCTCGCCCCAATTCCAGATCCCAACGATGCAGCCAGCCTTGGAGATATTGGTCTGTTCTGGCGGCCAGGCAGGAACCCATCGCCGGGTTATTTGTCAAACAGTGGCTGGGCCCCCGATATGGCTGTCCAGCCCATCCCAACAACTACAACTAGTGAGGAATCCTCAATCACTATGTGTAACCTAGCGGAGCGATAGCCTGACATGCATTCAGACCGCCCCTCGACACAAAACTTTTGACTCTATGGTCGGTGAGTCAGCAGTGTATTACTTTGACAGCCTGAGCAATGGCAGGGCCACCTTGCGAGCCAGTAGTGGGCTGCTAGGGGTGGGTTCGCCTTCGTCGTGTTGTCCCAGTGGCTCACAGAAGTGTTTGGTCACCGCAGCATGCCTAGGGCCAAACAGTGCCAGCAGCGTCACTAATCTGATGTGATAGTGTACCATCAGCCTCCGTGGATACAGGAACATTATTTCAGGTGGTCTGTAGGCCGCTTCAAGCCTCATCAAAACGCGCGAGACTGGCATGCTACACAGCGTGCCGAGCATCGATGAGGCATCCGCTCACGACGGATGGCTCGGATACGACAGGCCTCACTGTGGGATGGATCGTGGCCTCCAGGACAAGTCTGCAGGAGCTCAAAGCTGTGGTGTGTGAAGCGGTGCGTTGTGCTCCAGCCTCTGGACAACAAGCCATCCAAGCACTTGATCGGTACAGCCAGGTGGCACCACATCGATACCAATATACCAAACCCGCCGCATTAAGTGGCCCGTCACAAATGACAAAGGTAATCTGCCACACGTCTTCTCTCGTGACGTCTATGACCACGCATGGTCGCAATGGAGGCCCAAGGGCTGATGGCTGGATGCTAGAGCAGCAACATCGCGGCTTCACTACCTCTGGCGCTGCATGCGTTTTTGTCAGCGTACCACTCCTATCCGCCACCATTTACGCTGATCTACCGTGCAGGTGGGTGCGAGTGCGAACGGCTCTTTGCGGGCGTGCCTGGACAGGGCGTTCCACATCCCACCACCAGCGCCCACCCACCCTGGGGCATCAGCAGCCAGCTAAATGCCTGCGACCCTCACGTGCTTCCCCGATCGAGCGACGTGCATGGGACCGGACACCCACCCTCACCTTCTGCGGGCGGTCCCGTGCAGGCCCAGAAAGGGGGTTTGATGGGCAGTGTCATGCATAGTTTGCAGGCTATTGAATGCTGTTTGGGTCGCTTGTGTGCTTTCTTTCCCGGGAAAGCCATCTCTGAAGGGGTGCGTCTTATAGGGCCAGATATATGGGTGTTCTTGTAGTACAAGACTCACAAGCGAGCTCCACCTGCTTTGGCGCTGGATCATATATGGCCTGTCTTAAGTCTCTGTCTCTGGGACGACTCACCGGTGTGCCAGAGTTATGCATGGAAGGATTTGTGCCTTAGATGGCAAGCTTCTCCATGCAAGCTTGCCTCCGAGTAGAACGTGTAACCATCTGCAAGAGTGTTGTATCTGAAGAGGGAGCCCTCAAGCGAGAGCCTCCACACCGAGGAGTTGTGATCTATACAAATTCCCCAGTCCAAGACACGTTAGCGTCCGGTACATCATAGGAGGCACTGATGCCGCGCGCCGGATGGTCCGAAATCAAAGTTGTCAAGTGCGAGCGATGATGGGCGTTGCACTCATGGCGACAACGATACGCTCCGCTCCAGGCGAATTAGCTTTGGGGGCTATCAGCCTAACAAGGCAATGTCCGGACCAGATGTCATTGAACTGAAACCTGGTCTTCAGCGCGCCTTGCTTCTGGAAGCAGGATTACGAATGAGATTGCATTCCCTGCTGCGTGGACACCACTGTTCGAGTACCCACGGCATGGCATTTTAGGCACCTCTGGTGGCCCTAGACTGGTTCTGGAGCCCCGATGTATCCATGAAACTCTCTTGTGGTGGGTATCAGCTGCAGGGGCTGGCAGGACACTCTTCAGTGAGCACTCGTCCGGCCGTTCACTGTATATTTCACTAGCTAGCCAGTAATTGAATCGTAGAAGCTGATTGAACTTTGACGATTGTGTCACCTAGCATGCATTGACACCACTCATTCTCTGCGTGATGCGATCTCCTCACGGCTCGATACCTTAGTTGATAATATCTTTTACATCATTTGTTTGTTTGTGCTCAATTCGGCTGATGACCCCCGGCTGACACGAATTGAACGCACATATAAGCACAAATTACAAGTCCTCTTCGAAATCGTTGAAATAAGCAATATGTCAGGCACATAATTCCTCTTTGAGACATTCGTTGAGCACATATGGTTAGGAATTGCAACCAGAGAATTGCTCAGAAAGCAGTAAGAAGAGATAATGGTGAGAGGCTCGACCAGAGCATGGACGTACAAGTGGCTTCTATGAACCGCACTTGAGCAGGCATCGCCAACGCTCACCATCGGATGATTCTGTCAGCCTTCTGTGCTGTCTCGAAAAATGTGAAACCTATAAATTGGTTCCAAGGAACGTTCTCCAGAATTGCTGGGTATTTGTAAAACGGGACTTTGCTACTCGTTATGTGTAACCGTTTTTCGAACAGCTTGTGGAGAATGATCTGTATTGGCCCTTCGATGGAGACTTGACGACAAATCTTGCCAGTGAGGTCATATGTGGTAGATTTCTCAACTGAGAGGCCAAGTCTATTTTGTTCATCGTTGTATGCACTGTAAAATGGGTTTTCACCCTGCATTTGAACTATGAATCATCTGCTTCAATTTATGTGGTGGAGATATCTACAGTGGCCAGTACGCAATTCCTAATGAGTAATCTCGCCCCTGATGGCGAGCAATGGCCCCCAATATCGCCGAGCCGTTGAAGTATCCGCTGATCTACTCTCGGCTTCTCACTCTATGCACAACTCTCTCTCGTTCAGCCAAACGTTGAGGGGCATCCTCATGGTACAACTCTTCTTGAACAACACGTCGAGCCTCTTCCCTAGGCCGTGAGTGTTCTTCAGCTCGACGTGGAACGACCTCTTCACGAACGCGTATTCCTTCTGGACGGCCTCCAAGCTCCAGGTCACGAAGATGTGCGTCCCGTTCACGCGAGCGTATCTCTTGTTCACGCACTTGAAGATCTCGCTCTTGCTCATACAATTTTGACTTTCGACGGCGAATATCTTCCTCCTCGTACAATGAGTCACCTGACGAGGGTGACAGGCTCGGGCCCGCGTGAGCTACCGGTCTGCTCGGGCCTGGGCGTATTGCAGGCTCTGTTGGCGGTGGCGGTGGCGGTGGTCGGTAATATGATTCCTTCCATCTATTGTAACCCATTGGAGGCCCAAAGGGGTTGCCTGAGGGGCGATGAGGATAAGGACGATCGTGAGCTCCGTACATTTCGTCATCATACATTGGCATATGCGGTCGCATTGGTGGGCTCCATCTATTGTGATACATCGGATGCTGATGGGAATGGATCGGCGGTCGAGGAGGCGGCGAGGGAGGTGGAGAAGGTTGAGCGAGTGAAGAGGGACCTCCGCTCCAAGGGCCGTGGGGGCGAGGATACATTGAGGGCTTCGAGCCCGTATACTTTGAGGGTGGCTTCGGGCCCGGATCGTGAGGTGGAGGACCGTCGTCGTCTGGTCCCTTTGGCCGCCTATGTCCAGGACCTTGGTACGGCAGTCTGTGTGAGAAGCTTCTCAGATCACCCTGCATCATTTTGTGTCCCAGTCCCTGGATCGACGAGAATGCCCAGAGGCAAAGCGCAATGCTGATGCACAAGACAGCAGACGCAGCAATGAGAAACCAGACAGGGTCTGAATCGATGATACTGAATATAGCCTTTTCCCAAAGAAAGTCAGTGTTCTACACTGCAGGCTATTCACACAAGGATTGCGAAATGAACTTACCGCTACAAACGCAATAGGCGTAAAAAGGACGGTAAGGGCTGTAAATATCATCATGATCCAGTTCAGCCTCTCACCAGACAGACTAAACTCCTGTTTGGGTTGTAATTAACAAATGGAACAGAGTGTTATGGCAGTAAAAGCTCAAACATACCAGATCTAATGCTGCTTTGAATCTGTCAGAATAGAATTTATATTTGTCGCTGAAATCATCCAGATCATTCTGGAGACTCCGCACTTCCTCAACAAGGGCACCTGTCGTTGCCAGAGGCGCATCTGATGCGACCCGATTAGCGATAATCACTCAGAGAAAAGTGGCATTCCGGGTCAGAAGACTGTCATGGTTCACCTACTTGCGTAATTGATGAGTTTTTGAATCTTCATAAGCGTTATGTTGTGTGTGAGTATGTCTTCTTGGCAATAAGACATGTGTAGGAGAGTTCTGTTCAAACGAAAACTCCGTGAAAAGACACTGGTAACTCTCTTCTCTTGTTGAGTAGCCTATCGAGCCGTTGTTGGAGTACTTAGTTCCTCTTTTACTTGTAGTCAGGCCTGGTATTTGGGAAGCACTCACAATTTCATTATAGATCCTTTGATACTGATAGAAAAACATCGTGAAGCTGTTGAAGCATTGGTACAACGCGATGTAAATATACAGCGGTTGTTCCCTCAAAGCGTCAAAGACCAATTCCGAGCGACGCTTGTTGAAATATTCCATCAATCGCGAGGCGAAATTGCGTACATGATGGTCCTCGGCCCGAAACACCAGTACCACGAGAGACGAGGCGGTGATTCGAGGTCCGAGACGCATCTCGCTGTTACATATCCAGGTTCCTATCGTAGTCTCGCTCTTTGAGTCTCCTAGAGGCAACGAGCAGTAAGTGTTAGCTACGGAGCCTCATGAGTTCGAAAGGTGAGTGGACCCTGAGATGTGCGAAAATGATACATACTCTCGATTCGGTCCTCGTTGACGGCTCCTAAGCCCCCTCCGTATCTCCCAAGGCGACCGCCAAGACCACGCAGTCTCAAGCATGACCAGATATCGAGTCGAGAATCTGGGCCTGGCATGAATTCCTCTGGTGGCTGATAGACTCCCGTTTGTCCGACATCCCAGGTCATTTTGCCCGGGAACCCGTGTCTCTGGAACTCCGTCTCGATTGCCCTCACTGACTGTGAATCATCATGTTGCACGACGCTACAGGAGTAGTATTTCATCAGTGCCAGCCAAAACGTGCGAATGAAGACAAAGAACAGATAAGAGCGCAAGATTTTCTCACAGAACGACCAAGTCATTGTACGCAGGCTCGTCACCAATTTGGAGTGGGAACGTTCTACCTGCAGGCACAACTCTGCACTGATCAGGATCCTCGGGCTTCTCGCCAGGCTTCGCGCGGAGGAGAAGCGACATTCCAAGCATCTTGTCCAGCGTCTGAAAATCCCCAGATGTGGAATAGTCCACCAGTGCGGCATCTATTAGTTACAGTTGTCCTAGGCAACCCTTTGTGTAGTGGAAGGGTGTACGGATGGCAACGTATCTTGTTGCCTATAAGTTATTGGCAATTTAGCGGCGACGAGTCTTTGCGGAGTAGATAAGGGGAATCTAAACCAGCTGTACAGGCATCACGTTCAACGCTAATACTCCCGCTTGGTAAAAGCTGACTGCTTGCTGATTTCAGCCTCATTGAAAGACGACGCCGTCAAGCCAATGTGCATTTTCGTGCAGTCACTTTAACGCTTTCTGGCCAGAAAGGTGGTGTCAGCAGCCCGATTGACGCCATGAGAGGGCCTGGGATCTATGTGGTGGCCATTGAACGTAGACGAGGCTCTGAAGTTTGTTGAAAGTGTCCCTGGCCATCAGCACTTAGAAGCGGGGAAATACAACTCTGGAAGCCGATCTAGAGAGCTGAACATGGCTGTTTACCGAGAGAACTTTGTGGTGTAATATCAGAATTAGTGCCTATATGGTTCAATCAATTGGACTAATGGGTTGATGACGCAAGTGAACTGCGTTAATAGTTCCACCTGATGATACCACTTCACGTGAGGACTGGATAATCACACGCAAAAGGGGCGTGAACTTCGCAATTTCTAGTAAGTAGAAATCAAAAATCCAGTGCTGAGGAATAGGCTGATCAATTTTGTGAGTACTGTCCTCATAATAAGTTCTAAAGTTGTCTCAAGCTTTGGCCTTGTGCTACGTCTATTACCGAGCGCAGCGAGAGATCCAGTAGAGAGAAATCCGTGAAAAGTGAATGATGAGCATGAATATCTCTTGAAGCTGTATCATAACTCGGTTCCTGTCTTCTTTCAACTTTCAAATACATAATGCCCTATAACATCTTCAAGTAAGCACAGTAAGGAAGCATATCGTACACTATTTCCAAGCCTGTGTCTATAACAATCCACTTGCATTTGAGTTTACCCACATTGAACAATGATCCTTGTTCTTTGCACCTGACAAAAATATATGTTTAAGATAATTCTTCATGAATGCTGCTTACTTGCATTAGACTCGAGCTGCCTTAAACCATCAGTGTATTGTAAGCTTCAGCCCTCGTATTTTGCTAACATTCTGTGTTGTGTGCATTGGTAAGAATCACATATTTGAAGTCAGAGCGAGTGGTAGCAGAAACTTCGGTTCAACCCAGTCTGGCTGACTGCTTTGCGGGAGAGGCGATGGCGAGTCTGAGGCTGACGGCGGCTTTCAGCCATCACATGAGCGCCCCGATCTTAATTGAGCTATCATGATCACCTCATCGGAAGATCTGGTTGGTAGACGTTTCTCAGCCCTGGGGTCTCCAAAGCATTGCCCAGTGAAGTCGGGAAATTAGACACTCTCGAGCACAAAGTATTGCGTCAAACAGAACCCACTTCCTCGTTCGACACCTGAGCAGCTGAGGCTGGTTCAAGTGGATGAGTATTTGGTCTCAACCTATACTTGATCAGACCAAAAATAGCTGACTCCACTGATCTGTTTGACCATTGATTGCATCTGACTCGACCTCGATTAAGCTTTTCCTCTCAAGCTGGTGGCCTCCACTTATTAAGGATAGTGACCGAGCGCTCGAGGGACTCTTGGAAAATTGCCTTGTTGATCATTTAGGCAGCCAAGCACGCGAACACATCTAGTATCATTCGAAACAGTGGACAGCGTCGCATGATACTCCATCGGATTTTCACTCCCACGGCTGAAGAGACTGAAGATGTCCGAAATATTCCCTTGTGAGGTTGAATGAATGCCATGACTCAATGATGCTTCTGGAACTTCAGGACCGCGCAACAACTCAAAAGACGCAGAAAAGCCGGCGGAGCTAGCGAAGAACAGGGAGACCGGTATTGTGGATGTGACTGTTGCACATCATAGAAACCATTCGGAGCGCTGGAGGGACAAGAGATAAACTTGATTCTTCAAATAGACAGACTACAGTAAGTGGACGGTCTCGAACGGTGCCTCCGCTCTTCAAATATACCATTGAGATAAATTACAAGAAACAAGACCAAGGAATGGAGCGCATTCATAATCGCCATCAAACAGCCACACTATCCTCCCATAGAGCGCCATCACAGAGTGTGCTTGCGGCATCTCTGCGCATGAAAGCACAGCAATATAGACTCATGCAACATGCGCCAAGCGCGGCACACAAATCCTCGTAGGGCTGGGTGATCGCCCGTACCCGTCAATTGACTGGACGAGCCAGCCGTTCTTCACGTAGGGTCCCTCTGTGCAACGACGGAATCCAGCCCGCATATATCTTGGAATCTAAGGATCCGTGGAGAGCTGGAGCGACAGGCCGGCCACTGAGATGAAGTGAGCCGAAGGTCACAACCTCAGCATACATAGCCCGTGATGAATTGGTTACAGCTCCCATGTTGGGCGAGAACAACGACCTCATGCGTTTCTCACAGAGGCGTGGGGGGCACGGAGAGTCCAGACAGTCTGCTTTGAATTGGCACCGACCGACACCGCCACTGCCAAAGCACACAGGTTCTCCTGAGAGACCGATACTCACCGGACACAAGAGACTCGGTCATGCTGCCCTGAGAACCTGTTACCTGGCTCCGAGATGACTCGCCTGCCTCCCCCCACCGAGTGAAATCGACACGTCGACCTAGCATAAGGTCAATGACGCCCACAAAGCCTGTCACTTTCGACTCGATCGCGCGACAGATCCGCAGATCTCAACGCCGGCTGCCCTGGCCCCTATCGAGCCCCCGGCCCGGCGAGACGAGCCCAACGCACGCAACGCAACGTGTATCTGCGGTGGTGCCCACGCCATCCCACATCATCCCATGCCATCGCGTGCAGAAGCGCCGGCTTCGACCGCATGCGCCTTGAAACCTAGCTCATAATTGAGCTCATGCTCTCCCGCAGGCGGCAGTGGTTCGCAGACGGGCGCGTGGGGAGAGACATGAGCCCCACCGGGCCAGCATATGCGGACGTGGTTGTATCGTCGCTCGTGGTGGCGTGGGCGGTCTCGCCCTCGACACCGCCTGGGAAAGTCGCCACGGGCATCTGTAGGGGCAGCTACACGGAGATGAGATGGCGTGCCAGCGTCACATCTGTTTCCTTAGGGCTCCTAGAGACGGGAACATCCGCATTGACGTGGCAGTCCAGGATGCGGGGCGCCGGAGGGCCTGGAGCCGCGCTGGCGATAGTTGGGCAGGGAAAACCTCTGCTGGCATCTTGGTGACGGCGGCAAAGCAGCTGAGATCTGTGGGGAAAAGCAGATTTGGGTGAGAATGATGTTAGTTTGCGTCAAAGAGGCGGTTTTTGCGATGAATCTATCCACATCGTGAGCACTGGAGCTGGTCAATCTTGACGGTGGGGTTGTGGGAGAGTAATCTCCATCAGACCGCAGGCTGCAGGTTTGACCCGTCAGTTTCGCGCTTCCCACGCCCTGGTCAGCTGTGATCCTTTCACCTGCTGAAAAGGGGTCGCAATGCCCGTTAGATCGACGCGGCCGGTCCAGGGGTTTCTCGGGAGCGAAGCATGCAGCTGCAGGCCGGACTGTCATTCCGCTCAGCCGGTTCTTCCTATCCAAGCTGTGATCTCACCGGCTGAGATCTCGCTAATCTGATTTTCGCTGCAAGGGGTGGCTGCCACAGGTTCGCTCCGTCATCGTCAGCTGTGCACACCGGTTCCTCTTGTTCGGCGACAAGTCGGAATGTGTTGGTTGATCTACCAGTGGGCACGAGCCCTCGTCAGTGATTCGCATTTCCGGGTGGCTCAGGTGGCCTTGGCCAAGACTATGGGGCTGCCGGAAATAATGCTCTGTTGGTTCGCAGAGGCAGGTCGGGGGAAAGCCACATCGGTGTCGGTGTGCTTTATGACGTTGTCACTTCGCAGTTTTCTAGAGAGTGCCAATACGAGGCAACCCTCTTGTCAGCCATGAGGCCCTGACGGGTGTCAGAAAGGCCCCAGCTGCTCCCCATGTGGCGTCGGGACGGGTCAGGGGGAGACTGCCGGTGGAAACAGACCAGCTGGATGAGGAAAAGAGCCGCAGGAAATCGTACGTTGAAGATGGCGGCGTGCGTCGATCGCCGACCGGTTTGCTTGGGAGCAGCAATCGACGTTGTTGGAACCCGGCCAAGAAGCGTTTGCCCGCAGTCTCCGGCAGGTGTATACCCTACAGCGTACCTGATGCAACGTCCGGCGGAAGGCCAGATCATGCGTGCACCTTCCGGAGTCGAGAACTGATGAATCTGAAAGCTGTGCCGGATTGTGGGTCCCGGACAGGCACGCAGGCCGCCTACGCAAAGGGGAGAATTGAGAAGTGACAGGAGCTTGTCAAAGTCGGGTTGGTATCGCGAGCGAGATTAGCGCTGGGACTGAGCCTGACCCACCGGTGCAAGATGTTGAATGAATCTGATTAATGACCGATGTTGGCTGCCCGATGCTCCAGACTTCTGGGCTGGCCGGAGATCAATCTCATCAGCATGCTGCTGAGGTCGACTGGTCGTCTTCGACATGTCGTTATGCGGTCGTGCATGTTTTCTCGACGGACACCGACTTGTTGAGGAGCAGTCCAATCGTTAGTCCAGGTGGAGTTCCAGCTGCCACAGCGCAATGAGATGGGGTCAGGGGCATGCCCGAGTTCTCATGTGACCCTGTTGTCTGAGTCCGCAGTCTACTGTGTAACGAGGGAGGCGCTGAACGTCTGTGCTTTTCGAGGACCTGACAAGTTCCCGGCTTCCCGCTGTTGGCGCCAGCCTTGGGGCGCTCGAGGACAAGAACCAACCTTGACGGCAAATGAAACCTTGGACGCAGCAAAGGCAAGGCGAAGCGGGCTCAGCGGGACGGGGCGTGGCGGGAGCCGCCGTCAGTTGCTGCTCAGCAAGGAGATTAGGAGAAACAGGCCGTTTGCCGGCGGAAAGAAGCACAGCTCACACCCACGCATCCCGATTCGGGGCTGCAGAGAACAAATGATCGCTCGTTCGCAAGCTTCCATCCCAATCTATCCGAGGCCAGATAGATGGATGGGCTTTCTCATCGCGAGAAGCCTCAGCCGACACGTCGTTTCTCACCCGATGGCATCGCGCTCCCGGGACTCGACACATTCCGGAGATCGGGGACAAAGCAGGCTGCGTGGTAAAGAATACATTGTGCAGAGTAGTATACCAGTGACCTCCCTCTTCAGTCTTGCATGCGCTCCAGAATATTGATAAGTGTGTCATCGGTCGGGCTGCTGATCCCTTCGTTTCAGTTGCACCTCATCACGGGAAGGGTTCTGCCCCCACGCGTTGTTTTCCAGTCGTTTAGTCATTGCTTTGATTCTCGTGACGCAGCTGCTGGGATGACAGCTCCAGGAGAACGGTCCTTTATCGATAGCATTGACAAGAGTTGCAGCCGTACGTGCACTGGCTCGTTGCAGGCGTGGAGGCTGCCTGCCTGCCCATGACGCAGAGAGGCCCTTGACAGGGCGAGACCTTGATCACTGCAACCACGTGTGCGTGTGCCCCGAGGCGGAGGATTTCGGTGAGTGACGTTGCTCAAGGCGGCGGCGTCTTGACCAATGTAACAACGGCGCCGTCGACGCTGGTCAACGCCTTTTTGGCGGGTGAGTGGAACCCAGCACTGGGTATCATTACTGCGAGCAGAGCGGTAATAGTCGGGAGAGCCACAAGAAAGAAGCCAGAGAAGAGGACCGGTAGGGGCCCTGTTGGCTCCCCAGAGGCTTGTCCCTGTCAACTTCGCTGCACAGCATCCAATGAAATGGGGCCTTCCCGATCAGATCGTCCGATATTCCAGAACACCGGGAATGAGCGCAAACAAGGTTACAAGGCGCCGGATTGGAAAGCTAGGCCCTGCTGGGAAGCACGGTCGGGCCCATCCCACCACCACATCCAGAGGTGTGCCGTAGTAAGCGGCCGCCTAGGAAATGCCGAATCTCACCCCCCGGGCGTCTGCTGGGAACAACAGGGACTGTTGCCATGAATCACATCACATCACGGCGGCACAAGTCGTGATTCCCTCGTCGCAATCTCAATTCCTCAACCATGCATAGGCTTGATAATAGCGATTGATAATTTATCAAATGTTTTTGTGTCCGTAAAGTTCGGTAGCCGAATGATGTCGCACGTGTACTGGTCATGAGTATGTCAGTTTGTGAGTAAGTGTGTGTGTGAGTGCCGTGTGGGCTTGTCCACGCCCGCGCCTGCATGACCCTATCAAAGTCATGGCTGCAGAGAGTGTCAAGGCGGATTTGAGTCTATATGAGCAACTCGAGTCATCTTTCTATCGTTTTCGGCAAGCCTGATGCCTAACGCGGTGAAACCGACACGAGGGACTGCTCTGTGTCTCGGGTTTGTGCCTCATTGATCGCGCCTCACAGCCGTGTGACGAGGACATAACATCGAAACAATCTATTGATTGATATTCTCTCCCGCAGAATTGGCCTGCGCGCAGATTTGTGATGGGATGCAGACACATTACGAGCGTGGCAGCACCTGCTTGAGACAGTTTTGATAGGCAGGGCCAGCTACCAACCACACAAATGGTCGGGCGGCGGAAGGGCTGAGCCGGAACCTGGTCAATCACTCATGCGAGCACTGACAAGATCATGCCTATCGCTGTTTGTCTTTCCTGCTCCTTTTTCTGCGTTCGCATGCCGACGCTGTGACCCGGGCGCCGCTAGCATCGCGGATGCAATGCGCCCAGGACCACTCGCTGCCAGCCGTCTGATGATTGCTCAGAAGGCCGTCATATGCAGCCGTTGCTTGCGCAGGTATTTTGCTGGCCTCGCGCGTGCACCAGAAATGGAGTCCGTACGTGAAGTTGCTCCCTGCAGCTTGTCCAGTGCGTGCGTGCGTTTGTGCGTTTGTGTGTGTGGTACGGACCGGAAGACAGTCGAGTGCGTCCGCGCCAGGGCAAAGGGGCAAGGTGTCTTCAGGGGGGAGTTACGGGCCAGGCATGTCGCGACCCGGCCTACATGTACATAATGCGCCTAGAAATTCGCGTATCAGGCGAAAGTTGTTGAAAAGGTGACAGGTCAGCCGGGTGGAGATCTGAAATGCGGCGGGGAAGTGAAGAAGGACCCGGTGGATGCACGTGTGTGCCACAAGATGATGCCGCAGCCCAGAGCGCGTGGAACAAGCCGGTCAGGGGCTCGACGACAGATTTCAAGAACCACAGCAGCTGTTTGAGGAGCCATGACGGTCGGTGTATGCGCATCGGGCATTCCGGAACGGACTGCGCTTGCCGCGCTGCAAGATGTCTGTCTGGCGGGCAACTGACGAGTTACTCTCGCAGCGATCGAGCCCTAGAGCGCCATGTAAAAGAGGAGCACATTAGTAGGATACGTATCACTCATTATGTACCAGCGACTCGATCCACGGGCGTAGTTGTCCACAGCATGTGCCGGCCGTATCGAGTAAGTGTGCGATGTGGTGTGCTCGAGGGAAAGACTAAACCGTTCAGACAACAATGACACAAATCAACTCCATCCGACAGACTGAGACTTGTGCGCGATCTACTGTACGCGAGCGGACCCTGGGGGACAACTCACCAGTTCGAAGAGATCTAGCCTTGTCGTCACTGGAGGCGCGCCAGGCCTTGTCATCAGGTCAGGTTCGGGGACTACTCATCCCTTGCTTTAATTTGACCAGCATAATACGAATGCCCGACTCAGCCTCAAACGTCAAGGTCGTCTAGCACTTGCCCAAAGATCAAGTCCATTTGTGGAAACGAGCATGGACCGGAGGATATTCCAGGGGCTCTTCTAGAGAGGCCAGGCGATGGGCGGCAGGAACAAAAAAAGAGGCGCGCCAGCAGAGACATGCAGCTCTAGACGCTGTACGCCCGAGCCCGTTCGAGGGTCGCCTGGGGTCTGGAGCGGCAATGCGGAGGACGTTGAGGTGTTGTGAGATGTGTTGTGCGACTAGAACGCCAGGACGACAGCAAGAGAGGCTTCTTGTGGCTTGCTGTCAGTCTAGTCGGAAGTATGTGGTGATACTCTGCGCTGCGGCGTTGTGAAACGGTCTGGCTTGGGGGTGATGGCTATTCATTTCTCTCTCCGTATTTGGCCCTCTGGTGATGGAGAACGATAGAGATGACGGCCCAAGGCAAGACATTTGTCCCTGCTGTGAAGCGATGCGCGATGCGATGCGCTGTGGTGCGTTTCGTTTGCGCTGCGATGTGATACCAGTGATACCAGCCTCTCTGGACGATGGCCCTGTCGAGGGCTAATGCAAGCAATTTTAGAGCGCCGCCCCCCTCCCCCCAGGAGCAGATGTCGCAATCACATTCGCCGGGAGGGGGACACAGTACTGTATTGCGTGGTCCAGGTGCTTGACGGCAGGACGGTTGTACGGGTGACTTCGATCTTTCAGATCCAGATCAAGGGTGAGTGTTAGGTGAGGACGACGGCAAGGGTGGGCGTGGCGCAGATCAGTGGAGAGATGACAGCAGCAGGGGACTGGGTGAGTTGAGTTGAGTGAGTGAGTACCAGAGTACCCAGGCAACTGACTGCTGCTTGGACAGGGCCTGGGCTACCTGTGGGCCAGGGGGGGTGGGGTGGGCCTAGCGGGTGCAGAGGCAGAGGGAACCGTCAAAAACACCAAGGGCAAGGAACCCCAGTTGCGCGTGGAGCCGCTGTCGAGACATCGCGACTGTGGCACCCGCACTTCGCAAGCATCTGCAGTCTGGTCAACTGCCCTCCACTTTAAGGCGTTTTAGCGCCTCCGAACGACCCTTGTCGCCGAACTCAACCGGCTGCCACACCTTTTCCCCTCGACGTCGGCCTCGTCGACTGGGAGAGGATCTGTGAGGGCATTTTGGGCGTTTCTTGGGCAATTCGATCGAGGACGAGGACCAGCTGTCTGCTTTTCTCCCCTGCCTCATGCTCCCTGACTCCTTTTTTGACAGCTATCACATTGCCTGTCTGACCGTTTGACAGCGCCTGCCAACTCCAACCTTGACGGTTGCCACGATCACGGCAATCTCAATTCAAGGTTCTGTCTGTCTGTACACTGCTACATCAATCATTCAGTCACTGCAGTCAGTAGTCTCCCAGCCAGCCCAACCCAGCCCAGCCAGCCAGCTGTCTGCCTGCTCATACGACAGCAATGTCTCGGTCTCAGGTCTGGTCAAGAGGTCTTGCTTCGGTCTGGATGGATAGCCGACAGACATGCTTCCATTCCAATCCGAGGCTCGTGGGCACTCGCTCTCTCACTCGCTCGCTCTCTCTGTCTCTCTCTCACACACTCTCTCACATTCTCACACGCATCTCTTCCTCCTCGTCCACAGTCTCATCCAGCCATAACGCCTGTCATCGATGGTCCATGTCCCCCCATGCTCGGTGATCGAAGGCTAGGCAGGGAAATCTCGCAGCTAGATCATGCACCCTCATGATGTGCTCTGAGCTCTGAGCCCTGAGCCCTGTTTGCCCCTGTGCTCTGGGCTCTGAGCGCAGCTGTCTGCCGAAGCCTTACCATCAGCTCCATCGGTGCCACATCCTGGTCCGCCTTCACACCACATCGCCGCCTAGTTGAAACTATCCCTGCCCAACGAAACGCCCGCCTGAGCTGCCCAGCGGCAGAGGCAGCAGAAGCAGTGGGGGTGGCTCTTCTCCACCACCATGCGTTGCGAGTGCTGTGCTGAAGGTACCCACCGGCGTACCATGGTACAATAGTACATCCTTCCCAAGCCTCCTCCGTATGTGCGTGGAGAGGTGTGTGTGCGCGCGAGTGTGCGAGCATGTGTGTGTGTGTGTGTGTGTGTCTTGGTAGCATACATGGCATGGGGGAGGGGTGTGTCCCAGGGTAGGGGCCCGGGTGGTGGATTTTTGCCCAAGTGTGCAAGGTACTTGACCCCGGTCCAGTGTCCATCGTCCGGGGCCCTGTGGAGAGCCATATATCATCATGTATTGTCTGGATGGATGTATCTTATGTATGTGACAGGCGTCCCAATCTCCTGCACGAGCAGAGATCTCCGAGTGGCATGGCAGTCATCATCGCCTGGATATCCCAGATCTGAACTACCCCGGCCGCACATCACACACCCATCCACCCTCTGTCCCACTCCGACTATATGATATAGCTTCTTTCTCCTCCTCGGCCCCTCCCAAACATCACCACGCCGCATCCCGTGTGTGTTTCTTCTTCTGCCCACAACAGATCAATATACCACGGTCCCTACTGCCCTCCAACCCGCCTCGCCTGTCAACACTCGAATCAATACCTCTGCCCCCAACATATATTTACATCCGCCGCCGCCTTGCTTCCTGACTTGTCTCCTTGCCATATACACATTTTGTCTCCTTTACAGACAAGGCAGAGTCATCAGTACAAGACGTACACTATTCCGCCAGCAGACATCGGCGCATTTCTCCCGAGCGCGAACACCTGAGACTGTTTCTCTCAGGCCGTGGCAAGGTTCCTGCTCTTCCAGGCAGGGACTGACACCTCATTCACAATGGCGCCGTACCAGCAGCACCCGGCCACCCACAACTGGGGCCGTTGGCCTCAACACCAGCCCAGCTCCGACTATGTGATGATGGACGAGATGGTAGGCTACGACACAAGGACCTTGCCATCATCGGCGCCGCTTCAGCGACCCGTCATGGCTCCGCAGTACGTCATGGGCAACTCGTACGGAGACAGCCCAGTAACTCCAATGTCGGCCTCGAACTACCCCAGCCACTCCCACTTCGGCGACTACGGCTCCTACAACCAGCCGTCGCCTTCCTTGACCTCTCCATTTCAGCAACACCCCGACAGATTCCCACACCGACCCATGGCACCACCCACACCACCACTGGACTCGGACAGCCATTCCATCTACTCCAGGGACGGCCAAGCCCCATACACCCCCAGAGACGCAAGCCGGAGGTCGTCCACGAAGCCAGTGACGGTGGTGAAGACAGAGGACGCCAACGCCCAGAGAACGCCCAAGACAATTGACGCGTTCATTAAAGAAGACGGGTCACTTCAATTCGAGTCGAACGAGAAATTTGATGCCCTCCTTAGATTGATTCCGAAGGCTTTGTGTCTCGATGGCGTCAAGAACGAAGAGCAATCGCCCTGTGCTGCTCCGACCCCGGCAGCGAAAGAGGTACGACATGTACCACCCTGTTCCATTAGCAGCTGAAGATCACATGCTCACCTCGAAATTACAGGAACCCGATACCAAGGCGCCACTCAAGAAGTACAAGTGCGAATTTCCAGGTTGCAGTCGAAGTTTCGCCCAGAAGGCTCCATACAAGACTCACATGGACACCCACAAAGGAATCAAGTCACACGTGAGCTAAGCATCTGCCGCAAGCTTCCCAGGTGCTTCGAACTGACCGGTTAATAGCAATGTGACGTTTGCGGAATCTTCGTTTCACAGGCCGGGAATCTACAGGTACGTGGCCTATACTCTTTTCTTTGACGGGCAGAGACAGAAGACCCCGAGCCAAACTACGCAAAACGCATATCTGACAGAATTCGACAGACACACAAGCGCTGCCACACGGAAGAGAAGCCATTTGCATGCGGATTATGTGGGAAACTGTTCAAGCAGAGGGGCAATGTCAAGCCGCACATCGAGAATGTTCACGAGAGGAAGAACAAAGTCATCTGTAACTTCCCGCGCTGCGGAAGGAACTTCACGACGATAGGCAACATGAAGGTTCGTGCCAATTTCTATCAAGAACGGATGATTTTCCTACTATAGGTTTTGTTTTCCTCGGGCCATTGTGCTAACCGTGGCGTTCGTCGTGTGCAGAACCACATAGGGAAAGTCCACAAAGCAGTTGTCAACGAACTGCTGTTCAAGGTTGAGAGCTTGAAGGAGGGCGAGAAACTTGAGGACCATTGGGTCAACCTCTTCAAGGAGTACACCATCATCTTCAAGAACAGCAACAAGGGAATCAAGGGGAGAGGCCAGACGAACAACAAGATATCGAAGCACGAACAAAACACGATGAGGAACAAGATCAACGGAAGGCGAGACACGACACAGCAGATGACACCTGTGAGCCCGGAGCCAATGCATGTCAGTGCCGTCAACCACAACAGGTCACAGTACTATGACCAGCACCAGCAGGGCCAAACACCATTCCACGGCCTTCCCCTACCTGCCCAGCCACAGACTCAACCACCATTCCATGGTCTTCCTCTACCCGCCCAGCCGCAGCAGCAACAGCCCACCCCTCACTACACACCTATCTCAATGCATCAACCGCAAACACCGTCATACCACACACTCCCTCAGCCCATGGGGAACAACATGGGATGGGCACCCCAATACCAATAGACGTGCAAGGTCGCCACGCCGGCCAGCACAGGCTTGGGTAACACAACAACGCATTTCATGGGGAGTTCCTGCAGACGGTCAAGGGCTACACGACTACGATGGTTACACGGGTATGAACGAGCGCAATGTTAGCGCACCGAGATGGTTTCACAACAACGATAACAACAACAACGGCGTCTGAGGTGGTGGTGTAGAAAAAAAAGGCGGACCGGACAAAAGGACGGACCGGAAAGGGGGACGGACACAGGCGCGCGTGCGCGCGCGTACAAACAAACACGGAAACACACACTGGTGCTGGGCGTTCAAATATGACTTATAAGAGTTATCAACACGGGGAGATTCAAAAGTGAGTTATCGGCATGGGAAAACGGGAGGGTTCACAAAAGCCCCGGCTATTAGGCCAGGCCGGCGTACACGTGGATCAATTTTCTTGTGCTCTGGCGCGGCTGCCAACATGATCTTTCTATGCACCAATATTTTCACCTTCCACTGCATCTTCCTTCCTCACTTGGGCACATATTCACAGCATGTACAACAGAGCCTCCATCGCACCGGACGGGGGCCTGCGTTCGAAAGCCACATCATGTACACTTCAGCAAGGCAGTGCAGCCTTCATTGTTTTTTTTTTCCATTTCCTTGTTTGCGATCTGGGTTTACATGTCTGTTCCTGATTTATTTTTCCAACTGTTCTGGCAACTCGATACCAATATCTTTACGACATGATTGCTTCAGACCAGCCTATATAAACACATACACGGGGACACGGAGCGTGCGGGGATAAAAAAACCGGAAAGGAGGGAGGGGAGGGGGGAGAGCGCGATCCATGGAATGGCATGGCGCCGGTTTGCCCTGTGGCTACGAGGGCGGAAGCTGGAGCCCAGACTGTCGGGCATCCCAGCACTCTGGGGCAAGAAGATAACGAGCTTCGCGTTGTCAATACTGTGTAATGTATCTTGTCAACAGAATTGACGAAAGGGACCCCGTTCCCAAACATTTCAAGAAGATTGCTGCCGAAGTTTGATTGCCCAAAATTGAAACACTTAGTGACAGAACCGTACTATTGGGTCTGAGATTAAAAAGCTGGCCTCAGCGAATTCGGCATTCTGCAGAGGAGGCTGAGGGTGTGAGAGAGAGGGCAAGAACAAAGCCTGCTTGCTGTAAAGGGGGGGGCTGAAAACACCGCCTTGTTTGCGAAAGACACCATGTCACAACTCTACAAGAAACCGACACGGAAGAATCGGATTGGCATTTGGCCACCACCAAGCACTCATGTCTCCAACACTACTACTTACCAATGCTGAAGGTTGGCGAGGTCCTATAGCGGCCTGGCAGAGATTTGAGATAACCCAAACAAGCTCCATTAATTCTGATTCAGAGCAGCGGCATTCGCTAGCCATGCTGGCCATGGAGAGACTATCACTTGGACCAGGAAGTGTGTCTCAGGTCTATTCGCCTCTAAACCAGAGTGGAAATCCCAACCAGACGGAGAGAGACGAGTGAGAAGATCATACAGACAAAACGCCCCGCCCACAGATAGATGGACAGACAGCCAGAACAGACATTGTTTCCAAATTACAAGACTGACAGGCTTTGAGGCTTGCATGGCCCCCAGGCAGCCCACATCTTCCATCTACGATAGGCGAGGTGTGGGGGACTCGTCGGCTGCGGCCGTGCAGGAGAGAAGCGATAGATCGAAGGTGTGTGCCGCTGTCCGTCAAGCACAGCACACACACCTTGGGGGGGCTGTCCCCGGCCTGGTTTTTTTTTGTGTTGTTCCCTTTTCTCCTCCCCCCTTTCTGATCACACACCCCCTCCTCCTTCCTCCTCCCCACCCCTCCCCCCTTTCCCAATTCCCTCCCCCCAACCACAGCACGCGGCTTGAACCTTTTCCCGCTTCCCAGCCTTCCACCCATCCTTCCTGTAACTTTGACGTGCAATTACCGTCCAAGCAAGGCACACCGTTGCAGAGACGGCCTGGGCAAGCCCGCCCTGCCCGCCGACCCGCGGAAAGCTTCCTGCCACACCGGTCAGAGTCATGTGCACCAACCACACAGAGCCTTCCCGGGGGGTCGGGCAGCACCCAAGAGGGGGAAAAAGGGAGGGGGGCACAGGAGTCAGCGGCACACATCGATCGATGTTTTCAATGTGATTTGTTACAGCGGATCTCCAGATCCGGGAGAGAAAAAACAGGCGGAGAGAGAGGAAGTGACAGCTCCGACCCGCAGAGAGGAGGTTGCAGTGACTGCGCCAACTCGCCCTCCCTTTCGTGCTTTACACAACAGCATGTGTGCTACGCACCACAGGCGTTCTAGACGACCAAGACGAGGGGGCTCCAGTGCCAGATCGGCAAAGACGCCTGTCTGCAAGATTGAGTTGCGATAAGGCAGTCAGGTAGCTTGTCCAAGGGGGGGGTGCGCGAAACAAGCGACCACGAACAGGGGGGTTTGCGGCCGACACATTGCACAGGAAAATATAGCCTACGTATACTCTCAGCTGGGCTCTTCGAGAGCGAAAGTAGATGAGACTTCGAAGACCCCATCAGCCAATAGACCACGCCTGGCCGCTTTCCCTTACGCTGTCTGCTTGCGAAGCACTTGAGCCCAATCTGTACTCTGCATGAGCATATAGGCCAGCTCGACGCCCGCATGTCGTGGGGAGACGATCATGAGAGATCCTGCACTATGTCAAACAACATAAAAAAGAAAGACATATGAATAAGGGGAAAGGGGGTGGAGGCGACGTTCGAGAAGCTCCTCACCGCCGTCAGGAACACAAGGCCCCCTCCCTCCCCAAAAGGAGGACAAGAACAGAAGATTGTGGGCGACGCAAGATCTGAAAAGCAAACTGCAGCAGCAGCAGCAGATGCAATGCGACCGCATCGCTGGTGAAAACGAACAACGCACACACACAGTTCGTCCGGCGGCGGCGGCCTGTTTTCGTGGCCCCCGCGGGAAGGGAAACACAAACCACGCAGGTCTCACCGCCGTGTCTACGCAACTATGAAATAGTATGGTAAGGGGTTATGTTCGTTACCAGGGACGTTCGGGCCATGATGCTTGCCCGCAGCAGGCTTCAAGCATCAAGCAGCAGTAGCAGCAGCAGAAGAGAAGTGGCACTCGGAAGAACCAACACGACAGAGCTCAAAAATAGAAACACACCACGAAGGTCAGACATACATACATAATGTACACAGGTAAATTACATACATATATACACATGTACAAATATACATACATACATCCATACATACATGCACAGACATGCAGAACGTACATACATATATACACCCAGGTCACCACCCCTCCCCCCCCCCCAGACAACACCACCCAACACAAAGGCCAGGATCTGCGCGGGGAATTAGACAAACGCCACAAGACCTCGTCTATCTCGGAGGATTGGGACACGAGCAGCAGGCGGGCCAGGCCGCGAGATTGAAGGAGGCCCCGGGAGCTGCAATATGCCCACAGACAATATGTTGCCCGGCAGTAGAGTAGTAGTAGTCGAAGTACCTGTGGGCCAAGCCTCGGGCAGCAGCACTCGCGGCCCCACTCACTCGCGTTTGCCCACCCTGGCCCCCTCAGCCCCCCAGCACGCACATACGTATGTACGTATGTATGTATGTATGTATGTATACACACGCATATATACCACCAACACACACCACAAGTCGGTGATGGCAAACATGTTCCATCTCTCAACCACCTTGGGGAGACGCAGGGTGACGGAGCTTGGGCTAGCCGATCCGGGGAAATTCTCTTGATTCAGAAAAAAAAAACCAGCCGGCAAGCTCCGCGAACAAGCCCCGGTGGCCTGACCTGCATGCATGCATGCGAGCGAAACCCCCCTTGGGGGGGTGTGGGTTGTCAAGAAAGGGAACGCAACACCCGGATTTCCGTGACCCTCAACAAGGCCCGGACACCAGCCACACACGGGCGAGGGAAGAAGAGAGAGGGAAAGGAAAAAAAAATCCCACACGCCCCCCCCTCCCCCGTGCCGTGCCTCGACGTAATAATAAACCAATTGCTCGAGCCTCCTGTCCTGTTTCTCGGGGACCTGGCCTGGGGTGCGGGGGACCTTCTGAGACGCGGGCTGGGGTTTCCCAATACGAGAGATGTCCAACGACTCTCTTCTCGCTTGCTCTCTCTCTTTCCCTCTTACCCACTCCTCCACCCCCCTCGTCAGACCCCCCATCCTGTAGCCTCAGCCTTAGCCGCATCGGGGCCCTCCCCACCGACTGGCGCATCCCAAAAGCTCCATCGCCTTGCGTCAAACCATACGGGCAATCATGCACGGCAAGTGCCCAACCCTTTCCCGGACCAAGACATGTGGGGGAGACAGAGAGGGCAGCTGAGGAGCGTGTTCCGGCGCCGGGCATGGTTTGACTGGGCGGACCACGGCAAGACACTGCCGCCCTGCCAGTACCTGGGTGTATGTGTCTGGGAGAATGGGGAAAGGCCTCTCCTCCTAGGAGGCAGGCTAGTACGCATGGGTGGTGGTAGTGGTGCTTGACCAGGAAGCGAGAGAGAAGAAGAAACAAGAAAATTCAAAAATAATTATCCGTTGCGTCCCATACTTTCATGAACGCCACCAGTCCGAGAAAAAGAACCCGGGCGAATAGCCGCCACTTTCCACCCCCCTGGCTGGGCCCTTTTCTTCCTCTGAGGAGGCTTGCGCGATGTCCCCTAGCCTAGCCACCGTGCAGAGTCGAGACGAAGAGGATGTTGTCACCGCTCTGGATCTCGTACGATTCCTCGCCCTCTAGCTCCCAGTCCGCGTCGTTGATCAGGACAAGGATTCCCGGGCGGCTGTGAGATGAGAAAGAAAAGGCTTGAGCGTTAGTCCCGGTGTTGTCCCTATTCTTCCCCTGTGAGGGTGTAGATGCAGCAAGAAGAAGAAACAAGATAGAAGCGAGACACACAGGACGCAGCCGTCGAGTGGCATTGCCGCGGTATGGCCGGGGGCGAGGGTGAGTACGTACATGTGGTTGTCGAGGACGAACATCTCTTTCCTGCTGTCCTTCATGACGTGCTGGCAGAGGTAGTCGATGAGGTAGGCGATGGTGACGGGCTTGCTGTCCTTGTCATGGGCGGGGATGACGAGCTTGTGCTGCCGTTGATCGGAGAAGAGCAACTCGAGGCCGCCCCTGGGATAAGTCAGTGACAGAGCTTTCCCTCCCCTCCCCTCCCCTCCCTTTCCTCTCTGCTGGGTCGGGTCGTTGTTTGTTTATCTTGCAACCCGGTCCTTCGTCACATAGATGGCAACACTGTTGAGAAATGACGGACGCAGCCACATCACACGAGTATTGATGCAACAACAGGCCGCCTCCCATGGCACTGGGGCTTCAGAAGACTGGACACCTTGGGTTGTCTCGATTATGCGTGTCGGCCCAGGTTCCCTTCCTGCGAGTCTTGTGGCCAGTGATCGAGTCACCTTTGGTGTCACCCATGAGGTTACATCCCGCCCCTCTCGAGAACAGCATGCGATTGTGGCATGGTCTTTTCAAGAATGCTATGGTTGGCGAGTTCTGCCATGCCCGCAGATGAGATGAGGGGCTTGCTGGTTTGGTTGGATTGGTGGGTTGGTGGATTGGTGGATTGAAGGTGGTTTCTGAGAATAGTGGTAGGGCTTACTCACGAGAACTCGACGGTGACGGGCACCTTGGGCGTTTCCTTCTCAGCAGTCGTCTCGGCCATCATGAACCAGGGAAAAGCCGCCCTCGATATGGAGTAGTCGTTTGCAAGAATGGTCGGTGCACAGTCTTTTGCGGCTCTGCGGGCGTCAAGTGGTAGCGAAAGTTTATTTTTGAGTTGGGCTAGGTTCTAATACTGTACGGCATGCCTGGGGTGTTCCTGACCTTGTACAGCGGGCACAGTGCGCGTTTGGGGCACAGTGCCCGTCAAAATTTGGAGTCCCAAATCATCGCCAACACCTTCACTCATCGGGTTGGGATACAGCACCAAAATCCAGCATAGGCACGACTCATTTTGCTGTAAATTAGTTATACACACACAGAACCTCCCAGTCCACAGCCAATTGTCCTATGCATGGTGCACTCCTCCTACCAAGGCAACCCAAGAGTTCCACTGCCTGACTTTTTTGACCGGGCCCGTCGTCCAAAACCAAGTTCTGCTCCACTGCACACGATTCCCATCCCACACACACGACTTACCATGTTCATGAGGCCATGACTTATTACTCAATAGGCGCCAACCGGCAGACAGCCGCTTCAGACTGGGCTGAATGCTACGGTGGTGTCGTGGCATTCGGCGCAGATGTCAACCTCGCCCTATGGCGGCCAACAGACCAGAAGGTCTGGCACCCCAGAACACCTGGGCACAAGGGACTGGTCAAGGCCGTCAAGTTCCTACCAGCTAGGCCGCAAGATGAGTTTGCGCACATAGTCAGTGGCGGTGACGACAAGTGCGTCAAGCTGTGGAGGCTCGATCTTGTCAGCGGTGAGGTTGACGCCGTCCAGACCGTCGAGGAGCACACGGCCGCGGTGAACTGCATCGCAAGCTTGAAGCCGGGCTGGACTGGAGGAGTCGAGGAGGCAGGGACGATATTCGTCACAGGGGCCGCGGACGCGACCATCAGGATCTGGACGTTCGATGGTGCATCTATCAAGGTCTTGCAGACAATCCATTTGTCCCCAAAATACCTGCCCTTGGCCCTGGCCGTGAGCCCCCTGGGCAGCGACGGCAAGACATATATGATCGCGTCCGCCGGGACCAAAGACACCATCCAGATATTCACTGGGACCTTCAGCCAGGACCACTCCGACTTCCGCCTCCAGACCACGCTATCCGGCCACGAGGGGTGGATACGATCCTTGGATCTCACCCCAGAGACACCCGACAGCCCAGATGGCGACCTCCTCCTCGCCTCGGCGAGCCAGGACAAGTACGTCCGGCTCTGGCGCGTGCACCAGGGGCGAGAGCTCCCGGCCCAGGCAGCCACCGCGTCCGACCCCACCGTCGGCGCATACCTGCCCGGGAGGTCGCCGAGCAACAAGGCGTACCGGTTCAAGGCCGGCGGCGACGCTGACTACTCGATCACCTTCGAGGCCCTGCTGTTCAACCACGATGACTGGATCTACAGCGCCAGGTGGAACCGCAGCAGCGAGCAGCAGGGGGCCCTGCGGCTCCTGTCCGCCTCGGCCGACAACTCCCTCGTGATCTGGGAGTGCGACCCGAGCTCCGGCATCTGGGTCCCCGACGTGCGATTGGGTGAGATCTCGCGCGAGAAGGGCGCCACCACGGCCACCGGCAGCATCGGCGGCTTCTGGACCGGCCTGTGGTCACCGGCCGGGACGACCATCCTCACAATCGGCCGCACCGGGTCCTGGCGCCGCTGGGACTGGAACCGGGACGCCTGTGTTTGGGACCAGGGCGTCGCCGTGTCGGGGCACACCAGGGCCGTCACGGGGCTGGCGTGGTCCCCGTCGGGCGACTACCTGCTGTCCACCAGCTCGGACCAGACCACGCGCCTCCACGCGCAGTGGCCCCAGGACGGCCGCTGGTACGAGATGGCGCGCCCGCAGATCCACGGCTACGACCTGAACTGCGTCGACGCGCTGGGCGAGTCGCTCTTTGTGTCCGGCGCCGACGAGAAGCTGATGCGCGTGTTCAAGAAGCCCAAGGCCGTGGCCAAGATGCTGCGCGCGGTGGCAGGTATTGGTCCCGCTGGTGGGGAGACCGATGACGACGACATGCTGCCCGAGTCAGCCAACATGCCCGTGCTGGGCCTCTCCAACAAGGCCACCGTCGAAGAAGCCGACGGCACCACCGAGGAGGCAGCGGCCGCGGCCGCGGCCGCGAACCCGGAGAAGGACCGCGGCGCGATCGACCCGGCGAGCATCGTGCGCAAGTCGGCGCTGGACATCGCGCACCCGCCGCTGGAGGAGTCGCTGTCGCGGCACACGCTGTGGCCCGAGGTGGAGAAGCTGTACGGGCACGGCTACGAGATCAGCTGCCTGGCGGCCAGCCACGACGGTGCTTTGGTGGCGAGCGCGTGCCGGGCGTCGTCGCTGAACCACGCCGTGATCCGCATCTTCGAGACGGCGCGGTGGACGGAGCTGCGGCCGCCGCTCGCCGTGCACACGTCGACCGTCTTCCGGCTGCGCTTCAGCACCGATGACCGCTTCCTGCTGAGCGTGGGCAAGGATAGGCGGTGGGCTGTCTTCGAGAGGGCCGAGGGGGAGGCCGGCGGCATGTGCTACGAGGAGTTCCAGACCGACGAAAAGGGCCACAAGAGGATGGTCTTGGATGCGGCATGGGGCCCTGTCGTGCCGGAGCTGCCGGGCAAGAGGATCTTCGCGACCGCCGGCAGGGACAAGACCTTCATCGTGTGGGCCACATCAGGAGGCGACGCCGAGACGGCAGAGGCTGGGGAAGGGGCAGGTAAATTTACCAGGCTCCAGACTGTGTCTCTCGAGGACCCCATCACAGCCATCGACTTCCTGCCGCGGCCATACAAAGGCAAGTATGCGGTCCTCGCCGTCGGCACCGAGAAGGGGCACGTCCGCACGTATCTCTGGAACATCCTTGAAGGCTCCGGGGTGCCATTTTCACCGAAGCCTTCAAGCGAGCAAATGACTCTGTAAGCCTACCCTCTGCCACCGTCTCTTCTCCTTCACCATTGCGATCTGTTACCCAAACCCTTCCATCTGCTAGCTCATGTGCCCCCGGCTCTCTCGACGGACGCTAACCCGTTCATTAACAGACTTGAACTTGCCAAGCCCATCCGACAGCTTGTGTGGCGGCCAGGCCAGCAGGAGAAGGAGGAGCTCGCGGTAGCGGGCGAGGACGGCTCGGTCAGGATCTGCAGTATAGACGTTGATACTTCGCGGGAGACTTGAAAATCCAAGGTGTCTGGGAGGACCCTTTAGAGCCATTTGAAAGAATTGTGCTCGTCCCTGAACATAATGCCCGTGTGTGCGGCGATGATACCCTGTCATAATGGGAGGATTGAATGTGAGAATGCATGTAGGGAAAGATGAAAAATGCCTAGAAGCCGGGTACTTCTTCGACAGGGCGAAAGAGGGTCATGCCAGACAGTGTCTCGACAGGAGATATCTACGACTCGCATTGAGCATGAAACACCACACCGTAGGCTGCATATATCGGAGCACTCAGAGCAGCCTTGCTAGACCAACTATAGGCGTGTAACAACATTCCTTTCGTAACGAATGGCCCTGAGACCATGATCTAAACATTAAGTACCATATCTATATCACTCCGTGCCATGCCAGGCCATGCAGTATAATGCTGCGCTCTAAACATATATCATATCTGCGCGACATATCCAAAAGGCGACCCACAGCATTTCTCATCCCCAACAGCGCCAAAAGTCCAAAGCAAGAGGGGCATTGCTATGAAGCAGGTCCCGCCCCGTGTGCTGGGAGACTGCTACCAAGTCGCCAGCATGCCATTGAGTCTCTGCCGAGATCCACAGGGGCATGTGGCAGGCCTCGATCGCTCCCGTGTGAAGTATCACAACGCCAGGGCCCACTCAGCCAAGCGAGCCAACAAGCCCGAGGGTGATAAACATCGCTCCCCAGACACAATCAGACCAAAAGCGCAACACCAGCCACCCACGACCCCCAAGCCCTCATCTGCCCCAGCCAGCCCCTCAACTCACGCACAACCCCAACCATGCACAGCAGCAGAGCCGCCCTACAGCTCCGCCTTGCCGGCGCCCTCGGCGATAACCGCAGCGGCGGCCCGGGCGGTCTCTGTGGCGAGGGCCTTTGCTGCGGCGGGCGTGGTGGTGGCGGCCGCAGCGGCGGCGGCGAGGTTGCGGGCGGTCTCGCGGGCGGCCTCGACGGCCGAGTCGCCGTGGATATAGAACCAGGCGCGGCCGGCGAGGAACATGATGTGGTGCGGCAGGTAGAGGATGGTGGCGATGGCGGTCAGGGAGAAGAGGAGGAAGACGACGGACCCTGCAAGTGGTTCGGCGGAACTGGTTAGTAACGTTGGATGGTGGGTGGGTTGGTGTGTTTGGGTGGTGCGAGCATGTATGTATTTAGTGGAATAGGGGGAAGCGGCGGAACGTACAGAAGATGAACTTCTCCAGCGGCGTGAAGATGTAGACGCTAAATGTCACCTCCACTTGGTAGATCTTCAGTGAGAGCCACTTTGTGAGGGACTTGAAAGGAGATACGGAGGATGAGGAGGACGAAGCCATTGTAGTCGATTTGGTCTTGTGGTTATGGGCCCGCAGGGCGCTTGTTGTCGTCGTCGAGTGTGGTGTGGTGGTTGAGGATGGAGGATCGAACCGGCTGGGTTTACTG
Source organism: Diaporthe australafricana (assembly GCA_039880735.1). Lineage (NCBI taxonomy): Eukaryota > Fungi > Ascomycota > Sordariomycetes > Diaporthales > Diaporthaceae > Diaporthe > Diaporthe australafricana. The sequence continues at coordinate 3,338,866 of JBCEDM010000007.1, read as the reverse complement.
TTCGCGATCCGGCGGCGGTAGACAGAGGACAGGAAGTCGAGGGTGCAGTCGTCAAGTGAACAGTCCTAGTGGTTACACATCGTCGGATTTTGCAGAGGGCGTCAGTCAAGAGGGTGATCGACGATCCAATTGCGGTCTGTTTTCCCAGGGAAATCCAAGTCGCAGCGGACAATCGGTGACGGAGTGTAGGAAAAGTCTAGTAGCAGTGCAGTGTAATCCAGTCAATTCGCATGGAGGATCGAAGCCTCGCATTGAAAGCAAAAAGATCCCCTGGACCCGGCTTCCCAAATTCCCCAGGGCCGCAATCAAAGGACGCGAGCCGGGGTGTCCGCGGTCGCGCCCATCAGCGGGTTTCTGACTGGCTGGGCGCCCGACCCCCTGCCACCTCACCTCACCTCGACCTGCTCTCTTTCGTCCTCCGGTCAGGGCCCCGCCGCGCCGAGCCGAACCCTGCCCTATCGCGGGCCTTGCCTTGCGCCCGTCAAAGACACCGACATCACCCTCGTCAGCCTTGTCTGCTTGTTACTGCAATACTATGCCGGACGGGCAGCAGCACCACAGTCGAGCTCAGCAATGTGGTGGTTGAAGCCCCTTGCCCCTGCTGGCTTCAGATGCAGCAGCCATGGGCCCTTGTGGCGCACAGTAACAGGAAGCAGCAGAAGCAGCAGCAGCGTCATCGCTGCCACAGCTTCCTTCTCGTCAACGGCGGCTGACCGCAAGGGCAATCCCCAGTACCCACCGCGGCCCAAGCCACCGCCGGACCATGAGTTCACAGAGGTATATCTCAAAGGCAGCGGGCCAGGCGGCCAGAAGATCGTACGTCTACATCACGCTTTGCTTGTCATACATCAGCCCTTTTGACAACTGACCCCACCCACCTACCTGGCTTTGTCGCACTGCAACTCTGACAATCTTGCCCGTCTCGCCCGAACAGAACAAGACCAACTCGGCCGTCCAGCTCAAGCATATCCCCACCGGTATCGTAGTCAAGTGCCAGGACACGCGCTCCCGCGAGCAGAACCGCAAGCTAGCCCGTGAGCACCTGGCCGAGAAAATTGACGACCTGCTCAACGGCGACAACAGCCGCTCCGCCGTCGTTGCCAGGATCAAGGCACGTAGGAAGCTGAGCGCCGCCAAGAAGAGCCGGAGGAAGCACCGCGACACCGCCGATGGGAGCGAGCAGGGGGAGGACGAGGACGAGGGGGAGAGCTCGAACCGGGGCAAGGCGGACGGGGAGGCACATCTTGATAACTCCCTGGAACGACCTGTCAAGGTCAAGGTCAAGGAGATCAGGGTCTGATGTCGACGCCTGTATACTACACAACCAATAAAAAAATGGCAGCCACCGGAGCGACGGGTGACACACTTATACGGGAACAAAACTTTGTACGTGAGCATTGGTTCCTCGCGGGTGGGTAATCTTCACTGTATTGCTCTAAAAACACCTCGACCTCTGCTCATGGCTCCGCAAAGGGACTATTTCATCCATATGGGGCAAGGAAACAATAAAGGGGGTTTGATCAGCCTCGATTGTACGTTGTTGTTCGCCCCTCTATGCACAACCAATTAAGAAACCAAAGGCCATCGTTTTCCGCCACCGGGACAGCCGGGGCGCCACCCAACTGTCAACCATGACCAAAACTTTTCGTAAGTGTGAGACTCGAAAAGCGCGCGTGCGCATCGTGGGCTCTGCATCGTGGCCGATCTGGTCGAGACGTTCGCGAGCTCGAGATCGGCTGTTCTTCTTCGTCCGTCTGGATTGCTGGGAAAATGTTGGCTCCATGCAGCGACACGAACAGGTCCTGGCGCACACAGGCTGTGGAGAGGGCAAAGCATACCTTAGAAGCACTTGCGGTGGACGATGGAAGGCCCACTCTCGTCGTACTCCTGCTTGGAGATCCACATCTGCTGGAAGGTGGACAGGGAAGCCAGAATGGATCCACCAATCCAGACAGAGTACTTTCGCTCGGGAGGAGCAATGATCTTGACCTTCATGGAGGATGGTGCAAGAGCAGTGATCTCCTTCTGCATACGGTCGGACAGACCAGGGTACATGGTGGTACCACCAGACTAGGGGTGAATGTTAGCTTGAGCTGCCAGAGTACGGACTTGTCCCTGGGGGCTTCAAAACATACCATGACAATGTTGCCGTACAGGTCCTTACGGACATCGACGTCACACTTCATGATGGAGTTGAAAGTGGTAACGTGGATACCACCGCTCTCAAGACCCAGCACAGAAGGCTGGAACAGAGCCTCAGGAGCACGGAACCGCTCGTTTCCGATGGTGATGACCTGTCCGTCGGGAAGCTCGTAGGACTTCTCGAGGCTGGAGGACTGGGCAGCGGTCTGGATCTCCTGCTCGAAGTCGAGGGCGACGTAGCAGAGCTTCTCCTTGATGTCACGGACGATTTCTCGCTCGGCGGTGGTGGAGAAGGAGTAACCACGCTCAGCCAGGATCTTCATGAGGTAGTCGGTCAAGTCACGACCAGCCATGTCGACACGGGCAATGGCGTGGGGCAGGGCGAAACCCTCGTAGATAGGGACAACGTGGGTGACACCATCACCGGAGTCGAGCACGATACCGGTGGTACGACCGGAGGCGTACAGAGACAGGACAGCCTGGATAGAGACGTAGAAGGCGGGGGCGTTGAAGGTCTCGAAGACAATCTGCGTCATCTTCTCTCGGTTGGACTTGGGGTTGATGGGAGCCTCAGTCAACAGGACCGGGTGCTCCTCAGGAGCAACACGGAGCTCGTTGTAGAAGGTGTGGTGCCAAATCTTCTCCATGTCGTCCCAGTTGGTCACGACACCGTGCTCAATGGGGTATCGCAGGGTCAGGATACCACGCTTGGACTGCGCCTCATCACCGACATAGGAGTCCTTCTGACCCATACCAATCATGATACTGTTGTTTTCATTAGAATCGGCCCGGCTTGTTCAAATATTTCCGAGGAGGATATTTACCCATGGTGGCGAGGACGACCGACGATGGAAGCTGTTCAGTTTGTTAGTATGCAGTGTCTTTGCGGGCTTTGCGCCGCTGAACTCCAACGTATTGGTAGCTGGAGCCCAGCGTGCGCTGACAAGGGCGAGCGGGGTGACTTACGGAAAACAGCTCGAGGAGCATCGTCACCGGCGAAACCGGCCTTGCACATACCCGAACTGCACTCATGTTAGGATATGATATTCTGAAAAGCACCACAAATCGGCACTGTCGATGCGATTGAAACGGGCGAGGCAGTCTCCAGCTCGCGCGGCATCAAGGAGATGTCGGTGAGGGACAACAGCCGAGAAGGCGGGGTTTGGCAGCGGCAGTCTTACCCATTGTCGATGACGAGAGCTGCAACTTCTTCTACAAGGTGGGAATTGATGTTAGCGATGCTCGAGCTGATAAGATTGAACGGCTTGTGATGACCATGGCCAGCCACTGCTGCAGCAGCTGGTGGTGGTGGTGGGAGGCTGCTGGTTCGGCTGCGCGCGTGTGAGGAGCAGACAAAGATGTGGCCAACTTACCCTCCATGATGACTGATTAACGTAGTAAAAAGAGTGGTAAGGTAGGAATTAGGGACTCGAAATAAGGACGAGGAAGAAAGAAGGCAAGTAAAATCCGGAACGATGTGATGATCGAACGGAGCTGGTTGTTGGTGTCGAGGAGTGTTTATGTCGCTGACGACAGGAAGAGTCTTGGTGGCAGATGGTGGTGGTTGGGTTGATAAAGGGGGAGGTCGAGGTCGGAGTGAGAGCTAGGTGGCACTTTACGTTGAGATTTGAAGTGGGAAAGAAGCCATCGCACAGGCCGGGCCAGATAAAGTGGGGGTGGCCAGGAGGAAAGGGTTGATGCGACCCTGTCAGTGGCTGCACAGCAATCAGCCTACCACTGGAACGGGGAACAAGTGGGCTCCGCCTAGGAGAGGAGGGGACAGGGGGCGGCAGCCAACTCACTGCTCCCAATTTGAAGCCACCTGGACTATTGTGCGGGTTGACAGCCTGGTGAATTCGTGACTTGGTGAACCGTACCGTACGAGGACAGTTTGTCAGTCAGTCAGCCAGTCAGCCAGATAGGAGAGAAGGTGATGAGTTGTGTGTATGTACGGAGCACATGTGCATCTCCTGCATAGATAATGGGTTGAAGCTACGTGCTGGCAACGGCCCCCGACGATTGTCGGTGTGGCTGGCTGTCAATCACTCACTCAGTCGGTCACTCAAGTCAGTCCTCCCTCAATTCGACACATGCCATGCTGGTCTGCGCATATACGTATACGAATCAACAGCACCCAGCCGTATCCTCCCGGAACAAAAGAGGCTGGGTGATGCAGATTACTCCCAGGCCTGCTAATAGGCCTCGCCACGAGTACTGGCTGAACTTTTGTGGAAGCTTGCTTGATATGTCTAGCTTCCACTGTAACGTACCGTTGGACTGGACTGCACGCAGCTATACTGCACGCGACATCACCCAAGACTTTACTATCCGTGAGGCCTCAACACCTATAACAGCCCGACACTTGTTTCGAGGGGATGGTGAAACAAGGCGCATGGCTGCGACCATAATCGGTGTGAAACGACAGAGATAATGATCTTTAAGTCATGAGATGAACACCTGTGCGCCAGAGACAATGCTGCTGCCGGTGGTTCAAAACCTAATCATGACCATACATTCCAATACCCCGTCACGCTCGATAGACGAGCTGTTACGGATACACTCGGTCTCGCCTCGTCGTGGTGATGACGTACGGCCCAGGTGAATAAGCTTCAGCCTATCTGTGCATGGACTCTGTGATGTATCCAGGATCAAGGCATGACGGTCGGCTCGGCATGAACTTGTCGTCTGATGCCGAAAGCTCAGCGAAGAAGGATGCCAAGCAGGCGTCGTCGACGGGCTGAGTTGCGGATGAGGGTGATTGCGCAAGCAGGGGCGACGAGACGCCTCCCTCCGCTGACGGCTGCCGCCATAAGCGCCATTTCTGGGTCGTTGTAGTCTGCGCAGCAATCCTCACAAGAAGCTAAACTGCAGATTCCAAGGCTGTGTTTGTTTGGCATGGCTGGGGTGACCAGGCTTGGACTTGAAGCTCGACCGGAACTTTGCATTGCCAGGGTCCTCCGACTGGGACGAGCTACCTGACCAGGCATTTCCGTTCAGGTTCCATTTGAGCACAGGTTGCAAAAATGCCTCCACTTCAGTTGTCGCGATTTTGCCTGCAAGTCAGAGACTCTCTTCACATGTCTACAATGAACCTCAGCTTCCTCAAAGTGCAGTGCATGTGTCCACGCCCCAAAAAGCTAAAAGGGGCTCGGGTTGGTTACTTACTGCTTTGAGGTGGCCGATGGCGGGGCATCAATTTGGCGGGGTTCCCGAAGCTCCAGATTTGCTTCTAGAAACAGGACCCCTGACCGTGAGCGACAACGGCTTTCACGGGCTCACCTTGGACCACCGTTGGACCACCTCCGAGATAGACTAACAATGTCCCAATCTGAATTGATGAGAAATGATGAGCAGTAATTCCGCGGCTGCACTTCCTTTCTGCAGATCACCATCAATACAAGACCCGCGGTAATAATTATGTTTCCCCGTGGGAAAAAGACACACATTACATTGCACATCAGATACCAGCATCTGCTCTGCTTGACAGGAAGGATGGACCCGCGCTAGGCCGTAAACGTGCAGGAATTTTCGAGAAGCTTCCCGAAAAAAGCAGCAATCCAAACAATTTGGGAGAGCTCTACTGCACCAGGATTAACATCTCCTCGAACAACAAAATTAAGTCGATCGCCATAGTAAACGTGCCATTTCCCATCCCAATCTCTCGCCATAATCATTCGTCGCCAAAAAAGCAACCCACCCAATCTCAATTTCGGTTCAAAATCCAGACCAGCAAGACAACCCCCCCGATCCGAACGAAACCAATCCCAAACAAGCCAGATCCAATCTCTCAACCCCAACATGGACAAGAACCTTAACGAGCTCCTGAAATGGAGCATCGAAGCTCAGACCGCCGGAGGTGCGAACGGGAACGGCGCCGGGGCCCAGAACCCCTCCACCACCGCCATCACCGCAGCAGACGGGAACACAACGGCCAACGGCCAGCCGGCGCAGCAGGCGGTCCCCTCATCCACAACAGCAGCAACAACAACAAGTGACCTGAACCCAGAAATCCTCGAGGCGCTGTTGGGCGGGCCCTCGGACGCCGACCTGATGCGCCAGTCGATGGCGGTGATCACGGCGACGGGCGACCCGGAGGTGACGCTGGAGCACCGGCTGACGGCGTTCGACAACCTGGAGCAGCTGATCGAGTCGCTGGACAACGCCAACAACCTGGGGCCGCTGGGCCTGTGGGCGCCGCTGCTGTCGGTGCTGGCGGACGCCGAGCCCGAGGTGCGCAAGTACGCCGCCTGGGTCGTCGGCACCGCCGTGCAGAACAACGAGAAGAGCCAGGAGCGCCTGCTGGCCATGGGCGGGCTCCTCGGCCTCGTCAAGATGGCGCTGGCCGGCGGGGAGCGCGAGGACGTGCGCCGCAAGGCCGTCTACGCGCTCAGCTCCGCCACCAGGAACTACCAGCCAGCCATGGACGTCGTCGCGGCGGAGCTGGAGAAGGGGGGCCACAGGCAGGCGGGCCAGGGCAAGGTCGATGCCACGAATATGGACGCTGTCGACGAGGTCATGGATGGCCTGAAGGAACAGGTGAAGAAGGAGGCTGCGAAGGCTTCTGCCTAGGGAAGGGAAAGAGTATGTAGCACACTGCTTGGGTTGGATGGACGGATAGGAATACCATGGGATTCATCAACGGTTCATGCATGGACGGCGTTAGAGGCGTTGCGGCGGGCTGTGCCTTCGGGATCACACATAGACATGGACATGGACACGGACACGGACTGGGTGACCAAAAAGTAGATCTTCGGAAATGAGACATGCCATTTTTGATGCCACCAGGTATCTCTCTCTGCCTGTTCCTTTCTATGATATGTGACATGGACCTTTACAGATTATAATACAGCGAGACAGTGGTTCTGCATATCGTCCAACATTATCTCGCTCGTCCGTCATTCGAAATACAAGTTAGGCCGTCCTGCCTCACTTGAAGTCACCGTCAAAGGGGACACCGAGGGCTTGCATGAGCAAGCGGGCGTGACGGTCGGACTTGGCAGTGGTCTGGATGTTGACTCGGCACCCGGGAATCATCTAGACACCAGAAGAGTCAGCACACCAGATAGTCTACGTCAAAATAACAACCCTAGGACCAGCCCGCAAGAAACTCACCTTAGCCGGGTAGGCGTCATAGTTGGCCTCGATCTCGGGGAACAGCGCGAACTGCTCGGGCTCGAAGCCCCACGACAGGTTCCCGGACTCGTCACCGGTGCTGCCGGGGACGCCGGGCCACTCCTTGATCTTGGGGAAGACGAGGTGGACCATCTTGTCGAGGAGCTCGTAGGCCTGCTCGCCCCAGACGGTGACCTTGCAGCCGGCCGTCTGGCCCTTGCTGACGCCGAATTGCGAGACGCCGTGGCGGACGCGCGTAATCTCGGTGCGGGCGCCCGTGACGGCCTGCAACGCCGCGCGCGCCGCCAGCAGGTACGTCGGCTCCTTGACGCCCTGCGGCACGTACGTCGACAGCGTCACCGCCAGCAGCTCCGGCAGGTTGCGGAAGTCCATGTCGCGCTCCACCGGCCGCAGCGCGCTCGTGTGCCCGCGGGGACCCCGCAGCGGCCGGTTCTTGTGGTACGGCGACGAGTCGTCCCACTCGCGCAGCCGCTGCCCGATCGCCTCCTTCGCCGTCCCCGGTGGCTTGTGGTTGTACGTCAGCGTCAGCAGGTCCGGCGCCACCGTGCTCTGGTACGTCTCCTTCAGCCGCGGGTAGTAGAACGGCCCGGCCTGGAAGTCGCGGGCGATGGGGTCGGAGGATGGTGGGGATTGAACAGGGTGGAGGGCGCCACGGCGGAATTTAGGTGGATGGTATTGGTATCTGGAAGGAGATGGGCCAGGTTAGCAGGCGACGCCGATATGGGAGCAGTCCCTGAGGTGTGCAGTGTAAGGAAAGCAGGGTCGTACCTATTGCTGGGAAGCTGGAATTTCCTTGCTTCTGCTCGCTTCTTGGGGTTCTTGTACTCATCTATTTGCTCGGGCGTCGGACCGGGGGCTGATTGTGTTGATTCTGGCTCAAGATCGCGATATACTGCTGGTGTCTCGACCGGCGCGGCGGCGGCAGCTTCTGCCGAGTACCATCTCCGTGGGCAAAGCGGCCTTGATTGCCGTGATATTTGCGAGACTCGTAATTGCCGCAGTGGGCGGACCGTTTCCCTCCAACTCGCCATCTTGTTCGCGGTTTATGTCGTTGCTCAATGGGCGGGCGGAGCTTTGTCAAACATGGCCGTGTCCTAATTCGAAGCTCCAAAATTTTTGGAATAGTTGATGCTCTCTCGCGCACGGGCCACTCGTGGCAAGCCAGACCTCCCCCATGCTGTTAAGCCCGATGTAGCAGTCATTCACATCAAGAAGTCAAAGGCAGACTTGAATTTTGTAATTTCTTCTCTCTTCACGCAGTTGTAGTGTCACGCGCCACTCAAGGACTTGCACCATCGCAGTGGGTATTCAGTCATCTATAATGTGAAAATCGAGTGTGCCTGTATTAAACTCCTCGCTCCCCTTTTCGCGAAAGACGCATCCGCCATGTCGTAGCTGGTAATTCACAGACCAAATCCCACTCTCTTCTTGTCTTCCGACATGCTCAATTCGAGCACTCTTCACCCTGCCTCGCCGTCTAACTCTGCCACATGTGCTCGCTAAGCTCCAGCAGCTTCTCGGCCATGTTCCTCTTAGCAGCGTTGACATTGCCCCGTTCGGCACTCGCCAACAGCTCGCTATAGCACAGCTCAATCAGTGCCTTGAGCTCGTCATACGTGAATCGGTCCGGATCCCTCCCGATTGGCACGCTGTTCTCCTCAGCCGCCTTCGCGGCGTCCTCCTTCGCCTTGACGACAATGGCATCGGCACCCTCGTCGAAGAGCGCCCAGTAGTTGGCGGCGCGGGCCATGTCCACGCCAGCCTCGATGTTCTTAAGGTTCTGCTGCAGCACCAAGATATTCAGCTGCATCCGTCCCGAGCCGCGGGCGTTGATGGGCGCCACCATCGACGCGTTGGCGATCAGGTACGAGTTGATGAGCAGGCCCAGGCCGGTTCGGATGAACGTGACCTCGCGCTCACGCAGGAATCGCACGATTGTTTCGTCGTAGGCGAGCAGCTCGGAGTTGAGGCTGAGGATCTGCGGATCAGGCTCCTTAACGTCCTGGTCAAGCAGGTACGGCGCCGTTTTGGGATCGAGAGCCACCCGCAGCGAGTATGCGGTGCGACAGCGAACTTCCATGTGTAAGTTCAGTAGCGCAGTAGCGGCCAACTCCTCGTAAGATGAGACGATGCCGTCGAAAGATCTGCAGGTACTCGTTAGTGTTTCGTATCCGAGGGAGTGCGGGGCCCAGGGAACTTACTGGACTGTCTCCGTCGTCATTGGAAGGAATACCGGTCCATCCTCAGCAGTCGCCTTGCTAGGGTCGTTAAGCAGAGTCCACCTCCGCTTCTCCGGCTTTGGTATGCTGGACCGATTGGAATCCGTGTCGTTGCGTGTGATATGCCTGAGCGAAGACACCTTGACCGAGAGCCATTTCATACTGGTATACAGAAGACATAGCGACGAGATGGTATCTCGGTCCGAAATAATGTCACTGAGCTGCAGCGGCTTCTCGTTTGTCTCGGTAATCAGTAGGGCAACCTCCTTGTCCAGCAGATCCGGATCCAATGTGTCGGCTGTCCAGAGCTTCTGGATGGTTTCATGGATCTCGCCACTTTCAGTTGCCATGACGGCCGACGAACGTAGTGCCTGATTTGTCGTAGCACCCTCCTGTGTTTTGGTGACCAGCGTCTTATACCAGCCAAAACATCGGTCGTAGTACCTCATCATTTGCGTGATGATCAATGCACTGAGTGCCTGGTCATGCGGAATCGTGTCCAACATCTTGCAGAACGCCGTGACGACCGCGAAGAAATCTGTGGCTCCTTTGAACACTGGTCTTCTTGCCACTTGGTTCCAGTCTCCATCTTGCTGGAAGGCGTCTGCCTCGCCAAACACGGTATCGCTCAGCTTGCCCAGCGTTTCGTCCAATTGTGGCTGAAAAACGTTGACCAAGAAGTTGTCAAGGAAAGTCGTCAGAGTACTAGTCGCCAGATCCGATCCCGGCGGTACAATATTCTTCAGCCTACCCAAAAATACCAAGGTCGGTGGCAATAACAAACTCATGTTGAAGACGTTCGGCTCGACAAGTGACTTGTAGGTCCCGTTTTGTTCGCGGCCACCATACGCTGGAACTGCGCTCTTTCTAGCATCGATCTTCCCCGATTTCTTGTCGCCCTTGCCCTTTACCAGACCAGCAGTCAGGCCAGGGACCGCCGACTCGATGGTTTCGTTCAGCTTTTCAAACTCCGTTGTCAAGTCTACAGCCTTTGGATCCCCCTCGGTGAACTTGAACAAGTGTTCCCTGTGCGCATCGATGATGCCGTTTGTCGTGCCTGGTCTGGGGGTATTAAATTGGTAGAGGTCCGCGTCTGTTGTCACGTAGTTGTGTAGTAATGACCGTATCTCGTTTTGATATAGATTCCATAGTTCTTTGAAGCTCCCAAGTAATGCAGCATTGTTGCCTCCGCCCTCCCGGCGAATCAGAGCTTTGATCGATTCGTGGAAAAAACGATGACCCTCTGCTATCGCCTCGAATTTTCCGTACAATGTCCACAGCAGATCGTATATCACATCTGCCCTCATCTGTGTTTCTCTGTTGTTATAGATGTGCAGCCCACCCGAGCTGGAGGACACGCCCCGCAATGAGCTGGGGTGTTTGTGATCCATCTCGTTGATCGTGTCATTAACAACGCTGAACAGCTCGACGGGCAAACGCTGCTTGATGGTGTCGACGGCAGTTTCCAGGCGTCCCAACTTGTTCAGTGCCTCGACCAACAAGGCCACGTATGAGAACGTGTCAGCTTCTGGGTTCCTGCCGGGGTCCTCTTGTATATGACTGTCGAAATCCATGCCATTCAGTACCTCGAAGAATGGTACCACGGCCCCTGATTCGGCGATGTCGTCGCGAAAGGCACCCTGAGTCTTGGCCAAGTTCTGCCATCTCTCCTGACAGTACGGGGACTTCAGATACAGGTGCTCATGGAGCTCCTCAACGAGAATATCCATCAAAGCCGTCTCTTGGTTGGCCAGGTAGCTCCTCAGGTCGCTCAGGGCGGCGATGTCGTCCAGCTCGGGTTTCCTCAGCCTTCGAAGGGCGTTTTGCAGGACCTCGACAGCCGTAAGGAACCTCTTCTCGGATATCCTAGCCTCGAGCTGGTCAGGCACCTGCCTCAGCTCCTCGAGCTCGTTCAACGTCTGCAGCAGCTCGTCGTACATCTGGCTCGAGTTGTAGAGTTTCTTGAGCTCCGGGTCCGTCGTGCACAGCGCAACCTTGCTGGTTGCCAGGTTCTCCTTCAGCATGCGGACCTTCTTCTGGCTTTGCATGATGCTGCCCTGGATCTTGTGGAAGGTGCCGATTGAGCTGTTGAAACCCTGATGGTAGTCGTGGACGATCGCTTTAAGGGAGTCTTGTAGGTATTGATGCGTCTGCTGGAAGTTCCTGTACTCGTGCGCCCTGCCCACCGAGCTGTTGTCGAGTAGCTGCAGGGCCAGTTGCACAGGAATGCAGTCATTCTGGCACATCTGCGGCCACTCCTTCTGTATTATTCCCAACACCTCGTTGATTTGTCTCTCTGCGTTGGTCCATTGTGCTTGCTGGGTGAGTTGCTGGGCTTGGAGTTGTGATCGCGAGGGAGGGGCACGTAGGGAGGACGGGGGAGGAAGCGCGCGGCCGGACTGCATCGGAGGGGGCGTTCTGTAGCGATCGCCAGCGCCGGAGCCCTCGCCATACGGATCGTAGTCTTCGTCGTTGCCGTTTGATTGACCAAAGTTCCCATAACCGTTGGAATTGCCGCTGCGGCCATATGCGCCGCGGTAGCGGTTTGCCATGGCGGCGGCTGGTCGGAGAGTGGCAGAAAGGTGTCACTTGGACTGAGGGAGCCAGGAGCCTGAGAGCTATCTGTTAAGCTTCCATGGGTGTGGTAGCATCATTGATGAGCAAGAAAAGGTTGAAGCTGGCTAGAGAGCGTAGCTCGAAGTTGGCGATGCGCAGAAGCCACGAGTGAAGAAGCGTCTTGAGACTTGGGAGTCGAGTTGTCGAGGTCAAACCAGAGGTCCTAACAGATGCAAGCGACAGCGATCCCCAGGCGCTGTCGTCACCCGCCTGCAGGTCTCACTCCCAGGTTCAGTGCCCCTAAAACGTCGGAAGGCGGGAAGCAACTTTAGCGACATGTTTCAAAACTTGGCTGCATCACATTGCATTTTGAATTTCCTGGCCTCAAGTTCGATTCATTATATCACGTTCAATTGTTGGTTTGCTCTACATTTCGAGCAGAAAGGACTTTCGAGCCGATCAATGAAGAGGGCGTTATGTTGCAGAACAAAATAAGACTCTACTATGCCCAATCTTACCCATCTTAATCCACCGCTTCGAATTGAAGTCGCCCTCTGAGCGCGGCTTTCTTGCTTCACTTCTCATGAAGTACAAGAGAAATTATTGAACATTCGTGCTGGGAGAATCCCTCATTGACAGCGGCGGCAAACCATTCAAGGGACAGCTTGTATTTACTCAGTTGCTAATTATATACAATTGAACCACAATTGTTGGAAAAGGAAGCTCCTAGACATTTTCTAAATGTTCTAAGGAGTTTGGTAGTAACTTGGGTAGCAGTTTAGAGAATAAAAAAACCTACTATGTATTTAAAGGTTAACTATTTTAGTTAAGTATTAGTAGTAGAAGCTTATAAGTTAGGCTATATAATATATATAAATTAAATCTTTATATTTTAATAAGTTATAAGCCCGGGTTTTATATACTTAAAGTTTTTTTAATTAATAAAGTTTTTCTTTTAAACCTTTATAATTTATTATTATAATAAATATAAAATTTATTAATTTTATTAATTTTAAAAAACTTTTAACTTGAAAAATTAATATTAACCTTTAAAAACTTATTAATTAAAAAAATCATTTTAATTAAAAGTAAAATTTTAAGTTAATTACTTAAATAAAGAGTTTTGAATAAATTATTAATAATATTAAAAAATTATTAAAAAATTAAATTAATAAAATTATTTTATATTAAGTATCTATATTAGTATTTATTTTAAATAAAAAATCAATAATAAAGAAATACTTATTATATTAAATTAATTAATAAAAAAATATAAAATACTATTTAAGCTTTAATAAATATAAAGTTAATAAAGAAAAAGTATATTTAATTATATTGTTAATTATTTATTAAATTAACCCTTTTATTTATAATAAATTATAAAAATTAAATATATTATTAAAAATTTAAATAATATTTAAAATATAATATAAAATATAATTAACCTATTTTCTTTATTTTATATAAAATAAAATAAAGTTATTTTAATTATTAAAGTATAAAGATATATAAAATTATATTAATTAATATAAGTTTAAATAAATAATTTATTATAAAAGCTTTTTATAATTTTTTTAATAATTATATATCCTTTTCTAATTAATATTATTTCTTTTAAAATATTAAAAACGTTAATATAATAAAATTTTTAAATATTATAAACTATTTTTTTATTTATAAACTAAAATTTAATTAATATAAAATAATTAATTTAATTATATATAATTTAAATAAAAAAAGATTATTAATAAAAAAATTTAATAAAAATAATAAAAAACCCTATAATAAGTACTTTATTAAAAGTTATAAAAAGTAGAGTTATATTAAAAATAAATAGTAAGTTAAATATCTAAAATTAAAAAAAGTAAAAAATAAAAAGAAAAATAATATAAAAAGTAATATTAAAAAGGAAAAAACTAATATTAAAAATAAAAAGAAATTTATTACTATAATTAAAATTAATTTATTAAAAACAAAGTTTATAGTTATAACTTATATTAATAAAGATAATTATTTTAATATTATTTATAAAATTAAGAAAGTAAACAAATTATTAAAAATACTTTTAATAGTTATTATAAAGAATTTACTTTTTTATTAAAAGTTTTTATTATTTAATAATATATTTATTTAAATATCTATTAATAACTTTATTTTAAATTTTAATAATAATTTAAAATAAGTATTTATTAATAATATAAATAAATATTTACCTATTTTTAATAAGTATAAAAATTAAATAAAAATATAAATATAAATCTTTAAATTAATATTTAATATAACTTTTATTAATTAATAATTATAAAAGGTTTTAAATATAAATAATAATAAAGTATTATAAATAAGAAATATAATAATTTATTTAATTAAAAAACTTTTAAAGTTATTATTATCCTATAAATTAAAACTTTTTTAATAAAGTATATAATTTAAAAATAAATTTAAAATAATAAAAATATAATTTTTTTAAATACTTTTAATATAAATTTATTAGTATTTTAATATTTACTTTTTAATTTTACCTTTAAAGAAAAAAAGGTTATTATAATTTATTAATACACTATTAAAGTAATTATTTTTAATAAAGGTAAATTATTTATTTTTATTTTTATAATAATTTCTAATTATAAAACCTAAATTAAATTAAGTATTAAATTTATTATTAATACTTAAAAATAAATTTAAATAAGTTCAAAAATTATATTATAAGTTTTAATAAATATTATATTAATAAAACCTTAATTACTATAATACTACTTTTTAACCTTTTTAATATAAACCTTTATTACTTAATTTTTAATATTAATAATACCTTAACCTTTTTTATTTATAAACTTTTTAAAATAATTAACTATTAAAAAAATCTTTTTAAGTATAATTATATAAATATATCCCTTTTTTATTCCTTTATTACTTTAATTAATTAACTTTTATAAACAGAAATATTAATAAAAAAATAAAAGTAAAGGAAAATAAGGATATATATTAGTAATTAAATAAAGAAGTTTTTATTTTAATTAAAAAGGGAAAATAATATAAATTAAAAAAGTTAAGGAAATAAACTTTAAATTTAAAAGTAAATATATATATTTATAATAATAAATTAATTTTTATAAGTTTTATTAATATATTATACTTTATTAATATAATTAATAATTTAAACTTTTTCCTTATTTATAAAATAAAAGTTATTTTTATTAATATAAAAGAATATAAAGGTAAAGTATATAAATTTAAATTAAAATATATAATATTTATATTTAATATATAGTATAATATTATATCCCTTTTTTTTTAATAAAAGTAAATTTTTATAATATATAAAGAAATAGTTATATTAATATTTAATATAATAATATTATTATTAAAATAATACTTATAACTAATAAATTATTTTTTCTAGAAATAATAATTAATAAGAAAATAATAATAACGTAGTTCACCACCCAGCCACACATACCACCCAACCACACACTTTTAACAACTTTACCAACTTTAACCAACCCTAATACCTACCCAAAACAAAAGAATTAATTAAAATTAGTACTAATTAATACTAATTATTCTCTATTACTTATTTTTAATTTATTTAATTAATTTAAAGTTATAATATAGTTATAATATTTATTTAAAAGTTTAAAATTTTAATAAGTTAACTTATTTTTAATATAAATTATATTTATATTTTTTATATTAGTTTTATATTATTCTACCTACTTAAATCTTTAATATATTAAAAATTAAAATATATACTATACTAATTTATATAAAAAAGGTTTAAATTAAACTAATAATTTAGGCAATTAAAAATTTTAAATTTTTTTTTAAAAAAACCTTTAAATATATATTAAACTTTATAAATCTTTAATATCTTTAAATTTACTTTATATAATAAGATAAATAATTAACCTTTTTATAAAAAATTATATATTAATAATTATAAACTTAACCTAATTAAAAAATAAATACTTATTTAATATATTATTAAATAAAATATATAAGGATTTTTAATATAAGTTTTTAATATAAAAAATATAATTAACTTTTTATTAATATTATAAAATAATAAACCTATTAGTAAAAATTAGGTTTAATATTTTATAAATATATAATTAATTTTAAAGATTAAGTTTAATTACCTTTATAACTATTAAAAAGCCTTTTATAAAAATTTAAAAATTATTGAAAACTAATTTTAATTACTTTATAATATAATAGTTAAATATAAAATTACTAATAATAACCTATATAATTTTAATAAAACTAGTTTTATAATAAATATAATTACTATATTAATAATTATTATATATATTAATAAGTATAAAAAAGTTAAATTAGTATAACTTAATAACTAAAAATAAATAATAATTATCAAATATATTAATATAAAAGGTTAGTATATTCTACTATTTATAATTACTTAAGGTATTATTACCTTACTAACTAAATAATAAAGTTAAGCTTTTTATTAAATTAAATTATTAAAATTACTTTAAATAAATAAATAAATAAATAATAAAACTCATTTTAAATAAATTTAATATTTTAATAAGTATATAAAATAATAAATAAAAGGTATACATTAGATATTTATCCTAAATAAATATAAAAACTATATATTAACTAAATTTAATATATACTATAAAAAGAATAATATTATTCCTATTTATATATTACTATATTCTTTTTATTTACTTTAGTTATTAAATATTATGTTATATTTATTATTAAAGTATATATATAATAATAAAATTAATCTTTTTATTTAAACCTTTATTAATTATATTATTAAATTTAAGTTTTTTATTATATTTAAAATAACCTATAATAAGGTTTTTATAAAAAAAAATATAAAATTTAGATTTAAAAAGGTTAGGATTTCCCTATAGGATCTAAATTCTGTTATTTTTAAGCTAAATATCTGCTTATAAACTTTATTATAATTCCTTTTTATATCCCCTTTTAAATAGGAATTATAAATACTATTTAATACTTAATAAATTATATAGTAATTTAATTTTATTAAAAGTAAAATATTATATATTAGGGTAATCTTTTTATACTAATTTTTAAAACTATTAAAAAATTTATAAACGGTATATAAATAATAGTATACTTAATAATAATTTTAAATAATTAGGTTTATATACTTAAAAAAGCTAATATAGTATTTATTAAATACTAAAAGGTTAAATAAAGTTAAAAGAAATATAATTTAAAAAAGTATTTAGTATTAAAAGTAATAATTAAAAAAAAAAAAATTAACTAATAAAATTAATAATAGTATTAAGGATTTAGTTTAGGGTAAATTAGGTAAATAATAATATAATAACTATAATAAGATTAGGTATAATATAAAAACTTATAAAACAAAATAAAAAAGTTTAATTAACTAAATTTTAAATAAATAATAATATATATTTATTAATTTATAATAAATTAATTAAATAATAATACTTAATTAATATAAATTAAAGTTAATCTTATAAATTTAAAATACTTTATTTTAGTAAAAAAACTAATTTTTTTATTAAAAGTTATTAACTTTAAATTAGTACTATAGTATTACTAACTTTTTTAAATTAATTAAATAAATTAAAAATAATTAATAAAAAATAATTAATATTAATTAGTATTAATTTTAATTAATCTTTTTATTTTAAATAGGTATTAAGGTTAGTTAAAGTTAGTAAAGTTATTAAAAGTATGTAGTTAGGTAATATATATAGCTAAATAGTAAACTATATTAATTATAAATTTTATTAACCTTATATAAAAAATATATTAATAATTAAGGTATTTTAATTTATAAAATATAAGAAAACTACTTAAAATTAGTAATAATATAAACTTAATTAATAAATAAATTTGAAATATTATTAATTTAAAAACATTTTATTTAATATATAAAATAATAAAAACTATTATTTATATATTTAAAAACTTTATTATTAAGAAATAAAATTAAATTAAAAGTTTATTATATTTTAATATTTAAAATCTATATAAATATATTATATAAAATAAAATAAATTATATTTATTAAATAATTAATAATTATTTTAAGTTTTTATAATTAAAGTAAATAAAGTAAGGTATTAAAATTAAAAATATTATTATTAAAATAATTAAAGAAATTAAAATAAAATATAAAACTATAATAAAATGTTTTTAATATAATAATAAAATTATAAATATAATAATATAATATACTTAATAAAAAAAGATTATAATTAAACTTATTATTTTTTATTAATATTATTAAAATAAAAATATTAAAAAATAATTTTTAAAAAAGTAAAAAAAAGTAATAATAATAATATAAAACTTTAAACTATTAATAATTATATAATAAATTATTTTTAAAAAAAAAACTAATAAAAAATATATTTATACCTTTAAACTTTTAAGTTAAAATATATAAATATATAATTCAATTTTATACTTATATACTAATATATATACTTAAAAATAAAAAAAAACCTTAAAAGGTAATTTATAAATATAAACTAAACCTTAAATAAAAATATATTTAAATAAATAAGATATTTATCTTATACCTTATAAAATATTAAATAATAAATAATAAATTTAAAAATCCTTAAAAATAATAAATTTATTTTATAAACAATAAATTAAAATTAATTTATTAAAGTTTTTTAAAAAAAAAGTGAAAAGTAATATAAATATTAATAATTAAAAATAATAAAAATTATAAGTAAAATAATTTATATATTAATTAATTTAATAAAGAAAAATAATTTATTAACCTAAAATTACTAATTTATAAGTTTAAGTAAAACTTGAGTAAATTAAAAGTTAACTTTAAATAAAATAATAATAAAATTAATAACTTTATTAATAAATTTCTAAATAAAAAAAACTTAATTAAATTATATAAATATATTAATACTAATAATTAATTTAAATATTTTAGAAATAATTTAAAACCCCTTATAAATTAAGTTTTTAAGTTTTTTAATATTATTTAGTTACTTATTTAACTTAAAAGTAAAAAATGTAAACTTTATTTAAAAAAAAAGGAAATATTATAACAAAAAGGTTTTATATAGTGCTTATATTAAAAAAATAAAAATATTTATTAAAAAGTTTAATAAAGAATTATTAAATAAACTTAACTTTAAGAAAATAAGTATAAGAAGTATTTTAAATATAAATAAACTTATAATATATAAAGATTATATTTAATATATATTATAAATAATAAAAAGTATATTAATTAATTTAATAAAAAAATATAAAGAAATACTTTAAAAAAGTTTAACTTTAACCTTAATAATAAATACAAATTATATTTTTAAAATAAAAGTTATTATAATAAAAAAATATTATATAATTTATATAAAAAGTATAAAAAGAAATATATACTATAAAAAAATAAATTAAAAGAAAATAAATTAAAAAAACAAATTTAAAAAAAAATTATTTAAAAAAGAATATATTTTTTATATTATTAAAAATTATTTTTATAATAAAAAAATATTATATAAAATTTATATTAAAAGGTACTATATATATATATACTATTTTCCGGAAAAGAATATTATGTATTTTTATTTTTTAAATATAAAAATTATTAAAATAAGGTATAAATTAAATATATTAATAGATTACTTAATTAAATAAAAAGGTAATTTTTTTTTTTAATTATTATTAATACCTAAATAAATTTAGTTAAAACTTTTATAATATTTGTTATAAATAGTATTTATATTAGAAAAAATTATATATTATATGTATTAAAAAAGGTATTACCTTTTATAATTTTTAAAAGGTAGTAAATTATATTAAGTAATATATTATAAATTATAAAAATTTAAGTAAAAAGTTAATTACTTTTTTAAATATTAATATATTTTATTTATATATTAAAATTACTTATTAGTTAAACTTTTTTTAAAGAAATAAAGTATTAAAAAAATCTTAATTTTATTAATTAATATTAATATACCTTTTAATAAAAATCTTTTATATTTATTAAATTAACTTTTAATAAAAACTTTAAAAATTAATATGGGAAAAAATAAGGTAATATAATTATATTTTAAACCTTTAAACATTAATAAGAAAAAGAGTAAAGTAATATAATTATATTTTAAACTTATAAAGGTATTATAAGGTAAATTTAATAAGGATAATATTATTAATATTATAATTAAATCAAAATAAATTAAATATAAAATAAATTAATATTATATAGTATATATAGGTTAAATAAGAGAATTAAATTATAACCTTTTTATTATTATTATAAATATTAGTAATTTTTTTATAGTAATTATATAAAAAAACCTTAAAACTTATATAAAGCTTTTATAGGATTTAAATATAAATAATAATAATACACTATAAATAAAGAATATAATAATTAAATTAATTTTTTTTTTAAAGTTTTTGTTTTACTATAAGAAAAAAAGGCTTTTTTAATAAAATAAATATTTTAAAAAAGATTAAAAATAATAATAAAGTTAATAAATATAAAGTAAAATTAATTATATAGAGTTTTAAGTAAATTTTTAAGGTTGATTTTAATAAAAATATATATAACTATAATTAAGGTATTAATTTACTATTTTTTATAAGTATTTAAAGTAAGGTTTTAATAAGAGTATAAGTAATTAAATATTAAAGTAATGTTTCTTAATATAAAGTTTAATAATAATATAAAAATTTATATATAAAGATTAAATAATTATTTAATAAATTTTAAAAAAGGTTTTTAACTAAAAAAGAGTATTTATAAATTAAAGTAATTAATTAAGTTATAATATTTATAATTAAAGGAGTTTTTTATCATAAATAACTTCAAAGTTAGTAATTATAATAAAACAATATTTTATAAGTAAAAGTTTAATAAGTATTTTACTTTATATACCTTATATATAAATAATATTTAAAATTTTAATAAAATTAATAATTTTTTTAAATAAAGGAAATTTTTAATTAAAATTTTAAAATTAACTATTTAAATAAAATAAAATATTTTTTAAGTATTTATAAAAAAAAACTTAAAAATAATAATATTTTCATTTATTAAACTACCTATATAAAGCATATATTAAAAAAATTCTATATATAGAATATACATCTAGTTTTAACTTTTATAAAATTAAGAATATTTATAAAGCTATAATTTAAAATAAAAAACTAAATAATTAATAAAAAAAATATATTTATTAATTATAAGTAAAAACTTTAATATACTTAATAATAAAAATTAAACTAGATTTTATAAAATTAATAAAAGTATTTAAAAAATTTAATTTTAATTGAAATTAAAAATATATAGTATTAATTAATTAATTATAAAAGTATTTTTAAAGGGTAATAACTTATAAAATTTATTTTTAAATAAAAAGTAATATAATTTTTTTTTAATAAGTAACAATATTAAATAAAGAAATTATTTTATAATATTTAAAAAAAAATACTTTTATATTACTTTCCTTATATAAGGTTAAATATAAATTAATTTTTAAAATAATTTAAAAAGTAATATAAATAAAGAAGTTTTTAATAAAATTAAAATTTAAAGATAAATTTAATATTATAAAAAGTATAATTATTAAAATAAATAATAAATTAGTTATTAAATTTATAAAAAATCTAAAATATTATATAAAAATAAAGTATATATATATTAAATATTACTTTATTTAAAAAGTAATTTAAATTAAATAAGTTAAAGTTTAATAAATATTAATATAAAATATAATAACTAATAATTTAATTAAATTATTAATATAATTAGTATTTAAGAATTTTAAAAAAAAGTTTAATATAAAAAAGTTAATAAATAATAAAGATAAAAAAATTTAGGAAATAATTCTTAAAAGTAAAAGTATTAAAAAAAAAGTTTTTAAATATTTTTTAAATATTTTAAGAAGTTTAATAATAGTTTAGGTAGTAGTTTAAAGGATAAAAAAACTTATTATATACTTAAGGGTTAGTTATTTTGGCTAAATACTGGTAGTAGGAGCTTATAGGCTAGGCCGCATGGTATACGTGAATCAGATCTCTACATTTCAACAACAATCGCCCCCTCCAAATCACATCCCACACCTGCTCCTATTGTCCTACGAGTTCGACAGAACGACATTACCAGGGTTGAGCTCCTGCAACCAAGAGCTCGTCAGGTCCGTGTAAAAGCTCGCGCCCTGTACAACGGTGGGAGCACCCGCCACCGTGACGTTGCAGTTCTCCACCCAGTCGCCGGCCGCCTCGGCCTTGTCCGCGAGGTATTTGACGTAGTCGCCCAGCGCGCACGACTGGCCGGGGCCGTCATTGCAGGAAGGCAGGGTGTACACGGCGTCGTTGAGCCTGATGCGGACGTAGGTCGCGTTGGCGGCGGCGGCCGTGGGGCGGGGCAGCGCGGAGCCGGTGCCCGTGGCGGAGGGAAACGTCGTGTTGGTGGTGTTCCAGCCTGGCCCCGAGGCAGCGCCATCGGCTATGCAGTTCAGCCTCTCGAAGGCGATGGTGCCTCGCATGGTGGTGAAGTGGGAGGCGATGAAGAGGCGGTCGGGGTTCATCTCGGTGCCGGACAGCGCGGGCTCGTCGTCGAACACGCCGCTGGCGGTGATGAGCTCGACGAGCTGGCCGTCGTTGATGAAGGTCGCCAGCAGGCTCGGGAGCGTGAAGCTGGTGCCGTCCTGGGCGGTGCCGTTGGTGCCCGGGCCTTGCTCCAGGAGGCCGATCAGGGCATTCAGGTACGGCAGCATCATGGTCTGCTCCAGGTCGGTGCCCGGGCCCAGGCCGTAGTAGTAACGGAGGTCATTGGAGTATTCGTACTGCTGCAGCTCCTGGTCGGTGAAGACGCCGCACCACGGGGACAGCTGCCCAGTGATCTGGCTCTCGAAACCGCAAAGATAGGGGATCTGCGAGATGTCGTTGTCCTCGAAGGTGAAATTACCTTCGATCAGACTCTCCAGGCGCTCCTTGATCGGCGGAATGTACACACCTGCCCACTCTGTGGCGTAGTCGCCGCCAGAGTTATCATTGAAATTTGGACACTGGTCAGATGGGCCGAGAGAGTTCCCGATATTACCAGTGTATCCCTTCGACGTCACGGACACCACCTTCCCGTACGTGCTGGAGGTGAAGCCAAGATATCCCTGGACGAACATCTGGGCGGTCTGGAGCACCCGGGTGTAGTTGTTCGACCAGACATAGAAGTCGTCGCCCTCGTTGTAAAGCTGGGGGTATCTCGTGCGAAGGGTGTAGCCAAGGTCATGCGCCTCCTTCGCACCGGTTGGGGATTCCATGGCAATCTGTAGGCCCACGTTGGTCAACACGGTCCGCCAGTCCTTCATGAAGGACAAGCTGCCGGTCGGGGTGTAGTTGCCCGAGGAAAACCGCTCCTGCATGTCGACCCATCCCGCGTACGCGCCAGTGTCAGGGAAGCGAGAGCCATGGCGCGAGACGTATGCAGCCTGGTCAACATAGCAGTTCTCTGGTATATCTGAAGAAATATTGTAGACATTGGGCCCTGCAATTCCTGTGAGTATGCTATGCTATTTCTCGAGCGCGTCACACGGCTTTCAGCCACGACGTAGAAGGTCTCACCTGCGAACCACGGGCTATTTGCACCCAGCCACTTGAGAGGCTCGGAAGCAGTCTCGCTGGCTGGGAGGTTGATGTCGTTGGTGGGCGCCAGCATCTGAGCAGCTGACGCTGAGCCGACCAGGGCCACGGCGGCCATGACAGCGGATGAAGCAGGCATGGCAATGTTCCTGTCCTGTGGGCAAAGAAATAGGTGCCAAATTGGAGCAACAGTGTTCCAGACCAGATGAGCGAATGAGCTGGTCAACGCGTCAAGATGCTGCTATCTGCGCTTGCAGAAGATTTTCTGGGAACAAGCAGTTGGGACGCTGGTCTGTATTTATCGATGTTCAGCCCATGATCGCCCTCAACTCCACATGCCGTAGGCCATGAACTGAACTGACAGGGCAGGGGGGCAACTCGGCACTCGGCGAGGCTGTCACGGGCTATACGCCCGGATTGGGGATCGGAGTCCACGCTATCACATCCTCAAGACTTCTTGGGGAGGGTTGCAATCTCCTTGGCCGCCTGCTCCCATGGCACGTGTGGACGGAGTCGCTGGTGGTTTGCCCGTTGGAGACTGAGTCGACTTGCAAAGCACCGGAAATTGGATGGGTCCATTACCCTGGTACCCCTGATCCATGCCTCGCCGTTGGGCCGGGGCCGGGGCCGGTCCGGCGAAAGCTTGACCGAAAGGGCCGGGAGGATAGACTACTGTCTACGCAGGCGAGCCTTGATGTCGACAGTTTCACACGGTCAAGATAAAAAGATGGCAGTAGCCTCGACCAAGCGGCCAAGATCAGCTGCTCTTCAGATAGACGCATAGCAACATTGCATATTGTACTGTACGTAGGAGAGCGCGCCCCCTGCACAGTGGCCAAAGCCAGGTGTGACCTCGCCCGACCCACGTGCTCAAGATCCATCAAGCAGTTGCAGGACGAGGACGCAGTAACAGAACCATCTGGGCCCAGAGCAAGAAGGTAGACGAGTGATCATTGCACGCTGTCAGATCCGGGGCCCGTGGCTGCCTAGAGTTCAGCCCCAATACTCGCGTCTCCCGATCTGGCTTCTGTCTCCGCTGAAGGGGTTTCGATGTACCAACATCCACACCCGAATGGATCAGAATGCTCTCTTTGGAGTGTGACGCCGGCATACTCACGCCGTTGGATGTTAGCGACATCCATAATCGCTGGCTGAACTTGACCTCAAGCCTGCGATGAAGTTAATCAAATAGCACAGCCCACGCATCATATAATTGATGTCAAGGACGCTGTCCTTGTTCGCGCTGGCACGAATTCGCAAATAGTCGCACATGCCACCATATATACAGCCTACACAATCTCAGACCCAATCCGAAGCTCTCGAGGCACTGTGAAGAGGAAGGCGATCTACTGCGTCTACATTTCTGAGGGCTTGTGTAATTACGAGACCAGATCCCCGAGCCATCTCGGCGAGGAACTGGGGTCGCTGCCTTCGCACGTGCCGAAGTGGACATGGCAGGCCACGCGA
The DNA here is from genome assembly GCA_039880735.1 of Diaporthe australafricana. NCBI lineage: Eukaryota > Fungi > Ascomycota > Sordariomycetes > Diaporthales > Diaporthaceae > Diaporthe > Diaporthe australafricana. The sequence goes on along the minus strand of JBCEDM010000007.1, from coordinate 3,313,748 downwards.
AGAGACTGCTTCACCCTCGAGCACTTGGAATCGGCCAAAGTCCGGGGGGCCGGAGATATCTGGTCATGGTCGAGCTCTCGCCTATGCAGGTTGGGATGATGTCGACGGCCCGGGTAGAAATCAAGCAAGACTGACCAAGGAAAACAGAATCCTGACATATTCTGAGAACACGGCCGAGTTAGGCATATTTTTGCTGGTCATCTGCACTTTCACTAAATATCTACGAATCTCACACCGGACATACACAATGTGTTCCCAGGGCCATGCTGTCGTCCCTCTGTTTTGACAGACAGACATAGGTAATGTGACTTTTCCAAGGTCAATTAACTGTACCATTGGGAATCTGGAGGAACCCCGAGGTCTTCAAGTAATAGAAGGTATTCCTACTACGAAACATTGAATAAACTGTCATTCGAGAATTCTGCACTGCTCATAGGCCCCTTCCACTATGCGTAAAGTCGAGATTGATGATACCTTATCAACGTATTTGTTCTTTGAGGCGGATGCCCAGATGTGATTGACACACTGAATTACAGGGTGCCCCTGGCAGCTGAGCAGGGAGGATCGGCGAAAACAGCCCTGGAACGCACTGGCCACCGCTTAACTGAATCTCCTCAGTACCAGTACCACCGCATCAGCGTGCGCCTGACCTGATCTGGGACATGAACATGAACTTGAAGTTGCAGACCCTGGAAGCCCAAGTCGATCTCGCCAAATGCCCCAGGGCCAGAATACAGTGAAGCAGCCTACCACACACCAATGCTGCAGTTTCCCACGGCGAGTCTCACCCGCACACTGACACCTCGCCACTCATCGAATGGAGTTTACAACGCATACGCCAAAAGACTCAAGCAGCGCGCCTACAGCATGGATCACGCGTTCTCAATACAACCCATCGGCCGCTTCTACGGACAGAGCGAGCCTGTGAAAAGGCCAAAGGCATGTTGACAACATTATATTTCGTCTCATTTGATTGCATCTCATTCCACCCCATCCCATCCCCCGGCGCCAAAATCGAGCCCACCGTTAACATATCCTCAGGAATTCGCTTGCTTCTCATACGATGATGAGCACCAATACCACTACGGGGACCGATCCTTGAGATGGTATTATACCCCGCGACTGGGCGCAGATTTATCCCAGGGGTTTGAGAAATTCGTGAAGCACGACGACGGTGTCGCCGAGCACCTGGATAGTCTCTTGAAGACCATCATCCACCACGAGCAGGAGACCAAGAAGAAGATCGATGCCAATGTAGTGACATGGCGTGGTTGTCTAACCAAAGTCTGTCTGCCGTCACTGTTTCCCCAAACCTGAGTTGGTCCTGGCAGTGATATATGTGGCTGACGGTGCTGCAGATTATGGCAAGCCCATTCGAAGATCGTGACGGGTACGGGCAGAGCCTCTCTGTGTCGACAACGGAGGCCACGACAATCTTAGCTGACGACTTCACAGATTCGAACTAAATGCTACATTATACCAAGTGCGCCCGACTTCCACGTGCCTGCCCTTCTTATTAATATCACCGTACTAACCGACTGCACTATAGGACTGCATGTACGCACGCATACGATTCACCACCAGGAACGATGCGAGATGATAGAGGAAACGCTAATCATGGACACTAGATTCATCGAAGAGAACCACGCGTACCGGCTGCGCTCGCAGGCAGAGCAGGCGGCGCAGCCCTGGCGCGGGCCCATACCTCAGGAGGTCATGCAGTTCTGGGGCTACAAGTTCGAGACGCTGGCGACGCTGCCCGCTCCGTGGAGCCAGACCAGCCGCGATTACATCGAGGGCCGCGAGGAAGAGGTCGTCAACAACAAAGCCCAGTACTGCTCGGTGGTCAGGACCGGCCTGGGTAAGACGGTGCTGTGCCTCGGCGGCGAGGTGGATGCCGGTAAGCTGTGACTGTCCCCCGTGTGCCCTTACTCTCAAATCTCCCATGCCTTCCAGTGGAAATGCAATCTCTGGATTCCGAAGAAGTCCTTTTCAACCTAATCCATGATTCACCAACCAAAACAAAGAGAACTAGCTAACCAATTGCCCGTTCGTGTGCGCACGTGCAGTCTGGGACTCGAAGCCCTCCAAGGCCGGCGACCCGATCAACTGGGTGGAGCTCAAGACGTCGGCGGAGATGCGCAACGACCGCGACCGCGACAACTTCGAGCGCAAGCTGCTCAAGTTCTGGGTACAGTCCTTCCTGCTGGGCGTGCCGCGCATCATCGTCGGGTTCCGGTCGCGCGACGGCGTGCTGCAGCGCGTCGAGGACATGGACGTCGCGTCGATCCCGGACACGGTCGCGCGGCGCGGCCGGCAGTGGGACGGCAACATTTGCACCAACTTCGCGGCCTCCTTCCTCGAGTGTGAGTTGTTCTGGTGGTGGTGGCTGCCCGACTGTGTAGTAGTGGAGGGCCCAGAGTGAAAAGCTGACTCACATGTGTTTCGCTCGCAGGGCTACGGACCAGGATCGACGACGAGGGCGTGTGGAGGATACGCCGGCGCGCGAGGGACACGCATATCGAGGTGTACAAGACGGAGGAGGCGACGGGCCACGGGCGGCTCCTGACGGACGAGTTCATCAACCACCGCATCAAGCTCGCCCTACCGCCTGCGCCAGACGATGACGATGGCGCAGAGCCGTCTTGAGAAGTGGTGTTCGGTGGGGCTTCATAGTCTATCCATCTAGGGCGGATGTTACCGCAAGAACGAGAGCGCATTGTCGGGCTTCAAAGCACAGAAAGATGGGGGGGGGGGGGGTGGTTGCCGTATTGATCTTGTTATTTGACCGAGTCGGACTATCTACCTAACCTACGACGCCAGGCTATAAACCGTATGAAATGCCAGCCAACTCAACAGATCAGAATGGGCCCCCTTGGGAGACTGTGCCTGCTCACAAATTCTGGAGCAGTGCAAAGTCAAGATGTTAAGGAAGCTTCGAAAGAAATTCGCAAGCTTCTGAGTGACTGGCCTCCGGACGATGACCACGGACCCGAAGAATACAAGAAATCTCTACCTCTTTTCTTTGCGTTCAATCCAAGAGCCCGCTGCTTTTGGAAACCCCTTGTAAATGCCGAAATAGTGGTACAGAACATACAATTCCACAAGTCTCCTCTTTCCCTTGCTCATATGCTTGTTTTGCTCATCGAAAACAGAAACCAAAAAGAAAAAAACCTCATGATGCGTTGATGATGCGTTGCCAATGCGTACACGTCCCATTGCACCCCAAAATCTTGAAAATGCACATCAATCGTGCACAGTCGCTCCGTCTTCCAACAACCGGACGCATTCCACGTATGCATGGCCCAGCGCTGTGTTGAGAGCGACAATGAAGTGGGCCCAAGGAGAAGAAGAAAGAGGAAGAAAGAATGCATCTCTGTTGAGGAGCGCGCATGAAAATAAATTATGGCTCAGCAGCGATGCCGGGCCAGCGGCCCTGGAGATTCCGCACCCAGCGGCCGTACAGCAGCTCCGACAGCTGCCTGCAGTGCTCCATGCCGGGCTGCGCCTCCCTGCCGGGGAAGCGGGCCTCGAGCGCGGCCTTCTCCAGATCGCCGAGCTGCTTCTCGTCGGACCTGTCGCCGCCACCCTTGGCCGGGGAGGCTGTCTCGGAGGGGACCGCGCTGCCGCGCCTCTTGCGGTGACTCCTGACGTGGGGGTTGGCCCCGCTGAGCAGCAACTTGGCGGGGCTCGGGGGCGCAGACGTCTGGTCGCGCTTGTTCATGTTGATGACAGTCCCGTGAGTATAGCCATCAGGGACCTTTGCGTCGTCTGCCGCGCCGCTGCTCTTGAACAAGGCCTGGCTGAGCTTCTTGTCCTGGGATACGGTGGAGATCAGGCTCTGCATCAGGTGGTAACTTCCCTCCGGATCGACGGAATCAAGCAGCGCGAATGCATCTGACAGCTTGGCCAGCGCTTCGCGTTTCTGAAGCGCAGAGGTCTGAGCGTGCAGCTCAGCCAGTGTGGGCTCCACAGATTTGGTGTATAGTCGGTGGCCCAGGATGGCTTCTTTACTCGAGAGGTCGCGGGTCGTTTTGGACTCGGGATCACGGTTCTCAGCGTTCGAGCCATCTGACCGAGACGACGCACTAGGATGACTGGAGTCTGAGCCATCGGAGGCTACACGACGGAACAGACGCTGAGTTGATCCCGTATTTCCGAACGACATGTCGGGTTGGAGAGGTCGTCGGGGCGCAATGGAGGACCGCGGCGAACCATCGGAGTCGACATGGAAGACTGAGTCTTGTCGCCGGCGTGTAGAAGCTTGATGCCGGACGGTGCCTCGCCGGACAGTGCTTGGCGCTGGAGAAGTCATCTGAAGGGGTCCATCATTGAGATCGAGTTTCCGCATCGCCTCATCTGCAGAGAATATGGACGAGTCCCGATTCCTCGAAGCGACTTTCTTTGGTGGCGGAGGAGCAACAGACCTGACCGTGTCGAATGTCCATTCGTCTGTATTGTCATTAGTGGACATGGTGTGAAGGGTCTCCTGGTAGTAGACCGGATGCAGTTTCCTGGTCTGATTTGCATCGAACATTCGCTTGCGTTCCACCAATTCGTGGAGTGACTCCACGTTTCCAGCGCCCGAAATGAATTTGTGTCTCAGCAACTCCTTGGCCGTTGGTCGTAGCTTGGGCTCTTTGTTCAGGCACCGTGCCACGAAGTCCTTAAAATACTTGCTGAAGTTGCCCTCTAGCCGTGGTGGACTGTTCTTTGGAATATGGAATAAAACCTTCATCGGGTGGATATTGGCAAGAGGTGGCTCGCCATTGGCCATTTCCATTGCCGTAATAGCCAAGGACCAGATGTCAGCCTTGAAGTCATATCCAGCCTGCTGTATGACCTCGGGCGCCATCCAGAACGGAGTTCCGACGAAGGTGTTGCGCTGGGATTTGATATTGGTGAGCTGGGCGGCAACACCGAAGTCTGCGAGCTTGACCTTGCCTGACTCGGCTAACAGGACATTGGCAGCCTTGATGTCGCGGTGGATCTTGCCCTCAGCATGGAGGTATTCGAGTCCAAGCAGCAGCTCCCGGCAGATGATGGCGATGAGGTCCTCGGAGAAATTACCAGGTTTGAGCTAGGATAAAGTCAGCAATTATCACCCATAATGGAGGACCACTCAAACTGACCAGATCAAGACAAGAACCACCGCCAAGGTACTCCATGACAATCCATAGCTTGTGTCCTCTCAGGAAGCTTGCCTTGTACTGAGTGACGAAGGGACTGGCGCAAGTGCTGAGCACTGAGATCTCTTGTTGGATCTCCTGGATGTCATCCTCACTGGACTCGAGATCAATCTGTACGTGTGTTTTAGCAATCAGAACGTGCTAGCTCTGCGGGTGAGGTGAGTTGGTGAGTGCTGGGTCGTGATCATGCTACTTACGTGCTTGATGGCGACTGTTTCCCCCGTGGCACGCTCAATGCCTTTGTAAACGACTCCAAAACTACCACGGCCAAGCTCCTCGAGCACCTGGTAGTGATTGGCAATGTCCTCACTTGCCATCGTGGTGGACTGGTGCTCAATGCACACGGACACTGTTAACTGTGTGGACTGGACTGTCCGGGGCGGTCAGAGTCAGTTGAAGTGGAGCCTTTGGTCCGACAGCAGCAGCAGCAGCAGCAACGTCGAAGCTCAGGTGCAGCGGCCACCACCAGGCGAGATGGTTGGCGATGCAATGGAGAGCCTTTGGACAGTCGTTGAAAATGATGATGAGTGAACGGTACTGCAATAAACCAGCAACAATTAAGTATGCCTGAAAAGCAATTTGTTAAACCGAGCCGGACGTGCTGCCGCTGTCGACTGAGTGTCGCAAGGTTGGTCGATCTAAGTGGATTTAGAGGCTGGGGGTTGGCCAGGCGACCCTCTTGGGTGGAGCTTGGGCCAGCAGAGCAGACCTGGGACCAGGACCAGGTCCAGGAGTGGCCCTGGGTCTAGCGTACCAAATGAGATGAGCGTGGAGCGGAGGACCCTTGCCCTTGACCTGGGATTCTGGAGAGGAGAACGGAGACGTGCAAGCCCTGGATTCCTTTGGGATTATAATTATCCTCATGGTGGACCTCTGTGAGAAACACTAAGAAGCGTGTTACATTGAGAGCAGGAAGAGGAGGGGAGGCAACATGCAGGCAGCTGGTGGGCAGGGCAGCGACAGATTTAATACTTGTTTGATAGACGAAATAAATAAACTACAGTCCGCCGCCTGCATCCATCACCCAGCAGGATGCGGATGCAACCGTTTAATCGCTAGCTGCATTCCAGTACACGACAGGACAATTACATACAGCAGCTTCCGCCTGCAGGTCGTGTGACCACCTTGTCTTATGCCATGCAGTGCCGATGCTCTAGTATAGTGTAGTGATGAGATCGGAGAGCCCGGCAACCGCTGGCTCTCCACACATTACTGGCGGCCTGGCGGCTTAGACGGCATCTTTATCTCTTGTTGGCGGTGCTGATCAGACAAGACAGTAGTGTACTGTAGGATACCCAGTAGAGACTGTGTTTGTGAGCAAATCAAACTTTAATACATTGCACAGTATGAACACACAGATCAGTGCCTCGGAAACGGGGGATCTACGGGTTCGAACTTTACCGTCTATCTATCAGATCTCAGAATGCCATGTATCGGCTTACTATAGATAGACAGCACACACAATCCGGATTGTCTTGTCTTGACAAAGAGAAGAGACTTGAGTAAAAGCAACATGCCCCATTGTTTGACGATCAGACTCGATCTTGATTCTGACTTTAGAGATCGGTGGTTCATTCACGTATGTAAACAAGACTCGACCAGGTAGGAATTGGCGCCCAGGTACTGTTCAGCTCAGCACAAGAAAAACAAGGCTCGAAAGGCAATTCAAGCTTGCCCTGAACAAGCTTGGCCTCTGCCAGTGTAACTTCAGGGGTGACATCACGGGTGGGCTGGGAGCCCCTCTATTTACACCCCAAGCAGCATAATTCCGGGGCAGGGGATCCCTCTCTTCTCGCGCCCGACAGGTTGCCGTGGTGACGTGACGCCTACGGTGTATCTACGCTACACACTACCGTGCCAGCCGTGCATGCATGCGAACTTCTGGGGTTGATGGTTGATCTGTGACCTGACCTGACCTGACCCACTGAGGCTGAACACACCCCAGACTGACGGAGGACAAGGGCGGGTCTCCAGACTGACTGGGCTCGCTTCCAAGGTTGTTTACTGGGCCACCGCATCGTACGTACCGGTCAGTTCCATTCCCAGTCCCTGCCTGGATCTGAATCTGTCGTGCAAGCATCGTACAACACACAAACACACACACACATCTCTTTCTCTGGCACCGATGATCTTCATCTGCCACCCCCGTCCTTGTCCTTGAAGCTGCCGCACCCGCACCACCCGCCGCCCACGACGAGGGTCGCACAGGCGCAAAGTCGGCCATAGCTCCCCCCTCAACAATCCTCGTCCACCGTCCACACAACACCAGCGCGCCCACACCGCAACATGCTCACGATAGCAGTATCTCTATCATTTTGCTAAGCAGGACACTGCCTACTACCCAACAGTGTATCACTTTGCAACACGCCCGCTCATTGCTCTGCTCTGCTCTGCAGGCCCTACATTCGCTCAACACCACACCGCAACGCGCCACCTATTTTGCTCTGCGGACGGACGTGTATTGTATGCACCAGCGCCAATACCAGCTCCACCACCAGACCTGCGCCTGCCCTTCAACTGTCCCCGACCCGCGAATTAAGATGCTGCCGAGTCGGTCGAGTCCCAGCAACTGAACAATTCGCGCAATCCTCCCACCGTCGAAATGGTGCCTCCTCCTCCGGGCATACCTCAGCGGTTTCCTTGCTGGTGCAGGGCGGTGTACTCTTACGGGGGAGAGGTGCGTTGATTATTGGTCCCGCAGCATCACAACATCCTGCTGCTTGAAATTGGTCTTGATGAGTTCTCTTGAGGGCCGTCTGGGTTGTGCTGACGCGCCATGCCGTGCATATAGTCAAAACGAGATCTCGGTTTCATAGAGGGCGACCTGATCGAATGTCTCAATGCCGGCGACGGGTCATGGTGGACGGGTAGACTGCGCCGCGATAGGAGAATGGTCGGCCTCTTCCCCTCCAACTTTGTCGAGGTTCTCCCAGACGACTTCAGACCTGTCAGCAGGTCCACGAGTCCCATGCCAGCGCCCCAGAGCACGCCCAGCCCCAAGAATACCCCTCAAAAGGCAAAGACCTTCCGAAAACCGTTCGAAGCCTATTCCAAGGCTCCCCATTATACCACAGCAAAGCAGCCCGAGACATACAGGGAGAGTCCTGCAAGGGCACCGCAACCATCCGCCTCGACATCGACCCGGTCACCTTTCCGGCAATCCAACCGAAGTGTGCAGTCAGGTATAGATAGGATACAGACACCACCTCGCATCCATGGCTACGGGTCTAGACAGCCCTCGCCAGCCCTCGGGCCCGCATTTGCTCCTGCGCCATCGCCTGTTCCCTCCTTCAATGGACAGTACCGGCCTCCATCATTCACTAACCCGTTCGACGGCCAGGACGATGCGCCGCCTCCACCACCTCCCCATCGACATGTCGGTGTCCAAAAGCACGGCTCAAGCCTTTCATACGACAGTAGTCTACAGCCGAGACTATCAGGAGAGGTTAGCAGGCATGGCTCGACCAATTCCTACGACCCTAGGATGCAAGCCAAATTTGGCAGACACAGCTCCCGTGCCTCTTATGACAGCAGGATACCATCCGATCTGAGCCGGCATGAGTCTTATGCCTCTTATGATAACCATGCCCATCCAGATATCAGCAGAAATAATTCGCATGCTTCATATGACGATCGGGGCGGATTCGAGCGCCGACCATCTAATCTCTCAATGCAACAGCCAATGACAGGTTATCATACGCCCCGGGCGGCTTCTCCTTGTCCGCCTTCCCCTGGCGGCTCGGGCGTCAATATGACTCCCTCCCCACTCAGAGAAGCGATGGACGGTGTGATGGAGCAGTTGGATGCCCTTGGAACACGCGAGGCCGATTCGCCGGAGCAGCCAGCACCACTCGATCCATGGTCCCCGGAGTCCTTTGACATGGTCAACCAACAATCACGAAGGAGACGAAAAGAGGCCACGAGGCCACAGACTTCGATTGGAATGGCCATGCATGCCGATTCTGGATACGGCACTGGGAGCGGTGGATCGTCCCGGGAGCAGACCTACCACGGCAGCGAGCAAGACGGCCACCTGCCTCAACTGAGCAGCTACGTGCAGCGGATGGAGACGCAGCTGCGCAATATGCACTCGCACAACGCGGAGACGGCCGACGAAGCTGATGATGAGCCTCCTCCTCCACCTCCTAAGAGCCGGTTGGTCGAGAGACCCAAATCTTCCATGGACACTCGTGCTGACGGTCCGGATCGCAAGCTTCGACACAAGAGATCTGCCAAGGAGGTCGGCAAAATAATCGGTCGGACATTTACAACCAAGACGAACTCATCCTCTAGCACCCGCGCGACCGATAGCAGTTCAAACACACAGAGTACTAATAGGAGCCTCATGAGCGGCGTCTCGGCCGGTGGTATCAGTGCTACCAGCGCAGGTAGTCTGGCGCGCAAGAATAGGGGCCGCGCCCAGAGTGCGCTCGGAATTCACGATCTCGGTCTTGACCGCCCAGAAACACCTTTTAGCGGAGTGACTTACCACAGCAGTCACGCCTCGGATGCCCAACGACCGCAGTCCCAAGCAGCGTTCCTAGACGACCCCATGGGCAATGTGGGCGGCCTTGCTCCTCCGACCCCCAAGAAGCGTGGTTTCTTGAAGAAGCTCATGGACTCAGCCAAGACAGGGGTGGCCAGCGGGCGGACCAGCATAATGCCAGGCAGCGTCGGCTCTCTACAGTCCTCGCCCATGCCCCCGACAATGCCTTCGTCGACATCGGGAATATCTTCAGCTGGCTTCTCAAGTCCTGTTGTTGCCAAGGATGCATCCCGTGACATGGGATTGGCTTCTGGCACGGACTGGGTTCAAGTCCGACGTGATGTAAATCGATCAAATACCTTGAGCCGCAACGAGAGAAACGAAAGAAAGGACAGATGTATGATGCTTGACTACCCGGCCCTTGATCCAGTCGACGAGTTGTACGGCAGCATAGAGGGCGACGAAGACGTGGATGGCCTACCGGTCCAAAGGCCCACGGACTATTCAAGCATCAACTTCATGAATGTCGACAAGAACTCGCGTTTCATCAAGAGTCTTCCACCAATGACGACTGCAATCACGCTATCAACGACCTATGTCTGCAGGCCGTACAGAAGTGACGTCCAGCGATTGCGAGCCATCTTCACCTGGGTTGCCGAGGTTATCACCTGGGAGGAGGACTATGAGGGGGATGTTGACACACGTCGAGTCATACAGACGAAGCGAGGCTGCGCAGAAGAATATGCGGTGCTGGTGATGGAGATGTGTGGTGCGGTTGGCCTACACTGCGAGGTAGTCCGCGGCTATCTCAAGACGCCTGGAGAGATTCCAGAGACCAACATGCTGCCCCGTCCGAATCACTGGTGGAACACTGTGTTGCTCGATGGGCAGTGGCGTATCATGGACTGCTGCCTCGCAAGCCCTTCCAATCCGAAACGTGCTCTCTTCTCCAGCGTGGGCAGTGGCAGTGCCGATTTCTGGTACTTTCTGACCAGTCCAACGGAAATCTGCTGGACGCACATGCCCGAACACCATGAGCAGCAGCACGTCTGTCCTCCTGTGGCCAACGAGATTCTGCTCAACCTACCTTGCGCCTGCCCCCCTTACTTCATGAACGGCCTACAGATGGTCGATTACAACACCTCCCTCACACGAATCGAGGACCTGGAAATGGTGCACATAAAGTTCAACGTGCCCGCCGATGTCGAAGTAGCCGCGGAAGTTGAGGTTCGCGCTCTTAGTCGGGACGATGACGGTGACTTCTTCGAGAGCGGTGACGTAGTGAAGAAGCGTGCCCTGGCACAGTGTGAGTGGTTCAGCGGCTCCAAGCGTTACACGGTCAAGGCCCTGCTGCCCGGCGATGAGGGCCACGGCACGCTCAAAATCTACGCGGGCAAGCGCGGCCTTATGCACAGCATCAAGGACATCCCGCACCCTACGGCCTTTGCGATTCCCATCATACATACAGGAGAAAACCCATCGTACGAGTTCGTGCTGCGGCACCCCACGCCGCACGCACAGCGACACGATATCTACGTGGTCCAGCCGCAGTGCCAGCGCCTCGCCCTGAACAACACGTTCGTGTTCGCCATCCGACAGCACCCGAGCTCAGCACCCGACGCCGGGACCCCGTCCTCGAACCCTGGCGGTGCTAGCCCCATCCCGTTCGTGAGGCCGGGCTCGGCCATGAGCATCAGCGCGACGTCGAACCCGAGTAGCTACAGCGGCAGCGGGTCGGGCAGCAGCAAGCCGGCCAAGCTGGCGATCCAGACCCCCGGCGGAAAAATCCTGCGGCTTATGAGGAAGGAGGACCGCCGCAACGGCGGGACCGGCGTTGGGGGGTCATCGGCCCGCGGACTGGGCAGCGAGGAGGAGGTCGGCGACGGGGGCACGTGGGAGACCATTATCAAGTGCTCCGAGCGCGGAGTCTGGAGGGGCCTGGTCCTTGCGGACCGCATCGCGAAATGGTGTGTCTTTGCGGAGTGGCATTGCGTTGGATGATTTGGCACCGACTGCCAGAAAACATGTTCCGTGTTGCTCGGTGTTTAGGGGGGGGGGTGAAAACTCATAATTTTCTGGAATCTCTGGACTCGCTCTTGGTGTAAAGATTTCCGGGGAGTCTTTGGCTGGTACTACTATGGCTTTGCATGTCATCGGCGTTTGCTCTTATCGACACATCACACTTGGGGCCAGGGGTTGGCTCTCAAGGGGAAATTGTATGTGTGTGCGTGCGTGCGCGCTCATGCGCGGGTCCGAGGGGGGAGGGGAGTCAAAGGATATTTATTTTGGAATGGTCATCAACCAAGCCGGTACAAGCGAGTTTCTGGCGTTTTCTGTAGGGCTCGTAGGGAACGGCTTTGAAGTCAAAGTGTACGAGAGAGCGCCGTGTTGTAAGAGTACGCATAATGACACAGCATCTGGTAACAAGTACTTGGAGTGAACTGTAATACTTGTTGACTATGAGCTGGTGAAATAAGTGAACATGGACGCCGGCCTCCGAGTTCCATTAGCAACACACACTGCCCCTAGACTACAATCAAAGCGAGGGCAGAGGGAAATGGAAAGCCCGTAGTGGTCTTCCCTAACCCTTGGTTTCTGACCCAACGTCAAAGCCTCTTAGGTAAGTGATTTATCATTCATCACCACTCCTCCGCTCGGCTTACTTTCGGTCTAGAAATTTGCACGTTTCTACACGGGTTCTGTTATTGATACCTCGGTGATCGTCTCTTCTTGTCGTATCTCATATATATACATAGAAAGGTTTCATATAGTACAGCTTGTTTGCGACCAGCTCTAGGGAACCTTCGTGTCTTCGTCGTCATAGACTGACTCACTGAGAGTCTAACAACCCGGCCTCGTACGAGCACATCATCCCCAACAAGATTCCACCACACTGGTTCACCCTTTCAACGTCCTGTCTCTGAGCTTGGATTTTGTGTGAGATCGACGCCCATATCGCTGTGAATCCCTCGCTCCAGCCAGCCCAGCCCAGCAACCATGGCCAAAGCACCATCCATCGAGGTGAACAACCTGACCTACTCGTTTGCCGACTCCTCGCTCGGCGTGCACGACATCAATCTGTCACTGCCACCGCGCTCGCGCACGCTGCTCATCGGCGCCAACGGCGCAGGCAAGACGACGCTCCTCCGGCTGCTGGCGGGCAAGCGGATGGCGCCGTCCGACACCATCAGCGTGTCCGGGGTGGACCCGTTCAAGGACGGGCTGGAGGGCGTGACGTACCTGGGGCTGGAGTGGGTGCTGAACCCGATCGTGCGGACTGACATCGGCGTGTTGGAGCTGCTGCGGTCGATCGGGGGCGACGCGTACCCGGCGCGGCGCGACGAGCTGGTCGAGGTGCTGGACATCGACACGAGCTGGCGCATGAGCGCCGTCAGCGACGGCGAGCGGCGGCGCGTGCAGCTGGCCATGGGGCTGGTGCGGCCCTGGACGGTGCTGCTGCTCGACGAGATCACCGTCGACCTCGACGTGCTGTCGCGCGCCGAGTTCCTCGCCTGGCTCAAGCGCGAGACAGAGCTCCGCGAGTGCACCATCGTCTACGCCACCCACATCCTCGACAACCTCGCCGGCTGGCCCACCCACCTCGTCCACATGCACGTCGGCGGCGTGCGCGAGTGGGACACCACCGACAAGTTCCTCAGCAGGCTCGAGGGCGACACCGGCAACTCGCGCCTCGGCGAGCTGGTCCTCGGCTGGCTCAGGGACGACCTCAAGGCGAGAGGCCCGCGGAGCCAGAACCGCCGCGGCCCGGAGGGCAAGACTTATGGCTACGGGGGTGCGGAGCTGGGGGGATACGGCCTGGAGGAGAGGAAGAAGGATTAGAGGGATCGGGCATCAGAGGGATAATTATCTCGTGGCGGTGAGGGTTTGGGGACGAGAGTGAGTGATTGAATTTTTCAACAAATCGTTGTTGCGCGGATTTCAAAGATTCCAACGGCATTTTCGGCACGAGTTCACAAGAGGGCATCACGACGAGCGCATTTAACATGGCGTTGACAGACGGACGGAGGGGTGTCTTTCAACATAAACGTGCGAACAAGGGGCAGACTTCAACAACGGGTCCTCTGCGGAGGGCAGACATGGTGAAAATGGCGTTACGGCTGTGTTTTCAGGCGGTCGATACCCCTCATCGGGCAGATGGCGGACAAGAAGAGAGAATGTGTACTTTAACATGCATACACACGCACGTTGGGATCGAGGCCGATTGGTTAGAGATGAATAGACTCATCTGACAACAGGGTACCCTTATCTTCGTACATCTACATCGCTGTGGAGTGATCACGACTTAGCCCTCGCATCCAACAGATTCCGCATCGTACTGTACATCAGCTCGGAAATACCGCCGAACCCCCTCTCCTCCAGGTACCTCAGCACGCCCAGCCGGTAGTCCTGCCACGCGAGCTCGAGCCCGCCCCTCCTCGCGAGCCCGGCCAGGCTCTTGGCCGTGACGGGGCCGGCGTGGCGCGCGCGCAGCACGACGTCCTCGTCCTCCCTGTCCTCGAGCCGGCGCACGTGGGCCGCGGCCTGCAGGCACAGCAAGGGGCTGTAGCTCATGGTGAAGAGCGAGGCGAGGGCCATGCTGTCGCCGCCCTTGCCGCCGCCGCCGCCCGACAGCGCGGCGACGTAGGCGGCCAGGGCGGGGACGACCGCGGCGGCGTCGACGGCGCAGCCCCTGGCGTGCGCGTCGCGCGTCGCGAACGCCTTGCCCCGCCACAGGCAGTTGCACGTGTCCATCAGGAACCCGTTGAACGTGTTGACCTGCTGCTTGTCGTACTGCGGGCCCAGCCCCTTGGCCGCGTTGGACATGTACGCCGCGAACGCCTGCTTGTAGCCCGCCAGCACGCCGCAGAGGCGCGCCGCCGTCGCGAGCGACGCCGTGAACTGCAGCGTGTACACGAGCGCCACCGGCGGGATCGTGATCTGCAGGGACCGCAGCAGCGTGCCGTTGGAGTAGACGTGCGCGGCGCGCTCGTAGAAGTCTAGGACCCGGAGGGCCGTGTGCTCCGTGGGCGAGGTCTGCAGGAGGGTCAGGCTGAGCTGGTTGGCCTGTGAGACGAGCCGCGCCACGGACTCCGAGGCGTGTTTGGGAATGTCGGCCTCGTTGGTCAGGAGGATGACGTTCCAGCGCCGGAGCAGGTTGGTGAGTAGCTCGAGCAGGTCCAGTTGTGACTCGATAGAGCCGTCTAGCACTGCAGTCTGTAGCGTGGACGTCAAAATGGAAAAGTCTGCGCTTGATTTAGTGCCGATTCCACTCAGGTCATGGCATTCGTTGCCATCGAATTAATTACCTTCGGGGTTCAACAGGGGCGCGTAGGCCAGAATGTCGTGTATCTTGACATCAGCCTTCAAATGCAGGCGCAAGCCTACCAGCTTGACGAGGCCAGTGAAGAATGGCGATATATCCTGTGCAATTGTTAGCTCAAGCCAGTGAATGTGGCGAACAACGAAGGGCCTGACCTTTGTAGTTCGAGCATATTCGAGAATGATTCTGAGGGTTTCTTCAATGGCCCGATCGTCCGCTTCGCCACTCAGAATCTCAGCGATTTGTACATCCATCCAGGCCGACGCCCTCTTGAGATTCAAGTCCGGTCTGAGCATCATGAACTTCTGGAGAAGTGGATCAATCATGACAGCAACAAGGTGATCTGGCAGCTCAACCTTTTCGAGATTCGCCGCCAGGCTTTCTGCACTGTCGATCTCCTCCAACGTGACTGATTTCTCATGCGCGTTGGACGTCTGTACGTGTGGGTGCCCGCCTGACCTGCCCGCCTTGGAACCGGCAAGAAGCTGTTGGTTGGTCTTGAAGCCATCCCTGGGGCCCTGAAGACTGCTCTGCTGTAGCTCGCGATGCATTTTCTGGACCTCAGACAACCTCTCCCGCCACTCTGGGTCAGGCAGTTTGAAAGCGCTTCCCTTGCCGGTGTTCCCAACGATGATTTCGGGGTAGTAATTCCTGTAGACGCGGAGTAAGCCCTGCAGGTGCCGGTCGTTACCAGCCTGCCTCGACAGATTCAGCAGGGCTTGTATTCGGTAGTGCTGAACATGTTTGCGCCTTGTGATGATTGCCAGAATATGGAACAAAAGAGGCCTGGTGGCAGAGACGTCCAAGAGATTGAACAAGACGCTGTATGTCCTGGATAACACGGCCTGCGCCTTGACCTCGAGGACATGATACACCTGGATGACCCAGTTCAAAAGAGAACTTTGGAGAGTAAGGGATGGCCTGATCTCGCCGAGACCGAGAGAGCCCACGATTTTGAGAATGACTTCTTCAGAAACTTTGCCGGTGGGATACAAATTCTTGATGATGGAGTTAAGGCTGCCTTGGTCCAGGTGAGCGGGCGAGACGATCAAGTTGATGAGATCAAGTAGCTCATCTGGGAGGACGCCCTGGCTATACACGACAGAAGCCAGCTCTGCCACCTTGGGCTTAACATCGACGACGCGCCTTTTAGGAGGCACCTTGGAAGCTGCGCGATATTGTCAGCACAATTCATGTTGCCTCTTCTCGTCCATCATGTCCTCTTCAATCTTAGATCTCGTCTCGCTTGTTCACGATCGAGTTACGCACCTTCAACGACATCATCGATCAGTGATCGTGTCCTGGTCTTATATTCAGCGTCCATTCTCACTTATGTGACCTGGATTCAGCCCCACTCAGACAGCAAGGGAATCAATTTTGGCGACGTTGTGCATAATAGTGGTGATTGCTTCGAAACCAAAGACGCGACCGAGACGCGCAGCGGCTTAGGGGGTGCTTCACGCGTTGCGGGCCGGCAGCGAGCGGGAGCTAGGCGACGCACGGTTGTCAAACGCCCTGGGGTTCGGGGCGGGTGAGTCTACAAGGGCACCTTCATCGCCGCCATCACCAACATACATACACACACCACCGTCATGAGACTACTTTTCATCCCATTGTCTTCTGCCATAATCAACGTCATCGGAAGAGTCATTGTCGATATTCTGGCAGTCTATTGTGCCCGTTGGCAGCAATATGCTATGATCGTCCATGGCAAGGACAATTTCTCTCGATGGCCGTTGAAAGAAATAACCCGATCGAGGCACTGCACAGGCGATCCCCTCACCCGTCCTGCAATATTTGCTTGTCCAGCAGTGATGTCGTGTAACGTTCACGACTGGATCGGGGAGGGAAGGTGCCGTCAAGGTGGTGTCCACCCCCAGGACTGCTTGCAGTGACACAAACCTTCTCGCCCCTTGACGTCGAGACGCAAAGCGCTTGTGGCCCACGTCTCCCCCCCCCAGCAGCCTTCTTTCTTGCTTCTGACAAGTCGCTTGCGTCTCCCGGATGCGAGCCAACAGCTGTGGTCGACCCATGTACAGTCACTTGACCAATCCATGGTTCCACGGGATGGATATGCAATCGTTAGTTTACAGGCTGCCATATTGACTCTCATCACGGCCGTCGAGCGCCTGGAGGGTGACGAGGTCTTGCTCCGACCCGCTCGACAGCAAAAACAACTCGCTTATGCCGGCTTACCGTCTCACGACGTCTCCTGCCTGCCTTCCTGCCTGTCATCTTGTCGCGACTCGAACTCGCTCTGACGGACGCCCTGCCTGGATCCAGTGTGACCAATGCGCCTCGCCCTCCCGTATGCTTGGCTCACTGTTGCGCGACTCCTGGGTGGGGCGGGGGGCCGTTGTGGTTCTTCTAGCAAGCCACGCTCAAGACAGGCCACTTGCCCAATCCATCGTGTGCAACCAAACCTCGCGGATTGAGTCTCGTCACTGTGTGGGTCGGTTCCTCTCCGAACGCGCGCATGCCAGGCATGCTATGAATAGAGGACCCTCTTGGTCAGCGGCCGGCTTAGACCATAGTTTTCGACAGTGGCTACACAGATGGGGTTCCTGTGCAACCACCTGCGCCAGTCGTCTCCTCGAGTCGAGCGGCCCAGATTGCCCTCAGCCCTCGGGTCATCTATTGTGCACACAGCCCGCCCCCAAGTCCCTACAGTTGACGCTCTTTTGCAAGGCTGTGCAGGTCAAACCCAGTAGTTCTTTTGTGCGGTCTACCTACTCGCCTTTCACCCCGGCCAAAAGGACGCCGCCATTTCCGGGTGGACAGATCATGCAGCCTCCCAAGATGCGGTATCTGCACTGACATATCATCGAATCCTTCAGTGTAACTCGAGAGGTCCTCAAGACGCCCAACTCACTGAACCGAGGACACTCGCGCCAATGGGCTGTCTACACAGATGTGACCATCCTGCAGCCTCACCGAGTACAGTCAGAAAGGGAAGGCCCTCCCCGGGAGCCCAGACTCTCATTCCACATAGGCAGGGCCCTGCTACAAGGGCCTCGTTCCAGCCAGCCATCAAATACTGGGGGCCCTTTCGCTGCAGGTCGGTCGATACAGATGCCATATAGGTGCGTCAATGTCGACCGGGCACGACTCGGGACCCCCCTACCTCAGATTGTGGTGGGTATCTGCTCTGCTGGACTCGCACGCCCTTGCAGGGCTCATCTGTTTACGCAAGAGGTTTCCACCAGCCGTCACTGCATATTCCATGGACCAATTTGCGTGCAGCGGTATTTTCAACGACTTGTTGTAGAGACAAGGAATCAGCAGGGCGGAGCGCTGCGTTGCACAAAACCATCCCAAACAGGATCTTGACACCTGCAGTTTTCCCAGGGTTGCAGTACTGACGCAGCCACCGAACCTGTTGGCCCAGGTGCGTGAACAGGCAGGCTTCCCTCGGCGCTTGTTACCGTACATTCAACCGCACAACAGCAGTTTTTATACACCCCGTCAGCAAGCATCGGTGGCGTGACGGGCAGCAGAGCCGTGCTACACACTTCGTGTCTGTCCCGAGCCGTCGATGCCAATTGCCTACAGTGCCTGCAAGCCTCTGCCATTCTGCTTGACAAAAGACAGCCCCACACACGAAGCGATCCCGCGGCTGCACCGAGGACGATCTCCTGAGCGTTACCGAGCATTTGAACCCTGAACATTCCTAGAATTCCCCTGCCGGCGGATCTCCGGCGATAAGTCTCACTCCGAACCTTTTTTTACGTGAGAACGTGCGTGCATTAATTTCGATTCCTAACAATACGATGCAAAGTACTGGAAGTGGCTCGCTGACGTCGTGGTAACCAAGCCACCGGTCTCTAATCCTGAGCTCATGGTCAGTTCACAATCTGGTCTGCTCAAGCGCGGACTGCCGACTAACACGCCCGCTAGCATATATAACACCCAAGTATCCGCTGCAGCCCGCAGAACAATGACTGCAGGTCTTGGAGATGATAACAGGACATGTCGCAGACACGCAACCAGGCACGGATCATATCAACAAGCCTGGAGCGATGCTCATACAGGATGCCTCGTCCCACATTCCCTTTTCAAATATTCTTGAGCATGGAGACATTGTGCTCCTGCTGACACCGGTCGTACTCCCCGTCGATGAAGGCTCAACCCATGATCCCTTCGAGCCTCTTGGGAGAGCGCTGGCAAGGTACCACCCATGGATTCGGCACGTTCCCTACACAGCGGCTTCTGGCATCACCAGCACCCATGTTGCCTTCATCAAGAGGGCAAAGATCGTGGTATTTGTCATTTCGGGGCCACCCATCCCAGGCCAACCTTCTCAAGTGGCCCTGTCCAGCATCGCACAGGCGGCGGGGGGGCCTCGCCCACATGTCGTCGTAGCCTGTTGCGATGTTCAGGAGCTTGAATCTGTGACGGCTTCATTCCCAACGATAATACAGCTCCCAGGTTACTCACGACACGACCTAGATATTGGGGCCGACATTCTATATCACGGACAGACACGGCAGACAGCACCGCCGTCCGAAGTCTCGAGTCCCCAGCCCAAGGACTTCACGCACAGATGGGTTGTCAAGGGGTTCAACGTGGCGACCGACCTACAGGCGGTACATGAGCTTTGGTGCCAGAGTATGCCAGCTCAATTTGGTCTCACTCGGCATCGTCTCATGAGCCTGTTGCAGCGAGACGGCTACGCAAAGCATTTGGTCGCCCGCAGCTCGGAGACTGGGCCTGTCGTGGGATTCTGCGCCACTTACATTACCTACCTGGACAGCAAGGGAGACGTTCTGGTTGGGTCGATCGCGGCAATAGTCGTTGAGGAAGGGCACAGGGGCCGGGGCGTTGGTCGTATATTGCACGACGCGGGCCTCAAGGAATTCTCAAAGACGCGAGGTGTCAGCCGACTACAGCTAGGCAGCACCTTCCCTCGGCTTTTGTACGGCCTGCCCGTTGAACATCCCTCCGAGGAGTGGTTCAGACGACGCGGGTGGAAGATGGACTGCACTGCGCCCGGAACGGGACAGGAAGTCGCGGACTGGGTGCTTACATTTAACGAGTGGCCTACTGGTGGATTCCCGCCTGTTGGAGTCACCTTCCGGCCTTGCGGAGACATGGACTTTGACAGGGTTTTGGATATCGTGGAGCAGGACTCGGAGCGGAACGGCAACATGGCCTGGTACGACCAGTACGCGAAGCTGGCCGATTCGATGTCCATGAGTGACATCGTCGTAGGCCTGCGGGGGCATGACATTGTTGCAACGGCTATAACGTATGTCATGCGCTCGGAAAACCCGTCGGCGGACGATATACCCTGGGCTGGTGTGATTTCAGAGGACACAGGGGGTGTCACGTGCATTTGCATTACAGGTACGTTTCTTGAATACCGACAGGCTGTGCCGGATCCGTGGACGACTAACTTCCTATCTGTTCACCTAGACAACGACCCGTCAAGCAGAGACTCGATCATGGTCAGGCTTCTGGACGCATGCGTCCAGGGCCTGCGGCAGAGGGGCATGGGAAGGATGTACATTGATGCGGCAAAAGGGGGCGATGCCGGCTTTCAGTCAATAGGTACGTGGCTGGTGATTTTTTGCCTGGCCGTTTTCACTCACCGCGCGTTGACTGACTGACACCCTCTAGGCTTCCAGAAATGGGCCAGATACAGAGACGTTTGGCGGGATGCATAACCAACCTGCGTTCATGTCCGCTCCGCCTTCACTATGATGCGACATCGGCGGGAACTAGGCAGCATCTAATTACATGATTTGAAGTCGGTCATGCACGTCAGACAAAAAGATTCCATACATACGCGAGGATGCAACGGTGAGACTCGCGGTATCTAGAAAGACATCTGACAGTAGCCCCGAGAATGGAACATTATCTGCCAACCGCGCGAAGCCGAACCCAAGTCGCTGCGGCGCCACTCCGTGCCGTAACACTGTAGCCCTTAAGCCGGTGCCTAGTTCGTTGGTTGTTGCAGACCGCCGTCTTATTCTTCTGCCTAGACGAGGACGACGTCGACGGCGAACAACGAAGCAATACCCACAACGCATTCACCTCACACAGAGGCGCTGCTCCTGACTCGAAAAAAGGGGTCGCACAAAGTCACACACTCACCCCCGACCCCATCGTGGAGAGCCATCGTGGAGAGCTATGTGCGACGGTAATCCGAGCCTCCGGGGCGAACATGAGCCATCAACCCCGGAGAAAGAAAGGGGAGGGGGGGGCGCACGAGACCCATAGAAAGGATTCCCAACTGCAGGTGTTGGTCCTCGCCCCCCCATCCACTGCTAGACCGCGTTGCTCTAGCAAGATCAACGCACTGCTCCTTCGTTTCCCATTGCCTCGTCCCGGCTCGAGCTTCACATGCAGTGCCTGTTCTCGGCCCCAAAGTGCCCAATCACACGACCTGCCTCCCACCCCGGCCTGGAGGAATCGTCGCGCATCGGAGCAAGTTGACTTGTGTGTGTGTCCCATCCTGCTGGTAGCTTTAAGGCGATACGATTCTGCAAAGAGACCTGCTTAGCTTGAGAGGTGGTTTCCTCCCCTCTCCGCCATTCTTCTTCTTCCTCTGTCTGTGCTACCAGGAGGCCAGCCGCGTGGGTGAGCAGCGTATTTCAATGCACGCACATATGCAATGCACGGCGCTTTTGTTCGCGTGCGTCGCTGATCTGACGAGGGCTGGTTTAACTATGGCCATGGCCGTGGTCCAGTGAGGGGCCATGCATGCACAGAGACATGCACAAAACACATTCATATCTACACTCATGCGTACACACATGCCCGTAGACGTGTCCATCGATC
Organism: Diaporthe australafricana; assembly: GCA_039880735.1. NCBI lineage: Eukaryota > Fungi > Ascomycota > Sordariomycetes > Diaporthales > Diaporthaceae > Diaporthe > Diaporthe australafricana. The sequence goes on along the minus strand of JBCEDM010000007.1, from coordinate 3,291,970 downwards.
CGTGCCCTCGTGGCCTCGGATCACTCTCGCTTGAATGTGCCCTACCTACCTACCTACCTACCTATCAACCTACCACCGCTGTGTACACGCCCCATCTAGAGCAGCCACCTCACCACCACGCCGAACCGCAAAGCCAACGAACCGCCAGGCACGTCAGCAGGGCTTGGGACCCATGGGCAAACCATTGCTCACCTCCGATGCCAAGAGGGGGTTTTCCGGCCACACGGCGGCTGCGGGCTGGTTCGGATCCTTCTGCGCTTGGCCGGCAGTCGGCGCTGCAGTCGAGTCGAGGCGGCGGCGGCGGTGAGGTCGCACACGAGGGATGGGATGGATTGATATAGTGCCTCCGAAACGATTGGAAAAAGAAAAAAAAAAAGGAGATTCCAAAGCCAAGCCTGTCATCACTGTGCTACGTCACACACATATACACATACATACACACACGCACACCTTGCCAAGGGATGTTGTCGATTTGCCTTGACGCACTTTCCCTCGAGCCTGGGATTCGTTGGACCATGTGTGGTTGGTTATCACGAGATGCCGCGCCTATCACGGAATGCCCGCTGGCTGGCTGAACGACTGACCGACCGTAGTCAGCATCTCGGAAACATGCCCCACGCAGGAAGGGAGGGAAGGCTGCGAAAAGCAGCCATATGGCTGGCTGGCGGGCTGCGATGGCGAGCAGGAGGATCCGCCCCGAGAGACGAAGGATTGGCGGTATGCAGGCGGGCAGCATGTCTCTGGCGGGAACAAAGCGCGAGGTATTTATCCCTGAGAAACAAGAAAAAAAGATGTTGAGTCGGTCAGCACGTGCATAGATGTACAGATAGTATTTATTCTACATGGCTTCTGGTAGTCGCACACGCGTGTGGGTTTGGTACGGAAGTACTCTGTTGTAACTTGATTGCTTCCATCTGCGCACCGCGAGCAGTAGGGCATACTATCATGCGACACCATCTTCCCCCTCAAGCATCGGTTCTGTGTAACCATAGCAATTAAGCGGGTGGTTGGTGTTTATTGGGCTGTACTAGTAGGTCATGTGCGCAGGGGAGGCATTGGGTTCCGCAACGCCCGTAGGATTCTCTATACCGTCGTCCAACAGATGCGGTGAGATGCACAGACACGTACATAGGTCTGGGTTACACGAGTGATACGCGAAGAAGGGGAGGCGAGAGTGAGGTATTGACATTGGCCATCTGTCCCATGTCCCGTCATGTTACGACTGCTGGCGCTACCACTCTGAACTGGCTGGATCAAACAAAGTCGACCACTGTCTGCTGCCCCCAAAATCATACACAAGATATGTAGAAGTGAAATGGTGGCCATGGGGAAATTACTCGAGAAGAGAAGAAAAAAGCAGCAACTTTTGTGGTATAGTGATCAAAACAAATCCCTCTCAATTCCTAGACGCCTGCCCTCCAATTTCTGCATGGCTGTCCATCACGGCCAAACGTGCCTTCATCATGCTCGTCAAGATTCATCTTCATTCATGCCAATTTCATCCAGGCGCGCCTAGTTTCCGTCCCCACGTGACTGCGCAATGTGAAGTCCTCTCCCGCTCATATGAAACCCCAGGAAGATGGGGCAGGACCGAAAGAAACCTCAAGCCCACTTTGAAAAGTCCAGACTCTCGACCAAGGAATCCAAATTGAAAGCCTGCATCATCATCTCTGTGTCGGCTGTCGAGTTACTCATCACCGAGCTGCGATGCGACTGCGAGTTCTGCTCGCTGGTCGTCGTCAGGAACGTCGCGACGCTAGCGCGGCGCAGGTCACGCATGCTCAGCCCAGATATACTATCCCGGGCGACACCACTTGAGGGCCGGCTGTCGATATTTACCTGTCCCAGCGACTGCTGTTGCTGAGCAGAGACAAGCGCACTGCTGAGCGACATTGGCGTTGGCGGGCCGGATGAGGCGTGAGGGCTCGCGACCGCCGACGGCAGTGTTCCCAAAGCAGGCGCAGTTTTAGGCCCGTAACGCTCGCGTAGGCGACTGATCTCCCTGAGGCGGCTGCGCCACGCGGATGGATACTCGCCTTGATCGCGGTTGGCCCAGACGAGGGAGAACACAGATGCGTTGATTGCGAGGAGGCGTACGAAATCCGGCAGTGCCTTCAGGCTGACCATCTTGGTGGCGGCGCAAGGCGAAATCTCGGGAAACCCTTCCTTGCTCATGACTTGGACTTTAAAGAAGGGTGTGTAGCCGTGCTTGCTGGGAATTTCGACATCCTCTCCTTCCTCTTGCTGCTGGGCTCCATGCTCGCGAGTTGCAACAAACGACGCTCTTGACTCCGGTGTGATGACAATGTTGACGTAGTTGAACTCGGATGGGAAGGTATCGAACTTGAAGGGCAGGCCGGAATCATTGAAGATGATGTTCACGAAGTCGTTGCCTATGTGCCTCTTCTTGCTGATACACTGAGAATCGTGGTCCAGGTTTGTAGGCATCTGGGTTGTAACATGGAAGACGATTTCCGTCACTCTGTCGCGCCAGCAGAACGTATACTGTCCGTCTGTGTCGTAATCCCGGTCCAGGCCTTGAGTGTTAAAATCAGCACCCTTCAACTTGGTGAGTGATCCGATCCCGTTCAAAAATTCCATGTAGTCTGCACTTCCCGATACGTTGGCTAGAATTTCGGTTTCCTTGGTTTGGTTCTCCCCTATGTAGATCACGCCAACCTTGTGGCCATCCACAGTAGATATGCGGTCGAAGGTTCTGACGCTTCGGCTGACTGCCTCCTCGTCTGGGAGTGGAAGCGGGCGTAGAGCTGCTTCGTGGCTTTGAGGTGTGGAAGAGAGCATATGGACCAGTAGGTGGCTGGGGAGAGAACTATTTGTCGTCAATGAGCCCGTGTCTCTGCTGTCCCCAAACGTGCCGGCTTGGTGGGGTGGCGGAGGTTTGAAGTTCTCGCGGATGGTGAAGTACGATGTGCCTGACGGCTGTCTCTTGGTGACTTGTGCCCATGGGGTCGCCTTCGATTGTTTAATGGAAACAAGACTATTGGCGATGACCCATCGTCTTTCAGTGTATTCCGATGCTTTTCTGTCCGAAAACCGAGGGTTTTCCGCAGACTCGTCCGCGTCCGCGTACGCGACTCTCTGCATGAAGTCCATTGTAATAAGAGCCTGCTCGTCCGAGACTGGATTGCCGTCTGGGCCTTGGAACAGCCTTTTAGCGATCCATCCTACATGCTTCGCTCGATCACTGATACGCAGGGCCAGAAACCAAAAGACAATGACGTGATATGCGAGGGCGTGTACATATTGAGGCAGTTCGTCACTATTAGTGGGTTGCCCCAGGATGTCGTACTCGTGAGTCGTGTTGATGGTAGCAGGCACGTTCTCACTTGCGGCGCTCGTTCGCACGTACCGCTTCTTGTCGCGCACAGTGTCCAGGTACCTGAAGCACATGCCGAATACAACGCGGAATTCATCTTCAATGAAATTGCTGTAGAGTGCCGGCATACGTGCGAGGCCGGCCAGAAACTCCAAAATGTGCATGGCGACATTAGCCTGCGTGATGACCGTCGACATTTTTGGCAGGATCGTCACGAGTGCCTTGGTGGTGGCGAGAGGCAGCTCGTGGCAGCAGATTGTCAGCGCATGGATGCAAGTCTTTGCTGTGGAGTGCCCAATACCCTGCATGAATGTTCTGACAAGATCATCTTCGTCGCTTTTATGGAAGTACTGATGGTAACTCATGATCATCGTCAGTATTTGGAAGATGCAAATGTTAACCTCCGGCCGACGCAGTCCAGACATTGGGGGTGGATCCTGGAAGAGGTTGTGTTTGCTCTGCTCGCATAGCACTCGACGCGCCTCTCTGACTTGTGGGATAGCGCCCCTGAATAATGCGTGGTTGCTCAGCTGAGATGGCAGGTGAACCAAATTGAAGCTGTAAACCTCCCAGTCGCTCCCATGGGTTAGATTATGCAGAATGGCCTCGAGCCACGAGGCGACGTCGAGCACACCAGGTTCCAGATCCGTGGCTTCCTCCTCTTCATCGGGGGCCTCCGCCGGCATCTCTGATGGCCCCTCCAAGTATGAAAACAGGACTGGGCTGGCTATTGGAGAAGGTGTCTCTGGGAGCACAGCCGAGTCCGGCAGAGACCAAAGCTGTTGGTGCCTCTGGCCACTGGGTTTGGCACCACTGGCTGAACGACTCGGAACCATCCTGTCTTGTGCCGAAGAACCAAACGAAACTCCTCGTGAAGACCGAGATAAGGCTCCATGTTCACTCCTCAGTCTATGTGTTGAGGCGGCATCCTCCGCGACCTTTCTCGCCAAGGAAGCTTCCGTCCTGTGTAGCACCCCAGCCAAGCCCTCCGATTCGGTGAAAGACGTCAGGTATATCCGATTTGCCCAGTCTGCTCTCAATCGAAACAACATTTTCATGGCCGTGATTCGAGCGTCTGCAGATCGGCCAAATTTGGCGATGAAGACGAGGAGTTGGAATGTCCTGGTTGCCTTTCGACTATCAGTATTCATTGTCTTCATGAAAAGCAGCACGTAGCCTCTCGTAACTACGTTGGCTGGGCTTTGTTCGACAACAGTTCCAGCCTGATCCACTGCTATGGGCTTTTCTTCCGTGACAATCATCGGTGTGTGCAGGCGGTCGCTGGTGACCACCCCCTTGATCGTTTCGACGATGTAATCGAATAGGGCCGTGTCAGCCGCCAAGGCGACCGATATCATGAAAGACACGGTTTCATGGAGGACGGAAGTGTCAGTCTCGTCAGAAATCCCCGAGAGGATGTTCCTGACAATGTTGGGCACGACATCTTCGTCGAGTTCATCCTCAACCAATTCCAGCATATCGTAGACCTCAGTAATACCTCGGAGAGCTGCAATGCGAATGGGTGTAGAGCGGTCACGTTTGAGGTAGAATGACTCTAGTACCAAGTCAAGATTCTTCTCCCACTCCAGATCGGAAGGGTAACAGCAACGGAACTCTTTGAAGTGGTCCAAGACGAGACCAGCTGCAGAGTCCGTGAGGACGTGAGGGATCCCCGCCATGAAGGCAATGCACTCATGTCTCTGAACAAAGTCGGAACCTCGCTGCCTGGATAAGCTCTCCAGTCTTCGCAGAAGAGTCTCGAGCTCCTCCAGTATGGAACTCCCCTTCTTCAGATCTTGTGTGGTGAAGTTGGACTTGAGGCTCGTCCTGGAGCTGTTTGGAGTGAGATTAAAATTCAAGCGCCCAACACACTTTTCCGCAACTTCCAAAACGGATGTCCAGTCCTCTCCCTCGAGAAGCGGATTTAATTGCTGTTCGCCGTCATCGAACAGAGTGTTGATTAATTTCAGTACAGAGCCGGCTATTCGTGTGGAAGGTGATTTCTCGACAACGTTGCTGCACCCTTCGACTAATATGGCCAGAGGGATTGTCGGATAGCCTTTCTCCGAAGATTTCCAAATCAGCTTCTGAAGAACAGTCAGCGAGCCCCTAACTGCCCTGCTCGTCTCCGTCGTTTCTTGTCCATTGCGAGGATAGTCTCTGAGAATGGTGAGCAAGATGCGGACGGCCGCCTGGCCGTTGTGCGATTTCAGCAGGTTGGACAATGTGTGCCAGGATGTCTTGGACAGCTTGTCAACCAGGCAGAATATTGAGCTGAGGACCTCAACGCAACGACTTAGGCTCCGCTTAGGAACTGAAGCGTACGTTATGATGGCATCGATCACCTCAATACATGCCGTCAAATCATCTTCCGTGCTCGTCTTCATGCAAATTTCCAGGAGCTTATCGATCAGGCGCCCCAGCGTTTCGTCGTCGGCAACCCTGAAGTTGAACTTGAGGACCTCCAGGATGAACGCGAACAGCATGGAGAAACTCTTATCCTCGCCCAGAGCAACGGCCGGTGGCGCAACCCCCTTTCCCTTGGAGCCCTTTCTCTCGCGGACCGCCTGCTGCCTCCGCGCAACCCTGACGGCGTTGTAAGAGTCCTGCAGCCACGTCGTCAACAGGGGAATGACGTCGTAGTCAAATCCGGACAGGTTCCGGCCATGGTTGGTCAGATCGACCAGAGCGGCGAGCTGTAGATAGAAGTCATCGGGGCTGGCGTGGAAAGACAGCGTCTGGAAGTATTCTTTCCGTTCGAGATCGGTCGACGAGGGGTTTCGGACGCATTCCGTGAGTAGCTCCCATCCGGCAACTCTCGCATGTGTAGGTTTGGATGTCTCTATCAGATCTTTGCCGGCATCCCATATTTGAAGCACCGACGCCAAGGGGTAGTCGGCAATGGACAGTCGCAAGGACTCGGCGGCAGCTATGCGCTCGCTGAGAGAACCGGTCCTGAGCCTCTCCAAGGCTTCGTAGTGATGGGGAGGCAGGCCGCTGGCAGCTAGCGAGGCTGTGTCGACTCGTTCGGAGGACAACTGAGCTGAGACAGTATCGGTCGACGAAGAGGGGACGGGTGGGACTTTGGCCAGTTTGGAGCCCCCGGTCAGGCCCTTGAAGACGCTGGCAAGACCTCCGGCACTTTTGGTCTCGGGCGACGGGAGAGGGTCCTCGGCGGAGGGAGGCATGGAGTCTCCAGGAGGGGCGTCAGGAGCATCCAAGCTCAGGGAGGCTATGCGTCGAAGCATGTTATCAGCTTTGAGTCCATGGAACAAAGCACCAGTGGGGCGGATGTAGACGAGCAAAACTGCAGAGACCGAAGGTTAAAAACATTCTGGACCGAGAAGGCCGAGGGAACCTGAAAGAAGCACAGCAGCCGTTGTCGCCGGAACATGCTCTTCATCACGACATTGAGGTATCGCCAGCCAGGGGTCCAACACAGGGACCAGCCGGGAGGCCCCACACAAATGACAGGAACAAGACAGACAGACTCGACAAATAACGATGATCATCTACTCACAGACAAGCCCCTAGCCTATTCGCATCCACCGCTGTGATGAAGAGGGGGCTATGAAGCCAGGCTCGTCATAGTGGCCATCAAGGTGTGCGTCGTCCGTCAGGCTGGACACTCGAGAGTCGAGACCGAGGAAGACTGCAATGCGCGACGTCGAGGGGTCAAGCAAAACTGGATCCGCGGCAGAGCTCGAGCGCGTAATAAAGATGGAGAGAGGACGAGCTAAGAGATAATAGACGACCGAGATAGAGATAGAGCTATCGGATAGACAAGGACGAAATGACTGCAACCATCTAGCTTCCACCACCTCTCCTCACAGCCAGGGACGACAGGCCTGTCAGTGATACCAGCGACTGTGCTTGCGGCCTGCCAAAGTTGGCAAGAGTCTGGACTTCTTCGACAAGGATTTTTTTTTGAGACGGCAGCAGACAGATGTTTGAGGGAGGTTGATTGGCATGTGGGTGTCTTGAACTGCGGCCAGCTGGGTCTCGGGAACGCGAGGGAAAAGGTACGCCGGCTGCACCGTGCACGGATCACGACGGTCAATCATCAGATCGGCCAAGTCAGACGGGGCCCACTTTAGCGCCGTTTTCGACGGGAGCTTGGTGGTGATGCAGTCTGTTGCATCTATTGCGCTACCTATTTGCAGGTACACCAAAGTGAATGTAAACCACCACACCTTTCGTTGCGCCCTACTCTGGGTCTTTGGCGCATCGGCACTGAGAGTTCTTCCTGCATGATACGCATGGAGTTAAAGCAATGCATTGGACAGTGCCCGCATCCAAGAGCCAGACTGAACTAGCTGTGTCTGCAAAACAGCACGGATACTGTGATCACTGCTGTAGCTACAAAGTCCAGGCCGAGTTCCTAGGTACCAAACATGTTCATCCCAACCTTGACCTTAGTAAGAAAGGGCATGAGCGGCCACATGGTGAAGGGGACATGGAGATCAAGGTTGAGGTCACGGTCAAGGCTAAGTCACTGTTCCTCAGTTCCGTATAACCTTGGGTGATAGCTGTTGCACATGAGCTGTGATTGTGACAATATGTTGCCTGATGCGTCCTGTGTCTTCATGTGGTGTTACAAAGTAAAGTACGTACATCGCCCGTTGCGGTTCGTAGTGCAGGTTACGCAGGGTTACTACTGTGTACAGTACATATGGCGAGTGCGTCTGCAACAGGGTCAGGGGTGTTCCAACAGCCCCTCCCCCTCCCCACCTTTGCTGTCCTGCCTGCCAAGCGGCAACAGGCACCTAGCAACGGACTCTACCCAGGCGCACGTTTACTTTCTCAGCTGCTAACGAGCTTCCTGGGCCGACTAAACCTGCAAAACTTCTTGACTGGACTCAACAACAACAGTCCAGCTAGCTGTTTCCCACGTCGTTGATCTTAGTAGACCGGGCTATAAGTCAACATGGCGTCAGACATCGCAAGCATCGCCCAGTTGTTGGACGCAACTCTCGACCATAAACAGCACCGCAAAGGTAACTCCTCCACCCGCTGCCCTGTTGTTTCTGTTTGCACCGTCTCGGAGCTAGGGCGTCATCTTCGCAAAGCTTCATCAAAGACGAGGAGCTAATACTTCTGTGCCACCAGCCGAGTCTCTCCTCAAACAGGAAGAGAAGAAGCCGCAGTACTCCCTCCAGCTCCTCAAGATCGTTGCCGGCTCAAGCTCCGCCGTCACCACCCGCCTCGCCGCCGCCCTTGCCTTCAAGAACTACGTTCGCCTCAACTACGTGGTATGATCCAGCTATTCAATCCTTCCAAATAGCTGCATGGACACTTCTGACACGCGTGGGAATGCAGGACGAAGATGGAAACCACAAGCTGCCCGCCGAAGAGGTCGCCACCATCAAGCAGGAGCTCGTTGGGCTCATGATCTTGTCGCCTTCAAACATCCAGACCCAGCTCGGTGAAGCAATCAGCGTCATAGCAGACTATGACTTCTGGAAGAGGTGGGACACGCTTATACAGGTTTGTGAAGCTCCGATTCACAAGTGGGTTGGATTCTGAGAGCTGAACCCTTGCTTTCTAGGACCTTGTCAGCCGAATCTCGCCGGATGACTTCAAAGTTACGAATGGAGTTTTGGAGGTTGCACATTCCATTTTTGTGCGATGGCGGCCATTATTCCAGTCCAACGAGCTCTACGAGGAGGTCAATCATGTTGTCGAACACTTCGGAGAGGCATTCGTACGACTTCTGGCGGTGAGTACACAGTTAACGCGAAACCGAAAGTCATAGACTGACAACCCCAAAAGATTGCCGACCAGCAGATAGAGGCCAACAAGAACAACGCCACCCAGCTCAAGGGGTGGTTCGAGACGTTGAGTCTGCTGATCAAGATTCTCTACGATCTGACCTGTCACGATCTGGCTCCTATTATCGAATCGAATTTGCAGTCCGTCTTCTCCCTTCTCGACAAGTACTTGGCGTACACAAACCCAATATTCGACGGCGACGATGACGAGGCGACAGCTCTGGAGAACGCCAAGGCTGATATCTGTGAGGCGCTGACGCTTTTCACCACCAAATACGACGAGGACTTCAGTGGTTACTGCGAACGATTTATCACATCAGCCTGGAACTTGCTTTCCAACCTGGGTCCCGAGAAGCGATACGATCTGGTGGTCAGCAAAGCTTTGCAGTTCCTCACGGCCGTGGCATCAGTGTCCAAGCATGCTCAAGCATTCAACGACGAGAATACCTTGGGTCAGATTGTGGAGAAGGTCATCCTTTCCAACGTCACTCTCCGCGAGTCAGACATTGAAATGTTCGAAGATGAGCCCATCGAGTTTATCCGAAGAGACCTTGAGGGATCGGACACGGACTCTAGGAGACGAGCGGCCACGGACTTCTTGCGGAAGCTTTTAGAGAAATTTGAGGCTCTCGTCACCCAGGTCGTTTTCAGGTACATCGACCACTACCTGAAGCAGGGTCAGACAGACTGGAAGGCCAAAGACACTGCAATTTACCTATATCTGGCAATTGCCGCCAAGGGTGTGGTCACCGCTGCGCAGGGTGTCAAGACCGTCAACAGTCACGTCAATGTTGTCGAATTCTTCCAGAACCATATTGCGGCTGATCTTCTGAACGATGGAGTGCAGCCGATATCCAAGGTTGACGCCATCAAGTACCTCCACAACTTCCGGAGTCAATTGACAAAGGACCAATGGCTGGCCGCTTTCGAACCTCTTATCAAGAACCTGGCGTCCGACAACTATGTTGTCTACACATACGCGGCTATTGCCGTGGAACGAGTTCTGTATCTCTCAAACGATGCTGGCGAGCACTTGTTCTCGAGAGCCGACATCGAGCCAGTGGCAAAGGACCTTCTGGACCACCTGTTCAACCTGATTGAGAAGGACAAGGCCCCTGCCAAGATGCAGGAGAACGAGTATCTCATGCAATGCATTATGAGAGTCCTGATAGTGATCAACACAGGTGTCCAGCCGATCATTGACGGCGTTTTGAATCACCTCATCAGCATCATCAGTGTGATAAAGGCAAACCCTAGCAACCCTCGGTTCTACTACTACCTTTTCGAGGCCATTGGAGCTTTGGTCAGGTATGTGACGGGCCACAAGACCCCCCTGAAAGAGAGACATACTGACATGACATGCCAGATTCTCCGACCCCAGTCAAGAGGCGAAGCTGCACGCACGTCTATGGGAGCCCTTCTCCTACATCCTTACCGAGGACGTGTCGGGTAAGCTCTCCAAATGAGGATATCTCACAGCGACCATGACTGACCACATCTCAGAATTCGTTCCCTATGTTTTCCAAATCTTCGCTGCCCTGCTTGAAGCCGCCCCAACAAGTCCACTGCCTGCCGACTTTAGCTCGCTGCTCGGGCCCATCCTCGCACCAAATGTATGGGACACGAGAGGCAACGTGCCCGGATGCGCCCGGTTCCTCGCGGCCATGATTCCCAAGGCAAAACAAACCATACTGGAGTCGCAGCAACTGGTGCAGATCCTGGGAATATTCCAACGTCTTCTGGCCGGCAAAAAGACCGAGACCAACGCCTTCGACATACTGGAATCGGTTGTAGCCGCTTTTGACGGGTGAGTTTTGAAGAAGCTGAATCGAGTAAATGTATTCTTGATACTGATCAAAGTGTTTAGTGCAACCCTGGATGCGTACTTTGGCGATATTCTCACACTTACTTTCACCAAGCTGCAGTCCAACCCCTCGGACTCATACAAGCAACGCTTCGTCCGTCTCTATCACTTGATCTCGGCCAGGATAGAAGCCGGGATGGGCACTGACTACTTCGTCGGCCAGTCTGAGAAACTGCAGCCCGGCGTGTTTGCAAACCTTTATCCGTCCATCATTCTGCCAACCACGAAACAGTTTGCTCGTCCAGTTGATCGGAAAATTGGTGTCATCTCGTACACGAAGACGCTGTGCGACTCGACAGCATTTGCACAAAAGTACCAGAAGGGCTGGGCCAACACGGCCAATCACCTCTTGGAGCTGTTGCAGAATCCACCCAAGGTGGCGGGTGGGTTTGGAGACGAGATCATCACCGAGGCGGATGTGGACGACATTGGCTTTGGAGTGGGATTCACCCCGCTCAACACGTGCAAGCGCGGCCCGCGTGACGACTTCCCCCAGATTGACAACGTTCAAGCCTGGGTCAGTGAGTACCTGAAGGCCGGCAACGTGCGCCAAGGAGGCGCGGTCCTCAAGTTTGTCCAGGAGCGCATGCAGCCGGGAGCCCAGGCTGCGATTGCCCCCTATCTGCAGTAAGCCAGATGGGTGTAGGCCGTCGAGGGCATGACGGAGAACTCGCGAGGGGTTCCACGATGAAGAGAAGAATCACAATGGCGTTGGAGGGATAAAAAATGTGTGGAACCATGGACGGACGAACAACTGCGTAGGTAGATTCCCCCGGTGGGTAGCACTAGTGAGGGCCATGTGCTTGAGGTTTTTGTCAAGTGGCATACGCATAGAAGAAGCATACTACATTAATCAAGCGAAGATTTGACGAGCCCGATACACGAGACAGGTCTGGACGCAAGCCAGCTCTGACACTGATGGCTGCCACATGGCTGGCCACTATCCATGAGAGGCAGGAGACCCCAATTTTAGACTGTTAGCTAGGTTGGCTCGCTGTCTCATAAAATGCGCTTACTCTGACATGAATATGGGAATGCCACACGATCGCCAACACACTATTCAAGCACCCGGACAATTCATGAGCGGCATCCTTGAGCCGCGTAAATAGGCGAAAGACTGATCCCCCACCAGCGGCCCGTCACGGCCCCGACCCCGGATCCAGAGCCTCGGCTCCTCGGGGGTTTCTATGCGGGGTCATTCCGGCATCCCAGCTTCAACAGCTGCTGATCATCTTTTCCTTTGACGTCCTCCAGGGAACCACATAGTGAGGAGGTGTTGTCGTCTCTTCTCCCCGTCACAGGCGACAATGTTCCCGACGTGAGTGCCCTGGGAGGCAATCGCCATTGTCAACAAAACAAATCTTACACGCACACGCACAAAAGGATACAACCAAACTCCATCCCACCACACAACATGACCAGCCCCCCACCCCTAACAGGCCTCAAAGTCCTCGAGTTCGCCGGCCTGGCGCCAGGCCCCTTCGCAGGGCTCCTGCTCGCCGACGCAGGCGCCTCGGTGATCCGCGTGGACCGCCCGTCGCCTAACAACACCAGCGCGCCGACGCCCGACCACCTGACGCGGCACAAGGCCTCTGTGGCCGTGGACCTGCGGACAGCCCAAGGGCGCGACGCCGCCCTCGAGCTCGCGCGCGCCGCCGACGTGCTGATCGAGCCGTTCCGCCCGGGCGTCATGGAGCGGCTGGGTCTAGGGCCAGCGGAGCTGCTGGCTTTGAACCCGGGCCTCGTGTACGCGCGCATGACGGGCTTCCGCCGCGACGGCCGCTACCGCGCCATGGCGGGCCATGATATTAATTACCTGGCCGTGAGCGGGGTGCTGGGGATGCTCGGAGCCGCCGCGCCGGGCCGCCCGTCGCCGCCCATCAACATCCTGGGAGATTTTGCGGGCGGTGGTGCCGTGCTCGTGCACGGGGTCCTGATGGCGCTGCTGGCGCGGGCGCGCAACGGTGGCAAGGGGCAGGTGATCGAGGCCAACATGGTGGACGGCGCGGGCTACCTGGCAACTTTCCCGCGGCTGGCGAGGAAGACGCCCATGGGGGACGGGCCGCGCGGCACTAATGTTCTCGACGGCGGGTGCCCGTACTACGACACGTACGAGACGGCGGACGGAGGTTACATGGCCGTCGGCGCGCTGGAGCCGCAGTTCTACGCCGCGCTGGTTTCGGGGCTGGGGCTCGGGGGCCGCGGGTGGGAGGGGAGGAGGCTCGACCGGGACTGCTGGCCGGAGATGCGGGCTACGTTTGGGAGGGTGTTCAAGAGCAGGACCAGGGACGAGTGGGAGGAGGTGTTTGACGGGACGGATGCGTGCTGCACGCCTGTCTTTGACTATGGTGAGCTCGAGGAGGCTGGGGAGGGCAGGGAGGGGGACCAGCGGCCGATGGTGACGCTGCAGGAGACGCCGTGCCTCGCTGTTGACTCGGGCGCGAGGACGTCGACGGCAGACGGGGTCAGTCGTGGGCAAGGGCCTGGCGTCCCCGGCGACGGGTATGTCGGTGAGCCCATGGTCCCCGGGCAGGATGGCGAGGCGGCGCTCAAGGCTTGGCTCGGCTGGGAGAAGGAGAGGCAATACGATGTTGATGAGAATGGTGGTCTAGTTCTGAAGAAAGAAACGAGCTCTAAGTTGTGAACAGAACAGACGAGGCCTCGAGTGGGCGTTCCCCCACAGCTGAAGCCAGTTTAATAAAAGCAGGAAAACAAGCGCCAGCCTTTGCATTCTATACCAAAGTTGTCTCCCTGTGCAGTCTGTCTATACCTGTCTATACCCAATTGTATGCCTCTCAAATCACTTCTTTCGTCGACCGTGGCATGTTGTATGTGGTTGGAAAAAAGCTTTCGGCTCTCGGTGGCAAAGCCTATTGGGGAGCCGGAACTGGTCTCAGCGGCCTGATAAGAACAAGGCGGGACGTGGCAGTGCTCACTCACCCTTTGGCCACAAGTCCTTGCATTCTTGGATTTGTTTGATTCAACCATCCCTCTCCGAACCGTCTGTCCATTGAAAGCGCCTGGAAGGACTTGGAGGCGGTGGCTTCGGGGGACGGGGCGAAGGAGGTCGGTCCCGGGACTGGCACACGGTAGAGCCTCGCGGCGACATAGACGGTGCCATGGTGATAAGGCTGCGGGCAGGAACGAACACTGCTTGTGGTCCGGAACTGGATAGGAATATCAAACTGTACGGACAAGCCAGGGCTTACTTAGTCCACAATGATAAGAGCAGACGCACGCATGAACTGGCCGGCACGTCTAAAGAAGGACGGCGAGCAAGCTATAAGAGCTTCCCGGGCCCGCCAGCCTTGTTATCAGGAACAAGCTACAGAGCTCAAACCAGCCGAGCACCAAAGCTGTATGTCATCAGCCCACCCTCTTCCCTGCCGAAGAGGGGACCCGTCTAACTCCTTCTCTTTCTCCTCCTCCTCCCACCATGCTTGCACCTCAGGCTTCCCCTGCACGGGTAACAGCGCAAATAGGCTCCATGACCCGGGCCAGCGTCCGTAATGGGCGGGAAGCAGCCAGTCATCCGCGCCCGCCTGCGCGCACACAAAGGGGGACAGAGAGTTGAGAACATGTGGCGCCATAAGGGTACCCTTTCCAAAGCGTCCGTGTGTGCGACCTGCATGGTAGACTCCGAGACATGTGAAGGAGAGGGAGGGCAGGAGGGGTCAGGGGTGGTTGGAGGAAGGAAGGGGAAGAAAGAGCTTCCCACCGCCGCGCCCCCGATCGATGACAGGGCTTGGCTCGTCGTTGCGGTGAGAGAAAACAGCAAAAGGGCGAACTGCAATGCAGTAAGTACAATGCAAGGCGGGCCCCAACCTTGGTGAGGCTCAAGCTGCCTGTGCCTTTTCCTGGCTCACCCTGCTTGCTCTTGCATGCTTTAACCTGCATGCTGCCGCTGGCCCCGTCTAGGAATTGTCTGCCGAAGTGGTCCAGAACCTGCGACCCGAGAAGCTTAGTCCCGGCTCACAGCTGTAAGTGGCCCCTTGGGTCATGGATGAAACCATATCCCAGAGCCTACCCGGGGAGCGGTATATAAGTGGGCAATCTTATACACCACCCCAATCGGGACCAACCCAGCAAGCCGGGTTCGGGAACCAGAGGGTTGGCAGTCGAAAGGTTCGTTCTATTGTTCTTTTCTTGGTTGACTTTGGGGCGGTTTTATGGTACCTGCGAAGTTTAAGCCAAGATCTTACCTACTAATTAGTCACCATCGGGGGGACGTCGGAGGAAGCGCAGGTTTACTTGGTGACGCGACTAGAACAAGCTGCATTGTGTGTGCATTTTCTAGCCTCACCCACCTCGCATATTCGCCCACGCACGTCGGCCTATCAACACGTCAAAGACGGTCCCGAACACCGCAGCCAGGTGCCGGTGGCATCTTCCGGACGCCCCCATTCTCAGGGGCTTTTACTTCACTCCATCTCACGAGGGAGGAAGGGAGGGGGGGGGAAAGGATATGCACCTTGATTCATCATCTCGTCCTAGTCATTTTGAATGTAGTGGTATCGAAAGGCAGCTCAGACAGACAAAACTGAAATACTATCACCAGTCTATTCCATATACTTCCTTTCAACCCAACGAGCTTTCAACTCGGGTGTCCGCTACGCGGCCACAGTATCTATGTGATGAATCAAGTGGCCGTGAGCCCGCCCTGCGGGACGGTCCCACGGCTTCTGTACCAAATTATTTGCTGAATCGCGTTGAATGGGAGTAATCAAGCCACACTTGGTCCCGGATTTCTTTGCTGGACGGGAGGTAAGCAAGCCACAGGGGCTCCGTAATGACGTTTTCGAATTTTTGGGGAACCAATCAGGGCGGGTTTTCAGAGTGTGGCGGTGTTGTTCCAATAGTAAACCGTGTGGAAAGCCCCTTCGGGGCCCCGGGAGTTATTCGTTTACTATGCTAAACCAAAGGGGGGGCCCCTCGCTCGCTGCGCTCGCTCGCCTCCGGCTCCCCCCCCCACCCCCTTCGGGCGCCTGGCTGCCTCGCGCCGGCGCCCTTACAAGGTAGGGTTTGGGTTTAGACCACGCCTTTGCCCCTACTGCTGCCCACTACCGTACACCTTAAATAGGCTTTTGAATTAACTAGGCTTTCGAATTGACTAGGCTTTCGAATTAACTGGGCTTTTAAATTGACTGCCCCCTAGTTAGGGCCCTTCTAAGGTAGGGTTTGGGTTAGGACCTTTTTAGACCAATCAGGGCAACGGATCTCGACCAATCAGCGTTCAAGTTTCAACCGCCTGCCGAGGTGTTGCTAGTTCCGTTCAAAGACTATTCTAAACGAATAGCATAGCATAGTGACTCGCGCACGTGAATCCCTCTTTTCAGGTGCTGTCACAAAGGGAAAAGACGCACAGAAAGACAGAGTAAAAGGGGGCAGTCAGTCTATCTACATACATACAACACCGTACAATCTGCCTGAGATGCCAAATAACCCTCGTTTCAACAATGTCTGGCTGATTGTCTGTCTGTCCGCCCATCTCCATCACGTCACCTGCTCGGTGTATGTATCGTTCGTTTCGTTTCTTTCTCCCTTTCTTCTTCAATCATCACATGCGCGTGTCTATTAAATGTGCACAAAAGCGAAGCAACACAGGCCCGAGCCGAGTTCTCTCCATTCTTGCCTTTCCTCCGCCCCAAAGACCACCTCGCAGCCTCCCGATCAACGGTCATAAAACTGGGCACAAATGACAACCCCGTATCATGCATGCATTTAGTCGTCGACGCATTCCCACCAGTGACCCTCTCTCTCCCTTCCTCCCCATCCACCAAATTCAAATCACGAACAATGACGGAAAGGAGCAAGCCCAGCCAATCTGCGAATCCGCGGAGGGGAGAACAACCGCCACTGCGCCGTGCAAGGTCCTCTCTTTTTTATGTCCGATGATCATCCAATCCGGGTCCCCGTAAATATAGCAAGCACCCCCAAGGCTTCGAAGAAAAAGGCAGCCGGCAAACGCCCCCGGAGTCCTCCTGGAAGCCTCAGCTCCACCCAAGGCCTGTTGACTGTCTGTCTACTGCACCTGGCTGACAATCTCGCTCGCGCGCGCCAGCGACTCCACCATCTGTTGGCATTCCTTCCGCCTCCGGATCGTGTAGTCGCTCTCCTTGAGCAAGTCATCCAGCTCCGTTGCCCGGTACATGTTCTCGAGGAGCTCGCGCTGCATCTCATCCTTCGTAAATCTGTGGGCCGTCGTGTTAGCAGGCTATTCTCGTTTTTCTCAAGTCATTCTGCGCAAGAAAGGGAAAGTGTATATACGTACGCTACAAGGTTGAGCATGATAGCCTTGGGGACCATATCGATCATGGTCCTCTTGACGATGTTATAGTACGAGGAGATGAGCAGTTTGATGACTTCGACCTCGATGTTCTCGCGCTCGCTCAGCGTGCCCGAAGCCTTCAGGGTTGGCGGAGGGGCCTCCATTGCCGCGGCCTTCTTCTTGTTCTTGGCCGCGAAGAAGCTGCCAAAGAAACCGCTGTTGCCGTCGCCGCCCAGGTTAGACTCGGCCAGCGTTGGGCTCGCGGCTCGGGCCGGCGTGGTCGAGATTGGCTTGCCGGACTTGGGGTCCACCTGCACCGGCTTGGGGTTGTGGCGCTCGTTCACGATGGCCATGGCACGGTGGCCGTTGAGAAAATCAGGATGCCCGGTGTTGACGTAGATAGACTCCATGGACACGAGATCCTTGACCAGCTTGTTGGTTGGCTCCATGGCCTTCTTGAAGAACCCAATCACAACATTGTGCATTTTCTCCTTCAGCGATGGGTATCGACGGAAGAGCGTCTTGCCCAGAAGTTGCGTGAGGATGCGGACCAGCTCGTCGTACACCAGGGATACACACTTCAAGCTGGGCTCTTCCAACCGCTTGATCTGCTGCTTCACGATCAGCTCGAAGGCGGTGGTGCCGACAAACAGAGCAGGGGACGAGCCGGACGAGTTGTAAAGTATCGTCCGGATGTCCACATCCTTGACCATGTCAAAGGGGTCCACCGCCTTCACACCGTTCGCGTACAGCTCGTGGAAGACGAAGCTGATTCTTGCACCACCGGACAGCTCGGTGCTCGAGAGCTCGGTGTTGTTTCCGTCCAGCACCGTCCGCCACTCGTTTGTAAACTCGGTTATAATGTTCAGCACAATGTTGGCACTGTTGCCCAGCATCGAAGGCCCGAGAGTATCCAGCTCCGTCGTGTACTTCTGCAGGGAGCTCGAGATTCTGGCCTTGATGTCTGGCAGTGTCTGCTTGATATGCATCATCAAGATCAGGTTGAGCTTCCGCGCCAGGTATGGTGTACCGCAGTAAGAACTCTTGTTACGATAGGCCTTGTGGTTTTCGAAAAATGCCCGCTCGCCCTCGAGCGCGGCCTGGATAGGCTTCTTGTTGTCAATATCCCTCTGACCACGGTTCACAACTGGTACATATCCCATGCGCAGGGGGATAATGCGCCCTGCCAGGATGTCGACCACATCGGTACCCTCGTCCATCAAATCGACCTTGGTCAGGACACCGATTGTCCTCTGACCCTCGGGGTCGACCTCACGTGCAAGCTTCAGACCATCCGAATTTGCCAGATCAATGTTTGCTGCCGTCACGGCCAAGATGATGGCGTTCGATTTAGCAATGTACTTGACAATCATGTCGCGGATTTGTCTCTCGATATCGCGTGGTTGGTCACCGACGGGGACTCGAGTGAGACCGGGCAGATCGACCAGCGTCAAGGTCAGAACGTTGGGGGAGTAGATGCGCAGGTTGATAGGGGCGGGCGAGATTCCGGCGTTGCGGCCGACCTTGGCCTCGGTTTCCTTGCTAATCTCATCTCTTATCTTGTTGAAATCGTAAAACTTCTGGCCTGGTATATGCAGGAACTCGCCCCATTCGTCTACATTCGCAGCCTTATCGGTGGTTCCATCGACGCCTTCACTCTCGCCATTAGTCTGTGCGGTGGGGGCACGGTTGATGAGCTGCAGCACGAGCGGTCGACGTGTCACGATTCCTGAACCTCGAGGAAGACTGTACAGGGATTTGTCAGTCCGTGTCTCCATCCAGGACTGTTTGTGCCCACAGAGTCTAGTGTATGTGAAGGCGGCTTATCTTACAAGTCTCTGCCCACGATATTCTCCAGCACGGAACTCTTTCCGCTAGACTGACTGCCAACGACGACTATTTGAGGTAGATCGATTGGGTTGTTGACGCCGACGGTTGTGAAAACATCTTGAAGCTTGTTGACGAGTCTGAGGGTAGTTGTCAGTGTCCCTGTTTCTGTCTCTGGCTGAGTAGTATCCCACCCATCAGAGCTGCCCAGTGTGGGGCCCTCTGAAAAGGAGGCGCATAGATGGTCATGATGGTGGGGGTTGTGGTGGTGATGTGACAACGTACGTGATAAGCGCAGGGTCGGTGATACCGCCCGGCTGTGCGAAGTTGCCAGACATCTTGGGTGGTATGGGAGTTTGTGATGCAGTCGGAGGCAGTGGTGGTGGTGGTGGGATGCCAGAGCTGAAGAGAATGCCAGTGATGGTTGTTGTGTTGGGTTGGGTTTCGCAGGTTGGGTATCGGTATCGTCAAAGGGGCGGTGGGAGTCGCAAGGGAGGAGGGGCCCTATGCGCTGCAGATCTTCCTGTCTACTATCAAAAGAGCCGGGTGGGTTTTCAGACTGGCGTGAGCCGACAGCAGAGCAATAGACAAGCCCGTCGCAGAGGGGTTTGCATCAAATAAGGCTCTTGTTGATGAAGGAAGCTGGTCTTGATTTCCAGGGTGCAGCACAGCAGCCGGCAGTCAGTCACAAGGCGATCTGTGTTGACGTACTAGGGTGCTGTACGTACGTATACGTATTGGGCCTGCCCAGGTGCTTTGCTGGCTTTCCGAGCCAACCTTGCAGGGTTAGCGTGGGTTGGGAGTCGGAGAGAGAGAGAGAAGAACGGCTGAGCCACTGCGGCCCAGGGCCTAGTGGGGGCAGGCACCGTGTGGCTCAAGCAAATCGAGGCCGCCCTCCAACGGCCAGGGCCGTCAGCCGCCAGCAAAAGGCAAATGCACATGCCATGCTCCCTCCCGCCTTCAGGGGTAAGTAAGGCGGGGGGTCAGATGGAGGAACATTCCCTCCTCCCAGTTCATCTCAAGTACGCATTAGTCCTGCCCAGTCCAGCTTCCTTGACGGGTGCCTGAAATAAGATTGAGCCTATCGGTATTTATTCTCGCCGACTCTTGGACTAGTCTAGACTACCTACATCTTGATAACAACAAAGAGAGCGCTGTTGAAGTGGATGGTTCTATGGATTGAGGGCCTTCGCTGGTGAAAGCGTTGGCATCGGTGCGATATCTCTATACTTCCTTCACCAGCGCGCTCGTCGCCCTCCCCGAGCTCGAGCATGCAGACATCGGGACAACACGTCCCAAGGGTATTTAGGATTCCTCCAACCACGCCGGGCTTCCTCCGTCCACATCCAGCTGCTCCGCGCAACCTCAGTAGTCAGAAAGCCCGCGGTTGCCATCCCTTACGCAACCATCTCTATTCCACCTCCGCTGATGTCTGCCCCCAGACAAGCCAACAACTTTCCGCTTGTTGCAGAGAAGACGCCCGTGATGACTGTCCAAGGAGGGGCTTCTCTTATCCCATGACCTCTGAAATCCCCGGGTAATACTGTGTGCCCCTTCCGTTCCTCCCAAACGCCGCGGCCACTAGTGATTCTCCATAAGATCGAACTCCTAGAAGTAACAAGATTAAGACACTTGTGTGTACAAGGCCAATGTTTGACGCAACCGCAGGCTGCCCCGGCTGGCAAGGCCTGGTCATACGTCAGGTTCTGACGTGTGCTCGTATCGAAGGCCCGATTGTGAACTGCGTCCGTTCCACGACTTGTTCTCAAACATCGAGCGATACCATGTGTCGGTCAAATAGATGCCTCGGAGTACCTCCACCGGACTGAAATAAACTGGACGGCCAGAATGCGCGTCCTGCGAGTATGTCCCCTATACCTCGCCTAGGCGCTCTCCCTCAGCTTGCCTTTCGGTCTGTTGAAGTAGACGGGCTTTATTTGACCATCTGGAGAGTATTAGACGCTGCTCTTGCGCATCACGAATGGGTCTACAACTTACAGTCTAACCACACCATCGTCACCGCAGGATGCAAGCAGGCACGCATCTGTAGGACTCCAGGCTACTGCGTTGCATCGCGGTCGATGTCCCTCCAGCTTCGCGACTGAGTGTCCGCTGTTCTTGTGCCAGATGAAAACGGATCCGTCTGTCGTGACAGTGTCAGTCAATATGGACACTCACAGTATAATCCCGCTTCAACTTACCTTCAGAGCCACTGATGACGAAGTTCTCGTTCGCGCCGCCAAAGTCGCTCCTGATGAGAAATTCGCCACCACTATGGCCTTTGTACTTCTGCACAAATGTCCTGCTGGCGATGTCGAATACCCTGGCCTCGCCATCTTGCTTGTTGACCAGGAGATACTTGGAGTCCTTGGTGATGCTCACCGAAGTGGGCCTGCTTGGCAGCTCCATGTCGTATTTCAAGCTCCTCGTTACAAAGTCATACACGTGGATGTGGTCTTCGTCGTCCATGGCCACTAGCCAGCGGCCGTCTGGCGAGAGGGCCAGGTCCTCGGTGCGGTTCTTTTTGCTCCAGGTATGAAGCTTCTCGCCTTTTATGTTCCACGTGCATAATGACCGCTCTCTGTCAAACGCACCCAAGACAAAGGAGCGACCGTCCAAAGCCCACACGCAGCTGCTGATTGGTTCCGAGAAATGCTCGAGGTGCCGCATCTCCGTTCCAGTCTGCACGCAGATGTCAGCCGTGAAGTCGTCGAGAGGCTTTTATGGCACGACTTACGTTCATGTCCCATATCCGAGCATAGCCGTCTCGTCCGCATGTCACAAGCATGGTGTCATCCGGGCTCCATGCGATGTTGCCGACGCCGCCCTTAAGATCAGTCAAGGAGAATCCCAGGCTAAGTGTATCCATATCCCAGATGTAAACCTTTTCACCCGAACCACAACCTGCCAAATACTTTCCATTATGTGAGAAGCGTATCTGCCAGACCTCTCCATCCGAATCCGAGGTGGCTTCCAAGAACTCAATGATGGCCTCGGTGGGGAAACGGTTCCGATCACAGGTGTGATCCGAATACAAAGATGGCGAAACCGCGCTTGTGTGCCAAATGCAACTTTCAGCTTGCTGATCTTTGAACTGCTGCAACAGCACTGCCAATCTGTGTTCAGGTAACATAACGGATGGCGATATACACCCTATAACGAGCGTTAACGGTTAGGTTCGTAGCGAATAGCAAGGCAGGGCATGGGATGAATGCATACTCGACAGTTGGGATAGCAAGCTATGCCTGGATTCACCTTGGGCGCCGTCCCACGCCGCTTTTGCTTTGACGTCGTCCGGTGTCCGGCACATAATCAAAGGAGAGAGAGATTCAGCACCGTTGCGGTTCAGCGGGGTCAACTCATTGCGGAGCACAGTGAGAGCGGGCCTGTAGTCGCCTTGCTCTAGCAGCTCCAGGAACTTCTGTTGCCGTATGCGGAACCTCATGTCGTCGCGATCGACTCCCTCTGCCAGGACAAGGCCGTTGCCAGCCCGGTTTGCGCCATCCCCAGCAGCAGCAGCGCCAAACAGCAGCTGTTCCGCCTCGGTCCACTGCCCATTCAGTACTGCCGCTCTGAAGGCCGCGACTGTACGACTCTCCAGCTCATACCCACTCTCCTTGCTGAGATTCTCGGCGGCCGACTGGTACCCCATCTCGGAAAGTGCCTGGATCATGAGGCGAGTTATCTCCTCCCGGTCGTGGCCTATATAGTCGCGGGGAGGATCCCGGGCCGCGGCCTTCCCATTCTGCACCGACGAGCCATTTACCGACGAACTAGTAGCCTTGTGTGTTCCATTAGTCGACGGCACGGGGAAAGATCGCTGTGGTGCCCGAGGTTCGGTGGTGACCGCCCTGGTTGTCCCGTTTGAACTTGCCTCTCCATCGCCGTCGGCTGACATGCTGCCTGTGCGCGTACGTTTGGATGCTCGCCAGTCGGTCGGGATGTGGGTGGCAGGGGAGCTCGTGGCCCCTTCAGGGAGCTGGGCGGACTCGTCGTCGGTGTCTGCCCGTCGTCTCCGGCCAAGCACCTGGGGGTGGCCGGGGTCGGTGGCCGAGGCACGAGCTCCGTGTCTCGGGGCGTTTAGGCTGGAGGCTGGCACGGCTGGGTCGGCGCGGTGGTGTTGCTGGGAGGCCGCAGCTCCCGTCGAGGATGGGGCAGAGAGGTCAGTGCTGTGAGAAGGTCGAGGGTGTGGCGTGGTGGATGGGTTGTCGGCGCTGGATGGGGTTGATATGGGGGCGGGTGAACGAGGGCTTCGTTCCGCCACGGCGTCTGCTGCAGGAGTCTCTATCTCCCGCTGCGTATGTCCGCTGAATGGGCGGAAACGAAGGTATAAGATGATGGTGATGGGGCTGGAGCTGGTGGTAGATGTCCAGGTGAGCGTTGACTGCCGGGTGAAGGGGGTGTCTTGTTGTCTGAGGGGGGGTTCTGTCTGTCTGCGAGAGGTGTCCCCGGATGTGAGTGATGTATGTGGAGTCTACTGGAAGGGTCAGAAGGGCCTAGATGACGGCATCCGCAGGGTTTGGGTCATCTGGGCCTGGACTTGCAGCTGGCGGCTGGCGGAAGCTGCTCGTCTGACTGCTGATTGCCTGACTGCGTGCTTTGGTGCCCTTGTTGATAGAGTATGTAAACGGACAGAGATGGCGTAAACGATGCGCTGGTCAGGCCTGGAGTGTTGTCCAGCCACAGGAACACTGCCAGCTGCGGGAGATGTGGTCTGGTTGATGGAATCGACACATGTAGTAGCAAGAAGAAGCAACCTTGAAAGGTGGGATGCACACCCACAGCAGCACCTCTGGACAGGGATGTGTTGGGCTTGAAGAAACCTTGGGGATGGGTGGTGGTGGGGGGGAAAGCCACCTAATAACACAACAGCTTGAGCCTAGATTACCTACTAACGGTCCACGGATGTTATGGGGCTACAGATAACTGTTCATTTTCCATGGAAGGAGCAGGTTGTTTCTCCCCATCAGACAGCCCAGAGGAAAGAAGATCCCGAGCTTGTCCCCAGGGTGGGGCTGCAAGTGTGGCGTCCAGCGGAAGGGGACTCTCCTCCATCTCAACATCCTCCCTGTCCTGTCTAACCGTCGCCACCTGTAGTATTTGACAGCACCACATCACATGAGCATCCCAAAGGGAGCTAGCTGATCCTCTTTGGGATCAAGATCATATCTTGCTCGAGGCGACCGCGAAGATAACATGACGTGCTGCGGCAACAGCGGTCGAGGGGAAACGTGCCGCTGGTCTGAGCAAATGCAGCTCTACCAACACTGAGGGGGCGTCCGCTTCATCATTACCTTTGCACTCCCAAGGCCTGTGAGCCAACCTTAGGGCCTGATGAAGCCCGCCCGCCTATGGATCAGGTGAGATAACCGAATTCTAGATCTGAGAGCGTATTCTGTTCTGCATTCTGTTCTGGCATCTGCTTCGCCAGATATACGAAACCAGGGCTGTCTGTCCCGTTGGCATTGACATCTGGGCACAGTAAGAATACCACCATGTGACGGCTCTCTGCATGTCTAGCCACCATCTAGGCTGCCTGCGTTGTCTTTCAGCTGCGACCTCGCACACCATCTACAGTGCAGCAGCATGCGCCATCAGTGTCTACAAATGTTTCAACTCTCTCGACCCAGACAGACGCTGGCGATGGACCCGGGCGCGCTAGAGTTACAGCCAGCTGGCGTCCACTGGCGATTGGATCGACCTGAAGCTGGGCAGCCGGGCAGCATGAAAGCCTGCCTGCGCCTGTCGTGTCTCATCCCTCTGTGGCGCACACTCGATGCTGGACGCATGATTCGCCTTCTCGGCTGTCGCGTAGCACCCGTAAGGTTGGTGGGAAAAGGTTGGGAGACCCCTCTCCGGCTTCCATTCTCACCCCCGGGACTCGAGGCTTAGAAACCCGATGATAGGGGCACCAGCACCTGAGACAACCAACAATAACTCGATCTGCATTGGGTCCTGCTGTCTGCTTTTCTTGTTTTCAATCTTTCCAGTACTCACGAGAAATATGTTGACATTAGCTCTTGATTGTCTGTCGATTTCCACATTGTTCTAGCCTCGAATCGATGAAGCGTCTCCACCTCCCTCTACCGTTAACATTCACCCGAGGCTTATACCATAGGACCGGCGGGGAGACGACCCATGTTATCCGAGGGTTTTGCCCCGGCGCCTGAGCGCAACCCTCACCTGTACGGGCCACGGGCAAGACAGAACAGGGCAAAATGCTCACAATTGGCCGCGGATTTCTTCAAAGACAGCGTCAAGCGAGCTCGCGAGCGGAACCTACGGTCAGTGCCGATGAAAACCCAGTGGGTTTTTTTCATGGGTTGAGACGCTGAAGCTCCATGTAGGCAGAATGAGTTGGAGCAACGCCTGAGGGACCCAAGATGCAGCCAGGAGACATCCTGGACCAACGCGGGAAGGCAGGAAGCAAGATATCTACGGTTTCTCAGGACTCGCAACAAAGCCGACGACTATGAGTCCATCAAGCTTATCGGCAAGGGCGCGTTCGGCGAGGTCAAGCTGGTTCGCAAAAAGACTGACGGCAAGATCTACGCTCTGAAGTCCTTGGTAAAGACTCAAATGGTCGCTGGAGACCAGGTCGCTCGAGTGCGAGCGGAAAGGGACATACTCGCAGAGTCTGATAGTCCATGGGTCGTAAAGCTTTTTACGACATTCCAGGATACCAAATTCCTGTATATGTTGATGGAGTTCCTGCAAGGAGGGGACTTGATGACAATGTTGATCAAGTACGACATATTCAGCGAGGACATAACAAGATTCTACATTGCTGAGATCATCATGGCTATCGAGGCCGTTCACAAACTTGAGTTCATACACCGAGACATCAAGCCGGACAACATACTTCTGGATCGGGGCGGCCACGTCAAGCTCACTGATTTCGGTCTCTCGACCGGCTTCCGGAAGCTACACGACAACAACTACTATCATCAGCTCTTGAATGGCGGCACGGACGGCCCCTCTCGCAACTCACAGAACTTCAATCGATACTCCGTCAACATCGACCAGATAAGTCTGACTGTCAGCAACCGCGCACAGATCAACGAATGGAGAAAGTCACGCCGACTGATGGCGTATTCTGCCGTTGGAACACCGGACTGTGAGCATTCTCCCCGGAACCATCATCTCGGCCCTCGCATTGCAGGTGACTAATTTTCCACAGACATAGCCCCTGAGATCCTGACGGGGAACGGGTACTCGTTTGATTGTGACTGGGTACGTGAATATTCACCCGTCCTCCTCCTCAACCCCAACGCTAACTGGTCCGAACACAGTGGTCCCTCGGGACGATCATGTTCGAGTGCCTCGTTGGCTGGCCCCCGTTTTGCGCCGAGGACCGGCGAGACGTCTACCGCAAGATAGTCAATTGGCAGCACTGCCTCTACTTCCCTGACGACGTGCGAGTCGGGCACTACGCCGCGCATCTAATCCGAAGGTATGCATCCCTTCCCAACACACACGGCAGAGATACATCTCTCTAACACCCTCTTAGTCTCGTCTGCAATAGCGAAAACCGCCTCGGCCGCGGTGGAGCCCACGAGCTGAGAAACCACCCCTTCTTTGCGGGCGTCGACTTCGACAACCTCCGCCGCTTCCGTGCCCCCTTCGAGCCGCGCCTGTCGTCCGACATCGACACCGCCTACTTCCCCACTGAGGACCTGGAGCTTCAGGCTGCCAACGCTATGGAGGTGGACGGCGGGCTGGAGGCCGCCGCGGCTCCCGAGCAGCAGGAGACGCCAGAGATGACGCTGCCTTTTATTGGGTATACGTTCAAGCGATTTGAGAACAACTTCCGCTGAGGAGCATCGGTGTGTGTTTTGGCTTATGTGAGTTGCAGTCGGGTGAGGCATCAGTATTCTTGCTGTCCCTCCTGTTCCTCTTGCTCTTTCGATATTGTTCCTGGACATAGGCTCATCCGGACGGTCTCTTTGCCGTTTATATTTCTTATGCATTCTGGTCTCCCCCTCCTTAGCTGCCTCGCCGCATTGTAGGATTATTCGAAATTTATGTACTGCAGAATAGCATCAGACTTCAATGACGAGCGATTTGCACACCAGACATACAAAGTCCCAAGATGTATCCCACTAACCGAACTTTACTATCTGGATCGTCGGATTAGACCTCCTCTCGATCAGCCGACTCTTGCTGCCGTAATCCGGTCAATGAATACCTTGGTAACATTGTCAACGATTCATTGCCTTTCTTCATACCCTTTACAGCCTTATGAAACGAGCGTAGTCATTTCGACTTGGAAATTCGACACGAAGTGCCCAGCAATAGTAGCCACCTCACCAAAGGACCTAGGCATCATCGGCTCGAAAGAGTTCCCCCGTGGTAAGATATTGGCTCGAGGCAACTGCTTGGGAGAGACCAAAACTGTGCCGTGATTTACATGCCCAAGTGAGGCATGTTGCTATCCGCCTTACGGTCTCAACCTCAGGCTAAACTGTCCCAGAGCCACTGTTACTTCACATCCGACTTCTCCCCCCTCTTCGTGTCTCAGCCCGGGACTGACAAAATGCCCATGTGGACACGTGATTTTGATGTGTGCCAATGACCGGCTGTCCGCACATTCGGCGATTGCATTCTTTGCAACAGACACCTAGTTATGTGCTGAACATCTTCAGCCTGCCTTTCACCAGTGCCCTGAATGGAAAGTAAGTTTTATTAATTCTACCCCGACCGGCATGCTGCTCAAGTGGGCCAAGTCGTTTCACTCCACCAAGTTAACAGCCGTTCCTCAGGACGCAGATGCATACGATCCTGCAGCGGCGGCGGCCGAAGAAAAAGTTGATAGAGAAGATCAATATGTCTGCGCTCGTAGCTAGAGCGAGCCATTTGCGCAAGAGTGTGCCTTGCTCGGCTCCACAGCTTGAGTATGACGGAGCTACACACAGCTCCGTCATGGGCGGCATGAATTACCATGTTGGACTTATATTTGACGATGGCGTCAAGTGGATCACCCGCATCCGCAGGTTCAACACCATATCACCTCCAGCAGCACTGCGAGATTTTATCGTCCGGAGTGAAGTTGCAGTCCTCAAATTTCTTGAGAGGACATATGTGTCTGCTTCGGAAGTTTTCGATTTCGAGGAACAACCTGGCAATCTTGTAGGTGTGGGATATATCCTCATGGGAAAGTTACCTGGCAAATCTTTGCGATGGTCTCTGGCAAGTCCAGAGCAAAAAAGAGAGGTCATGGATGAGCTATCGGATTGCGTTTATCGAGCTTCGAAAACACCCATTCGACTTTCTTGGCTCCCTCGACTGTCCCGACGAAACCGAGCACGTCGGCCCGTTTGCTCGAGAGTCGCTGACCGATTTCACACAAGCCGGAATGCGCACCATCGGCCCTCTCTCTTCTTGGGAGGAATATCACACCTCCTCGCTACGACTAACATTAGACCTCATTCTTCGTGAGGAAATGTATTCTAGCCAGGCAGTGGACGCCTGCATTATGCACCGATTCCTCTTGGAATTGGTCCCGTCTGTGTTGCCGTCACCGTCCACGCTGGATGACCAGAAGAAGTATTTCTTGAAGCACGCGGATGACAGGGGCGACCACACCCTGGTAGGTCACGATCTTAATACAACAGGAATCATTGACTGGGAATGGGCGCACACAGCACTTGAGCACCGCCAGCGTACGCGTTTAATTCTCTAATCGGTTATCTACCGGTCACTAAATTCTACGACGGCGCCGTCGATCTTGGAAAGGATGAGATAATTTTCGCTCGCCTACTTGAGGGAAAAGGCCACCAGAACTTGGCAGACTGTGTGTGTAACGGTCCTCCACAGCATAGATTCGCGTTTTGTTGCGGCTACGATCTTGAGGATTGGTCAATTATCTTCGGCCTGTTCCAAAGGCTTTGGAAAGCCGTGAAGACAGAAAATGCTGATTTGGCATGGGATGAGTGGAAGCTTCTGCACTGCTCTGCTACAGGGACGAGGCGGCTTGAAGTCTCTATTGTCCAGAGATGGGGCCGCATCTTCTTAATAGAATGAAGCGCTGTTCTTCAATCATGTATACAAATTGGTATAGTGATACTGCACGTAACACCCTCCTGTACAGACCTACGTCTAAAGAACCAGAATTGGGAAAGTATAGGAAATGTTAAAATCTGAAGTGAACCGGTTTCTCGACCGAAGGCCTTGAAAGCTTGATTTTGGCAGTAATATGCATCAAGATTGTAGAGCCTGGTTTCCAATCTTGATTTGAGAAGCTTTGCAGCGGCATCTACATATGTAACGTGCCTATGGTTGCCAGGTTGAATATTGCCTCCTTGCTGCCCTTGGGTGTAATAATAGCTTTGAGATTTCTCTGCATGTATTCTACCAGCTCTCTTCAGACTGCTCCCGTTGTAAGGCCGATGCTACACATAATATGGGTACACTCACAGGCTGCATATGTACCCTAATACAGTCCCGCTTTACCTTCTACGGTGAAAAGAATAGCCATACTGATAATTTTAGATCTGAAATATCTCCCCACGAAATCAAGTGCCTACAAGGCTTCAATCCTGGCTCGTTCAAAGCCATGAAATAATCCATCTTGTTCAAATAGCAGCCCGGTCTCATCATATAGAGTCAATACGCTGACAGAAAATAGTCCCTTGAACTTCCAAAATCGGCGGCGATATCGCAAGGGACCCGTCAAAGCATCCTGCCAGCGCATTCTGCGCGTCAGCGACATCCTCTGGCAGATTTTCAGAGGGCTGCAGTGACCGTGACGTCCAGGTCCAGATCTCAGGCAACGGCAAGTGCGCTACGTTCAGGAGGTCGAAGCGAAGAAGGGCAAGTCAAGGACATTAACTAGTTTATTGCCGTTTCTAGATGGGAAATGAGAGCTTTAGAAATAAGGTGCGGATGAAGCTGTCCCGCCTCATTGTCTCGATGAACAGACCGACGATACAGATGCCAGATTGGAGCTGGGAGTGTGCCGGATGTACAGATGGAGTCTCGCTGGTGGTGCACCGCGACGAAATAAAAGATCTAGACACCCGTTAGGTGGAGACCAAGAGAAGCTTTCCTTGATGAAAGGCGATATGGCTCTGACGACACGGCTCTGATGACACGTGGACACAGACAGCCTCGCTTCTTTTTCTCCCTCTTTGTGCCAAATGAAGGTGAAAAATAAAAGAAAAACCTGCAAAAAAGAAATGAAGATCAGAATAAAGTCAAAAAAAGAGCCAACGTGGTGCACGAGCCCCTCTGGGCTCAAATCCGATCACTGGTCCGGGAGCCCCTTTGGGCTCGGGACGCGCAATGACCGTTACACCACGTTGACCCATGCCTCAGACAACAAGGCTGATTGATAAGGCGTGGGAGGAACGAGTGTCAAAGTGCCGAGAATGGGGCCGGGGTTAGGAAACAAGGTGACGATATTAGATGTTGTGGTTGGACATGCCGGGTTGGTTTGACGGGCCAGGATGCACGCTGACTCCTTGTGGAACTTGCGTTGCCGTGCACATATCGAGGCGCCAAGAGGGTCTATTAACGATTTGATCCTGCCTGTGCCTGCTCTGAGTCAAAGGCAGTTAGCCATGAGGGCAGTGACCAGAGGTGGACAGACAAGACGGCACACAGCATAACAAAACATGGCCTTGCAATTTAGGAGGTCTCATGGCGATATAGAAATCAGGGAGGTCATGACTAGGGACAAGAGATGTTGACAACATGATGGGCCTGTATCAGTATGTTTGTATCTACGTATGTATGTATGCTGATCTGTTATCAAGCTTTGGGTATCAATTACTTTCTGCGTGCATACAAAGCATTGCCTCGATATCCCCCATCTAAGCCTCTTCAGCATTGACCTTCTCGAGCTCGGCATCCTCCATAATCTTCTCAGCCTCAATTTCTTGGGCCTGGGCCTTGGCCTTCTCCGTCGTCAGGTCTAGTCTCTGGACATGCGAGTTCTTCGCCTTGTCGTTCTTCTTGCGGCCGCCCTGCATCATCTCCCTCTTTTGCGCCTTGCGGGACGCCCGGTCCACGGCACCGATTGTCTTTGGCGGCTCTTCGCCCACCGGCCACCGTGCAGCAACTGCAGCTTCGTCTTCTTCCGTCCACTCGCGGGGCAACACAGCGAACACGAGGTAGGACGTGTGCGCCTTCGTCTCCGGCTCGGGCCGTGTGACGAGGCGTCCCTGCAGGAAGGGCTTGACGGCTGCCTCCTTGGTATCCTTCTCGGCGCCCTTGGGCTCTTCAGCATCGCCCTCGGCGGGTATTTTCTGGGGCGGAGGAACATAGTCATCCATGTCGTCGTCGTCATCGGTCTTCTTCGACTTGCTACTGCTTGCAAACATCTTGGCATTGTGCTCGGCAGTCTTGACCTCGATCTCCTTGAGCTTGGCCAGTGCCTCTGCGACATTTCCAGGTGCTTGCTGGGCGCCTCGGTCAGACACGACATCGAGACCAATCTTCTCGCGGAACACATTGATTCGCTTGTGGGCGATCTCCACCATGTCGATCTCTACCCATCCCAGCTTGCGCATCTCTGAGACTGTGCGAGTTACCTGCTCGATGCAAGGCGAGAATGTGCATAGATAGGCGCTCTTTTTAGGATTCAGGGGTGATATCCACTTCTCCTTGTCTTCGACTTTGCCCTCGACACCCGTCTGTATGCCCTCCATCTCCGAACCGGTCTTGATCCTGCGCCTTGAGAGGTGTGGGAGCGCAAGCCAAGGCGCAGGCAGATCCAGGAACACAGCGTCCGCCTCGGGGCTCTTGCCGTCGACCAGAAATCCGTCCTTGTAGACATCGCGGTGATTGATCTCCACCAATCGGCTCAGACCGTGCTCGCTGATCTCCTTCCTCATCTTCTCGAATCTTTGCTCGTGGAACTCAAAGCCGAAAACTTTACCAGTGGGCCTAGTGCTGTCGTGAAACCCGGTTTCGCCGTCGTAAACTGCCCGCGCAGAGGCGTGGGTAAAGCTCCCGCTACCAGAGCCAGCCTCGATGAGCCTGGAACCCGGACGTGCCTGTATTCTCTGTAGGACGTAGCTGTAGTCGGGTGTGTAGACGACTTGGGTACGGTGAGGAAGGCTGCTCGTCCAGAGTTCAGGCGTTGGCGGAAGGATGTAGACAAAACCACTTCTGGCCGCCGTGGTCTTCTGTTGTTTCTGAGGTGGTTTCGAGGATTCTGATTGCTGTACTGCTTGTTTTTGCTCGTTTTCGGCGTCGTCACCGGTATCTCCGATCACTGTTGTCTCTTGAGCTTGTTCAGCGGTGTTGTCCTTGATTGCAGCAGCGGGCTGGTCTGGTGCGCCCTTGACGCGCTTCTCACCCTCATCGTTGGGATCCCTCTTCCTCTTGAGGCCTGTGACATCTTTTTCCGTAGGTCCTGACTCCTTGTCGTCAATGACAGCCTCCTTAGCCTGCTTGTTCTTCTTTTTCCGACCTCGAGACCCAGTGTCGACGTTTGAGGCGCGGACTTGAGAGCCCCAGGGGGCGCCAATCAGGGTGGAGTGAGGGAAAGAGCCAAATCGGGTATTGAGGACGTGGCCCTCCTTGTAGCCATCATGTTCGCCTTCCGTGTCGCGCAGGTAGACGGGGACAAGGTCGTCCTTTGAGAGCTGAATAATGGCAAGCTGGTTTGGCTTGGCCACCAGGCCAGGGTTGAGGAAGGGCGAGATTTGACGGAGCATGGTGTCCGCCTTTGGAGTATCCAATTGAGTGCCTGCTGCCTCGCTCATTCTCAAATCAGGAGAGACTGTCAAGCAGCTGCACACGTTTTGCGGGCCGCCTAAGCGTGAACGTCGAAAATGACTTACTGAATGCTTCCAAGAGCTGTTGGAGGGCAATTTTCTGGTTATCGATAAGGAAAAACGGGGACCCCAAACGCCACCAAATCGGCGGGGAGGACCTCTTGCTACTGTTATCGCTATCGGGGCCCGTTTGGAAGCTCCTGTGTGATGCAGGGGAAGCTCTCCCACTCCCACCAGCCGATTGCTGATGAGCATTGAGCATGCTTTGGGCCCCCCCTAAAACCCCACCACGGTACGATACGATCATCCAAAATGAGACGAGGAGGTCTCACCATAGCACACAGCAACGTTATGCATCCCAACCATTGGCTTCCAAAGCAACGGTAGCGGGGGTTCCTCAAATACTAGTCAAGCCACCGATATCCAAGCTCAACCGAGCGCATCCCCTTCCCGTGTGTCCGTACAGTCACAACAGGTCGCCCGTCCGAGCGCCTTGTACATCGCTGCAGAGCCCGTCCATTGACTGCGCCAAATCACTCCATGCCACGCAAACACGGGTCATCAGGGATTTCAGCGCCGGACTGCGGAAACGGGTGTCGCGTCTCGGTCCTCAAGAACCTCTGAAAGCCGGCTCAAAAGCCTCGTGTTTGCGAAATGCGGTGTTTGCCCTGCACCGCGATGTCTCAACAGCGTCATTTCCACTGGCATTCTCTCGGGCGATAAGCCTGTGGCCTGGCATGCATTTCGCAAATCCTTGCGGTGGCAGGCCACGTATCGGTGGCGTTGCCATTGGAGATCAATGATTAAATCCCGAATGTATCGAGCCTGGGTATTGAGCCGCGTGGTTCTGCCACAAACCCTCACAGACCGCAGATCGTGAGGTTCAATTGAGGGTCGGCGCTGGAATGACGTCCGGAGATTTTGCACGCCCCTTCTACCAAGCGGCGACCACATGGGGCAGATCTGCAGTCCCTCATCGTCGGACCGCGTTCGAGAAGGCTTGGCCAAGAGGCCAAGACTTGCCAAGCTGCGGGAAGCTGCCGCTGAGATCCTGTCAGGCTGTCACACCAACTAGCCGTCTGCCGAATTTGACGACAGCCTCAGGATTGCACTGCACAACGTGCACCCGAGGTGGTTATTTCGGTCCCGTTGTTGCGCATTGGAAGCTTGAGTCTGACGGCCACGTCTTCAGTGTTTCGACGGCAACAAGGCTGTGCATCGAAGCACTGCGGAACGGATCCACTGGCATTCTTCGCCCGTACAAACTTGTACCGAGCTCCAGCTTTCATGTAGTAGAGCGTTTCGAGATCCGGCCAACGTGCGATACAGTACAGCAGTCTGCACATTCTGTCGTGACCATGAAGCAGCCACAGTCCCAGGAACGGGTCTGAGGCCTACGTTCATTATGTACACACGTACTGTGACACTACACAGCGTCAATATCTTTTAGCATGAGCATTATGACTAGTGCACTTGTATTGCATGCACGACGATTAGCATGAAACGAGATGCCGCAGTTCTTGAGGGCCTGACATCAGGTTTTCCCCCTTGGGCCACAGCGACCGGCTTGGAATAGTCCAACGGGAGTACTCGGAAGCTACTCTGACGGACACAATGGAGTGTCACCGCCTTCAATCCCCTCTATGCAAGGCCCCCCGACCCTGCTGCGCCATCTATTCATATGGATCTCGGTCGGAGTGATCACCAAGGAAGGGGCCCGCAGAGAGACGCCACCAGGCCACTTACAGCACAGCGCACGATGAACGGTTTCATTCGCCCATGTTTAAGCTTTGACTTCCTTGATTATCACACTTGATCTGCCCTGGTAGCTGAGCCCTGCCTACCAATCATGGATCAGAGCTAGTTTGGGTTGTGAGGTCCTTCATGCCCCTCCGCGGCAGTGCGAGGAGTCGGGCCCGGGCGGTGGGATGCCGAGATGCCGACTAAGCGACAACCAGGACGCAAGAAGCTCCTCGCTGATAGTAACTGATCCATACCTCTCCGCCCTCCGAATCGCCCGGCAGCCTGGCTGGTTGTACAGTACAGGTGGATGCCTCGAACCTGACCCCTCGGTCCACATGAGCTCATCAGCGCCGTCATGCTCGTGCATCGGGCGTCAGGACCCTGCTGTCCCAGCTCAGGGGCTCCGTATGGTGGGGTAACGGATGGCTCAGCAATTGAAGCTACCCCTCGATTGCCGTGGTCTTTGGCTTCGGCCAGCTCACGTAGAGATCCCGGCTGTGGAAAATGCCAGCGTGTTGACTTGCACGTCTTCACTTCAGAGAAGCCGAACTTCCGGCTCTCGTACAGCTGGCCGTCACCTTACACCACGGTCCACGAAGATGGCGGGCCACATCGGCTGACCAAGGCTATGGTGCTATCTTCGGAAAAGGAGGCCGCCCCAAAAGTCGCAGGAAATCCAATGGCCTGAGATGGGACATGAGCTTCGAAACCTGTACATCAAACGGAAACAAACCAGGCACCGGGCAACCACTCCCAAGGTAAGCCAGCCCTGTCCTGTGCCCTCCGTGTGCGTCGGCCGCGTAAGGTATGCTTGCACGAGCTGTGACCGCCAGTCCACTCAGCTTTCAGCTGCTATGGTGTCGCAGGGGGACGCATGCGGGATGATGGAAATTACGTAGCAGCAAGGAGGACAAGCTTTTGAGATCGGCCAGGGGTCCTCAACGTCTCGTTCACGGACGGGCGACTGGCACTCATGGCGCCTAGCCTAGCCGTCTAGTTGCCAGAGGGGTCAGGGATCCCTTAGACGTCACCATCAAGGTACCGGGAGGGAGGGGCAGTGCTGTGCTTCGTTCGCATCATTCAAGGAAAGGTCGAAACTCCACTTGGCCGTCTCGACCATGGGTCGGGGCACATGTCAGCTGGAAGAGGGGGCGATGCACAGGAAGCTCTGAAGCATATATAGCTGCCTTCTACCTCCCTCTATTCCCCTCATCGAACACATCCTCATCATCAATCACTTCTACGATCATCAGAAAAACCAGCAAAGACACCTTGCCCCAATCTCTTCTTTCTTCCATACATCAAACAGTCAAAATGTTCGGCTTCGGTAAGCTTCGCCCTCCGCTACATCATGGCTCCTCTCCTCCTCCACCCCTCGAATATTTCTTTGCACACGTAGCTAACGTCCTTCCCAGGAGAGGCAAAGGATGCTCGTGACGAGGTCTACGACGGCCAGCCCCACGAGTCCAAGATGTCCCACGAGCTTCTGGGATCTGCCGCCGCTTTCGAGGGAATGCGTCTCTGGGAGCAGAACCAGCGCAAAGAGGGCAAGCCTGTCGAGCACGGCCTGGCCAAGGAGATGCTGGCGGCCGCTGCCGGTTTCGAGGTCGACAGACTCGTCGAGACCAAGGGCCTGGACTTTGTCGACCGCGAGAAGGCGAAGCACCACGCCAAGAAGCAGGCTGAGGAGCTGTACGAGCAGCAGTATGGCGGCAAGGACGAGTTCCACCCGTGAGTGAACACACACACACACACACACACACACACAAACACACTCTCCCTCACCCATGGTTCAATCAGGGTACACCGGTGATACGGGTAACTGACTATGACTTCTCGCAGTGACCACGACGCCCCTGAGCAGTTCAACAGATACTAAGCAGTCTGCTCTCAAAACCGCCGTGTAAGTGAGGAGGGAATCCTTGCCACGGCGTCGGTGATGCAGACGCGGAAGGGCTAGTAAAGGACTTGGACCTGAGAATGGCGGAACTTGGATGGCACCGTGGAACACATCGTGAACAGGTAGATGGAATAAAAATTGTTCTCTTCCTGAATATCTTGCCTCGTACAGCCTCGTACACTACTGCAAATTCGTTGTGTGTCGGTGTTTACTTCACAAACCTACCATTGAAATCCTCATCCAAGTAGGACTTCATTGTAGGACTTCGTATATGCTCGATCCGACGCAGCGGAGCCGTGCAACAGTAAGTGTTTCTCAGAGAATCCCAATAATTCTCGGACATGCTGTCTAGTAAATCAGTCGCACTTGTGGATGTAATTGGTTATTGGCACTTCATGGTCCAATTCCATGGTTTTAGGGACAAGATCTCCATCAGTGGTTGTACTGAGACACTCGCCGAAGGAGGAGGAGCAAAGTCCCGGAGATGCCACACCCAACGCCTTGAGAAAATAACTGGGCACTGAACTTACATGTAAAAGTGTGATATATACTCCTAGCATGGACGAGCGCACGGCGGCTAGTCACTTCGCCTTCGTAAAGCTACAGCTCGCTTTCGCTCGGACTCACTGACCTACGAGCCTGGCCTCGTTCATCATCGTGAGAAGAAGTACTGCGACACGGATATCACACTCACCTACGACACTGAAGTGGTTATTGAAGTTGAATACGCTGATCTCGAAGCAAGCAGGAGGATGGGCTCCGTCGAATCTTCTCCCAAAACTTACTCAAGGCCGTCGGCAGAGATGTGAGAATTAGTTCTTTGAGAATTGCTGAATAGGTCACTCAATAGGCTGTTTGTTTTGGTCGACGGTGGTATTATCAGAGTTCTTCTACCTCATCGATCCTGATCAGGGAAAGAGGCTAGTACATGAACTGGCTCAAGAAGAAAAGATAGATGCTGCTACCTGAAGATCACAAAATTGTCCAGAGGTCTACACGACAAGAATAGACACCGATTGACAATTAGTGCCACCAGTTTGGCTACTCAGGTCTAGTAGCAGCTTGCCAGGCAGTGTTACACAAAACTATCGGCATTAAGGTTCTAAAGTATGAACAGTAGTATGCCCCCTGCCAAAGAACCTACAGAAGTCTTTTTATACGCCCTCTGGGTGACGTGAACTCACGGATAGTGCTCAGACTATTCTTTCGTTTCCTCGATTCAAGCTGAATCGCGAGTCAAATCTCGTTGAAGAAAACCCAACGGCCGCATTAAATACCTACATATGAAGTCTTCGGCGCAGCAAGCACTCTGAGTTGAACCCAGATCTATTGGTTTCACAGGTTCTCTGAGAGGTTCCCGTCACTCCGCCTCATTCATCACAAATTCTTCCGGCTTCTTCGCTGTCTTTCGCGTCTCCAATACTGTCGCTAAATAGCCACAGAAAGTACCAAAATACTGATCACCAGTGTCCTTGACTTTCTGCAGCAATACCATCGCAGAGGAAATCGGCAGAATATTTGGCCGTGATAGTTTTGTCTGTCCTAAATTCGGTGAGGCTGACAGTTTTGGAGGCGTCAAATATTCACATCTGCACGGAGCAAGACTTTTGCTGAATTCGTGCTTTCTGCAACCGATGCAGACTTTGCACGTATTTGTTTGTAGATTTGAGCACCGCTACCTTTGGTTTCCGGGGATGCGAGCATTTAGTAGAAAATCATGGTCCTGCCCGTCCTATGTTTCTCGCGGTCCAGTGGGTGTCTCTCCGTTTCCACACAATCAGTAGATGATAACGGTGGAGGGAAGAAAGGTTTAGCCAGGGCCACCGGCCCGTAGCAGATGACCAACCATCTCAAGGTGACGAGCAGCCATTTCGCAGCGAACGAGACTACACGCACTTCCAGCTTGCTCTGTAGACGGCAAGTCCTGGTCCACGTCTCCAGTGCCTCAATTCTGCACCCTGTCAGCTCTAGAGCTCGCATTTCCAAGGCACTGTACCTGGGCCAAGCAAAGGTCCACTGCAGTGACCGTGCCATCTTCCCCCATGGCAGCTGTCCTCCTGCAGCTGCCCCAGGCGTTCTTGTCAGATTGAATCCATTTGGCTGTCGAGGTAGGTAGGTACCTTGGTACCGCCGCAGTCACCAGGGCCCATGTCACTGGTGACCGCGCGCCTGCCTTTTCCCTTCCCTCCTTCCCTCCCTGCTTGCCCAAGTGAGGACCTTTGACTGAGCCTGCCAGGAACGTCCCAGAGTTCCCCCAGCCAAGCTTAAATATCTTCCTCGACTTTCCAAAGCTGCTCTCAAATTCTTCCATCTTCCATCCTCCAATCTTCCCGCCCTCCCATATCCCCATCCCATGTCAGACTCCAGTCCAATTCTGTTTTCAACAATCACTACAGACACCTTCATCTTTCCATTACAACTCTGGCTTTCCTCCCAGTTCTGCTTTCCTTGCAACTTTGGACCCATCCCACCTCTGTCCTCGACATTCACCACAAAGACCGTCTTGGCAGCCCTCACGTTCGCGTCAGGTCGTCTTCGCGTTTCTCGTCCTACGGCAGCAGCACAGAAACATGTGAGTTGTTCCCTACCGCTCTCAATTCCCTTCAGATGCCCACCACATTGACAATCCCGTATTTTTGATTCAGGTCTCGTTGCTCCTCTCCCAGTCGTCATCTCGTGAGATCAATCGGCTGCCCTCAGTCATCGGTGACACACCCTGTCCACATGTTCTTGCTCCTCTGCCACTGTTTTCTGCTGCTCTTGTCTTCTCACGTCGTCCATCGCCATCTTCTCAAGCATCGCCATCTCTGTTGATGCCACAACCTGTCTCCGTGGGATTGATATGTTCCTTCCCTTGATGTTCTCTTTCTCTTGATCCAATTCACAGGAAGGGCTTCAGAAAGTCTTTTTTCACCCCTTTCCGAAGCGGTTGGTGCGGGGCGTCCGTCACATGGACCTGACAATGGACGTTCTCGCCCAACTGTCGGTCTTCGAAGATCAAACCACTGCCTAGCTCCTTGGTCTCAAATGTTTATTCTCGTTGACTACGATGACCAATTCCCCTGGCAGCACGCGTCCAGCGGGCAGCTTCAACTAGCGATCGGCACTCTGACCTCTAGAGGCTGTCTTGAAGACCGTGGTACATACTTTTCATACCTTCTAGATTAGCAAACAATACATCCTCCTGTCAGCCTCGAGATACCTATTTCACTCAATCGTGTGACTCGGCCTCAAGGCTACATTGAACTGCAATTAGAAGAACAAACCGAAGTGAATGAGCTGTGTAAGACAGGGTCACACACCCAGTCCCTTTGGGATCCCACGCCAAATGGTCGTGGCAGCTGGTTTCTACGAGTGGCTTTCCTATGTGCGGCAACATCTCCACACACATTTACTTGATCAATTTGAACTCTCTGAATCCCTTCTCTTTTGATTCGGGTATTTAGATAGAGACTCGCACCAACTCGAGTCTACTAGTACAGGACAAATTGAACACTTTTGTTTTTGTCTCTGAATGTCCAAATCCCTCGTGGCGGTCATCCATCTTTCCTCGCGCAGCTCCAGAGCCCTGCTAAGGTTGGTAGCGGCTGAGTGACCCGAACTCAGTCCCTTTCTTTCAACACCTGGACTTGCTTTCACACCGAGGCGAGTTTGCATACCAGAAATGAAGCTCCCGGTAAGTTGAACCGTGAACTTCGTATACGGGCAGGCTTGACTGAATCCAAAGGACAGAAAAAGTGATTGTGAAATCGGAAAAAACAAGCCTATGAGAAGAGACCGGCAGTACAAATGAAAAGAAGCGAAGGAAAAAAAGTATTGGTCCGTCCGAGAATCGAACTCGAATCTCCCTCCCAACCATGAAATATGAGGGAATGTTCCATTTACACCACCGGACCCAGTCTCTACCTTTCTGTTAGATTTATAAGTCTTGGTACAGAAGTGCTGCTATTAAGACTAAGGCCCTTGACTAGAGAGTTAGCCTAAACCGGAAGAAATTGTAAAAAAAGCCGGCGCCATCAAAATGTGGTGAGCGCCCTCTAGGGCGAGAACCTTGATATCACTGTGTTATTAGAACAAATCCATCCGCCCGTCATTACCATGTCTGATCCAGATAATTGTTCATCTCCAAGAGTGGTTCATGGCATATAACAGGATAACTTATGTATTGGAAAGTCTCGATGGCACAGACAAGCTTCTGTGATGTTAAAGTCTCCAAGATCCAACCGGTAGCGTACCTAGGTAATTTTCGAATTTGGCAGAAACCGTGTCGTGGGTACCTAGGTATGCAAGAGCCGGGGAGGAGCCCACGAATCATTCTTTAAGATCAAGGAGTTGAGCTTGTGGGCGGGCTTGCGCAACTCATCAACTGCTCTCATATGGATGATATTGCAAGAGCCGGTTGGAAACTTGGGTGCAATAACCTTCCCAGAACCTGAGTTTCCTCTGACAAGGCCATCGTATTTCTACTCATCCGATTATGACGGCGATCCAAACATGTGAATCAATCATAAGACCTGCCAGTATCTTTGATTTTGATAACTCGACTTGTTCGCATCTAGGCTTACATGATGATGACTTTTGGCTCCGAGAAGCCACCCACCCGCGAAATACCACTCAGATGATCGTCAGTTTTCACCTCTCGGAGTCGTCCGAGGCTGAAGTTCGATCTCGGTCTCAACCCTTGGCCGGCTGCCGCACCAAAAGCAGTCGAATAAATCGAAGCCACAGACGTAGCAGTGTGTCCTTGCTTTGTTGTACACAAATATGTCGAATGCAATGCACACTAGAAAGATGATG
Source organism: Diaporthe australafricana (assembly GCA_039880735.1). Taxonomy (NCBI): domain Eukaryota; kingdom Fungi; phylum Ascomycota; class Sordariomycetes; order Diaporthales; family Diaporthaceae; genus Diaporthe; species Diaporthe australafricana. The sequence continues at coordinate 3,250,739 of JBCEDM010000007.1, read as the reverse complement.
GCACAGAGGCCGAATCCGCCGAGGAAAAGAGCTGCTCCGGCACCTGCATTCAACATTGTTCCGGTGGGGATGATTTTGAGAGTGTGTTGTCAGACAGTGTAGTATAGATCCTGGAGAAGCTGCTCGTGCGGCTATATCGTGGTGTTTGCGGACGAGTACTGATTTAGATATGCTGAAGTAGGGCCAGGGGCTGAGGTTGCAGGGCTGGGGGCTAAATACTTTGGAATGTGCTGAAGAGCCAACGGACGCGAGAGGAATTGATTGCCCCAAGATTCATTGGAAGCTCACGTGAGATTCCAAGTGTCAGACATGGCAACACAGGGCCGTTTCTGTCAGATGAGCCAAATTGAACCTTCATACATCTGATCTGGATCATGAACTTGCCAGTGGTCGTATTACGTCGTTTGGTATTCATGACTGGTAATGTTGGCAACTGATACTTGAGTATCTTTAGAGCGCAATTCACCAGGCGTTTCAGAGTTTGCCGTGTAAGTCAAATAGATTCAGGAGTGGTAGAGTCCAGATTGTCATTTCCAAGTTGCACAACCATTATGTACCCACCCCGATTCCTGTCATGCTGGAGATCTCCCCTCCAACTTATGGTCTCACTCAAGTCAAAAATCGGTCAGCGTAATCTGTGGCCAGAACTTCAATGGTGTTGATAGTTCTATCTCAGTCACTTTAAAATACATGCTTTTATTGGTGACCAAACTAGCTGTTTGTAAGTAAGACTGGTTTGCTAAGGTCAAGCGTCCCTTGACTTGTCACCCCAGGATGATAGTGGAACGTGAGTCACCCTTTTGTGACAGAAGACCTCGGATTCAGGCGCATCCAATGAAACGCGCTTTGTACCGGTTGAGATTGACACAGAACATATCGAGATGATGTGTCTTTCTGCGGATTGTCAAAGTCCAGCTTGGGAATATTTTCATAATATCCTGTCCGACCTGCCGAGCTACGCAACACTGTGCTCTCATGGCTCATCGCCGTCAATACGATCACGGATCTTATTTGGTCAGATTTCAATGTCTGAGACGCAACCTTGGGAGGCTCTTGGATTTGACGGATAATGGGCGGATAATGCGAGTTACATTCGGATGATTGCAACATGTGTTGAAGCTGCCCAAACTTTGAAAGGTGAGTGGTGGAGAATTAAACGCAAATGAGATGCAAGGAGTGTTTACTCAAACAACCGTTCTAAGAAAGGAAAAGATTTGCCTTCAATCGAAGATACCCACACTTTTCTCCCAGTCTGAGATATGGAAAAGTCCGGCTATAAATTTGGGATTGGACACAACGACAGATCTCGATCCAGAATCATGTTCGGCGACCTTCCAATAACCATGCACACTGTCTATGACTCTCGTTCCATTTGTTGCTTCGACTGACAGGCAAGAGCACTTCGAACTTTTCCCCCGAAAGAAATCGCTTGTTTGAGATACTCTCGGAAAAAATGGAACTCCGTGTTGGGTTGCTTGCTTGGAAGCAGGCTGGCGGTGTTGTCTCTAGTTGCGACGACGTGCGGCCACCCTTTGCTGGGGTATATAATTTCCCACAGAGCAGAGAGGAGAAAGAAAACATCCTTCAATTACTCGAAACTACAGGAGGAATAATTCGAACGAACAAGAAGAGCAACCTGGGTTTGCTCCGAACGTCATGTTCTCGTATTCGAAGGGAAACCACACGAAAACGAAAGTGGGTGGCCCTGCTCTAATAAATAGACCGCGAACGATCATTTCCTGTGCTCACGTCAGCGTCTTGGAGCCCAGAGCTCTTGGTTCTCGCTTGTTTATTGACATCTCGAAACAATAACCTGCCTCTCTCCATGTAAGTGGATACAACCCCAATCTGTCTGCCACGAGATATCTATAGCCAGGCCCCACACCTCAAGCTCCTCTCCCATCTCGCCCTTTCGAGTCAGTTGAAACAGATCGTCCTGTGGCGTCACCAACGCTGGACAATAGAGGACCCCTTCGGCCCCCAGATGTTCTACGAGAACCTCTTTGGTATCGGTCCCGCGAGTAACCCGTCGCCGCTCAACTTCCTCACTGGGCGCACCACGTGCCGCAGTCTTGACTCTGCGTTGCTTGGCCATTCTTTTCCTCACCGCAAAAGCCTTCCTGTGGTCCGCTCAGCCCCTCACCCCTCTGCACCTGCACAGAAGGTGTTTCGAAACGGGAGGGAGGTAGCTGAGGCATGAGCCTTGGCTGGACGAAAATAGCACCCGAGACAGGCGGGAGGCCTGGGTGGGCAATGAGGCTGAATCCGTCCCGAAAACAAGGTTAATTAATCTATATGTGCCGGGAAGCGAGCATAGCCTGGTGTGTCTGTGTGTCCGAGGCGAACTGCCCACCTTGGTTCCCTCACGAGCTTGAAGGGCACCACCGCGGCAGAGCTGTTCTTTTCTTTACCCACATCTCTAACAGAAACACAAACCGGTGGGGCGATGGTGCTATGGGCCCTTTTTGGGTTTTTACCTCTCGCTGGACCCGCCCCGTGGCCCCGGTTTTTAGATAAGGTCCGCCTTGGCGATGCTTGGTTTTCTGATTTCTCCCAAGTGCCGCCCGACTAGCCCTCCTTCCTGCCTGTTTGCTACCCTCCAAAGTCTGATCAGCCCTGTGTCATGGCATGCGGGTACTCATGACAGGCCAGAGATAATACATTGGCATGAAGCTCTCAGAGAGCCAAGCCCTATATCCGTTGATGCTCCCGGCTCTCCGGCCAATGGCACGACGGGGCTCTGCTGCTCGCTACCGGAGAGAAAGCACAGCTAAAAGCCCAATAAGCAGCAGCAGTCTGAGTAGGCTCTTCACCTCGCTCATCAACTCGCTACATGGAGACCCGGAGCCACAGCGCCGGCGGTTGCGTTGAGTGAAGATCAGAGATACACGTGCAAACAAATGGGGAAGGTCTTCCGTCTAGTTGGACGATCGCTTCTCTCTAAATGAGGATCACCACCTCGCCGGATAGCAATTCTTGGAACTACTCGCTTGGCGACCCAGCCTGACAGCTCCTGAGTCGCTGGATCAGGGCCGACTACCCCTGGATCCTGCTCCGCTGTGTGCTCCCAGCCATGCAGCCACGAGCGAGGCAAGCCCACAGGGCCGGAGCCGCATGACGGTGTGTATAAAATTCCTGCCGTCTCTCTCACCAGCGGTGAAGGTTCTTGTCTTGTTTATCCCACCAACCAGCCTTCAACAAGCCTCCAAGGACATCGACACTCTTTCCCGTCGCCCTCGAAGCCCAGAGCCAACTTTCGTTCACCAACCACAGTCTCTACCAAGCCAGTAACAGCAAAGATGCTCTTCACACCCGTCCTTGCACTGGCCGGAGTCGCCGCCGCCGCCCCCCAGGGCCTCGTCTACAGGCGCGACACCAACGACACCGTGCCCTCGTTCGCCAAGTTTGCCCGCACGGCCAACAACTTCAACGGTACCTTCCCCAGCTACAAGGTCTCGCGCTCGACCGAGGAGGTCGTGGTTTCGGACTTCTCCGTGCAGGAGAAGCTGCAGGGCCTGGGCCCCAACGTCGAGAGCATCGCCAGCGTCTACTTTCACCTGAACGGCAACGTCAGCTGCAGCGCCGACTCTCCGGGCAACGTGGGCACCGTCTTCGGCTGCGGCGAGACCGATTACTCCTTCGGTCTGCTGAACGGCACCACCTCCAAGTACTCCCTGAGGCTCTACCACCAGACCGGTGTTGCGTGAGTTTTGCCTGCCGCATGGCCCTTTTGATTCTTTTTGGATCACACAAACTGACAGTCGATGAATAGTGTCGGCAGATCGGGACATGGTGACATCCCAACGGTGGCCCACGCTGGTGGCTCCTCCGCGGATGGTAGCTACGAGATCAACAACCAGATCGAGACTACCACCATCAGCATCTCTTCATCATGAACAAGTCATGATACGAAGGGCTTTGAGGGATTTTGGGTACCAGGGACCGGTGTTTTAAGGATGTTATAATGTACATACCACGAGATTCAGACTTGTATATTTTGAAACGAAATATTTGAACCATTCAACAGACTCAATCCGTCCCCATGTGTCGAATCTCTTCTTGCAGACTATAGCCGATTCCGCTTCGGAAAACTCAGTCTAGTCAGTCTGTGAAGTCTCGATCAAGCAGCGTGACAGTGAAAGTTGGCGTGTCTGGGAATTTGGGGAGGCACTGTATCATGTAACAAGAACAGCACTGCTCCGACTACAAGAGTGAGCATACTGTCCTGGTGATGCCCAATAGACGCAGGAGAGTATGCTCGGATTCCGCCCGGTATGCGAACACAGCTGTTGGGTAGATGGATTGTCAGGTCGCGCATCCAGCGTCGTCAACGGACCGGTCGTGGACTCGGACGGTGCAGACTTTTTGGAGGGGCGCCGGGGCAAAGTGCTCTGGATGTCATGAGGCCATAAGAACGGTGTCGTCTCTCGCGGAGTCGAGGCGTCTCTGTTCAGCTTTGACGAACCACAGGTCTCCAGACTCTGCGGCGCATAGAGCTGCGAGCCCCGCGCCCCGATCAAAACCCAACATGCTCTGCCCTCCGCATCTACTGCAAACGAAGATGGCCGATCAAAGACACAGAGAGGAGACACCCAATTTGAAGGTCGAGCCAAACCGAATCGGCCAAAGTCAGACTTCAGACGATCTGGGGCGGTCTGCACTTGCAAGACCACATTCTGCCTGTACTCAGTCAAACGGTGCCGTGTCGACCTCACTGAGAACAACATCGGCGCGAAGGCAGCGTGAGCCACAAGTAAAATTCAAGAACAATGGGCTTGTTCCCATGCGAGACCTTGATTGGAAGGACCGCCGGGCGGCGATCTTGACGTCGATAAGGTAACCAGCTCCACATGATGGTGACATGATGGTCGTCTAGAAAGGCCAGAGACGAGTCGGCATCCTCGGGACATGTGAATGATGGACGTAGAAGTGCCCAATCGGCGAGGCTGTCCCGGGAGATCCGCATGGTCGGGTGGAAGGGATGGACCTGGGCCAGCGGTACCGGAGCCTCGTGATCGACCGTCCCGCGGCTTGGGTGACGACGCCGCTGGGTGAACGTGGAGAAGGGGACCCAGACCTTTTGGCGGGGATATCTCGGCTGTCAGAATAGACAAGCATCTATCACCAACGTGGAATATTAGGTATATCGGTGGTGGTATTGCGCCTGATGGTTCGTGGGGTGTGTGAGAGGCTGTCTTGACGGCGTTTGAGAGGGAATGCGCCAGGGCGAGACAAAGGGTAGCCGCATAAAATCGTCCCCGAAGCCGCGTTGGCGGGACGAAGCAAGCAGGGACGCTGCCGGCAGATGGGATCCGCCGCGCGCCGTTGCGATCATGCTGGTGCTCATGCTGGCGCTCATGCTCACGCTGGGCGTGCATATTTCACCGGGACGTTGGTGTGGACACCGAAAATTTAGCCCTGATGCGGCGGGAAATCTGCATTGCGACGCTGCTGAAATGGCAATGCGTTGAAATGTGTGTGTGTGTGTGGCATTGAGCCAACCGGTGGGGTGAGTGTGCAACGACTTGGACGCTTAGGTCGCGCTTAGGTCGTGGTCGTGGATAACAGTGGCCTGTAGGACGATGGGGCAATGCAAGATGAGATTGATGTGACTCCCGGCGCCGTCCTGTCATTGACGGATGCTGCCCACCATCTTCTCAGTCGCACCAGGTGATGTGACAGGCAATTGTGATGGGATACTGGCGGTGAGTGAGCAGCCTCTGAAGAAGCAAGTTCGACCTCGTCGCCACGCCACTGGACGAGCTATAGCAAGACATTGAATTGATGAGCGTTGATCCCATCTCTGCTTCACCAGCAACAGCACCACAGTACCACAGCACTGCACTGTGGTCTACTGCTGTATGTAGTTGGGTGTACCGCAGTTGAGCTGGATCACATCGATTGATTTGAGTGTGGGGAGAGAACATGCGCTAGGGTGCGCACGTCTGAAGTTAAACGGGAATAAGCATCACTGCATCGGTCCTTGCTTGCACTGTGCCGGCCTCTTTTGCCCTTGGCCCTACCGCTTGGGGCGCCTGTACCGTTTTTAGCAGCAGCAGCAGCAGCAGCAGCAGCAGACGTCCTGCCCAGCCTGCCCCTGCCTGCATGCTGGAAGGCGCGGTCAAGCAACTGCCTGGCACCTGGGCGGCCTAGGTGTCAGGGTGTCGGGGTGTAATGTAGTGTAAGCCGAATGCACGAAGTGCCGAGTAGGAAAGATCGCCCCTGCAGACCCGTCCACAACGGACCTTCAGGGGCCTCTGATTTGCTGTCGGCCTAGAGTTGTGCGGGTCTGCCGCCTCTAGTGGGCCGATGGCTGCAGAGATTGAAATGCGAGTCGGAATTGCTCCTGTTTCTGCCTCGCCGTGGTGTACGTACATAACGAATGTGGCCACACCATTGAGACTACCATCATATCCAAACTATGCAGCAGAGGGCACAGTACAGGAAGTAGCACCTGCTGTTGCCCTGCATGTGTGGGTGCTTGGCGGTGTTTGGGAATGGTGAAGAAACCATGGGATGTCCGCAGCTGGCTGACCCGACCAACTCTCCTTGATGAAATAAATGTATGTATAACAATATTGCAGGTCAGAACGCTGCAGTGCAGGTACAGCGGCAAGAACCAAAGCTGTGGCAGAGCACCACACAGACTAGGAGCATGAGGCTCTCACAGATTACTTAATTGTGGAAAGATGTCGTCGGGAGCGGACCCGATGGCTGAGCGGTCAACGGGGTCATTTCGCTCGGGGCCCCAACCTTGTCTGCCATGCTGCATGCTGCATATTGCTTGCCTGGCTCGTCTTGCTACCATGGTTGGACCTTACAGATGCAGGCCACGAGACCTGAAAACTCGACTCTCTGCGGTGCTACCGTTACTTCAATTCTATCTGCTCCAGCGCAGATACAGTGGTAGATCAGCGATAAGGTGATCTCGCCTCTAACAAGGTTGGCTATCGACAACCCTGACTGGCGGTTGCGCTTGGTGGGGGAGGGGGGCTGGGACTGTCGACATTGTCAGGACTATTGGGTCGCATCATGCAAAGTGTTGTATTGCGTTGCGGTAGCGTTGCGTTGTGTTGCGAACAAGGCCGGTCTCGAGCTAACCTTCACAGATATTATCCTCTCCCGCGACTGGCCAGGCAGCCCTCCCACGGCGTTGCAACCCCTTGATCTTGATTCCACACTAGCGGGCGGACAGTGCATCGGATTGTCTGATTGTGCGTGCTGATTGTCTATCGTGTCGTGTTGTGCTACATGCATGAGTCTTGCCTTGACAACAGACTTGACTTGGCGCAGGCATTATGCGGGGACCTGGAATCCGGAGTCGTTGGACGACAAGACAGATCGCGATCCCGGTCTTCACACACTTTTCGGTCTACCACCCACCCACTCTCTCTACTCACCACTTACCGCCTCACCAGCTCTCATGCAGCCGGGGAAAAGAGTACAAAGCACAAAGAAGTAATCAGGTATCGGCGGGAAACGAAACATGCTGAGCCTCCTGCGTCCACGAATCGCCGGTGCCCAAGCAGTTGGCTTGGCCTTATTAGCCGGCATTTATGCTTTTTGTTTGTTCCCCGAGCTAGCGGCATTAGCTGAGCCCTACGCAGAACTGTCAACACCAGCGTTCCTGGACCAGAACCACACATTCCGGAATGCCACTCTAGTATCTTTACACAAGTGCAGTGAGGGGCATGACATCGAGAAGCCGGAAGAGGGGGCATCAACTTTCAAGGTTATACCTGCCAAGCACCTCGTTCCCAGCTCTGGTGACATGACACCCTTGGCATCATGGCCAACCACTCGACAACGGTTTTCTTCTTTTAGCTCACGCCCTTGAAAGTTAGGCTCCACGCCGTCTGAGCAACCCCCGGAGGACCAGTTGCAGGGACTTGGGCAGACTGTTCCAGGATTCCGGTGCAGACATCGTCATGCCTGATGTCAGTCCTAGGATGCCTTGGCGGGCCATGGTCAGGAAAAATGATTTTTTTTCTTTTGAAAAGCCCTTAGTGTCGAGACGGCCCTATTTGGCGAACCGCTATACGCTTCTCAAATCTGCAGCACATGAAAATTAGATTATGCAGTAGACTACTGCGTAAAAGGGTCTCTGCACGGGCGAAGGCGATTCGATCCGAGTCATGGGCCATGGCCGTTCAAAGCAACGGCAATGGTAGGCTATTGTATTGCATAGGACCTGGCCTCAGCTATGACCGCCTCGCGCTGACTGCATGCGGCAGGAGGTCGCGAGAACTTGTTAGGCATGTACTTGTGCCCTCACAGTGCTGGACGCGGCCCTAGGGGCTCACATGCACGGTCCTCGCCCACATGTTGCCAGTCAGCGTCTACCACATGGCAGGCAAGCAGGACACCAAGCCAACCATCGCCATCGCCACTGCTATCTCAATCTTCAATATCAGTCGCTATTAACAACACAGCAAGAACAGTGGGTGGCCAGTGCCATCGAAGACATATGAGATGTGCTTGCACATAAGCAAGTGCGTCTGTCCTTGCTGCCATACTACCACTGCATGGTGCATGCAAGTAGACTAGAAAGCTCGAAATGCGGAGAGGAAACATACAAGAGGGCGGCGATCGGCAAAGGACAGAACAGAGCAAACCCTGACAGACTCATCCCTGGGCAGGGCAATGTGTGAGTGGACGATGGCCGACCAAGCGGAAATTAATGGGCTGCTCTTACTGTTGGCCCCCGCTCTGGCCGGCCCCAGCGCATCGTCCTGGGACTGCGTCCAGCCGCCCTGCGTCGGCACTGTATGGGTCTTGTGTACAGAGGTATCCTCCTGGCCCCCAGTCTCTTGTCACAGGCGACAACTTCTCCTTCTTGGGTTTTTCTGCCCTGCACGCACCGAGCCTGCGGTTCCTCTCCTATCCCAAACCCAGCTGCACTGCACTCACAGGCACCCAATCCTCCAAAATCTCAGCCGCGAGAGGAGGATAGCAAGCCTACGCAGCTGCATCACAACCCTTCACCACATTCGGACCTCCCCATTACTCACCCACCTCCCCTCCTCACCCCTTTCTACCATTCGACACTGTCGCTTGCCGCTTGTCCCTCCTTGGCCTTGTTCCCTCCTTTTGCCTCCTCTTTTTCTTCCCCATCACCAAAGAGTGGACCGGCTGGCGACGGGACCGACCTCACAGCCAAACCGCATGTCTGGCTCGCACAACACCCACCACCACCACCCTCCTTTATGCCAATCCGGGCATTCGAGCTGACGTCTATCGCCCAATAACACCACCGTACCGTCCGTACCGAGGCTGCTGGGCAGGCGCTGCGAGAAGAAACGCTGGAAGGGAATAAAAGAGGCACGAGTGGCGGAGGCCTGGTGTCGAGCCTCTTGTTGCTGGTGAATTTCTGCTGTTGTTGGTTGGGATACTGCATTGCCTTTTGCTGGCCTCGGAACTTGTTCTGGGTCCAGTGGAAGAGCGGGAAACATCGTATGCCTCGCGCCTCCTCGGCTAAGCGACAGCAGGGAGCGGCGAACAATCGCGACACTCGACACGAGAACGGGCTTGTAGGTCCAGGAAAGCGCATCGTCAAGCAGAAGAGCAGGAATGAGATCAGACTCGATGGCAGCCCCCGGCCTCACCCCCAATCCTTCTCCGACAGCGCCGCTCCCCTGCCGCTCCCCTCGCCTCTGCCTTCGACCTCGACCCCGTGTGCAAACGGAAACGGGAATGGAAACGGCTACCTCCACGGCAGTGAAGACATGTCCCTCGACAATACTCGCCGGCCCTCGGTAGCCGCCTACTCCGAGACCTCCTCCTCCGAGTCGGTGTCTCTCTCGACCTCCCAAGCTGCTGCTGAAGATGTCCACCGCCGGATCGACGTCAATGCTGCCAAGAACAACAACGTGCACCGCGACACCGGCTTCATCGACCTCGCCTTCACCGTCCTCCGATCGTGCCCCTTGCATGACACCATCGCCATCCTGATCATTCTCATGCAGCTGTCACCCGTTGCCCTGTCGAGCATCTACATGCTCTTCACCCTACTGACCTTCGTCCCGCCTGTCACCACCAGTTCCGGCCTCAGCCTCACCGAGATTTTCGACGGCCCCGGCGCCCCCAATTTATGGACCCTTGTCGGGCTGGATCTGTTCTTCCTCATTGTTTTCGCCTTCATGCCCCTGCAGGATCTGATTCTGGATTTCGCGCAGGTCGTGATAGCCATGACTTTGGGAGGTGGCGCGAGCTCAAGAGCAGGGACGACACATAATATTTTTCTGTGTGCTGGGATAGTCCTCTTCAACCATTTCGGGCATCACCAAGCGATCAACAGATACTCCAACTTCAAGACATTTTTCGGAGGCCCATGGGGCACACTGAATGCAGACGACCCTCTGAAACCCGTTTCGATCAACTACGAGCGAAAAGGACCCAAGGGACTGTTCCGGAGCACTTTGGCAATACATATTCTTGTACAAGGGCTTGTTCGATATGTCAGAGAATGGTATCTGCGGCGCGAAAAACGTGATCTACTGTCCCAGAATCAGTCTGATCCAGAAGCCGGGAAAACGCCTACTTTCGCGGGGGACGCGGCGATGGATGGAGGAGGATTGCCTCCTCCAGATGTGTCTGAGGCGAACAGGCAATTGACAAGCACGACGATTTCGAACAAAAAAAGAAGGAAACAAAGTCATCAAGTACGCATTCGACAGCCACTTTGGGCAGCTTTGGCAAGCACCAAGATTGTTATGGTGAAGGAGTATGAGCTTTCGCATGCAGCATCGGAATCTGCGGGGTCCAACGCAACAGACATTCATAATCTAGGGAACGCGCCTTTCAATACTCAACCGGAACAGATTTGGATCTGCTACGTTGGTTGCGACACTGTCTGCTTCAACACGAGTCCGTTTCCAGACCAACCTCCAACCGAACACACTGACGAAGATAGCGATGGGAAGGGGCCTTCATATGTTGACACCTCCAGACCCTTCTACGTCAAGGTGAACAATGCTATCTGGCAGCCGACGCGCATCATGCCGATAGACGACGGGGAGGAGGAAGGAGTGCAGGGAACGAGGTGGACAGGCGACATCTTTGGGCTGACACCCATGTCTAACTATGAGTGCGAATTTGTGAGCAGCCGTACCGGCCAGGCCATCTTCTCGACCAGTCTCAGGACAATCCCAGCCAAGATCAAGGATAACGACGCACTAAAGGCGCCGGCTCCTCGCTCCCAGTATCGACATCAGTCTCCTGCGACAACTCTGAGAACTTCAATCGCTGGCCTTGAACAGAAGCTGAACGATGAAAAGGCTAGGCTGAAGTCTCTCAGGAGGGACAACAACCGGAAGACGAATGCGCTCAAGAAGGACATTGACAGACTGACTTCGGCGGTACAATCGGCTGGCGGGAATGACGAGAAACTCAGGCAGAAAATTGCGCAGAACATGACACAGCAGAAGCAGGCGGAACAAGCTATTGCAGAGCTTCAGGAGCAAGTCAAGGAATTGCAATCCATCCCGGAAGAAGTTTTGGCAGACTATCGAAAGAAGCAAGGCCAGTACAACTCGGAGAAAGGACAATTCGACCAGGCCAAGGGTGCGTTCAAGAGCTTCAAACACTCTGTCGACCAGGACGCCAAGGCGTTGGATGACGAGCAAACGAGCCTGCAGGCCAAGCGAACCAAGATCGCCGCTCGGCTGAACAAGGTCGATGGTGAGCATGCGCGCATAACAGATGCCAATGCCCGTGGCCTCGATGAAGCCGACCGTCGGAGACAAGAGACTGCTGCGTTCGATGGCGAAGCTATTCGTAGGGAGAAGGATTATGCCGACCGTCTGGCAATTGCGCGCGCCCACAATGATGACAAGACGCAAAACGCAGCCAACATGGCCACCATGTTGGAGGGCATACTCAACAACTTCAACCAAGCCGAGTACACAGCCTTCTACGAGCGCCAGGAGGCCGCTGCCTACCACAACGCGGCCTCCCAGTGGCCGCAGTACGCGCAAAGCCATACTTGGTCTCCAGTAACGTCAGCAGCACTTCCCAATTCGACGCTCGCAACGGCCCCGGCCCCGAATCCGCTCTTCTCCCACGGCACCTTTCCACAGTACCAGCACGCAGCGCATGTGCCACTGCCCCGCAAGTCTAGAGGCCGCTCCTCGTCCATGTTGAGCGACGTCTCTGGTTTCACCCAGTCCACCGACGATGAAAATGATGGCAGCAACGGCTCGAACAACAACAGCAGCGGTTACATCAACGCGACCACGATGACACGAGGCAGCAGTACAATCAACGCCAACGCCGCGCCTTTCCTCCCGCCCGCTCACAGCCACTCGGCCAGCCAGAGCCCTTTTGGCCAATATGCGTATCCGGCTGGTGATTCGCGGAGGAGCCCACCTGGGTTCCCGCCATTTCCGCCGGGCGTAGTTGCCCGCAAGGCGTCCGGCTCCGGCTCCGGATCCGGCTCCGTGCGAAGTGGTACTGCGAGCAGCGAGGGGAGCAACAAGGATCCCACGAGCCCTTTCCAAAACGGGCTCCGTTGAGTTTCTTGGCCGTTGTACTTTTGTTCACTGCTCTGTTATCGTTGTGTCTTGCGTTTGGTTGCGACTGTCTTGCACCGTCTTCGACCTGCTAGAAGCTGCTTCATTTCACTGACTCGGCCGATCTGTTCAACTCGAATGATCGTGCTCACCGTCGACGGGTCTCGGGCCCGGGATGAAGTGGACTGCGCGTGTTGTCATCATGTCTCTTCTGTGACTGCTGCCATGTGGTCTGCGCCGTCTTGCCTATCTGTGTCGTTCACCGGGCTCGTGCCGGGTTCCTCCTGGATCTTTAGGGTCTTGGTGGCGGATACATCTGTTCATAGGTAGACTTGGATCGTCAGCTTAGCATATGTTGTGGTTGTGCAAAGTAGGTTATGTCGAATGCAATCGGAAAAGTTTCTTATTCCTTTATCAAAAACCGCTTCATCATGCGTGCCTATGTTGATGTGTGATCTATGCTGCCTCGCCTTCTACTATCCAGGTAGTTGAATGACGACTTGTGCGGTCTGTCTCAAGGCCACAACCTTTCTCCAGGTAGGACGGCGCGTCTATCACGTCACCGCGCGAGGCCAAGTCACTATGTCTCGTTGCAGCACGTTTCCCGCGGAACCAAGGGCCTCAGCGAGCATAAGCGTTACCCACTAATAGCCATAACCCGCATTGGGTTCCCAGTCATGGTTCGTCCACGCTCGCCCCATCGAACAACAATTTTCCGTTGTTACATATAGTCACATCTCGGTACCCGTCTATAAATCAACCCGCTCACAACCTTTCTGCTGGACACCCTCAAGTAAGAGGATACACATCACGCCCACTGCGAAAAGCGTACACCAGGGCAGACAGCGCCGCGGCGACCATCCTCGCAAGGGACACCGTGCCCGCCCCGGGGGTATCTCCGCCCACCGGGCCGCCTCCCCCTGCGCCTCCCTAGCCCCCAGCTGTGGTCGCCGTGCCCGAGGTCCTGCCGGCTGGTTAGTGGTGGTAGTGTGGTGTGGTATCCGCGGTTGCGGTTGCGGCCGCGGTTGTGGGTCTCTTCTGAAATGTCTCGTATTGGCATTGGCCTGTTATGGACCTGCGTGGCCTCCCCTGGTGCCGTGTCTCGTGGTGTTACCTTGTAGGGAATGTAATGAGGTTACTGACATCTGGAGGGTTTCGGTCTTGGTCTGGAACACGTTGTAGGTAGTTGGTGCTCCTTGTTCTTCTCTCTTCCCCTGGTATGATGTTGTTGTTCTCCTGTGAAAGTGGCTTGGGACGCGGGGATTCCAAGGCTGATGATGTTGACGTGTGAGGCTTATGTACACTCTGGAATGCGGGAGGAGCAAGGAGGCTTGTTTGCTTATGTGTGCGGCTGCCGGCATTGTGGAAACGTGCCCTGAGTCACTTTACTTCAGAGTGAATCCTGCGGAAGTCCTGGAGTCTATTCTCGGTGCTAGTAGACAGTACTTACTCTCAGGATTCGCAGAGAAGCTTGTTACGTGTTTTGAGATTCTTGTATTTCAGAGTGTCTCGTGAGAAACCTGGGTCTCTGAGTTTGAAGCCAGTCTGGCTCTTGACAATCGTGATCAGTATATGAGCGAACAGTCATGGTCAATGCCGTCAAATGGAAGGCTACTCTGCACGCTTGTCTGTCAAGCATACCTCATCCATTCACCTATCTCCGCAATCCTTGGACAGCCACAACTACTATTCTGGGGTTTTATCTGTGCAATCATGCCTAGCTTCTGAGCTTGCCTGAACTTAAAGAATGGTCTCACCTAGGCTGAGTTTGGGAATGCAAGTCCACCTACGATGGGCCTTTTCCCAGCCTAGTGATATCTACTGTATTTCTATTTCTCTTTTTGAGTCGTCACTTACACAGGCTCGTGACTATGCTGCCTTGTTTAAATCACTAGAAGACAAGTGAATGAGTGGAGTGAGGACACAGGTATTGAAACAAGTGACCGAAGGCACCGCGTTCCAACAAAGCGGGTGCAAGTTCGCCGTTTTCACCGCTCGGGTTTCACGTGCTTTGTCATTAATTTCCTTTGCTTTGTGGTTGCTCCGATTGTTAGCAGCTGCCAGCACGTCAAAACAAAGCAATGGCTCCAATTGCGGTCAGTTTTCTGTTATTGTAGCGAAAATGACCATTTGCTTTGGCTTTCGGTATTCTCTGATTTCCTTAAAGAATGTAATAGCACATCAGCACACCTGGTGATTTTTCGATCAACTTTCTTGCCAATGAAGATTTCCTTCTCCTTGAATCATGCGTGGGCTCATTTAGGCGCCTCTCCCTAACAGCAATTATCTTCTCAAACCACCCAAGGACCGCATAATTGGAAAGTCAACCAGCTGGAGTACAGTAGTGTAGGAGAATGGCCGACCAAAATGTTCCCAGGGCCCAGCCTCGGACGTCTCGATGTCCCACCATCTTCTTTCTCTTGGTTCTCGCTTGGGCGACGATAATGGTTGGCTCCAACATTGCACGTGTAATGACTTTGGAAGAGTTGTTCGCACGTCCTATACCGAGGGATGTTATCAAAGAACCCGTGCATGAGGAGACTTACTATGACCGGCTGAGTGTTGATCCCTTGGTAACGGAGAAGGATCTGCATAGACAGAAGAAGAAGATGGCTCTTGAAATGCACCCGGTGAGTACGAATAACGCATTCAGTTTGTTTCGAATTGCCTCCTCGATGGACGCTGTATCAAATGCCTGCTATTGTGCAAATCAACTCTCGACATGCCTAGACTCCCTCAACATCAATGGTTTCTGGTTTGCGGATTGCCAGACAGACAACTGCCTGAGGTGATCACTAGCATTGTTGTCTTGCTCATCTATTCACACAAGTTTTTCTTTCCAATTTCCTTTTTGCTGACCTACAAATAAAGGACAAAATCGGCCACACAGACGCGGCTAAGGAAGCGTGGTTCGAGGTGACCACTGCATTTGATACACTCTTGGACGGCAGACGACGCTGCGAGTATGATGATGCAAAACGCATCAAAGGACTATGGCGCAAGAAGGGTCAGACCTGTTACGATGCCTTCCGTGAAGAGTACCGCCAGGAAGTACGGGACCGGATTCAAAAAGAGAAAGAAGTAATGCGGCCGGTGATGAAGCCTGCAGAGCCGGCACGCCAGCCTCCCAACAAGTCGAAAGAAGCTGCCATGGCCATGGGATCGGCGATTGTGGATTCTTGGGCTTACATCAGGGCAAGGGTCGCCCTCTATTCCGCGACGGTCATTTCATTCGTTTCATGGAATTGAACTTGATCTCATCAGTACTGTTCTGTCACGTCATTTTCGGATATGTTACAGTCGGACGGTGTTGCTTGATAATGTGGCTAGAGAAGACAAATATGACGAAATTAAGGGGGTTCGAATTTGACTCGCGAATTTCACTGTTGATAGACTTGCTGCTAATCAGCTCCATTGTTCCTCCAAGTTTTTCCAAATTCTGTAACCACATGGCAGTTTGATATCGCAAAATTTAATGTATCCACCGAGGTTTGTAGGCCCCGGGGGTGGCATTTGGCTTATTCAACAATGTTTTGATATAGAAGAGGGCAGATGTGCTTTTATTCCAAGTTAGAGAAAAGAAAACGCCTCCCAGTGCTCAAAATCCGCAGCGCTTCTGTATGCCCGACTCCATGATGTGATGGAGGGCTTTGAAATGGAACCTGAACACCGCGGCTGGTAGGTATCAAAATGAAAGGTCATGAGTTCGTAAGCATCATCCCGTCGTGTGAAACCTCCCGCCACCCAGCGTTCTACGCGGACAGTCCCGCAGTCCAGTCTCTTTCAATACCCCTTCGCCGTCACAGCACCGACAGCCAGAATCTCCAACCGCCCAGCATAAAGCTTCATCACATGACACACGGGGTCGCCCCAGATGACGCTCCTGAGCTGCTCGTCGGTCGCCACCTGCGCCACGACTCCCTCGTTCAACCGCTCCTCCACCGTCTTCTTCCCCTTGAGCCGCGCCTTCTGATCGCCCGACCGCAGCACCACGATCCTCCCGGCGTTGCTGAGCGGGTTCGGCGGGACCTTCCAGACCGGCTTTATGCTGGCCGGGGTCGGCGCGCCACCACCACCGCCACTCCCCTTCGCCTTCGACGACTTGGCCGACTTGCCAGACTTGGCCGACGTCAGCGAGCTCTTGGACTGCTTCTGCCTCGGGCACTCGAGGAGCGCCATCTTGGACGGGGGCTTGGAGAGCGTCGCCGCAGCCACGGGCGCGGGGGTCGCGAACAGCTCCAGCAGGCTCCGCACGTAGGCCTTGTCGGCGCGGGCGACGGGGTCGCCCTCGTTCACGAAAGCCAGAAACAGGCTCTTGCGCAGGTCGGCGCGGCCCTCGGGCCGCTGCAGCGGCAGCAGCGTGACGGGCGGCGCGCCAAAGGTCACGCAGTGCACGCGGCGGAAGCAGCCCGTGAGCGAGTTGAGCTCGGACTGCGCGGCCCTCGACGTCGACAGCATGTGCGCGTACAGCAGGGCCGCCACCGCGCCGCCGGCCGAGTGGCCCGTGATCAGCAGGCTGTAGGACGCGCGCCCGGGGTCTTCCTGGAGGAGTTGCCGGAGGCGGGCGGCCACGGGCTTGATCATCTTTCGGGCGGCGGTTAGGAAGCCTGTGTGGCAGTAGTTACCGGCGTCGTCCTTTGAGATGTGTGTTAGTGTCGCGTGGCTCGGTTATTATAAGGGGGGTTGGGAATTCTCACCAAGAACCCGGCCGGTGAAGTCGGCGCCGTGTTCAAGTTCACCGCCCAGTCCATGAAAGTAGCCGTTCCTCTGATCGCGAAGACGATGGTGTTCATGTGATCCATAGGGACTGACTTTATCACCATGGCCCTTGCGCCACTGTGATAATTTGCACCCACCTGCACATCCTTCTCTGCGCCTCTCGGCTTCTCGTAGACCCGGTCTGCGTATTGCGCCGCCAGACACAGAAGAGGCCAAGTGGGGATGTACAGCTTGAGCGGCGGCAGATTCATGGGTAGTCGGGAGTTGGCATACAGCTCCACCTTTGCAAAGTAGTTGCCGGACAATACACTCGCAGCCACGGCGGTGGTCTGGCCTTTTGGAGCATCGTTCCCTTTGTGTGAGGATTGGTTCTTCTTTGGTTTGCCTAGCTGGCCTCTTGTGGCGACTTCTGTCGACGATGACGAGGAGTCTGAGGCTGAGTCCGGGCGGTAGGTGAACAAGTTTCTCTCGTTCCCGGCATATCGATCTCGGTCGATCTGTGTGAGGACATCATTGAAACAATCGCCAATTTGATTCAAGGCTGCGGCTCCGGGGCCGGCAAACTGATTGCATTGCCCACCCCGTAGATTCAAGCCGTCGTTCAGGAGGGCGGGGACAACCCCGGATATGAGTTGGTCGGCGAGGTTGACGGCGGATCCAATGATAAGCTTCGATATAGGCACCGGGTTTCCTTGATGTGTTTGGTTATCTCCATTCGACGTCGGCGGTGCCAACAGATAATAGTGCTGATTTACCACCACTGGTGCCTGCTGTGACTGTTGTTGCTGGTATGGGTATGGCGGAGGTGGTGATGAGGCTCCGCTCCACCCAGGAGGAGCCGGGAGGTAGCCAGCAGGCTGGGCAGGCTGGAACTCAGGAAATGATGAGTTTGACTCCGTGATGCCTGATGTCTGCGGAGCATGATACTGTGATGGATGGGTTTGGCCTTGGCACGGCCTCGCATCGCCCGGAAGGACGGGAACAGGGAGTGGTCCTCCAGGCCGCGGCGGTAGCTTCTTGGTCTTGCGAGTGAACCAGCCCATTGTGACGATCTTCAAAATTGAGTTTCCAGTGTCTTAGCATAAAGCTGGCTCAAGAGAACAAAAGCCCCGAACATCTCTATCAAGTATCACCGGGGGACAAGCTGTCACAAGATAAGGACAAGGACATATGTGACATCGGCGCCGAGGCGTACACGGGTGCCACGGGTCTCTCGGTCCTCTGCCGTCAGGAATGACGACGACGCTCAACTCAACTCAGCTGAAGCGGAAACACTAGAAAAAGGGCATGACACAGCCCAAGAGGCTTAAACTGGAAACATCCTCGCGGCAGCCTCTTTATTAATAAACATGCTGGGAAGGGAGGAGAAAAGACCAGGGGTTCGTCCTTCAGAAAAGGCAACGAGGGGCGTCACCCAACAACGAGTAACCCTCATGCCGGGCTCGTGCAACTAGCCGCTTTCAAGCCAAAAGAGGCTTGGCAGGCACTGCGCGCCCCTGTAGGGAGGCAGCTATAGGCGGTGATTCGCTGGACTGGCCCTGGCGCTGCCCCAATGGTGTCCTGCGCACGAACACATTCTCCACTCTCCCCGAGGTAGGACGGCCTGGCGAACCACGACGGGAGCCTGAGATAGATGAATGCGATGGTCTTGCATGAGTGTGACTCGGGACTTGTTCCACTGGGGCGTCGATTCCTAGAGGGGGTTTCACCAAAGCCAAAATCTGCCAGACCTGACTGCCTGCAGAAGGCTGTCTCCTAGCTGCTCGAATGATAACCAGTCCCTACCGAGGCAATTTGATGATGGGCCTGCGAGTGGCTGGTGAAGGCATTCAAGCTTTGTCGAGGCCGAGTCAAGATGCCTTGTGCCCCGAGCTCAAGACAACCAACCCTACATGATATGCAGGGCAAGCGACCACTCTTACCGCGCCTACCATGCACGTAGCCGCCCGAGTGCTGGGTGTGGGGGACCAAAGTCAACCTTGTTGTAGGCGGGGACCGTTCCGTGGCCGGCACTACTTTGGCTGCATCATGTCTAAAGACTAAGCCCACGCGGTAGGCTGGGACTTGCCCATCCTGTTCGAGTCTAGCTAAACGCGGTTGTGGTCATGCAAGAACAAAACTTTGTGGAAAACGCGTGAGGTTTCCTGTTCAATCGATGCCTTGTTCGCTCGGCTCTTGGACGTTGGGGTCTGGAAAATAGCCGCAGAAGACGCAGATGTTGTCATTGCGACTCGCATTCTTGAAATCAGTAGAAGGCAGTCTCTGTCTGGATGCAGAACTGCGCAAGATGAGGAACGCCGTCGTACCCTGCGTCTTCACCTAAATGATCAGGCTTAAAGACTCCCAGCCTCTCAAGATGCATGGATCACGGTAACTTATACTTCGCTGACCTTGTGACTAAAGCGCATAGTCCACGCATACGCAGCAACGCGTGGCAAGGCTCAGGACCAGTCGGGATGAGGGCATCAGTGCTATGCGTCAAACAACCCAGGCCGATGTTACCTGGCGGCAATCATCGAATCAGATGGTTTTCAAGAAGTGACTTGCACAATCCGGCATTCAGGCCGTTAGTCCTTCAGGCATGCTCGCTCCTCTGTTTGGTGATTATGTGCTGGACCTCGTCTACGGCATAGGTCTTGCTCCTTGATGTTGAGCCGAAAGCTGGTTCAACAGATGACACACTAAAGTGAGCTCGCTGCAAATACGGTCAGCGATTTGGCAGCAACTGGCCGGGTCGCTGGCTGATCTTGTCGTTGTCTTCTTGCTTCAACCGCACGTGAAGTCTAGCCACGGGGAGGCTCGGCTTCCCAGAACATCTCTAAGTCCATGTCAGTATCTGTGGCGTCTGCGGTACGCCACCATGATTTTGCTCAGCATTTCCACCAAATTTCGCTTTGATGGCCCGGCAATTTCTTCCTGGACCACCAACATCTGGACCAAATATCCGCCATCCCCAGTCAAGACCCCCCTTGGCGTAATCTGTCACCGGATCAATAAGGACGTTCCCCCATGAGACGTCTGCGTGCACAAGCACCTTGCCTTGATTGCCCGGTCGTGTTTTCCTCCCAAAGTAATGATCTTGTCATGGACGTGGAACTCTTTGATGTTCGGGCACAGTCTATGGGTGGTCCTGTTATCCAGCCGATGGCAGTGCCCTGGTCTGCGGGCACAGGCGAGTGAATGCTGTGTATTTTGAAAAGTGAGTCTTCAGCTGACTGGCAGTCCAATTTTGAGTTTGGCTCTCCATCTTGCTCCTGGCAATGCCGACTTAAGCGCCTGGAAGCTACTCCATGACGAGCCAGGCGGCTTCCTCATCCTCGCGTTCACCTAGCTGTAGCTCGACGATGGACGGTGCGGAGACAGAGGTATGATCCTGAACGAACCTCATCGCCTCGACTTTCCTGCCAAGCAGACATGTGGCGCCTACTTTGTGGACCGCCCTGGTGACAAGTGCGACCCGCTCGGGCCGTTCATTCGTGGTGCGCATCAGTGGTGGACGGAGGCCATGGTGGTGGATTTGGTAGCTTGCCAGAGACACAGTGACCAAGCAGCACAAATTTAACAGGCTAATGGGCGATTTCCCCAGGCTGTAGTTGCATCCTCGTGGCGGAGACAATTACGTGCAGATGCTGGAATTGCAGTAGTCCATGGCCAGACAAGGAGGGGGAGATTGTCCTCATACTTCGATCCAATGAGGACTTCGTGGCGCTTTCATGAGGCCCACCAGATCATGTTCTTCGTAATGGTGGTCTTGGGCGCGTACTCGTCACCGAATTCAAATTGTCGAGGAGTGGAAGTGGAGTGTTGACTTGACAGCACGGCGCGCCGTATGCACTGAGCTCGTGAGAGACGCAAACTACAGCCTGATTTGACAAAGATGCTCAGCACTGACAATGGCAGCCATGCTTCACATATCTGTGTACTCAATGTGACAGGCTGAGCGAGGGAAGAAAGAAAAGAAAAGAAGGTGATTGCTCAGGCGAAGATGAGCTGTCAGTCGTCTGAGGAGGTCGGGATGGGGCTCCAAGTAATCTGTACTGTACTGCACTGACCTGGGCAGAGGGCAGTCGAGTCCCCTGCAATCGCAAGGGATCCATGTTAGTGTGGGGCCGTCGCGACCCGTAGGCTCATCCCGAGCGTTGGCTGCATATGACCCAGGGTCTAAGCTTCCCTGGCCTTCTCAAACAGATTCATGCAACTGGAGACCACGTTCGACGACTCCTCTCGCAGTTGGCAGACCAAATACCACCGATTTTTTTTGAGCACGTCGAAGCATCGGCATGCCTCTAGGGACGACATGGACTTCGTAGGTCACCGCGACGTCCCGATGTGGAGGACTGTGCTTGCGCTGACACCCGCCGCCAGTGGTCGCGACTGATTGCGAATACCCCCTTAGCCGAGAGCTCGCGACGAGAATCCGCGAAGGACCCCGTTAGACGCCTACGGCGCTTCGAGAAGGAATACAGCCGTCTTCTGGTGCGTGTAGCTGCACATCCGTCGTCTCTCCCACAGAAACCCTCACTTCTGACCTGTGCCCACCTGAACAGCAAGCATGGCGCCACTCCTCCAACCTCGCCAATGACTATGAAGCCGCCGAGGAGGTCGAGATCCGCCTGCAAGACCTCACAGATATTCTTAGCGACGAGACCCGAAGGCCCCTCCCGCACCCGTGCATTGCCTTCTCCGCCAACAAGCAGCTCTACATACCCATCGCAAAAATAGCCACCACATCGTACAATGAGTGGATCATCAAGGAGGCGGTGCTCTTCTTCGCAACCCTCGTCGAGAGCGAGGAGGAGGCTTTTGTCGAGAGCGAAGCATTCGCTGCCAGTCTGACAAATCTCCTGGTCAAGATCACAGGCGCCAACAGCATCAGGCTGGGCTCAGACACCGAGGCACGCGTGGTCGAACTGGCCTTCAACATTACCACCAAGATCCGGCTGGAACCAAACATTTTGTCCTCATGGTTCAAGCTACACCGCGACAGGCAGCAGGACGACAGAAGCCATGACACCAGGGACAAATTCGAAGGGAGGACACAGAAACAGGACTTTCCCCTTTTCTACCTGCTGGTCGATTACATTCATCATGAGGGCAAGGTGGGTGACTTCGCAAGGACTGGCTTGCTCTACATCATCGAGGCTGCCTCGAACTCGGTCGAACTCGAGCAATGGATTGTAGAGAGCGATCTGTCAACGCTTATGGCCACAGGCCTCGGGGCGCTGTACAGCCAATTGAGCGGAAAGCTGGTCATAGACTACCCATCTCATGATCTCCCACCTATTCTCGCCCTGTCGGATTATCAGCCCCCTGTGGCTACCCAGGAGGTCATGCCATCAACAGATCCTGGATTTCAAGCACACCTGGAGACGTTCCTATCACACCTCGTATTTTGGCAGGACGTGCTCAACCATTGCAAATCTATCGAAGTCAAGTCGACACTGCTAGAGCACTTCCAGATAATCTTCCTCCAACAATTGCTGTAGGTCGGGCCCTTACTGGAAATGCCCAAAACCATGCTGATCTCCTACAGATACCCGTCGCTTCTAGAGTCCTCTGACCTCGACGGAGGCTCGTCAGTGGCCGTCTTGACTTATCTCCGTCAAATACTCGAGGCCTTGGACCACCCCGACATGATCAATCTCATTCTTCACTACCTGCTTGGCCTGCCGGATATCGTGACAACATCCCCAGAAGCTACTTCCAACTCTGTCAGTAAGGCTAGAAAAAGGAAGTCAATGGATCTGGCCACAATGATGGCCGCCAAAGCCGATGATACTCTTGACCCTCTCTTATACACCCTCGTCGATCTGATTTTGGCCTGCCTGCGGTCACCTAGTCACCAGACAATTCACGTTACACTTCAACTTGTCTCAGCGATTCTGAAAAGGCATCATCGATACGCTGTAACAACACTGATACAGACCGAGAATCTCTATGGGGATATATCACACCGCACAGTTGGGGCACAGCAACAGGAAATGGAATTCCTGATGTCCCTTGCCGGAGTGATCGGAGGCCAAGATAACTTTGACGAGGTGTACGAGAACATTTTGAAGGACACGACATCACGACTGGAGTGCCACCCATGTTCGTTGAAGCTTACTGTCCCAAAAATTAACGTCAACAACCACAAACTACCCTCTGCTCCGGACTCCCTACCAGGCGCTCCTCGAGATGTTCGGCCACATACTATACGACCCGACGACCCGTTGTTGACAATTCTGCTTGATCATCTGGAGCTCTTCTTCCTCAACCCTGTTGAGACGAATCTCGGTATCACAGAGACACTATTTGACTTGGCTGTATGTGGCTTCATGAATCTTGAGGGCTGGCTACTACGCCATCCAGAGAACTATATCTACGACGCAGACGATGCTTATCAGCCTCTCTCACCAAGAGAGGAAGAGGGCGAGGACACTCTTGGTCTGGACTTTGACAAGATGCTTGCTGATGATCCTGAAATTTTCGACAAAATCAACAAGTGTCGTCGCAGGCCAACGTGGTCCTCGTCCAATTTACCACGACTCTTGAACATATTGCAGTTGCTTTCGGACGAGGTTGCCACATACCGCGAGACCATCCCTCGCTTCCACGATCTTCTTCAACAACGACGCGAATCCTTCCAGATTGCCGACTCTGCTTCTACTCCCATGCCCAGACGTATTCAGCCACCCTCTAGCACACCTGGGTCAGGCACACCGGTGTGGGCTCCATCGAGTATGAACACATCTAGAAGTGGTTCTCCTCAACGGGCAGGCGGGCTCGAAGGCTTCGCGCAGCGTATTCTAAAGGATCTCAATGATCTTGGATCACCCAGCCGATCCAATAGCCCACGTGGGCCACACCTGGCTGTGCCAGGCGGACCACCCCTATCAGGCGGCTTTGGCATAGGGACTCCATCATCCGTCAATAAGGGCCCACCGGTTCCGCCCAAGGACAATTACAAATACGAAACGCCGTCCAAGGGCGGAGGTGGTCTCAACCGATCGTTCTCCCCGGCCGCCGGTCCAAGGACTGACCAAGACCCCGTCAAGGCGAGCCAAGCTGCTGCCTTCCAGGCTGTGGACCAGCAGATCTTGGCGAGGAAGGTCGGCCTCCCCGACAAGACCAAAGTGAACCCTATACCGCTTAAGCTGGGAGGAAAGATCGAGGACGAGACACCTCCGACGCCGCCGGCGAAGGACGATGCGCCTGGTGGAGATGGGCAGAGTGAGAGCTCACCGGCGGCAGAGGGCGACAGAGATGACGCGCGGAGCAGTGTCGCTAATGCGGACGCGACTACGCCGCCTGAGGAGAAGAAGGTTTCCGTCTCGCACGTGCTTACCAACATCATCGTCCTGCAGTCGTTCCTGTTCGAACTGGCGGCTCTGGTGCAAGTGAGGGCTGGTATCTTCGACGACGAGGTGCGGTTCGCGTAGATGGGGAGGAAGCGTGGAAGGAAATGACGTCTCACCACGGCCACCTTGTTTTTCTGTTGCTTCTTTCTTGTTCATTTGGTCATAGACAGGACACGCCAACGAGCTGTCATCTTTTCAAAAATACCCTCGCTTCATTCCTGTTATTTCTCTGCCCTGCATTGCTTGATCCTAGATACAGAATAGGTGCGCCGCATCGTTGCCTATTTTTCCCCCGGAGCGTGGCAAGCATTGTCTCGGTGTTGGTGTTTTGGTTGGCAGGTTCCGGTGTCGTGACGGCTGGATCGTTTTCCGGTTCCTGTTTTGCAAAGACGGTGGTGTGGTCACGTCTGAAGGCGATGGGCAGGATAGACTGGCTAGAATCCAGCATTTTTATTTCCGTGACAGTATTATGACATTGTCTCCTCGAAGTTGGCCTGTGATTGAGAGGAGTGATTCTGAGAATGCTTGTTAGCGTGACTTGTGAGATTGGCCTTGAGTCCACGGGTGTGAAGGGAGAAACGAGTAGCCCTTTGATGACGATACTTCTAATGATTCTCTATCCGTGAATTTCTTCCGTGTATGTGCCAAAACTGAATATCGTCATTGCACGGACGAGCGCTCGGTTGACCAAGCCGTGCAGCGGTGAGCTAATGAGAGACAGACACATGCAGGCTTGTGAAATCGTTCCTAAGGCCATCACGAGAGGCAACATTTTCATTGTATTTGTACTTTTCGCATTTCGCCCAACCAGAATAGATGAGTCTGTGGAGAGATGGAACTTGAGAGCAAGGCTGTCTCGTGACCTCAGATTCCACCATTTGAAGGTCATCTCGAGCGACAGCTCGCTTCTAGAACACATTCACTTGGGCAGAGAAGCCCCTGAGCCTCGGACACTTCAGTACTGACGCCGGAGTAAGGGTGAGAATCGCGATGAAATCGTGTCGAAAAAATAGAGACTTGAAGATATGGTGCTATACCAGCTGAACCGTCTCAACTTGTGCGATACTCTGTACTTCCCGAATGTCACCACCAGGCTCCTTCAACGGAGAAAATGTGCCGACACGATAAAACTCTCCGTCGTTCCCAGTTGGACAAAGAATGAGACCCATGCCCTTCCTGGAATTCCTGGAAAAGAACCACATTCTCGAAAGGCCCTTTGCTGGATCCCCTTGGTCGTCGTCCGATTGGCTGTGACTGTCCTCACTGCTATCGTCTTTGAGTGCTGATGCTTCCTCATAGCTGATCTGCTCTTGCGTGCCTTTATTCTCCGAGTCCATTTCGTTGCTGTTCCCCTGGCTATCAATGCTCTCACACCTCTTCCTCTTTTTTCCTGGAATTGCTGCTCCGCTGTGCTCCTCCGCTCTGCTGCACTCCTCTTCACTGTCCGCATTTGCTCCGACATTTTCGTATTCGCAACTAAGCATTAGCAATAATTTGAACTGTCCAAAGTTTCCTTCGCAGACGCATCTATCTTGCTCGTCATGAGGCCTAGATTTCCAATCGAAACGAAGACCCGCGAAGCGACGACCAAACACCGTCAAGATATGGGTGGCTGTGAAATTTGGGGACTCCGGCCACTTCGAAACGCTTACGTCTCTGTGGCCCATATCGAGGGTGTACCCTCGTAGCCAGAGACGGCAATCCTTCAATGCTCCAAACGGATTGTCACCAGCCAGGAGCACCTGCTCACCGACGACATGTATCTGAGACCGAATATCGTCCCACTCAACATTAGGTCCAGAAACGTTATAGGGAGGACTGTAAGTGAGCCCATTGTTCAACCTGTTCCACGAAGGAGCTATGAAAGGTGTAGGTCGTGGCCTTAGAAGAAAGTTGAGCGGGGGCGGTTCATCATGGATGTGTGGTCTTTGTTGGACCCATAGAAGACTTCGATATAGGTTCCTTCTCCAGTGTCCTGCGCAGTAGTCATCCTTCAGCCGGTCACGAAAAAGCCGGGCCAGGCCAGAGAGGGCTGGTAATACGTCTGTGGCGTGGCTGAAAGAGACGGTTTCGAAGGTGCTGTAATTACTGATGATCCAATCCCAGGTCTCATGCATAACCCTGAGATCTCTCTCGATGTCTGATTTGCCGATACGTATATCGAATGGGTAGGGAAATGTATCTTGACCGCGTCGTTGGTGACTTGCCCCACACAAGAAATGTAGATCGCGCGCTCCGAACACCAGCCTCCGATTGGACAAGACCTTTTCTTGGAATACCCACCCTCTATGGCCCCACGAGCTGCTGAAGAGGTCACTGAAGAGAAAGCCGGAAGTCTCTAGTTTTATGAAAGAGTCCGTAAGACCCTTGCACTGAACATTGAAAGAGCCTGTCTTGTAGGGCATTTGGCAGGATTGAAATGGGAGGCGGACGATTTGACCAAATTGGCGTAAGAAGCCCTCGTTGCAAGAACGCGAATTCGCGGCGCAAAGGGTGACTTGGGCGGAGCCGTAAATATTGTGCATTTCAGCACACTGCCGCTCCCAGTCGGGTCCATCGTCTTGCAGGATGCAAAGGGCGTCAACCCAGAGGAATGGAATGCCCAGGGCACGAGTGACTTGGACAGCGTCCTGCACCGCTTTAGGCAAATCAGCTTCACTGATACCGGTTTGTCGGTCGAGTAGTGTTGCGGAAGTCGTCTTGAGCTGGCCTTCTCCCGAACCCCAGCAGTAGCTCAGAGCGGCGTATTTGAAACCCGAGGCACAATTTGATGACAGATTATTTTCTCTCAATATGAGGCGAGGTAATCCAGCCCTTACATCGATGAGTCGTTCAGGAACGTAGCCGCGGTTGAAAATTTTGTGGCCGTGGCTTTCCTCACAGCTCTCAAGTGTCTGCTTCATCCACTGGACGCTTTCTGCGTCGCAATACTCTTGGTTGGAGCGGTTCCTAAGGCGCAACCACTGAGAAACTGCATCCGAGTCTAATAGTGGTCAGCGTACACCAGGATTTCGGTGCAGAGTAGTGAATAGACTGTCATAGACACTCACCGCGTGCGGATTCCACGTGGCAAATTATGTCATGGTAGCTTGCATCTCCACTCTTAGCACAGTACAATTCCACCTCGATTTGCATAGTATCGAGACCGTTGAGGCATTGATACCCCCGATGGTAATCGCCATTTACATCCAGCATTCCCCAGGTATATGATATTCTAGTTGACATTTCCAATCCTGACATACTGTCGATGTCTTGGCGTTGCGAAACTGAGGTTATGATAACATCATACAGAAATTTACAGAAGTCGCAACCATCTTCAGATGATTGCCTGAGTTTAGGTAGTTCAGGAAACGAATCCGTGAATTCGAATATTGTGTCAATAAAACCTCCAGAGCCGTATCGTCTACTCGCAGGTAATTGCTGTTGGTCGAGTTCCAGATGCGAACCTAATTGGTTGAGCTGTGATATGTCGTCCCGGAACTGTGCCTTCTCACAAGATGAACACAGCCTTGCAACTTCGATGGGAGACTCAGACGATGAAGAGCCCATGATCTCACTAGATCGAGGGGAAATAGGTGATTCGTTGCGTAGCTGTCAGAGGTCCGACAAGAACAACCCAGGTTGGCCCTTAAGGAATAAATACGGTGAAAATGGCCCGGGAATCAAAAGAGATGGAAGAGTCACGGAGACAGTGAAAGAAGAGAATGATCGAGTGAAGCCTCAGTCAGCAGTGAGGGGGACCGCAGTGCTTTTGTCACCAATTGGCACAATTTGTCCCACCACACAACACACCCTTTGCATACAGATAAGCTATGCCTCATACGGCCACTTGCTGAATCTCAACCCTGAATCTCGTTCCCATGCGTTGTGAGCGTCGAACTCTTTTACATCTATGAACTTAGGTGCTTCCATACTGCATTGCACATGCCCGTCGCCTCCACCACCCCGAGCAGTGTTAGAACGCATTGTTCCACAATGCTACCTGTATTCTCTAATTTTTCGTCTTCTGAATGGTGAATTAACAACAATGTCATCATTGAACTAGGGATTTGGGGCCTGCAGAACCTCTGGCCGCCGAGAACGGAAAGGAAGAGCTCCCCCATGCAAGAAAATGACCCTTGCCCATGAGGTAGTAGGCCACGAACTCGGCAAAGTCTTTGGTGTTCGAAGCTACCACTGCATCCGGTGAGATCTTAGCCCTCGAGGTAGACATTGAAAACCAGAGCTCTGTTGAAGATAAGCTCGGGTCTGCACCGCACCGAGGCCGACTTGATGCGATGCGCTGCAATGCATGGCATGCTCGTCTTCGCTGAGGGGTGATGGGTATTGGCGTTACAGCAAATTCTACAACCTGACTCAGAGGAAACAGTCAAGTTCACCAGCTCAGTAGAGCAGAAAGAGTGGTAAGAGAGACTGGGAATCGTGTACTGTATCAATTAGGACTTCAGGAGGCGAAGCTTATGCGCCAGGCTTCATATGTCAAAAAGTCACACAAGGGGGTAACATAAATTTCAAACAAGGATGATTCAAGACTCAAATACTTTTAAGAAGGTATTTGATTAATTATATCGTGGTGTGGCATCTAAATTTGAGTGAACAGCATTGGTTACTGCTCGACTCCGAACGCTGTGTGGTTGTCGAAAGCGATCTTCATCAGATTCCCCGCGGGTGCCAGACCTTGGGGCTCTCCGGATTTGATGGATCATACCATAGGACATGGAATAGTTCCGCAGCATTGTTGTGAGGGTATCCATCACAAGCCCAAGGCCAGCGTCACGCAACTCTTTATTCCTTCGACAACCTCTGTACGCCAAAGCCTAAAGTACGTCATGTCTCATTTATCCACCCGGCCGAGTCACAGATGACTTGATTTTGAAATTGGAATTCACCCGCCGATGAGTTTTGGGTTGTGAAGCCCCAGCACCGGCCCGGATACTGGGTGTCAAAGCTGTTCCACCAACATACTGTGTTGCTGGTTCAACGTAATATCGATGTCAGCGGAATGCCGCGAAGGTGCGAAAGAGGAAACAAGGGGGGAATGACAGAAAACAACGTACCAGGGAGAGTCACCCGCAGCAATCTCCGAAGCGTTGTTGTGGTTATACAGGGCGCACTTATTGATACACGTGTTTAAGTCATTTGTGTCTTGGCTCACGAGATTGTTGCCGTCGTCGAGGATGGACAGAAGGACTGTATTGCAGAATTTCCGAAAAATGTATGTCTCTGAGCCGAGGGTGATGTCGTGTAGTGTGTTATCTGATGAGGGACAGTCGCGATATATTGTCGAAGATGGCCCTACTAAGCTGGTTGTCGTGACAGAGGTCGACTGTACATTTGTTGATGTAGGTGCATCAGCTGAGATTAAGGATGAAGTAGTTGAAACTGCCGCATTCGAAGTCGTAGACACGGAAGAGGTTGAGGAGGAGGGGGCGCTCTCGACGGACTGGGATCGATTTGCTAGCGTGACGCCGACGCCAATACCGATTGCTGCGCCCACTATCGCGATGGTAAAAATCGACAGCACAATCCAGAACAGTCGTGATGTGAGGCCGCAGACATGTTTCCTGGTGACTGCTTCTGGAGGGCCCACTCCTGAATGATGCTCGTCAGGATATTCCCCTCCAGGTGGTCCTTCGTCAGGATGTGGCTCTTCAACATCTTGCACTCTTGCATAATAGACTTCTGGTTGATGCGGCCATTGGTTGGGTTTGATGTCCACTGTGCCGGCACCGCTGATGTGGACGGGCTCCGGGAGCTGATCAGCAAAGAGGCCCCGGTCTGGGACCGCTTCGGGGGCAGAATCCCAGTAGTCCGCTCTCGAATTCATAACTGGTCTAATTCGCCCGAAGGCTTCGGCAAAGCTGTCGGCAGTCTCAGCGGTGTAGGGCTCTTGGAGTGATTCGACTGGGAAGGAGGTGTGGTCTTCGGAAGAGCGCTCGGTGCCAATGAAGTTTCTCTCTAGGGCTGTGTAGCTGAAAATACTTGGCAGAATGCACGAGGCAGCGACAGATGAGACTAATAGACGAGTGAAGTGACGATGTCACTGCAAAGCAAGGCAGAGGTTCAGGTCACCTTGAGAACCTCTATGTACACTGTAGGACTAGAGAGTCCTTGGTCTTTTCGCGGATGCTCGCCATACTTTATGATGGAAGTACTGAGGGGATTGAAATGCAAAGAGGCACAAGTGGATAACATTTTGTGGTATTTTAGGCCAGAATATTGTCCAAGATACCGCGGCTACGCGAGGCTCCATTTCAATCTGCACCCATTTTCAGATATGCATGTTGGTAACTCGAAACTTGATATCAAACCAATGACCATCATTCCTGCTCTTAACCGCTGCGCTAAGGAAGCGGATGCAGCAAAAACCGATCCTCCCTACCCACACTGCAGCCAACAAGTGACCCTGATCCCACAGCGGAGACAGCACCAACGAACCGGACACTCCCCCCAGACCCGACAGAATGGTTCAATATTTCTGTCTCCAGTCAGTGGTCGACCACCAACAGCGCATCACCAAATTTGACATTCGCTGGATCCGCATACAATGTCACCAACGACTCATGCAACATGGGATGCCTCGGGCAATACCTCAGTCCGGTTAGCTGGAGCCCTTCCTTTACTTCTTGTAGCGGCTGGGTCAAATGTGTGTCCCCTATTCGAGCGCTGATCACGTCTTGTTTAATAACCGCCTGCGGTTGGCGCTGGCCCTCCACGCATTTTTAGCAACAGCTGAAAGCGAAAGGTTATCTATCATTTAACTCTCATCGCTGTCTCTGGCTCACTGATGAGGATATATCACTTTTTTCTACAGCTCTCCAAATCTGCTAGCTTTTTGCGTAATCGGCTTCGGCCACATTGTGTTTTTCTTCTTTCCAACTGTTTATTCGTCTCTCCGCTGTCTGCTCAGCTTCCCGACTGTTCCTCCCACAACTCAACCACGAAGTCACCAATAGCTCGATCCATCCTCTCAGCTTACCGCCGCGGCGGTCTACGGCGCGGTTGGAAGCCGGTCTCGTTAGCCTCGTCTGTGTGGCTGTCACGAGGCTGCCTACGGGTTTTAGGCCAAGTGCCAGGGTTTTAGGTCAAGTGCCAAAGACAACTATTTCAATCCTCCCGTTATCGGCATTGTATGTTATTAGACACTGGGTCACGAAGTGTTTACCATCGTAGGAAGGGACCGCCTACGGCTCGATAATAAGCGTGTGTATATGGATGAAAGACGAAACCACTTTTTGCGTAGTCAAACGCGGCGAGAGAACTGCTCGCAATGAGTATAAGTCTTACCGGCGCAAAGCGCTTCAAGCACAGCCTCATCCTCTCCTCAGGCTGCCTAGGTCTCATCGTGCTGTACTACCTTCACTGGACAGGCGATTTGCCGAGCTATTCCTTGGGAGCCCAGTACAGTTTACCGACTTCGAAACCACCGGAGGCAGAAGACGAAGTCGACCTGGAGACACAGAGACTTGATCTCGAGTCACAGGACCACGAGACATCCAGTTCCGCAGCCCCGACACTGCCGCCTGAGTACTCGACGTTGACCGAGGGCCAACAGAACTGCGAGCTATTCTTCACCACATCGTATCTTGAGCAAATCGCCACACATCAACAGCCATACTGCGACGCGCAGTCCCCGAGTGCTTTTCAATGTTTTACAGCACCGCGGCTCGTGGTACCAGCCACGGCATCGTGGGGAGAGACCGACCCTCTCTGCATTGCCCAGGGGGTGTCTTTTGAGCCGGCGCAAGCTGAGGACGCTCAAGCCTCCCAAGCGAGTAGGTCCTCCTCCAGCACCGATTCTCAGATGAGACTGACTAATGCTCAACAACTAGACGAGTTTAATATACAATGCAAGCTGAGGGACATAGCCGGGGAGAGAACCAGCTCCGAGGAGGCCGCCAAGGAGCTCGAGGGCTTCCGCGACCGTCCCAGTGACTGGGGTTGGTATTGGGGAGACACAGGCGTCGGCGCCTCACTAAATACATGGCAATTTTCGGATGACCACAACTCTACCGGTTGCACAAAAGAAAACGGCAACAACGACTGGATAATGCTCATGCGGCGGGACGGTACCGACACGCACAATCTCTGGCACAAGCTGATGGAGATCCTGCAGGCACGCCACAGCTTCGACGCGCTGCGCATCGCTATCAACCCTGCCACTGGGGCGCCATGGCTGTCAGAGGAAGACGCCGCGAATGTCCAGCTCGTCTTCGACGATGACCGAGAGGAGCTGCTTGAGCCACTCTGGGAGATCGTCACCGGCAAGAAGCCCATTCGCAAGAGCTCGTTACAGGCCACTTGCTTTGGCAATGTGATCCTGCCACTCCCAGGCTGTGGAAGCCCCTTCTGGTCGACCCAGCTTGACACCGGCTACCAAGAGGGTTGCCCATACCAGACGTTACTGACGACATTTGTGAACCGGGTGTTTGGGTTCTACGGTGTTGTACCTCGGCCAGTTACAGAGATCCGCACGCATCCAACAATCACAATAGTGCAGCGGAAGAAGAACAGAAAATTCATGTCCTTGGATCGATGGATACCAGTTCTGGAAGAGCGCTACCCGCATTCCCCCATCCAGGTGGTTGATTTCGCCGACATCTCCATCGAAGAACAAATCCGTCTCGCCCAGTCCTCGGACATAATCGTAGGACATCACGGTGCGGCACTGACGCATATCATGTTCATGTCGCCCGGATCCACCGCGGTCGAGATACTACCGCGGTATCATGACCAGCACGGATTCCGCGCCACGGCCGCCATTCGTGGGGTCCAGTACATTACGGGCAGAGGCATGTACGAGGAGGAATACGAGAATGCGGTGCACGGGACACCGCTGCCACAAGACTGGCCGCCTCCCCCTCCGCAGGCGTTTAGTAATCATTTTCAGCAGCAGGAGTGGGTCTATTTGACGGACGATGATTTCTTGGGTTTGGTCGATGCTGCGGTCAGGACTCAGCTGAACCGGCTTGGTAGTGGCGACATGGATGAGACTGCCAGTGCTATAGGACACTCATAGCAGATAATCAAGTGTAAATTATGCGCACCTAGGTAATTAGTTTGGGCTACTTGTATCGACGGTCTACGGTGCGGTTGGAAGCCGGTTTCGTTAGCCTTGTCTGTGCGTTTATTGCGAGGCTGTTTATGGTTTTTAGGCTAGGTGCCTTAATTATATTTCAAACTGACTATTATCGGCATTGTATATTATGGAAGTCTGGATTACAAAGTGTTTACCACTCTGTGAAGGGACCGCTTATAGCTTGATAATAAGAGTGTGTATACGGATTAAAGACGTGGCCACTTAAATTATGGTTACACGTCACGCTGGTGCTAGCTGAGGCTCCCTAGTTCGTCTTTGACTTTGCGAATCAGATGAAGGAAATATTGGTGTTCATTGGAGGCCACCACTAGCTGCGGACTCACAACATTGAAGCTTTGGTGTGACCGAGAAGTATCATGCCTGACTCGGCCAGAAACCGCGGATGTCCCGCCAGCTTTTAGGAACGTCTGATAATAAAAGTCTGCAAGTGATCTAACAAGTTGGCAGACCCATTGAAGCCAGACCTTCTGAGAACAGGAATTATTTATAATCCGCGTCAGTCGAGAGGCCGAAAATGCCCTCCACAGCTAATAGAGTCGTGCCGATAAGATTTTCTGTAAACTTCCCTAGCTGAATACTTACATTTACAACAATGAGGCGCATAAAAAAGCACGTAGCATTATCCCCTCCCACTGTCTCGGACATTCGAATCGTGCTCTCCTACAGAAAGCGAAAGTACCCCACTAGGCGTCGTTCCGTGGATGAAATTTGACCAGCAACGCGGGCTTCTTCCACAGGCCAAATGATACGCACGCGTGGTTCCAGTCCTCGATCTCTCGGGATATCAATTCCAGGTCATAAGCAAAGATGACCTTGGCGAGGGTGATTCGAAGCTCAAGATATGCCAAGTTGACTCCTAAGCAGGCCCGTGGACCACTAGAAGAAGGGGACTCTTTAGCTAAGGCCAAATTTAAGGGGGGGGGGGTATATGTGTAGATGTCACAGCATATCTACGTACCTGGAAAAGGGCTGGAAGGCTCTCTTGTCATCTCCTAGTCCCTGCCCAATCCACCTTTCTGGTCGGAAGACTTCCGGGTCTACCCAATAACGAGGATCTCTGGACAGAGGGTAGTTCTCAACAGAGACGATACAGCCCGCAGGAACATACCGACCATCGATCATGGCACCTGGCGAGACGCGAGGCAGACCGGCGGCAACCGGGGGAAACATTCTGAGGCCTTCTTCAATGACTCCGTGCAGATATTCGCACCTGGCTGTCGCGTCGCCCGTGATTTCATCCACTGACCGGAAGGAACTCCGAATTTCTTTGGTCAGTTTCGCGAGGCAGTCCTGATTCTTGAGCAAGTGCCAGCTAGGGAAGTTGCCGTTGTTTCCGAACCGGCAGCGAGGAGCACCCGCGCGTTTCCTATCAGGTACTCTTCGCTGATCTCCTTCCTCTTGATAAGATGCCCAAAGAAGTCTTGCCGTGTCAAGGAGTCTCCCATCTCCATTCGCTTTCTGGCCTTCTCTGTCGACAGAGTCAGGTGCTCCACGGACTTACTTTTGAACTCTCCAATCCTCTTGGCACCTAAAATGAAACCGATGAAGACCTTTAGCCACGGCTGACGCTTGAATCTCACAGGGAGGCCTTCCCATATCAATGAGTCCAGGACCAGGTCCACCCAGTGGTTCGAGCCTCCTTGCAGGGCGTCAAATGACTCCCCAAAGGAGAGGTCCCCTGGAGAAGATATTTAGTAAATGCTATCTCGGACTTGAAAAAAGTCTGCTCAGTTCAAGCTCACCAATGACGTCGAAAGTAAGCCAGTTGTACGCCTCAGTAGCGTTGACGGGCTTGAGCCCCCCCGCGCCGAACTTGTCAAGCTGCTTTACGAACAGGTTGACGTACTGGTGTACCACATCCTCCTGGTCTCGCAGGGCTCGAGCACTGAAGGCATGCGAAAGAGCCTTTCTCTGTGATGCGTGCACGGCAGGATCCCTCTCAGAGGAGATGCGGGGCTCTTCGGTGTCGTACGCGTCTGACTTCAGAAACCTTTCCTTTCCAGTTGTCATGTGCCCATAGATGTCACGGTAAGCCTGGACTGATGCGAACGACAGCTCGTTGGGCGCGAATCGCAGGACATCGCCTGAGGTCTACGAATTAGACATGCCTTCGATCATGAATAAGCAGAGAGTACTGAGATGGGATAACGCACCATACTTGCGGTGCAGCTCCTGCATGTCGAAAACATGGGTCCCGGACATCACCAATTTCCATTTCCATATCTACAGCGATGTTGTCAGCACGAGCTGTCATGTGTACACGGTCATGGCAGAGAATACTGGCCTCAGTCACGCGAGCAGCCAACGGCCCTGGAAACTTGGCAAGAGGATGGAAGAAGAGCAAATAAATGCATCGCGCGGCGCATAGCAATACAGACTGTACATTGATTCAGCAACTCTGAGAGCACGCAAATCGGACCGGTCTAACTCACAGCGCCGAGCGCGAGCCAGACGATATTTGTTGTGCTGAGCAACTGGAGATGGTGCAGTTGAAACATTTTGGCAGACTGGTACAATGTAAAGGACAGCACGCAAGCTGCTCAGCTTCTTGACAGTGACTTTGATGGTTCCTATATGGATTCGAATTCGGTCGTACTCGTACCTCGTACTCGTAATGGAGACGTGGCGATGCTCAAAGGCAACACATTGCCATGAACCTACAGAAGCACATGTGCAAGTCTCCGCATGGCCCAGAATCCATCCTGATTGATCCATCCAAACACGCGTCCCCACCTCTGGGGTTCAACAAGGTTGCAGAACCCAAAGCGAACACGGTTTCAGGCCAGCATTGAGGTATTAGAGTTGCCAATTTCGAACATTGACTGCGGGTTGCCGCGGGGAAACCGGCACATGCGGTCGTTCATTGGATCGGTGTGCGGGCTATTGATCAGTTTGTGCATGATTTATTCACCGATATACGGATCCCTTTCAAGCCGCTTCACTGCCTTCGGAATGTTATGTCATTGTTTTCCTTTGAACGTGATACAGACTGAGTGCGACTGTGCCCTCTGTGTGCTCTTTAGTGGTAGTCAATGTTGGCCTTGCACGCGTCGGTTTGTGAATGACGCGGGTTTCTTTAGAGGTGAACGCATTTGCGTTGCATAGATAATGATTAGCCCGGGGGTTTCTGACCATAAACAAAAATGCTGCAAATTGCGTTAGCCAGGTTACACACGGCAGAGACAGGGACAGTGGACCCTACATTTCCGCAGAGCCGTCGACGCTGTTGTCTCGAAGCTCTTGCCGCACTTGCGCCAGGAGAACCTGGATTTCTTCTCGGGACCATCCGAGGTGAGATAGAGGCCGGAGGGCAAGAGCCTCGACGACCATGAGGAAGTTCTGTTTCATCAGAATTCCAAGGTTCCGATGATGGCGCCCCTTGGCCCAGGTCCCAAGTGGCCATATGAATTTTTCCTCAACAACATTCACAAATCCTCTTTCCGTCATTAGGTTCCTCATCTCTCGAAAGCCGGTGACGTCGATGCCCTGGCTCTGCACGCCCTCCACTATCAAATCGCAGTATCTCTTGATCGCACTCCTGTTCGAGGCTTCGCCGTGGAACACCGGCCTGTGGTTGAACTCCTGCATCTCGAGCCACCCCCCAGGCTCCAATGCTCGATACGCCTCGTTGACGAGCGTCCTATAGTTCCGCCAGCAGAGCACCGATGCCCGGGCGTGGATGAGGTCGAAGTGGCCCCGGAAGTTCCACTGGTCCTCGGCGTCGTCGACTTCGAACCTTTTGTTGTTGCTCATCCATCAGAAAGGGTAGATTATATAATTCCGGCGGCTCGCACTGTACGTACCGGCAGTTTACGGGAACGTATTGCGGTTGTATTGGGCTTAGATCCGTGCCCAACACGTCGCACATCGGAAAAGCATCGGCAAAGTCAATCGCCCAATTTCCTGTTCCTGTCATCAGGTCCAGGCACCGCCTCGGGTTCTCGCGTATTGGAGAAAGAAACAGTTTTCCGTGTACTGTTTCCAGGTACAAGAGATGCTGCAGGTCCATCCTCTCTTGTTCTCTGATATCGTTTGGTAGTAGGTATTCTAGAAGATTTTTCAATCAGCATTTATTTGCAATTTGGCATAATGAAATCATACTTGAAGCTTTGTAGCTGTGGTATGTCCTGCCGTTTTCCTCAATAAACGAAAAGAACTCGTCGGGCGCTGTCATCGTTGATAGAATATCGGTGCCAAGGGCCGAGTCGGCCACGCTCTCCGCGTCAACATCATCCTGTCCATCATCCTGTCCTGCATTATGCGCCTCCGGAGCCGTTGAACCCTCGGCCAAGACCTCCGAGTCTCGGCCCGAGCTTCCTGTTGTCTCTGTTCCTCTTGGTGACGGCGCCTCGGAATCTCCGGGTGGGTGGTCGCTCATCGTCAGCATGAGGGGAAAAAGCCTGGAAGGCTACATCGATGGACAAATCGACGTTGCAGCCCCCCTTTAAGCTCTAGTAAGCTTGAGGCTTGCAGGTGACTCGGGTGTTACGACTTGACTGGCTGAGTTGATGCGCGGTGAGCCTTTGCCAACGTGGGAACCAAACGATATACATAGCAAGAAATCCTCAAGTGGGCCCGCCCCTTTCTGGGCTCTAATTGGCTTGGACAGGGAACAGATATCCGTTGGTTCTCCGCTCTCAACGATATCCGACGGATTAGTAAAGATGCGAACGCAAGCAAAGCTGTGTGATGCTGCAATGTCATAAAGTCCTTGGCGCATCGACAGACAGACACGTGGTGTTCAACATTGGTAGTGGAGATCTGCAATAAAGCATCCATCTACTGGAAAGTAGTTTGAGGCTTGGACGGTTGACGGGCGCCGGTGTCGAAAAGTTATATCCGGAAGTGAAACCCGTTGACTCGCGGGCGTGCCCAGGTGGTCCACTCCTGGCAATACGGCGGGCCATCACGGCCCTGCCGGATCCGGGTTCTGGCACAGAAGCTGCGCTGCAAGATACGTTGGTTCTGCATGGCCATAATGAACAGGCGAGATCAGTACATAGACCGGATTCTTCCAACCCTGACTGCTAGTTTCGATTTTAGAACCTGAGTCGCTTCCGACCCGCTTCACCTGGAAGAAGATGGAAGGAAGATGTTTTGATGTAATATTAAACGCTGCTAATATCTGTCTTCCACAGTCGGAAACTCTAAGCTCTAAGAAAAGCAGGTTAAGGCCTTGGGTATAGTACACGTGATATCCAAGAGAGATTGACCGCAATGCGCCGATGAAACAGCATTGGAGCAAATCCAACCAATCACCAGATCCAACCACGAGATGTCAAGATGTACGACTCGCGTAGAGCGACTGTCAAGATCGGTCGCCGCTAGGAGGGCTGCCATCCACAACCCAGAACAACAATCCCAGACATGCAGACTCCCAGGGTCAAGAAAGAAACCTGCCAATAACTCATCCGAACGATTGCTGCCGCTGACTGAGAGCCCGGAGCGGTCGCCGTTCCATTCGTGCCGTTCGAAGACGCCGATGAGTTGACAGCCGAAAGCGTGGTCGTGACCTCAACGCGGGGGAAGAAACTCTTAGTATCAGGAGGCCTGGCGGAGGGTGTTACTCACCAGGGGCTTCAGCCCGCCTTCGATGAACTCTGGTGACCTCCAGTCCGACCAGTCATGGTTCAGCAGGCCCCAGGTCTCATCGTAGTCCTGTTTTCCCTGCCTGACGTAGTAGCTGCCCGATATCACCCATATCATCCATCCCTGGCCGGGCACCTGGTCCTTGAGGAACGCCTGCGCGCACTCGGCGTACGTGTCATTCTTCCACGTCGTCGCGTCGTTGGTGAAGCCGAATTCGGTCATCATCACGGGGAACCTGTTCGTCGCGTTATCTCTCACGGCAGAATATCCGGCGTCGAAGAGGTTCTCGTTGTAGAGGGGGCAATTGTCCACTTTCAGAACGATGTTGTAGCTGTGTAGCTCCAGGACCAGCTTGTTTTCGTACCCCGCGAAGTCGGACTTGTTAAATGTCTGCTTGCTTGGCTCGAAGGGCTCACCATTCACGACAGTCGACAGGTCAACACCTCCGTTAATGCCCGAGAGGAAGATGAGTACCCCTGAATTAGCAGAGTTAATGGCGTTCGAGCCTTTCTTTACCTGATCGTACCAAACCTCCCATGTGTAGTTCTCGACCGTAGGTGGCTGAGGCGTGGAGAAAGGAGGGCGCAGCTCATTGTAAAGAGACATGGACATTAAGTTTGGCCAGTTTTTCCCCTTCGCATCAATTAGTATACTCAGTTGCAGT
The DNA here is from genome assembly GCA_039880735.1 of Diaporthe australafricana. Classification (NCBI taxonomy): domain Eukaryota; kingdom Fungi; phylum Ascomycota; class Sordariomycetes; order Diaporthales; family Diaporthaceae; genus Diaporthe; species Diaporthe australafricana. The sequence goes on along the minus strand of JBCEDM010000007.1, from coordinate 3,210,818 downwards.
TTGAGGGTGTATGGGTCAAGTGTAGACATACATGCTCAGCCATGTAGCTGAGGCCTCGGGTCCAGTTTGTGGGAGAGAAAAAGGTGTCACCCCACCAAGAATTACCATCGAAGGGGGTGCAGCACCACGACGCCATAGAAACATGGTTGTCTAGGTGGACGTAGATATTTTGACGAGCACATTCTTCTGCGATGGCATCATAGACTTGGAGCCTTGTCGTGTTGGAGCCGAAGGACGGGTTCTTGGCGATCACTTTATTGAAGATGTCCGTACCATTGTCCTGGCCTAAAGCGTCGATGAAAGACTGCTCGATTGATGTGTCGGTCATGTTCTTCATGTAGATTTGATCCACCAGCTCCGTAGCGTACGTTAGCCGTATCGAGTTCATGCCCAAGCTCTTAATCTTAGACACAATGGTCTCAATCGACTGGTACTGCAAGCCCTCAGGGACCATCGTCTCGGCAGCTCCCGGCCACTTTGATCATGTACGTCAGCTAATATCCCATAAAGGCATCATTGTGGGTCACTTAGAGAGTCAGTGTTCAAGAATTGGCATCGACCTACATTTACACCCGCATAAGTGACATTATTGCCGCTCGCATCGAGAATCGAGGACTCTTCCGTGACGAATGGGCCATTGGGCCATGACTGCGCCGCTGTTGTGAGGCTCAGGGCCGCAGCGATCAGCAGCCTGAGGATTCGTGGTGACATGATTGATTTGAGAAGCGAAACCAAAGAATGAGCATCGAGCTGGGCGAAGAAACTCTTGGCTCGCCGTGCGGCGGTCCCCAAACTTAAATATGGAGGCGGCCTGCGGGGAACCTTCTACGTGCACTGACTTCGAGCACCTGCGCGAACGCTACCCGCCATGACGTCCCGCCGGTGCAAGGCGCCAGAACCTTGAAGTCTCTAATTGTTGTGAGTGGCCCGTGTCCGTGACCAGCATTATCTGCAACTTTTGCTTGTTTAATAGATCGGATGACTGCTCTTTTGCGCACTAATCAACTGTGGTGTGCGAGAAATTTGGATGAATTGTCACACAGCTTTAGCGATGATGACAAAATTGAACGATAAGAAAAATGTATCTTTTTCTTTTGAAGGGAAAACTTTAGTGGCTTTGTTTCAGTAAAACACCTCCTTTTGTACCGCGTTTTTGCCTTGGCTGGCTACTAAGTAGTTACACTACAGACTAACCAAAATCTATCTACCAAACTATCTCGTGCTCTAACTGACCATCCATTGCGACACCATCCTACTGGATTGTCTGCATCTCCAGTCATTAGTTTTCATTTATCACATATCTAACATCTTCCTCTAAGCAGACAGTGAAGACTTCCTTGTAGTGGACGACGATGACTTCGGTGCAGGGGACGACGGTGACTTCCTCGGAGCTGATGACGAAGACTTTCCCGGAGCAGATGATCTCTGGATGGATCAGTTCGAACAGGAGTACATCCCCTTTGTTGAAGATGACGACAGCGATAACGAAGAAGATGTACTCGATCAGTCGGACACCAAGGATGCACCGCATGCAGGTGGCACTGGTTCGACTACAGCCATTGGAGATGCTTTAGACTATGACAGTGGTCGAGAGTGGACCGGCTTCAAAAGTAAACGTACATTTCCTCCAAGGAAAGGCCGGTGCTCCCGCCCACGCAAGACGGCCAAAACGCGCCTTACACTTTCTGCGACACAATGGCTTGAAGAGCACCACAAAGAATCAGAATTCGGCCCGAACGATCCAGGTGTCCGAAGAATCCAGAGAAATATGGGCAACATCATCTATCGACTATGTGACCAGGTCCACAACAGCAGCAAATCCAGGACGGAACGGGAGGAGCTAAAGCTCGCCATCCATGGAACCACAGTCAGGCTGTGCTTTGAGAAGAATGCAGACCAGATTTGCAAGGATTTATTTACCAATATCCCATTCACATCTCAGCACATTACAGGTAAAAGTGATTGGAAAGTCGAAGATCTTCAGGTAAAAGTGATTGGAAAGTCGAAGATCTTCAGGTAAAAGTGATTGGAAAGTCGAAGATCTTCTGGACCTTCCCCAAGGTGCAACAACTCTTTGTCGCGGAGCTGTTTACCTCGACATAGCGGCCCAGGTTCCACTGGCAGAGACTAAGCACCAACCTCACCCGGACTACAAATTCCGGAAGAAACCTATGGACAATGCATCTGACGAATTAAACCGATACACGTTGATACTCTAATTACGTACCAGTAGCCTGCAGAAACATGGTGTAAGCTTTTACGATCCTTCAAAATAGAATATTGAGGTAGTGAGTGGTATATATCTGCAAGGTTTTGCGCTACTATTCAAGCAAGAGATGGCTTTACAAAATTAAAACACCATTCTTACACCAATTTTTAAAGCTTTACAAATCGTGCAAATAATGCCCTGCGTTTCTTATACACATTATTTTGGACGATCCAAGCGCTGGAACTATATGGAAATACTCTCAATGCAGTCCATAAGGGCTAATTTAGCAATTTACTAAGACGTTTTGGTCGGGAATCTCGAGGACACAGCCCTGTGCAGGGGATTATTGTAAATGAACAAGGTCGATGCAGGTGTAGAAAATGACTCTCCAGAAAAAGGCTAGGTCACAACAGCCTTGGTACAGAGGAAAGCTTGGTAAGAGAAAAACGTTTGGGGATCTGACATTAATTTCCACGAGCTTAAGAATGGGGTCGTCCCCATGAGCCATTTCAATGGAAAATATTGCAAGCAAAGTGTATTTGTCCAGGACCCCAACAAATATGAACTGCGCCTAGGGTCTTGAGGCAGGTAATTCACAGTCATTGGCCTACTACGAGCTAACGCTACCTTAGACTCTTGACTGTTGCATGTACCTTTTGGGGAACTTTTGGATCGGCATCGGATCATACGGACAGGAAAAGCGGCAAGAACACGGGTCTCTCAGTCCGAGAAGGAAGGCCTATGTAAACCAAAAGTCTTCAGGTGCTGTCTAAGTATACCTAGGTTAGTAGCTTGCATAAGGAGCAGCTCAACGTATTTCATCGGCTGGTGACGACTCCGCGTCCGGCTCGTCCACATGTGGTCTCAGCAAGACCAGGCCCTGAAAGTTTGCCATAGATTAAACCCTGTCTGGAAACAGTGTTAAAATACATATTGTTCGTATCATGTTCGAGGCCGGAGCAGCTCAAACCTGAGTGACTATCAAATTTGAAGTGACACACCTTCGGTGAGGAACTCACATCTGCGTGTGAACCGAGAAGACTTTGGGTCATCTGTCTCCAAGTACTCCAATTTAATTTCGCAATTGAGATGTCTCATGCTTGGGTAACACCAAGCGGGCCGGCGCGGCGCCGCTCATCAAGCCATGCCTTTGCTTTCCTCGTTGGGTGGCATCGAGAAGAGGGGACATGCAGTTGTTCCATAAGGTGGGGGAAAGAGGCTCATAGTACCTTTCCCGCATGATGGGTTGGCACATGTGCACTCCAGGGTCACATCTCTTCTCTATACTAGAAGAGCCCACGTATGCCAACTCCTCACTTTTGTGTCACGGTTCAGGCTTGACAGAAAGGTGCCACGGCATGACAGACTCGAGTGCACCGCCCAAGTATAGAATGAAGCCACAATATGCTGATCGTTGCAACCGACGGAATGTCGGGTACAGAGGCAACACTGGTATTGCAGGGCTTGTGGACACACACACAATGACCTGAAGTGGCGATAAAAACACAAATCATGTGTTGCAACAGGTGCCTCCAGCGGAGATAACGCCGACGGCGTGAGATGGAAGCAGGGGTAGTGTGTTCGCTAGCATCTGGCTGAAATTCTGTGGCGAAGTGGAGGTCATCCGGAAGAATGTGACGTGGATTTCCCGAAAGGGGCTTGAAAGAAGCAGAGGATGTTGCGGCCGCTTTGGAGAACTAACAAAATCTGCAGGAGAATGAAAGAGGTGAAGCCACACTGCCTAGTACAGCGCAGAAGCGAAGAATACCAAGAGTAGAAACAAACAGCACCATGGAGATAATGCGTTACATGTGAGAAATGCTGACGGAAAGTCTTTTGAAAATACACACAAAGACAAGTTAGCAATCTTTGCGCTGGGAAATTCATACAGAGTAGCTTTGATGTCACCGGGTGAATCGATAATTTGCGGTGGAACACCGCAAACGGAAAGCCGACTTGCGGGTAAGTGTTGTGGCTGAAGAGACAGCATCGTGAGGCCCCCACGACACACCGACAAGCTGGAGGGAACCCTCATGGGTCGGAATGGCTTCCGGAAACCCATGCGGCTGGTACACGGTTAATATGAATAAATTGGATTGTCCTTGGCGCACGATACTGCATCCTGTGTGGTAACATTCGCCGTGCGTTGTTGCAAATGAAAAGTTTGCGGTGATCCGGCAGCATCCGAAGATTTGTCCCAGCCGCAGCGTAGCATTTATGATATCTCACAAATCACCCTATCTGACTTCGATTGTAAGCTGTAGGGGCGGGCTATAGTCCTCGAGCGAAGTATTATCACGCGGGGCGATGTCTCAGCATCGCCCACTTCACCATCACGACTGAAGGTGAAATATTAGGTGTGCAGTTCCCAGTGCCGTGTTTTGACCAAGCCCCGAAAATAGGAGTCCGTCCGTGATCCGAGTACTAGTAGTGTAGAGACCGAAGGGGGGCCGTTGTTGCTGCTCGCACCGTCTTTCCGCAGCTAAGGCGCCAAGGAGTTACACCATCACAAATCAACGTCAAGCACTCTTGTAGAAGCTTAATCCCACTTGACGGTAAACATACAACCTTGCTATCACGAGGACCTTGGCTGTGCAGCTGTCTTACCTCTAAAATGATGGGCAGGGCGGTTGTGCACGCCTGATACGACCCTGACAGACCTCGGCGGCTATATATGGTCTAGTTCGTGGGATGGACACGGCTACAAACATCTAGCTCCTATCTTCCTCGGCGCAGCATCTCCGTGTGTCTAGATGCGGCCACGACCCCGGCCAAGTCGCCGGTACCATCACAAAGCTTCAGAGCCTCATTCGACATGTTAAGCTTATTTCATCATCTGGCCCAAAGTCCGCACTTTCTCCGGTCTAGCGCCCGTTGGAACAAGGGCATGCTCACCTTCGCAAATCTGCCTAGGCCCCTCTTGTGTGGCTTGTTGTTGGTGCAAGGTATCGATGTACCAAATGGTGGCAACCATCCCTGGCTTGGCCCAGCTTTCTCACCTCGATTCAGACCTCCACGTTGAGAATCCAGACATCACGGCGGATCACTTTCCTATCGTCAGGGCCCCTGTGCGGGAATAAGCAAGCTTGCGAGCCGCGAGCTGCGCAGCAGTGGCCAGACCTTTTCAGCAGACTCCCATCACACCCCATGTGACCATCCGGAAGAGACTAGCTTCCTTACTCGACCAGACTCTACGGCCCGCGAACCGTCGTGACTTATCTCATTTCAGGAAAAAGACTAGTGGTGAAGGGTCACGATGTTCCAAACCCCGTGGGGCCCCGCGTGGAGAACTGGACCCCTTCAAGCTGGGCCGCGGGCCGTGGCGACTTGACGGAGCTATTGACATCTTAGGCTATGTGATGGCTTCGGAATCTGCCTCCGTGCCTCATCCCAGGGATTGTGGGTCTCGAAAATCCTATATAATACTCTTTGGCCAGCTTTGAACATCCTCGTTTCGTATGCTCGTCAGCCTCCAAACTCACCTCCTTGTCTCCCATCCACCCAACGGTCCACGACAAAATGTACCGCACACTTGCTACTATCTCGGCTCTCGTGGCCACGGCCAAGGCCCAAGGAGCCTGCACCCTGACAACCGAGACTCATCCTCCCTTGACCTGGGGCAAGTGCGCGGCTGGTGGTACTTGCACTAATGTCGCCGGCGTCAGTACCATTCTTCTCCTAATACAGTTCCCCGATCTTTGTGCTTTGGAATGTTCCAGAATGTATCACTTTGGGATCCGTAGCAGGTGACTAACAGGTAGTAGTCCGTGACCATCGATGCCAACTGGAGATGGGTCCACAGCACCTCTGGGTACACCAACTGCTACACTGGTGAGTCTTGAACAATTATGTGGAACTGGTATATTGAGATATATGCTATGAGGATAAGCTTTGCTGACCACGGCATGGTTCAGGCAATGAGTGGAACTCAACCATATGTTCGGATAACGCAGCTTGCGCAGCGAACTGCTGTGTCGACGGGTCAGACTACAGTGGCACATATGGAATCACGACAACTGGAAACGCGCTGAACCTGAAGTTCGTGACCACGGGTACGAACACCAACATCGGATCCCGGACCTACCTCATGGAGTCGGACACCAAGTACCAGATGTTCACACTGCTCGGAAACGAGTTCACCTTCGACGTTGATGTGAGCAACCTGCCTTGCGGCTTGAACGGTGCTCTCTACTTTGTGTCCATGGACCAAGATGGCGGTGCCGCCAAGTACCCAACAAACAAGGCCGGAGCCAAGTACGGTACCGGATACTGCGACTCTCAGTGCCCTCGCGACCTGAAGTTTATCAACGGCGAGGTAAGTCTCCCCTGATCCAGCATCAAACTGACCGCGGGACAAAATTTGTCTGACTCCTGATACAGGCCAATGCTGAAGGCTGGGGCGCATCAACCAACGATCCCAATGCGGGACATGGTAACTATGGCTCATGCTGCTCCGGTAGGTCGTCTAGAGACAATTTTGACCTTTCTGGGACCAAACATCTGCCATATCCGTGGCCTGTCCCAACAGCATACCTCGGAAGTCCTTGGTTAGGCTGCAGGTTTTGAGATAAGCTATGGGCACACAGTGTTCTGGTCCCTTCCATTTTCGTATTTGAAACTTATTCCTCAGTACTTTGATAGCTGACTCCAAATGCTGCAGAGATGGATATCTGGGAGGCCAACTCGATCAGCACTGCTTACACTCCTCACCCCTGTGGAACTGTTGGCCAGGAGCGATGCGAGGGCGATGGCTGTGGAGGTACATTTGCCACCGACCGATACGCCGGAACTTGTGACCCCGACGGGTGTGATTTCAACTCCTACCGACAGGGAAACACCACCTTCTACGTAAGTCTATTGATTTATCGACTGTCTTCTAGCATGGCCCAATCGCTAGACTCCATTCCTTGCTGACCACATATATAATAGGGCCCTGGCTCTGGCTTCACCCTCGACACAACCAAGAAGATCACGGTGGTCACCCAGTTCCTCAAGGGCACTGACGGAAACCTGAGCGAAATCAAGCGGTTCTACGTTCAGAATGGTGTCACCTTCGTCAACTCCCAGTCCAACGTCGCCGGAAACCCCGGCAACTCCATCACCACCGACTATTGCAACGCACAGAAGACAGCTTTCGGCGACACCAACGTTTTCGCCCAGAAGGGCGGTCTGGCTCAGATGGGCAAGGCTGTCGCCGCGCCCATGGTGCTCGTGCTCTCTGTCTGGGACGACGTAAGTGCTCCACACTCCACCAGACTCAACATCTAATCCCTCCCGCTGACAATCTCTCTAGCACGCGGTCAACATGCTCTGGCTCGACTCGACCTTCCCCGTCGACAAGGCCGGCTCCCCCGGTGCCGCCCGTGGTTCCTGCTCGACCTCGTCGGGTGTCCCGGCCGAGATCGAGAAGTCGGTCCCCAACTCCAACGTGGTCTACTCCAACATCAAGTTCGGCCCTATCGGCTCGACCTTCAACGCACCCGGAGGCGGCAGCGGGGGTTCCTCATCCTCCTCGTCGAGCAGGGTCTCCTCCACCTCGACCAGGTCGTCGTCCACAGTCACTACCTCGACCAGGACTACTACCACCACGTCCTCCGCCCCGACCACCTCTGCTCCCGGCACCAACTGCGTGGCCAAGTACGCCCAGTGTGGTGGGCAGGGCTGGACTGGCTCCACCTGCTGTGCCTCCGGAAGCACTTGCAAGGTTAGCAACCAGTACTACTCCCAGTGCCTGTAAACAGCAAGTCAAGACGGAAAGCTTTTGGCGGTAGAAGACGTTTTCCCATCTTTCGTTGTTTGTACATAAAAGGCCTTGATAGAGGTAGAATCAGTCTTGCAGTGCTCGTATTCTCTGCGATTGAGAATAAGACACAGCAACTCTCAGAGCTGGAAAGATGGAATTCGGTCATTTGAAAGTGGGTGGCAATGTACATAGGCCCTTCAATTCTGGTAGATATTACAATTCATGGCTGTCATGTTTCATAAATCTCCACATCACGCTGTCAGCTTCGCCGTGGTCGCTATGGAAGTGATCAGTCTGGAGGACAGGGCAGATATCAGGGTCATGCGAATAAGCCGCCTCGTCACGCGCCGACTTAGCCCATCATCGTGCGACCCGACAGCAACACCCACCATGGCTTCTGATACCCTTCCACTTGTGGAAGTATCGCGTGCACCAATGCACCTACATCACCCACCGGATCAACCAGATGCCGCGCGAAGTAAATGAGTTGTCTCGGCCCATGAGAAACCATCGCCTTAAGTTTTTCACTCAGTCTGACATATAGATGTGGGGTGAACACAGCTACTTAAGGCGTGAGTATTATTCAAGTGACACCAATGTCATGTGTTTATGACATCGTCTAAACAGCCATTTGTGCACTATATGCTTCACAGTCTTGTGTGGTGAATTATCAAGGCTGCTGACCTAGACAAGCTTTAAAGAGAGTTCAACTAAAGCATATTACAGACGTCGTTGCTGTTGATGATCACCTCATGATGTAGCTGCTGCACGTGTTGCCAATCTTTGTTTCTCGTCAATTTCCTTTCTTGAATTTCTCATATGAAAGAAATTTTAGAGTTGTCTTAAGACATAGAATCTACGATGAATCAAAGACGACCCCGGTGCCAATGCTGTATGCCAGTAAATGGGGGCGGGTAGGGCACATGGTGACACGACCCGGAGAATTGGACACAACAATGCATCTCGCTAGCCCCCCTCGATTGCAATCGACTTCTCCCTTCCATCCGTGGCAGCTTTTGGAGAGACTTCTGTGGAGAGCCCGTAGCAACCATGATGGTAAAAGGTCTAACCTCGCGAAAGTGCTGGCCTCCCCGCGAAAGGAGCTGGCCTCCTGAAGTCGCGAAAGAGGTCGGGCTCGCGAAAGAACAGGAACACAGCTTATGCCGTGAGCATGAGATCAGAGCAATATGCAGACCAAGAGAATTGATTATATAAACAATTTGAAGACGTCTTCTTCAGCAACCACACACACCCTGCTTTTAGACCTTCTTCCACCCTTGCCGCGAATCTGTTCCGATATGTGCGCTCTCGTAATCCATCAAGCTTATCAACATGGCTATCGACAAACCACTTCGTCTCCCAGACCAAACCCAGAGAGCTCCGTAACTCGATCCACTATAAGATCTTGAGCAACTGGCTAGAATGGGACGCGTCAAGGAATGAGATCCAACGCTCCATCATCCCCAAGAGCGTCGCTGTCATGGACCACACAATCAAGACGACCACCTTGCTCACCAACGGAGTGAGTGAGTGTATCACTTCTCCCTCAACGTGAAAATCTCCCCCGTCCACCCATAGGCCCGGTTCAGCCGGCGGCCGTGGTGGCGCGCGATCCAGTAGGGCATCTTGGGGCGCGGGTGCGGCTCGTGGAACTGGATGCTCCGGCCGACGTCCAGCTCCGCCGCGGGCTGGAACTGCCACACGGACCCGTAGAGCTTCTCGGGCACGAAGCCTACCGAGACCATTGCGTGCAGGAACTCCTGCCAGGGCAGCTCGCCCGGCGTGGCCCTCACCGAGGCGTCGTGGAAGAGCGTGCGGAACACCTGGAGGGCTCGCGCGTCGACCTGGAAGGTGGTAGGCTGGTCGGGGGCGGACTGGTCCTGGTCCTCGGCCTCGGGGGTTGAGCCGGATGTGGAAGAGGAGGAGGTGTTCGCGGTGCCCCTGGTCTTGGTCTTGGTCCTTGGCTGGCTGTTCTCGTCGTCCTCGGGCTTGCTAGGGGAAAGGCCGAAGTACACCGTGGACATGGGTTTGTACGAGGGCCCGCCTGCCGTATGACCGTCTGGAGCCGGTACCTTGGTCTCCGGATTGGCCTGCTCGATGGGATCCACACCCTTTGGTGTCCGTTGGATGCTTCGTGGTTCTTTCAACAGCCGCTGAACGGCGAAGCCATCCAACTCGCCGGACTTTGCATAGGTGAGCTGATCGACGTACGCCCAGAAAGCGTCCAAGTTCGCCTCGGACCGGCGCAAGGCCTCCGTCTCCTCGAAGGCTATGGTTTGTTGCCGTTTTCCGATCGGATAGGTGAATCTCCCGCCCGTGATGTCACCCAGCTCGCCCATTTGAGCCATGGTCTTCTTGTCTTGCAAGATGGCCGTGAACATAGCAAGCCACAATGGATTCTTCGCGTCAAATTCACATTGGAGGCGGACTTTGTTCTCTCCAATTGCATGTATGATACGACCAGCCCATGGCTGGTAGTTCTCCACTTGCCTGAGACAATGTGAGACGATAGAGATTTTACCGATGAAGTTAGCAAGGCAGGGGGTGATGAGGCCTCTTGCTTTCGGGTCCAAATCCAGGAGACGCTCGATTTCATCGACGACATCTGGTGGGCGTATGGCCTTCAAATCCGGTCCCCACAGTAGGATGAATAGATCCAGGACCTTCCTCTCATGCAGTTCAGCTTTGACACCCCTCCTCTTCAAGACCTCCTCCGTCGCCATGACTGTGTCAGATCCCACGCGAACGTGGAATTTTCGGAATGAGGGAGACGCCATGACAGAGCATTTGAGCATAAATATGAACGCCGCAGTAGCTTTGCCCGCAAAGTAGTAAAACTTCGCTATGGCGTAGGCGTATTCTTGGGGCAGGTCCGTCAACGGCGATATGTCGGCGGCATGCTTCTCTTGCAACACCCTCAGCTCCTGGGCCTGCGACTGAAGCTCAGAGAACACTTCAAGCGAATGGTAGGCGGACAAAATCATTGTGTTGCTGACAGCACCCCAACGGGCAGGCTTATGGTCCTTGCCAAGCACTCCGGCAGCCTTGCCAAAGAAATCCTTGACCATTTCCGACCGATGCTCCGCGATGTCATCCTGGGTCTCGGCGAAGTAGCTGGGATCTTCGCGCAGGGACCAAATGTGATCCTCGCTCGCTGATGTCTTCGCGGTTAGAAGACTCTCCACGCGATCAAGATCAAGCTGTGCAGAGACCCGATAGGGAGCCTCAGCTATCACGACAGCGAGAGAACTGAAGCCGCCGGTCTTGGACCCGGTATTGAGCTTCGGCTGTGGTTTGATCGGGAACGCATCGCTGATCAAGGTCTTCTCGGGGATATCGTGCAGGATCTGTTTGCAGCACTTGACCAAGAAGGACATGAGCCTGTCCTGCACCTGCAGGACCATGAGGCCGTCCTCTGACAGGAACTGTCTTCTAGTATCTACCCAGTTCTCAATATCGGGATTTTCGTCCGGTGAGACCAGCCTGCCGTATTCGTCTGGCCCGTTTGCGCATTGAAGGATCATGGCACACTCGATTACCAAGACAGGAATCAAGGCCCTTACGGCTTTGCCGAATCGCAACCACTCAGCGTCAGCTGCAGCGAATTCGCAAGGGTTGTGGCGCGCGCGGGCGTCGAGGAGAAGCAATAGCATCTTGGGGTCAGCGAGGTCTTCCTGGTTGATGTATGGCCACATGAAGTGATCCTTGTGCTTGGTCTTGGATACGTCGTCGACTTTCTGACGCACCATTGCCCTGAATTCTATAATATCAGGACGGTGCTTTGGTGCCACTGTGAGATTTAGAATTAGATTCAAGGCCCATCCCGTGAAAAGTCACACAAGAAGAGAAGAGAACTGATTTGCCATCATTTCGAGACAAACAATACGTGCTACTTACTATTGGGCCAAGCCTTGAGGAGGACAGCCAGGCGCTGTGCTTTTGTCTTCTTTGTCCATCGCTTCTGGATTGTTGCTTCGTGTCGCTCTAGTATTGCGCGCAAGGTGGCATGGCTGTCGAATATCCTGCTGACCCTCGCTTGAACCAAGCGTTGGGCTTCATTGCGTTCTATCGTTGGCCACTCGCGGCGTAATATTTGTTCCACGGATTGGTCCTCGGATTGGTCCACGGATTGGTCCTCGGATTGGTCCTCGGGGCCATTCATGTCGAGGAAGGCCTCATTGGAGGGTGGCGCTGCGTCTTGAGGAACGTCAAGGTCGACTTGGGGGTCTTGATGGGGGTTCTGGTGAGGGTCCATTGTAAAGAATGGTGATCATGGTTTGTTTCGGTCGTCTTGAAGATTTCTTGTGATGTTGTGTTTTGCAAGCCCTTTTATTTGCAGCGAGGTAGCTGTCGTCTGAAAAACCCTCTTATTTGCAGCGAGGTACCTGTCGTTTGATCGACTTACACGATTTCGCCCAGACATTCACTCACTCTTTGGATGTTAGCTTCTCGATTGTCAGGGTTGGACCCTCCCTTCATTCACCGAGACACCAAGACACCAACAAGCCAGCAAGTCAGCAACCTCTAGCGATTCCGACGACCAAGTAGTCTGCTTAGATATTCACTCCACCCCTCTCGTTCATGTTAATCCCAAGTCTAGGTCGCGATTTCTTACCCTCAGCAACCAGACAAACAAGAGAGAGGTTGAGCTGTCCAGCCCGTGGACGCGCCAGGAGCAGCCACTCCTCACAATGGCCATCGAGCTCTCATTCCCTTCGCCCAACGCGGCCCAGGCAAGGGCCGACACCAGGGAATGCCTCATCTACTTCCTCACGGGCAACCCGGGCATCATTGACTTCTACGAGCCCTTCCTGCGGTTCCTGCGCACACACCTGGACGCCATCGAGTCCAAGCGGCAGCACAGGGTAGCGTTCCACCTGTACGGCCGCAACCTGGCCGGCTTCGACGACACAGACCACGGCCGGCCCTTCACCACGACCGACAACCAGCCCCACAACGTGGAGCACGAGGTGCAGTCGTGCGTCACGCACATCGCCGCCGCCAACGCGATCCCGGCCGGCCGCGGCGCCGCGCGCGCGGGCCAGCCCTTCGACGACGTCGTGCTCATGGGCCACTCGTTCGGCACGTACCTGGCCCTCGAGATCTTCCACCGCCACTTGCACGACCCGTCGGCCGTGGCGCCGGGCTTGAAGCTGCGCTCGGGGGTGCTGCTATTCGCCACCGTCGCCCACATCGCCAAGTCGCCCAACGGCGTGCAGATGGACCTGATGCGCCGCACGCCCGTGCTGGGCCGCTACGCGCCACTCGTCGCGCGGGGGTTCCTGTCGCTCGTCCCCGCCGCCGTGCTGCGCTTCATCACGTCGCGCTTCATCGGCCAGGACGAGCACGCCTCAGTTACCACGACGCGGTTCCTGCACAGCCGTGATGCGCTCTTCCAGGCGCTGTACCTGGGCATGGATGAGATGCGGGTCATCTCGGAGGAGACGTGGACCGAGGAGCTGTGGGAGATTGGCGACGAGGCTGTTGCCCACGGCACTGAGGTGCCCAAGTTTTTCGTCTTCTTTGGCAGAAAGGACCAGTGGGTTGCCAACAAGTACCGCGACGAATTCATCGGTAAGAGAGAGGAGCATGCGTCGCGGGAGGCCGCGCCGAGGCACAAAAGGGGCCGCACCAGAATTGAGATCGACGAGGGGGACTTGCCACACGACTTTTGCGCCAGTGAGTGTTTTTTTCTTTTTATTTCTTGACGCCCCTATACAACGATGACTTCCCTGTGTCATGCGAGCAAAACAGAAGCCAGTGCGCTAACTTGGAGACAAGAAATAAAAGATAGCGAGACCGTGGCTGAGAAGGTGGGCGTTTGGATGGATGAGATTGCTGAGAATCTGTGAGAAGCCAGCGGCTTCTAGACAAGTAATTGAGGCCTGGACAGCATCTTGGCGGGTATTAGAGGATTACATCGGATAAATATGCATAAATACAGTGTTGCCGTTCGTCACGGCTGTGAGGGTTTTCTATTCTGGGAACAAAGCGCCACGCGCTCGGCTTTGGTGGGGAGGGGGATGTATTGATATAGAGGACATCGGAAGATCTCACGAATTACATGTATTGTGCTTATCTTGATCTGACATGAATTTTCGAGGCTTCTACATCGTGCCATAATACTAGACCAAGGTTGCTTGGAGCCGGACTTACCTGTTGAGTATCATTCAACGTTCCGTTGCTACGATCCCTTACCCGGCCCACCAACTTTACTACGGTTCTGATTCCTAATACAAAAGTCAGAAAACCCGGAGATCAAGTGCTTACCTAGGTATTACGACGGAAAGTATGTGATATGCAGGGAGTGTGGTGTAAACATGAGAAGCAAATGAGCAAGCCAATGGAGGACACATTTCAGGCTTCGCTAGTCGGGCACGGAGATGTCTCCGCGCCAACTGAAATGCTTTTGTTCTCTTTTGCCCTTGAAGTCGGCTCTTCCACGGGGCACTACTGAATGGATCGATCTCGGAGGTCTGCCATGTAGTCTTTGCCCCGGCGATTCTTGACCAACCCAGGCGACAATGCCCTTGCATTTTCTGGGCTGGTTCTTCGTCACGTCCGTGTCAATCTCATCCACCCGTCAACGTGGGCGTTGCCCACTGGGGCAGGTTGCGTCTCGAGCTGCTCCGCGATACTGTCCTCCCAACAAGCAATATATCCAGTACAAACAAGAACAGGGTATCCTAATTATTCCATGGCATCCCCAGAATTACATCTTCAAAATATGCAGTTTATAAGCTTCTTCCAATGGCCATTTGTCGAAAACCACATCTGTTTGGCAGCGGCGTCGCTCATAGCCCATTAGAGGCGCAGCTAAAGACTCCGCCCGACGAGGGATCGAAGTCGATCAATATACTCTCGACACTGGCGTAGGTCCCGGGGCCCAAGAAAAGAATGCCTGTCAGGATGATGAGAACGTTCAGGCCCGCTTCGGCGTAGCCCCAAATGCCGCGCTGCTTCATGAGCGCCAGACTCCCGTCGACCTTGCGCATGCGGAAGTAGGCGACGCCCCAGAAGATAAAGCCGAAGAAGCTGTCGAATAATGCAGACATGAGGGAGAGAACTGGCATTTACTTGTCAGCAGGCTTTCACTTGCGGTGGGGGGGGGGTTGGTAGAGCTTACGATCCGAGAAGAATGGAATGATCTGAGAGATGATGAATGCGACAACCCAGGTGGCCACTATCGTGTGTGGTCAGTATCAAAGGTGGCCTTAGAAGTTCAGATAGACTTACGAAGGATCAGAGCCCAGGTTCCCCAACCTATGAGGGTGTGCTCACTCTTGTGGCGCGAGTTCTGGAAGATGCGGAAGAAGACGAAGCGAGCCGACACCGAGGCGTACAGGACGCCAAGGAAGATCAGAGTTGGGATCATGAACGAGAAGGAGACCTTCTTGAAAACGTTTTCAAGAGACCCGAATGCAGGTGCCGTCATGTACTGATTACCCGTGTAGACGTAGATGATAGCCCCGACCAGGCCGAATACGATAATCTCGGCAATGGTACAGGCCCAGAGTGCCTTGGGGAAATCTCTGCATCGTTGTATTAGCCAGGTTATAAATACACCCGCAAAATTGTCCATACCTTGGTTCCTTCATCTCAGCAATGAAGCTGGGCAGTGTGATCTGTCCGATGAAGGTGTAGCTGATGTTGAGGAACGCGCTCATGCCAGCGACAAATGTGGTCCCAGCAACGGGCAAAGCCGTCCAAATGGGGTCGCCTCCAACAGCCTCCTTGCCAGCAGCGGTAGTGTAGGTTGGTCGAGGATCGTAGCCGGCTGGGTGGGACTCGATTCCAGCGAATATGGTAGCGAGGAGCACCGATATGAACGTGAAGCCTGCGGAAATGGCGCCTAGCTTGGAGAGCGCCGAGAATGTCCGGGGCAGGGAACAAATCCAGCAGATGACGAACATGATCACCGAGAAGCTGACGGTGCGGCAGGAGAGATTGGCGGTTCCACCAGTCATGGTGTTGAGATACTTGGCGCCTACAAGGACGTGGAGGCCTTGGATGAACTAAGTGACTGTCAGGTTTGATCACACATATGCGACGGAAGATAGATGCTGAGGTGTGTCTTAGGGAACCTACAGTGTTATTCAGAAGGAACATGACGGCAGTGAACCACCATGCCCACTTCTGGTTCCAGAAAATCATCTGACCTATGTCGCAGACATCGCGAACCTCAGGGTGACGCAGACAGAATTCCCACAGGATCAGAGAGCTACAGTGGTTGTTAGAAACCTGATTGGGCAGGGGCTTGGGTGACATACGTGTAGAGCACAAGCATAGACACAACCACGGTTAGAAGCAGGCTGGGCACGAGTCAGCAAGAGTGATGCGTTCGCGGCTGCAGAACAAATTCACTCACCCTGGGAAAAGTCCCAATATGCTATATGACCAGGGGAAGCTCATAATGGCCTGAAGGCAATGTGTTAGCACGAGCGCATCTGTCCAGTAGACTGTGCACCCTAGTACGGCAGATGATACTGCGTCAAGTTGAGAGTACGGCGCAAGCTGAGGGCCAGGAGTGTATCTCCGTTCCCGCGCTGAGGGCTGGGGATACTCACCAGACAGATGTACTCGGAGAACAGCAAGGCGGCAGTCTGTTGCCATAGTTAGTACTTGGTTGGAGACTCGGAAGCCTTGCGCCGACAAAGATACCGACTGGGGGAAATTGGTCCTACCATCTGCCAACTACAGCTTCGATACTGAATATCCGCGCCCTGTTCAGCCTCCTTCTGTCTGTGCAAGATAGCGCTTGCACTGTCATCGGAATCCTCAGCGGTGATGGTGATGCTGTCGAGGACAGGCCCGATACGAGGACCAACAGTGGTCTTTGGCCCCCCGAACCACTGGGCATACCCGTGGGGAGCAGCAGCCTCGACATCGAGGTTGGTCCGACCGACGTGGTTCTTCTTGTCGACGGGAGACACCTCTCGGGGCGACTCCCTGTCTGACAGTTTCCCCGACATGGTGGTCGACCGAGTAAGCGGAAACCGGAGCTAGAGTGATACGCGGGGCAAGAGCTGGTGCGTCGTGGGAATATTCGCCCGGTGCTATGGTCAACGTCCGAGGAGATGGGTGGGAGCGAGTCAGACCGAGTTCAGACGGGCCGAGCCTGAAGACGTTGTATCTAGCGTATGTGGAGGAGGGAAAAAATATCAAAGATACGCCAGAGGATGAAATGAGGAAAGTGAGTCGGGCCCAGTCAAGTCGAGGTGGAAAGAGGATTTAGATCAAGTCGAAGGCGAGCAGGGGTTTTACCTAAGTTTTAGGCCGGGGGAGGAGAAGCAGCGCTGAATGGGAGGAGCAGTGGACATGGACATGGACATGGACATGGGATGGCAGTGGCACCAAGGATCCGGTAACTGCAGGAGGCAATGTGACGCTGAGGAAAACCGATCGCTTTGGACCAATTCTGTCCATAATTACCCTCGAGAAACGTCCGGCTGAACAGATGCGGAAAAATGTGGGGGATGGGGGATAAGGCGTGCTCACCGTGCCCACCTACCTCTGCGCTTGTCTGCGCTTGTGCGAGGCCGTCGAAAACCATCTTGATCTTCTCTCACGTTATTGGGAAGTCCTCGACGTCAAGGGCCTCGGGTGTCATCCACGGAAATGTCCAGGTGGTGCTGACACCAGGCGGACTTGCACAGGCTGCAGACAGGCTATCGATCCAAGCTAATCCGGCACAAGTAGACATTGCACCACGTCAGGGTGATGGGATACTTACCCTGCCCTGCTATCTGCTAAAGTTCGACCCCACTTGCCACCGTTAATCTTCCGTCGCAATGGTTCAGCAGAAGCGCGATCCTGGGCTGGCTGCTGGAGACAGAGGAAGACAGGTAGAACCCTGGCCCTGACTAGAAGCCACGGCCATGCATGCAATGTCCATCGCCCGGCCCCGTCGCGGTGCAGTGCAAGGGCGCTGGTGCGGTGCTACTGACCCCACTTCTTTGTCCGTTGAAATCCATTCGGTCAGTGCATTTTCAACCATGAGGTTTGTCTCGATTCCCATCAATCGTCGCTTGCAGCTCAGTCGAGGTTGTCCATCCGTCATCAGTCACAAAAAACCAAGACGGCATCTAGACAGCCAAGAAAGCCCATCTCGGATCAAGCTACATCAAGCTTTTGCCAGGGGCGGAAGCGAGGGGCACAACGTGCAGCTATTCTCTTGGCTTTCAATACATCTGACCTGACCTGACATGAACTGTGCAATGTGATTGATGATGGGGCGAGTGTGGAGGCTCACGCTGCACACCCGCCAAGGGACCAGGACTCGGCCAGTCGGCTCGAAGGGTCCACCAGAGAGCTGGCACGGCCATGATTGATTGATGACCATCGCCCGAGCAAACCACCGACCTGGGAAAATACGATCATTACTGGTTCCGGCCGCGATAACCAGAAGATACACAGGCCTGACAGGACACACCCTGATCCTTGTGACGTCAAGCAGCGCCTCCAAGTCCCCATTCTTGTGCCTCGAGACTGGCCCAGCGCTAGCCCGGAGCGAGCTGAGCTGCAGAGGTGCCCGTCGGCGGCCCCGTGCGCGGGTGTCGGCCTTGCCCCCAAGCTTGGCTGAAGGCGTTGTCCAACATGCAGATTGCGTGCTTGAAGGATCAGACTCGACTTTGAGAGGGACGTTCAAGACTTCACTGCCGTATTTGATTCAGCTGATTGCGAAAACTGGGTTTCATTAAAATCTGACTGTCTCGGAGGACAGTCTATGGGCTGCTGACGAATGCTTGTCAGCTTTGGCCCAAAACTCTATTACGTTACATACTCTAGATATGCCCACATGGTTTCCTAGTGGTGCCCATGCATGGTGAAGATATCCAATCTGGGGAAGCAGGGACGAGCTCTCGCCCTCCCTCCCTCAAACGCGAGGCTGTACTGAATAGTGTAACTCCACATCGAATTTGGCGATTTCTCGAGGCCCCGGTATCAACAAAGCTGATTCCGACTATGCGTAGCTTCCGTCAGTTGAATTGCAGGCCAATGGACCACTCCAGTCTCCTGTGTCTTTCTCAGACCGCGGTACAGGCCGACGTCTGGCCTGGACATCTCAGGGAGCAGCAGCGATGACCGTTAATTTGTGTTCCAGGTGACAATGGCATTTCGTTGCCGCTCACGGTTCATGTGTCAGATCAAGCCTTCGCCGAATGCTGTGAAGGGCATGTTGTACAGTAGGCAAGGAAAGAATGCATTGATCGCCACCGATGTCACGTCGAGGTTATTAACGCGGCCGCGCGGGTCGTGGAGTTGACGTGCGGGTCGACTGATGCACTAACAATTTCCTGCTTGGGCCCTCTCCTCCCGTTGCACTACTCGGCAAAACACCACAACCACATCTTGTGCACTACACCAGGGACTAGAGCCATCATCAGATCGAGAATCATGGCATTGGGATTCCAGGCCATGCTCTGACACCCAGGTGTGCCTCGCCGATGTTAGGTTGAGGCAGATGGCTGCTACCTCGCCTCTGGAGGCAACCACGGCCACTTGCAGTTTGTGGCAGTGCCTCCCCCCCATTTTGGAGACGGTCTTAGACGCTTTGGGAGAGCAGCCACGCCCCAGCCTCACGATATTGCCGGCCATGAGGTCGCTTCTTGCGGCGCAGATGCAGACCCCAGCCCCGCCCGTTTCTGACCCTCGCCCGACAATGGAGTCATCACAGCCAGTCGTTTCCAAGGTTTATTCCTGACAGCGCGTGTGAGGTCGTGCCCCGTGCAGATGGGGCCGCACTGCACCGCACCGTACCGTAACCGCGCTGCAGGTTTTCAGGGGGAAGCGAGAGGTTCAAGACACGCCCAGCACGACACGACTTGCTTTCTGACGTCGCGACCCACGTCGACGACCTCGCTTCGCTGGCCTTGGTCGTGACCAATCGCCCTCTGACCCACTGCGCTTCCTTCACCACTCCCATTCACTTCTTCCAACTTCACTTCACCTTATACTATTTTTGAAACTGTCGACACATTCCATTGATCTTCTGGCAGTAATCCCCACAACCGACGGACTGTCGCAACGTCCCTCGAGCTCGAGCTCTGTTCCATCATGCCCTTCGTAGCCAACACTCCCGAGTCCCTCGTCAAGCGGACCGACTCCAAGAACCCCTCCACGACATGTCGAGGCATTACCTCCAGCGGACGGCCATGCAGGAATGCACTCGCTCCGTCTAGCAAGCCTGCGCCAAAGCCTGCGCCCAAGTCTCGGAAGAAGGCATTTGCTCTCAACGACCCTTCCGACCCGGAGAGTTACTGTTGGAGGCACAAAGACCAGGCAACGTCTAGTCCAGGGCCGCAGTCTAACGGGCCGATCCCCGAAGGACGCACGAGCATAGACACCTTGACTGGCCGGCTCGGCCTCTTATCGACGAATACGTCCCGTCCCGAGAAACCTTCACGCCCGCACAACAGCTCCGGCTCCTCTGGGCGGCCCTCGAGGCGTTCCAAGGAGATCTCCTTCTGCTGCTTCACGATTCCTCTCGACTTCATTGAGGAAGAACCGACACCACCCCCTCGACCTCACTCGTACGCCGCGCAGCCATCGGGGTCTCCTAAGCCTCACAAGCCTTCATCGAGCCAGTACCTCGGACCCACTTCTTCCAAACCACCAAAGTCGAACCGACCGAGTCCCAGCCCGACGCCCTCGACTGGCTCACAGACTTCGCAGTACCTGTCACTCATCCCCCAGGATGCCCCACCACAGACGGCGTCACAGATAATGGGAGAGCTTGCCAAGCCTCTGTCAAAGGGAGACGAAGCAGGCTATATCTATATCTTCTGGCTGCAACCTGAATCACAGCTGTCTTCGCCTCCCACACAGAATACCCGCTCGTTCCTCGACGAGACCGCCCGCTCGTTGCCCGACACGGAGACAACCACCCGCTCCATTGTCGATCCATCCACTCCTGTACGTCCCGCCGGCCAAGAGCGACGACCTAGCGACATCCTCCGCTCCTTCGCGGACCAAGCCGACTCGATCGGCACTCGCAGTCCCACCACGACCCGCAGCCGCGGGCTCAGCAGCGGTGACGACAAGAAGACGCTACTCCTGAAGATAGGACGCGCGAACAACGTCCAGCGGCGGATGAACGAGTGGAAACGACAGTGCGGCTACGACCTGTCGCTTATCCGCTACTATCCCTATGTCCAGACTGGCGCTGTCGTGGAGCCCAGGAAGATGCCGCACAGCCACAAGGTCGAGAAGCTGATCCACATGGAGCTCGAGGGTCTTGGGTTGCGCGTCGCCTCCAGAGGCCCGTGTGAGGCTTGCGGGAGAGAACACAAGGAGTGGTTCGAGGTCGATGCTTCAAAGAACGGTGTCATGCGGGTCGACGAGGCTATCAAGCGGTGGAGTGACTGGGATGAGGGCAGGACGTCCTCTTGAGCCGTCAAATTGGCATCTTCGCAGGGACTACAGAACCGATTTTTCTTGATTTCCTTCACTCTAGATTGCATGCAGCGAGACACAGCATCGCATTGGATCGGGCACGGCGTTCTGCATTTACTTGGCATAGCAATAGGCGTATTATGGCTATCTATTCATTGTTTCTCTGCAATCGGCTGTATGACGGTCTCTCATCATGCAGCTCTACACTTCTCTTGAAGCTGTCGCACAGTGTCTCGGCGCAGGGCCGCTGCTGACCTGACTACGGTCCCCTCCAAGGCTCACCATCAGCTCTACGATATTTGTCGGGAATGTCAATCCTCTCATCGGAATTGCCTCGACTAGCGGTTCCCGATCAATGCGATAGGCGAGATATCCATGTAAAGTGTTGGCGGATTCGGGAGCTGAAGTTGCTTCTGGCAGGTCTGGCAAGATATCGTCGAGCTCTGACCTTGTGACTCTTCGGCGGCCCGTTCTGGTAAGCAGTATGTGAGGCTTATGCTCCTCGGACTTCTATCGCACTAAGACAGGCGCTTTCAATTGGAATGCGGGCGAGGGGGGCCATTCTCATATCCCGTTTCGGCACGCCGAGAATCCTTCCACTCGTTACCTTGCAGCTGCGTCGGACTTAAGATTCTCGCAGTGAGGACTGGTCTCGCCGCTGAGGCATGCATGGTATGTTTGATGGCAATGCTGAATATATATGTGTAAGTATTTCCTCGCAATGATCACAACTCATCTGGCTCTTGTCCAGCCAAGAACTCAACCGTCTTCACTTCCCCATAACACCATTTCTCTTCAGCCAGGGGATACCTGAGGCGTGCATCACATCACCATGGCCGCCGATCTCGAAAGACATCTTCAGGAGCTGGTCGACACCAAGCAGATTCCCAAAGCGAGCCTCTACGCCTGTGACGCAACAGGGAACTTCTCTTACCACAGCATCTTCGGCTCGTCAGCCCCAACTCCAGGCTCGGCTCCCTTCACAAAGGATGTCTGGATCTGGGCAGCCTCATCCACAAAGCTGTACGTCAGCATCGCGGTCATGAAGCTGGTCGAAGAAGGCCGCCTCAATCTCGACGACACCGTCGACACCATTCTTCCCGAGCTCGCCGCCCTTAAAATCCTCACCAATAAGCAGCCGCCATGGGAGTACAAGGAGCCCGAGAATAAAATCACATACCGCCAGCTCCTCTTGCACACGTCCGGCCTGACCTACTTCTTCCACCACCCGCATCTCATAGCGTGGAAGATGCAAAACCCCAGCACGGGAGGCGACGTCCCAAGCAGGTTCGACGCGCCCCTCATCGCCGAGCCGGGCACGTCGTGGGAGTACTCCTGCGGCCTCGACTGGGCGGGCCTCGCCGTCGAGAGGGTGGTCGGGACGACACTGTGCGCCTACCTGCAGAAGATCCTCGCGCCCGTCGGCGTGACCGCGGACAACCTTACCTTCTTCCCTGAGGAGCTGCCCGCGACGGAGCAGCTGGCGACGATGACACAGCGCACACCCGACGGCGGCGGCCTCACACCCGGCAACCAGGGCATCCCGCCGCTGGCCAAGAAGGACGAGTCCTTCTGCTACGGCGGGCACGGCGGGTTCGTGCGCGGCGACGCGCCGCTGCGGGTGCTGCGGTCGCTGCTCGCCGACGACGGCCTGCTGCTGGCGCCCGCCACGGCGGCCGAGATGCTGCGGCCGCAGCTCAGCCCGCAGCAGAGGGAGTCGATCAACAATGGGCTCATGTACACGGCGCCGCCGTTCGAGCGCACGGCTGCCCGCGGGGTCAAGAGGGGTACGATGGATCACTCGCTGTGTGGGAATGTGGACGTCGAGGGCCAGCCCTGGGGCAGGGGCAGGGGGACGGTCATGTGGGGTGGGGCGCCGAATATCAAGTGGTTTCTGGATCGCGAGAAGGGCCTCTGCGGGTACTTTGGCGCGGCGATGTTGCCTAGTGGGGACCCGACTTATGTTGATGTCGAGGCCGAGTTTGAGAGGGCGGTCTATGAGATGGCTGGTAAGGGAGCGCCTGCGAGCCGAATTTGGTGAGGTTCAACCTGTGGAAAGCCGATATCTTGAATGTTAGTGTTTATGAAGTGGTGTATTTAAACCTGTCCGTATTTCTCATTGCCTAGATCAAGAAACCGATGCACCACCTATGTAGGGGGACCTCACATGTATAGACTGGTCGATAATGTCCACACGGTTTCTACACTTCCACCTCAAACAGCAATGAGTCCCATAACCACTTCGTAAATCAATGTTGCCATCAACATCAAAAGATTTTACAGGAACTTGGCTCCCCGGGGACATGATTGGTCAAAGAAATACCAGCTGCTTAGAATCGTGCGAGACCAGAGTTCAAACCTCGCAGCTTTTCAGTTCTCGAGGGTCGACCAAGCTCGATCACTTGGGTCGCCTTAGGCCTGTGGGAATATTATGGCAAGGCGCAATCCATACACGAAACTCAGCTGCGATGTCGTATCCTCATAGTTATAAGCATACTTAATGAAACAAAAGTTTTCATTCCTTTTCTCTCCTGAGGGCACTATATGTCGCCACAAGCGCGACCTGAATGACGGTGCTTAGAATATGAGAAAGCAGCCAAGAGATCGTCCTTTCCTTAATTCAAGCTGCAAGAAAAGTCCGCAAATGCTTCATATAGCTCTCCCGTTGATCAACGTGGGAGAAGTGCGCGGCATTGTCCAGCGTGACCCATTTGGCCTTCTCAATATGGTCGAAGAAGGGCTGCATCGCAACGTCCTGAGCCTCGTCCTGCGCCCCATTGATCAGAAGGGTTGGGACCTTGATGTCCGGCAGTTTGGGTATGCAAGTCCAGTTGCGAAGCGAGCCGGAAGCCTGAAGCTCACTCGGGCCGTACCTAGACACTTGCGATTAACCTTTCATGAAATCACTTGTTTTGATTTTCGACACGGGGAGCTGCTGGCCTACATTGTACCATAGGCGGTCGGGTCCTTCGCAAGCCAATCAAGCGCAACCTGGACTTCTGGCGCCGGCCACGGCCGGGCCACACTGAGATGTTTCTTGTAGAAGACTTCGACGGCGGCCTCGTACTCGGGGCTTGTCCAGTCTTCGGCCTTCTCGGCACGTTTCAGCGCCTCCTGAACATCATCTGGCAGCTGGGATCGCAAGAAAGTGAGGCCCTTGAAGAAGGCCTCTATGCTCGCGAGGCTGTTGGAGAGGACCAGACGCCGAAGATTGGGTGGACTCGGCTGTGCTGCGGCCCACTCAGCAGCCAGCATGCCACCCCATGAGTGCCCATAGAGGTCGATGGGCCGTCCTCGAAGGCCGAGGTGGGAGAGCAAGTTGTCGAGCTCTTTCTTAAACAGATCCACGGTCCAGAACTGTTCATCACCGGCCTTGTCAGGTAGATGGGTCGACCGCCCGTTTCCGATCTGGTCGTAGAAGACCAATGCCGTCGAGGGGGCAAGGTCGGTCAAGGGGAGCAGGTAGTCATGACAGGCTCCGGGACCCCCGTGCAACACGACTAGCGGGGCTGTCGAGGTTGTGAGATCGCCGAAGACTTTGTACCAAGTCTGGCAGGGCTCTGACAGGCCCTCAACAATGAATGATGCGAATCCCTCGGTCATTTTGTAAGCGAAGTTGAGAGATGAAGCTGACTGATTACGACAAGAGGAGGAAGAGAGGGGGTGAGTTGGGTTTACGGGTTCGATGTTACTTGGGTCCTTAAGTAGTAAGCCGTAGTCGCGATGTTGGCTGTGAGTGGTGGACTTGTGTGACGCAGTCTCCAACTTGGACTGTTGGTTGATATTGAGGTTTTAGGCCGAAAAATGTTTGCTCTGCAATTTGCACAATTATCTAAGTAGCTACTCACGTAGGTATCCAATATTTAGTACTTGAGTAATCGAGATGAAGAGTATGTGACGCTATGCACCACAACGGCCGCTGTTCCCGCAAGCTGGTTGGGCGTGCGGCTGTCCCCCCCCCCCCCCCCAAGAAAAACGATTGCATATTAAATCAAACTGAGGGCAGACTTGTCGAAATACAATTTCCATGCCAATAGTGACGTAAAAATTTGTGTAGGAAGGATAGTGAATGATGTGCAGACATAGATTTTCAATAACTTCATCCCGGGTAGTAACAAGATCTAATTTCATAAATGCTTTGAATTCCCCCCCTTCCAGCTCCCGGGCTCATCGCAAGGAATGCAAGCTCAACCTAATGCATAAAAATCCACTTTCCTGACTCAATTTAACGCTGGACAAGTTATGCAAGCTGGACGGTATGAGGCCGTCTCGCTCTGCAATAATCTTGGAACAGCGCAAAGTCCATTCGCGTCTGTGATCCTGCTTTAAGGTGTGATATGGCGGTATGACGCACAAAGAAGGAATTATGCACCATGCAACGGAGGCTATGTTCGCTCCTTGGGGACCAAAAGTGGCTGCCTAAATCTCAGGTCACCACGCTCACAATTGGGATTGGAACAGGTTCCACCAGTGTTACATCTCACCACGGGGACGGTGAACTAGACGAACCAGAGGTCATCAGTTCTCCTAGAGGCTTGTATCATGAAGACCAATGGCTGAACTGTCTTCTGAGGTCACAATATCGAAGCAGTCTACAGAAACTGATGTTCGCATCGTGGAAGTCGAAGGATGACTCGCCCCTGTGTAGCACATGGCACTCCAGCTGAAGTATGTCGACACAGTGCCAGCGGACTTGCTTATCCGGGCATGATTCAAATTCATGTGAGGTACTGCTATACAGGTCGCGATTCGTGATAGACATATAGATGCCTTGTGGAAAGGCGATCTCTATTCATTCAGTTTACGCGGTAAGTCACTCTTCCCACCAGTCGAGCTCCGCGCCAGTCTCGATCAGAACTATGATATTTCCATTGAGATTATGGATCTCCTCTAGAAGGAAGGAAGTGCACTCCCAATTCAAACGAAACTTAACTCTTCCAGTGAGTGTAAGTGATGTGTGTTGACAATATGAGAAATTAATGCAGTGGATGTCGCAAGCAGGTTATGGATTTCGATAGCCCTTTGAGTCCATGCCAAGCTGTCAAGACTCGTATTGACCAGTTGTGTGAATGGAGTCCTGGTGCTGACCTCAGAAGGATTACCAGCATGCATGTCATACCCCAAAAAACTGGGGGGTCCGAGGCGAAGTCGCTCTGGAGTGGAGGAGCTCAACCAGTACCACTGCAACGCGAACCATCCTGTGATCAAATTGGTAGAGCCGCAGCATGATCAGCGGCGACTGCGCCAGAAAGAATTGTGCTGCCTGACGATGAGCCGGATACAAGAGCCTGAGCTTTCACGCAGCTTAGTTCACTGGAGGGTAAACAACCATCTCGATTTCACCTCATCGAGCCATTTGAGACCGAAGGAAACTTTTTCATAAGGTCAAATTCATTTCGACATCCGTCGACCACAGACCCTCGAATCAACAGCCAAAATGACCGCGCCCCGCCTGGTCCCTTACAGCCAGCGATGGCACCTTGCAAAGATCATAATCCGTGTTCTAATTGTTTGCTTTATTGGCACCATCTGGGGCCTTTTTGTCACCTCAAGCATAGGGACACCGCTCATGGGCCCAGTCATCATAAGCGATCTTGTCTGGACTTTCGCAGAATTCATCACCCTCGCGATTCGGAGGGCCAAGAAAAGAGGCATCCATCCTATTGCACATCTAATATTCGACATCCTATTCTGGCTGGCATACTTTGTTGCCGCGATCTGGTACGGTTGTGGTATCGCCAATGCCCGGGGATCCGATGAGTTCCATCGTCGCAATTACATTGCAGAGGGCTTTATCATGGTATTCGTAGTGGTCGTTTTGTAGGCTTGCCGCCGTCTGTGAAAAGCGATTCTTTTGTTACTGACACGTCATGTTCCAACAGGCTCCTCCATTTTGTCCTTTTCGTCCGCGGCTGCTTCGAGGTCCACCAACGCAGAGTGGCAAAGGGCCCCCCGAAAGCTATGTACTACACCCCGGGACAAGGCGCTCCGTTCACCGTCGAACCTCAAGATGCCGAGATGCATTCGATGCCTGCTGCCACACGCGGTAGTGAGAGCGTGTCAAGTCTTCCAGAGAAAGATGAGTTGAGGGCCGCTGAACCACATGCTCAGCTCGGCGCTGATCATGTGTGACAGATGAGTGTGCTGAAAGGATCAGCAGAACAGACGCTTGCTCTGAGTTCGTAAACTTGCTGTGATTCACGTTTCTCATGTGATGAGAAAAGATGTGGTACTGAAGTTACATCGTGT
Organism: Diaporthe australafricana; assembly: GCA_039880735.1. Taxonomy (NCBI): domain Eukaryota; kingdom Fungi; phylum Ascomycota; class Sordariomycetes; order Diaporthales; family Diaporthaceae; genus Diaporthe; species Diaporthe australafricana. The sequence goes on along the minus strand of JBCEDM010000007.1, from coordinate 3,183,222 downwards.
GGATTGATTGTAATCTTTCATTGGTCTTGTATAGCAATATCAAGTATTTAATTTTCCTTGCATCCGAAAATTTCACAAAACTCGGATTGAACTGGCCATTGATTTCCTTGACGATGACTTCATTTGTGCAATGCACTCGTCAAGAGGCTATACAGAGAGATGAGAGTTCCTCATCTAGATCGTTCCTACTCGCCATCCAGTCCGACCACAATTAAAAGTATTTTCTCGGCTAAATCCCTTGATGTTGACCTTAGATTAGGACTCTTTCCCCTAGTAAATGGCGCGCGAGCCCCTTCACCCACCCTGGAGATCAGCGGAATGTAGTCAGTCACATGTTTCGGCGTGAAACTGGGGGTCATGTGGAAAGTTTCCCGGTACTGGAAGCCCAACCTGCCAGTGCTTGTAGGGCTCCTTGAAACTCCATCATCTTGGCATTTCAAGGCGCTTGAGAAGTCGCCCAGCTATCTAAGCTCGACTGGAAAGCTTGAAGTCTCTTTGACGAGGACTTGATCTCGGGCCATCTCATAACGTGGGATCCTCCGAGCAATTGCCCAGGTGTTGCTCAGAAATCATTGCGGGCTCAACTGCTGACAGGCGCTGGATCTGCCTGAGCGTCAGCTGAACTTGGCAGGAATTAGACTTGATACATGTCGTGAACCTTCTCCGTTGACACGAAGCTTATTCGCTTCCAGGAAGCGAGTAATGCAAAGCGAAATATCGCGCCAAGAGCGAACACTGAGTTTATAAAGTGGTGGATAGGACCAAATTTGAATTGAACTGTGTCTCGTTCACGATTTCGTTTTAAGTCTCCATTCATACATCTCAACAATCCCATTCACAACAGAGTCGAATTCATTGGAACCAGGACTGAGCGAATACACTCATCAGATCAGTTGGCATTTCACCATGAGAATCTCTCGAGCCCTACTCGCCGCATTTATATGGCCTTCCACTCTTGCGCCCCATCATCTCGCAATAGCGACAGTCACCCACGGAAGGGCCATCCCAGAACTTGACAGTGCATCACGGACGAGTCCATATCTTCCGCAGCCACCAACAAGCTGACGAAGCATTATTTTGATGCTCTTGGTCTGGTCAAGAACATCGTGCTCGGAATTAAGGGGCTGAGGGCTTCGTTGGCAGTGGCAACCATGAGATCGATGACACGAGGGCGTACCGAGTCTACTTTTGCTACGTGTGGCACAAAGTCTGACTAGATCAAGACATTTTATCATATTATAGACCCTGGCTGGGCACTTTTTTGGAAGAAGATTGGAATATGTAAATACCCAGCTAGGACATGGGCCGTGGTTGAAGCCAGCGCGAAGCCAATACGCCTTGTGGTGAGAAGGGGACATGAGACTGTCAAGGGTTGTTCGGCGTAAGAAAAAATTCTCGTTGCATGTCTCCAGTAGTGCGCATCTAGATGCACCACTTCTTGACAGGCCCTAGCATTCTGGTAAAGCGTTCGAAGGGAGTCTGGGCGAATTAAATGTTCATTTGGTTGAATCCAGAAATTAAGGTAGCATCGTGACAAAGTCCACAAGAGAAGAAATCTTGCTTTGTCTCATTCTAATTACTGCCACCGCGTTTTCACATTATACCCGTTTCCGGCTCCCCTTGAGTCTTTCCTTTGTTCAACCTCAAAGCAGAGATCCGGCGGGATACATGTACATAGTTTCCGCTAATCCGGGAGCTTGCCATTACGTTGATCACTGATTCAATATACCAGATGCTGGTCCTGAAAGTGAAACATAGCCCAGTCAGTTTTTATTTCAAACTTATTGGTACTCTCCTCAAACTTCGTTGACATCTAGAGGTATTGTATGCCACATTGGTGACCTTTAAAGCAGTTGGTAGACACCGCTGGTGAATAAACCGCAGCTTCAATAAGCCCTGAAACAATGGCTTCTTCTTCCAATACCGGCGGTGCTATCAACGATGTGGAGAATCGCATCGTGGGTATGATAGTTGGGTCAGCCGTTGCCGACGCTGCCGGAATATACACGCACAACCTCACCAGAGCACAAGCCGAGCATGCATATCCCGATCGCAGGATCCTAGCAAGCTACCGAGCCGATGAGGTGACAGTTCACTTTGCTGATGCTCATCGGGCGAAATACGACGTAAGCAGAGCCCGGGTTTTGTGCTCACCTGCGTCGAACCGAACGAAGGCTGTCTTGTCTAGCGAGCTTCTCAATCCTTTCGAGGGGCTGCAGGTCGAATATAAGAATCCTTTGAGCCCTAGAGAGCTGACTGCGAATGGTCTAGGACGGGAACTGGTCGGAAGCTACTGAGATGGCGCTCTGCACTCTTTTGGCTCATATCGAGAATCAATTTTAACCTGAAAGTGATGTTGCTCGCCGGCTTAATGTTTTGTCGCATGCCGGGAACAGGGCATATAACCCGCCATGGCCGCGTCCAGACTTGGGACAGCCAATCAAGAGTATTGTGGAGGACAACACTTATACATCTTCGAGAGAGGAGGTTGTGATGGGCTCATGGCTATTGAATAATCGCGGCTTGAACGACAAGAATGCGTCAAATGCGCCACTTCTCAGAATCCATCCTATAGGGGCCTGTATGTATCCTCTTCTCAGTTTTGATTTTCTCTGTAGATTGCCCTGCTCCCTCTTCTTGACATATGATTGTAATCGTCTTTGGCATGCATATGAGGGCTGACACAAGCTCTGAACCAGCGTCGGGGAATATGAATCTTTTTTTGACTTTGCACTACGCAGATAGAAATTGCAGATTGACTCACGTGGACTATGCAATGTATCTGCAATGGTCGAGACTGCGCTTCTTCGTGGCTTAATACGTCGAGAAGTGCTGATCGAGCAACAAATCAACCCGCTCATTCAGAGATGCATGAGGCACATAGATTGGTTGGTACAGAGAAGGGCCTCTGATGTGCCTAGCGAGGACTTTCGAGCATACTATGAGGTTGATGACAAGAAATTGTTTAGTCGCATGGTCACTGCCGAAACACTGGAGGACCTCGAACTCGACAGAATGGAGTCAGCGGGAGAAGCGTGGAGAGGTTTGGGGGCGGGAATCTTCTGTCTCCGGACTGCCATGACCCGTCTCGAGGCTTCGAGTGGCCAACAACGAGAGCTCTTGCGGAAGTCGCTTTTTGAACAACTCATCTCAGACCTGATAATGCAGGGCGGCGCGGCACAGGCCAACGCTGTGGTCGCGGGCGCATTACTGGGCGCCTATCTCGGCTATGATGCAGTTCCTGAGCGGTGGAGGAAGGGTCTGAGCCATAGAGATTTCCTCATGCGTAAATGTAAGCTACTTTGTCTAGGCCTTGGTATTATTGACGGGTACAATTATATGGAAAACGACACCAGCGTTCAAAGTCGTTTCCCGAGTAACACTTTGGAGGAAAGGGATAGGGCTCGGCAGGCCCAGATCGCGGCCAGATTGGCGGTGCTGCAGAGAAGACGAGCAGCTGGGAGTGCAAATGCTTAGTGGGGACTTTCTATCCGCGTATCGGAACTTAAGGTTATCATTTGTTTTACCAATGAATCCACCACGCTCGGTACAAGGCAGACGTCTGGTCATTGTGAGGTGCGCTCTGATTTGTCTTCTGACGTTGGGGGACTTGCGTCGATAAGCATCTGCAGTTACTTGAGTAAATGAAATATTCATATTGAATGCTTTGGCTTTTCCAGGATGAGGATACAAATAAAGTAAAACGATATTAATTCCTGATCTCACTTTGAAATCACATGATTTCTTCTGGCTACCCAGGTAGCTTTTCGGTTGTAGCCAGCTGGCACAGGTCTTCAATCAGTAGCGAGACACAGTATGTATGTTTGTGCTAATTACAGTATTGATTGTATTCAGTCAGGCCGGGTATCTGAACCAATGTAGACAGCCGCGAGGAAGACAAAAAATCAATCTTGCATTTTTAGAGTAGTTAGGCCACTCTCGACTTTGTTTGTGTATCGATTAGAACCTTGAGTTCCTAAATACAATTGACCCAAGTTAAGTCCCATCCTCCGTGGTCTCCGGCGTTTTCTCAGTGGAAGTCGCCTGAGGACCGCGCTCAACTGAACGGCGCCATGTAACTGTGACATACTCGTCTGGGAAGCCGAAGTCACGTAGAAGCCGTACCACGTCACCCGGGTAAACACGAAAAAGTTCAAACTCGTTCTGCCGGCAGATCCCGCTACATCGCAGCCTGCGCTTCAGGACGGAGTAGTAAATATCCGACACATCAGCCAATCCTCGGACAATCGTCAGGGGATAGCGTCCGACCCTCTTGAAGATGACCTGAACTTCGTATATCGGATACCATGTTTTGTAAGGCGCTGAGGTGGAGGCGGAGCTGCTTTGATTCTTCGGCTGGGAGGGTCCCCTCAGATTGGCTTTGTTTTCATCCATCCTTGGCTGCTTGTGGGACGCTGTTTGAGTGATAAATGGCCGATATTATGATATCTAGGCAGTGCTGCAGCAATGTGAGATACGTTGCGGACGGTGTTTGTTTCGGTGCGGTTGCGGAAAGTGATGTTGCGGGCAATCAGTTCGGGTGGTAGGTAGATGACTGGGTGGGAAGAGATCAAGCCTCAGGTGAAGATCAAGGAAGGGAAGGATCGGAGAAAATAAGATTAGTCATATACTACTTTTTCGAAGAATTTTGTACATGGCTCAGGCGGATTAGTGTGTCATAGACCAGTGCTTATCATGGTGTTTAGTTGGTGTCTATTTAAGGTCTCTTAGACACTTCGAAGATCAATCACCGAGCTATAACAGTGCTGAAACTTAGCTAATAACCGGACTAAACGTCAGTCGTCTCTAATTAGAAGGCACGCCATCAAGGCTCGCACGAGATTCATCGACACTGTCAGTCTAGATTTCTACTCTGTGGGTGATCAAGCAATATATAGAGCCGTTTCTTCTTTTGAAGGGGATGGAACCGTACATTTAATTGGTTTCTTACATACAAGCTACAGCACTGGTCTTATTGCATCTAGCATATTTTCAGTTGAATGGGTCGGTAGCTGTACTAGCATACAATATATTAATAGTCCAGGGTAATCAGGAAAAGATGTATCTGGACAATGAGATCGACTCTATAGGCGAGAATGTATCAAGAGCAGTCCGGTAGAGATTGACCAGTCTGGTAAAGCGGTGCTTGTCAGCATGCACGATGGTCACACTGGTCTGTGAACAGCCTAAACTGGCTGCATGCTCAGGTCCTAGCCCACCAGCTTACGGTCCACCTCAGCTTTCGGAGTTCGTCCCTGAATGGGATAGCTCGACATGCACAAAGCATGCATGGCGTAAACAAATAAGCAAACATTTTACTGGGCCTTGGTTGATGTAAGCCCAGCAGCCTTTGCTCATCTTACGATGTTCCGCGTCTCAGCTGTCCATCCCGATTATTCAGTCAATTTCTAAGCATCACGCGTTTTCAATTAGCTGCTGCGAGCTGTCAATATGGCACTTGCGCTGAGTCCAGGTCGGATTCTGTCCATATTCCTTGTGTGCATCACCAAGTTCGTCTTGCAAGTCCAGGCATTCCCCCGCCATGCAACGGTGATCAATCGGGAGCTGGTCAACACCACCGACAGTTATGATTTTATCATCGCTGGCGGTGGGATCGCGGGCCTCACGTTGGCAGATCGCTTGACGGAGAACCCAGAAGGTGCATGACCCCCCGACTGAGCTCTGAGATGGGCATTCCCATCAATCAAATGCTTACTCGTTATGTGTAGTGTCCGTCTTAGTGGTAGAGGCTGGCCCATTCGACAGCGGCGAGAATGCTGTCCTCGTGCCAGGAGCTTACAACCCAGCGACGTATTTCTGGCCGATGGTCTCCGTGCCTCAGATAGCACTCAACAACGGCGTCTATCTCGCAACATGCGCTCGTGTTGTGGGAGGTGGAAGCACGATAAATGCAATGATCTTCCTGCGAGGTGACGCTGAAGATTATCAGGGCTGGACTGCGTTGGGAAATAAGGGTTGGACGTGGGACAACCTGTTTCCCTATTTCAAAAAGGTCAGTCATCACTCGAAGCCAGATATGAAGATTGAATTCACAGTAATACGCAGAGCGAAAACTTCACTGCGCCTGATGCGGCATTTGCGGCTGCGGGAAACATCTCATGGATCGATTCTGTCCATGGCTTTGAGGGTCCTGTCCAGAACACGTATCCAAATTACTTCTTCCCTGGCAGTGGTAAGACTTTGACGTCTCGTGCGTTCCTCGAGGTTGCCCGAATTGAGTGTCTAACTTGGACTAGGGAACTGGTGGACGGCGGCAGAGCATACTGGTGTTACCCCGTGCGAAGATCCCAACGCCGGCGACGTCAAAGGTATCTTTTGGCTTCGGCTATCGGAAGACGCTGATACAAGACACCGCAACCATGCCCGGATCAACCATTACGACAGAGTCATCGCCACAAGACCCAACTACCACCTCTTGCCGGACACCACTGTCGCAAAAGTTCTGTTTGAAGACAACAAAGCCGTTGGCGTTGAGTTCTTGCCTACGTCGGGAGGGAATGCCACAGTCGCGCACGCTTCAAAAGAGGTTATACTCGCAGCCGGAGGCCTTCATACACCACAGATCCTCCAGCTCTCTGGGATCGGTCCCGAGTCCCAACTGACGGGCTTCGGCATCGATGTGGTTTCGAATTTGCCTGGAGTTGGACAGAATTTCCAGGATCAGCCCACCATTACGATGTCTTACAACTGCAAGCATTCTGCTGTCTTTTCCAATTATGACCGACATGGCTGACGAATATTACAGTCAGCAATAACGTGGAGCCAAATTGGAACAGTCTGCTAGAGAATGCCACTTACGACGCCGAGCAGTTTGCTCTTTATAATGCTTCCCGCCAGGGCCCATACACAATCACGCGCACACTAAGCACCAACTTCATATCTCTTCCACTGAGGAACCTGACTTCAGAATCAGACAGCATCATTGCTGCCGCTCGCAATGTCAGCAGCCCTATTGCTTTCCTAGCCCCAGACACAGACCCGGCCGTAAGCGCAGGATACGCACGACAGCGCGAGATCATGCTCGACCAGCTCGACAAGGACGTGTCCGTTGGCGGATTGCACTGGGGGACCGTTGACACCGGCACGCTATACCTGTTCAAACCCTTCAGCCGCGGCATAGTCACCATCAACTCGACAGACCCTCTAGCAAACCCCCTCGTCGACTTCCGCGCAGCCACCGACCCGACCGACCTGGACGTCGCCGTAGCCCTCGTCCACAAGGCACGAGACATCATGGACGCGCCGTCCATGCGGGTGCTAGGACCCACGGAGCTCACGCCGTTCGGTCAAGGCGTGCAGACAGACGACGAGATTAAGGAGGCGATCCGCCAGACGATGAACCCCTCCAATGGACACGAGTGTTGCACCGCGGCCATGCTGCCAAGAGACCTTGGCGGTGTCGTCGATGACCAGCTCAAGGTGTATGGAGTCGAGGGGCTGCGGGTCGCAGATATCAGCTTCTGGCCGATGCCGCTCAACGGGGCCCCGAGCGCGACGGTGTATGCGTCGGCAGAAATGGTGAGTTTCTTGCCCTGTCCAACGGTATTTACGGACTCTATGCTGACCGGCTTGCTATGAGCTTGCTGATATGATCAAGCAAGAATACGGTCTCTGACAGCGTTCAAGTCAACAAATTATTTGGTGCTAATATGGTATGACTTCGAGATGTGCTTGAGTGACTTGATTGAAACCATACCATGCCTCGTGAAGTCCTAGGGCTGCATGTCCCGTTTCGTATCTCTTCCTCATAGGAAAGACATCTATCAGCTGGCGTCTTGATGGCAATGCCCACTGGTAGAGTGGCCTTTTGTACAGTTGAACGAGCTCGTGGGACGGCAGTCAATATTTGCGAAACCACACCAGGAGTCGTAGGCATAATCTAAGGTCGGCTCTACACAGGTGGCAGTGTGTATAGGAATTCAAGATACCTATGAAATATGATTAGTCTTTGCAAGTGCCTACATTCATCGATCAACGATATGATAGATCGTCATTTGTATTTGGGTACAAGCAATACGTTGAGGATAGGACTGAACCAAAAGGGTGAGAGTTTTTGAGCCCTGTAAAGAGCAACAGCACTGCCCATATTTTCCCCAGGTTTTTATTTATTTTGTTTTTTCCACCCCTTTTCTTCCCCTTTTTCCTTCCTTATATCCTTATTTTATTTTTATTTCTTTCCCTTTTCCCCTTCCTTTTTTTCTTTCTTTTTTCCCTTTCCTATTTTCCTTTTCTTCTTTTTTTCCCCCCCTTTTTTTTCCTCTAATTTTTCTTATTTACCCTTTCCCTCCCCCTTTTTCCCCCTTTTTTCCCCCTCTCTTTCCCTCCCTTTCCGTCCCTCCCTTTCCTTTTTTCTTTTATTAATTTTTTTATTAAAAAAATTTTTTTTTAAAAAAAAGAAAAAAGAGAAGAAAAAAAAGAAGAAAAAAAAAATAAGAAGAAAAAAGGGAAAAAAAAATTAAAAAAATAAGACCCCCTTTTTTTTAAATAAAAGAAAAGAGAAGATTAAAAAGCATTGATCATCTAAGGAAGTATTTATACTGCACTAGTAAAAACGACTCCATGATCCCCAGGCCCAGCCCCTGCTGGACAAAGGCTTTCTATCACAGAGCGTCAAGACTTAGGAGACAGCAGCTCTTTCCCAGTTGCCAAACAAGGGTCCAAGACGGGCCTGAGGTTCGGTACCGAGACCGGCATTTGGAAAGAACGAAAAGACCAGAAAATTCCCAAGTGTGCTACCAACATACGATTCCAGGCTGTTCGTGGTCAAGCACTGCAGCGATGCTGCTCATTGGCAGCACAGGCCACCTGGAAGTTCGGGCCCCTTCGCTTTCTGCGTGCTCAAGGGTTCAACGCGCCGGTCGAGAGTCTTCTCGGGGTCGCGGCTTCTTGTTTCGAGGGGGTTGTAGCATCGGCTGGAGGGCGCAGACCCAGAGCACGCCTAATCGCTGTTAGCACCGTGATCACGCCCGACTCCTGAGGAACCCTGGAGTTGTCCACTCGGGTGTCATTCTAAAAGTCCCTGTGCGATTCGGTCTCGACCAGTGGTTGTGACTTGTTCTAGGGAGCGATCTCGGCATCCCAGCGATACCAACACAGTACTCATCCCTCTGTTTCATCATCTGGTTTGTAAGGGACTGCAATCTTGACGTCTTAAGGCTTGTGAGAACGTTTACAAGAGCAGTCTGTGTCGCAAGCTAATGCCGGAAGAAATGAGCTTTGGCAGAGACGAGCAAACCGAGCACACCGGGTGCAGTCTCAAAGGGGTCACCGGTACTTCTGAACCGCAAGCAATGTCAAAAATAATATTAAAGGACAAGTTTCTTACGTAAAGGGGCTGCCCGAGGTACAGGCCTCGAGCGCTAATGATATGTATTTCCATGTGAAGAGGTAGAACCATAGTATCATGGTCAATGAACTCCTCCAATCCCCGATCTCCCCCTCCCCCTGGCTGCAAGCTGCAAATCAAAGCTTCTGCCCAGTACAACATCCTCAGGCTTTGTCCGACTCCTCATCTGAGTTCGTCTCTGAGGTCGCTGGTGAGGTCGCTGGTGAGGTCTCCTTCGAGGTCGCTGGTGAGCCCGGCTCCGACTCCTCCTCCGACTCCTCCTCCGAGGTCGTCTCTGAGGTCGTGTCTGAAGCCGTATCCGAGATCGTCTCTGGGGCTGTCTCTGGGTCTGAGACTGTCTCTGGGGCCGCCTTTGAGGCTTTCTCCAGGAACTTGAACAGGTGCGCGTACCTCTCATCCTCCCACATGTCGGCCCGCAGCGATCGCTTCTCCGGATCCCAGGCCTCCATTACCTCAGCAGTGAAACCCTGGGTGCGCATCACCTCCTCCATCTTCTCGGCTGCCAGACCAGTCCAGTATTTGACATCACCTGTCTCGCCGGTGGCTGCCAGTTGTTGGAAACCACGCATCCAAGTCACCCAGACCGACGGTGGGTAACACAAACACTTGCTTCCGTCTGTGTTGACCTTAATGTAGTCGATCTTTCCCCATCTAATTTCGCTCCACAGCCACTCCGTCGCCAGAACGACCCACTGGGCTCCGGCCGTGATATGACAGGGCAGACGATCTCTGCTGCAACGGCCTTTGATCGGGTCCGTGACTGCTGCGTGGATCGCAAAGTAGCCGTTGGACAAACCACAGCAATCCATCGCGCCCGCTGCTTGGACACGAGCAGCGAAAGCGTTGACGTTGATGTGCTGGTCGCACTCGATCTTGGGAGGGTTTCTACTCTTCTCGGGATACCCGAGGAATTGATGATGGCTATCGCACCAGCCTTGGAACCAGCCGCGCCAGATGGGAACCTGTCCGGCGTAGCCGGCGTAGCTCGCCGTGATCGGAAGTCGGTGGAGTGCTTGAATCAAGTGCACCAGCTTGTCCTGGGCCTCATGATCGTAGGGTATCTGCTTTGCGACTTTCCAGATGAGGTCTGACATCTCGAGCATCCAGTTGAGAGCAGGCTCTTTCTCCTCGCCGGGCTTGTCGGGTCGGTTCTCGGGCACGATTGCGTCCAGGCACTGCGCGGCTTCGTCGACTGAGAGCTTCGTGTTGGGCTGGAGATAGTCGTTCAGGACGTTGAACATCATCCACTCAACGGGCCACGGGTCGTCATCGTCGTGAAGGGTGTCGATTATGAGCTTGAGTGGATGTTTCTTGAGGGGGTGTTCGTCCGCAGGATGGTTCGTCGGAAGAAAGGGCTCGATGAGACTGGATCTGTCCGCAGGATGATTCCTCGGAAGAAAGGGCTCGGTGAGACTGGATGCTGTGTTGCGAGCGCGAGAGAGCAAGTTCTTTGAGTAGGCAAATGGGCGGCAGACTTGAATTCTCTTGATGACAGCTCGCGCAGACGCACGGGCGCCTTTGAGCTTCTTGATTCGAATTCTCTTGGTGACGGCACGCACAAGTGTGCGAGTGACCCTGAGGTTCTTGATGATGGCAAGTGCGGGTCGCATGATGTCTGATTGATGGCTTTCTGATTGGTACTTGGTGTAGTTGACTGTACAGGTTGTGGGAGAAGAGTTTGATGCCGTTACTTGTTGGCAGAACGGCGGTCTTGGGAAATGTGTGGTAGATGTTGAGGTAGAATCGCAACTTTGCTGGCGAGGGGAAGTCGTGCAGTTTTATGGGGGATGGGACAGTTTGCAGTGGGGCACAGACGTTGTGTGAATAGCTTCAATTGGAAGAGACCCACTCCTGCTGCCCACGAGTCACCGAGGCCAACTTCGTTTGCCAATACGCCAAAAGCCCACTGCTATTGTTTGTACCAGACCATTGCATTCAATTACGAACAGATTCACCAGTAATGGCTTGGGCAGTCACCGCCTCAGCTCCAAACGGAGCTCCTTGGGCTACAGAACAGCAAGCCTGTGGGTGTCCACAGCCAGTTGACTTGGAACAACAAACCTGTAGGAGTTCAGAACCGCTTGATCTGATACCTCACACACCAACAGCAATTCCTGAGAAGCTGTCACTACCCAAATCCTTGATCAATCTCATTGATCAAAAAGAAAAGAAGCACGATGGTACCTCCACTGAAGACGAGCAAGCAGAGGCCGTCCTCGAACGGATACAAGAACCACAGCGGCAAGAAGCCTGACCCTGATGAGGAGGTAAGTACACGAGCCCCAGCTGGGCCGACCTCGTTCCCCCACAGGCCATTTTTCTTTTTCTTTAACTTTTTCTTTCCTTTCCTCTCCTCTCCTCTCCTTTCCTCTCCTCTCCTCTCCTCTCCTCTCCTCTCCTCTCCTCTCCTCTCCTCTCCTCTCCTCTCCTCTCCTCTCCTCTCCTCTCCTCTCCTTTCCTTTGATTTGCTCTTCCTTTTCTTTTCTTTTCTTTTCCTTTTGCTCATCCGTTAGACTCGTCGCTGATCAAACAAACAAAGTACTACCAAGCAAAGACCAAATTTGTGGAGAAGGAGTCCGACAACCGAATCGGACACAACAGCATTGCCAAGCAGCTGGCCAGCGCGCCCGACCCGTTTAACACTGGAAAATCGGGCTACCCACACGAGTATAAGAACAAAAAGGACAATGGCTATATTCCCCAGCTGGCCTTCAACCACAGCAACAACAGCAGCACGACCTCCCTTCACACGTATCCCGTGTTTGCCGATGGCCGCAACTACAACTATGACAGCCATCATCGCAAGGATGACCCAGGCCATCTTCGAGGCATCACGAACCAGAACAAGCGATTCAAGGGTGTGATCGCTCATGATGGCGATGACAACAAGCCGAACAAGGGAGATTTCTCCTGGGTTGAGAAGGAGGCGAAGAAAGAGTAGTGCCGGTTAGTAGAAAGAACATATTTTTGACAGGGGGCAACTATTGAATCGTCTGCTGACCACTGTCGATTGCTCAGGTGAAAGGAAATCACGCACAGACATTGCCCGTTGGGAGGGATAAACAGGAATCGGAGGGGGAAAAGCACGATCTTCTCGGCCTTCCGAATGCTTTTTGCATTTGCAACCCAGCGTTATGTTCAAGTGATACCCGGAGGAAATCCATGATCAATCTGGCTTCTCCACCAGCAAGGCGTTTCAGGCGTTCGGTGTACAACAGCATCACGATACTCTATTCATAGCGACGCAGGGCCCAGTGGTAGAATAGCCACGCGCCCTGGTCCGGTTCAGACATGAATATGCAGATATCGCCCCTTTTGCAGGCAATGACTTAGTGCCTTCTTTTCTATTTTGCTCGGACCCTTTGTGTGGCCTTCTTACAGTTGTGCTCTACGTGTGCTGATTTCTTTCTTCCTGTTTCATTTGGATCGGAAGACTCTCAGATTTACGATCCCCACAGCTACAAAATTGATACATATGTATTTATTGGAATCATCTTGCTTGAAATCATGTCTGAGGACCGGGCACAACATCGTATTCCAGGCGCTGACGAATGGTTGTGACGTGGTCGGCATATGGGCAGCCGACGGCAATGTTGGTCTTTTTAACAAGCTTGCTCATCTTTGGCGCCATGGTCTTGGCGAGGCCGTGGGACTCATTGAACTCGCTGGCAAGGTTGGTCCGGTTGACGGACAGTAAGTAATATCTCTGCGAGGATATGTGCATCCTGTAGAGTCTTGATGTCCTCCATATTAAATGGAGGGTTATAAAAGGAATAAAAATATAGTATTCTTTTAATAGGAAAGGAAAAGGGGAAAGAAAAAAGAAAAAAAAGGGGAATAAAGAAGAAAAGAGTAAAAGAGAAAAAAAGAGAAAAAAAGGAAAAGAAAGAAGAAAAGAAAAAGAGGGGAAAAAAGAAAAAGAGAGAAAAAAAGGAAGAAGAGAGAAGAGAAGAAAAGAAGAAAAGAGAAGAAAAGAAGAAGAAGAGAGAAAAAAACGCAAAAGATGATGGCAGCAATGGAGGAAGCAGAATTGAGATACACAGCTTGGCGGCGCAGCTTGAGGAGACTGCCCAGATGCTTCTTGGGTCCGGCATCATGGAGCGCCTAGACACTCCCACAAAGACATTGACATTTGCTTAACCTCTTATCTTCTACATTGGGTGCAACCGAAGTAACTGGCCTCTCCCCACGACCCACGATCAACCAGCCCCCCGCTCATGCGCGGCCGTCCGTACGCCCTAGTCTGGTGTTCAGGCTGTGACGCGACTCCGGCGCTCTCAACCTGATTGCACACTTGAGGCTATGAAGATAAGTCAACGCTCCTCGGGAAACGACAGGGATCGTGTCAAGTTGTGCTACTATTAGTTGCACCATACCGGATATCTTTTGGAAAGACGTGGCTGCGAAACCATGCGGGCTGCCCAACTGCACAGTGTCTATTTAGGAAGCGACAGCGGATGTCCGGGGAAAGTCGCTTCGGATGGTCTCGTCCTCATTGGATTATTACACTTCATGATGCAGGATAAATTTAGATTACCTGGGCATTGCCCAATGTGGCGTTGAGGGCGCCTAATAGTTCGTTGGAGTACCAACCAACCGGTCCGTGTCAGCCTCCGACAGCCCATCGACGGCTCGTGCCCCGCTTCCTCGTCAACTCCATCCGGCTCGAAGCCTATTCAGTTCATTGATAATATGTTCAAAGGAAGACGTTTCTTGAAATAATAACTTTGTTTCTAAATACTTCACCGCGGACTGCTCTAGTGTCCTCAAACATGTCGTCAAGGAATGATAAGAAGGATGCGACAACTTCCGACCTGAGCAATATCCACGAGCCTCATAAACCGAAGTCGACTCCCATTCCGTACCTAAGTCCTCCGAGTTCACCGCCTCAGACAAGAGCAGAGGCACCCGAAGTCTTGAGTGTGCCCGGGGATAATGTTTGTCCGGCTGGACCCAGCGCCTCTGCTCCGCTCAGTCTTGCAACATCCCCACCTCGATATTCCCCAGCACCCAAAGTTGACCAGAAGAAGCTTGCCAACAGCAGTCTGGATGTTTCGACACTGATGGCTTCTTTGGGCTTGAGCAAAAAGTGTGGAGGTCTCACAGCGTTATTTGAGCCGTGTAAGCAATGGTCACCGGCGGCGAATAGAGCCAAGGTCGTTACTCAGCTCGAGTCGATGACAACCCTCACGCAGTCTTCCAAAGAACTCGAACCTGCGCTGAGTGAGCTGGTAAAGCTTGTGCATTGCAAATATCACAGAAGTGGCAATGCGAAAAAGTCCCGAATCGATGCTTGGACCACTAAATTCCCCGCCGGGGAAGATGTTGTCAACCCGGCCGTCATGATCGAAAAGCAGATTAGGGATCTTTTGGAACTCAGATCACCTCGATGTTTAGAAGAAGCGGACCGCGAGCACGAGCGCTGTCAAAAGAGGATTGGCGGGCAAAGGGTACACCATTGTGCAGTGACGATTAATAAGATCATCAAGTCGAAGGTCTACTTAGACGACGATTACCTTGAAGGCCTTCTCAAGGTTCTTGAGACAAATATGCGCTGTCCTGATCACATAGATAAACAACCTCTGAAAAAGGTGGCCGAGTGGAAACTGCGCATAACAAATATCCGAGAAGAACAACAAGTCAAGTCCGTTGGAATCAATACACGGAGCGAGTCGGTGTACCTTCCCCCAGACCCAGACACTCAAGAGACTGGAAGCACCCTGTCCAAAACGAAATGTGATCTCGTGTCGAAAGACGGACGCTTGCCGACCCCGACCCCGAACTTCGATCAAGATCTGAGCCAATTTTGGCCGGCGGCATACGACACCTCTTCCTTCAACATAGTCGAAAAGAACGACAGGGGAGCTGGTTATGGATTCTCATATTCAAAGGTCAAAGCTGCAATGAGGAGGAGTTTCTGCCACCGAGAAGCGGAACCAGGATACGTCTATGCGTATGAGGTTGAAGGAAACAAAGGGCTTGTGAAGATTGGATATACGACTCGCGATGTTGAAGAGCGCCATAAGGAGTGGGGCTTTGATTGCAACAGGGTTTCCAAAAACCTATATCCCATTTCTACTGGCACAGTCGCAAAAGTTGACAACGCGCGTCGTGTTGAGGCACTCTGTCACGCAGAGCTGGACCATTTGAGGATCACAATCTATTGCAATAGTTGCTTGAAGGAGCATGTGGAATGGTTTGAGGTTTCTCCGGCGGAGGCCATTGCGGTCATTCAAAAATGGTCCACGTGGATGGCATCCGATCCGTATTACCAGGCTTATGAATTGAAATCTGGGACGAAATGGGCAATCAAGGACGAGGAGCGGAAGAGAACAATCGACATGTCTCGATTCATGATGGAATTGTCACGAGCCGCGGAACCAGCTGTGACAGTGGATCTCAAGGTGGATGAAGCTAAAGCTGAGGTTGTACTTGCATAGGGCATTTGAGAGCTCCATGTGTTCCTTGCAAATTATATCATAGCTTTAATTTGTCGAGATTTCTTACTTTTTTGAGACCATTTCTTTGGTACCTTATATTCCTCTCCACTGCTTCAAGAATCAGAAGTTCCGGTAATGCTCGTGCGTGAATTGGAAAGAATAATCAAATCACGCGATCCCCATTCCACATCCTAGACTACTAATTTGACATTTGAGACTGACAAATAAGTCAATAATGGAATTTAAGCGTTAATGTAATCCAATGCTCAAAATTTCCATAGATTCTCCGCCATTCAGACAGCAAATGCTGCCCCCTTCTACACCGCAGTCCGTGAGTGACGAGGCTGGGCAACGTCATCATAAGCCTGGCGCTCTTCACGTTGAGACGTCGTAGGGTCAGCAGTAGCTGCTTAAGAAGTCAGAATAAAGTGATCTTGAAGTCTGACTTCAGAAATACTAACAGATACTGCTGACGCGAGTCTGGGTCTGCTTCCACCTTGCCTCTGGCTCAGCGCCGAGGAAAGGCTGAGAGGCACCCACACCAGGAACCTCCTCGACGTTCGACCGTGGCATTGCGTGCTGCTTCCTGGCACGTCTCTTGCAGCATAACCTAGTATAAGGGCATGAAGTTAGCCATCGATTTTTCAGGCTGGTATCACAAGCACTCACCAAATGCCAGCAGCCACAGCGGCAAGGAACGCCCCACCCAGACCGGCAGAGAGACCAATGGTGAGCCTCTTTGCCTCCTCAGACATCCCCTTGTACTCGTTTTTGGCACCGTCAATGATACCCGAGACCCCGTCACCGTTGTCTGAGCCATCTGTGGCCACGGGAGGTACATATGAGACGGGGCTTCCGCTGGACCCCTTCAGCTTCTGGACGGCCTCGCCAAAGGCCGTAACGGCAGCGACCTTGCCGGTTGTCGCCGTGGCAGGAAATACGGGTTCCTCTCCTTCGGCCACCGAGACGATCGCTGTCGAATTAGTGGTGACCTGGATGGTGGTCTGCAGTGAGGCGGGGCAGTTCCTTATCCCTGCCGACTGGCAGACAATATTTGTGATTGTGACGACGCTGGTGACCTGTGTCGCGGTCAGGTCGGCACGCTCCGCCAACTGGGCCCTTGCCGTTTGCCTCGCCCCGACGGCTGCCGTCGCAGAAGCTGGATCGATGGCACACGCGGAGTACAGCGTAGTGTAGTAGATCTGAACGCTCGTGTTGGGAGTGGGGCCCCATTTCTCTTCGCCGAACTGGACGAAAGCCCCGGCCATGGCGCCGAGGCCGAACTCGAAGGACTCGACCACAGGCATGCGGCAGCCGTCGTCCCTTGTGCCCAGCTCGAGAGATTCTGGTGCGGTGATGTTCGTGGTGAACCGCGCCAGGTCTGTGTACACCGTCGCCGAGGACCCGGCGGCCAGCTTGATGAGATCGTGCCCGAGGTCTTGGGACATGTTCAGGCCGGCGGTGACGCCCAGGCGGAGTGTCGCGTCGAAGACGACGCCACTTGTGGCAATGGTCACTGGGAGGAACTCGAATGACCCGTCCGTACTGCGAGAAGGTTAGGGGTGTCCATAAAACGACACGATGTGGGATGGTATACTCACAGTGTGATGCTTGAAACATCACTGCCGAACATGTCAATTTCTATTGCTAAGCCGTCATCGAATTTGACATGCACTCCTGTGCTGATGTCCACTTCAGTGCTCAATGTGAGAAGCAATTCCAAGGTGATGACAACGCCAACCAGTTGATTGCCGACTTTTATTCCCGCTGGCTGGTACCACTCTGGGGGATACAAATTGACCTTGTACGTCTGTTCTGCCTCCAGCGAGACGTCGAGCTCCAGGTAGAGCTCCAAGTCGTCAAATTCGAGGTTCAGTTTTGTCTCTGGGATGTTGGTCAAGTTCATCCCGAAGTCCACGTCGAGAGTTGGGAAGGAATACGCCCTCCAGTCGATCTCATCCACGTCACCATCCTGAAAGAATGAGACAACGTTGTCTCCCACTGTGCCCGTGATGTTCTCCGCAACGTACTGGGACCAATTTTTGAACTGGTCCCAGACCTCGATGCTGATGTTATGGACCTCGGGCCAGAACTGGTCGTGAAACTCCGTCAAGGCTTGGGTGAAGTTAAAGTCTCCGTCGACAATCAGACTTGCGTAAGCGGTCCCTTTGACATAGCAGCTCACGCAGAAGATAGATAATGACTCACTTATTGGTTAAGGAAGAAGTCAGTCATATTCGAGACACAGTATTGGGATGGTGAAGTCAGCAGGCATGGACGAACTCACTAGCTGAAGAAAGTAGCATCGGTCCACATCAAGTCAAGGGAACCGTTGGTCTTGTAGAGTTGAGTGTCTGAGTCGCGCTGTTGAAGACCAGCAGCAATCAAGTCCCTTCGAAGGCCTTGCAATGCATTCTCATCGAAGGGTGAGGTATCGCGGCGAGTGTCTAGCACTTGGACTGGAGCCGAAGGGCCGTGGGGATTGCCATTGACGCATCCAAAACTGAGTGCCGCGATTACGGCATAATTCCATAAACAAAGCATTGTTGAAACAAATTGCAACAACGTCCGTTGTGGAGAAGAGGCAAACACTGTCGTTTTCCACAGGTCTCAAGCAGCTTGTACGTGTGGCCGACGCGGACGAACCGCGACCTCTGATGACACTGAAGCCTGGCATCTCCCACATATTATATTAACGCGAAAAGCTAGGATATTGCAGTCCCTCAAGGCTGCAGCGGCGATGAGAACCGGGATGCAAGTTGGAGAGGATTTGGTGCACTTGTGAGGCACGGGTGGGCGGGCTGACTCCGAGGTTTGCGTGGTGCGGCGCAGAATATGCAGTTGGTTCCAATTGTCACCACCCACAAGTCCGTTGGCACCTCGGAGGATCTGCCCACTTGAGTCTGTGCAACTCAGCCGCTCCGGATATAAACTTTATCTTTGGCCGTAATGTGGGCCCACCATGAAATGATAGCACCATTGTGAGATGGCTGAGGATGTGTACCAGGTTTCTGGTGTTTCCTGCGGTGATCTTTGTCATAACCGACCAAAGCTGAAGAATGTTGGATGCAGCTATGGGACTTTGAGGGATTCGGACAATTGCGGTTGTTTAGGTGGATCTTCTGTGGAGCAGTGGCCTGGTGTATTATATACAAGATATTGCAAGACATGCCAAAACTATCCCCGGGCTGTGACCAGCCTTGTTCATCGGCCAATTACACTGGAGACTTTCTGCCACCACACGCCGGGAGTTGCTTGAGTTGAAAGAAGGCGTACAAGTTATATTTGATTGTGCCGGTGAATTTATCCTCGTTCCTCTAGCAGCGCGCAAGTGCAATTGTGTGGCAAGATCACAGTTTTGGCTGGTCCCCAAGCCTACCAGCTCCTTCCGCGGGAAGGAGATCGGGGTAATGCTAATTTCCTTGTGTCTTGCGGCTCACTACCTACTAAGTAGGTACTTAAGTAGGTAGACATATGTACAAGGGCGACATGGACCACCAGCGAGTTATGCGCCACCCCTTTGCCTCAGGTGCGTCAAATGACTCTTTTCTGATTCACATCTCTGTTATTTGCTTGTATTTTGGCTCATGTCACTTACGAGCACCATCAACACAGCATTGAGAATCAATTAGGAGGCTAGGTCTCACCATGCGTGAGTAGATCTCTTCAACAATGAGATTGATGAAAGTATAATATAATTACAGTACAACAGTAAAATTTCCGACTTGTGGTCCTGGTGGTGCAAGGTATAGCAAAGTATGATAATTGCCATTGGGAAGCTACGTGGAATTACGCATTGAACCCAGCCTCTGAAGAATCGGCCATCTAGAAGCGTTCAACATCAAGAAGAGTTGCATGGGTCACTGCACGTTGTCGGGCTGAACAATTAATGCGACCGTCACGCACGTGTGCAGCCAACATCCAGACCCAGTCCTTCAGCGATTATTCGACCGGGCCCTCGCCGACTAGCCAGTTCCCGACGCTAAAGACAGTCAAAATCATTGGCAATGCGTGCACGTCTTCAACCATTTAAACTTCCCCCACTGTCAGAGTGTGTAAAATGGCTTTCATCGAGGTGTCGGTTTGAGTTTTGGGCTAATGCCAGTTTCCTGCAGGTTACGTTGACAGAGAAGCCATGCAAGTGCCATCACTTCGAGTCTCCAAGGTACCTAGCCAGTCTCATTATTCTAGCCCAATAGTATGCAATGCCCTAGCGAGCTCACCAGTCGCGGCAGTGAAGAACATCATGCGCCAAGGGCCACACGGTTACCGCGGGAGATCTCTCAGCCCACTTTTGGCGGCTGGATTTTGGACAACATTGAATACGCCACAGTCACTTCCAAATAAGCAAAGAGAAAGCATACAGAGTCATGTGTTATCCGAACCCAAACTCATTTTGATGTGTATATATGTATTCTTGGTATTTACTTTTCAAAAAAAGAAGAAGACGGCGCCCAAGAGCCGCGAGTGCACAATTAGAGCAACCCCAGGTCCACCGACACCTAGAAACATTGTGAAGTTAAGAGGCTCTTTCTCTCACACCAATGCAGTGCCAGACCGCCCCCCATTCCACTATCACCCCCCACTACAGCCCTCCTACTAACATACAACCCCTTCATCCCACCAATTACCTACACCTCACTTAGACAGCTCGCTATTTAGACGAGGAAGGCAAGGAGGCCGAGGAGACCAGCCATGGGGACGCCGTTCGCGACAGCAGCACCAGTGAACTGAGCCGGGGTAGACGAGGTGGGGGACGCGCCGCCGGCGCCGGTGGCAGTGGAGTTGGAGCCGCCGCCGGACGAGCCACCGCCGCCAGTAGCGGTAGCAGAGGGCTTAGACGCGGAGCTGGCGGAGCTGGAGGGCGACGAGCCACCGCCGCTGCTGCTGGTGGGGGTGGAACCGCCGCCGCCGCCGCTGGCGTTGGTGCAGTTGCCCTGGGCGAAGTTGGCCTGGTTCTGCTGGAGCGTGGCGGTGAAGCCGGCGACGAGGTTCTGGGCGATGGACTGGGCCTCCTGGGGCACCTTGCCGACGACGGCGTCGATGAGGGCCTGGGAGTCGGTGGACAGGCCCTCGGACTGCTGCAGGATGGTGTCGCAGAGCCCGGCCTGCTCGATGGCCGACTTCTTGGACGACAGGTTGTCGACGAGCGTCTGCGCGTTGGTCTGGAGCCCCTGCACCGTCGACTGCAGCGACACGGCGTCGGTGAGCGTCAGGGCGTCGGTGCCCTGCACGGTGCTGGTGCCCGTCTTGATGGTGCTGGACAGGTCCGTCGACGCGGACGTCAGGGCGCCCGCGTCGCCGCTGAAGCTCTGGGCCGCGTCGTTGAGGGCCGTGAGCTTGGTCGAGACGTCGCCGATCACCCCGTTGATGGTGGCCAGGTCACGCTCGAGTATGACTCGGGGCAGGTTGGTGGCGTACACGCCTGCGGCCAGGGCAGCGATGGTGAATGAGTACTTCATGTTGGATATGTGATGGTCTGACTTTCGTCGGCAACGAGTGTTGGGTGGTATAAGTTGAAGGTGTAAGAAGGTATATGACAACAGAATTCGTCCTTTTGGTGAGCCTCTAAAAGCATATCACGGCAGTACGGCCGGAGGGGATACGTCAATTCATATAGACATAGCAGGGCCCGTCACAAGCTTTTGTGCAACTCCCTCCCTCGGCCGATACCCTCGTCGATTGCTGCGATGTGAGTGATGGGAATAGCGGAAGGCCCATCCCAGCCATCGTCTCACACTGACACCTCCGCCACCCTGGGCTTCCTGAGATGGCATCCTTGAAACCCTCAAAAAGCAGGCGTCCGCATTTGGAGACTGTTTGCATAGCTTGCATAGCCAAGGAACCGCACAGGTGACGACAGAGGGCCGCCAATCCAAATTTCCCTGCCTTCTAGCCCATCCCTCACGACTTCGGAGGGAGGGCAGGTAGAGCCGTGCCTGAGCTGACAGGTGACTACTGCACAGTCCAGAGGGGGGCTAGATGTGCGGTGGCTGCATCGTCAACGGGCCCGCCGGGCCAGGGAAAGATCCAGGGCTCGATTCGATGTACGGGGAGAACTCGCCAAGAGGCTGCCAGTGGCTGTGACGTTGTTAGGTAATAGGTCGACAGCTCGAAAATTACCGTGGTCCGAGGGCGCTTCCAGAGGGATGAACTCTTGCGAGTCTCAGAGAAGAGCTGACAGGATGTCATTCGATACCGGGTTTAGTATAGAGTTCCCTGCTTCCAGATGACGCCCAACGTTGCAAGGAAAGCAAGCAAACATGAGCCGAGAGGACTTGCGCAGGGAACGAGGGTCCTAGGATCTACCAATCGCTGGTGAGCGGAGGTATTTGCGAGGGAAGAGGCCGAAACAAGGAGGAGAGGCTTAGCAGGTTTGGCTATGAATCCAGGCATCTTGTTGGTAGGCCGGGGATCTGCATATGGTGTGCTGGGGAAGGAAGGGGGGTGTGTGGTGGTTGTGAGTGGTTTTCTCTGTGAAAGCTGGAGAGCTGTGCTGGCAGCCTCGTGCAGAGCTGTGAGGGTTGTCCAGGACAGGGTGGTAATTTGTGAAACTGCGGTACGCTTCACTTACCGCATTCATAAACGGCACTATAGTAGGCTTCCGGTGGGAATCGTCCAAGCACCCCAGAGACGACCCCCCGCAGTTGTGTGTTAGTGGGCGCCCGTCTTGCCCCATTGAGCCCGTCGATGCCATCTCCTCCCCATGCCATTCGCCATGAATAAAATGAAACGGGTGACGAGACTTGTCCAAGAGAAAAGAGCTGAGCGTACAGTACCATCCCGCCCTGCCCGCCGGTGCACTACAGCGTGCCACCATCGTCGACTGTGTAACGAGGCCTGGGAGCACGACGACAACACAAATCGTCCCTGGTCTAGATGTCATTGGCCAGGCAGGCAGATCACATAGATCATCGCAATTGTTGCCCTTGCACGGACCAGATAAAATTGGACTCTCGCATGGGACCGCCCCGCAGGGGTTAGCAGGAGTGGATACGGGGAACTCTAATTACACGACACCAACTCTCCCTCGCCCTCAAGCCTCAGCTGGCCGTTGCCGAACCACCTGCCAGCCTGCCTGTCAAATGGCATGTGGTCGGCTTTTCACCGAGGCATAGTCTGGCTTCCCCACGAGCAACCAGGTGCGCCAAGATCTGGGGAATTGGGGTAGCGGCGACGGATTGGAGGGGTGGGAGCGGCCGATGTTGCTCTAGATGACGATTTCTCCGTTGTTGACCACTATGCGATTCATCTCGTCTCGGTGTGATTCGGATGCAGCATCCTCTTCAGTGCACATTAGTCCCCGACCGTTGAGAGACCAGATCGTGGGCTTGTTCAAGCTCGTATCTGCAGCCCGTCGCCTGCGATCAAGCTGACCAGGGCAATGTCGTCACTGAGGCCAGACACCAGACGAAGTCATTGAGCTCCAAATTGCCAGGTAATTGTTCAATTTCTTCAAGGTAATTACTGCTGAACCATCTCCGGGGTTTACAAGCCTCCGATGGGTATCATTGTTGTTGCTTCCTGTTGTCTCCATTTCCCCGAGACCGTTCACCACTCGTGACCGCTGGTGCATCCTTCCAGAACGTAGCGTGCGAGAACGTCCCACTGCCAATTTCCGCGATGCCGTAGAGCATAACTCAAGACTCTGATGTGACTATGAATGTGGATGTTGACATAAGTTGCCATCACCAGCATCAAATCCACACCACGGCAGCGAGTGGTCCGAAGACCGTAGGCAGATTGCTTACGTCGGCAAGCGGTCTCGTGCGCTCGTGTTCTCGTTCAACCGATCACTTAAACAAGCGACGGCCGCGGGTTTTCACACCAAACCTCTCAACACCACTGCTCTGCTGCAAGTGCCACAGCCCCAGCGCGCCAACGTTGCCGCCCTCGGCTCCTTGCCTGTACCGTCTCCATGCCTCGCGCACGTGATCCGGACGTAGAGCACCCCTCGGTGGCTCCTTGGGTTTAGCCTTGGGGTGTGTCGCCCTTGGCCGGCCATCCTCGGGCTCGTCCCAATGCTCTTCTTCCTCATAGGGCCAAGGGGGAAATGAGACACCCTCTTCGGCCTGGGGCTCGCTTGACTTGTCTACCCATTCCGACTGCACCCTTCGTGAATTCTCGATAATATCGCCGACGAAGACCTTGGCAACCGACTGCATAGCTTTGGTGACATTGGCGGGCACGGATTGCGAGACGGCAGCATTGACGATCTTCAGTAGACATGATTAGTATTCCCTCCAACCACGACAGAATCATCAGCATGGTAAATGGATAGTAGGTGCTCACCCTCTTGACGACGCTCTCGGTCAGTTTTGCGGCGTGCCACATCTCGTACCTCTCCGTCTGGTCCTTGTCCATCTGCTGAACCAGCATGAAGCGCAATTTCTTTTCCTCCTCGCGCTCCTCCCTGCTCCTCTCGAACTGGGCCACTCCCATCTTGGTCTTGATGTCCTTATCATCCTCCTCCTCCTCATCTCCGCCGTCGTCTCCCACGGCGCTCTGTGCACCCCTACCGGCTCCACTCCGGCCACTAGCCACCGTCATGGACCTGCCCCCGACAACGCTGGGCGTGCCCTCCTTCTCAGCAGCCTCGCGAGCCTTCTCGGCCTTACTCTTACGGCCGCGCTTCTTCTTAACCGGCGCGCTGACGGAAACGGCGGAGCCAGAAACCATGCTAATGTTGTCGTTGTCGAAGCCCACGCTAGGCGATCGGGCCGCGAAGGGAGACTCGTCGGGCGGGAAGGAGGTTTGTCGTAACGGGTGGGCGGAGCCGACTGAGGTGACGGACATCGTGGAAGGCTTCCTACGCTTTATGGAGGGGGAGGGGCCGCCCTCACCGGCCGAGCGCTTCTTGGATGACCCTGCGCCATTCGCAAGGGTGTTGAGGGCGGGCAGCTGGGAGTGCGATGGATAAGGTGGGGAGTGCGCAGGAGGAGAGGTCTGGCTTTGGTATGGTGGTGAGCTCATGTTGGCGACGTGAAATGAACGAGTGCGACGTGTGTCGACCCTGTAATCGAGGGAAAGTGACACTTCCGTGCAAGTCGATTGAAACCAGCAACCGTTGGTTCCAGGGATGCGACAGTGTTGCGGAGAACGAAGAGGGCTGCGATGGGAAAGGCTTTGGCAGCGGATGCGAAAGAAAGGTGACGTTCGTGCTGGGGCGTTAAAGACGAGTCTACAATCGGCGTTCCACTGCTGCAGCGGCCCGGGGTACCTGCAAGCTCCACTGCGCCTGATAAGATAAGAAACCGGCTGGAGCTGGCCCCTCTACAAGGACCCTGACAAGCTCCCCCGACTGCGGCGGCCAGCGCCGGCCCACGCAGGCACGGGGAATTCGGCGAGAGTCATTGTCAGTCAGCCATCGCAGCAAATTTGCCTAGGGATGCGATGTATTAGACCCTTTCCTCTTATCCTCGGTCAGCTGCATCGGAGGCCGAACAATCCTTCGAGGCAGACTCGACGTATTCTTGAAGCCCTCAATTGACCTCCCATGGCGATCCCGATTGTCTCTGTACATGATTGAATGCCAATCTACAAATACCACAAGCTTGCCTGATACTTTTTTTGCGCAAACCCTCTGTGACCCGCACGGCAGCAAGCGACTCACGAAGATAAATACCAGTAGAGACGCAGGCAGGCGGACAGGCAGGCTTCCACTTCCAAGGAACTCCTCAATGCCATCCACAGAAAAAATGGACACAGCAAGCATCACCAGCTCGTCCTCGGGCGGGCGGCGCAACAAGTCCGGCGACAAGAAGCGCAAACACCACAAGATCAACGGCGTCCACGAGAGGCGGGACAGCATCAGCGCCCCCGCGCGAGACCCCCGAGACATCCCCGACCGCCCGAAGAAGAAGAAGTCCAAGAAGTCCACGCCGCACACCACCACCACCACCGCCGCCGCCACAACGACCACACCCTCCGCCGCCGCCGCCGCAACCACCGCCAGCGGCACGGTGACGCGGTCGCCGAGCCCGGTGATCGACTTCGACGGGCTGTCGCGGCCCAGCTCGGGCACGCGCGAGCGGCTGGAGGAGACCAAGGAGCAGGCGGACAAGCGGCTGGCGCGCATGTGCGGCGCCGTGCGCACGATACTCGAGTGCGTGGGCGAGGACGCCGACCGCGAGGGCCTGCTGGCCACCCCGGAGCGGTACGCCAAGGCGCTGCTGTTCTTCACAAAGGGCTACCAGCAGAACGTGCGCGACATTGTCAACGGCGCCATCTTCGAGGAGGGCCACAACGAGATGGTCATCGTCAAGGACATCGAGGTCTTTAGCATGTGCGAGCACCACCTGGTGCCCTTCACCGGGAAGGTAAGTCTGCGGGGCCCTTGTTGCGGGTTGATGCTTCTTGTTTCTTCGGGACTGTGAGGGCTGATTATATTACTCAGATGCATATCGGGTATATCCCCAACCAGTCCGTCATCGGCATTTCGAAACTGCCCCGGATCGCAGAGCTGTTCGCCCGCCGGCTGCAGATCCAAGAGCGGCTGACCAAGGAGGTCGCACATGCCATTATGGAAGTTCTCAAGCCCCAGGGTGTCGCCGTCGTAATGGAGTCCAGCCATCTGTGCATGGTCATGAGGGGCGTCGAGAAGACCAGCACGAGCACCATCACGAGTTGTGTCCTGGGTTGCTTCGAGCGCAAGGAGAAGACGAGGAACGAGTTCCTGAACCTAATCAGCGTCAACCGCCGGTTCTGATGGACTGATTTGATAGGTGGTCTGGAGAGGTATCTAATTGGGAGGTGGCAGTGGGCTTCAATTCTCGCCCTTATGTTCGCATCGTATACGGCGTGAACAAGGTGGTTTCAGTGGAGAGGCTGAATGATCAACTCATTACAAGGAGCGGCAACGCCCCAAATACGCTCGGTTTTCATCATCGAGCATGTCTGGTTTTGCATACGAATCTCGGCGTTTGGGAGAACGGGCGGTAGATTGGCGCCAAAATGGCATTCATCATGCCCGCCACTGATATTCAACATCAAAGCATTCATTCTATCGGAAAGGGGGTCGGCTAGCCGTGTGGAAAATCGGCGTTGTGGGCTCAACTCCTCATATACTCAAATCCAAAAGCATAATGTGGCATTGAAATGTCATCATGGCGGAATATTACAATTTGCACACACCTCAAACTCCTATGAATGCCTCGCTTTTTGAGTCCAACATGTCCGGTAGTGTCGCTATGCCTATCAGTCTGTACAGTGACAACAACCATGCCCATGATCCACCACTCACGACACCCTCCTGACCTCCCTCCCAAACTCCCCCCTCTCAACCCCCTCGACCCTCGGCCTCACGACCCTCCAGATCTCCTCGGCGACCTCCTCGACGCTCTTCCCAGCGTCAACAGCAAGCAGGTCGTCCCTCTCCTCCACAAACGGCACCCCTTCGACCTCACCCCGCTTGAGGCCCCAGAACAGCGCGCGGACGCGCCGCTGCATCTCGACCGTCTCGTAGCGCTCCTCGCCGAACCCGCCGCGCTCGCGGGCGCTGTCCTCGGACAGGTCCAGGAACAGCACGGCGTCGGGCCGCGGCAGGCCGGCCTCGGGGGCGCGCGCCCAGGCCAGCCCCAGCGAGGCGTTGCCCTTGGCCGCGCTGTACACCATCCCCGAGTAGTAGTACCTGTCGCAGACGACGGTGACGCCCTGCGCGAGGAGGGACGCGATCGTCGGCGCCGCCTCCCACCTGTTGGCGGTGAAGAGGAGGTGGATGGACTGGTCGGGCAGGGTGGCGGAGGAGGAGAGGTATTGGTTTATTATCTGGCCTGTGGGCGTTGTGCGGTCTGGGGAGGCCGTTAGCTGGGTCGGCATCATCTATGCCGATGAGGGCGTGCGGTGATGCTCCGGGGGGGGGGGGGGTCTCATGGGATATGTAGATGTTTAATAGACACCCAGCCTCTTGTAATGGAACAAGGAGCATTGCTCACTTGAGCTGCCTTCGTAATTGATCAAGCAAATGAACCATCATATCCGTGATGGCAGTCTTTCCAGACCCATCTGCCCTCCCCAGCATAGCCGCGTATGCCACCCATCCACCCCTCATCACACCCCCCTCCCACCAAAAGAGCCAAGCAAACTCACCAGGAAACCTCATAAGCTGGACCTTCCTCCCGGCCTCGATGAACCGGCTCTGCAGCAGCTTGACCTGCGTCGTCTTGCCGCTCCGGTCCATGCCCTCGAGCACGATGAACGCGCCCCGGGCCACTGGCTCAGGCCCCGCCTGCTCTCCCCCTTGCGCCCCAGCAGTCAGTGGGATTGTAGCATCGCCGACGGTGCTGATCACCGGGGTGGCGGACGACGACAACCCCAGTGAAGGGGCCGCGTTTGATGATGATGAGGAAGCAGCAGGGGCTGCCCGCGCGGGATCGTTCGTCGTGGCCATGGTGAGATATCCACTCGTGCGAGGAGCAACCAGGAAGAAATTTAGATATAACAAAAAGAAAAAGAAATAGGATTTGAGACCGTTATCAATGTTCCAAAATAGCTGGATCTCGATGATCCAGATGCAGTAAAGCGCTGAGTGAGGTCGATATCCGCGCCGTTGGCTACCATTGATTAGGGTTCAGACTCCGTCAGCTTAGCTTGACACGCTTGTGGGTTGATCGTCTTGAGTGGGGTTTTCCGTGTCATAACAGTCGGCAAAGAAAGGCCGCCACTTACTGCTGTTCATCCAGGACACCTCACAGAACTGTTGCCATCCAACACAGAGCTTGTACTTCATTCTCTATCATTTCTCACGAGACGTCTCACTGGAGGGCGGTGCTGACCCAAGAGCAGACACGCCCGCTTCCTGGCTTACATACTGCGAGCACAGCCCAAGTCATTGGCATGGGTCAAAACAGCGTTGTTGGAATCTGAACAATGTTTTCTATTACCATTTACAATAGCATAAGCCCCTTAATGGACTCTCTATCAAAGGAGTGTTTACTGGCGTGTGATCACACCTCACCCAGTCGATACGCCTTGAACCGCTCCGTCATCCTGACCGACCCGATCGGCCATCCAGGCCCGACCACCCATAAAGAAAGCACCCAGCAAGCAAAGTTTCGAGAATAAACAACAATCAAGCGCTTGATAACCACCTGGCCGAGCCATAACTCCCATGGCTTCTCCCCTGGCCTTGTCCGATCGTAACTCCTGAAAACACAATGATGCAAGCGATGGAGGAACAGGCAAGAAAGACCGCCATTCAGCCTTCGTCACCGAAGTCCTCGTTTGTTTCCGAAGCAGGAGAAGCAGGCATCGGGCTCGGTGATCGGGCGCCGTCGCCTTCCTCCTTGGCACTGGAGCTTTCCCATAGGTCGAAACTCTCGCCTGTACCCTCTACAGGCTGAAGGGTCGCCAGCGTCACCAACTCTTCTGGCTCGTCTGACTCGACTGTTGCCTCCACACTGGTCTTGATCTCCAGGCTAGGCTCCGGGGCAATATCGTCGTGAGGCTTCTCTTGCCGCTCTCCACCCACAACTGTGCCATCTTCCTCATCCTCTGGGACAATGAACACAGATGTGGGGTCACAACCCTCAGCGTAGAAGTCCTCCACATTTAGGTCACCAAGGGCTGTGCGAGGTTTCTCATACTCCATCCCGCCCTCACTGATCGTGGTCGTTCTGCGTGCGGAGGTTTGAGAAATGTCATCTGCAGGCGGGACGTTCTCCTTGCCTCGTCCCTCAGCTTTCTCCCGTCCTGACTTCTGCTTGCACTCCTCGTCGCTGCTGATATCAAGCCGACATGTGCTGTGCTGCAGGAGGTTGGTCATCTCTTGCTCGGGAGTGTCCTCGTGAATATCGAATTCCCACGATGATTTCATACTTGAGCCATAGAAATCCTCGGAACTCGAAATTGACAGGGACGACGATGCAGCGGACCTTGCTTGGTTGGACGAGGGTGTTCGCGCAGCATAACTTGGCACTGTACCCTTGATAGCAGCCTCGAGGGAGAATGGCGTGGACGACAGGCTGAATGTGGGTGGATCGATCCGAGTAAAAGTTCCTGTTCGACGCCTGTTGAGAATGCCGATGCGCTTGTTGCCACGGGTCGGGGAGCGGCCTGCTGGTGCGGACATGGGAGTGCTTGAGCCGCGAGCAAGACTGTTGAGCTTCTTGGCCGGAGACTTTGGGTTCAGAATGGACCGCACGCGTGGTGATGCGCCCTTGAGAGGGCTGCTGAAGGCTGAAGAAGAGACGCCATCCTTACTGCTGGGTAATGCCGGAGTGGAAGAGGATTTGGTAATGATGAAGGTGGGTGGCTTGAAGAAGTCGTTGCTGGAGCCATTGGTGGAGCTGGCCTTCGACCTCTTAGAGAACAGGAGAGCCGGGTCAACGTTCTCGAAATCATCGACATTGAGAAAGTCAGCAGCCTTGCGCTTTCCAGGAGATGATATTGGAATGGCTGGTGATTCGTTAGCACTGGTTCACTATCCTGTACAGTGGCGGCAACACGGTAGAACGAGACCAGCTGGAGTCGCAGTAAGGCGACATTCTAGTGGGAAAGGTTCTAGAAGCCGGTGCAGAAGAACTTACAAGCTTGTTGATTTCTCGCGCTTGTGAGGCTCTGCAATCGTGTACCATCAAGTGGCGCGAACGGCTGGCGGGTGACGGCTGCCATTGCGAGTAGAGGAGGGCCCGAGGACCGCCGACGGACAAACAAACAAACACGGTCGGGCACGTCAGGCAAGCTTGATGCCGGAGCCTATCACACGAGACCGATGCACAATGCGATGGGAATCTTGAGGTTACCGATCCCAGCCCAATGAATATCGGATAGGGTTTCGGGGGTCGGAGCGTCAAGCTGCAGATTGTCTGCTGCGCTTGACAGGTCGAGATTGAGGGGTGGAAATGTGCTCCTCGCCGGCGGTGTGGAGCCAATGAGAGGGGATCAACTTCTGCCCGGTGAAAAGCGACTCGGCCGCGATTGTGGAGCCGCAACTAAGAGCTTTCTTCCAATGTCTTCAGGCCTAAGATACACAGGGCTAATTCCGATCAGATTGGAATGAGATTGAGAGATTGGAAAAAGAGGAGAAGAGGGGAAAGAGCCTCAGGCAAAGAGAGAGAAAAGGTGTGGGCGGGTATTGTCTTATTACACCAAGTTGCTGGCGTGCGGCTTGCCGTGTGGTACTTGGGAAGGGGTGGTGGTGGAGGATCGGCGCGAGTTGACTGGAGAGGTCTCAAGAGGGGGGGTGGCCGAAGTCGACGAGGCCAGGTACGGTTAATGCTTCATGCGATGTGCTGCGCCAGCAGCCGGGACTGGTAGTACGGTGGTAGTCGGAGATTGGGATTGGTACAAGGTGACAAGCAAGCGGTGGTGTGGTGTGCGACCAGTGGTCTTCGTCCTGTCTCGCAGGTGTTGAGACGGCGGCTGTCGAGGTCGAGAACCTGATAGGGCGAGACGGTATTCCTGCTTTCTGACGCGCTATTAGACCGGCATATTCCTTGTCCCGGTCAGGGCCGAGAAGCTGGATCAGAGGCACACACAATTGATTCTTTAGGATCGTGGCCCAGGAATTCAATTGGCGATAAGGTTGACCAAGGCTGGTTGGTTGGGACGGTGAGGGTGAGGGTGCGGTGAGGCGGAGAGGAAAAGAGATGGGAGTGAAGGCTTGATTGGGTCCAAGGGGGTGTGATCGGGGAGTTCAGCGTTGCGCGAAGAAGGAAGAAGCTTGGGGCACGTTGGAAGCTGGCAGCTTGGGTGGGGTCGGGGGGAGGATCTGCCCTGCTGCTGCACTCCAGCATCCAGCGACGCATCAGCTGGGGGCTGCAGACTTACCGGACACAAGCAAGCGATGGACCAGTTACAGCGCTGCAACTGATCGGCCGAGATGGATCCCGTGGAGGCCTGGAGTTCGTGGAGTTCCCGGGACCTGGGTGTGTGCCAGGGTGGGAGATTGATAAAAACGATGGGAAGAAGGGAAGGGCAATCCTGGCGGAGGCGAGTGACGAGTGAAAAGTGACGCGAACTTTCGTGATTGAGCCGATCGCGTAAAGTGGAAAAATGGGCGGTTGGAAGGATTGAACCAAAGTGCCCGACGAAACGCCTGGACTGCGGCACAAAATGGTCTGTTTTGGGGTGGAACAGATGCAGGAGACAATCAGACAGATGCAGGGAGGACGCCCAGGCGTTCGATTGAGTGAGCAATTGATTGATTGAACGGCTGATGTTGGCGTCTAAGAGGCAAGGGCGCGAAAAGGATGAGGAGGGGCGGATTCAATCACCAGAGGATGAGGATGAATGGGCGGATGGGTGATCGCCGCTCAGCCCGTTGATATCCGGACAAGCAAAGCCTGAGTCTCGTACGAAAGGAGTAGCAGATTGTCTAGAAGTGATCTTTTCTGATCTGCTTTGCTTCTCTCAACGGACTGTTCTGGCGACGGCAGCAAGACAAGGAGGAGAGATGTCCGGGGGAGACCACAGGGCTAGGAACGGCAGTCACCTCCTCGTCGAGTTGTACTGGAGCGGGCTGGCGGGAAGAGACGCAGAAGCCAGCTGCAGGGGCAAGAAGCCATATACGAGACTACTGCGCACAAGGAGGTACAGCGCATGTAGCCTATGCGCACGCGTCTACGTCTTGTCAAGTGGGGATTGGCTGTGTTTCAAGTGAGACGTATCGGTGAGCAGCCAATCATCACGTTCTTGCGAGGGGGGACTCGCGAGGTACCGCGTCAGGGACATGACAGGTTCGCGCCACCGTGCTGCCTTCTTCTCCTTCCAAGCTTCCTTCCTGGAGTAGTGGGCCCACTAGCAAAGCTAGCACTCTAGTGACCTTGGAGGGCGAAAGAGCTTGCATACCCGTCCACCGTCGCGGGTGCTTCTTCCCGACGCAATGGCAATCAATCATGGATGCATTTATTCCTTTTGCCTTTCTGGGGCCCCCTCCCCCTTACCCACAATTTGCATGGCCAGTTCGGTGGAGTTAGGGTTATGATGCGGCTCGACTCAGCAAGACAAATTGCCGGCCCTTCTACCAAATTGGTCCAGTCCAGCCACAAGTAGACTGCCGTTGTCGATTGACTGCACCTCACTCAGGCTGTCCAGCTCGCCCAGGTTGGCAGGTTGGCTCACTTAGCTTTCCCAAATGTCCGACCCTCAAACCAACCTGGCCGAGTCGACCAATGATATGGTCCAGGCCACCCACTCCTGCCGCGCTGTCAGGCCGTCAAATCTGGCCGGCCTACTCGCCCGGCCACTTTTGACACGCTTCTGGACACACAATGCGCACTGCTTTTCTCTACGATCTACGCTACCTTCGGTTCCGAACGCAATGTGACGCAATTTGCAAGACAGAGTGCGCAGCAACGACAGTCTCCCAGTGTAGTCCTGTGCCAACTGGCTTTGTCGGGTTGAGGCCGATGGCTTGCCAGTCGAAGCTTAACGTCGTCACTGAAGACGGAAAGGCCGTGGTGATGCAAGTGCTTCGCAGGGATTAGTGAAGCATAAGTCCTAGAACTGAAGTGACTGTCATTGCTTGCTCGCGGCTTGCCCTTGACCTTGATGCTGGACAATTTTGGTCGGTCGCATGTTTCTCGTTGCCACCGCGCCCAGCCATTCATGCGGCTGTGAGATATCGGGTGGCTGGGGGAGGCAATTGCTCCTGATGTCATAGTGCAGTGGCAGAAGTGCAGAAGTGGCCATCAGGTGGGTTTCTGTGTGCAGAGTTGACCGTTCATCAATCTGTTCGGTTTGGGTCCCACTGACCAGTCCTGATATCGAAGCTGTCAGTGGCTTGTTTGTACCACTTCTTGGCGATGACTTTGTCGACGGTGGATAGGTCGTGAACATAGGGACGGAACTGTGCACGAATGCCCAAGGTCTGCGCAACAAAATCCCAGTTGACTTGGTAGAACTCCTCCTGGTCGGTCTCGGAGAGCAACTGCTTCAGGGTGCCCCATATGATTACAATGAACTTAGCAGGGACACGCCAGATAGAGGAGCTATCCCACAGACAACTAAAGCCATACTAGGTTCCAGTAGTATTATCAGTCAAGAGTGCAAATGACCTCCACCTTATAGATAGTGGTCGAGTTCTTGCTATCGTAGAGGACAAGAACCGGCCACTCGCACTCGTTCCATTGTCCCTCAAGCTTCATCAAACGGATATACAGGTACT
Organism: Diaporthe australafricana; assembly: GCA_039880735.1. Classification (NCBI taxonomy): domain Eukaryota; kingdom Fungi; phylum Ascomycota; class Sordariomycetes; order Diaporthales; family Diaporthaceae; genus Diaporthe; species Diaporthe australafricana. Next base: position 3,149,309 of record JBCEDM010000007.1, on the reverse strand, counting down.
CATTGATCTTCTTATACTTGGCCAGGTCAGAAACCAGCTGCTCGTGATCAACCTCCAGCGGTTCCTGGTGGTGCTTGCTGCCGACAATGTCGGGCTTGTCATCGTCAACCACCATCGTATCAGATGCTACCATCTTCTTCAAACATCGAAGAAAAGCAAGACCCATGCGATGCATACTCGGGCGGCCTAGACTTAATTAAAATTCCGGTCCATGCTTACACACGATTGTAGATGCTATGTCCGCTGCGCCACGCTGGCAGCCCTTCAGGTCTTAAGCCATTGGATAAGTATTAGTGCTATAAAGGTAGCTGGGAAACTTTATATGTAGAGATACTATCTTTATCTTATAGTGTCCCTCTAGCTAAATATAGCTAGTAATTACTACTCACCTAAATTTTGTCTACATAACTTAGTTCACACTACTATGTCCAGGTTACTCTAGGCTAGTATAGAGCAAAAGCAGCAAGACATGACCTGGTGCCTTGAAAGGTGTTGCCGGATCATTTGTGACTACTTATAGTATGTGAGAAACACTGTCCGAGAACATTATTTGTTCGGATCCTTGGTTGAGAAGTGGTCTGTTTTAATGACCCTGGAATTATTACGTGCAATTATTCCCTTGTAAAAAAGAAGAAAAAAACAGAAAATGACTGCCGCATGTATGTGGCCACAAACTCCCTTTACGTGTGCACGGCCAAAGTTGTGGAGAACAACTTGGAACCATTGAACGCCAGACTCGACAGCGGCAGCGAAGCGAGCATCACCGAACCCGTGGACCATCACTCGACTGAGAGCTAACAGTACTTAGTGCTTTGAAAATATTTCAAGTAAGTGATCAGTTCTGGTTTGCGTTGATGGTGAGCGATGCCCGTCTGTCTAATCGACGATGTCTGTGATGTCTGTGCTAGTTGGAAGGAACTTATAAAGGGAAAGAAGGAAGGCAAGACGCACCTCTGTTCCTGAACGCTCCTCCCACCTCGATTTAATGACACTGGAAACTGCAGCCGATCTGCCAAAACAACATCGAACTTCAAACAGAACATCCACTCTTGAATCACTTTCTCTCTAGTAGACAGGGCTACCATATCCCACTCAGGCTTTTCTCAATCATTTTGCTTTCAACATCCTTTCAGGCCTCCCTCCGAGTCTCCCAAATCAGCGCAATGACAGCCAAGAAAGATTCCACGTCCAAGAAGACAAAACGGTCCAAGCAAACTGCATCTCCAAGTCCAGGATCGCACACTGATCGTCTCCCGCCCTCGTACGACACATTGTACCCTTCACCTGCAAATACTGCTCCCAATGGGTCTCGTTCGCGCCGGCCCGCGACTGTGAGCACTCAAAGGATTGAAAATATCAACACTCTGCGCAACGGAAGTCCAAGATTGGTCTTGGATCCGCCGCTCCCAAAACACACGGCCTTCGAAACCGCTGAAGCTGCTGCCCAAACCGCCATGATCGGCGTTGGCCGCGCCTTTGGCCAAAGGGACCCAGCTCTCGTTGCCGCCCACACCGCTCATGCTATTGCCGTCGCAGTCTCGACCTCACGCTCATACACAGCCTTTGTCGCCGCTACTACCTCGGCTGAGAGTGCGGCACTGATCATCGCAGAAGCCGCTCGCGACAATACTCTTCCAGGCGGCGAAGTTCAACGCGGCAGGAATGCAGCCCGTCATGCCGCCGAAATTGCTGTGGCAGCCGACGCTGGTAATACGGCGATCGGTAGTTGGCCTTCCAACACACAATGATACCGATGCGATGCACACCTCCCAGGCTCATCCACCTTCAGATGCCGCATGAAGATCCTAGATGTGGACGCATGCCCCGCCAACTGGAGATTATTGCTTGACACATCCATCGGAGCTGCCAGTATTGCGGCCCGAGGAACGCAAGATGAAAAATTCCTCCATGGCGCTCCGTCCAGACACCGCAATCTCAACACACGAACCCCATCCGCTCTCTTGTCACCTCTTCCAATTTTACTCCTTCTCTATGCATACGAGTCTGGCCTTCCTCAACTTGGACACACTGGACAAAATGGTCCCTGCAACAGCCAACTCAGCGCTCACACTTCCCACGCCAACTCACGCACTGTCACTTGCCCAACGTCAGCAGACCCTGGCGTCCACTATTTACCGGTCATCCGCATTTCGAACTTGAGGGCTCTACCTCTATCATATACGTCGGCCGTCAGTAATCGAGACTTTTCGCCTTGTTCAACTTGTTTCATCGTCATATATTCCGCTTGCACGATATTCGCATATACCCTGAGACACTGCTCCCCGACATCGATTCGATGACAGGCCGAGCTATACGCCGATGGAAGGTCAACTGCCACTTCTCATGCCGCTGCAACCATTCTATTCTCTCGTCTTCTCGCTTTCGCGGTAGTGCGGACTGTCTAGAATAGTACCAAAGCTATTTTACGGGGCCTATGCCAAACGAAGCAAATCAATACAAAACCATCTGCTCCCAGCCGAGCCTCGAGCCTCTTTTCTCTTTTCTCCTCAGGCACCCACACTGTCAATTATTTTTCTAGGAAGAAAGAAAAAACAACCACGAATCACGACAGTGACGATGACGACGACGGACGCGGTGGGCTCGGCCGCCGCGATGCAACCCGGTGACAAGAAGGCCTACGTGAAAGCACTTGAGCTGAACGGCGAACACGTCGAATGGGCTGTTGCTGGGCAGTACGTCGTCATCTACCTATCACATGTCGACGAGGAAAACATATCCATCGGAAATGTCATCTGGCCTCCTGGGGACGCCGCGGTCTCGGTGGTGTCGGCGGCGGCGGCAGCACCATGGGCTGCGCCTGGGGTGTGCTTGGGACCTTTGCTGGGGGCTTCGCCCTGGGTCGTGCCTAGGGCTGGGTGGGGCGGCTGCCCGCGGCTGGGCGGGCTTTTTGGGCGGTGCTGTCCGGCGGCGGTGCCGGTGCTGCGCAGGGTATCGTCGCCAGTAACGGCGGGGGGGGGGGGCTGAGTTTTTCACAGCTGTGGTGCCATGTCAAGAGATCGGTAGTGGAGTGATGACACATAGCATGATGAGTAGGAGAAGCATGGAAGAAGCTTGGTATCGGTTGAGGGCGAATACCAGTGTGATTTTAGGGCCCTTATGCCCAGCCAGGTCTTTTCCCAGTCTGTGACCTTCACTCTCCCATGAAACCACCCACGACGCCCCCCGGATCTCCCTTCGGTCCCGTTTGTCCCCTTGCTGGTCAACCGAGCTGGAGGTCCTTGACATTCTCCTAAGACTGTAGCATCCGAGCCCGATGCTCGCGACTTCCTCTCAGCAAGGCTGTCCTGACCAACTTGATGTGGGAAGTCGAGGAGAGTGGTGAAAGTCGCACCCGCGAGATAGGCTTGAAAGGGGGGGAAGAAGGGCGACCATAAAATGTAGCACAGTCGGTGCTCCCTCGCCCGTTTCCTCCCGAGTTTCGAGAGAAGGTGCGTGGGCATGGGAGAAATCTTGAATCCACACAAGCGAAGACGACCTTTGCAGGGCCAGGTCGTCATTGCTGTTAGACCGCGAAGTGTCGGCCTCCAAGGTTGGCTATTCAGCTGGCATACATCCTTTCTCACCTTTTTATTATATTTTGGAAGCGGGAAATGGAGGTAGAAGTATTAAATTGATTCTAGCAAGCTTGCATAAAACATATATCTACATTGTTAAATCTAGTTCTTTCATACCTACCTAGGTAGCTACTCAGATCGATGTTTCTGGCGTTTCAAGGGGCTTCCGAGCTACCATCAAGAACATCGGCGTAAATAGCCTCTCTTTGCCACCCAAAACCAACGCCTCCGCAGCCTTGGCTAAGCTATCGCCCGTCTTCTTTGTGCCGGGCGGTGCTAGCCTCAACGTCTCAAGGGCCGCCATGAAATTGTGCGCAGCCCAACGGCCCCACCGCGTCATCCTGATGGTTCCGACCAAATCACCAATGGTGTTAGCATATCTCCAGCTCGAGCCGTCGAGAGGCCAGTACCATGGTGCCGGGTCAGATCCCTCCGCGCCCTCCTGGTAGCGCTCAGCAAGGTCTTCCGACTCAATTAGCTCAAAGCCCGCCGCCTTGATCGCACGCAGGGCCTCATCAGCCCTCACCATGTTGGAAATTCCATCTCCCTGCTCGATATCGAGGCGAAGCTGGCGGTGGTGTAGATTGTCGTTGTCATAAGCGTCAGTCATCACCCACTCATACACCCCAAACACCCCGCCCGGCTTGAGCACCTTGAAAACCTGGCTGTACACGCCCTCGAGACTCGGCGCGTGCACCGTCGCCTCGATGGCGTACACGGCGTCAAAGGTGCCCTCGTCGAAGGGGAGGTCCATGAAGTCCCCCTGGATGAAGCGGAGGTTTCCCGCCAGGCCGTCCTTCGCCGCGTAGTGCTCCGCGCGCTGCACCTGGTACTCGTTGATGGTGATGCCCGTGATGTACGCGCCCGTGAACTTTGCGATCTCCCGCGCCGGCCCGCCCACGCCGCACCCGACGTCCAGAACCTTCTGGCCTTTGCGGATGCCGATGCTGTGCGCGAGGTAGTGCTCGTGCCGCGCGATGGCGGCGTTGAAGGCCTCGCGCGCGCCGAACCGGCAGAAGTGGAAGGACTGGCACCACCCGTACTCGTAGAAGTCGGTGGCTAGGTTGTAGTACTGGCGGGTCAGGCTGGCGTAGTCGTTTGTGCGTGCCTGGCGTGGTAATTCTTTAGTGTCTGCGCAGAGGATCGGGAGAAACTGTCCATGGAACCGGTGGTACTTACTGCTCGGTCTTCTTCAGTCTCAGTCTTTGCCTCCTTGTTGTCCCAGTGCTGGAAATACGCGTCCACTGCAACTTTCTGTGCCTCTTTGTTCTTGTTGAGCATCGCCGAGAAGCCCTCGTGTGTTGTGGCCGTCTTCCTGTGCATGATATTCTCGAAGGTCATGTCCCTCGCAAGGGCGACTTCTTGTTGCTTAACTCCCATTGTGTCGAATTGAAAAGTTGCCAGATGTGTCTGAAGCTGCAATGTGTAAGGCGAAGGTGGCTTGTGTCTGGGTGTCTAGGCAGGTCGAGTGGTGCTGTTATGCTGATCGAGGCTGATCTGTCGCAACTGAAATTCATTTTGTTGTCCATCTGCATATTTTACTCGTAGCTCTATTTAAGACAGGTCTCGTTGGTGTTGTGAAACCGAATACTGACCGGTTCATGTAAGTCAATGCGAATACGCGCACTAGCCGGACTGCAACACGAATACGAATGCGCGTGGTGAGTGCTCAAATTACCCCGAATCCTATGCGGCCCGGATCACAGTGACAAGTCAGCAACGATATTCGTATCAAAATACCTTCTGTGATAAATTGTGGGAATCGATGGGCTTCGATAAATTTCACCGTAGATTAAACATCGCTGCTTGGCAGCTTGGGATAAGTGCGACGTGGGAGCACGTAGGGTAGTCTACCTACTAAGTAGGTAGGGAGAATCACCAGTAGGATCTAACCCCTGCATAAGTCTCTACTGTGGTCAAAAACGATGGATTCCAAACATCCAAGATTGTCTCTAAGGGCCCCTTACAATAGACAATTTAGGTCGTTGTCTGGTTCTCGGCATAGTAGCCTCCAAGGCTGGGTTAGTTATAAATACCTAGGTAATCACTATATGATATAACCTCCAGTAGGATAGCTTCTCATGAGGTAACCTCCAGTAGGATGACTACCCATAAGATAACCACCAGTGGCATAACATCCAGTGGAACAATTTCCGGTGGGATAATCCCCAGTGAGTTCAGGTAAGCGACGGGCCGGACGTCGCAACAATCGGCATGTATGGAGTGTTGAATTCTTGATATTTGTAAGACATGACCCGTGGTGCATAGATGCTATTGTGTACTAAGGCACAAAGTTTTGCTCCTGCATAGCGTTCTATTCCAGAGCACATATGCATCGAAAACTTTTCCGTGTCTGCTTTTTCTCTCGATGATTCTTCCTGTGTATATAAAACACTATCCCCTACGCTCTTTCTCTTCCTTCCTAGCCTTTGCCTTTGCCTGGGCTAGACTGATGCTCCTCCGGTTGCGCGAGGGAATCTCGTATTTGGTTTCCCTATCCAGCTGGTGCCGCTCCCAAAAGTCGTGCATTGTCATTTCGCGCTTCAATCTGTTCTTTTGCCTCTTCACCTCCAGCGCCTCCCGTTTGCGATGCAACTTGAGTCTCCCGAGTCTTGTGCGTGGCTTGTTGTCATCCTTCTTCCACAAAGCGTTAATTTGTTTTCTCCACCATCGCCTGCTCCGGTTTCTGGATCTCCGCATCCTCTTGCTCAACGACTTGAAAGCCTTCCTCACGGTCGTGCTCCAAGCAACAAACAGTGCGATGATTATCAAGAGAGCCGACGCCGGCAGCGCGATTGACCCGATCGTCCGCAGGCGTATGTTGTTACCGCCGGCCCACTCGTGCGTGTTCATACCAAAGAGACTGGTGAAAAAGGAGAGCGGGAGGAAAATCACAGTGAAGACTGTGAATATCATCACCGAGCGGTTCTGGGCGCTGGCGAGATCTGCCTGCTGCCGCGAGAGGCGCACCTCGTCGATTTGCGCCTGGCGCTGGACCGTCTCGAGCAGCTTGTCGAAGTCGCGCCTGGTCGCCTGCACTCGTTCGATCATGTCCTTCGCCTGTGCGCGATAAGACTCGAGTCTGGTGAGGGCCTCCTGCAGGAACGATCTCCCGTTGTTTGTGAGAGGGGGAGGAAACAGGGAGACGGTGCTGTTGTTCTCCTGGGGGCTGGTGATGGTCTGGCCCCATCCCGAGGGGGGAGGAGGGCTGGTGGGAGGAGAACTTAAGGTGTTATTACCGCTGTAGATGTAGATCATGTAGTTTATCTGTTTCTCTTGCTCCTGAAATAGATGATCAAGTGTGGACAGCTCATCCTCGATGTCCCGGAGTTCTAGAAGGGCGGAGGTGTTGTCGCGGTTCTCTTTCTCCGCTTTCTCATCCTCTCTCTTGTGTCGTGCGCGAATGGAAGACGAGTTCATTTTCAACTCGTCTTCCTCGCCGTATCTGTTTCTAAACCCCGTGGTCCGGAAGCGCTTCAAGGACGATGTCATTTTCTCCGTCAAAACACTGATCGCCTCTTCGAAAATACGAAAGATTTCCAGATCTGGGTGTGATGAACGCTCCATTAGGGCTGAGACTGCGTGAAGAACTGTCAGGGCAGCCAAATCGAGAGCGTTCTCGCATGGACGGGTGAGATCGTCGTTGATTTCGTTGAAGACGCTGTCACGGAGATCTGCTTGCTGATGCAGTGGGCCCTCCATCGGATTGCCTTCCCTGGATGGGAAGAATGTGACCAAGGTTTCTGACATTGCGCGTCAGTCTTTAAGCAATCTTCAAGAAGAACAGAACATTATAAAGTTGAGAGACTTACTGGTGTCTGCTGCCCACAACCATAGCTGGTCCACCATCAGAACGTTGCCATCCAAGACATCGTCTTCTGGCTTTGCACCAGGCTCATCCTCATTGCTTTCACTGTCTGACTCTAAATGTTCTTGGTCTTCATCATCGTCTCCGAAACCAGCACCATCCCCTCGGTCATAGAGGGTGGGAGTCCTGTCCTCGCCTCTTAGCACAGGGCCAAGCGAAGCTACGGCTGGTTTGCCATTAAAAGATACCCTCTCCTTAGTCATTTTGTACAACATCTGATCGTCATCCCTGGCCCGTGTATCATGTAGAGAGGGATAACGGTACTGGTCAAGGGTGCGTCGACAATTAAAGGGTGGATCGTGTCCCAAATATTCCCAGATGACTCTTGATTCAAGGGAAACTTCCTTAGCCACTTCTGAAGGCACTGGCCTGGTGCGGCCCTGGGCCACTCTCCTCTTAATTATGTCGCGTCGTTTGACCAGCGCCTTGTATGAGTCAAAATGTAGGAAGGGGAAATACAGGTAGAGACAGCCTTGGCGAGGCGCAGAGCTGTCGTGACGTTGCAGGCCTCGGACACTGGAGGCTGGTTGTCCGTAGAGCATAGATGGCTGTTTTGCTTTCAAGAACACATAGCCACAAGCTGGTTTTAAGAAGCAAGCATGGTGCTGAGCATGGCGGCCTCTCTCATGCCTTGAAGTCCAATGCTCGGAGGAGAAGAGCTCGGAATAGTCCTGTCTCTCCTTCAATGATATTGTGTCGAAGACCTTCTTCACCCATACAGGGTTGTTGAAGGCGGTGTGGATCCAGACGAATTTGCGCGTCTTTCTGCTGGGCTTCAAAACAGTCGAGCCTATTCTCATGTCCTGGATGAACGTGGTCTCGCTTCCACGACGTTCCCTTCCTGTGGGACTGGTCGGTTGCAGATATTGGCGTACTGTTCGTTGGCTTGGGCCGCGATGGACAGGCTGAGGCCGCACAGGGCCAGCGCCAAATGACATCTGAGACACCAGGGTCTCGCTCCCAGTTGTGGATCGGCTCATGGATGAAATGTCTTGCTCTTGCTGAGATGCCATTATGCTGGGAGAGATGTCCCCTGGATTGTCAGTGAGGAACGAGCCGTAACGAGCAGCACCTGGTCCTGCTGGTGAGTGAGCATCGGGAGATCGATCGCCAATATTCGCAGGTCTTGCTACTGTTGATTCTTTGGTGACGGAATATCGTTTCAGAGACTCTATAGATCTCGATTTTGATACCACACTCGAGGTCCCCGGGGGTACAATAGTCACTGAAGGGCGTCGTGTCTTTCTCCGGGGCTCGTCCCCGCCTGTGGCCGCTCTGACCGATGGATTTAGAGATGGGGCTCTGCCTTTTTGACCGACGAATTGGGTGTCCTGGGGATCATTTTGAGACTCTGATCGGATCTCATTGAGCCGTTTCTCGAGTAGTCCATCCGGGCCTTCCTCCCAGAAAGCCTCCAATGAGTGGTCCTTTGTCGAGAAAAGGCGGACAATGGTGTCACCTGGGACTTCATGTGCCGAGCCACTTTCATAGAAGCCGTGAACCTCAATCATCACTCTTTGCTCTAGCCTCAGAGGTACGTGAGCGGTGCTTTGGCTTAGTAGCTCTGCTTTTAGAATTGCGCTGCCAAGCTCTGACAAGTACAGTCTCAGCGTCTGCGCGTTCTTCGTCCCAAACGACGCGCAATTTCCGTGGGTGCTTTGTAGGGCATATACCTTTTCATGTCTGACTCCGAGGATAGCTGATCGCATGGATGTAATAGGAGCTTTGAATGGTATGTCTGTCGGCCCAGCAATGCCAACCCTCGAAAGCCCCGAGTCCTCTGTTTCATGGAAGCTCCATACCCGGAACTCACTAGACAGCTGCTTGAAGTCATCGTCGATTTTCAAAAGGGGTGGATGATCCAGCTTCAAGTCGCCCCTCAGCTTGGGAGTGAGCGGCTCGGAAAGATAGAGTAGTTGCTGGATACTGATGCCAAAGTCGCTAATAGATAGGTAGCTGGATCCTCGATGGGGAGTCGCGAAGAAAGTCACGCCGTAGCAGTCCTCAAGGATCGAGCGATATCTGGCAGTGCGACTGGCCTGAGTCAAGGCCAGCTTCACCACCAGGCCGCCAATGCTGTGGCAGATGAAGAACAGAGGCCTCCTTGTGAGCTTCCCGGCCCTCTCCGTGCATAATAAGGATAGGAAGTCGTCTGCTAAGGTTTTTAAACTCTTGTTGTCGGTCAAGTCCCCATGGTCGTAGGTCAAAACTCGGGCGGTATTGGCCTCTTGTCTCACCCCGCTTCGCGCCCAGGACGGTGACGACCTGGCATCTTTGCTTAAACCAGGCGATAAAAGTGTGCTGGCTGTGAGTCTTCCTGTCACCAGGTGCTCGTTTCGCTTCGCCACCTTGGTGTGATGGACAGTTGGCGTTCTCCGAAAGAAGTCCCTCGCAAGTGGCTCGCGCATCCACGTCTCGTGAGGATCAGCCCCTGGGCATGGAACCAACACAACACTGTCACTTAAGTCAGCCAAGTACACCCGTTATGGGACAACAAAACCTACTCGACATTTGTCTCGTTATGTGACTTCCCACCGATTGAACCATCTCGTGCTACAAACCGAGGTTTCTTAATGTTCCCGTCTTCTCCTGCGTTGGGCGGCGTAAGGCCATCTGGCGTACTCGAGCCCTCAGGATTGTCGAAGCCGGAACGTGGTGGTGGTTGAAATGGCGTGGAGGGTGACAAATCAGGGCTGTCGCTTTGCAAATTGATCTGCGGGACAGGTCTTGGCTTCTCTTGCACCGGCCCATGGTCGACATCGCCTGTCGCCATTTCGAGAAATTTTGACGCAGAAAGAAAAGGGAGTTTTGGCTTCTATGAGCTCCATGGTTGGACAGTCTGGAAAAGCTTAAATTTGTTTGGATTGAGAGGAAACATAACTACCGCAGATGGCGAGGCTCTGCTCAGGAGGGGTGGCGTTATGTGGCAATAATCTCCGTCTTCGCATGTTTGCGCCGGCAGAACGCTACTGTATGCAGCTGGCCGCTATGTATGCGCACTCGGTTCCATGCATGTAACCTTTCGGCTCAGCTCTCAGCCTCTGGCAATGGACCGAAGAATTTTACGGCCCGCTGTTGAAGGATCTATCATAAAGTAGACTGTGGCTGGCAGGATTGGGACCGGCGGCAACTAGTCTGCATCCACTCTCAAAGTCATGGTGGGTGTGCAAGGGTTGCAACATGTCCTGTGAGAAGGCCACAGAATTGGGGGCCGGAGGGGATCTCCAGCTTCCGTATTGGGAGAGCTGTGGATTTGCCCCCTGTCACTAACACCGCACTACGCCGCACCGGTGCATGAGCTGAATGCTGGGGTCGGCGGGCAGCACAACTGAATGACATGAGATTGGACGTTATGTCAGGGAAGGTCATACCATAGGAGGCTATCCTGTAAGAGGTTGTCCTAAAGGAGGTCACCTTACAGGAGGTTATGAAATGGGAGTTTATTGAATGGACCTGCCACCGTGTTGTGTAATACAAGCAAGACACGCTCATTGGAAGAAGAACAGAACACCTTTTAGATGGGCACCTCTTGTTTCCTGGTGCATGAGAATGTTTTCTACATCACAATGAGGCATCTGAGAGGAAGTCATAACTGAAGCTAAGTAGTGGAAGGATAGCTGGATTTGCGTTCTGCTCAGCTCATCCCACAGGATACTTTACAAGTGTTCTCTCCATATTGTCCTTTGGTCACCAAGCATTGCTCTGTTGGAACCTTCATTGCAATTGTTAGACATCCCAGAGCCTTTTGTCCCAGCCCTCGGGAGTCCTAAAAGCCTCCTGCCATTGGCGATTAGCCCATAGAAGTTATCCCAGCACGATCATAGTGATTTCGAACGACACAGCGGTTGCCCCATGAGAATACCACCCACCACAAGAAACCAGGAATTTCTTCCGGGCCTAACCCTCCGAGAGAATGTTCCTATCCCAACAGAGAGCGCAAAATCTCGAGAATCATCTTGGTGGCCCCAACCTTCTCCTCATCAGGCAACCCAAAGACACAGCGAGCCAGCTGCAATCCCTCTGGCTCGAGAGAATCCATCGTGAGAAGAGACTGGACTCGGTCAATAACATCCGGCCGCTCATCCAAAGGCAACATCCGAGCACGGCGGGCCATCTTCATAGTCAAATCTTGAAGTTTGAACTTCAGATCCTCTGCATTCTGTTCATTGGTCGACATGTTCTGGGAATGATCTTCCTGCGATATATCACTGTCGTGGGTGACATGAGTACTTATTAAGGCTATCTGCGCAGAGTCGCTCTGGCGTTGGTTGCTGCTGTCATTGGGTGGGGGACCAGCCGACACTCTTTGGGAAAGATTCTTCTGTGCAGTGGCACCCTCGGGGGCGAGATGGAAAGTTGGATCCTGCTGTATAGAGTTGCTCCGTTGTCGCTCGTGGTCGTCCTCAGGTGAGATATCAGCCGGCGTGGCTGCGGAAGCGGACGCGGATTGACTTTTTTGGGAAGCAACTTCATGAATACGATCGCACTTCAGCTTCTGACCGCCGTAGAAGCAGGAAGCGCAGGCGCCACTGAAAACATCCTGCTCGCCACCCGGAAGCGTCGGCGCTCGCATACAGGTTGTCCACAGGCTTTTGCCAGCGGCACATTTTCCACATGGAGTCCTGCGAGATGACCTATTAGTATATCTCTACAAATTTGTACTTGCGACTAGCTTACTCGGCGTGAAGTCCATGAGCCTGAACCAGAGCGGCTTTCAGGTTGTAAAGTTTACCCCATCTGTAGTCAGGGATTCTGAAAACCTTTCCAGGGCCCTTCTTGTCATTGGCTGCAAGAGCTCCTTCAGCAGCCGGGAGGCTTGCGAGGAAGGAGATAGTAGCGTCGCCCGGGCATTCCTCAAATGCAGCGGGAACACAGTCGTAGGTACTGTTTACGGCATCCCATGTTGTTACAACCTGTCTCTTGTCTCCTTGTTGATTGGCTTCCGCCGTATTGGGAGCGTCTTTGGAGACATCCCGGGACTCCGCCTCGCCCAGATCAGAAACAACCAGGGATGGGCCAGCATCACTCATCAAAGGTCGAGGAACTTGGGAGACGACCACGCGGCCTTGCCCATCTGGTCGCCGCTGACTTATTATTTCGATCGTACCGTCGAGGTTGTCGTTGAACAGACAGTCGCGATGGGCTTTCTATAAAGACCATTAGTAATGGGTCTAAAGACTAAATAAGAAAAGGGGAAAAAAGAAAAAGAGAGCAAAAAGGACGCAAGAAATGAGAGAAGATAAAGAACGGAAAAAAAAAAGATTGCAAGAGAAAAAAAGAAAGGAAAGTAAAGAGGAACAAAAAAGAGTGATTACGTTGAAGTGCGAACTCAAGCCTTTGATCAGAGGATACAGCGCAGGACAGTTTCGCACTGGGCAAGGGTATTGACGGTCGGACCCAGGCTGTGAATGAGGCTTCCATCCATCTGGAATCAGGATGCCCAATGATTTTGATCCATCTGTCTTTGGTCAGCTTTTGTAAGGTTTAGGAATGGTTCCAAAGGTAGTAGATGCTAATCGGGCGTAGACGTACCTTGAAACTGGAGGTAAGGCCTGCCAGAGGGGGCAAGTATGATCGGCTGATCGCCATGAGCCTTTGGCTGCTCAACGCGTTTGGGTAACTTCTTCTTCTTAGCAATCATGGATTGCCCGCAGCTTGGCTCATCACCACTGCTATTGGCGATGGTGTCGACGGGAGAGTGGCGAGAGACTGGATCGTCGCCGAGCCCCAAGGATCCTGACTGAAGAGACGATGGAGGCAGAAAAGGCATGGACTGGGGCTGGGACAACGCTCGAACGTTTTCATGCCCAAGAGTAGGGGAAAGGCGCACCACGGGATCGGCGGTGCTGCTCGGGCGCTCAGAGCCAGACCTCTTGCGCTTGTTCTTGCCCGCCGCACCGGGAGATCGTGGTGCAAACATCTTCGGTGGGGAGACGCGTCACGTGTGTCTTTGTAGAAGGGCCGAGAAGGTACGAGCTGGTGGTAAAGGGTGAGAGAAGGTCGGCGATGAGAAAATACTTGGCGATCAGAAGCTTGTAGCCTGAGAGATGGTCTTACCAACTGAAGAGAAAGGGCAAGTGGGTGATGGAACTGAGTGGTTGCTGGTGGAAACTGAAAAACACACTGTTTTGCTTGAACGGTTGAAACTCAAGCGCGTAAGTGGGATTGAAACTTTAGAATGGGACAGAAGGGGGTGAAACGCACGTCTGCTAGCTGCCCCCAGCTGCGGGACGAAGCTCGGACAACAGTGGCCGACAACGCTGATCCAGAGTAATATCAGCTCTGCTTCCCTCTGTCCAGAGTATTTTCTGACGTTGGTCACAGAGAGTGTTGGATCAGTCTTGAAACTTGAGGCTTCTGATTCAAGTGATCAAAGGTTGGTTCGTTCGTTCCTCCTTGAAGTACATGGACTCTTCCTCAGAGCGCAAGCTGTAGTTGTCACCCATATCAACGTGGAGATGCAATTCAAAGCTGGAAGCTGCGGGTTCAAGATTCGCGTAGCTCTGGTTCTTCAGGAAGAAGCGTATCGACAGCAGCATCAGAGCACAGTAAGCATTCTTCTAATGGCCACGAGCTATCTTGCCCAACCAAGGCAAGCAGCCTGGGAAACATCACAATCCAGACTTAAAGGGTGAACTACAATAGATTTTCTATGTGTCTATGGTACTCATCTGACGAAAAACCCACCAGGTTTCATTTCGAGCAACACACTCAGCTATCCGTCCACCACACCTGAATCACAGCCTCCTTGTGCAAGACATTCGTAATGATGCACTCCCTCTCAACAACAACCACACCGCCCTGTCCGATTCTAGCCTCTACATCTCCAACCTTCATCTTCAGCAAGCCCTTAACCACCGAGAGCGTGCAATCCCAGCCCTTCTCCGGCACTAAAATCAGCTGGTGAAGAGCCTTGATACTTTTGTTCAGGACCCTCTGGGTCATACTGAGCTGCTGAGCTGCTTTCAGGCTGACGCTCTCACGGCTGAGGAATGAAGTAGAGAAGGCCAGTCTTCTATCATCAACGGTGAGCTTGCCAGGGGCGATCTCCCACTCGTCGGCCGCCGCAGAAGGAACAGGAGGCAGCGATGCTGAGCTGCTATAAGCACTGGGAGCCTTGGGCACCGCTCCCATGCCGGTCTGTAGCATTCCAGCCATCTGCTGCATGTTTTGCCACAGCGTGGCCTGCTCCTCGGGGGGCAGTTGGCCAATCTCGGAAAACAAGCTGAATGCCTTGCCCACAAGCTGCGCGCTGGAGACCTCGTCTGTCGAAACCATTGGAGTGGCTACTGTTGACGGTTTGGTGCCTGATGCAGTAGACATCAAGGCGTTCTCCGAAGGCATGGCGTCCGATGCAGCCGACGAAGCAGAGAGCGACTCAAACGGGTCCGAATCGTCATCAACAACATTACTCCCTGACCCAGAGTCTTGCTTGAGGATGCGTCTAGACCGGCGAAGCGATGCCGCTTCTGCTTTCTCCGAATCGACGTCCGATGTATGTAACGCTTGAAGCTGCGGATCCGGTCCTTTGGCCCCAAGCACAGGGATCGGGACCGGGCTCTCCGAGATAGGTTTATCTGCTAACGTGGCCTTGTACGAGGAGTACGAAGGAGGTTGTGAGCGGGTCGATGCCGGAGGAGCACGAGAGGCAGGAGGCGGAGCCAAACGCTCAACTTTCGGTGGTGGGCGCATGACTGACGGAGGAGGGACAGGAACCGGAGTCTGTTTCATCATGGTCGAGGAGGTTGGGAACTCGCAAGGCGCCGAAGCTTGGAAAAAGTAGCAGTTGGCGCATTGTGAGCCGCAAACTTCCTGGAGCTCCTGCATGCCCTCAGCCTCTGGAGGCAGGATCTTGCAATTGCGCTTCCTCTCTGGGACCTTTGACTCGCATGGCTTACATTGAGCCTTGACTCCCACCACCTGGACGACGATACTCATCAGCGAACGGTATCTCTTTTGATGCGATTTCAGTGTTCCCTCCAGCCACTCTTTATCCACGGTGTGCCTTTGCGGCAAGGAGATAGCTTGAACTGCAGTACACGGTATTAGCTATTGAATCAACTAGGTAGAAGCTTTGAATGGAGAAGATATCGATTGGGAAACAGTCAACTCATAGCCTGTCTCGAAAGCTGTGGACACAAGGCTCCAAGGCAAGTGGTAAAGAGAACACAGATGTAGCAGCAGTTGTCTCTCCTTGGCTTCAAAGTGTGATCAAGATGGCACTTACTGAACGCTTTGATCTCCAAATTATCTTGAAGACACGCAGTGTAAGTCTTCGGGACTAAAGAAGCAACGTAGGCCCAAACGTCGGATTCAGTCATAGCTACGTTAAGCTCAAAGGAGGTTGCCGAGGTATTGTCCTGCTCATCATCCTCGGAAGAGAACAAATCGACGACAGATTGCGACTTTAGAACTTTCTTTGAAGCTTTGCTGACCGGGACAGCACCGTAGGTATCTATTATTGCATTCTCATCGGCTGCGGCCTTGCGCGGGTCATGCTTCTTGGTTGGTTGAACTGTGGGAGGGCGAGGGGCGAGACCTGGAGGGTAGCGTGGGTCCTGAGATACTATGATAGAAGTGTCACCGGGTTCAGTGTCAGTTCTTGGCCGCACGTATTCCAGCGTCCCATCCTGATCCAGGTTGTCATTGAATTCACTTCGTTTGTGGTCCAACTGCACGCGAATTTAGTGATAGGCACGATCCGAAGGCAGGAAGGCTGACTTACCTTGAAATGTTTGTTGAGTTTCCTGAGTTTATTGAAGCGCTGCTGGCAAGTGCGGACGGGACAGCTAAACGAACCACCCGGGAAGCCAACAAAACGACGTTTCGCGCAGTAGCCGTCGGGAAAGAGCACAAACTCGGAGAAAAACACATTGCCATGCTCGTCTAGAACGTGTAAGTCCGGTAGAAGATACAACATTGGCCAGCTGGGAGCCTCACCTGTGCAGTTACTATAGTCCTTTCCAGACGGGGTTTTTCTGTAGAAAACGTAACCAAAGGTTTCATTCCTCGAGGCTGGGCTGTCTTGGCGAGCTTTTTCCTTCAGACGAGCGCTACCTCGCCGAGTGGTGGTAATGGTGCTAGCGTTCTCATCATCGCTCTCCTCGTCGCCATCTCCGGTGTAGAGGCCGTCCTCGCTTGAGTCGGTTGTCTTTTCCCCCTTGACGAGAGAAGGATAGACAGTGTTCTTCTTTTGTGCACTAGGCTGTCTGCTTTTCGGGCCAGAGATGACATTGGCGATGTCCTGGGGCTGGTTTCCAGCGTCTGCCGCAGCTGCCCGGTGCGCCGGAGTGAGCCCATATCTTGAGTGGAAAGCCGACGTGTGGGATTGAGGCAAAGCGACCGGCAAGGTCTCATTTGAGCGGGCAGGGATCGAGGACGCGTCCGACGAGGTGCTAGACGAGGTTGGTGGTCCACTAGGGATGGGGTTGCGCTTTGTGGTGCGCTGGACAGAGCCGCTGAAGACGCCTGTAGCCCCTGGCCGGCCTGTCGGAGGACCCGCTGGACCCCCTAGACGCCCTAAAGTCCTAGCCGCTGGCCCTGTAGCGTTAGGCAGTCTTGGGGAAAGGAGCCCTTGCGGTGGAGGTGTGCTGGAGAAGCTGGATGGGAACCACAGCCTTTCGCTTGGGGTCTTAGAAGACGTTGGCGCGCTGTTCCTTGTGATATCTTGCTTCCCGTAGTCGACTTTGGATTTGTTCAGTGGGCTCTCGTCGTCGTTGTGGCCTTGTGCAGTCGTGTGCCTCCGTTTAGCGTCGCGAGCCCCTGCGAAAAGCGCGTCGTCCAGATCGCGCTTTTTGGCAATGCCGACTCCTCGAGCTCTCTGTCCATCAGCTTGGCCTGGCATCTTTGCTGTCTTTGTTGAGCCAGGCCCGAGTTACTGACGGTTTGCGAGTGGGAGGGTGTCGTTGGACCGTGGTTCAAAACAGAACGCCCACAGTTCCTTCCAGGGCAGTAGTAGGAGCTGCACGGCTGCTGAGCTTAGCCTAATTTGCCCGCTTAACGCTTGCTTGTTTTTTACACCCTGGATTCTAGGGCGCTTAGTCTAAGTATAACCAACCTAAATGTTTATATTAAATGCCTTTTAAATGTATAATAATGTGCTACCTATTATATAGGGGAGAATTATTTATTACTAGTTATATAAAAGCTTTACGTTTATTGCTTAACTTAGGGCTAGTAGCTATGCGCTGGGATGGCTGGGCCTGCTGGCCCCCTTATCGATAAGCCCCATGCTGCCTACACCTACAGCCCACACGCTGCGCTAGAGCCCCTCTTCCTTCCTTTTCATCTTCATCTTAGGCTAGCCTACTCTTTGAATCCACACAGTGTGGTGCACAATTTGAGCTAATGTGCCGTGTGTCACGGCCAGCACGTGATGCAGCATGGGAGCTGGGTCTATTGGCGCTATCAACGAATATTCTAAGCTGAGGAGAGGAAAAGAAAGGGGGGAGCGAAGCTCTAGCGGTCCCTGGCTCGCGAAGTCTTGACGCGACTGAGGGGCTAAGGGTTAGGGTTCTTATGATAGCCAGGGGGGGCTTACCTAACTGTAGCTACCGTCATACTACCCCCCTTTAAAATATAAATACCGGAATAGTTTTATATAACTAGTAACATTATATATATCTTTTAGGTTTACTTTATTTACCTATTTTTTTTATTTTATTATTATTTAAATAATTTTTTTTTTATTTATTTATTATTATAATTTTAATTTAATTTTATAATTATAATAATAAATTTAATATTTTTTAAATATTTTTAATAAAAAGTTTTAAAAGTAATTATTATATTTTTAAAATTTTTAATTAAGTATTATATATTATTAAAGTTATATTTTTATTAAATTATTTAATATTATAATTTTTTATTATAATTATAAAATTTGTTTTATTTAATTTATTTAATTTTAAATTTTAGTTTATTATTAATGTTTTTTAATAAAAATAATATTTAAATTTATTATAATAATAAGTTATTATTAATTTTTTTAAATTAATTAATATAAAATAAATTAACATGGTTCACCAGTCAGCCGTTATTATCACCTTACCATCACTTTTTACTAAATACACCAACTTTAGCCAACCCCAGCACCCTTATAGTGCAGAAAGGTCAATTATATTTAGTACTAATTGGTGCCAAATGGTCTCAATTGCTTATTTTCAATTGATTCGGTTAATTTGGAGTTGTTGGTGGTATTATAGTGCCAGTCCGAAGTGGATAACTTTTAGTGGGAAAATCAGCTTCCCTACCAAAATGGAGTATTTCAGCTATAGAAAATTAACCTTATTCTATACCATCCAGACTAACTATTTCGGTAGTCTGCCGCGGACCGCTGTAAAATATGCTATTATTTACTTGGGATCTGAATAACTAAACTTTTCTGTATCTTTCTTACAGGTTCTTGTATTATACCCAGTTTCGCCGTAGTTGCCATATCGTTGTTTACTTAGTCCGCTGCGGACCGCCTCCTCAGCACTACCAGCTATTTCACCCGTTAGCCGCTTCCCCTTCTCTTTTTCTTTAATTATCGCTTAGGATTCCTTAATAGTAAGTGCTCCTCCAAGCTATACTCGGCTTTTTTTAACCTTTTAGTATTTAATAAGGCTAATATTAACCTTTTTAAAAGTACAGACCTAATTATTTAAAAAAGTAATTTAATATACTATTATTTATATACCTTTTATAAACTTTTTAATTACCTGGATAATTGGTATAGGGGAACTGTCCTAATAGTTAAAGATCCTACCCTTAATAAAACTTAATTATTAGACAGTTTAGTAGGTATTAGAGGGTGTCTGTAATTCCTATTTCGATAGTGATATAGGGAGGGATTACACTGGAGTTTGTAGGTAGATATTCAGCTTAGAAATGACAGAGTCTGGGTCCTATAGAGAAATCCTAGCTCCTTTGAACCCAGATTTTATATTTTCTTCCGTAAAAACCTTATTGTGGGCTATCTTAAACGCAAGAAAGAACTCGGCTTTAGTAATATAGTTAATAAAGGTTTAAATAAAAAGGTTAATCTTATTATTATATATATACTTTAATAATATAAATAATACAATATTTAATAATTAAAGTAAATAAGATAAATATAGCGGTATATTAATAGGGATAATATTATACTTTTTGTAATACTATTTAAACTTTGCTAATATATAGCTTTTATAACTATTAAGAATAAGTATCCGGTATATACCCTTTATCCGTTACTTTATATATTTGTTAAAGTACTAAACCTATTTAAGACTAGTTTTATTATTTATCCACCCATTTGGAGTAGGTTTAATTACCTAGCTTGGTGGGAAGCCTAATTTTGTTGTTTAGTTGGTAAGGTGGTAAGTACCTTAGATAATTACGAACGGCGGGATATACCAGCCCTTTATATTAATATATTTAATAATTGTTACCTATTCCCAGTTTTTAGGTTATATAGATTTAACCTTTTTATATTAATTAAAATATATAATAACTATTAATATAGTTATTACACCTATTATAAAGCTAGTTTTATTAAAGTTGTATAGGTTATTATTTATAATACTATATTTAGCTATTATATTATAAAGTAAGCGGAATTAGTTCCTAATAACCTTTGGATCTTTATAAAGGGCCCTTTAGTAGTTATAAGGCTGATTAAACCTAGTTTTTAAGCTTAGTTGTGTATCCATAAAGTGTTGTGCCCAGTTTTTACTAATAGGTTTACCGTTTTGTAATACTAGTAGGAGGTTGGCTATATTTTCTATACTAGAAAGTTGTATTGGGAATCCTTATGCATCTTGCTTAAGTACGTATTGGACAAGTATATACTTTTTAACTAGATTAAGTTTGTACTGTACAATACGTGATTCTTTACGACGTGGTCGGTTATTCATCCTATCAAGTAGGGTAGTTCTAGGGATACTAAAGATCCGAGCAGCCTAAGCTGTATTTAAGGGTTTCTTTTAGTTTTTTTTAAAATTCTTAATTGCCTGAATTGTTAGTTGGATTTTGTTTTCTTTAGAGTAGATTGGTATTATAGATATTGATTTTTAGTATATTAAATATTTAAGTAGGTAGAGTAATGCGAGACTAACACAAAAAATAGGGACGCAATCTGCACTAAAAACAAACCTGCCTACTAAAACTTTAATTCTTTAGACTAGTACTGTAGTACTACTATAACTTTAAATTAACTAAATTAATTGAAAATAAGTAATTAAAACCATTTGGTACTAATTGGTGTTAAATATAATTGACCTTTTTGTACTATGGGGGTGCTAAGGTTGGCTAAAGTTGGTATATTTAGTAAAAAGTGATAGTAAGGTGATAATAACGGTTGACTAGTGAACTACGTTAATTATTTTATATAAAATTAAAAAGTTAAAAATATAATTATAATTTTTTTTTTAAAATTTTAAAAAAGTTTATAAATTATAAATTAAAATAAATAATTAAAATATATATTAAAAAACAAATTTTTATAAAAAAAACTTTATTATAAATATAAAAGTTTATTAAATAATATTTTTTATTTATTTAAACTTTTTACTTTTTTTATATATTAATAATAATAAAATAAATAAATTTTTATACTTTTTTAATTTATTTAATTATTTTAAAAACTTTTTTAATTAATTTTATTATTATATTTATTATATTAAAACTTAAAAATAATAAATTTTATATATTTTTATTTAATATAACTTTTAATAATAATATATTAATTATAAAGTATTATAATAAGTTATATATAAAATTAAAAATTAATAAATATATACTTTAATTATTTTAATATTTATTAATATAAAAGTATAATTATTAAGTTAATTTTTAATTTATAAATTTAGTTATATTTTAAATTTAAAAATAATAAATATTTTTATAATAATACTTTATTTTTATTAATTTATTTAATTTAATAAAAAAAGTAAAAATAAAAGGTTTAATATTATTATTAATTTAAATTATTAATAAATTTAAAAAATAATATAAATAATAATAATATTTTATAATTAATATTTTTATTATATTAATTGTTTTTTAAAAAATATAATTAAAAGTTTATTTAATTTATAAATAAAACTTTATATATAGTTATATTTAAATTAGTTTTTAAATATTATTTTATTATTAATAATAATATATTTTTAAACTTTTTTTAATATTAATAATAAATAAAAAAGTTTTAATATTTTATTTTAAAAAATTTTATTTTATTAATATTTATAATAATTATAAATATATTTATATATTAATTATTTTAATTATAATTAATAATATTTTTATTTTAATATTTTAATAACCTTATTTTAATTTAAATATATAAAAATATTTAAAATATATATTTTTTAAATTAGAATTATTTATAAGTAAATATAATTATTAATTATTTCTTTTAATATTTAAATATATTTATTTTTTATATTAAGTTTTTATATTTAATTTTTTTATTTAATTACATTAATTAAGTTTATACCTTAAAAAATATTAGTATAATTAATTAAGTTAATTATAATAATTACTTTATAATTTAAAATTATTTTTATTTATTTAATAAGTTAGGTTATTTTTTAAAATAAAAATCTTTTTTAAAAAATTAAAATTATAATTTTTTTATTTTATTTATAAACTTTAATAATAAAAAGGTTAATTATTTTATAAGATAAAGTATTAATTATAATATTTTCCTTTTTTAAATAATATTAAAAAGTAATATTAAAATTAAGAAAAAAGTTTATTTAATAAATTTAATAAATTAATAATAAATATTTAAATAAAAAATATAATAAGGTTTAATAATTAGTTATTATAAAAAACTTTTATTTTTAAAGTTTTAAATAAAAATACTTAAAAGTATAAATAACTATTAATAATTTTTAATTTTAAATAGGGTATATTTTTTTTATAAAAGTTATTATTTTTAAAGTATATCTTATTAATTTTTAGGTATTATTATTTTATTACTATTAAATAATACCTTTAATAATATTTTAAAAAATATTAATTTTTATATATATTAATTTTTTTAATTTAAAAAAGGTAAATATTAATATTTTATAAATTAATTATTTTATTTTTTTAAAAGTTATTTTTTATTTAAGTTTTATTTTAAATAAAGTATTTTTTTTTAATAATTAATTTAATAATTTTATAATTTTATTAATATAGTAGGTAAATATTTAACGTCAAGCACCAACAAGTCGGCCACCCTAGCGAGCCGGCCACTTTTCCACTAACTACTCCCGTCCATCCTTCTTATACGTTTTTTCGCGCTATATCTTACAATAAGTAAAATAAAAAAAAGCAATATCCAGTTCATTATTTAAGTTATTAAATCCGACCCAAAACTAAATATTCAACGTATATTTAAAAAATACTATATCCCTTACTTTACTCTTTAAAATAAAATAGTTGGCCAAACTATACGATATAATACCCACCCTAATAATAAAAGATTGATAAAAATAGAAAAGGAGGTGTTTGTTTAATACGTATTTGACTGGGATTCGTGAGAATACTCGCTTGTTCTTAAGGATGTTGAAGATATAGCGAATTCCCTGTTCCGTGACCGTGGTAGTGGTATTGTTAGGATTAACTGGGCAGAAAGACTTGTTCTGTTAGAACTATATTTTAAAATATATGTTAATTATGTATATAATTATAGGAGGGCCCTATGTGAAGATCCTAATATGATAAATGTATAGTTTAACCTTATATCTAATATATATGAGAAATATAGGATCCCCGATTATAATACTTACAACTTTAATAAGTTAGGTTTTATAATAGGCATTAGTTTACCTAAAATTATAATTATACGTTTAGATTAATAAGGGAGAGTAAAATAAATACAGCCTAGGAATTGTTAATAGGTAATAGGTATTAAGTTAATTAGTGGGGATAGGTAGGTTGGACTGCCGTTCTTAATTGTTAAGGTAAAGGTTTACCTTATAAGTTGGTATACTAAGGGCAGCCTTCCGGACGACTGGGTTATTAAAACAAACCTAAATAAATAGATAACTGATATTATTACTATAGTATAGATTAAATACTTTAAAAAATATACTATACTATAGAAAAAGGGTATTTATTAGTTATTGGTTTTTAATAGGTATAAGAACTACTATTTAATAAACTTTAAATAGTATTATAAGGTAAAGAATATTATTACCCTTTATATACCTCCTTATTTATTTTATTTATTTTAGTTATTAAATATTAGGTATTTTAGTTTACTTAAAAAGGTATATAGTAAAGAAATTAACTAATATAGTAAGGCTTAAATTATATATATTAATAAGATAGAGTTCTTTTTTACCTTTTATACTATATATAATAAAGTTTTTAAGCCGGAAATTATTAAGGAAGCCTTTAAAGGTGCAGGTTTAATCTTATTTAATTAAAAAGCTGTACTTTTTAAACTAAATATTAAGATTCAGACATTAATAGCAGTACTAGGCTCCCCAATACTACCTACACCTTAGGTCTCCTAAACACCGCACAACTTAATATAAGTAGTTTCTTAATTAACTTTTATTAAGGATCGTATCTCTTACCATTAGGGAAGCTTTTTAATACTAATTTTAACTACTATTAACCAGTTAGCAAAGGGTACACAGTTATTAGCTTATATAGTTACCTTACTAACCCAGGAAACTAATACTCTTTAAAAGGCAAATATAGCACTTTTTAAATATTAAAGGGCTAAAAGAACCTATATATAGGATAGAGGGGCACTTTGTATAAAAGATACCAGGGAATTAATTAATAAGAAGGAAAAGGGGAAGTGGTTAGCTAGTAAAATAAGTGGTGGTGCTGACGAGGTGGTTTGTGGCGGACTGTTGAAAAGACGATATAGCAACTGCGGTGAGACTGGGTATAATGCGTGAATGTGTGAGAAAGAGGTAGAATCGTCTGTAAATTCCGATTCCGATTGAATTTAATTGATTTTTTTTGTTGTGGTGCTGCAATTCAGGTTATTGTGCTGTTGGTGCTGAAAAGTGGCCGGCTCGCTGGGGTGGCCGACTTGTTAGTGCTTGACGTTAAATATACTTATAAAAACTTATAAAAAAGTAAATAATAATTTAATTAATAAAGTTTTTAAACTTTTATTTATTAATTATTTTAATTTTAATTAAATTAATATTAATTTTAATATTAACTTTTATTATAATATTTAAATAGTTTATTTTAAATATATTAAATTATAATTTTTTAATATTACTTTAAAAATTAACCTTATATAATTTATAAATTACCTTTTTATAATATTTTTAATATTTCTATTTATTTTTATTTAAATAAATTAATATATTATTAATATAAGTATTAATATAAAAATTTAAAAGTTTATAAAGTTAAAAATTAATAAATTATTATTATTAAGTTAAGTTAACTTTTAAATTAAAAGGTAAAATTTTTTATTAAAAAGTATTTTAATAAATATAAAATATTATTAAATATTTAAAGTTAATAACTATATAAAATTAATAAAAAATTTAAATAATATTAATTTTTAAAAAATAATAAATATTTTAATAATTAAAAACTATTTTATTTAAATTAAGTATTAAAATAAAGTAATTTTTAAAAAATTAATTATATTAGTAATAATTAATATAAAATTATTAATTTAAGGAATATAGTTTTAAAATAAATAATATTAAAAATATATTTATTTTTATATAATATTTAATAAATTTTAATTTTAATAATTTATTTATTATCTTTTTTTTTAATAATAAAAATTAAATTAGTATATAGTATAAAAGTAAATTTATTATTAATAATACTTTTTTAAGTTTAAGTATTATATTATATTTAAGTTAATATAATAATAATATATTAATTTTTTTTTTAAAAAAAACCTTTTTAAATAAGTTAATATTTTTAAAATATAATTTTTTATAAATTAAATATATTTTAAGTTTTTATTAATTAAAAATAAATCTTTTAAATTATTAAATATTTTTAAATTATTTCAAGTAATAAAGGTTATAGTATTAATATTTAAATAATTATTATTAAATTTAATTATATTTTTAAATAAAAGTAAATATTTTTAATACTTTATATAAAGGTTTATTTTTAACTTTATAATAAATATAAAAATAATAACTTTATTTTTTATAATTTTTATAATTAAAAAAGTTATTATTATTTTAAAGTCTTTAATAGTTTTTATAAATTTATAATTAGTTAAATTTAAATTTAAAAATTTTTTTTTTTAAAAATAATATAAAATTTAATATTATTTATAAAAATTCTTTAATTTTATATTATATTAATTAATACTTCTTTAAACTTTTAAGTTAATTAACTTATTAAATAAATAATAAAATAGTAATTAAATAGTTAAAAAATACTTTATTAAAGTTAAAAGGTTATTAAATTATATTATTCTTTTTTTATAATAGTTTAATAAAATATACTATTATATTAGCTATTTTATTTTAATAAAAATATTATACCTTATTTTAATAATTTAAAACTTTTAATTTAAAAATTAATATTTATTAATTTTTAATATAATTATTATATATTTAATAACTTATTTTATTAATTATTTATAATAGTTTTAAAATTATAAAAATTAATTTAATTTATTTATTTTAATTTTAAATTATTTTTTTACCTTATAAATAGTTTTTAAATTTATTAAAAGTTTAATTTAAGTTTTTATATTTATAAAAATAATTATAATAAAATTAATACTATTTATTTAAAATTAAATAATTTAAATAAATAATTTTTATTTTAATTAATTATTTATTTATATTATTATAAATATTTAAATTATTATAAAAACTTTTAATAATTTTAATTTTTTTTTAACTTTTTTAAATTATGAAAGGTATTAGTTTTATTAATATTATTTTTTTTAATTTTTATTTTAATAATACTTTTTTTTTATTTAAATACCTTTTAAAATAGTAATTAATTTTTTTATAATTAAAATAAGTATTTACTATAAAGTAAGTTTATTTTTTTTTATTTAATATTTATTTAATAATTATTAAAGTTTTAAATTTTTTAATATTTTTATATTAATATTTATTATTTTTATAAATTTATACTTTTTTTATACCTTTTTTTAATTAAATATATTATTTTATTTATTATTTTTTATATATTTAATAATTATTATAAATAATATTAATTATATATTAATAAAACTTTTTATATATAATTTTTAAGTTTTTATTATATTTTAATAAATAATAATTAAATATTAAAAAAATATAATTTTATAAATTTTGTTTTTATTTTCTTTAAAAATTTTAATTTTTTAGGTTAAAAAGTTAAATTTAATAATAAATTTATAAATATTATAATAATTAATTAAATTATATTTATAAGTTTTTAAGGTTTTTTTTAATTATTAAAGTTTAATTTAAATTATAATAAATAGTTTTTAATTTTTAAATTATTTTAATAATATAAAAAAATAATTATATTTTAAATTAATATTATATTTTTAATAATCTTTTTATATTATTTTTAAATAAATTTATTAAGTATTTTATTTAATTTTATTTAATTTAAAAATATATATTTTTTTTTAAATTTATTAATTAATTTTTAAATTTAATTAAAAAAATTTCCTTATAATTATAATTTAAGTTTTTTTTATTTATTTTTATATACTTTTTTAAATATTAATTAAATAATTATATTTATTAATTTAAAAAGGTTATTACTAAAAATACTTTTTATAATAAATTTATATTATTATAAAAATAAGTTTAAAGTTTTTTTTTTTAATTTTTAATTTTATAATTTTTATTTTAAATATTATAAGTTTATTTTAATAATTTTAATTATTATTATAATTAAATATTACTTTTTTTTAAAAATATTTATTTAAGTTTTAATTTTAAATTTTTATTAATTTTATAAATAATAAAATAATTTAATTTTTAATTATATTAGTTATTTTAAAAATAAATTAAAGTAAATTATTATTATCCTTTTTTTAAATTTTTAAAATTTTTATATTTAAATTAATTTAATTTAAAATAAACTTTAAATTTAATATTTTAAAAAATATATTATAATTTATATTTTTAAATTATATTAAGCTTTTAATTAAATTAATTTAAATTAATTATTAATTTATTAATTTTTAATTTTTTTTTTAATATATAATAATATATAGGTTTTAGGTTTAAGGTTTAAAGTAAAGTTTTTTTTATTAGTTATATTAATATAAGGGTTAGGTTTTGTATTTATTAATTGTTTAGTTAGTAAGGTAAGTGTAGAGTTTAGAATAGTGTTACGGCTAGCATGTGATGCAGTATAGGAGCTGGGTCTATTAGCGCTATTAACGAATATTCTAAGCTGAGGAGAGGAAAAGAAAGGGGGGAGCGAAGCTCTAGCGGTCCCTGGCTCGCGAAGTCTTGACGCGACTGAGGGGCTAAGGGTTAGGGTTCTTGTGACAGCCAGGGGGGGCTTGCCTGACTGTGGCTGCCGTCACACCGTGAAGCCTAAGTGACGTCTCATTATAGTGTCAGGACTGTCATTTTAACTACTCAAAGAGGTTACTGTAGACACACAGAGATCACCTTACTAAGTAAGACCATCAGGGCTGTCAGCCTGTCAATTACTTTGAGCCTTGTACCAGGGAGTAAGAACAAACCTTGGGTGAGTAGTATTAACAAAACGTACTGGAGAAGTTCTAGCTGTTCTTGTAGGGGCTTCTAGCTTCTCACTTACGTGGCCTAGTAAGTGTGGTACGCAACGTAAGTGTAATTGTCTTGCGTTTGGGGGTGGTGTAAAAGGAAGTTTCTACACCCCGTGGGGGCTGGCTGTAGCTTGCAGAGTAGCCCCGAAGGGGGGCCCGTGCGGGGCAACCAGCTGCCAGCCAGCTGCCACCAGCTGTCTGTCTATCTATCTATAATGATACTTGCCTGTGCCTGTCACAGTAAGGCAAGGCCGCTACAGCGATACTTATTAACTAACTAGAGTTTGAAGTACTTAAGGCTTGTGATACACGCTGCTTCTTTAATCTTAAATGACTGAAGTTGTGACGGTACAGCTTATATATACTACTAGAATGCAATCAAAGTGCCTTTGATTGTCATAGATCTTTTGGCCGTCAGGCTTAATTCGCTAGCAGTAGTCAAGCGCCTTAACAGAAATTAAACCGTAATATTGTATCCGCTGCCTCTCATATAAGGTAACTACCTGTGGAACAACCTCTTAATCTCCTGTAAGATAATCTCCCATGGGATAATCTCCTCTGGGATAACCTCCTGTGGGACAATTTCCTATAGGATCATCTGACATGGGAGTATATGATAGGATGACCTGCCGTGGCATAATCTGCTATAGGAAGCCTTCTGTTGTAGGAGAACCTTCTGTGTGATAGCCTGTCATGGGATAATCAACTAATGCAAGCCACTGAGGCGAGCCACTGAAGCGAGACCCTGATCATATGCCCTTGATTTTGGACTTCACATACCTGCCGAAGGTGACAGAATTGCCCGGACGCAAGAGATGTAGCTCGGTATTATCACGGGGTTCCCTTTCCACTTGTGACTCAAGCGAACAAAGCAAACGTCTCAAAATGTTTCTACTTAGCCATTCAGGGACCTGTGTCGAAAGGTAATCTTGCTGCACACGCAAACACGTATATTTGTACGGGCCATCTCAGCGGCAGCCTCAAGAGCCAAACGCGCCAAGACCTCGGGAGCTTTCCCCGGAAAACGTCTTCTTTGTTCCTCATCAGGACGTGGAGTGGCCCGTGACGCCTGTCTAGTGGTGTATGAGACCAGTGTTAAAAAGTTGCCAGTGCACTGAATAAAGTCAGATCTGGGAGCCCGGCGCAGCAAGCACTGATGCACGTGGAGACGGAGAATTGGTTTTCACAAGAAAATTTCAAGTTGGCGACTCCAGGATTACACATGTACGGGCCTTTGACTTTAGAAATTCACGCCTGAGTTCTTCTTCTTTTCTCCAGTGACGGTTATTAAAACTCGGGAATATAGGTAGCTTATTTGATATAATATCTTGTTAATTTATATTCACAAAGAAACAAAGAAGTTATCAAGCCTGTCGGGTAGTACCAGCTCAAATATGACGGGCTAAATTCAAAGTAGCTCTTGTGTTGCTTCTCAAAAGGTTTGGACGAAGATCTTCAATTGATTGACAGGCCTTCAAGGTTCCCGTGCTCGCTCTCACATCTCTACCTCTTGTAACAGTTGTTGGGCCCTTCAACAGGTACGAATCGTGGGGGTGGCAGTGGAGGCGGAGTGGTTGTAGATGCAAGTGGCATCGTGTCTTCAAACGACAAGAATTGTGAAGGTGACATTGGAGGCGGATTGGCCGTAGGTGCAGGTTTTATCGATATTTGTTGCTTGGTGCAGTTAATTGTACGGTCGAACACTCGCACGATGGGATCGCTGCAGACATGATACGGACGACACGGAAAGAGTTGCTTGGTAATGTCCGTCTCGCCGTCGACATAGACGTCGAGGTAAATTTCCATGATGCACTTCGTAGTGTCAGGCTCTTGGCACTCGGCTTGCTCCGTAGAGATGATAGACTCGTCGTGTATAATCTGCACGCGATGGAATTCACAGATCTCTTCCCGGTCGTCATGTCGTTGCTTCATCCCCTTCGCCGGGCTGTTACGTATCTCTGATGGTGCCTTGTTGGCTGGCCTGGGCTTGTCAACTTCTGTAATGCGGCGATACAACATTTGGCACTCAGGGTTACCGCTATCGCATATTGATCAGTTAGCAGAGTGCTCATGCATTTATTCAGAAGACAGATTTTGACAAGGGGCTCTCATCGTACCACTGGATGTCTGAACCTGCGTTTTCACGTTGTTCATAGTCTTCAGTCAAGCATCCGGGGCAAGAAGATGTTGTTGCCTTGGGTAGCTGAAAGACCATGCTCATAACGAACTTTCTCCCTGGTCTGAAGCCGTTTTCCCAGGGATTAGATGGCTCGAGAATTTTCTTGGATCGTGCATCTCGCACGGCATATTCCAAATTTCTGACCTTCCACATGCCAGGCATGTTGTTGAACCGAGCCTCGAGAACGGCTTGGAACACGGCATAGAAGTTGATGAATTCAACGTGGAACGGGGTCAGCCTCCCGTGCGCGTCCTCAAAGAGAACAGGTTGTTGGCGCTCAACCTGGGGCGGGATACTATACATATACTGCTGTAGCTGAGTGACGCTATTGAATATTTTGACATTCCACTGCAGGGCGTTGTGGATGAGTGACAAAAGTCTACTCTGTTGCTGCCCAGACACCAGACCCTCTATAGAGCGAGATATAGTTTCCATGAGGCCTGTATGGTTGATGAGAGTTTGCTGGTTCTGTTCTGAGCGAGCATTCCCTTGTTTCGTCTCATCATGTATGGCTTGCAACAATTGAGTGCAGTCGTCTAAGCTTTCTGCTTGCAATTTGGTGGCGGACCTGATGATATCAGCCGCTTGAAAGCCGCTCTGCCGTGGCAATACTCACATATGGATTGTGGAAAGCATGATATTCATTGTGGTAGTATGAGTCGCTATTTCAGTTCGAAGCTCATCGATGGCGGTGTCTTTGCATAAAGCCCACTGTATCTTGTGAAGATTCGTTCGCCAAATGGACGATGTCAAAGAAGTTTGCAGGCCCAGCGAGTCTTTGAATTTCGCATTCTTCTCTAGAAAGGTCTCGATGCTGGTCTGACATTGTTTCGCCACGCGCTGCAAGGCGATTATCTCCGACTCTCTGGCCGAATCGTGTTGCAAGATGCCGATCTCAGTGAGGGCCTCATGGAGATTGAGGAGTTCGAATATCAGCTTGCGGTAGGCTGCGCGAGATCCAGCTGCGTCATTCAAGGCGCGTGTAAGTTTGTTGATGAGGGACAGAAGTCTCCCGCGGAAAACCCAAAACCGGGAGCAGCCATGACGGGTGGAAGCAGCGCGAGAAACTTAGTTGAGCTGGGAGGAGGGTCACGGAACTTGAAGAGTGAGGTGGCCAGGGTGGTCGGAAACCCTCTACGGAAAATCATTTATGGGAGCTGCAGCTATGCCCAAGGCGCAGCAGGCTCAGCCTAGTTTGTGCAACTCCAGATTTGGGATTCGCCAGCGTCACCCGCCATGATGCGAGTGGCTGCAGAGACTGCCAAGACAAGCAGCATCTCAGCGATTGAGGCCAATGACGGCTTAGACGATCATGATCCCAGGGAGAACACCTCCAAACATTAGAGGTAAAAGAGATCTTATTTACAGTGCAGAGAAACTTATTGCCCAGCCTAGGACTCGAATCTAGACCTCTTCGGCGTTTTCCACACTCGCCGGCAGAATAATACCATTAGAACAACTGGGCTGTCAGAAGGTGAGAGCGAATTGATGGCGGGAACCAGCCCGTACGTATTGTATTGATGTGTAGAGGAAAAAGCTCCCCACTTTGGCTGCTAAGAAAATGGCTCCCAATAAACATTGCAAACATGCCCGGGCGTTCCTTCCCAGCAGCACCACAAAGGCTACAAACTAACATTGATATTCTTGAATTTAGTCTGGCCCGGAGACACCAACAAGAAGCTTGGATCGAGGGTTGTAAGGTCGTTGGCTGAACGCTAGCGTGGGTGCTGAAGTAAATAGGCGTCACGCGGGCAGCGGCGCGACTGGCAAAGGCTTTCTTTTCTTGAGCCAACTTTTATCAAAGAACCAATCCATTTCTACTGCCAAATCGTGTCCCTGAACCGTAACAGTGTAGACCCCTTCTCAGGTCCAATGACAGCCGCAACACACCGTGCCAACGCAAAATCAGAAGAGCGACCTCCATTCCTTCGACAGTTCTTGCGCAGTGAGAAAAGTCGATGGATCAGGACATTTTTCTCTATATCTGTGAAAATTTGTCAGTAATTCGAGCGAACGGCGGTGAGTCGAAGCACTGCGGTTATTCTGCGAGGGTTAATGGCGGTGTCAGGTGTTCCTGGACCAACGGAGACCTGCGAGACGTGTCAGAAAATATGAAGCACAGGAAATAGCCCGAAAGCACATCGTCGTAGACCAGTGGGTGTTTTCGGGAGCTCAGATACCTCGCCATCTGGCCAGAGCCATTTTCCAAAGTTTCTGTTTGTATTGACACATCACACATCAGTATCATACAGATTATCCGCCTCATGCATCCACCTTCTTCTCAACCACCTTCTCAGCCACCATCTCACCCTCCTTCACAACCTCCTTAGCCCCCTCCTTCTGCGCCCGCCCCTGGCCCTTGGCCCTCTGCTTAGCAAGCATGCGCGCCCTCTTGGCCTCCTCGGCGAGCCTCTCCTTCTCCCTCTCGGCCCTGACGAGCTCCCTGTCAGCGGCGAGCTGCTTGGTGCGCTGCTCGGTGCGGCCGCGGCGCGCCCTGAGCCGCGCCTTGCGCCCGCCCAGCTTCCAGGGGGCCGTGTACATGGTCCGCGACGCCAGCCGCCCGATCGCCGCGTTGGTCTCGGTGTAGCTGTAGCTGCGCGGGTTCAGGTGCAGCGTCCGCGTCCGCCGCCGCTCCAGCCACCGCTTCTGGATGAAGGCCAGCGGGTGCACCAGCCGCCGCTGCTGCGACCGCGTCCGCTTCCCGCCCTTGCCCTTGCCCGCCTTGATGGCTTCGGCTCCCTCGGTGCCGGTGATCGGCGTCGGTTCCGTCTCCCCAGCACCGGCGGCTGCCTGCGCGGCTGCCTTCTCACCGGATGAGGCTGCTCTTGCCTTCCTAGCCTGCTCTAGCTCGTGCGCCTTGTCGCGCGACCAGACTCGCTGCTCAAGTTCCTCGATGTCGTAGAGCCCGGCCTTGCGCACCACTCGCCTGGGGATACCGCTCGCTGTGATGGCGTCCTTCTTCTCGTGGGCCTTGCGCTTCACGGCCACCATGCCGAGCTTGCGCCGCCGGGGTGCGTCTTTCGGGTAGGGAAGGGAGTCATCGCGGTTGAAGGCGACACCGATATATTGCCTCGTCGGGTGTAGTTGGGGATCGCGGTAGTATTTCACGTAGCCCTCGACGGCGGCGTGGATCGTGTGATCGCGGCCCTTGAGGGTGTTCTCGCCGGGGTGCCACATCGTGCCTCGCTGTTTGAAGATGATATTTCCGGGGATGACATGTTGGTCTGAGGGAAAGGTAAGAGTAAGTTGTCAGCTCAATCGCTCTGCGAATCTCGGCCCAATGGTCTTCGTCCGTGTCACGTCCGGGATGGGAGATGGCGGATAGTAGACTGTCGCAAGAGTAAACATAAACATACCACCGCTCTTCTTTGCACCAAGTTTCTTGGCCAGCGTCTTCTTGTTGGGTATCCTGTATGCTCCCTGCGACTTGACACTGGCATACCTCCTCCCTTCCACGACGCCATCTGCTGATTGTGCCTGCGCCGGTATCGACTGGACTGCTGGTCGGATTGGTAGGGCGAATGTGGTCAGGACTGGTCGGCAACAGCCCGCCACAGCAACGGCCTGCAATGGCCGTCGCAATTGACCAAGCCGCATCATATCTGAGGGTCGCTGTGGGATCTCGCGAGCTCCGTGCTGGCCGAATGGAGCTGCATTCGACGCGGCTGTCGATGCGCTCATCCAGAAAATTGCTAGTTGGACGTCGACCGGCTTAGTCATTGGATGGCGATAACGATAAGGCACTTACAGGGGTCGGGCGGCCGTGAATTTGGACAGCTTGGCCGCTAACTCAGGGTCTCGGTTCGGGGGCATAGCCATCACTTATTCGACTCAGAACAGTTACATCTTGTTCAACCTCGTGTAATAACACGGAGCTTTTCCGTGGTTGTCTCCAATTCCCAAATCTCACTTGCCCTCGGACTTTGTCTACCTTGACCACAATGCGTCAACAATTCCTCCTCTCGCTTCTCTTCGCCCTGCTGGGCACAGTGTCGGCGCAGTTCAACTTCTTCGAGCAGATGTTTGGCGGCCAAGGCGGTGGAGGAGGAGGGCAACACCACCAACAGCAGCAACAAAACGCCCCTTCAGATTCGTCCTGGTACAGGGCACAAGTTGACAGAGGTACTACCAGCCATCATCCCTTTGATGTTAGAGAAAGACAGGGCTAATGATAACGGCGTGACAGCCCACTGCGAGAACTACCTCTGCCCAGACACGCTCGCATGCGTGCACTTCCCACACCACTGCCCCTGCGCATGGCCTAGCCACGAGGACAAGCTCGAGCTGGCGGACGGGCAGCGCGTCTGTGTTTCAAAGGGCGGGTTCAAGGCCGGGGAGGCGGCTAGGAAGATCGAGCTGGCGAGGAAGGGATTGCTGTGAGGAGTGGTTGATCAAGCCCACATAGAACGGAGCAAACGTCCCATTAAGAGAGCACGTGCACAATTTGAACGCTCGCTACCTACGGACACAAGTGGGAAACACAAACTGGGGGCCAAAAGCTTCCGACCACCGAGATATGTGCAGGAGGTGACGGGGCATCATAAGAAATACTATGGATTACTTGTGACCTGACTATGCCTAAGACCAACCTGCCTTTGCGCGCCTGTAATATTTGTGGTACGTGAATGAGCTAAGGAAAACAAAAGGCTGGAGCTGCGACGACCTTGATAATGACTCCTCGAAAACGCCCTTGACCAGTCTGCTCTGACATGTTACCCGCTGTACCCCTTCCCATCTTCCCGTCCGTTCTGTGCGCATCACACGATACAATCGTGCAAGTCAGCCGTAACGACTGTGTCGCTGGGGGCAATTCGACAAAGTTGCCTCCGAATATCCACTAAGAGCTAGTCGATAGCCTCGGATCGCTGTTCTGGCTTGATGAGACCCGATAACTTTCCAGTGCCATCCTCCCGACAGACTTCAGTACTCCAGTCTCCTCGTCCATCCACAATCAACAACGGGAAGCAGTCACGCCCGCCGCGTCTAAGCCGACCGACCATTGATAGCGGACGGCAAAGGAGGCACAGGCGGGACAGCAGCACCATTAGACGCGCCTTCCTCGTCGTCGTCGTCATCGTCCTCCTCCTCGGCCGCCAGGCTGTCGAGCTCCTCGGGGTGGCCGAGGGTGTGGACGACCGAGGTCATCTTGTAGTGCTTCTTGCGCAGCTCCTCGAACTTGCGGTGCTTCTCGAGCTCCTCGGGCGACAGGCCGGCCTCGTCCTGGGCGGCGCCGTCGATGTGGACGGCGCTACCGCTGCCTCGGTGCTGGCGCTTGAGCTCGACCTCGTCGGCCGGCACGTCCGGCACGGCCTCCTCGGGCTCGCCGAGCGACAGGCCGGGGATATCGTCCTCGTTCTGGCCCTTGCCGGGGTGGTGGCTGGCCTCCTTCCTCTTCTTGCTCCTGACCCCGCCGACGCCCTCGCCCAGGGCGTTGATGTCGTCGTCGTCGCTGGGGTCCTCGGCCGGGTCGTAGTGCTTCGCGTAGGGGGTCTTGGGCTCCGTGATCTTCATGGTGCTGGTGCGCTCCTGCTCGGTCAGGTAAAGGTTCGCCTCGTCCCACTTGATGCGAGGGTCGGCCTCCTCGGCGGGGTCGGTCACAGACGGGGTGCGCGAGCTCTGGCGCCGTGATCCGACGGGCCTAGCGGCGGACGAAGAGCGGCGGTGGCCGGCATTGATCTGGGTGTTCTGGATGGTGACCTCCTTGTCGCTCAGGGAAGGGTCTGGCGTGGTTTCGATGGCGTGGTTGTTGGCATGGTTGTTGGGCGATGCGGCAGTTGGGGAGACAGGAGGCGATCCGCGGTAGGAAGAGTTCTTGAGGATGCCCTTTGGGCGCTTGGCGTTGGGCGGAGGGGGAGAGTGCGAGACGGCGTCTGTTATTTCGGTAACTTCAGCCATGGTTGCGGTTGCGGTTGTGGATGTCTGCTGGTGGTGGTATGTGGAGAAAGGTGATGGGGATTGAGATGGATTCGTGGATCCCTGTGTTGTGCGCTGTGCTGTACGCTATGTGTTGGGTATCGTGTAGTGTTTTGATGCGTTGTTGTGATGTGATGTCAAAGAATGACAATGACGATGGCTGGATTCCGCCTCAGTTGTGGGGTGGTGTGGGCTTGCAAGCTTGACTGGGCTTGACTAGCAGACTGACGGACTGGCAGACTGGATGGGACCTTTCGGTGGGGTTCTGTCTGAAGTGGAGTCAGTGGTCGAACTGCGGGGGAGAACCAGGGTCTTGGGTCCAACTGGTGCTTGTCAAACTTGGTTTTGGCCTGGAGCGGCCCAGCCGTGGGAATTGGGGGCAGCCCTCTGCTGGGGAGGGAAAGTAGGTATGGTAGCCAAAGGCAAATACAACCGAAAGAGGGCTACTTGGTTTTGATGCGTGAAGCTTGTCAGCAGACAAAATGACTGGGCTGTCGACTGGTAGACACTTGTTCTTGTCCTACAGAGATGATCTTTATGAGCATCTGGCATTCTGGTTCAAGTCACCTTATCGATCGTAAATCAGACTGCCACCTGCAGTGGTGACAACCTTGGCACTGCCAGAGCAGGGTGATGATCATCGCCGGGCAGCAACTGATCAAGACACCCGGTCGGATGCGAACCGTCAGGTTCGCCCATTCTGCAACGGGCATGCGCATGGACGAACCAGCCAGGCCATCGCCTTTTTTCTCTTCCTTTTCTCTACCTGCCATACTCGAACATCCGATGTGGCCACGCTGATCCTGATGTAAATGTCAGCAGCCCCAGGGACAATGTCAGCCACCTGCCACTTGCCAGCCATTCTAGGGCGACGTATCAAGAGACGGCAGGCATGTGACAGGAGATGCAGCTGCTATGGGGTGACCCTGGCCCGGAACAGATGGTCCACTGCGCAGGAGAAGGAAAGCTGCGAACGAGCTGTAATTTCTATTCTATTGTAGGGTTATGCTACAGGGCGGGTTACTAGTCGGTTCGGGCAACGCCGTCCCAATCATCGTAACAGCAAAGATGGGCAAGATGGCTATTGGCAAAATGCCATTCTGGAGAGGCGAGTACATGGATAGGCATGTTGGGGTGTGAGCATGGGGTGACATCACTCAGTTGGTGCAATGCTTGTTCCAAGGTTCCCCTTAGCAGCTCGGCACCTCTGTTGTGTAGCGGTGAGTTAAGCTTCACAAGACCCGCGCCGGCGAGGTACATTTCGCCTAGCTGCTGCAGAGTATCAACTTGCTGCTAGCTGAGCACTCACACGTGAGGCTTTGACATCATTGCTTCCCCAAGAGGCATTCCCTCTATCTCGCAGGAGTGAATTCTGCATGTCCCTAGCCCGTATGCTGGAACCATCCGACCATTCGAATTACAACGCTTTCCGCGCCGTCCTCTCTTTATCCTTCCCTTGGACCGAAATCATCCACACAAAGCTTGCCAGCCCATGCTGTGCAAACTACGTCACTTGCGGTAGTGAAACAGCTATTCTTACAGCCCAACCCAAACGGTCTGCACGCCACTTCTAGATTCGCAGGTGGGCTGGATGGGCTAAATGGGTGGTCACAACCCGCGTGACTTGACGTTGTCTCATAGCATGCGGCCATGCAGTGAGTGTTCCACCGGATTTCCGGGTGAACATCCCGCGGTTTGAGGCGGGTCGCCTGGTTGTGTAGGTCAGGTCCATCCGCTAACACAACCTGAAGTAACGCAATATCCGTCACGCAGCCGAGTCATGACTAGCTTGGAATTGAAAGTTGAGCAGTGACGATCATCGGAAGTTTAGATGAATCCAAGTCATGTCCCCTTCCCGATAGCACACCGCAGCCTTGTCTAAGTCAGCTGGATCCAGCCTTGCCAAGAAACCGCTCCCGGAATTACCATGCGCGAAATGAATCAAATGGCTCGACGCCCCCTTCCCCTTTAATTGAATCAACCAACTATTTGCCACGAAATTTCCACTCTCACTTGGGTGACTGTAGTCAATGAGCACAGCGAAGTGCTGTCTCACGATAGGAAGGGAGACGCGGAAGGGCATGAGTGGGAGACCAAATGTGAAGCCTCGCCTGAAGGATAGCCAAACCGAAATTGTGGCGGAATTGCCATGCGCGTACCTCGGTCACAACTTCTTATATAGACCTTGACTAAGGATGGAAGAGAATTTTCTGACAGGTCGCGGACAGTGGGATACTGATGCGTGTGCGGCGACTGTATGCTGCGGATTCTAGTCGTGACCAATTGATGCGTATGCGTCTTTACTGTGCACAAATCACTTCATGTGATCATTCGCTGCTGGGAAATATTTGGCTTCTTAATAGTTCA
Organism: Diaporthe australafricana; assembly: GCA_039880735.1. NCBI lineage: Eukaryota > Fungi > Ascomycota > Sordariomycetes > Diaporthales > Diaporthaceae > Diaporthe > Diaporthe australafricana. The sequence continues at coordinate 3,110,739 of JBCEDM010000007.1, read as the reverse complement.
TTCAAGGCACAGATAAATCTACTTAGGTAATCGGCCAACCCCTTTCCTTCTTTCAATGCTCTAACCCATTTCCCAACAGATAGAAGATATTTTTCACAAGTCTTCGACGACTTAATCCCTTTGATATGCTGGCCACTGTGGCACGATCCCTACATTGTTCACCGGTCGGCAATCCACCAGGGCTCTAAAAGAGCCGCTCATCTTAGTGAGCACAGTGCGCTGGCAGCCTATTTGCTGATACATGGCCACACCCAGATAGCTTTTCTCAACTCGCTGTAGATTCTCCGGGCAAAGTGCCTTACACACTTCGAGTAATTGGGCCGCCTTAATTAGCAAGGAGCCGTACTAGGTACCAGGTTGATATTGTGTATAACCTGGTTGGTAGTGCTGATGATTTCCAGGGTAAACGAGAAAGAGTCCCGCTACGCGTAAGCCAGCCTCCTGGTCAATGTGTCTCTTGATTTCGTCAGACGCTGCTCCTTCTTTGCAGATTCCGGGAGCCTTAAATCACTGATTGATCTCATCTTGAAGGGCTGACTTAATTTCCTGTGCTCGGACTTTTATACCGATGTAACTTCGGTCTTTCTAAACCCTTCGGGTACGCCTCTGAGTATCGATCTTTCACTGGGGATAGTCTTGCGAGTGTAGAGTACCTGAGTTACCAGTCACTATACATAGACCAGCAGTCTTCTAGGATAGACGGATCTCCTGACATGATCCGGCGCATGAAAGGGATGCTCAAACCGCAGGAATAAGTCCCGACCATGTAATCAGAGAGATGTCCGCCCGAAATTATCTTCTTGCCGGCCACCAGGTTTTGGCCTTCGGAATAGTAGTCTTTGAGGGTTTTCCCAAACAACGTTCTTATCCACCCCAAATTGTTGACTTCCTCCCACGGGCTCAGAAGGTACACACACTCCAGCTGCCGGGGGATGGCGTCGAGGGTGTCCTCGAGCTCTTTGATATCAGGTCTGGCGAATATGCCAGAGAGATTCAGGCTCTTCATGTCTTTCAGGCGATCACTTTTGAGAATTTCGCGGATCGTGGCGGGAGGTAGCTTGCGGAATGGGTAGAGGTCGACGTGGAGTACGCCCTCCAGGAGGAGGGCAAGCAGTGCGGCGACTGTGCTCTGATACTCGGAGGCGGCAAGACAGTCCGCCCGTACAGCGCATGTGGCGAGGAAAGATCTCTGGAATTGAGGTAAAACCAGTAGGTCGTCAAGCAGTTGAAGGTCTTCTAAGAGCCCAGAGGTTATCGCGTCGACGGCTTTGTTTCGTGCTAGTTCACCAAGAGACTTGATCCGACTCCTCGGGACTTCCGGACTGGCGCAAAGTGATAGTTGGTTGGAGTCCGCCGCTGTTTGCTCGGACGATTTCCAGGCCGTTGATGGCCAGCAGCCTGTGCGATTTCAGGATCAGTAAGTCAGCCTACACTCCTATATATGATGATCGCCGATGGGGTAGTGGGTTGGAACTTGGGTGGATTTAAAAGTGTAAACCTACTTGCAAGAGCAGTAGCCTCAATGAGGGGGTAAGCCTTCAACGCCTGCAACACCTCGCTGTGTTTTTCATTACTCGATCCGTGAGGCAAAAGATGAATGTCGTATGCTACAGCTTCTCCAGAGGATGGTGTATACATCGGCATCTTGGACGGCGGCAACTCGTCTTCCGCGTCTCCACCGTCCGGTAATGTATGGTTGCTGCTCTTGGAGTTGTATTCCCGCAGAGCGCACTGTATGCACATGTCATTCATGCTCAAAAAGCAGTATCGGGGCTTGTGCAGGTCTGTAATGTCGATAACTGTGACAACAGTTGGCTCCAAGATCTCGGTGCATTCCTCGTAATCGTCAAAGGGATAACTCCAGTCGGTGTGGAACTCGTCATCTGTGCAAGGTCCAGGATATTCGCCAAGAGCTCTGTGGCTCTTGCACGAGCACTCGGCCATAGCCAAGATGAGGCATGCAGTGAGGTAGGGAAACTTGTAATTGGCTCCCTTTTTTTCTCTTTGGCTGTGGTAGTCATAAGCCGGTAGCATGAAATCGACGTCCTCATCCCGATTCTCGGTAGCGAATACAAGCTCCTGGAGAATGGAAATTCGGTGGCTGTCGTCAGAGAGAATGCGCAAAACATCCAGGCAAAGGTCTTGAACAGTCCGTGGGCACATGCAGTGAGGAGAATAAAATCTGCTGGCCAGGTGACGATAGGGCTTATCAGCCCTTGGTCTAGCAATGATCACCACCTGCCAGTGATGAGCAACAAAGTGGGGTTCCATGTTGTCGGCGTATCGCAACGGCCAAAACCATGGGCGTGGGCTGTGTAATGGCATGGACTTAAGTATATGGGTTGTGGAAAAGGAAGAAAGTGGGGGCGAGATCCTGGGCTTAAATGCTTGAGGTTACTGAATATTGTTCAATAGTGACTTGACGGCGCAAAGAAACTAGTTACTAGTGTGGTTTCATTTGTGGTTATCTGTGATCAATGCTTGGGAATGAGTGCCACCGACGCTTAATGGAATGATCCTTCGAGTCACTGTCCCCCGTCATATGCCTCAAGTGAGTTAATCGCGTGAGGGATATATAGGCCACCCACAAATTCGAGTAGACTCATATCGGCTCCTTCCTTGCTCAGCATAACTGTGGTATTTGTTGATCAACCAAAGACTAGGCAATGAATAGAGCCATTGAATCTCATTCCTTCACTCATATGGCGCCAGGTAAGCATTCATTTCCCTCCCTTGGGTGCCAGTGGGTTGGAATACCATTTCCCCAGTGATAAGTTGGATCGATCAGCTGCAGAGTCTGGCTGCTGGTGTTTTGCTCAAAATCATGATATAATGAACAGCGACAAGACTTCAAAATCCATGTACTCAATTTCATACTCTATGAACACCTGCCAGTGCTTCATGTGGTGTCCTGGAACCGGCTTCTTGAAGTTACATCTAATCTATGCTTTCTCTCTTGTGACGGTACGGCTTATATATACTGCTGGAAGCAATCAAGGCTACCTTTGACTGTTACAGGTCTTTTGGCCGTGGCACTTGAATCGCTAGCAGTAGTCAAGCTCGTCACATCTCTCACATATAAGCAGAGAACACAAACTATCATCGAGCGGAATGCACAAGCATGCTTATATAAGGTTATAAATTTGACGGCCTTGGATCTAACAGGACTTAACACTATAATCTGCTGGTCTGGACACAACCATGGATGTGAATTGACTCTATTATAGATAGGGTTAAAAATTAGTCATTTTAGTGTAGTTCCCTCTTAGACTGGAACTATAGACATAGAATCATCAACTGAATGAGCGAAGTCACCATAGTTATCCATATGACTAGAATTAGAGTATTTAGACTATAGTGGTCTGTATTTAATTGACCCCTAGGTTATGAACTACAAATATTGCTGTAGTTTAGTCAATCCTTGGGACAATGATTATAAATGACATATAATCTGTTGTCACGACAAGAACTGTGCAGCCATCTTTTAAGACTGGGTTGTAGAGACTGAAGGATTTATAAGTTTAGAAAATTCTGAACAGGTCAACACATGACTGTCTCCATCAAGTAAAACCCAGCTTTACAAGTGGTATCTATAGACCATTTGTATTCTTTGAGTTCCTCTACTAAGCCGGAACAGCAATAGTTGTCATAAGACAATAGACAGTAATTTGTGTGGAGGTGCAATTGTTTCGCTATGCAAGGCTTCAGACAATGACTATGCAATCTTCTGCAAACTAGTGTTGCACTAAGAAGCAATTCTTCTGCGCCGAAGGTCCTAGCTTCTGAGCACAGCTCAATCGTGCCATCGGACTTAACGTCAAACCAGTGCCGTCTAGTCGCCATCACAAGTGGTATCCATAGTTATACATAACACGTCATCTATGTCAGAATGTACAACCACAATTTATTCGTTGAGACTTAGGCGTCTTAATGATCTGCTCCGATTCCGGATATTGATCCTCAGACGGATGACGAGGCTGCAGATGATATTGACAAAGTGTTCATGCCATCAGATCGGTTATGCCACCAGAAACAAAGATGTTGTTAGCGGAGTCAGACCCGTCTCTTTGAACAGTTGTCATGAGAGCCATCTTCGCTCTTCTCCGCCGATGCATCTGATGAACTAGCAGTTCTCAACCTCTTCTCTGATTTGGGCCGCGATCTGGATAACTTCGGCACTGAAGCTTCCGAATCGACAGAGCCCTCGTCTGAAGTAGTGACGTACCGCTCCGGGAACATTTCTCTCGAGGACTCCACATATGAGTCCTCAGGAACGTAGTCCTCCTGGTTCTTCTCGAGGCAGCTGTCAAGAGGAGTGGTTCCTATGTCCGTGATCGGAAGTCCCATCCGCCGCCGCGCCCACCTCCTGACGGCCTCATGGTTGGTGTGAACAACGACGAAGCGCCTCCCTGAGTACTTCGAGATGGAATGCCGAAGCTCACGGCCCCTGATAAGCTGCACACAGCCTGGCGGAGCCTCGATCTGGAGTCCCAAGTCTCGTAATAGTAGGTCTCCGCCTTCGAATGAGCCAAAGGCCGTAAGCGCCGCCAAACCGCATTGCCAGTCCCCCGAGTCCTTGTGTTCGTTTGTCATTAGATTGATGAGCAAAGCACGCATTGCGAAGGGCTCCTGGGTCTTTCGAGTCTCGAACTGAAACTTGCTGAAGCCAAGAACTTGTTCCACAATGGTAACGTACTCGGCAAACATCTCGGGCTCCAGCAGCCTGAAAAAGAAACTGACGGCTTCCGTGCACGCCCCCAGCGCTCCGAACCGCAGCTTGTGGAAGTCGTGCTCACAAGTTTCTTCGAGTCGGCTCCTCATGTCCCTCGTATGACACGGGCCTCCTGTCTTTGTGCCCGTACCCTCCCCGTCTGGGTCTCCTATGGGGAAGCGAACTCCAAAGTGGTAAACTCCAGATTTAGCCAGGCGCGGGTCGTTGCTTGGGAGACGGAAGTCGAGGTCAGGTCTTTCGACAAGCCATTGTGCATAGTGTAACCCGTGACGTGTCATGTCTGGAGTCGGCACGGCCTGTCCGGTACTGAAGTTTTCCAAGTCCGTCGTGATGGTCTTTTCGATCGACTTGTTGAATAGCTTTCGGATTGCATCGGAGCACTGGAACATGATGATGCTGCCCTTCGTGTCGAGGATCATGACGAGGTCGACATCTTTGATTTGACGAAAGAGTTTCTTTTCGACTGCGAAGTCATCTGCAAGGTATCAATAATCAGTCGGTCATTCTGGAATGACGGTGTTCTTCCACCAGGACCCTACCTCTGCTCGCTTGGTAGTAGGGATTGAAGGCGTTTTGTTTGATGCACTTCTTCACCGTCTCCAGCATTTTCATGAATGCCGTGTCAGTTTTGACATCATTCAGATGGCTTTGTAGGCGTGCCTCGAGGCCCTGGTCAAGGTAAATGTGCTGTTGGGCCAAGTTTCTTGCTGTCTTCCAGTAATCGGCCGCTTTCCCACCGGTCTGGCCCCCGCGACACAACAAAACATGGGATGCGACGAGGTGCTCTGCGTTCAACGACGGCTTCTTGATCTGGCATTCCTTGTCCAGAATTTTCCCGAACGCTTTGGCTGCCTTGAGCCTCTTGTAATCCACTCCCCTTTGCTTAGCGTCGGCGCCTTCGATGATGACTTTGGCAATACGGCGACCCTTCAGCTTGAACAACTCGATCGTGCGTCCGTTGTCAGTCTCGGTATGCAAAGTTCCTCGATCTGCAATATCCTCAGCATTGCGGTTTTTGACGTCAAGAGCGTCTTGAGCAAGTGCTGTGATGTTCAGGTCGTCCTTGTCGATGTCTGTCCTGTCCTCCAGATCTTGGACGGCCAGCTTAGGGTCGTTTGGGAAGCCAATGTTCGACCAAGAGTACTGTACGGCACCTTTGATCCCGAGTGACTTTCCTTTCTTTGGCCAGTCCCTGGAGTCGCCGTAGATCGAGTCCAGACGCACAGGGCCCACCTTTGGACTGGATTCGTCGCTGTTTCCATTGTCGTTTCTCGCGCGTCTCTTTTCCCAAGCTGCGAGGGCACGCGATGCAAGCTCGAGTGCTTTCTCATCGTTTTCTTGGCTTCTTTCTTGGAGCGGCTCCTCGATGGGGTATCTGGGTTGTCGAGGAGTGGCATCAGGTCCTCTGTCTTGCTCGGAAGTAGCTGGATCCATGACGTGAGAGCTGCTGGACTAAGCGGCTCAAAGGCACCAGGACGAGTGGTACAGTTGAGTCCTTAGACTGAGTGGATTAAGCTGTATGGTTTCGTATGACTGGGAGAAGGTGTAGGGATGAAAAGTTGATGGCAGCCTCAGTACGTGGGGCAGCGTATTGAATTCAGTCTTTGACTGAAATGTGCGAAAGCGCGTCCGTTTGCTCTCGCTCCCCCAAACAGCTTGTTGTTTGCCTGGAGCGATTGTGAAACCCCGCCTATTGAACAGCCTACGAAGCAGCCCAAAACCACGTCTCGGCATCTGTGACTGTTATTAGGACAATGACAAGCAAGTCATATCCACGCGATGAATCCAAGAAAGAGACTCAGAGCGCAGGGCAAGTAGTCGATGATCTCAGCATTTGTTGCTCCATAGGGCTATTGCTGTGCTTCCCTGCCATATCGATGCACTTGGAGAAGTCTTACCAGGTTTTCGACGTCCGTCTTGTGTTATTGCACCTCTGTCTGCTCCCATGGTGTTTGGGAAGCTGCAGGTCGACAAGTACTGCATGTCATTTCTTGTTCTGTGAAAACAGCATCCAATTTTAGGACATTTCCAAGAACCTTGACTGTATGGCATCGTGACGTTTTGAGGCTTCAGTCTTTTTCTTACATGCAGTATCATTAATTACTTAAGTAGTCGTATTACATAGTCTAAGCGGCTCCGAAATCCATCACTAGGATTGTAGACTGGGAGTCGTTTCTCAGCATCAGGTGGTCCACCTTTGCCTGCACATTGGTAGCTGATTCGACATTCCGATCAGATGGCCGTTAGTATCCAACAATAGGTTTGAGCCAAGTGGCCTCTTCACAGGAGCTGGTTCTGTCCAGACTTTTTTGGTACCCCAAGCTGGATATCTTTCCATGTCCCAGCCAGAGGTGCAATCGGAATCCGGTGCAGATCGTCCCATCTGAATAAATCCTCCAAATCTGCACTGTCCTTCAGGATAAGAATACTGCAGGCAGCTAGGTTCAGATGCGCATGCGGCGCCGCATGCTACAACGGACACATGCGCCGGTGAGTCTTCCGGCTGAGTGCGATCGGCAAAGTTGTCCCATGAGGCCCGCGTAGTGGATTGGTCGAGGCTGGACAACGTGTAGTCAAGAATAGTTGAGTGGGTAAAAGCATTCTGTAGTTTATTAGTAGCCGCCGAAGTGAGCAGGAGAGTATAAGACCACTAACCGTATCATAAGGCCTTGTCCGCTCCCACTCCCACAGTGACATCATGAGCTCCGGTGAGACCCTGTGGAGTGCAAGTAGAGGAACGCACCATCTCTCTCCGTCCACCTTAAGGCCATTGAGGTCATCGCCAGCAAATGTGGGGTAGAGTGCCTGCAGCCGCTCCCCGGTCTTGTCCAGGATCGCATACCCAAGCACAGCATCACCACAACAGTCATTTACGGCATAATCCTCGTAAAGGGAGCTGAGCTGCGTGCCATCCCCGACCAGTCCTTCCATGATACCGCGTGACAAGACGAAGCCGGCACCTCCGTATGCGAAGTAAGTCCCATCTCGGCCAGGCGCGGGTGACCCCATGTAATGCATCTTGGACGGATCCAGCTGGTGGAGAAGGCGGAATAGAGTATCTATCCACACAATAGAGTTAGGGAACAATTGTGGGGAAATATTCATTGAATGTAGTCATGTACACCAGGAGAGAGATTCCCAGCAGGGATCCTTGCCCAAGAAAAGACCCAAATAGTACAAGAGAAAATCCACAAAACGTACCCCAGAAGTAGTATACATCAGCCTCGATGAAGACATACCAATTCGCATGTGGGCGCATCTGGTATGCCTTGTCGACCATAGGTAGGAACTTGAAACGGTCGAGCTTCCAGCCCTCGGAAGAGTATCCAACAGGCTTTCCTTTTGAATGAGCCTGGTTCTGTGCTGAGTAGGCCGCAAAGTCGGAAAGGTTGTGATAAGATGGCGGTAGATCCCCAAGAATGTCGATAAAGTGATGGCCTCCGACCGTCTCTTCCACATCAGAGAAGACCAGAATGTTGGTGATACAGGAGCTGATCGTGTCAAGGTGGGCCTTGGTCTTGGCTGATTCACCGGTGCCCGTCTTCATGACGACCTGGATGTGCTTCAACAGGTGGGTGGGAAACCCTTTACATAAATCCGTGGCTTCGTTCGTGTGATGATTTTTCAGAGGAGGCAAAAATGATGGCGTTGTCCAGGTGTAAACATGCGTGTCATCTTCAGTGTAATAAGGTGATTGCTTGAATGCTGTGAGCAGATTCAACGAAATCGTGCCGTCGAAGTTGGCAAACGCCACAAGAAAGAATAGAGCACATAAAAAAGCAACAAAGATTTGAGACCGTCGAATCAGCCTCATTGATGAATGTAAAGCCATCTCAGATTAGGATCCCTTAGAAAGAGAGGGTAATCGAATGGAATCTGTTTTGGGAAGGTCCCGGTGGAAGACTGCGCAGTCTTAAGGGGATGTTTTCGGCAAGTGAGGGTCGAAGAAGAGGAAGACACTTGTGCCTTAGAGTTTCCGGACGAGTCAGCTCCGGGACTGTTGGTTGTTGGCGAAGAGCATCGAAACCCGCTATTGTGGACCCAGCCCCGTCTGCGAAAAGCGGATATAGGCGTGGAATATCCTATGAAATCGTTCAGTCTTGCAAACATGTATTCATCGCTCTCGCTTGCCGGTCGTCCCACCTGGGGCGGTAGCATCCGAGCCACGAAGCGGGTCTTCAAAGCAATGCAGCCGCCTGCTGTGCCGCAATGGAAATGAGGAACGACACACCATGCAGCTATAAGAATTCCATTCTCCGTTGACTTGTCAGTCGGGCGGTCGCAAGGAAGGACCTTGTTCGTCCACTTCTTTCTTCTTTCTTTATGAATGTGTATTGTGTGTGTGTTGTGACAGCCATTCATCATGTCTGCCAGTTTTTAATCCTGCGGGTGGAGACAACACCGACTCGACAGGCCAAACATATATCCCATGTAATACCACTGCGGTAGAGCTTGGCCAGCATAGTGCTTGCTGTGCTCCCAACGACATGTGCTTTACGAATGGCCTGTGCAAAGCTCCTAGTAACGATCAGTATAACTGGAATTGGCGTGTTGGTTGCACCGACCCAACTTTCACGGATTCAGCATGTCCAAACTATTGTCAGGGGATCGGTAAGTCCACTCTCCAGAGGCCCCTCCCCCCGAAACGAGACTGCTGCTAAAATCATGGGCCGTTGTTCAGGATCCGACAATGCATCACACCTAGTCTTCCAGTGTGCTGACGACGAGACCTGGTGCTGTGCCACTGGCAACGTGGACAACTTTTTGCGAAACTACAACTTCACCTGCTGCAGCAAGGACACCCTCACATTGGATCTTGGCCCAGCAGTGTACTACGGAAGAGCGACGATCGATATTGCCATCAGTACCCTGGAAGCCTCTTCAACAACAACTTCGACAGCTCCCACGTCCTCTACGACCAAGACAACTTCCACCTCGCAACAGGCCTTGTCGACAATCGAAGCCGCCAGCTTCACCGCCCAGTCTACATCCACTTCAAGTTCTGCAGAGGTCACACAAGGCTCTGCATCCCCATCAAAGTCTATGGCTATTGGGATGGGTGTAGGAATACCGCTAGGGCTCATACTCATGGGTGTTATTGGGCTTTTGTGTTTCCGTTTGGGCCGGAGGCAGAATCGCCAACAACCTGTGGTGCAGCCTGAAGAGCCAAAGGAGTACTCAGACGAAACATCGAGCCCACCAATTCGTGCTGATGGGTGCCATACACGTGGCTCGCAGCCCGATGAGATGCTCTTGAATGTGTTGGAAACCGATCATCGAGGCCACGAAGTAGAGATAGGACCTGGACGCTCTCCAATTGAGCTGGAAGGCAAGCATCTGATTTGAGTCAATCCTTAGAGAAACCTTGCTGTTGCCAGGAACTCGTTCTTGTTTTCTTTTCCACTGCCCACAAACTCTTAGGGCATCACCATCTTGTACATTGTATATTTCACAGTCCGAAATACTATAGTAATGATAATGACTTAGTGGCTTCTTGGCTGTCTACCCAGATATCTAATGTGCCGGCTTGGTCAAATGGCTGAGAGTCTGGACCTGGGTGTCAATTCAAGCACTTTTAGCACTGAAGGTGCTGGCACCAAGTGTGGGCTCATTTGCGCACCTGCTTGCCTCCCAAGGGATCAACATGTGCAATGCTTCCTAGGTACTTATTGCTCTTCAGCTAAGAATGTGAAAGAAGTCTGCTCAGACCACACTTCGGATTCCAACTCACTGAGGTTTCATGAGTGAATTGGCAACAATCTGACCTCACAAATATGCTGTAAAATACTCTCGTAAATTTCACTGCCTGTCACAGCTTATTCACTGTTGACCAAAACTTCATTGAGTGAGGAAATTTATTGTGAATCAAACCATGGCATCGCGAGTCACTGCTTCGATCTGATGCCGAGGATCGCTGATGCACCAATTCGCATGATCGCGATAGGTCAATTGAGCCATTCTATATATTGCCATTGTCATGGGCCTCGAGGTCATTCGAAAATGGCTTTCGATGAACGTTGCTTATTATGCCCAGTCAAGCAAACTTGTCAAAAGGGAAAACGACGAAAAGCTGATGCGTGTGAAAAAAGCTGCAACTGGCTTCATCAGAGTCGATGCAACCTCTCCCCAAGGTATCAAAAACTTCAAAACAATAAAAGCAGACTGGAAAAGCCATTTTTGAGTTGAAACATCTCTGAGTGCTTTCATCTACAACCTCTACATGTTTGGGCCTTACAAACAGCACTTCGTGACCAACCTTAGTCCGGACGAAACCAACTGCATCAAATTCAGCCATGGATCCCCAGCAAGCAGTGCCTTCTGACGAATGTGCTCAAGAAAAACCCCCTCAAAAGATCAAGAAGAAAGAAGGGCCCGCAGCGGAAGCTCAGAGGGGCCGGGCCGAAGCCCAAGATAACGACTCTCCCAGACGAGATGCGGGCACAGACACCAGATCTGTGAGCAGGGGCCGTACACACAACAGGTCGCGTCAAGAATTTCATCGCGGACAGTCCAGCTCCTCACCCGAGTCGTTTGTCTACCCGAACCAGACGGGTGGTTTCGCGCCAAAGGGACGAGCACCAACGATGTTCGAGGAGAAGTACCTGTCCGACGCGCCCCACCTTGAGTACAGACCAATCGAGCAGCGCAGAAGACGACTGAGTGGGAAGGTGAAATCGCCTGATGTGTCTTGTGTCGAAATCGAGGCTGGTATCAAGGAGGTGGAGGAGGCCCGGGGTGGACCCGAAGAGGCACAGAAGCAAACCAAGGAGGAATCCACAAAGAGGGAGGGGCGTTGATTGACATGGCGAGAAAGAAAACATACTCTTTGAAGTCGGCAAAATTTGTGGACGTCTTGCTCCAGACCTCGTTAGGTCGCCTGCACCATCAATTCTTGGGGGCGGTTGTGGCCTGTCACTAGAGCATATGATTGAAGGATGGCCCTTTGGTAGTCTGCGCTGCTAAAAGCAGTCACAGAATTCAGTGATTTGTGACTTTGTTTACAGGGTGTGTGCATCATTCTTGAGGATTGCAGCTCACGTTAGAAGTATGGCTTGAAGTCAATGGCACTCAATCAAACATGCAAGCTCACGTAGTGCCACAATCTTGCCATCTTGAGGTTCGGACCGAAGTCCGTAAGGTACATTTGTCTATGTCTAGATACAGTCCATGCAAAAAATGCAAAATCCGATATTTACAGAGAAAGTGTCTCTAAGCTCTCACCGACACCAACGAGCACCCTAAGCAGGCACGTACTTGCTCAGGATGTCCTTGTAAGCAACGTAGCCGGAGCCAGTAGGGGCCTCCATGCTGTACATGTAGTCCGCCCACCAGGGGCCAGCAGCCCACCACATGGCGCCGATCCAGACGTCGCTGTTCTCGGTCATGTAGTCGAGCATGCCGGTGACGGCGGTCTCGCACTGGGTGTTGTTGCCGCCGGCAAACTCGCCGATGATGCCCATCTTGCCGTTGTCCTTGAGCCACTGGGTGGCGTCGGTGATGCGCTCCTTGCCGATGGTGGAGGACACGCAGTCGGGCGAGGTGCCGGACCCGTCGCTGTCCAGATACTGGTGCATCTCGTAGACGAGCAGGTCGTCGACCGTGTCGGTGATGCTGCCCATGTTGTCGCTGTTGCCCGACGTCGTCCAGGTCCACGCGCCCGTGTACGACGTGCCCTCGACGAAGATGTACTGGCTGGTGGCGCCGGCCCCGCGCACGCCGTCCACGCAGGCCTGGTTGAGCTCTGCGGTCTGCGTGTCGGTGGTCATGTCGTGCGGCTCGTTCATGCAGTCGAACACCACGTTGTCGTTGGCCTTGAAGGAGCCCGCCAGGTTGGTCCAGAAGGTCTTGAAGTCCGCCGTGGACGAGATGATCTCGCCCTTGTAGCGGGCGTAGTTGTGGGGCTCGATCACCGCGTACTTGCCGGCGTCGGTGATGTAGTTGACGACGGTGGTGAGGTTCTTCAGGTAGTCCGCGTCAAGGTCGGCGGACAGGGACGACTGGGCCATGCGCTCCGCCAGGAAGGGAATGCGGAACATGTTCATGCCCAGGTCGATGAGCGTCTGGATGGCAGTGGTGTCCGGGAAGATGTAGTCGGTGCCATAGGCGCCAGGCCAGTTCTTCTCGCCGAACTCAGCACCAGACTCGGAGGTGCCCAGGAACTTCAGGCCGCCACTGGCGCTGGAGCTGGCGTTGTTGGTCGACGAGCTCGAGCCGGTGGAGGCAGCACCTGTGGGGGTGCTCGCGGAGCCGGTGGCGCTCGCCACGGCGCTGGCGGCAGAGCTGCTGTCCGGGCATGCTCTGCGGTGGTGACGAGCTCCCGGAGCCGCGATGGCAGAGGCCGCGAAACCAGCCGCGAGGATAGAAGAAGTGACACGCATAGTGAGTGAATGTGTGTTTTAAGAATGAACGAATGAAAGGCTGTGTGCTGCTGAAGGGAGTGCCGCTAGAGAGAGAGCCAAGTAACACAGCCAAGAGCAGAGCCGCGATGGTGGTATTTATTGTAGGCGAGGCGGAAGGCGAGGCGACCATTGTGCTCCCATTGTGGATAGTCGCCCGATAGAGCAACGGGGTGGCATGTCCGCAGTCCAGGGGTGGGACTGCTCCTTCATCTGGAGAATTACTCAACATCACACTGCGAATGGCGGTAAAAACCTTAAGGATCGAATCATGGCCCTTCCCCAAAAATGACCGATTTCCCCGGCTGGTTTCGAAACAACAAACGCTCGTCATTGGGCGTTTATTTGAAACATCGGCTCGCCGGTGGATCTCATTTCTTAAAGGGGCTCCATGATCCATCCCGAGTGCCGGAAGTCGGGGGCGAAGGGGGTAATTTCAGCGGGACCAACACAATCCATCGCCGGGATTTCTAGGACTAGTCTTGTTGAATCCTTTTGGTACTTTAAGTTAAGGTCTAGCGAATTTCCGCGGAATCCTGACCTTGCCGTTTTCGTTATTCCCGACTTCCTGCTCCTTTGGACCGCATGAAGGCATTGCGCCCTAGGAAAAATGTACACCAGTCTTAAAATCTATGTGATCAGGCATTGATGGTCGCGCAATCCATTTCTAGCGCAATGCAGCTAGTTGATAATAATCTGTTTATTTCCTAAGCGAACGATTTGGCGCTTGAAATGCACTTCTCATCACGTTTTGCTCTTCCCATAAATGAGCCCATTCAAAATGAGCTTCCCGATACCCCACGAGCCTCTGCATGTTCAAGGGACCGAGTGACAGGGGTTGAGAGGGATAAGATGAAGACCAGATGTTCTGGTCCGACACAATGTGATTTGTCATGCTTGTGCACATTTAGCTTGACAAACTGTTTAACAACAAGTATCCAACAAATATCCATTTTGTGGGGTAGTTGAATCCCTTCCATTGGGAACATGGCAGGAACCTGGAACCAATAGCCTCTCTTTGGACTGAAGATTGCTTTTCAGTGACCGTCTAAAGCTACATCTATTTCTATGCTTATCAACCATACATATGACGACGTAGGAAGAGTGGCCAGACAGGAAGTGATACTTAGATAAATGAGATACGTTACAATGCAGAACTTAGGGTTGCCTTAGACTGCTTGGAAGTTCGCCGCATTCGATTCAAGATTATATTTGTCTTTGCTACCTCGAGGATGCATTGTCTCCCCAAGTCCTGTAATGCAATAGCCACACATACGTAGGTAGTGGTCTCTCACTTGTAAACTACTAGACTCTTGGCCGATAGTTGCATATAATTCTGGGTCGCAGTTACAAGACATGCCTCAACCATCTGCCTTCGGCGGGACGTAGTCAATGTAAAATTCAAAGTAAGTCAAAAGAGCATGAAAATCAATTTATTGAGCAGCCTTTCATGAATCTTCTCCCACACAGGTCTCATATCTTCAACCTGAGACAAAGTGAAACAATTATCCCTTTGCATCGGAGCTCCCAAGGGCCACGGCTACCCCATTTGCCCAAGTGACAAAAATGCGAGTCAAGTCAGAGGTCCAAGTATAGATAGAACGGCTGGGCGCGTCCATTTATAAGGAGCTGTCCCAAAGGAAATCCACCCTTTGTGGAAAAGCTTCTGCGCATGTACGTACTGGTTAGATGATCTTCGCTAATATTCTAGCAGCATAACGAATTAAAAAGTGCCCAAGTGTCCCGGAGGCTGTTATACGAGGGGCTTCTGGAAGAATCGCCGTGCAAGCAGTGCAAGGTCCTTCAACTTCCGATTTGATACAACAGTGTGATCGCTTGTCCGAGGTGAACCTTCTCTGAAGATATTGGCATTCCGTAGTTTGCCTTCTTGGAACCCCTTCCACTGGCTTTCTTGAATTATTCGAAATGGTAAGAGGCCTAAGAAGAATTCTACACTGACGATCAAGCTTGCCCAAATAGCATCATTCAAACAAAATCCGCACCTGAGCAGCATCTGATTCCCGAGTAGGTAGGTTCTCAATACATATAGAAGATGACATCAAGCCTGTCTAGCCTTCCCATATACCCAAAGATCACTTAACTATACTTCCAGGTGGGGAGCCTCGGACTTTTAAGAAGTGGTGCTCCAATAATAGCAAAACTGTAGCAGCCCTAGCTTTCAAAAGCATTCCGTTGCCGAACACAGCGCATGATCGAAGCTTCATAGGGATCATCGACACTCCGTTCTGGATGAACATCATCTACAACCGGGTCATGACTTACTGTACCGGGTATCACGGACCATGGATAGACGCTGATAGTATGATCGGTTTCGATGCTAAATACTTGTGACGAGTGGCTCGGAGAAAAGTGAAAAGGAAAGGAGACTATCGCAAAAGATTTAAAACATCTCATTAGCCCACTGTACCAGCTGACGCAAGTCCCTTCCCGCCGGCCAAGAACGGCGAGCAAGACAGGCTCGGGATACGACGCTTGATGCTTCTAAGCATTCGGGATCTCCCAGCTTGGGTGAAACGCTTCTTCCATCTTGCGGCTCAAGACAAGGATCGTTTGACCCAGAAATTCGACTGGCAACATTCTCCAAGCGAGCACTGCGTGCTGCAATTACATGAATCGCATACAACCGCTTCCACGCTGCTGCTCCCTCACGACTTTGTAGCTTGAGCTAAAATAACTTTTGTGTTCGTGACATGCGGTTGCATCGTGCATCATTATACTCGCCCGGCAATTGCAATCAAAGGCAAGGAAATAAGAATTAGGTACTTTGGAAAGTTGGCAGATCAAAACTGGCGATCCCTCGCATCACGCAGATCAGGCTGAGCCAAGCCGTCTCGTCTCATCTGTCAAACAAGTGTCATCACCTGTCAACTCATGTTCTGGCCACAATGCATACCTAGATAGTTCACACGAAACCTGACTCCAATTCGGGAGTCGGATGAGTTCTCCATCAGTTACCACGAGATCTTCTATAAAGACGTCAGCCTGCCCTCGCGATGAAGCTCAGGTTTTAATGACACTGTCCACCAGCCCAACATTCTCTATCATCTCGGGCTGTCACGACTCTCACGATACCTCGTTCTTTGTGTGATACACTCTTTTCTTTCAATACCTGCCCAGGGTGCCCAGTAACAATCCTTCATAAATATGAATTTGTCCACCATCGCTTGGATCGTCACCGCCCTCATGGCCGGGCAAACATTCGCTACGCCAGCCAAGAAAGCCGGTACGTAACTGAGGCCTCCTGCTAATTTTTTCCTTAAATCAACTTCGTTATCTGCACGTGTGCTGATGTTCGGAGTGCAGCCACCGACGGACAGGCGTGCACCGGCTCCGTCTCCAACCTGCAGCAAGACGGCGTCTGCAAGGCAGGGAAATGCAACATCGAAATTCCTCCCAATGAGCTAGATATTGTAGCCAGCGCCGACTGCGCATAGAGAGTTGGGAGTCCAGTGCGATGTTTACTTCGAGTCATTCTCTTTCAGTCAGCTTCTTTCAGTCAGCTATGGGTGGAGTACGGTCAGGCACAGGGAGAGCTCCAGAAATTGGGACACGGGATGATGCAGTCTTTACCTCTACGTGTAGCCAATTATCATATGGTGCTCATGATTAATGAAACATATCTACACACATGAGAGACCAGCTGGACCATCGAGTCCCACGGGTAACAGCGAGTGAATCGTCCAGTGTCCAGGAGATGTCACTTGTACTCACACTAACACCCACCTGAGCACGAACAGATAGAAATGGCAGGAAAAGGCAAGCGAGTCAGCACTCCTGTTGAAGAATCCTGCTAGACAACCACAAATGCATTGTGAGTATCTTTGTACGTCACCCGGCCGGACACCTGCAGCTCAATACACCCCTGGTCATGCATCGTGGGAGCGAGAGGTGTCATCTCGCCGAAAGCCGGCCATCAAATGTCCGACTCGGCATTTGCCTGCATGTCAGTTCCTCCTTTCCAACCTCGTCTCCATTTTCCAAGTTTGCACTTGGTATTGTGCATAGCATCGTCGTGCAAGTGGATCATGACTTTCGCAGCCTCCTCTCCCCACACAATCGGGAATCTTTACCCCTTACCCCAGATTTCGGGGAGGGCCTTGGCCCTGCCAGGTTCCGGCCACGGGGAAAATGACCCCATCAGGACGAAATGGGGCCAGACTCCCGGCCCTTTGTGGTGCGAATATGGCCAACATTTCCGTGCTGTTTGACAACGGGATGCAACCATACACCCGATAGGGACTCCCCGTATTCCCTCCACCCGCTGTGATACAGAGATACAGCATATGCTCTCCGTCCTGTACGACGCTGTGACCGCTCTCGGCGAGAAGCATGGATACACCCAATGTCACCAACGTCACCTCGGGAGCTCTGCTGCGGCCGCCTATAAGTACTCGACGATGACCGCACCTTGCATGCCATGGCGTGCAGTTGCGACGCGCTCGCTACCAGTCTTGCAGCCATCCATCACCTTCGTCGCCTGTTTCGCCCACCGCAGATTTGACCCTCCGATATCGACTGGGTTTGAGCCGCAGCCAATTTCTCGTTGCGTGTTTCAATCGAGTGATAGAGCCTCCCTGCTCGCATGCTTTTTCTTGTTGACGAAGCCACCCTCCCCTGCATATTTCTGTCGAGCTTTCGCACACTTTCTTGATCATCTCGTCTGAAACTCTGCTGCTGCTGCTCCTGTCCGAAAAGTGACGACAACATCGAAAGTACCTCATTTGTGCGATCGACCAATCCTCAAAGACTTCAGAAAACCACCAAAAAAACTCAAAGATGACTCCCCCTCCCGGAAAGAAGCCAGTGGTGCTGCACATCGGCGACCCGATAAAGTACAACCCGGACACGTACGCGGCCTTCTCGGCCGCCTACGACGTGGTGCGGCCCAGCGCCGCGGAGCGCGAGCGGCCAGAGTTCATGCGCGCGCTGCGGGAGCGGCGCTGGGGCGACTTCTCGGCCCTCTTCCGGCCCTTCTGGTCCACGGGCGGCGAGATGGGCAAGTGGGACGCCGAGCTCATCGACCTGCTGCCGGCGAGCTGCAGGGTCTTTGCGAGCGCCGGCGCCGGCTTCGATTGGGCCGACACAAAGCTGCTCGGCGAGAGAGGTGAGCCATTGAGATCCCTTTCCTTCAGGGTGTCAACCATCAATCAACCCACACATACACACATACCTTTTGGCTGACGCGGTGCAACACCCACAAAAAACAGGCGTCATTTACTGCAACGGCGGCCTAGCAGCCGCAGAGTCCGTAGCCGACTTCGCCGTGGCGCTGGTCATCAGCACATTCCGGCACATCCCATGGGGCATGGCAGCAGCCCTCATCCCCTCCTTGACATCAAACAACCCGGCAGACGCCGAGGCCGCCTTCCGCTTCTCGCACGAGCACGAGGTCTTCCACAGCCGCAACCCGCGGGGCCACGTGCTGGGCCTGATCGGGCTCGGCAAGATCGGCCAGCTGATCGGCGCCAAGCTGGGCAACGAGTCCATGGGCATGCGGCTGCACTACCACGACGTGGTGCGCCGCTCGGCCCAGGAGGAGGCGCGCCTCGGCCTCACGTACCACGGCTCGCTGCCGGAGCTGCTGGCCGCCAGCGACTGCGCCGTGCTGTGCACGCCCGCCAGCGCCGACGGGCGGCCGCTCATCGACGCCGCGGCGCTGGCGGCGTTCAAGCCGGGGGGCAGGTTTGTGAATATCGCGCGCGGGTCGCTTGTCGACGAGGACGCGCTGGCGGACGCGCTCGAGAGCGGGCGGGTTAGCGCTGCGGGGCTGGACGTGCATGCTGATGAGCCGCGGGTGTCGAAGAGGCTGCTCCAGTTCGCCGGGGCGCAGCTGGCTGGGGCTGGGCCGAAGGGTGGGAGGATAGGGGCGGATGGGAAGGCTGTTAACCCGGGGCGGGTGTTGTTGACTTGTCATAATGCTGGTGGGACGGTGGAGACGCATATTGGGTTTGAGGAGCTGGCTATGAGGAATATCATGGCTGTGTTGGAGGGCAAGAATGCTATCACGCCGGTCAACATGCACTTTTTGAACAGGAAGGATAGCAAGTTGTAGTCTACAAGTGGAATGAGGTTGGATGAGGGTACCGTCGACAAGAGGGGGCGTGAGGCAAGTGGGTCTCGATGACCTCTGATATCTGATACGTCATATCATCAGAGGCAAGAATTCAAGAATGAGGAGTCTGAAAACATCAAATGGGAAATATGTATCATGCATATCTATGGAGTCATCATCTTCGTGCATCTTCATTATCTTGCCGCATCCTGTCGTTCCGTCTCCCGACTTGGAATACAGTCCGCCACATACTCTCGTTCCCTTTGTCGCCTGCACACCTTCTAGTACCGTTCATATCACATCCCCCGCCCGATAAAATCAAGATCGGGTCCGGAAGCCCGCGGCGCCGGGGGCGGTGCGTCTGGATATCGTTGACCAGAAGAGGGGTGGTATCGGTGAGATCGATGATTCTCGACAGGGGCCTGTTGTTCCTGTGCCTGCTCGAGTTCCTCCTTCTCCAGATCTCGCTCATCGGGTTGTGTCCGCTGCTGTCTTGCCTGACGCCGCTGCTCGCGCCGGGATAGAACGGGAGCTGCTGCGACCCCGGCTAAGTGAGCTGGTGATGGCTCTTGCGTCACAGGGGCCTGTGAGTTGGGTGATGGCTCATATCGGTCGTCCTCAATGTGGAAGTGGAAGTGCTGATTCACAGGCTCGTGGGCCGCGGCCGACTGCGAGTGTTGGTTGTACGCGGCAGTCTGTTCGTTGGGTGACGAGTTGTCATACGATCTCCTGTTGTCGTACGAGTTTCTGTTGCTATAAGACCGCTTGTCGTAGGCCCTGTTGTCCTTCTTGACATTCTTTTCGTTGTAGGTCTTGTTCCTGTTCTCAACGTTCTTCTTCCGGTTCCCACCGCAGATAGACAATGTGAATTTGTTGTTCTTGCGCATGAGGTACCACAGAAGCAGCGCAAGCAGCAGGCCTAAGAAGGCGACGCCACCCACGACTCCGCCTGCAATCGCACCGGTATTGGTGCTGCTCCCACCAGTCCCACTGCTAGTCCCACCGCCAGCTCCTGCACTCGCGCTGGCACTTGCGTCGTTCCCTATTACAGAGGTGATCGTGGAAGTGGACCCATCTGCCGAGGTGGTAGTAGCAACGACGGTCGATGGCCCGTTCCCGCTCCGTGAAGCCGCCTCTGCCGAAGACCTCGAAGCCGCCTCGGCACTCGAGGAGCTAGCTGACTCGGAGGATCGCGATGCGTCAATGAGGAACTGTGGCTCGTCTATCATGGAGATGAGGGTGGCCGTGGGGAAACACTTGAACATGGACCGCGCAGGCGTGCCCGTCCAGACAAAAGTGCCACACTCGGGCTGGGCAGCGTCCTGGCAACATCCGGTCTGTGGGCCAGCCGATGTGCATTTGCCCGACTGCACAGCTTCGTGGTTGAGGCAGATGGTGTAGAACTGCTCCAGCCCGTCAGTGGCGCAGGCGACCACGTTATCGGTGTTGGTCGAGCAGCTGAGTGGTGAGTCGCACTGGTATGGCTTTGACGAGATGCCTGAGTACCAGCCACAAGTCTGGTCATTCTCCCAGATGTTATTTGAGGAAGACGATGACTCGGTTCTCTGACGCCTGTGGAGGAGCAACTCGACGATTGCCTTGGACGGAGGCGGCGTTGGCTGTGGGGCGTGTTCTTTGTAGTCGTCCACTTCTGGTGGTTGAGTTGGGCGCGTCAAGTCGCCGCCTCTGAGGTCTATGACCGGGTCTGGTGAGTAGGCGAGCCATCGGGCTGAGGCCTGACAGCTCAAGGCTGATAATGTGAATATTGTTGATGACTTCATGATGTCTTGGTCGGTGTCTCGGGAAGTGAGTGAGTCTTTGTTCCCTAGAGATGTCTCGGGTGAGGGGAGGGGATCAATCCAAAGGATCAACTCGAGCCCGAAGCCAGCGGGTCAAAGGCAACGGTGAAGCTTTATATCATGTGGCGGCAACAAAGGATCTATTCATATATTGAGAAGTGGTTCGTGGTGGCTTTCAGATGGCGTGTGTGTGTGTCTGAATGGGTCATAACAATGCAGAGCAAGCAATTGTGATTGAGATGAGCGACAGACGATAAGGCAATGGCCGGGAAAAATGGGATGGTTAGGGATTGACAGGCGTGTGGGTCCCGCTGTTCAATGCCTGCAGGAGCCTATTGTTGGCGGCAAAAGCCTGAATAAGGCACAGATGGGACGGGGTTGGATGGATGGATGGATGGATTGATGAATTAGACAATAGACAATTAGGTGTTGAATAAACAATGCTTCTGAGTGGCACTGGTAAAGCAGGTCCCGTCAGGAAACCTAAGCATGGGAAAATGAGATGACTGGCAGCCTGCAGTCATCAGTACAGAACACAGCCAGCAGTATCGCAGGTGACGGCGACGGACTAAGATTCAGCGAATTGAGTTGGAGTGAGTAAGATTTTGTTGTTGTTCGTGTTGTTGTGGTTGTCGCCGTCGCTTCCTGTCGCTGCCAGTCGCTGCCACAGACGCCAGACCTCGAGCGCTGATGAGTGGTAGCAATGAAGAGTAGAAGAGGGAAGAGTCAATCACCAGCTGCAGCGATTCAGACAGCCCAAAACCCATACAAGTAGACAGACGGCCAGCCAGGCAGGAAGACGGCGGCTGCTGATCTATTCCGGGGAGGGCGTTGTCTGGGTAGCCGCCAGGGTGGGTGCACTGGCATCGTGATTCGAGGACGGCGCTTCTAACCTTGCTTTCACCCCTGGACGTTCGTCCTATTCACGCGATGGTGCAGCGCGTTGGGGGAGGCCTTGATTTGGTGCCTGGAGCCATTTCTCCCAGAGACTTTGCCGGATCGCCATCCTCCTGTGACAGTTGGTCAGGTTCTCCATTAAACCGCCACGCGGCTGTGTTGGATTCCCACATGCGCGCCGCGACAAGACGCTGATTGAGATGGTGGATGGGTGCTGGTGTTGAGGAGGGTTACAGCGCTCGAGGTCTGGGTGGCGGCCGACTTTTGGGCCTGAAACTGAAGCGGGAGCTTAATCGCCAATCGCTGCTGCTCGGGACGTACCCCATAGTCTGCAGCGGGACGGTTATGTCAGCTCATTTACCCGTGCCGTTGAACATGCGAGCAGCAATTCTGGCATGGTCATGCTTGCAAAAGGGAGAAGCATAAGTCAAACAGACGGGAACCTGTATTTCATCTCACACATTTGGCAACCACAGCCTGATCATGTCCGAGTCCGACAGGCGCACAGGTGTCATGCACACACACACACAATGCCCTTACTCAGGTTTGGAAGGTGCTTACCCTGGGTGGCTTACGGAGAGGGTTCGGGTATGCTGCTTCCGCGTATGCCAATCCAAACAATCCGGACGAGGAGGAAGTATGAGCGAGGTGCGAGGCGCTGAGGCACGATGCATACTCAAGTCATCTCTGGGTCATTTGACTACGATCTTCTACACGAGAATCAGACCAATTCGGGTTGTCTCAAGGGTTCTAACGGTCTGGTCTGATTATTTTAGTTATCAATGTCGCGATGCGTCACAGGCGAGTGCTTGCTTGCGCATGGCGACGGTGGCATCTTCCCCTTGCGACACTCAGTCAAGCTTTTCAACAGAAACTTGAACCATCTCATGAAAAGTCTCACCAAACCTTTCTCAGATAGGAAATCCAGAGACCTCTTATCGTCGTCCTCACGTCTTCTCGCATGTCAAACAGCTCCGTCATTCTCTGCCCATGACCAGTCGGAACCGAACAGGCAGCACGTTCCATCATCAGACTTGACGATCTGTTCCCCTTCGCAAGCCTATACCATCACTTCGACCTGAGTAACGATACACAAGTGCATGATTTGTGACGTCCATTCGACTCTTGTTCGGTGGTCGCTCTCCTCTGGCAGTGGACTCGTGAGCTCCCTGCTTAGCCACGCCGCGCTGAGGAATGCCTCTGTCTCAGACTCTTCCGCCCTCAACCACCACTTACTGAGACAGCCCCTCAGAACATCTTTCCAACCTCATCACGGCTCGAGAGCATCGCTCAATCCGGAGTCCCTCATCATGGATAGCAACTGTTATGGGAGGGCTTCCCTCGAGAAGCGGTGGCCCTCTCACTTCCGAGCTTTCTCTTCTCTCGAGCTGACTCCTGCATGTGGAACTGGATGCTCCATACAGCCTGGACATGCTGGGCAGGTAAGTGCTCAACATCATGGAAGTGCAGTCACCATCACCAACAGCCAGCACATACGACTATGTCTACGACAAGGACAGCGACCAATACATCCTCGAGCGATCGCGAGAAGGGCAGCTCACGAAACTGCACTGGGTCGTGGTCGCGAGCCTGGTGCTGCTCTTCATCTTCTGCTTCATAACCATCCTCACTTCCGGGCTCGTCTTCGGCCACAAAGTCGCATCGAACGACTTCCTCGCCCAGAGCTGGGTCATGTTCTCGGTACGTCACATCTCACACCACACGCGGGCCATCCGGACCATCACCCTGCATGAACAGCGAACCGGACAGCAAACGCATGCATGCCGATGATATCTGACGGGAACATCCGGCTAACCCCATTTTGTGGCAGTCAATCATGGGCTTCCTGTACATTGCTCTCCACCTGCATGCCGCTCGTAAGGGTGAGCTGGTCGGCCACGTCCAACATCCCTCCTTCCAGCAGCCCTCTTACTCTTCGACCATCATCGTCGCGCGCATCGATATCATCGCCTGGGCCGTTTCTCTCATCGTCGTCTCGGTGTCCGTCTCAAAGGACCCAACAGCCGTCTCCTGCGTGAATCTAGTTGCGTGTGCCTCTGTGAAGTAAGTTCTGCCTGCCCGAACTGGGGGAGATGGGGGCCAAAGCTTGTGATGATGGAATTGTGGACACTTTCATCTAGATCCCTGAGCATGGCCCACCTGATGATCCGGGGTTGTCGATCATTGCAGGAGGCTGGGCTGGGCCTGGCCAGCGAACAAACGAGCAGGCAAAGTAAATAAAAGACGGGAAGGAGGGAGAGAGACAGAGAGATTGAAATGCTAATTGACGAGTTCCCTTAGTCCTGCACTGATCTTCCTCATCTGCGTCGCAGAAAAAGCATCACGACCGTTCGACCTCCCCTACATTACCGCACGCTACTCCAGACCCCCAAGCGTCGTCACCTGCCGCGTCTCCACCCTCATGGCCGACATGATGCCCGAGGTCACATCCGAAGACAGCATCTCGCGGCGCGGCTCCGGCCACCGGCCAAACTCGCACACCCAGCACGCAGCGGCCATCGCGGCGGCCAACACAGCAGCAACAGCACCAGGAGGCCACCTGGGCGGGCCACGGGCGCCGCCGGCGAACCTCAAGGAGGCGCGCTCCTGGTCCTTCACCCGCTACGACGACAGGACCAAGAGGCAGCTCGCCGACTCGGTGATCGAGGCGTCGCAGGTCTCCGAGGCGAGGTCGCGCATCGGCGGGCCGAGGCCGCTGGCCGCGAGCGACATCGCCGTCAAGACGGGCGTGCTGCCGCCGCCGGTGTGCACGGAGCCCAGGGAGGCGCAGCAGCAGCAGCAGCAGCAGCCATACACCACGGACCCCGAGAAAGTAGGCCCGGAGGCCGCCGGCTGGAAGAGTGACTGGTGGGCCCTCCGGACCATGGCCGGGTGGGTCAGCCCCGCGGGGAGCGGGGCCACGACGCCCGTGTCGACGCCCGGGGTGGGGCCGGGGCCAGGGGCCGCGGGAAGATCGAGGGCGGCGCGGCTGTCGACCGTGGCGGAGGACTGGGTGCCCGCTGGAGCGGCCAGTGCTAACAACAACAACTACAACAACATCGGTGGGGTGCTGCCCTACCGGGAATCACCCGCGCCTGTCCGTCCCCTGCTGTTGAGGGGCCCCCGGGTTCAGGTGAACGACGTGCACGCCGTGGACCGGGCG
The DNA here is from genome assembly GCA_039880735.1 of Diaporthe australafricana. Classification (NCBI taxonomy): domain Eukaryota; kingdom Fungi; phylum Ascomycota; class Sordariomycetes; order Diaporthales; family Diaporthaceae; genus Diaporthe; species Diaporthe australafricana. The sequence goes on along the minus strand of JBCEDM010000007.1, from coordinate 3,085,679 downwards.
GAAATCCCGACGCCGCCGCCGCTTGCCGCCAGCAGGCCCGCGCGTGCGCCGACTGCGGCGAGGGTACGACTGATCCGCGCGCAGGAGGCGCTCAAGTCGCAGGCGAGGGCAAAGTCCGGGGCCACGGTGGTGCTGACCAGGCCCCAGCACCTGACTGTGGATCGCAGGGCGACGGTGGAGGATGAACGGTTGGCCCCGGCGAGGCCGCCGCTGCAGACTCACTTGAGCATACCGGGGTCGTTTGTGGATGATTAAGAAAAGACGGATGTAATTATAGAGCGAGCAAAATAATGGAATGATGTGTCCCATTGAGTACACCGTAATGCCGCCGCCTCCCCATGGTGATGGCTCTCTCTGGCTCTCTCTATATTCTATACCCATGAACGCCGTGCAATGCTATAAAACAGAATCCCACATACAAACCGACAACCAAAAACCAACCAACCCAGAGGATCGACAAACAGGGCTTTAACCCAAGCCTACTTACTAGAAGAAGTGCGACCCGTCCTGCAGCATGCCGATCTCGGGGCACCACTCCATGGCCGCCTTCTTCTGGTAGGCGGTCAGCCACCTGAAGGGCTGGTGGTAGCCGAGCGGCTTGTCGTAGTAGACGGTCTCGACGGCGAAGGTCATGGCGACCTCCTGGTCCGGCAGGCGCGCGCCCCGCTCCTTGAGCTTCATGTACAGCCACTGGTCCTCGAACTTCATCCACTGGGGCTTCTTGGGCGGGGACTGCTTCTCCTCGCTGTCTCGCCTCGTGATGACCTCGCCCGGCTCGCCCGGCCTGTGCCCCGTCCCCTCCTCCTTCTTGGGCTCGGCTGCATTCACGGGTGGCTCCGCCTCCGCCTCCTTCTTGGGAGCCTCCGCCTCCTTCTTGGGCGCCTCCCCGACCACCACCTCGTCGGCCGAGTCCCTCGCAAAGTCGTTCGCAGGGTCCCTCACGACCTCGAGCACAAGCTTCGGGTTCCTGAGACTCAAACCCCCGTTGTAGCCGACGCCGTACTCCGCCGCGACGGGCGCGCCGATGAGGTCCCACTCGAGGAAGTCGTCGACGGCGCGGCCGCTGCCGGCGCAGACGACGCTGTCGGCCTGGAAGAGCAGCACGCGCCCCGCGCTCTCGAACTGCTCCCAGAACCAAGGGCGGGTCAGGAACACCGAGACGGAGCGGTGGTCCGGGAAGGCCGTCTCCTCGGGCAGGAAGTAGATGTGCAGGCGGCGCTCGGCCATGAGCCGCCGGAACGCGGGGCTCGCGGGCTCGACCCACCGGTCCCTGCGCGTCAGGAGCACCACCGGCCACTTTGGGCCGAGGACGGATGCGAAGTGCAGGATCACGGGGACGAGGTTGGCCACGCGCGACGGGTCCGTCTCCATTATCACGGCGACGTTGTCTGGGAAGGGCACCTCTGGCGGGGGCGGAGGGGGTGGTGGCGGGGGCGGGTTGAGGGCGTGGTGCAGGGCGTCTACCACGAAGAAGTCGTCGCCGGTGCCGACTATGGGGGGGCCCGGGGGAGGAGGGGTGGCGGTCGATGTCGAGGTGGGTTGTGGGTTGGTGGTGGGTGCATTCTGCTGGTGGGTGCCGCCGACGGAGATGAGGTGGAATGTCGAGTTGGCCTGCGCGTGGGGGAGTAAGTAACTGTCAGTATTGCTGGTGCGAGTGATGTGCTTTGCGAGGAAAGAGAAGGAGAGGGAGCAAGGTAGAGTAATGCTCAGGGGCAGACGAACACCAGAGTTGAAGAGTCGCGATGTTCCCAGGACCCAGATGACGACCAGGGTGGCTCCCGCCAGGACGACAAGCCTGAAGCCGCGGGTTCGGGCGACACTGAGGCCGTACTCATCCACGCCTACCATGATGTCTTGTTGGTCATATCATGTCGCGGTCCGAGTCGAGTGGAGGGGAGAGTGCCGTCGTTCGTGATTTTGGAAACTTCGAACACGTTTGCTTGAGTACGGGGCGTAAGGTTTTGGGGGGTGAACACGGCAGTCGGAGGATTGCGCGGCTTGTGGTATGCGGTGGAGCTGAGCTGCTGCACTGTTCCCCCCGTCATTCCACTGAGCCTGGACCCGTAAGCCACACCCAGAACCAAGGAAAGCAAACCAAAAGTTGAGTTCGACCGGGTAGCACGGCAGCACGGATGCTAATTTTGGGCCCACCATCGCCGTGAGCGTCCAGCTTCGCCTGGGGGGGTCTCCTTTTCAATTTAGTAGAGGGTCGATCAACCAATTGCCCTGTCGCAAACCATCGAGCCGGTCCTGGTTAGACCAGTAAGCCATGGTCGAAGGCCCGTGGATGGTCCTTGACGATCAATGCGATTTTGACTCGAGTCCAAGCATGGCCTCGGGTTTCAGGGACGAAGTTTGTTTGTTGGTGCATGTCAGCTTTAAGCAGCAGCAGCAACATAATAAATGATGTATTGGAAAAAATGTCCGAGGTCCAATTGAGGCTGCTGCTGCCGTAGGGCTGAAGAGAGACATGCAATAACACGTCGCCAAGACGGGAAAAGGAGACCAACCGGACGTCGCGATATGCACCGTCGATCACCCACTCCAAACAGGAATGTGGTTTACTACGGTGTGATTGATTGATTGATCTGTACTACACCAAGCCAGCCTGTTCACGGACTCAATTACCAATCTCGGATTAAAATACAACATCTAGTTAGGAACAGTCAACAGGCACCAGACATTACCAAGCTGGCCTGCACTCACAGTCACAGAAACGGGTTGGGTGGGGGTTTTGAAGAAAAGATCAGGGGTCCCGCACAACGCAATGCAACGCAGCAGACACGATATGGAGACACTGCCAAGCTCGCATAGATCACTGTAAACCAGGGAAAGAGCACCATCACCACTCAAAGACACCAAGCCATCACCGTTCATACTGCCTATGCTCAATTCCAGTCCGACTCCCAGTCCCAGTCCCACTGCCAATCTCTAAGACCTCCTCCTGATCCCAATGTCCAGCCCAAGAGGCTTCCTCAGGAACCCCTCGCGCGTCTCCATGACCTCCTGCCTCAGGAAGACATCATACCTCCTCGCCCACGTGGCCACGATGAGCTTCATCTCCATCTCGGCAACGTTGCGGCCGACGCACGCCCGCGGGCCGTGGCTGAAGGGGATGAAGGCGTTCTTCTGCCGGGGCGTCACACTCTCCCACCGCTCGGGCCGGAACTCGCCCGCGTCGGCGCCCCAGATCTCGCGCGAGTGGTGCATCGTGTACGACGGCACCGACAGCACCGTGCCCGGCGGGAAGTAGATGCCCCGGATGGTGACCCCCTGCCGCGCGTCGGCCGGGATCAGCCGCGGGAGGCCGATGCCGCTGGTCGAGTGGTGGCGCAGCGCCTCGCTGACGACGTTCTGCAGGTACGGCAGCGTCGCGACCATGTCGTAGGTGGGCACCGTGTCGCCGTCGGGGATGGCCTCGTCCAGCTCCGCCTGCAGCTTGCCCAGCACGCCCGGGGTCCGCGCCACGTGGTACAGCAGGGCGCACGACGAGTTGGAGGTGGTGTCGGACCCGGCGATGAGCTGCGTCAGCGCCTCGGCCGTGAGCTCCTCGCGGCCCAGCGGCTCGCCCTTGTCGTCGCGGCCCTCCATCAGCCGCGCCAGCAGGTCCTTGCGGTCGATGGCGGGCGGCGAGTCGAGGCGGCCCTTGACGCGCGCGATGGCGATGCCCGCCAGGTCCTTGACCGCCGCCGCGCCCTGGCTGAAGAAGGGGTCCGGCAGGTACGGCGCCCAGGGCTTGAGCTCCGGCAGGCATCCCAGCGTCGCGCTGACCTCGCCGCGCCGGTTGAGGATCTCGATGGCCGGCGCGTACACGGGCGCCGAGTCCGGCGTCGGCCGCACCTCGGCCAGGTCCTCGCCGCGCTCCAGCATGCCGAAGGGCGCGCCGAAGGCCAGGTCGCCGATGACGTCGAAGGCGAGGTAGTTGAACCACTTGAGGCAGTCGACGTGTGCCGTCGGGGTTTTGTCCGTAGGACTGTGGTTGTGGTCGTTCCTGGCGATGAGCTCGTCCCACCGCTTGACAAACAACTCCAGGTTGGAGTGGATGTACGGCTCGAACTGTGAGATGGACTTTAGGGAGAAGGTGTGGCTGACGATCTTGCGCTTGCGCGAGTGCTCGTGCCTGTCGCGCGTGTTGAACAGGCCTCGCTGGATCGACACGAAGGCGTCGTAGAACTCACTATCGATGGCATGTGTGAGTGAGAGTAGTGTTACGATGTGAGATTGAGTCTGCTTGATGTGCATGTATGCATGGACGCATGCATGCAGCAGGCATTGCTTGATCCTTACCTCTTGAGGAAGCCATTGCCATGGCCATAGATGACCTGGATGGCCTCATCGTCGGCCACGCTGACGTGGTTGGGCTGGATGCGCACGACAGGGCCAAGCTTCTTGTGCAGCTCGTCGACGGTCAGGTAGCGGTCCCCCCTCCGGCACACCGAGAGCAGCCACAGGTTCGAGAACTGGGCGGGGAACGGCGCGGGGATGCCACGGAGGGCGGCGTATGTGACGAGGTAAGGGTACAGGTACCAGGCGGCGACGAGGACTGGGGCCGCAACGAGTGCCCACGGCGACAGAAACAGGTTGACTATGGCCATCTCGGGTTGTGCAAATATCTTAGATGTGTCTTTGCCAGATGCCAATACCGTATGCCGTTGAGTTAGACTCTCCCAAAAGATGGGGATAAATATCCGGGCGGCCCTTCGAGTATTTGAACACTTTATCACCAACGCCCACCCCTGCTCCGGGATCTGCATGGCTTCCCGGGCCCCAGCTTTCCTCTAGGTCCCCTGAGCCGTCCCCACACTCTTCAATGCAGCGAGCGTTATTCGCCTGTCCACTTAGAACAGCGCTATTTGCACTGCTAAAGACAGGCCCCAGGCCCTTCAACTCGTGGTCGTGAGAAAAAAACGTCTCGGAAAGGCGACGATTGAGCCGCCGTTCGCCCGTTCGGTCTTCGCCCATCCTCACCGGCCCCATAACGTTGCTTCGTATTCCCCATGATTTCCATTGCATGCCCAAACCACGTCTACCACGGAGATAGGATAGAAAATTCGGGCTCGGATCGTGGCCCCGCGGGTGACCGCACCACCCGCACCCGCACCCGATAGCTTTGCGCAGCCGCAGCGCCAAAAACCTTGAACAGAGTTGGAGATGCGGGGAAAGGGGAATCGACGCGGCCCCACGGCCAGACCTGTCAAGCGGAGAGTCTCCGTGGGGTTCGGTCCCTTGGCCGCCCCAGCCCGGCACTCAGATGCGGTAGCTGGGGGCAACGTATATAGACGATTTCGTGGCCGTCGTGCAATACCTCGCGACGCGAACTTCCTGCCTTCGCGCTCTCGCTCTTCCTGAGTGTCCAACTCGTCCTCGCTGACCGCTGCTGTTCGCTGTTGCGGCTCCACCATTTTTTAAACTTAAACGGTAAATAGTGCAGAAGCTGCTACGTCACTTGGATAGACCAGACTATTCGTGGAGACTAGGCCGTGTGCGTGCTGTTTTTCTCGCGCGAGCGGCGCCCAAAGAGTCAACGAAGTTGTAGGAGAAGTGATGCATCGTTATTCCCGGACTCTTCATTCACAGCAACAGGTTGCCTCACCAAATTGGTCTTAAAATACCCACTACGCACCAGAATTGGATATAATCGCCCCTTAATGCGGCTAGTATTTACTTCCGTTTTCATGATGCTCAAGTGCTGCCTTTCCCATCACAAAGCAGAGACAACGGTAATACGTCTGTGGCTTTGAAATCAATTTTATATTCAAACCACGTGTTAAGATGGATGGTTCTGCATATTGAGCAAGGCTTTCATCGACGATAGATTTCAGTGAGAATTTAGAGAGACTGTGCAGTCCAAGCTGGCTGTTATCCACACTTGAACTTGTCAGTTGCGAACAATTGTAAACAGAAGTCTGCAACAGCCTCAGGGGGGCCCACATCTGATATAGTCGTGCCAATCCCTTGTACCTAGGTATGCACAGGGTTTCCCGAAATAACAGTCCCATTACCCCCACGGAGTGCAGTTGACTACATTTATAAATCCAACTATTCCCGGCACTACCTCTCATCGTCTAAAGTTATGCTCCAAGGTACCAAAAGCATGCGCATTTGCATGTGGACATCCAGGCGTATGTGCCTAGTGTAGCAGTGTGTTGTTACGTGTCTTGCAAAATGCAGCCATGGTTGCACACATGGCATAATGTGCACATAGGCTTATTGAGATACGATCATTCAATCGCGATACGCGATCGACGAGCCAGGGCTGAGTAGAAAGTCTGGTAGTATTCCACCGCAGTAGTGACACCTGGGCAGGTTTGTTCATCGCATACCAAAGTAGTGTTCACTATTTCAGAAATTTCCCACTGTGAGCCGAGTTTATCCATATCGTAGCAATTAGCCGTGATTCGCACCACGTCATTCAGTTTGTATGCTCACAGAGTTCAGCCTAGTCTGAATGTTATATTTCACACCTCGACAGCTGTTCTCAGTCAACTGGTGGAGTCTTGGCGAATGCTTCCCGTCCCCCGTGAACCGTTGGATGCCGTCAACGGAGCTCCGGGATGGACGAAAGACCTGAGCGCATCAGGTTGTGACAGATCATAGGCGGCGCACAGCATGCTTTCATAGTTCGGACGAGATTTATATAGCATGTAGCATCGGACTCTCCGCCATCCCACCATAGCGTAGCGTCGCACCATCAACCGGCCAGCTATACCCCTGTGTTTGAGCCTCTAGCGGCCTCAGATACACTCACCCATTCACTGACAAGTGAGTTGGCTAGTGCAGCAGCGGCCCAAGAGGTTTCTTGTTTCCAGTGTGAAAGAATTTAAGGTTCACCCTTTTCTCCAAGCTGACTGGGTCAGCTTACTTTTCATGTTGTGTGACGCGACGCGGGCGTGCTTCATGCATTAACAACGACGCCTGAAAGAACTCCGGTTTCCTCTCCGACGACATCTCATGCGGGACACACCGGGAAATCGATGGAAGCGCGAGCCCTCTTCGCGCCCACAAACACACACCCCGAGAGGCCCTGCATAGCACATAACCTCTTCCGCCTCTTCCGGGGCCCTCGCGGACTCCGAGGACATCGGCTCCAGACGTGTTGATGGATCAGCCCGACCCCAACAGCCCTGTCGATGCGACAGAAGACCCGGCGACGATCCCGCGCTCCGAGTCGCGTCTGAAGAGGCTGTCCGGTGCAACCGCCAACCGCCTGTCCATCCCCTTCTCATTATTCTCATTCAAGTCCCGTGCCGGTACCGCCGACAGCAACGGGCAGAAGCTCTCAAAACATCAAAATGGCAGGGCCAAGAGCTCTCGGCCGAGTGAATCAACCACCCGGACGTCCACGGCAACTGCACCACAGCCAGACGAGCAAGATGCCGTGGGTCAGCTGCCCGTCCTACCGGTGGTCGGCATGGCGCGAGGGGGCTACCTCAAATCGTTGCTGTCGCTCTTCTCCGATGGGCACGACAACGACGGCACATCGACCCAGACGGCCACGCCCGTGTCAGAGGTGACGCCCATGACCGACCTGAGCCCATGGCCACGGAGTTCCAGTCTAGGGCTATACGAGTATGACCTGAGCTCACCTGTGATATACAAATTCTCCAAGAACCACCAGCTCTACGTCGGATGGCCAGATGTCGTAAACCCACCACCAGAGGCGCTCGTGGAGTTCGAGACAGAAACCCTGCCGCTGCTGGAACAGGACCTGCAGGGCATCTGCTCGCACCTCAGCCAGCAGGACATACGGATTACGTACGAGCTCCGCATGTCGGGCCACGCGGACCCGCGGACCGGGACGGTGACGCTGGCGCCCACGGTGTGGATTCTGTACCGGTCGTACACGCTGGCGGGCAACGTCGTGACGGCGGCGGCGCTGAACCAGGTCGCCCTGGGGCTGGACTACCTGCAGACGGACATCGAGATCCACGAGGGCGGCGGGCGCATCGAGGTGAGCAGCGACCGGAAGCTGGTCGACGTGGACCTGGACGACAAGGACAACATCCAGCTGTCCAACGGGTCCATCCTGTCGGTGCACGTCGAGGACTGCCAGCACAAGGACACGGCCTGCGGCGCGCTGTGCTGCGTGACGGTCCAGGAGGCCGGCAGGGCGGGCCACGCGCGCCAGAGCCTGTGCCGGCTGGGCGGGCTGCTCAAGATCAACGGGCGGTACGTGCTCGGGGTGACGACGGCGCACGCGATGCTGGACGGCAGCGGCATCTTCCGCGACTCGTTCGACGACGGCAGCGCGGACATCAATAGCTGTGGCGACCTGCGCACGCCCAAGGGCAAGGCCGTCGACCGCGACGCCATCGTGCTCGAGGCCGGCGACGCCGCCGAGGCCGGGTGGCACGCGGCCACGCGCGACGCCGCCATCGACTTCCTGGGCATCTCGATGAACTCGCGCGGCGACGTCGCCCTCAACCGCGCCCGGCCCCAGAACGCCACCGACTTCGCCATGCTGCGCCTGCGCGGCGGCCTGCCCGCCGGCGTCCGCAACCGCTACCTGGCCCCCGGGTCCGACGAGCCAATCAATATTCGGTCGACCGCGTCTGCTAACTCGTCCGCGCTTGACGAGGGCCCCGTGCACATCCTGTGCGGCGCGGGCCGCGTCGCTGATGCGCAGCTTGTCTGGGGCTCGGTGTGTTTTATCATCAGGGGGAGGAACTTTCGTGTGCGCAGGGTGCAGACTTCTGAGCCACTCGGTAGGTGTTCTCGCATTCCAAACTTCTTTCTAGCCCCAACTAACTCTGCTTTGCAAGGCCCCGCAGCATCAGGATCATGGGTAGTCAAGGGCGAGGTCCTGTACGGCGTCATCATAGCCGTCTACGAAGACGAGCCGTTCGCCCTGATGATGACGGCGGAGCGGCTGTTCGAGAGCATCCTGGGCTCGGCCTTCTCGATCCGCACCGTCGAGCTGTGGGACGGCGTGCTGCCCGAGGCCGAGAGGCCGGAGCAGGAGCGGGTGAGCCGGACGCGGTCGTCGACGACCGAGGCGTCGTCCTCAAGGGGGGCAGCCGCCTCGCACAAGCGCGACTCGAGCACCGTGACCAACGGCACCACCACCCAGACCGACACCACGTCGCGGGCGTCGACCACCCTGACGCGCAGCAACTCGACGCAGGTGCGCGACTTCCAGCTCCGCAACAAGGCCGACGGCAGCAGCAGCCAGCAGGAGGGCGACCCGGCCGACGTGCTGGGCCTGCACCCCGCGCTGCGGGGCCAGGACGCGCGCGAGAAGAGGGCGGCGAAGAGGGCCTCCAAGAACAGCAGGGCGAGCAAGCTCCTGGCCCCGACCGCGCAGGTCAAGAGCTTTCTCGACAAGAAGCTGCCGATACTGGCGCGCCGGTCGAGCAAGAGCAAGGGCAAGAAGGTCGACCGTGGGACGGCTGCGAATGGTCAGTGAGGAGGAGGACAGACAGCAATGGCTGGAATTTTTGTTGGAGAGAAGCACGAGCAGAGATCGTGTGTGCTTGATTTTGATACCCATTTCAGACGGAACCCTGAGGCCATAACCAGCAGTCTGTATATTATTTGCGGGAAAAGTTGGATTACAATGTCTGTTTTGTTTTCTCTTCTTTTCGTTAGTTATAAGTTGGTCTTCTTTTGGAGCGGCGCAGCTCACCAAGGATTGGGCTGTACCAGGGTGGCGTTCGGGTTATCATGAGAGGTCGGGATTTTGATACCCACATGAGGGTGTAGATACTGGTACAGAGGGATATGGGTGTTTTCAAGGCTTATTTTATTCAGCCTGACAAGAACAATATATGCATTTGGAACTTTCCCTATATTGCACTCCTGACCGAGAATCTACTCCAACTCCTGATCCTCGCCCCGTAGAAATAAAACGTGACTGGCGCACAAAGCATGAGTATGCATAAGAACGCCAGCAATGAGGTCCCCCACGGTATGCCGAGATGGTCGTACATGATGTTCGCCCACAGCGGAAACGAACATGCGATCAAACTCCGAGCGATAACGTGGATTGACATGGCCGAGTTGGCGTGATGCTGATAGACATCCACAAGGTACACAATGCCAGTGATGAAGATGAGCAACAGCCCGTACCCGATCATGTAGCTCGCAATGACCTGGCATATCCAATGCACGTTCCCCGACCAGCCGAACCAGAACAGAGAAGGTGGGAGGATCCCAGCCCCGAGGATCATGGGAGGAAGACGCCACTCGGGCTCTGTCATGCCATGGTTGGCCATAACCCGCCTCTTGTAATACGTCAGAGTGTACAGCGAGCAGGTGAGGAAGGCCGAGACGACCCCCAGGAGCACGGCGAGGAACGGCAGGTCGCTCATCGGGACGGACCAGCCGCGCTGCTGGTACACGGCAGGGAAGGCCTGGAAGGACAGGTACAGGATGCCGTACACCAGGGTCAGGTACGCCGTCAGGATGACCAGGATCGGCTCCTGCACGATGATGCGCACCGGCTTGGTCAGGTAGCGCTGGACAATGTCGTGGAGCCTGATGGGCGTCTCCTCGGACTTGGCGTGCAGCGCCCAGTTCCCCGTCTCGAAGCGCAGCCTCCTCGCCTTGAGCTGCAGGATCTTGCGGCTCGACGTCTCCCTCACGGTGAACAGCGCCGCAAGGCACAGCACCCCGGCGAACATCAGCGTCACCCACGCCGTCCACCGCCAGTTGGCCTCATAAGACAGAAAGGCCCCGGCGACCGGCGCGACGGTGGCGCCGAGGTTGATGGACATGCCCGAGGCCGCCAGCGCCACGCCCCTAGGGATCGGCTCGTACAGCTCAAAGTACGTGCCCGAGACCACGGCGAAGGCGCCGCTCCCGAACGCCCCCGCGAAGAAGCGGCAGACCAGCACCGTCGCCACGCTGCCGCCCAGCGCGACTGGGACCTGGAACACGGCCATGCCCACCATGGCGACGGCCAGCGGCAGCAGGTGGCCAAACACCTCGCTCGTGGGGCCGAAGAAGATGGGGCCCGCGAAGAAGCCCAGGATCCACAGGGACACGCCCAGCTGGCCCACGACGAGCGGCACGCCGAAGGCCGCGGCGAAGACGTGCTCGGCCGGCGCGAAGACGCTCGACCCGAACGACACGCACGTGATCATGCCGCAGGTGACGACCACGAAGGGCACCTTGCGCCGCGCCGGCCAGTTGCGCGGGCGCTCCGGGTCGTCTGGCCCGTCCCAGTCGACGATGTTGTTGGTGTTGCCGCCTCCGCCGTCGTCGTCGTGGACAGCTTTCTCGGCAGGCTGCGCTGCCTGCTGCTGCTGCTCTCGTGGTCCGTGGCCGGATTCCGGGTCCCTGATTGTGTCTTGGCTGGAGTCAGTGGCATCGCTCAAGGGCTGGCCGGCTGGAGGTGTGAAGTCTCCGGCCAGGGTCGGAGCGGCAGATATTGGTGTCTCCATGGCAGAAGCGGGTGGGTTCTGCCTCGTTTGCTGGCGAACGTCATTGAAGTTGTTCGAGTAGAGACCGCGTATCAGGTTGGGGCCCTTTTCCCACCCCCCTTTCCCACCGAAGGACTAGCCGGCTTTTCTAGTCCGGCGACTTTGGTGGAGCTCCGGGTCGCGGCAGTGGTTGTGGAGCTGGGTGGTCGGGTTTGCCACGGGAATAACTGGACATCGGACGTATTGCTCGTGATGTTCGGACGAGGTCATGAGGATCGTGTGATATTAGTCTGTGGGATTCTTTGTGGGTCAAGGTCTCGTTGAGAAGACTTCGGTATCTCCTTGTATCTCACAGAATTCTTCCATTCATTCCCATGCGGACGAAAATGCTCGACATGAGTACAAGACATTTTCGGACTCAATTTTAATTATGTGCGACCTTGAAGCAGATTTTCGGCTGCCGAACCAACACTTAGTTGCATTGCAGATCAACCAACACATGATTCGGTCAGCGCTACCGATGCCGGTTCTTGCATTGAGCCAACATCGAGCTCAAATACCGGAGCGGTATCGCAACAGGACATGGAACTTGAACGAGAGTTTCTACCAAGTATTCAGTGAATCTCTGGGTGAGGATCTGATTCGCACCGGCAATGGGCAGCTGAAATCCCTAGCCGTTACATGGTAGAAAAATACACAAAATTCAAGTTAACAACGATTACTTGCCACATGCCGGACCATACTAGATCAGTTGACGTGAGCAAGCACGATGAAGATGCCAATTCTTACATTACAAGCTTGCTTCCTTCCAGTATTCATCATAATGCATGTAACGGCTTTCTATCACAATTCAGCATAGTCCATCGAATAGCTGGAATTGAATTACGACGTGAGGACCTTCTTTACGCAATGTTAGCATGGTAGTGAATATATTTGACAATACGTCACAATCACAACATGGATGACATGTGGCCAATTTGCTGTGCGAGACGTCGTTTGCCGTTGTGCCGCGAGAGGATTCCACAAAGCTCCCAAGCGACTCGTATGTGTTTTTTTTTCCCCTTGGCAAGACGCTCATTATTTCGATGTCTCACTATAGGTAGCTGCAGTCGCTGGACTAACACATCGGGTGGAAGTGAATGAGCTACCGCAACGACCGAAAGGGCTAGCCTGATGCAAGTCCCGAAACTCTATGTACTAGCCACAAAGATTTGTGACCGCAAAGCTCAAAGGTGATACTTCAGTTCGAGCCTCACAAAATCGTCATGCATGACATGGAAAGTAAAGAGAAGAAATAGCACATGAGTAGAAAGGTGTGTGGGAAAGAGAATAGGATGGAGCGGTTGATTGGCAGGCAGACCGAACAAGAAATACATATTTTTACAGTAAGCATATGGGTGATAGCCACAGTAATGCTCTCGACATGAGGCGGCCCTTCTTTTGGAGTTATAGCACAGTAGGCTCTCGTTCCCTGATACACATATTAGTCACAGGGTGACCAATGAAAATCGCAGGCAAAGGATTGGTATGCGAAATTGTGTAAAATGTCTAGCATAGATTCGCATGGCCGGCTCAGGAACATGCATGGGGGTCCCAGAAGCACAGAATATTCGACGAATTGGCAGTGTGGACTCTGCGGGATGGGAACCACGTGGAAAATACTTCTATGGTCGGGCAACCACATGCTGAAGGTAAAGGAGCAGTCAGATTGAGGCGAAACGGAAGTGATAGAAATACCGGCAAGCCGCGAATAACAATTTTGTGTGACGCTTGCTAGCCCTCGAAAATCACATCAGATTTCAGGAACGAGACCCCGGCTGCTGAGAACAGCCAGGATCAGTAAACAAATATTCAAGATCTAGAACGAAACAAATTCTCATGTCAACCGACGGCCATGGTTGGCCCTATTTTTAGAAGCCCCTGTAGGCTACAGGCCCCTCCCCGAACATGAGGGAGCAATAGAGCCGTACTGGATTATGACATGCTGAGGTTGAGCGCATCGAGCACGGCGTACTTTTGCTCGAAGCCTGCAGCTAATTATCAGGTCGGCCAGCCATGTTCAAGAGGATCTCGACATGAATTTATGTGCGATTACATGAATTGGATGCATTGCTGACGGCAGCTATACACATGATGATGATGCATGCGTTCGAAACATAGTTGAACTTCTTTCTTGTGCCTAGCTACTGTCAAAGTGCACGTTGAACAGATGCCGCACCGTGCACACTCACCTGCAAGCAATTGATCGTATCTAAAAAAAGCACCCAATGCAGGCATGAATTATTACAACGGCACGCGTGGTGCCGTTGGTGTATCGTTGTTGCACCATTCGGATTCGGACCGTCGTGACAACCCGCACAAGGCTATTTCGGGCGATGCAACGGTCCAGACTTATCAGTATTACACTGCATAGTCTGTTAAACATGCATACGAAGATTAGATATGGCAGGCTCGGAAGAAGACCGCATCTCTCAGGGGTCATAGGTAATATAATTGCGCCACAACAACGTTCATGCATGTTCATCTCTTCAGCATCTTACCCCAGACTCTTCCATGTCGCGACGACCGGAAGCTTTTCCAACCATGTGCACAATATCGTGATCTCAGCCGAATGGTTTGTTTTCCTACCGGACAGACTGACCGCTCCAAGGCAATTGGACGGTTCGAGTCAGTGCTCGGTGGTATCAGAGCCCTGAAACCTGAGAGCGGATCAGGGTGGTTCGTCCCAATGTCCCGAGAGCTAAGAATGGAAGAAGATCTGGGGGGCGAGTCATTGACCAACCTTAAAACAAGGCTGTGAGCCGGCCGACCCAGGCATGCTTATATGGACTTCTACGAGTGCTGCATCCTTGCGCACAAGGTTCAATGAGCCGGTCTGCTGGGAAAGCCGCTTGATGTCCGTTATCAGCGCCGGACACACGTTGTGAGCGATTCACGAGACTACCACCCCACACATCACATGGTGCTGGAGGACCCCTGGTCCCCAAGGCTGAGCCTCAAGGGGTATTCCAAGGGGGAGCCCTACAGAACCACAGATCTTGTCCAACGACATTGCAGCAGCGGAAGGCGTGGCTGCTCGTGGCACGGCCATGACTCAACTCGAGATCTACGAAACGTGGGCATAAGCAAAAGAGCTGTCCGTAAACGGGCAGTGAATGGAGCTGGCAATGCCTTCATTTCGCACTCTCGGGCTGACCAGGGTCGTACGGGCTCTGTCAAGGATGCAAGCTTCTCCCGACTTTCCGTGTATTTAACAGGCCGGGGAACCGCATGTTTGATCGAGGCTTGTTCGATAGCCAAGCCGCCCTCTTCCATTCTCTCAGCAACAAATTCACTTCAGCCTACAATCTTTTTCGTCTGATTGTCAGGCAGCTCACAGTCTTTCCCGGTCTGTGCATCACTTGGTAGACCCTTTCTACTACACACAAAACACAATCCAAAGAGTAGCGCCAGCCGCAAGTCCACCATACATTTTCCACGATGCTTTTCAAGAACTCAGCCGCACTGCTCGCCCTGGTTGGCCTAGCCGCCGCGGTTCCCGCCAAGAAGGAGCCCAGAATCCTCTTCCATGACGACGTCATCCTGCCCCGCGCCGACGGCGGCTTCGACGTGATGAAGGACTGGGAGTGGACCGACATCGAGCGCCGCATGGAGAAGGAGCAGCGCGAGCGCGCCGCGGAGGAGAAGCGCCGCTCCCTGGCGGGCGAGAACATCCCCGACGGGGCCAACGTCGGCCTGTACGAGGCCAACATCCAGCGCCGCTGCGACGAGAGCACCGAGGTGCAGGTCCTGACCGACACCCAGTTCACCAACTGGGACGTCGCCATGTCGCCCGTCGTCGGCGCCACCGGCGGCCAGGCCACCGTCGCCGTCACCAAGGGCTACTCGGTCACCAACTCCATCACCGTCGGCACCAGCGCCGACTACACGGTCGAGAAGGACCTTCTCAGTGTCAGCATGAGTATCGACTACTCGTACAGCTGGACCACGTCCGACTCGCAGACCTTCACCTACTTCGTCACCCCGGGCCAGTACGGCGTGGTCGTGAGCAACCCTTACACCCGGAGGATCACGGGCAACTTCCTGAGCGGCTGCACCGACTCTCCCACCTACGAGGCCTTCACCTCCGACTCCTACGAGTCCCAGTCCTACACGGGCATGTCGTGGGTTGCAGGCCCCATCAGACTGTGCAACGCCACCTCCTACCCCGTTCCCTACTGCATCGGAACCGGCACGCACAATTAAGCCTGCTTGCTTTGGAATTCTACGCTTGGTGGCAAGGAAGAAAGGGAAAGCGGCTTTGGAGCTCTGCACTATCTCACGAGGCAATCCTCCTCTTCATGGGCAGACGAGGAGAACGATCATAACTTCACTTGACGATATTTGGTCAAACCTGTACATGGTTTTCATGCGTATGATGTATATATATTCCCAGCCAAAGGCTGAAAATCAATGACACAGCGAGCAAGCATTTTGTTTTTGCATCGTACAAAAATGTTCCTTCCAGATTTCGTGACTTATCACAAATGGCAATTCTCGGCGCGACTTGGGACCTGACTAGAAGTCGTTGACCTTGCCCCACCCCGCCAGCAGCTGGGGTGGATATTGACTATCACGAGCGCCTGCCTTTAATTTACTTGGTACCCTCCTGCGAGGGGTTATGGGAGTGGGGGAGCTCATGCTCTTCAATTCAATGACTAGAGTCAACTGGTTTCCGACTCTTCCACTACGGATTATGGAGATTCCAAGCACTGTGACTCCAGCCATGACATCAGAAACCGGCCTGTGAGGGCCTAGGATTTTCCAACTCTTGTTCTTGACGATAACTCAAGCGTCGGCTGTAGCGATAAGCGTTACCGAAAGTGGCCAAGAATGATCGACGCGCGGTGCATAAGTGCTGCGAGGATGGACCCTCTGTGTTCTATACTTGGATCCCCTGCCCTTTCCAGCCTCTGCAGGACAGTCCCCCACCAAAGAGACAAGGACACCCGCTGAACTTAACATTGTAAGATACTAAGCTTGATTAAATATGCGAAAGCTTGTAAAGGAGTACGTACTGTAAGCAAAGGCATTCTCACTTATACACAATATCAATCCCCAATATATGTCATTAGGCTAATGGCCCGCGGGAATTCGCAATCCAGTTTGACACGACATGACAGGCCATGTCGTGCAGGATCACGCGGGACATGACTGGCCACGGGAGGCCAGTTTAGCGGCAAAATGGCAGAATGGGCAGCCTGGCTCCACAGCGGGATGTTTCCCTGTGACCGCAGTGGGCGCGTGGCGACCACCAACGGGCCGGGCGCCCGCACCCGCCAAAACAGCTGACTCCGTTCCGCGACACCGACTTGACTAACTAACTAGACTGACTGTCGTGTCCCTTTCTCGTCGGCCCGGTGTTCTCCTCACCTTTCACAAAACAAGTCCTGTGCTACATTGGCAGGCTCCATGTATTAGCATGGACAGGAGACCGCCCACCGACGACGACGCAGGCCGCGCCGCGCGAGGAGACGACGAGGAAGCCCGCCGCGGAGCCGGCGAGGAGAGCGAGGCCGGCTCCGAAGACGGAGCCGGGGACGGAGGAGGCGACGACGAGAGCGCCGGCTATCAGCCCCTCTGGGTCAGGCTGGCCTGCATCGGCCTCGACTTCCTGACCCAGACGTACGACCAGATCAGGATCGTGCCCGAGATCGCCCTCTTTGAGCAGTACGTGTGCAGATCCCACTACGCGGCCGGCGGTGATGGCGGTGGTGGACACTCGTTCCCGGACGGGAGGATCCCGCACGAGCTGTGCAAGAACCCGGATGTCCAGTACCAGCTGGCGCGGCTCAGGAGCTGGAAGGCCCTCTTTGACGGCATAGCGAGTATGTCTGGAATGTTTTTAAGGTTGAGGCCTGGTGGGTTGGCCCTTGGAGACAGGCGACTGACAATTTTTCCGCAGTCCTTATTACGGCCATTCCCATGGGGGTCCTTGCCGACAGGGTCGGGAGAAAGAAGGTTATCGCGTCGAGCGTGCTCGGGCCCATACTGCAGATGTGTTGGATCCTGGTTGTCTGTAGGTGTCGATCTATTTCCTGTTTCCGTACGAGAGAGAAACGTCAGTCCCCCCCGCGCAAGAGCAAAAGCTCACCACTGCCCACGACTCGCACAGGCATGGGCCGCCTCCAGGAGCGAGGCATGAGTATGATCTGGGCGGGCTCCGCTTTCCTCCTCATGGGCAACCTGTCGTCCGCCAACGCCACCATCTACGCCATGGCGGCGGACTCGTGCCCCCCGGCGCAGAGGAGCCGGTACTTCTACTACCTGTACTCCACTTTTCTCGTCTGCGAGCTGTTCGCGCCGGCCCTCGCCTCGGTCACCATCGAGAGGAATATCGTGATCCCCTTTGGCGTCGGTCTTTTTGCTCTCTTCACGTGCTTTCCGATCCTGCATGTGATGCCAGAGACGCATACGGCGGGCGGGCCGCCGGTGACAGGCAGCCGGCGCTCGTCCGGGTCGTCAGCCAAGGACCAGAGCGAGGCCCGCGAGACGGATCCGCTCCTGTCCTCCCCGACGGACTCTGCAAGTGAAGCCGATGCACGGCCCCGGAGGAATCTGCTGTCGGTCGTGCGGAATAGAAATGTTCTGCTCGCCCTCTTCGTGCTGTTCGTTGGGGCTCTGAGGCAAGGAATCGTGTCGGTATTGCTTCAATATGCTGCGGTCCGGTTCGGTTGGCCAACGTCGCGCACTGCAATGCTGGTCTCGGTCATCGCTGCGAGCAACATTGTCCTATTTCTCGTCATACTCCCACAGACGGTTGCGTTTCTCACGTCCAGATGGCATATCAGGTCGCAGCTGATCGACTATAATGTTGTTTCCGTCAGTCTCGTTATCTTGACTGTCGGCTCAACGCTTATGGGTTTGGCATCCTCGATGCACTGGCTCATCTGCGGTAGGTGGAAATCCTGTCTGCATCCGGATCATTGCAAGTTACTCAAGAAATTAGCCACTCTTTTCTTTGCAACTGGTTATGCCACCAGAGTTGCCGTGCTGTCCCTCATCACTTCATGGACGGACGAGGACACCCGCGCGAGCACCTTCGGCGTCGCGCAGATCGTCGAGGGCATCGGCAGAATGTGCGGAGACCCAATACTGCTCAGGATATTTGCCAAATCTATGCGCATGGAAGGTATCCTTCAAGGCTTGCCTTTCTTCGTGGCCGCCGTAAGTACTTGCGAGCACCCATTCGGTTTCCTTCATGGACAGCACTGACTCCTATGCACAGGTTGGCTTCGGATTAGCTGCGGTGACATGGCGATTTGTAAGATTAGGACAACTAGCATAGCACGAACAGCCAAAAACAGACATGTGGTGTAGAATACAATTTACTAGCATTTCAAATACATTCAGTGTACAGACTGTCTTGATGTGTCATGTTCAAGCTGAAGTCAACGTCTTAGTGGGCACACTAGACCTGTAGTAGTACCGCACTGCTCCTTCTAATTCCCAAACACCTCCTTCAGCCCCATGCCCTGAGGTCCTTTCGTCTATGGCTAGTGGATATCTGTGTTACGGGTGCTCTCGTTGCTACCTCTTTGTGAAAGTGAACCAGATGGTTCCGGGAGCGGCCTCAGTGAAGCTTGTTGGCCTGACATCCTTATTGTAGATGACAATGTAGTTTGGGATTGTCCAATTCGAGTGATGTGCTGACTGATCTGACTTCTGGTCTTTTGAGTTGCGCAGAGGGCGCTCAACTTTATCATGACAGACGGACACAGAAAGAAGATCTTGACTCAAAGGTACTATCTCTTCGTTGGTCTGAGCAAACTGTGGCTCGAATGATAATCCGTTCACAGTCAATGACTCATACAGGGTTGCGTTCTTTACAAGAGTGTTTGTACGTAGCCTGTGACTCAGAAGTGCTCAGCGCTCGCCGGAACGACGCGAGGATCTGCGAAGAGTGTTTGTTTGGTAAATGCGCGCTGACGGTGAATGAAGATCACTCAGACATAGCTGGCTGCCTGTTGCGAATACACTAGTGCTCGAGCTTTATTTTTTCTCTTCTTCTTCGAAGTCTCTTTCGCATGCATCGTCTAACTGAATTGTGCTTTTTCGCATCTAAGTACTGATTACCAGATGCGTTCCATTTCCAAATTGGCTCACTACTTCACTCAGTCTTGTTTGCGTGGCGTGATCCTGCTGCAACGAAGCTATGCCAATGGCACTACGAGTAGGTGACGAGAGGATGTTGCTAAATGAATCCAAGCTGGATGTTGCCCCAAGGCAGATTTGAGAATTGATAATTCTTGTGATATTGCAATCTTATTGAAGAAAATCAAGCAATTAGGTTACCCCAAACCTTAACCTGGTAGCAATGTCGCGGCGGCGGCGAACCATCCAATCTGCATAGAGTGTCCGGTTTCAACTGAACGTGGGCGACGGATCTCCCCCAAGCTCGCATCCGACCTCCACGCAGGCATCACTTATAAAGCCCGCATAATACCTCGGAACTCACAACATGGGTTCGCCAAGTTGACTGCATTCAATCTGTCCATTTACCTCTAGGACAATCAGCTAAACTCAAACCGACTTAATTCGAGACCCCAAATTCCAAGCAAGATGAGTGGAAAGATCGACCTCAAAGATCTCCCAGAAGTCTATTGCCAGGCCTGGGCTTCGCCAGATCCATCGGCACTCCTTGCCCTCTTCTCCAATGACTCGTTCATGACAGACCATGGGGCGCAGATCCACGTCCCCTTCCCCTTCTTAGAGCGCCACCACAAGCACTGGAACGGCGCCCATGACGACTTTGAAGTCTGGCTGGACAAGCAGTATCCCGTCTATTGGGCCGAGCTCGACGACCAGGGAAATGGGTTCTGCAGTTTCAGGACGGTCAACAAGGGGGTATTTGTCAACGACCTCGGAAGGCGCAAGGCTACGGGATTGCCGTTCCAGTATTCGGGCGTTATTGATCTGAAGCTGAAGGGTGGTAAGATTGTGCAGGCTGACGAGTGGCTGAGGGTCCCTTTCGAGGACAGCGTTTCGCCGGATAAGTATATTACTATATCAGAGGAAACTTTGAAGGGTGTCATGAGAAAGGATCTTCACAAGTCTGAGTGAGCTTCATCGGAAAATTTCATACTGTTGCACCGCAAATGTTACCCCTATTCGTAACATCTACCGCTGAGTCCATAGACTTATTCCATCTTTTTTTGAAAATTTCGTGTCCTCGAGAGACCAAGTCCACATCCTGTCGCATGGCCGGCCCCTAGGTCCGAGCTTGGTCGCGCTGATACGCTTGAAAACGAATTGGGCCCTGCCGGGGTACAGCAGTCCATTCAGACACAGGCAATTATACTGATTATCCCCCACACTTTCCGCCCCACTGGTTCTTGGCGGTCAGGACTTCTCGCAGCGACCTCCGTACCTATCGCGTGTTGTCACTAGGACTCACTGGGCAGTTCCGATGCAAAGGCGGAGTTTTTACAGGCCTCCGTCGCCGTCCAAGGCTGGTACAGACGTGTGGCTCGGCGTCCCGGTATTCGAAGGGCCCCGACCTGCAGGTCATCGAAGGTCTGGTCTGGAGCAAATCGATCAAACCCCTCCTCCTGCTCTGCTCCGTTCTCGTCGAATGAGCTGCTATCAATCGATCAGCCAAAAGGCCGCATTGCGTAGTGTGCATAGATTTGGACCCCTTCGGATGTAAGTGAACCCGCAAGTTCTCGATATAAACCCCAAAGGCAAGGCGTGTAAGTTCTGAATAATGCTTGATTCCAGAGCTCAAGTAACAAACAAGCAACTAAGAGCTTTGACAGCACTACTTTGCAAAATACCGTTCTATTCATCATGTCGACCACTAAGAGGATGACGCTCGCTGAAGCCGTGCCACAGCTTACCGTGCAACCAGAGACGAATTACACCGCCAGCCCTTTCTTGACGGGACCTGAAGCACCATGTCGTTTTGAGGCCGAGGTGTACAACTGCACTGTCCGCGGCAAGATCCCCGAGCAGATCAACGGCACCTACTACCGCTGTATGCCGGACCAGCTGTGGGCGCCGATGTACGATGACGATGTCTTCATCAACGGCGACGGCGCAATCGACGCCGTCCGCATCAGGGACGGCCACGCGGACTTCAAGCAGAAGTTTGTCCGCACGGAAAGGTTTCTCGTTGAGCGTGCGGCACGCAAGGCTGTGTTCGGCAAGTATCGAAACCGCTACACTGACGACGTTCGTGTGCGCCACAAGATCCACTCGACCGCCAACACTCATGTCATCTACTTTGAGAAGCAGCTCTTGGCTCTCAAGGAAGACTCGCTACCCTATGCCATGAACCCCGACACGCTCAACACCATAGGTAGGGCCTTCTGATCTCCTCCGTACTTGGCTGTCTCTTCGATCCTGCTACGACAGTAAGGGCCATCACAGAGCATACTAACCGCACGACTAGGTGCGTATGACTTCAATGGGCAGTATACGTCCCCTACCTTTACTGCCCATCCCAAAATCGACCCCATCACAGGCGAGCTTATTACCATGGGATACGAGGCCAAGGGTGACCTGACCACGGACATATCCTACTTCCTCTTCGATAAAAACGGGAAGAAACTGGAAGAGTTCTGGTTCAATGCCCCGTACGCAGGTATGATGCATGATATGGCGGCCACTGACAAATACGTGGTTTTTGTCCTCACTCCCCTGGCGGCTGTTCCCATGGATCTGCTCAAACAGGGCCACAAACACTTTGCCTGGGACGAGGGGAAATCACTCATGTTCGGCATTGTCCCGCGGCGGAGTCCCAAGCCCGAGGATGTGAAATGGTCCCAGTACAAGAATGCGTTCTACGGGCACACAGGCAACGCGTTTGATGGGCCCGACGGTTGTGTCTACCTCGACGCGCCGCTGACGTATTCGAATAAAGTGAGACGCCCCTTTTCCTTGGGTCGCCGGCCCCCATTGTGTGGAATCCTGTATTGACGTGTTATCCATAGTTCTGGTTCTTCCCGCCGGTTGGTGAGGATATGCACACGGCCCCCAGCTCTCAGCCGCCGGCGAATGGCCCGACGAGCCACTATGTCCGTTGGAAGCTGGACCCAAATGCGACCGACAACAAGGTCGAGCCTGTGGTTCTGGTACAAGTTGACGGGGAGATGCCAAAAGTTGACTCACGATACGAGACAAAGCCTTATAAGTACGTCTTCTACTCGTTGCATGACCCTGAGGCTATTGAAGGCCCGGTCGGCGGCATGTACAATGCCATTGCGAAATGCAATGTCGACGATGGAACGTTCGAGTACTGGTCCGCAGGTGCCTCCATCGCTATCCACGAGGTGGCATTTATCCCAAGACACGAAGGTGGTGAGTGCTCGATAGTGAGATTCCATCTTCTATCAAAGACTTGCTAATTCATCATGGTACGTAGCCGCCGAGGGGGATGGGTATCTGGTATCTGTGGCCAACAGACACGACACTTCGCTCACCAACATTGTCATATTGGATGCCTCAAAATTATCAGAAGGGCCCGTCGCCGTCATCGAGCTTCCTTTCCGGCTCCGGAACGGTATCCATGGATCGTGGGTTGATGGGAAGGATTTGCCTGGAGATGCAGACCTGTGCGACATGCACGGTCTGACTGACGAACTCAGGAAGGAATTCCAGTAGGAATCGGTCGAGCGTATGGGTTGAAGGCTGGGGATCTGATCGGTGGGAATCGGAAATTATGTAGCATCGTCGTTCGTTCGCCTTGGTCTACCTTTGGTGTGTCAGTGGAAGTTTGAATATTAATGTGTTTCTAAGAGCTTGTAGAGATTGAGATTGCCAGGGCTGAAGAGAGCCCCTGACGAGACCGAATGGGACAAGTCGTGAGCGACGTCCGGATCACTGGAGTTGCTCCAGTCATGCCATGACACGACAAATGGGAAGGATCACCTACCCATACACCACAGCCGATAGCTTGAAAACGTCCATGCCAGCTGCCCGTAGGCAGCTAGGCCTCAGCGTTGATGATATCGTGCTTGCCGGGATGAGTGTACGGTGCGGCGACGTTGCAGAAATTTGGCGTTCGCAACATTGATCGGCCCACGATTGAGATTCTAGGCTTAAGGGACGATGAAAGAATAATTAAGAGCTACTGAAGTTTGCACGCCGTGGACGCTGGTGCCATAGAGCGCCGGAGTGCCGAAGGTAGGGGCGGAGCAATTGTACGTTGCCGTTGACATTGTGTACTTGTCGGGACCCAGTCGATGTGGTTGGTTGAGTTCCTGGGAGGGAAGGACTTGAGAGGAGGAGAACAAGAACAGAAAAGTCTTGTCCCGAGCATTGGTGAAGGGGCGGGTTGGGGGGCCATGACGGGAGCACATTGAGTGGTGGATATACCACAGTAGACATATACGGTGTGCACACGAGGCGGAGGAGGTGGTGGTGGAAAATATTTGGATGAGCTAGTTCCTTGAATTCGGTAAATGGACCGAAGTAGTTACAGGGGCCTCTGCGCACCGAAGTGAGTAGCGTAAAGCCTCGTATTGTGCTGACTCGAATACGCTCCTGCCCCTATTCTCGATACGCCCCTCGTATAGAGCCTCTGCTTGGCCAGTTGTCGATACGCCTCTCGTATAGAATCAACAAACAACATCGAAGTGCCCTTAGATGGGTCCTCGCCCAGACTGAAAAGAGGAGACAAGCATGAAGAAAGAGGGCGAAGTAATCTACTCTGTTTGATTGCATCTGGATTGATCAGAAACGGACTTGTGCCTAAGCCACGTCAAAATCATTACGAGTATGCCGCAAGCCACGGCGAATCCGTCTCCCAAGAACGATGTGCGACTATATAGTTCTCGAACCGGCTTGCTTCTGTGCCCTGTCCATCTTACTCGTCCATCCACTCATTACTCGCGGCAAAGATGATCCCCTCTCTCTTTAATGGTTCTGTCTCGGCGGGCGCCTGCTCTGCCGCCAACATCCCATACCCGACACTGTTCGGGGCCGAGTTCCTCTCCCTGCAGGCGACTCCTGTTTCGAACTTTTCTCAGGCCAGCCACATCGGCCTCTATGTCAACCACGGCGCCGTTGCCGTGGAGAATCTGTACTTCTGCAACGTCACAATCTCATACACGCACCCGGGCCAGAATGACAAAATCCATGTCCAAGTCTGGATGCCGTCCGGTGATGCCTGGAATGGAAGACTCCAAATGCTCGGCGGCGCCGGCTGGCAGGCTGGTCTCCACATGGCTGGACTGATGGGCATGGCTTCGGCGGCCAGCGAAGGCTATGCGTCTTTTGGGACCGACGGCGGGCTTGGTTCAGATGTCTACCCTACAGACTGGGCACTCGTCAGCGACGGCAACGTCAACCAGTATCTCCTCCAGGACCTCGCTTCCGTCTCGCTAAATGACGCCTCTGTCATCGCCAAAGACATCGCCAAGTCGTACTATGGCCAGGCTGCTAGCTATACCTACTACAGCGGTTGTTCTCAAGGCGGCCGACAGGGCTTGATGCTCGCACAGCGTTATCCGGATGCTTTCGACGGCATCGCTGCTAGCGCACCCGCGATCAACTGGGCGGAATTCTTCTTGTCGTACTGGTACCCTTCGGTTCTTATGGATCAGCTTGAGGAGTACCCTCCTTCCTGCGAGATCGACGCCATCACAGCAGCCGCTGTCGAGGCATGCGATGGACTCGATGGTGTGGTGGACAATGTCATTTCCTACCCAGATCTATGTGATTTCGATCCCGCCAGTGTTGTCGGTCAAGTCATCAACTGCACAAACTTCGGGGATGAACGGCCAATCTCAGCGGCGGCGGCAACACTTGTACAGGCTGCTGTGAGTACCCTAGGGTATCCCCCCCCCCTTTTATTAAATTACCATATCATGACCATCTACCCCCGATGACATCGCTGATATTTCAAACTTTTGCCCTTCTTCTTCTTGGGACCAGTACTTACTCCTTTACAGTGGGATGGCCCGAAACGGGGGGACAACTCAAGCATCTGGTTCGGGTTGAACCAGGATAGTGTTCTCGGCGATTCGGCCTATCAGCAAGGAATCATATCGACCACATGTGGCTCCAACGGAACCTGCACGCTAAACGAGATAGAGCTCGCCACCGACTGGGTCAAGCTCTTCCTCTACAAGAATTCAAACTCCAGCACCAGGCACATAAGCCACGAAGAGTTCGACCGCCTCGCGCATCTTTCCAAGAACATGTACGAATCAATAATTAGCGCGAATGATCCGGACCTCTCAGAGTTTCGTGCCAGAGGTGGCAAGATTGTCGGGTATCACGGGCTGGTACGTCTTCCCTAGTACGACTGTTCTCGTGGCTCCACGGCTAATGATTGCCCTCAGGCTGACAACATCATTGCTCCGGGTGGGAGCAAACTCTACTATGAAAATGTTCTAGCACAGGATCCAAACGCGCAGGACTTCTACCGTTTGTTCTTTGCGCCTGGACTTGGCCATTGTTTCACTGGTCCTGGTGCTTATCCATACAGCACTTTCGACGCCATGAGGGAGTGGGTCGAGACTGGTGTTGTCCCTGAAATTCTTAATGCAACCAGCACCGACGCGCCGATTATCTCGCGTCCTCTTTGTCCATACCCTCAGGAGCAAAAGTATGACGGGGTTGGAAACTCAACAGCTGGCGAGGGCTTCTACTGCGAGTAGTATATGAAGCCATGGCATGCTTTTGCACTCTGGTTACATATGTATGTATATATACGGTGTGTGTGGCAGGAATGATGGGGTGTGCGCAGGATTAGGATTACCTTACGACGGACACCTTCTGCGGCCACCATTTGAGACCTACTTCGCTGCCAGCGAGGCTGTAGATAGTTTCTTTTCTTTTCTTCGGATCCCCCAAATCTAATAAATTGTCTATTTCTGATCTGATTCCCGGGCAGGTGTCACAGTGTGGGTTAAAAAAGATTAACTTTCGGTGGTACAATCTCCACCTCTGCCCTTCCGGCAGTCATCGTGATTTGGTATGGTACTCGGACAGCACAAATTTGTCGTTATTAATTGGCAATAGCAGATGAAACGATATTCGAATCTCAATTCAACTCTTGTACCAAGTAGAATATCACTCGGTACGTGGACAGAAACATATAGTATTCCAAATCACTGAGTGTCGGTGGACGAGTCTGCACATGTGCTAGATGATCAAATGTCTTTTGGTGGAAATGGGCACCGCTGATCTCTTTGCCATTTGCTTTGAGCCTGGAGAGCTGTTACAGCGGACATAGCATTGACTGCATGAATTTCATCTTGAACATCTCAGGCATTTGTGCCATGCTGTCTTGAGGAGCTTTGAGTTTCCTTATTCTTGACGCAGATTACCAGGTTTGAAGCCTTCGGCCTCTGGTTGGATTCTCAAAGGATAGACCGAGCCGGATGATGACGCCGTCTAAAATACTATAAAATCTCAGCAGCGATGTGCATCCGCGCGCGGCGTTCGATACGAGAATGCAACAATATTTGTGATCTAAATTTCTCCACGGTAATACCTAGGTATTTCTGAGAAACCTCCGGACTTGGTGTGGGTGCCAGTTAACCCTGTTCCTTGATCTCTTGTCATGCTACCCGAGCTCAGACCTCCGAATCATTACGTCCAAATTTCCCAAAACGCTGCGGCAGGCGAAACAATCCCGGCTCCGGCTTCATAGTGATGAGCTTCAAACCATTCGTGACAGGATGCTCACCCTTGAGCAAGGCGCCAATCTCATTCGGGTGCTTCCAGTGCAGGTAAACGACCGCGAGGAACATCAGAAGAGAGTCGAAGACGTAGAAGAACACCTCCGTTGACTGGAGGTACCCCGTTTTCCCCTCGATGTATTCGATAGCCCGGAATAAGGACCGTATCATAACAAGTAGAGACACGATGTAAAGAGTGACAAGATAATTCTGCCACCGGACATCAGGTCGCTGAGCGGTAGGCGTAGGAGCCTTTTGCATGGTTCGATGAAACATCACGGCCACCACGACGAAGAACAAAAACCAAAGGAGTTGTAAAATCAGCGTGGCAATGACCAGCCCGTTGCCGATGTTGTATAGGGCCGGTAATGCTCGAGATCCTCCCATCAAGCCGCCAGCTAAAATGCTGAGATTAGCGACTGTCGTTTACTATCGAGAGTAAATTGACTTACATGCGCATTGCAGGAAAAGGCAGACGAGGTCGCCAATGACAAATGTCTTCGTGATATTCCGCCTCTTGATAAAAATGTGAGAGTCGCCGTCGGCTACTTCGACAATCTTGCCCAGGATCACGTAGACGGAGGCGGAGAACAAGGCAGGACTTAAGAGAATAAAGACGCTTTGGATGATGTACGGCATCATCCTCCAGCATCCTGGTTCCTCGCTCGACGACCTGGCTCGCGCTGCGTAGCCGATGAACTCAGCTGTAGAAGGAATGGCGTGTGAGCCGATTGGACGGGGGACACGAAATGGTGTCAATGATAAATCGGCTGGAGCTACTCACTGAAACAACCAGCCACCAGGGCCCCCAGAAACCATGACTTTGTGCGAAACATTTGCCACGAGTGTAGCAGTGTCGCAGTCAGGAAAAAGACACAAAAAATGATGGCTGCGGCAGTAGATGGGGCATATCGATAGAATGCGTACGGAGATGTCTGCCAGTACGGATTACAGAGCGTTGATGCCATGATTGCAAAAATGCTTCCAAGATGTCCGTTCCCTGTCGGAGTCTGCGCCCGTCGTAGGTTCAAGGGAGCAGCTAGCAGTAAAATGATATCAAAGATCCAGCGGACTAGAAGCGTGCAGCACAGGGGACTGTGCAGGTGAAAGGGTAGAGGATGGGGAAATGAAGTATGCTCTGCTCTCCCGAGCATTGTTGGGCATTGATGGGCTTATCTACATCACCACAGGAGAGAGGCCATTCTAGATCGAAATAGACTGCGGCCGGGTGGCATAAGGAAATTAGCGAGGCAGTGAAACATTGTCGCCGACCTGCAACAAGCAATACGCTCGTATAGAAGGACATGGCTCTGATTGGCCACTGCCCGGCGTATCTCGTATAGTGCGTATTAGTCTCGGGCAAGGCTGGTGCGTATCTCCCGACCCAGCTCAGGGGTCAACTGTCACCCTGATCCGACGCCTGGACCACCATCAACTGTAGTCATAGTTATTGAAGCTGTGCCTGTTACGTTCTGATAAGCCTTATAAAGACTGACGACGCCTTCAAATTGCGGAGACAGCCTTAGAGGTCCTGGTACCAAGCACTGCTCCGAAAGGTCAGTACCTACCGGTATGGCGTACAAATGTAGCTCGTGACTGAGGCGCAGTAACAATCCAGGTGCATTGGCCGATCCGCAGACAAGCTCCTCTGGGCCTCTGGGCTTTTAGATGTCGTCTGTGACGGCCCAAGGCCTACGTGAAATGATATTTAGATGTCGGGCGTCTTGAAGTCAACCCCACGCCCGCGGTATACGGGCGGATTTCTCGATTCAGCCCGACGCAAAGGACATCTTGGCGACGGAGAAAACGGGCGGAGTTTATTTTTGGAGATTACTTGCCCTGCATCTGCTCCCATGCACCGCTGATAACCTACATTTTGGCACAATTGAGACAGGAACAACAGTGGAGGAATATGAGCGGCCGGGGCGACCTGCCCCGATGAGTCCCACCTGCAGACTCCCTGTCATTGATCCTACCTCGGAGATCCGGGGTACCAAAGCAGCCATTGATGAGAGCGGCGGAACTATCGCATTCAAGCTTGTGATAATGCTTTCTGGGCGCCAGATCTCAGACAGAGCGGTGCTTCCGAAAGAGGAGCACCCGTCCGGAGTGCTCCAGAACACCAAGCCAAGGCGTCGTTATGATGTCAGCGTCCCGGTCTATGCCGGCGCTGGGCTGTCGGGGCTGCCTAATTCAGTATGTCCAGAACTCGTCCCTACGAACTTGAATAGATTCTCTGGAAACCCCGTGAGAAACTATTTTATTGTCATTGATTGCCGTGACCTGGTGGAAGAAGGACCTTGGTTCCTCACCGGCATCAAAGTCCTGATTGCAAAACCCAGAACTGAAGATGTCTATTGGTGTAGCTTTGATCGGCGGAGGTATGAAGTTCCCCTTGAATCGGCCTCGGCCGGCACAGCCCACCCACTTACACGCTCCAACACAGGCATTTGGGCCAGAGAGGAGCATCTGGCAAGTCTTCCCGCCTTGTGCCAGTAGGTCAGAACTCCCCAGCTAACTTTGGGCATGCTCAAGCCTGCGATAGAGGCATCGGAACATTTGACTCTGAAGGCGATTTTTTCGCGGACATTGAAGTCGGCTCAATCGCTTGCAGAAAGTGCGTCGACGCCACAAGACCTGTACACCGAGGATGGCGAGAAAGGGTTCAACCAGCTGCTAGAGAGAACAGACATAACGGCATTTGTTGTGTCGTCAGTAGATCACTTACAATGACAAGGGAATCCGCGTGAGAATTCTACTAACCAGCAGTCACAGGCTGCCTATCAAAAATCAACCAGGTTATATCAAGCAAATACTGATGGCCGGCAAACATGTTCTGTCTGAGAAACCTGTATCGGAGAACGTCAAGGAAGCAAAAGAAATGATCGACTGGTACCGCTCGAGCGCCAGGAGCAGCACTTGGTGTGTGGCCGAGAACTGGCGCTACCTCAAGAGCTATGACTACGCAAGAGAGCAAATCGAGTCCCTGGGGCAAGTCACGGGGTTCCATGGGCAGCAACAGGCCCTGGTTGGGGAAAATTGGAAGTTCAACAGTATGTATCGGGGCATATTCCCGTCTCCTCTTACCCAATGACTCTTGGTCACTGACTTGCCATCCACAGTGACCGAATGGCGCAGACACCCAACCCATCAAGGTGGCTATCTTCTAGATGGCGGGGTTCATTACTTGGCAGGACTCAGAAAACTGTTGTCTGCACACCCTGGGAACAACATAGTGAAAGTCTCGGCGTATACGAATCAGACACAGGCATATCTCCCCCCTGTGGACACAGCAAACGTCATCCTGCGAACCCAGTCCGGGGTTTCGGGGACCTTCGCCTTGTCGGTTGGGACTACCCTCAACGCGAACTCGTGGACAGTCGCCTGCGAGAACGGGTGGGTCCTAGTCGAGGAGAACAGCATTACCGTGTGTTGCGACGGATCAAAGACTCAGATCCGGGTGCCTAATGAGCGCACTGGCGTACCGCCCGAAATCAGAGCCTGGGGTGAATCTCTGGCGGCCGGGAAGGTGAACAAGGAGCAGGAGCCCGAAGAAGCACTGGCCGACCTCGAATTGGTGAGTCTAATTTCATAACGGCTTGAATCACCAATGCTCGTGGCTAACAGAGATCGAAAGCTTGAGCTCATCTTGAGGAGTGGCGAGCAAGACGGGATACCACAATCTTGTGGATTCCAGACTGTACCTTAAAGACAACTTGTTCTCTTTCAACGGTTGTCCAGATTGCCGTCACATAGACATTAAATTTAAGTGGTTCAAAGCATGCATGCATACAAACACGGACCGCACAGCGAGGACTTCATCAAGTTTCCCGGCAAAAATACTGCCAAATCCGAAATAGCAAGCAGCGCCTGAGCAATTGCATGGACGAACTGATCAAGAAGGATGAAGTGACGACGTGTCTTTTAAATAATACCGTTGACATTAAGCCTTAAGTAGCGGTCCTTTACAGCCCATCTATCAAACGATTTCCATCTACCGTTTTCAAACCATCATCTAGTTCGACCTATTAAAACGATATACCTTGTAGCTGATGAAAGCAGCTGGCAACACAAACACAGCAACGCCCACCACGTCATATATCCAATCCGTCAGCGTACGGACGTAGTTTGGGTCCTTCATCCGACGCTGTCTATCTTGTTCGTACTTATTGAGGTTTTCAATGTACAGATCTGTTGCTCTGTCCACCGCAGCTCTGTCCTCCCGACATTTTGAACAACGACAGGAAGCTGCGGACCTCCCATTGTGGCAGTGAGATGGACAGCAACCCCTATGGCAGTGGTCTCGACGAGGACAGTCGCGAAAACAACAACCGCTAGCAGAACCGCAGCAGCATCTCCCTTGGCAGCGGTCTCGACGAGGATGCTCGCCACGACAATGGCTGCCAGCACATCCGGAACAGCAAGAACGTTTTCTCACCCTTTCAGCTTCACTCTTCTCCTGATCGCTACGGCCAGATGACTTTTCCTTGGGGGGATCACGGTCTTGTTTCTCTTCTTGTTGCGATGCAGCCCGAGTGGGTTGGGGTTGGTTTTGGCGAGAAGGATAGGTGGGCAATGAACAGGGCTCGCTAACAACAGTGACTGTTTGTGAGGGTCTCGATGAGTAATCCTCCCTTGCCCAGAGCCAGCTGCACCATACGTCTGACTGAGCAGGTCTCGTGGTGGTACGAATGGTTGTCATATTTCCTCGGAGGTTGTGGCCCTCGTGGTCGATGGGTGTTGTGTTCATCTTGATGGTTTCAGTGTTGTGATGGAGACAAGTTGGGATCGAGTTGGAAAACAAGTTGATGACGATTGCTGGCGACGAGCACATGGAGATGGTGGCGAGCGGAGCTGGTTGCGAGGCTGAAATCAAGCTTTCATCCTGCTGAGTTCCTACGACTAGACACTAAACGAGTTGAACAACTCGGAAGCGGGGGCTGGCGCCTCGCGCCGGCTCAAGTTAGGGATCCGCAACTTCGATGGTACATGAGCAGCACGAACACCAGCAAAATTTAACATATTCTTGCCCGACACTTGGTTTCATCGGCTTGGCGCCGACTTTGGAGCTAACAATCACATTGTCTACTTAGTATACTATTCTTCATGGTCTTTCGTCTGGGTCGTCCCCATGATGCTATCAAAGGTACCTAGGTAGCACTGCCTTCTTCCATAGGTACATGGGTACGGATTAAAGACGAAACCACTCAATGTTCAAATGTTCTCAGTGGACGACCCGTGAACACAAACTTGCTTTCACAACTAGGGTCATTTTTAAACTTCCCCGAATACCATATTTATCATCAGTCAATTCGGAAAGTCATGAAACATTGCAGCTCAGCCCGAAAATCACATACATTATAAAGGTAAAATATGGTATCATCGGCGCCCTACCTGACAAGTCCACATGGGATGGGCAGGAATGGGCCGTGACAACTAGGAGGAGGGAGTCTCAAGATACGCCGGAGGTAAGATCCCTTCAAGAGCAGCCTTGATCTGCAACGCCAACGTCCTCGAGTGATACCGATGCTGCTGCGTGAATCCGTGCATGATCCAATAATTCTCGACCTCCTTCTGGCGTTTCCACAAGCCTCGGATCTCGCCCTCCTCGTCAAGACCCCAGGTACCGTCGAGCCTGGCCGCCGTCTCGGGCGGAAGAATGGTCGACGCCACCACACGCGCCTCCCGGTCGGCGAACCCAGTGCACCAGATCACCGCATCGGTATCGATTGTGGTCCCGTCTGAGAACTTCAGCCCCGTGGCCGTATAAGCTACCGGCTCAGCCCCAGCTTTGACGCCGACCTTGCCGTCCTCGATGAGCTTCGTTGAGCCGATATCGACGTAGTGTCCCCCCGCCTGCTCGAGGAGATTCGCAAAGAGGTCCGCACCCGGATGTGCGCTGTCAAACACGGGAAAACCGGCTTTAGCGAGTTTGGCGTACCGCTCGGATTCGCTAGATGCAAGGGCGACGTAAAGTGCTTTATTGATCTGGCTGCCCACCACCACAGGTAGTGTGAGGAGCATCTTATCAACATCCTCAACTCCAGCAGGGGAGTCGTAGATGCCCAAGCTCATTACATGACAAATGTATTCCAGTGGGACAATGTAAGTTGGTGACCGGGCGTTCATCGTCGTCTGTAGGCCGGCGTCGTAACAGTCTTGAACGACATCGAAGGCCGTGTTGGCCGAGCCAACAACCAGGACAGACTTGAGACCTTTGTCTTTGATGTCCTTGACGGCGCTCGTATAGTGAGCAGAGTGTACGCTGACGCCTGGGAACAAGTCGCGGTCCGCAATGGAAGGGACATTTGGGATCTGCGACCCGCAACCAGTGGCCTGGACTAGATGCTTGCTCAGCACCGTGCGCTTCCCATCAGGCGTTTCAATATTAGTGGCCCACTGCTTGTGCGATTCATCGAATTTGGCCGATCGTATGGAGGCAGAATTGATCATTTGCAAATCGAATTTGTCGACGTATCGCTGTACCTGTTCGCCCAGCTCAGCTCGGGTGAGTAGATGTGGGCTTTGTAGCGACTTGTCATAGTCTGGTTCTCTGTCAGCAGAGAATGGTTACGAAAAAAATGGAGTCAAATGCTACTTACGCATGTACGGCATTTCGCACAACGACGTTGGGACGTGAAACTTCAAATACTCGTAGCGGCGGTGCCAGTTGTCTCCGGGCTTGGGGTTTCGCTCGCCCATGATGCTTGTGACCCCGAACGCCTTCAGCCTTGCGGCGAAAGTGACAGCGCTGGACATGTCAGTTCATAGGTACCTGGGAAGCGAAAGTTTGGTCAAGTAAGAAGGTATGCTTACGCGTTGCCGCCTCCAATGATGAACACATCTGTCTCAAGTGTTTCCGCGCCGCTCAGCGGCTCTGACGGTCTCAGGAGCAGGCTTTCATCCTCAGGGTGCACGTCCAGATTTTCCAAGTTGGTGCTCAGAATCCAGATCTTCCACTCGAGCCCGCCATGCTCCTCCTTGAGCGGTAGTAGCAACATCCTACCACTGCAAGTGGCTTGGGGAGAGCTCGTTCGAAAAGTCAGGTCACTGTCGATGAACTGCAGCGTCGGAGCTGCGGGCGTGAATTGAGCTTTGGAGAACACGATCTCTCCAGTCAGCTCCCTCAGCCTGGACGTTTCTATGAGCCCAGCAGCAATTGCTCGAGGGCTTGTGATAGTGCGCAGGTGATAGGTCAGACTCAAGTGGTCTTTCCAATACGCTTGACTCGGGAAGAAACAGCTGGCCAGCGCTTCGACATCGTGGGCCGCCAATGCCTTGTTCAACGATTGCAAAACTTTGCGTGCTTGCACTGCAGCCTCCTCGCCAGACATCGACGCGTGGTCTACGGTCCCAGGGACAATGAATGGTAGAGGCAGGCGTTCCTGCAGCTGCCTGAGGTCGGCCTTTGTCGGATACTCATTCCCCGTTGTCGGGACTTCGGAGTGTACTACACGTGTTCAGATCAGCTGCATAAAAACCCTTGTCAAGCCAAGTCACGGTGTTCAACTTACTGGATGGCATGGCGAATCTGGGTGAAACAAGGCTGCTACAAGATTTGAAAATTCCTAGTGGGCACACATGGCAATGGAAAGAAATGAAATAGGAAGAATTCACGGAGTTTATAATTTGGATATCCGATGAACTTGGTCGTCTTGTGGGGGTGGAGACAGGGACCCATTCACATGCCTTGTCCTAATGATTGGATGCAAAAGGGCACATGGTACTAAAGGCCTCAGAGGATTCACAGCTGGGATCTTTTTGTTACCAAACCTTGCATTGATTGGTAGTATCATACTAGACTCCCTTGGCCCCCGCTTAATATGGAAGAGCGAGCCGATAGTAACAGGTGTTGGGCCAAGAGATGTTGGACCACCACCTGCTGGACCAGGACCTGTTGGTAGACGATTTCGCTCGGCAGTTCAAGTTGATCCAAGGTGGAGGAAATCCATCTTACTAGCGAGCCCAAGCTTTTTCACTTCTTGAGAAACAGGCTTCTGGTGAAGTACCTGTCAAGGAGCGTCCCAGATATCATCTCAACTTACGAGACACATTCATTTTGCAGATTATTTGTTACCTTGCAATGGCGATGGCGATGTTGATGTCGCCAGAGCAGTCGGCTTCACTGCCAGCATACCTGGGCAGGCAACTTGAACCCCACCCAACAACGTCAGATTTTAGTGACCCACCATTGCAATGGCCTTGCTTGGTGTGTTGCAACTTTATGCACTGTCATCACAACACTTCATTGATTGATACGTGGATATAAAAAGATCTGGATTATAAAGACAACCCAAGTTGGAGAAGGTAGAGCTCACTTGGATCAATTTGGATTTGTCAAGTGGTATCTCGACGTACTCGCTAATAATGCGGACTTTCAGTGTCAATAATTATTGGCTTTCTGAGCCACAAAATCTTGTTAGTATATCTGTAATTTGCGCTCATTTGCCCAGATGTTTGACTTACTCACATCTTAGCAACATATCACTTATTGCGCTAGTATGTATGCCGGATACTCAATGATAACCACCGCAGGATACTGTGCATCAGTAGAATTTATGTCACGAAGAATGATCCGCCCGCTCTATATAAGAACAGATTTCTACCTTGTCTTCTAGCTATGGTGCATACTCTTACCGATCCAGGGCGCACTGCGGCTCATTCTAGTATACGGCTGCAGTTGCCTCGTCACACTCCCTCTCATGAAGTCTTCCATTTCAATTCACTGATGTCAGATTTTCGTAATGGCAGACAAGAAATTATCTTTTTGGTGTGTGCTCTTGATTTGTCTACAGGTGAGCTGAGACATCGCATGTATCGTTGTTTTGAATACGCAGTCTACAGGTGCACTCCTCATATCGCCATCTAGGAATCCGACCTGCAAAGTATGGAAGAATATTAAACCCCACACCCCCTACCGTCTCAGCAAAATAGTTCACCGCGGCTAGTATTCAAGGACTTTCCGATTGGATCATATTGTTGCTATCATAATGACGCAAGGCACAATTGCAGAATAATCACGCCACCTCTTCCATAGACACTACAACTTGTCACGTTATTTATCATTCCACTCGGACCTATTATGTGATCTGCTTCGAGTTCTACTTTGCGCCTGCGGATTTCCCCCCTCTATTTGGTCGAGAACAGAAGGCTCTCAGACCCGCAGCCACAGCTGTGAAATTAACAGAAAGCAACTTGGGGGTTGAATGTAAATTAACAAAGGGAGCTGGATTCTTAAATATTGATTCAACACAAACACGCTCACGCTCGCTTTTGGTGCAGAATTATTGAAAAAGTCACCCAGTGGATACATGATTATGCAAGTCACATTTCGGTTTGTTGGGTCTCCTCTTGAAAAGATGCATCCACAGCCATAGATTCAGAGGGCTGAACATGGCGCGCTCCTCGCCAGTGCGGGGAAAGGGAAGACTTCTGAGGATATAAGGACCTTACTGGAGGGAAATAAGTAACTGAGCTCTGATCAGACGTAGAAGAGCAATTCCAAATTATAAATAAACGAGTGCATTGGGCTGGTTGATTGTCTAAAGGATGTGCGGGAAGCAATGCGAATTAGGGCAATTCTTAAAGCCACTCCGGAGAGACCCTCTTCCCCGATTCAAAGTTCCTGCGCCTTGCAATACTATATCTCAGTGACCTCCAAATTGCATGATCCACCTGAGATCTGCTCTCTCAATTCAGCAGCTCCAGTCGTACTGAAAGTCATACTCTGCAAAAATTGCTACTTCGATGTCCAAGTAACGTCCAAATGGAAGCTTATCGTCTGCTTCGACTTATTCGAGTCTGACCCGCTGGTAGAGAAACCACTCGAGGAGGCAGATCCTGACCCGCTGGTAGGGAAACCACTCGAGGAGGAAGATCCTGACCCGCTGGTAGGTGAACCAATCGAGGAGGAACACCCGCTGAGAGGGGAACCAATCGAGGGGAAAAAACCTGAAGCGCTGGGAGGGAACCCACTCGAGGAGGAAGATGCGGACCTGCTGGTAGGTGAACCAATCGAGGAGGAACACCCGCTGAGAGGGGAACCAATCGAGGGGAAAAAACCTGACGCGCTGGGAGGGAACCCACTTGAGGAGGAAGATGCGGACCTGCTGGTAGGGGAACCAATCGAGGAACTGAGAGGGGAACCAATCGAGGAGGCAGATTCTGACCCGCTGGTAGAGAAATCACTCGAGGAGGAAGATTCGGACCCGATGCGTGAGTCGTATCTGACCAAGGCTCGCTCTGCGCAGGATTTGCACTTCCTATCAGCTGCTTTGTCCTCGGTGTGGCCAGGCCCTCCGGGACACGGTATTTCCGAACTCATCTCCTTATCGCAGAGTTGGGTTTCTGTTTCAAGGACCGTCCCACACCTGCGTCGGTGTTCTCCTTGTCGTTTCGGAGGGCGGATTTCCTGGCAGGTTTTGTGGATGTATCTGCACAGTTTGAAAGTCGTCGGGGCGTTGTGATTGTGTAAATAGTGGTGAGTATCTCGATACAGACAACAGAAGACTAGCAAGAATGATGCTGCAGTAGGAAATGTCTGCAAGATTTGTCTTGGGGTTGGACTGCGGTATTTAACTTCCTACCTCAAGAATATTTTGCACAATACAATCATCACCTGTGGACCACTCACCAACACCAGGACTCGTCAAAAAGGCCTCGTGACCTTGTTACATGTCATAGCTTCATGTTCCTGAAAGAGACGGTCCTCTTTGATGGTTCTTGGTGGTGTTTCATCCATTGTACGAGACTGCAGCGCTATTGGCGAATTCTCAGACTGTTCAGTGATAGCTTGTGGCTTCCGTTTTGGATACGACGTGTTGGTCCTGAGTACTGGCCCTAGAGACAATAGCCTTCAACTTTGAAGCCGGGCTGAATGGTGAATCCTTCGCGAGATCTCCGGGTCTTCAGGTCTCTAGGCCAGATCTCTCGGCCAGACAAAGAGGCGAAGGTCAGGGCCACGCTCTGAGTACGAGGCCCGCCTTGTTCTCTGTCTCAACTCCCTAGCTTATTTCAATTCGCGCTCCTGCCACCTTGTTGGCTGTCTCAGTCGGCTAGTCTATGCGTTTCAGAATCCTTTGCCGTGCAATCTCATCAAAGGTAGGCTGCTGTTGTTCTTTGAACCTTGATTCACATCGCTGGTAGAATAATCCTGGAGGGCGATAACTGGAGTGGGATTTTCTCTTGAATTAGTACCTGGGTAGCCATTACAAGCTACAAGCATCCGCAAGTGACATGAACGTGGAATTGGATATGCGATATGCGGGATCCATAAACCGTTGTGCAGCACGCTACATAAAAAATTGGCTGGGCTAGGCCTGGAATTGGCTACGCTCTGCTGGCCCCTTGATATGTAAAGCGCGCCAACGCAAAAGGGAGGGCATTAACTCTGAGGCGAGGAAGCTCCATATGGGCCTATAGGGTCCAAGGTGTTAATGAGACGAATGTATTGTAGGTTGGTTGATTAACAGAATGTATAAAAGGCAACGCAATTGTGGCTTATTCTTAAGCCTCTAAACCTCGGAGTATCTTCCTTCCGAGAAAATCCCTACGCCCTGCAACAACACCCATTGTGGGTGATTATTAAGCTGTGATACTGCACAGTCTTCCCCAAACTGTCATACTCGGTACAACCGCAGAGCCCCTGAGATTGAGCTCGTCCCCCTCTTCCACGTCCTTGTCCACGTCTTAGTCCACGTCTTACTTACCTTCATCTTCGACTCCGCCCTTGGCGTTTCTCTCTGCGTTCTTACCCGGGGCCATTCTACGCGTTGGCCCTGGAGGTACATGGGGGGGTGCTCATCATCTTCAAAGTACGGTAGCGGTCCTTTATCCCTTGCCTGGGTCCACTCATAATACCCAGCAACTTTGAGGTCCAATCTGGGGTCCCTGCGCGCAATAAAGACGTCGCCCGCCCTCGATATCACATGAATTGGTTGCCGAGTGCTCTGGGAAATATTTTCGCGGGATTGGCTGCTGGCTTTCTCCAGATAGAGATCGTATAAGATATATGAGTGATGGTGATATTTGCCCATTGAAACCTGGTTCAAATTAATTGTGCACCAGCCCGCTTTGCCTAGCTGTCCCGCTGCTTTCAACAGGCCCCAGCTGATTTCTGTGGCTTTCCGTCTAGCCCACTCGATACATGACACGGAGTGGCGATCGCGGTGTCTGTAGTCGATCTCCAACAAGCAGCGCAGGCTGCCGTCCTGCTCCAATGCCGCAGTCGTATTTGCGTACACTCTGACCTCCATGTGTGATGTCAAGTATCGCAGCCTGACAAGATATGTCGTGATTTAGTAGTAAAGAATTTGGGATTGTGTTGTCGTTGCCGTCGAGAGCGCTGGTGTAGTTGATTGTTATTTCGTACAGAACTTGGATGCAAGTGTCTTCTTATATTAAGTTGGTTGAGTTTGTTTGGGGTCAAGCCTAACATGATGTAAGCAAGCGGGTGGTAAAAAGGGTCTTTGGGGGACCCTATTTATAGTTAAATTAACAAGGATAAGGCTTGCAGCTACAATGGTAGTGAGGCGCATCACCCTGTCCAAAGGGTCTATTTGAGCCGTCCCCGAACTGCCAATGCGCCGTTTGACATATGAGGCGTTCGTAATCAATGAGCCGAACAAAGAATGTTCATTTATATGAGCGGCTCAGAGAAGAAGCGACTTAGCGGGAATTGAGCGGTTTACGTATCTATAATTGGTACTGGAAGCGAAGCAAAGGAAAAGGACAGCGTCTTTTTTTAACTTTAGTCTCTATGCAGAGCTCAAAGTCTGTACGGGGAACGCAGATTCAAGTTCAAGTGTAGATTCAGATTCAAACCCCTAGAAACTTACCATTGAAAAGGAATATTCAAAAAAGATCAAAGGAGGGAGTCTTTCTCCGGCAAACCTGGCCCTGAAGTAAGAGATCCACTGGTGACTTTTGAGCCGCTTACTCCTCTAAGCCACTAATAAATTTAAGCCTTTTTTATTCGGCTCAAGTGCAACGACCGCTCAGAAACCCCCTACGAAGACGGTAATACATGTAACAAGCCTATCTGAGGGAGTGTTGGTGGCGATCAAGATGTCTTCAGCCGACCGAGCCTGCAGGCCCTCCCAGTCCATGGAATCTATGGGGAAGACAATTGAGTAAAGCACTGTTGAAGATATGAGCTGTTGTTTTTCGTATGACTGGAGAAGGACAGTTAGTAGGCACAAGAAAATCCTTGATACTGGTAGGCCAATTGCTCAGTGCTGATATAATACATCAATCATATTCGCAATGCATCCAAGGTGCTTTGAGTTTTGCCTCTGTGTTACTTTCGGCCCTGGTAGTGGGTGGGGCTGGGGTGTGCCTGGCATGTTCACCCGCATGCACGTGGTAAAGTAGCGCAGCGGCCACTTCCATCCCACCCACTCACTGCGGCACTGATAAGCAGCGGCTGCCGATGGACCCTGGGCGGAATGTGCAGTGGGACGCCTGCCGGGCCACTGACCACTGACAGCAACCTCTCAATAGCCACAAGCGAGTGTTCCCGAACGAGTCCATTTTGTGGGCGCCCCAGGTGATAGCGGAGAGAACGTTACGTCGGCGTCCGCATTGGGCGTCCTGTCGCCGATGCCACGGAGCCGCGGCCGATCACAGAGATAACAGCAGCCCCGGCCCGGCAACAGCAGCAGCCCTCCCTTCTGGCACAATGGCCGCTGCTGAAAGATTTTCCTTCTTCCACCCGTCCAAATTCTGGCTGAATAGACGTCAAAGACCTGGCTACAGGTACGAGTCACTTGTGGACAGCGACGACGACCAGGATAACGAGCTGTCCCCGCCCGAAAACATCATGGTCAGCGAGCCGAGCCGCAGCGACGGCGGCGGTGATGCCGGCAACATGGCCAAGCAAGTCCTTCGCAAAATCGACATGAGGCTGATCCCACTGCTCTTCGTCACATACGGGCTCAATTTCATGGACAAGACCATCTTGTCTAGTGCATCAGTGTTTGGACTGAAAGATGACACAGTTTGTCCAGCCCCCCTCACGACTCTGCCCGCCTATTCGCATCTGGAAGCACAGAAACTGACGATGGCCAACAGCATCTCGAGGGGCAGGACTACAGCTGGGTGTCGTCCGTGTTCTACTTTGGATACTTCGCCTGGACCTACCCCACCACGCTCCTCATCGCCCGCCTCCCTGTTGCGCGGTACATGACCGTCAACACGCTGTTCTGGGGCGTCATCGTCGGCGTGACCGCGGCCTGCTCCAACTACGGCGGCCTGCTCGCCGTCCGCTTCCTGCTCGGCGTCGCCGAGGCCACCATCACGCCTGCGTTCATGTTCATCACGACGTCGTGGTACACGCGCGATGAGATCCCCTTCCGGACCGGCCTCTGGTTCTCGGGCAACTCCATCGGCGGCATGGTGGCGTCCCTCTTCGCCTTCGGCGTGGGGCACATCGACGACTCCGTCGGCCCTTGGAGGTGGATGTACATAATCCTGGGCATAGCCACGTTCCTCTGGGGGTTTGTCTTGTGGTTCACCCTGCCCAACAGCATATCCACCGCCAGCTTCCTCACCACCGAAGAGAAGCAGTTCGC
Source organism: Diaporthe australafricana (assembly GCA_039880735.1). NCBI lineage: Eukaryota > Fungi > Ascomycota > Sordariomycetes > Diaporthales > Diaporthaceae > Diaporthe > Diaporthe australafricana. The sequence continues at coordinate 3,044,075 of JBCEDM010000007.1, read as the reverse complement.
CTCGGACAGGATCATCGTCGCAGGGACGGGCCGCACGGAGAAGACGGCCTGGAACTGGGCGCAGGTGCAGGAGTGCCTCGTCGACCCCAAGACGTGGCTCATCTTCGGGCTCGAGATCGTCACCCAGATCCCAAACTCGGGGACCCAGAACTTTGCCAACCTGATCATCAAATCCTTCGGCTTCACCAGCCTCCAGAGCACACTCATCAACATCCCTTACTCCCTGATCGCGGGTGGCGTCATCATGGTCACAGGCTGGCTGGCGGGGCGCTTCCGGCAGGCCAACTGCGTGCTGATCGTGTGCGCGGTGCTGCCGTGCATCGCGGGGTCGGCGCTCATCTACTCGCGCTCGCGCGTGCCGGGGGGCGTGCAGCTGTTCGGCTACTTCCTGCTCTCGACGGGCCCCGCGGCCATGCCGCTCGCGCTGTCGCTCGTGCAGGCCAACTACCGCGGCGTCACCAAGAAGATGACCATGACCGCCCTGGTCTTCCTCGCCTACTGCGCCGGCAACATCGCGGGCCCGCAGTTCTTCAAGAGCGCAGAGGCCCCCACGTACAACACCGCCTTCAGGACCATCATGATCTGCTACGCCCTGGCTGTGTTGCTGGCGCTGGCGCTGCGGGCGTACCTTGCGTGGACGAACGCGAGGAGGGCGAGGCTGGAAGGGTTCGAGGGGAGTGCTGGCTCTGCTGGGGCGGTGGGTGGTGGGAAGGTTGTGGATATTGCTGGGGATGCCAATGCTGTTAATGAGGTTGAGCTGAGGAGTGAGGACTATGAAGACGTCACTGACTGGCAGACTCCTGGGTTTAGGTATCGTCTCTAAATGGCGTGGCATGAACGGACGGTCTGGAGGGGTCTCTGGCAGTATAGTATGTCCGTATTGAGCAGCGTGATGCATGAGACTTCATACATTGAAATTGGACCTTCAATTGGCCCAAAAGCCGCATACCTGGGCAGAAACTAGGTCTCAGAACGCAGTCCCAAGCTTGTGGACTCTGTCTACGGCAACGCCACAAGTCATCAATGAATCATCAATGATTAAACTTTGAATACGCGAGGGGTTTAAGTAGTTGTATCGACATAATATTGAACCTAGATTGGTTTGGCTTATATCCATGCTTGCTGAGTTATACGTGCAGCGCATCAAATTATATACACTATATCCAAAAGACAGCATCGCAACAAGAGCAACACCATAATATAATCAAGAATATCAGAAGACGAGTCACAGCACATCCTGAGCCTCCCCCAACCGCTCGCCGCCTCATACGTAGACGTAGCAGAAGTCATTGGCGGTGGGGTCGAGCAGCTCGCCGAGCAGGTGGGCCTTGCCCTCTGCGACGAAGCCCACGCCCTGGACGTCCTCGGCGGTGCCGTTCCTGTACGGCTCGGTCGAGTTGTTCATGGTGAAGGCGCCATTGACGGCGCTGGTCCAGTTCTCGATGCGCGCGGCCGGGTCCTGCATCTGCCACAGCCACCACACGTGGTCGATCTGCCCGTGGTGCAGGTAGAAGGCCGGGTCGCCGGGCGAGACGAAGAGGTCCCTGCCGGGGTCGCCACCTATGCGAGAAACAAAGGTCAGTCATGAAATTCACTTTTGTCTCAACGGACATGAGGTCGGGGTTCAAGCTGTTGTTGTTCGGGACGGCGGAAGGGAACTCACCCATCGAGAAGTGCATGCCTCCATGAACGCCCAGCTCCGGGTAGAGCGGGTCGCCCTGCATGAGCCACTCGAAGCTCCAGATATCCTGGGGCTCACGCAGCAGTGTGAGGACGCTGCTGCTGTTGGCGAAGCGCTTATTGGAGTAGTCGGTAAGACTGCGCTTCAGGCAGCGCGGGTTGTGCTTGTAGGGGTACGAGCTGTTGTCACTCCCACCATTGATGGTCGTCAGGCCGGAGGGGCCCAGGTTGACGGTGTAGTTGACAAAGGGGCCCGAGGTGACACAACCGCCACCACTGCCCGCGGGCAAGTAGACGGCGGCGTCGCCCTGGTCGGCGTTGACCACGATGTAGTCGTCCGACGTGTAGTTCAGGGAGGCGCCGTCACCGCTCATGGACGTCTCGCTGCCGTCGAAGATGGGCGAGTTGGCGAGCCCGGAGTCGGCGGTGCGCGCCCAGTCCCAGTAGGGCAGGGTGCCCTTGTAGCCGCACTCGTTGCGCAGCGCCTGCTCGTGCTCCCAGATGAACCACCGGTGCCAGCCTAGGAAGTTGGCTGTCTGGTGGATGTTGTAGGTCTGGTTGATGTGCTAGTGAATAAGAGGCAAGTCAGCAAGAGCGCGCGCTTGTCTCCTTCATATATTGTGGGGACATATAGGCCAGACTAGACTATATATGTGAGACCATCTGATCAGGGAAGAGTATTTATGCATACCGTAACGACAAAGTCGTCGAACCTGGACTTGGCACCCTCGGCAAGGCTGGTCGGCGTCTTGGCCTCCTTGCTCTGCAAGCACAGAACGGCATCTGTGTAGGCGATACGCTCTTCTGCTGTCAGGTCGTGCCTGCGTACCTTTTTGTTAACTTGAATCCTCGTCGGTATCACATGGAATACTTGAATACTGCAAGGAGCAAAACTTACCAAGACTTGCGAACCAACACCTTGTCAGCCGTGCACGTCGAGTTCGCAGCCAACCGAGACAGGGCAACGCTGTGCGCATGGTCGCCAAAGTCGCCGATCGAGGCGTTGAACCGGTTGAACCCCACGTCCTGTCTCTTGACGATCGCCGGGCCGGCCTGGGAAGCACCGGCCAGCACCAGAGCCGCGCCGAAGGCTTTCTGGGTGGTGAACTGCATCTTGAGGGAAGCGCCTGTGCGAAAGTCTGGATACTGGCGATATGTTTGCTTTGCCAAAACGAGGGACTAGACAGACAGGGCTAGACTGGACTGGACTGCAAGAGGGGACCGAGGACGGCACTGGTCAAGAACAAGGTGAGAAGGGGGGACATGATGTAGACATCGTAGGCTTCACGCCTCCTCGCTTATATATCGAAATTACACACGGCGCGGACCTCTCCACAGGCAGATTCTTTGCTCCCCACAGGCGATGGACACGGCCTCCCTATATCCACGACGGCCAAGTCGCCTAGTTTCTATGTCTATATTTACGGCGTGTCTGGGAGGGGGGGCAATAGAGCGCCGGCCTTGTTTGGGGGGCGCCGGGGGTAGTGGGCGCACTACCGGGCAGTCGCTTGTTTCCTCTGAGTCGTGCTCGCGGCGAAACATCGACTATAAACCAGGTTCCACCGGCGGCGACCAAAGCTTGGCATATCCGCTCGGGTCAGGGGCGGCCAGGCGGGCGGGTCGGCCAATGCCCCCCAGGGCCACAGGGCAGAGCCCGCAGAGCCCGTAGAGTGCTCGCTCATTGGGATCGTCGCGTCCTTGCCGGGTCCTTGCGTCGTGTTGTGGGCAGCGCAACCGCAAAGACTGTGTGTCCAGGACCGGCAGGAAAGGGCTGTTCCTTGAAGGCCCGGCTGCGTGTGGGGACCGAGGCCTGGCCAGATTTTCCTGATAAGCTTGTTCAGATCTGTGGCTTAGGCAGGGTGTGGATTTCTTCTTATTTTTTTATGGAGTGTAGACGTGTTCGCCTTTCGGAGACAGGGCGAACCTCGGGCGAATAATGACTGCTGTGAATAATACGCGACATGGGCTCAAAAGGTTGGGTAGGGGTTCCGGAGTACAAACATCTCAGAGTGTCGCGCGCATAATATCGCCCATATACGACTGCTTCCAATAGACTATTGACATCATTGTCGCGAGAACCAAGACCAAAGCCAAGACTTCCCCCCTAGAGTGACACAGCATGTCTTCAATTCGTTCATCCCGAGCTAGCATTATGCTATGCGAACGAGAAAGTGTTCCCGCAAAAACAAGATGGGCTATCATGATACATGTGGTGAAGCAAAAGAGAAATGCCAGTACATGGCGGCGTGGTTCGGTCGATATAAACAGATGTGACACGCAACAAGACACAAGTCGTGCGGTATCAGATATCTCCAAGTAGCCCGGCCTCGCGCTCCGCTTCAACCCCCTGAACGACCTCCATATATCCATAATCGCCGGTTCCCTCCCACGCATGTGTGACCCCGTCCGCGTCGTCCGCGAGCAAAACAAAAGGACCCGCACCCGAGGTAGACAGATCGTTTTTGTCTTTTCGATTCTTGGTAATAGTTTTTTTTTTTGTCTTTGCCTCATTCGTCTTCCACCTTTTTGCCCTGAAGCAGACTGTCGGAATTATAAAAAGAGAACAAGATAAGGGTATGTTTGCAGTAAAAAATTGCTCAGTTCGTCATATATGCAGCAAGATCGCTTTCAAATCATGGCGGTTTAACGTTCGTAATTCTTTCACCCGAGGCTTGGTGTGAAAAATCTTAGCCCATCTTGACATCCCCATCGACGCCCACCCCAGCGAAGGGGACAGTCTGTGACGACTGTTGCTGGGTTTGTTGCTGTTCGCCCCCGGGGCCTTCCGCTGGCTGGTGCCCATCCCTCTTCTTCCTGCCGAGACGGTCGCACCACTCTTCCGCGCTGACAATCGTGCCGTCAAGTACGCCGCTGACCTGCGACATCATGTCCAGCCCCTCTTTGGCTAGGACGAGCACCCGCTGTGCGCCGTCGCGTATCTCCTGCTCCTTGCCCTCCTCGGATGACGAGGCCTGGTTACTGTTGGCATTTCCGCTCGACTCTTGTGTGGCGATGCGAAATCGCTGCGGCAAAGAGGTGAGGTGCCTCCGGACCAGCGCTCGCGCGTTGTCCGGGAGCGCGCCGCCCGCGTACTTGGACACGGTCTCGATAACACCTTGCAGAGTTTTGAGGACTTCTGTTCGAAGGGCATCGATGCGCGCTCCAATTGCGCGCCGGGCCTGCTCGTCGTCCCGTACGACCGCATCCCTCATGGCCTGGTCCTCCAATTGTGGGTGACTCTCATATTTATCTAATGCGTCTTTCAGGGCGCTGATCACCCTGCCGATGTGGTCATTGGCCCACCGCAACCAGCCTAGGCAGTACTTGAGGCTGCGCAGGCTTTCCTCACTCATAGCAATGCTCAGACCAGAGGTGGACATGATGAGCCGGGACTGCCATGCTGTTGGAGTGGTGGATGACGGTCTCGAAGCTGTCCGTTCTGACTTGTCTTTCTGCATCGCACCAGCGTCCTCTGTATAGGCCGGACTGCGAGCATCGTCATATGCTGGTAAAGTGTCGACAGTGCTCATGGAGAGCCTCCGATCCTTGGTGGTAAAGCCGTAAGGGTCCATCTGGCCTTGCGCGTCTACACCATTTGCGCTGTTATAGGCAGGGACACCAGAGTCTCGCCGTGGGGCGGACGTTGAATTACCCCTGCTGCCCACTTTCCTCCGCTTGTGGCTCTTTTCGCCCACCTCCAAATCACCTGATGACTGGTGTCGGCCCTTGCCGCGGAAGAACCACCGTACGCCTCCCTCTATACCAGTAAGATGAAGGCCGGACCCGACGACGCCTTCGATATAATCAACAGGGGTTTTAATAAATCCGGGAGAAAAGTTCTTGGTCGTGTTATACGCGGAGACGGTGCCCTCAATCGGCTTCGCGAGTACAGAGCCCGACGTCATGACCAGCGACAAGAGCGGCTCGGGCGGGCCAGGCGTGCCAAACATATTCGAAGGCGAGTTGGGCATAGGAGTGTTCTTATTCTTGGGAGACGAGACGAAATCTTGAGGCATGTCTTGTCAGAGATAGGGTTCCTACCCAGGGCGGGGAAGATGGGACGAAAGGTCATGCACTCACCGGCCTTGAGATCCCCGAGGGCTTCTGCCGCCATTCGCACATCCGGATCATCCAAACTAACACTGCTTGCTCGACCTCCTATGGGCTCAGGGCTCAGAGGCCCCCTTGTACCACTGCTCAAGCTGTCGAGATCCATCTTCGCAGGCGAGCCAGCTGACTGGGCATGGTTTATTGAATAGTACGCCGAGTACGGGTTCCCGGTAGGCCACGGCTTGGGCCGTACAGGAGGTGAAAACGATGTGTCGCTCGTTGCTGACGACGAAGCGAATCTGAGGGAGCCAGACGTGGGCGGGCCTGTCAGGTAGGCTAGCGAGGGCAAAGTACTCACGCCGTGGTCGCTGCTGGCGTTGAATTGCAGGGGCGCAAGTTCGTTGGAAGGAGGCTGCGGGAAGTTCAACGTCGTAGGGTCGTGGTTCTGCTGGGCGAATGCGTACGAGGGCGGCGAGTAGGCGGGAAGTTGGCTCAGGGGTCGAGGCGACAAGGAGGACGACTTCGAATGGCGGTGGGGATGGTGGTAATTGCCGTGGTTGTTGTTGCTGGCGCTGGGTGCGTAGAAGGGGCTCGCACTGGTGTTCGTATATGGCGGAGACAGCGTCAAGGAGGAGGAATGCGCTTGTTCGGGCGGCGGTTGCAACTGCTGAAGCGACTTGTGAAATATGGGGTCTGTGGCGCTGTGGGCTGCGCTGCTGTTGCCGGTGAAGTCAAAATCGACGGGAGGTGGGAGCCGCATGTGATTCTGACTCTGGGTCTGAGCCTGAGCCTGCACTTGAGCTTGCGGCTGGTGGTGTTGGTGTTGGGGTTGGAGTTGAAGTTGCTGCTCCATTTCCATTTCCATTTTGGCCGCCTCTTGTTCCGCCCGTGCTTCTGCCAGTGCGGGCTGTTGCAACGAAGCAACCGAGCCCAGCGAGATGCGAGGTCGGGTCCGTTGATTCAGGTTAGGCCAGGAACAGTCCGCCAAGGGGAGGGGCTTTTTGTCACGACTAAGTCGTCATCTCAGGATGACAGGCGCGCTCGGTCAAGAGATAGGAGCCGAGGAAGCGCAGGACACTGACTCGAGGACGCCTGGTTCGTTGAGCAGAGCAGAGCAGAATAGAGCAGAGCAGAGTCGTAGAGACGATAGAGTGCGTGCACGTAGTGCGACCGTGAGACTGCGCGAACGCCTAAAGAAAAGGCTGCAGATGCAGAGCACGCCAACAGCAAAAAGAAGGTCAAGTAAGACACACAGACAGGCCGAAGAGGCAAGGGAAGGATCGTAGCGATAGCCGGCACCTCTTCCAAGGTTTGTCAGGAGAGTCTAGGACACTGGTGGTGCCTTGCCTTGCCTTCCTTCTCCCACGAGGTGCCGATGCCGAGCAGGGTTCGGCTGGGGATGGGAGGGTCTGCACGACGCAGCACCCAGCCATGTGGCAGTCTGGCCAGAGCAGATGGTGGCACCAGCACGCACTTGGGATGAGGAAGAAGCAGAGTTTGTTTGTCTGGCGCTTGCTCGGTGTACGGTGGCACAAGTTGGCTCGTGGGATGACGACTGGCGTGTTATCAATGCTCACAATTTTTTTTGTTATTTTTTCCTCCTCTTTGGTATTGTCAGTTGATTATCGATCAGATGGGCAATCTATCAAGTGAGGAGTCTACCATCTTCTGCTGGCTTTCTCCCGCCTCTGATCGCTCGCTTGCTGGCCCTGTCAGGCCTGTCCAAAGCCAATTGATGCGACACGCCCCTGCAAAGTGGGCTGAAGGCAAAACACGCAGTCGGCTCTTCCCTGTCCCTACGGTTGACGGATGGCTGGACAGCTGAAAGGGCATGGGATGGGGCGCTGGTGCGGAACGGAAATGTGCTGCGCGCCACTGTACTGCCGGATGGATAGTCCTCCTTCCAGCACCGTCATCCCCAATTTCCGGCTGGGTATTGGGTGGGGTTTTGCTTTTGCTGCAGCGACTCACCGTCTGCCATGGCATTCGTGGATCACCCTACTGTGCATTCGACCTGTTCTTCTTTTTCCCTCTGCAATGTGCTTCGCTCGAAACTGGGCGGGCTATCTGCTACAACCGTGTACCTTACCGCAGCGCATGACCCTTCTTAGATTTTTTTTTTCTCTGGGGCCGAGGCTGCCGTCATGGCCCCACGGTGTGTGACCAGTACTTGTCCTGTCCTGTCCTGTCCTGTTAGCCCTGCCTGCCAGTGACTCGCCCTGTTGCCCTGTTCTCCCGAGCACAGTTTACAGACAGACCACTGTCCTCACACAGGCGCGATCACATGCTTGTTCGCAGGCGCACATGGGTGATGGCCGGAACGGAGCGGATATCTCCAACTCGCTCGCATTGACAGAACAAAACCCGAACACGCAGCAAAAAAACACCCGACGGCTACTACTCTGTCCCTGTGCGGCGACAAAGTTTGGGCCCTTGTCACAGGGGAGGAGACGACGTGGTTGCGACGGGATGGGAGAGGGCAAGAGAATGGAGGGAAGAAGGAGGATGGAGGCGCACATGTCAGCACATGAACTGCTGAGGGTGGGGAGGGGAGGGGCTGTCACGCAGAGAACCAGCGCGGTTGGTGCAGACCCCTGCCACCATCCTCCGAAACAAAAACGGGCTACCCTGGCACCAGAACGAATCCTTCTTGGAGCCAAATGGGCCCGCTTCACTTCGTCACATGTTCGTCGGGAGCCGCCCGTCAAGGTCGTCCCTGTCTCACCGGCTGCAGAGCTAATTGGGTGCGCCCTGCTGGTCCTCGACCGATCTCAGTGCCCCTTGCCGACTTGCATATGATTTCTCTATGTGTCACAAGCAATTTTTCGTACTACACAGCACCGCTGCTGCTTCTCTCCTTCTGGACCCCCCCACTCCATCTGGGCATCTGGGGCCACTCGGGCTGAACTTCGGCTCCGGCGTTTGAATCAAAGTCTGTGTCACCAAGATTTAAAAGATTGAACATTCTTGAAGATTTCATGCCACGCACCCCGACCACACGTCTACACGTGCTTGCCACAAGCTTCGCCGTGCTCGTGGGGAGAAGTTAATAACGGCATCAAATGCCGTTGGTGATGGTTTCTGATTGATTAGGTTGCCGTTGCTGTGAACAGACTGCTAAATTGACGTTGCGCCATGTTGGGCCTACTGCACTCCACAGAGTAGTAAATTCGGTCGGGAGTACTTACTACTTTTACGGTATGTGCAGGACTGGTTCTCATAGATAGACCCACGATGATGCTTGAAACATGGGTTCATGTGATGATGTCAAAGTCCCAGCTAGGCGGGCCACCAGCAGGCTAAATGCAAAAGGACGACCCTTTGCACATTAAACGTCCCGCACAGGAACCCGAATTAGGAGTCGGGCGCTCGAGAAGGGGCTGGAGAAGCTGACAGCAGCGCTGCAGACATGACAGTCAGGACAAACTATTGATGCGAAAAGAACCAAGATCAGTCCTGCACCACATCGAGCTTGTCTTTGCGTCTCATCATGATGCCTCTTTGGCACTGGGGCCGCCCAGCCTGGGGAAAGATCTTCTGCGTGTGACGAGTACCCCGTGACCACAGGACAAGCTGCCGTGCGACGCAACAGCATAGCATCAGCATCGGTAGCAGCCAACAGCCGGTGCAGCGCTTCACCGCCTGCACACCTGCACGACTGCCTGACTGCTTGACACCCAGCCAAGCTCAACCTTTCGAGCCCCTCGACTGTTTGTTGGGCCTTCCTGCTTGCTTGCTTGCTATGTACGCCTGTCTCAAACCAGCTCACTGGTGAGGAGACGTGAAATGTTCGGTGCCTCTGACACCGCCCAAACCACGGTAGAGTATAACGTTTGGGCAGTTCTTAATGGCACCGTAGGAAATCCATCCTTCTCCGCCCCCATAATCGCAGAATTCACCAACGTCGGCACTGTTGATATCGAACAAGACGCCCGAATCTGGCGTGTCGCAATGTGATGGGCTGCACTGTCAAGAGGGGGCGTTGAGAGAGGAAAGGAATCAAGGCCCAGACCAAATGCGCAGCGGAATTTTCTTTTTGATGTCTTTCTTCGCGAACGAGATGTGGCCCGTGCGTCACGGAACGGTCGCTCCTTCCTCCGGCCATTGAGAGGCCCGTGCGTCATCAAGCTGAGCTGGAGGTGGACAGATGTCTGGACCTCCTGGGCCCTCCTGGGCCGCCCTGCAGTCATCCCCTGAGAGAGAGGCTTGGCTGGCCTTGCTTGAGAGGTCCATACCAAGCTAGGGTCGCGATACCAACTTCGAAATCCACTCCGAGTCAACATCAACCCAAGTGTCCATCGCCATTGACGACAATTCCAAGCTTGCCGCTGCTTCACTCGCTCCCGTGCCGTTCTGTGAGCTCTGGCACTTGCATATGGTTTAGGCCTCCGTAGCAGCCTACACTTCCTGGCCAGCGCGCCGTTCCTATGCTCTTGTGCCCCTCCCTGACTTGTCCACTGCCTTGACGACGACGCATTCTCGACAACAGCAACTCCACAGTCCACCATGGCTTCTGCCCTCTTTTTCCTGGACTTGAAGGGCAAGGTCCGTTCACCAAAGCTTCGGTGTCTGTCCTGAGTCAATGTCTTTGGAGCTGATAGCCATGCCTTGCAGACCCTGCTCGCCCGAAACTACAGAGGAGACATACCGATGTCCGCCGTCGAGAAGTTTCCCGTGCTACTCAGCGAAGCAGAAGAGGAGTCATCAGCAGTACCACCTTGTTTCTCACACGAAGGAATCAACGTATGCTGCAGCCCCTTGTAATCTGTCGCCTCTCCCAGCTCTGCGACTGACCTCGAATGAATGCTCCAGTATCTTTACATACGCCACAACAATCTCTACCTCCTCGCACTGACGAAACGAAACACAAATGCCGCCGAGATACTCCTTTTCCTGCACAAGCTCGTCGATGTCTTCACAGAGTACTTCAAGGCTCTGGAGGAGGAGTCCATCCGCGACAACTTCGTCATCATATACGAGCTCCTCGACGAGATGATGGACTTTGGCTACCCTCAGACAACCGAATCCAAGATTCTCCAAGAATACATCACCCAAGAATCACACAAGCTTGAGATCCAAGCGCGACCGCCTATTGCCGTTACGAACGCCGTGTCATGGAGATCCGAAGGAATCCGGTATCGCAAGAACGAGGTATTCCTCGACGTCGTCGAGAGTCTCAACCTCCTTGTTTCTGCTAACGGCAACGTGCTGCGCTCCGAGATCCTTGGCGCCATCAAGATGAAGTGCTATCTGTCCGGCATGCCTGAATTGCGGTTGGGACTCAACGACAAGGTCATGTTCGAGACAACGGGACGGACCACGCGAGGCAAAGCCATCGAGATGGAGGACGTCAAATTCCACCAATGCGTTCGGCTATCACGATTTGAGAACGATCGGACCATCTCCTTTATACCACCCGACGGCGAATTCGAGCTCATGTCCTACCGCCTTAACACTCAGGTCAAGCCTCTAATCTGGGTCGAATGTGTGGTCGAGAGCCATTCAGGAAGCCGAGTAGAGTACATGGTCAAGGCACGAGCGCAGTTCAAGCGGCGCAGCACAGCAAACAACGTCGAGATCATCGTGCCGGTGCCTGAAGACGCCGATTCACCTCGATTCAGGACAAACATCGGCAGTGTACACTATGCGCCAGAGCAAGCCGCCATTGTCTGGAAGATCAAGCAGTTCGGAGGTGCTAAGGAGTTCCTCATGCGGGCGGAGCTAGGCCTTCCAAGTGTGCGCGGAGATGACGAGCATGGCGGTGGAATGACTGGTGGCTTCGGAGGAAGCATGGGTGGTGTAGGGGGTCCGGGTAAGGGTGCGAAGAGGCCGATCCAGGTCAAGTTTGAGATACCCTACTTCACGACAAGTGGAATCCAAGTGCGCTATCTAAAGATCACGGAACCGAAGGTAAGATTACACTGGAAGATATACAGTGTGAGGGCCCAGCTAATGACATCACCAGCTCCAATACCCATCCTTGCCATGGGTCAGGTACATCACACAGTCAGGCGACATCGCAGTAAGGTTACCGGATGTTGTTTAGAGAACATTTGGAAATCTGTCGACAACCCCTGCAACAAACAACAAGCAACACTCAGTGAAAGGCCAGGGTGGACCATACGTTAGCAATTCGAGATCTCCCTCCTGGTCGCAACAGCCGGTAGAGCATCACTCTCTCACTTAATATTGTTGGTCGCATCTACGCACTGGCCGTCGACGGGGAAAGGATTATGGGCCAGACACGCGCATGGGGACTCTGCTTATGGGAAAGACCCTTGTCGAAGCATAGTCAAGCGGGCAGCGTTGCATTGTGACGAAAAGAAATCTTGTCCTGGACGCCAACGACGGTGGCGATGGAACTGGCGCGAATTTGCAGGACTATCCATGAACATGCGTTTAGAAAATGAGACCCAAGATTTACTGCTCCAAGGCAGTCCTGTGATTTGTTGTCTCACACGGCAAATGAGATCCACGTTGGATAACTTCACGTCTCCGAACCAACGACCGCAAGCTTCCCCACTGTGTATTCTCAGCCCAACTGACCCAGCTCTTCCTCTAACAACGCTTAGTGAAGAAAGCACTCATCATAGCAGAGCTTTGCTGCCACCAACTCAATCACATAGGAGCCCACCAGCATCGTGCTCTCTAGCGCCGCGCAGGACTAGTAGTCACAGCAAGCCTGTCCTGCCTCCGGGACAAAGGAGACACAGACGAGATGAGCGGCCGCTGCTTGCCCACCACACCCGGCTTGCGACACATCTCCGTCGGCAACAGCGGGCTACGCTCGTCGGGCTCGACGTTGGAGGACGCGACGGACCGCCGGGACTTGTCCCAGCCGTCGAAGTGCAGCGCGATGAGGCTCTTCCGCCGCACCTCGTGCGGCTGCGTCTCGCCCGCCAGCTTGAACCACGCGCCCATCGTGATGAGGGCGAGCTGCATCGTCCCCACGAGGACGTAGACGGCCCACGCGCTCCAGCCCTGCGGGCCTAGGCGCAGGATCATGCTGATGCCGAAGGTCCAGGTGTACTGGTGAGTCCGAGGTCAGTCAGTCGATCGGTCATCAGCGAGATTAATCCACTCGCACAGCAAGAACAACGGGAACGAAAAATACGACGCCGGTGCTCACTCAACCCTCCATACGTACCGGGGCACTCAGACAGAGACTCGCCAGGCTCAGGCTACCCAGGTGGCCCAGCCGCCACGTGGTCAGCGCCTGCGGAACCCACTGCACGCACGCCAGCACCGCGACGCCCACGCCCAGCGCGTCGGCCCACGCCTGGCTCAACCGCGGCTGTTGCAAGTGTGAGATGACGGCCGACGACACCATGACGGCGAACCCGAAGCCGCAGGCGGCAAGAAGAACGAGCCAGGCGCGGCGCGCGCGGCGAAATGTGCGCCCCGGTCCCGTGAGCGAGGCCCGTCTTCCGTGGAGTTCGGCTTCGGCTTCTTCTTCGGAGTAGTAGACGTACATAAATAAGCTGTTCCACCCGTGAAATTTCGTCAGTCTGAGCTTCCAGGGGGGGGGGGGTTGTTAAAGGCCATCGTCATCGGCGTCGCCCTGCATGACTTACACGGTCCAGAAGCAACAGATACCGAGGATGACCTGTAGCATACCCAGCAGGCCGCCGACGCAGGCGAAGCGCGTGAGCTCCCTGCAGCAGTCCATGCCGGCCCCGCTCGAGGGCAGCATAATGATGTTGCCGACGGCGCATACCCCGGACAGCGAGCCGAGGAGCACGTACAGTGTCGACAGGCCCTCGGCGGACTTCCTGGTGGCGATGCGGGCCCACTGTGGGATGTAGGAGATCAGGACCCATGCCATTAGGACGCTGTTTCTTAGTCAGTGGTGTTAGCCTAAGGGGTGATGTTGCTTGGAATTTTCTTTTATCAGGCGCGCGTACCACGAGATGGTGAACTGTGGTATTGATGGGCTCGAGAGCTCTTTGCATCTACCCGGCTCTGCGGCCAGCGTGTCCAGGATGGATGGTTGTACGTGAAGTAAACTCATCTTCCCGTGGTCAAACGGTCGTCGCAAATCTCGGGGAGAATTAAAGAGGGCCTTTTTTTTGTGCGTTTCTACCTCAAAAGAAAAGCCTCAGCTGCCTTCTACCTATAAAGAAAGGCCCAACTCAGGGGCAAAGCCGCCAAGCGTATGCATGCTGTTCGGATACCGAGAACGACGTCAACAAATTTCGAAACTGCTGCGTCATGTTCTCGTAACGTAGCCGCCCTTGCTTAAGTGCTCCCTGTGGCGCAAAGGCCTTACTTGCATTTTGCCTCATCTTGGACCTTCTCAACGGGTGTGACCTGCCTGCATGCAGGATCCCGCGTCGGGCAGAAAATAGAGAGTGGTGATTCGACTTCGCGCTTGTTGTTGAACGGGACTGACCACCTTGGCGCTGGGGCAAACATTCCGGCAGCTAATACCTGCATGTATCTGCAGTCACCTGCAGTGATCTTGATAGGAAGAGCATTATTCTGGGGTTGCACAAACGAGCCATTGGGGGAACCTCGATACATTCCAGCGCAGCAGATATCGCAGTCACTGGCACAATATCAATGACAACTCGTCTGTGGGACCACTTCATTCCATAATTCATTGTACCATGGTTCCGCTGTCCTGGACCATCTTAAGCCCCCGGGCCCGTTCTCATGGATCGCCCGCAACACGTATTTTGGTTGCCGAGAACGAGTTCCCCCAACCTATGCGCCAGTCAGGCCGCCAATATTAATGCAGCCTTGAACCGGATGCTTAACTATCTTTGACGTACCGGGGGCTTCGGCGTTGCTGGTTTTGGAGGTGGGGGAGGATTCGGTGAGGGTTATCTCTGATGACTTGCGTGAGAACACATCTTGCGTTTTGAGTCTTGGTAATCGAAATACTTATGGTTGGTCGCGGTTGAGAGTGATCTTGATCCTTAATTGGTTGAGTCCTGGAACTGGGACTGATCGCTGAGAGAAAAGGAGGCAGTACCGAAGTTTCCTCGAGTTATATACTTGACGAGTGACTGTGAACAAGTGTATCTTGATTTTCAGGCCTGTTTGTGAATCACCATTCCCCTTTTTCTTGTTTTGCACGTTGTGTGTGTCTCAAAAGTGACGAGATACATCAATAATTCAAGCTCTACTGAGTGACACTTCAGTCGCTGTTCATACCGTCACATCACCCTCATGTCAGAGTGAAAACTTCAATTTACTTACCCTCAAGATTGAAAGCCCCGAGAAGATGTCTGAAGCTTTCCGTCTTCTTTGGAACTCGAACTTGGCGATACACGTGGACGAGGCTCGAAGCGGCACGAAAAGGTACAGTGGCGATGGTTGAAACAAACTCTCTGAGCTCCGGGAGCCTGTCCGGCATGATCATGCGTTTTATTCTTGCTGTCTGGGACTGCTGATATGATTTACATCTCAAGGACCATGGTTATCTCACGTGTTCGCTTTGTGTTTCAAAGCCAGAGGTCGCTGTTGCGGTTCAAGTGCCCACAAAACCTCATAATAAGAAGGATCATCACCCAACATATCATATCAAGGGTGGGGTAGCTGTATGCGAAAGAACTGACAGCTTCAGGTTTGTCCGGCTGTACCTCGTACAATCAAAGGCCTTGGAAGGGCCCTGCGCTCATTCGTTATATGCCCAGCACAAAATCGGAAAGAGAATCAATGACGAGCGCTGGCCTTCAGATAATACCCGAACGGAGTCAACCTGACATGTGAGAAATGTTCGCTGTGGATCTAGCCTTCAGCCCCATCAATCTGGCCCAGCCTTGCGTTCCCTTGACGAAGAAGCAGACTTTGAAATCAACTAGAAAGACACTGTTCTTCCTCACTTCTGCCAGGTGCCTTCAGCCCATCTGCTATAGCCCCATGCATCTTCCAGATGTCTTGAAAGCAATGTTCTCCAAGCGAGCCAGCTTGGCCGTACACATTTCCATCGAAATCACTTTTGCCTGGTGAAAGTTTGGGCCGCCGACACAATGGAGATACTGATCGCGTGACTCGGCTCGCAAAGTGTGTCAACGGGGAATCTGGCGAAATTGTCCGAGTGAGTGAAAATCAGCCTCTGAATACGGGTTGCTGGTCATCAGTCACATGCAACATTCATCCAGACGCATCCTATCTGTCTTGATCCGACCTTTCTTGGTCCCACGCCTGCCTAATCTGAATTAGGGACTCCATAGTGTCCCGGACAGATCCGCACCGACTCCTCAGGGACTAGTCGTGACGGGCGATGTGTCTTCGTCCTTGACTTGTCAGGGACAACCTTTCCTCGCCAATCTTTCTTCAGTGCCATGAGACGTATCCAGTAGTCCTTGGCACACTCGTATACCTGCCTCTCTGCCGTGCCAGTGATGATCCACTCTGCCTTTGCGACACCACTCCAATGTTTACAGTTTTCCATCGAACAGGCTGTCGAGACAACGTGCGCTGGGTCCGGGAGCTTTTTCTGGTCAGTGAAACGCTCGACTAACAACCAAGCTCTGATCGCTTTGTGGGCTCTCGCAGAGACAAGAGCCGAGTGTAGTCCGCTCGACCCCAGACCCGGGTATGATATTGCGGCTCCCTGACGAACAAGCATTTTGACCGAATCCAGCCGCCCGGATGAGCATGCCGCCATCAGAGCGGAACCGTGGGAACATCCTTCGAAGTCCACCTGAGCACCAAGTTGAAGAAGGTTGGCCACTGCAATTGTGTGACCCATCGAAGCTGACAAGCATAAGGGACTCCATGAGTTGCTGGGCTCAAGGTTTGCCAGTGTGCGCATTCGATCCGCCCCGAGTCGCCGAATGTATAGCTTGAAATGCTGCCCTAGCCACGCTGGACAAGTCTCCATCCTCCGTCCAATCGTTGCATAAGGAAAAGGGGCAATTTTGACGGTGGCGGAGTCAAAATTCAGCATGAAAGAACTAAAGATGCTGTCCATCATTGCGTTATGCGCCGCAGACCAGCCATATGAGTTCATAGTCTCGAGATGAAGACCACGGCTGAGAAGCCACGTAAAGGTCTCTAGATGGCCATTATCAGTTGCCAAATGAAGGCATGTCCATCTTTCAAAGTCCGTAAGATGTAGATCAGCTCCAGCGTTGGCTAAGAGGATGACCAATTCCGTATGGCCTGTCTTTGATGCTAGCATTGCGGCGGTGCAGCCGTATGAATCTCGTGACTCAGTCGCTGCGCCATGACTTAGCAACAGCTTTGCCGCGATATGTTTCTCTGACATGATAGCCTCTTGCAGAGGTGTATTTTGCTCATCGTCTAACAGATCAACATCTGCACCGTGCTTGAGAAGTGTTTCGATGGCTTCACAGTTGCCTCGATGAGCAGCCCAATGCAAAGGTGCTCTACCATCCAACCTGTGTTGGCTCCAGTGAGATTCGCTGATAACTGAATGGGGCCTAGTGGTGTTGCTGCCGAATCCCGAGTTGGTGGTAAGCTTACGTGCATCAGTGTTGGAAGTTGTTGGATGCATTTGAGACTCACAAGTTCGGTGGGGTTTCGTATCGCACAATGTGCTCCAGCAACAGTTCTAGCCCGAAGTCATTATTATGCCATATCGCAAGACAGATCAAGCTTGGCCTCTCGGTAGTTATCAAGCCGCCTTGCACTTCGTAATTCTGCAGCAGGAGGGGCAGTATCTTGTTGAGAACAGGTTTCTTGATCGCAGCGTGAACGGGTGAGGTGGGATACTCATCTGGACTGAAGCTTTGTGTGACATTTGCGCCATGGTCGAGAAGCCATCTGGTAAGTTGCTCGTGTCCGTAATCAATAGCCATTACCAGAGCTGAGCGTCCTTTCTGACGCCGTAAATCGACATTGACAGGGCAGCCACGGCCGATTATTACTTCGCACTTCCCGATGTCCCCAAAGATCAAGGCTTGCTCATACGCGCAGACTAGATCCTTCATACATCGCGCTGCATCGTATTGGTACGCTAGATACTGCTGCGAAGTGCGGAGACATTCAAAGACCGATTGGTCTTGCAATTGTAAAGCGTATGCCACAGGACTCATTCCATCATTGTTGGTGTCCATGTCACTCCCATGCTTGATCAGAAATTCCACCATTTCGAGTTGCTCGTTTTTCACAGCACTGTGAAGCGGTAGACAACCATCAGCTGCCCTCTGAGTGAGACTCGCACCTCGAGAATGAAGGAACCTGACGGCATCGATCTGCCCGTTCGCTGCAGCGAGATGGACTGGGG
The DNA here is from genome assembly GCA_039880735.1 of Diaporthe australafricana. Taxonomy (NCBI): domain Eukaryota; kingdom Fungi; phylum Ascomycota; class Sordariomycetes; order Diaporthales; family Diaporthaceae; genus Diaporthe; species Diaporthe australafricana. The sequence goes on along the minus strand of JBCEDM010000007.1, from coordinate 3,026,143 downwards.
TAAAAAGCTCACGAGACTTAACCTCAACATCTGTTAAAATCAAGTTGTCGATGTAGAATCTCAAAACATCCACATGCCCGGCCGACGCTGCCAGGTGCAAAGCATTGATTTCAGAATCAACTTTCTTGTTTATGTCGGCGCAAGGTAGGCGGACACTGCAGGTTCTGCACCAGTTAATTTGCCAGCCGTGTGTGCTGGCGTCGCGCAGGTGAACTAGGAAAGCCTTGTCGCCTTCAAATGCAGCTGTCAGAGCGGCATCGAAGCCCGAGCGGCTCGTCATTGTTGGGTCGGCCCCTCTTCCCAGTAGGATGAACGCCGATGACAAAGATTTATGGCGCAGATGGTGGACCAAAGCTGGCTCCGCCCCAGATTCGATGCTCGTGCGAACGTTGACGTCGGCACCCCGCTTCAAAAGCTCGTCAAGTTGCCATGCCTTGCCTTGTCCCGCCAGATAGTGAATCAGTGCTTTCCCTTGGTCCCGATGTGGATTGATTTCATCTATGCGAGATGCATCAGCACGATCTAGTAGAAGCAGGAATATGTGCTTAGGCTCAGATGCTTCTGCGGGGCTGAGACAAGCCACCTCCAAAGCAGACATATTGGTGGTGCGTTGCTGCACGCTGACACCATTTGCGAGCAGCAACTCAACTAATTCAACATTCCGTGAGGACACAGCGGTTTTGAACAGTCCCAAAATCACAGGAGAGTCACGAAGATTCTCCCAAAGACTCGTTTGTTTTAGCATTTGGGAAATGGCCCCTTCTGATACTGGTGCTAGGACGCGTACGCTGTCTTCCATAAGCTTCAACTGGGACGGGAGCGCCGAAGCCTCTGCATGAGCTTCATACGATCGCATGAATCCCAATTGCAACAGGTGGGTAATCGCTTTCGCAATGTTCTCTTTTCGATTTTCCCTGATGTCCAGATAGGGATATCGCAGGCCGGGGTTGAATGGATGCTGTGTACTTTGAATACTTTGCATGAAACTTTCCCACACGAGCTTCTTCTTGTAGTCTTGAAGCTCATCAGATTCAGAAAAAGTCAAGAGTTGTATGATATTGGGATCCAGGGATGTTGCCTGCCCAGAAATGCAGCTCTCGAGGTAGATGTCCAATGGAAACTTGCCGCCCACAAGGAACGTACACGCATCAGGAAGCATCGTGGTCAGATGTAGGATAAATTCCCGACTCGTGTTGTACCCTAAGTGGTGTAGAAGCGTCGAGCCATCGGGGTCAGGGGTGTTCGGATTGTGACCTGCATCCACAAGAGCATTGAATGCTTGCCGTGCGTTCGTTCTCACGCAAAAGGCGAGGATGGCCGTTGAGTCTTTCAAGGTCTCCCGGTCGAAATTGCTCCACTCCATCAAAATCAGTGCAACTTCTTCACGGCCTTTTTGGAGCGCCAGTGATATTGGTGTATGGCCTTCCTTATCCTTTGCATTCAGAGCTTTCAGGATGTTTTCGTCAGTCTCCGTTTCCAAGACCGCTTTGACGAAATTCGGAGATGCTGACCCAATGTGAAACACATTCTGGTTCTCTCGAGATTGTATATTGCAACCTGTTCCTTTGCGAATGAACTCACGAACAACCTCACAAAGGGTCTGATAGCATGCGTCGTGGTACCTATCCCAGGCCTGCTGGTAGCCCCAAGGACTAGCCAATTGGTGGATTGGCAAATATCCTTTGCGATCCGGCTTTTTGACGTCCACATCAGCGCCAAGCACTGCTTTTATGGCTCGTAGCCCAAGCCATGGGTTCCTGTTGAGGTTTTCTAAAGCCCTCTCGAGAACAGTCCTACCGCTAACGTCAACGAGGTTTGTGACGCTGACTCTGTGGTCATTCAACGCTTTCGAAAGTAAGTCAGTATTGGCGTCGTCGATTGAGCTGAATATTGTGGCGGTTAAAGTCTCCTGCGATAGCGATACTCTTGTGTCAACATTGGAAGGGTCCTTGGCAAAGTCGCAGCCCATCTTAATGGCAATCAACCATGTGGCTTGGCATAGTTTAAAGTGAGCAACAGACTTGTCCACCATTGGGCTCAGACAGCGAACCAGGTTTTCAACACCAGGAGCCCTTCCCCTGAGCTGGCCCAAATGCTGGGTCGTGTTGACAAAGTTCGTCAAATCGTTTCCCTTCGGACTGTACCCGGCCTCCAGGAGGACAGCCACCACACCTAAATCGTCCGTCGCGTGTATGGCTTGTGAGGCAACTGTGAGCAGACTTTGGCCAGAGAAAGGCTTTGAGCAGGGATGTATATAATGAGCGCCCGCGTCTATTAGTGCTTTGACCGTGTCTCTTGTTGGAAACAGGAACCCTTTGAACTGAGTTTTCTGTCGCAGGTGATGGTACCTTCCTATAGGCACATGTAGTCGGTGATAGGTTTCGGAAAATTTGAACTCATCAAGTCCCTGCTCCAGGAGTTTTAGGCCTTGCACAGCACACTGCAGCGGCCTACCAAATGCGCTCATCTGGTTTACATCGGCCCCTTGACCTAATAACTTTGAGCACATATGGGCAGTGACAGTGCTGCTGCCAAGTGGAGTGGCGTGAAGTCTCCATCAACCAGCTCACGGGCTAGTATAGCATAATTGGACATCTTCTCTGCGTGTTGTGGTTCAACTCGGTTGTACCTTCCATGACCTGTCTGGAGACACCCGACCGCCCAGGCTGAGATCTCAAGCGCCCATAATAAGAAATTTCCGGACTTCGTCGGCTGGAACAGAACTTCGGCCAGGTCGACTAGGCTTTGATCCTTCCAATGCTCTCTTGCGAAGATGGGCCAATTCTGCGCAGCGAAACGATAAAATGGGTGCCGCTCGTTTCTCGTCCGAATGTGCTCCATCAATTCGTCTGTTTCTCTCGGAAAGCGAGAGAATTGCGGGAAGACAAGATATTTCAAGCACTGCTGTGATAGTAGACGATTGCAAATGGCTTGCGATACTCGGTATTGCCCCAATTCCGGCACGGACACGAGGTGATCCCTGAGAAACTCTTCGACGGTGAAATGCGCAAATTCGTAGTAGGGTCCATCGTTAACCTTACGAACCAGAGACCGACAAAAACGCCTGATAGAGTCCTCACGGATGATAGATTGGGAGTCAATTGTATCCCGGCTGTCAACGGTTTGCGACACTGAGAGTGCCTGTCTCAGTAAAGCGATTTCCAGTCTGGGTTCTGCGTACGCAATGAAGTTGAGCATCATCTGGACGAGACGCTCCTTTCCTTGTGGTACACGATGTAGAATTCGAGTGTAGGATTCGTTCAGGCCTGGAGGTAAGTGAGCGAGTGCTTTCCGGCATTCACTATCCGACAGACAATCCCCAAGGGAGTCCAGCTGACAAGCGACCCAGCGGAACCTTGTCCCATGAATCAGTATCAAACAAACAGAAGAGAGCCGATGAACTTACATTCCCTTGGCACCATCGATCAAGCGCTCTATAATCTCACCTTTGAGCGTCAAATCGTCGATGCGCAAGCTTTTTCTCCTAATTCGCTCCTCAATCTCAGAAGTGACATATTCGGTGATGTCTTCGGTATGGGCCGAAATTTCCACTCCGGTAAAGTTCTTCTCTAGCCTATCGCGGATGTTGTCTTCGTCTCTGCTGAGAAAGGCCGTGGAGATGTTATCGGTGTTGTCGACAATGTTCAGAATGGCGTCTATGACATTGTCGGTGTCATGTCCACATTCATCGAGCCCGTCCACCACTAGATAAACATGTGTGAAGGATCTAATCATGTCTCCCAATACTCGCCGCAATCCTGGAACATCTGGAATCCTGTCCAATGCTCTTTGGGGGCGGAGCTCGCCGTAATATCGCTCAAGATGACCATACGCGTCTTCTTTCTGAATAGCGAGCTGCGAGGCGAGAGCAGAAAGAACGTTGCCAACCTTTTGCGTTCTGGCATCCTTGTAGTCGCAGAAGAAGAATGCGGTTGCAATGTCCTCCGAATTCCTTCTCAGGGTCTCTTGGATTATTGTCCCAGCAAGGACAGTCTTGCCAGCGCCTGGGATGCCACTGAGCCAGAGTGCTGAATCAGGGTTCGATAGCCACGTTTGGAACTCCGGCTTGCGCGGCAACCAGAGGCCAGTTCTTGGATGTCGGAGTGACAGACTCATTTCGTAGTTTTGCTGTGGGTTATACACAAGAAAATAGTCGATGACCTTCTCCCGTTCCGAGTCTTGATGAATGCGAGTCACAATTTTCCGAGTCATCCTTGCCTCCTCAAGAATCTCCTTCGTAGTCTGTTTTGTAACCCTATTCTCTGAAAGAATACGCAGCAGTCCTTCCATTGAATCTGCCGTCAGAGCCTGATTGATATTCTCCTTGTGGTGAGACACTTCGTCGAGCAACGCTTTGGTTCGATCCGATGCGAACGGCCAGATGAATTTCTTCTTCATTTCGCTATCCTCGAATTTCTTGAGTTTCTTCCCAACTTCATCAAGTGTGGCGTGGCAAGCGGCAATGTGATGCATGCGTAGATTGTCGATATTCTGGTCCTTGATTCCCTCAGTGTCCACTGCCTGAGCCAATCTGGACAGGCTATGCAGAGCACCACCAAGCAGAAGGACCTCCTGGGAGAGATCACGGATATTCTTTTCGGCATTCTTCGCAGCGTTGATGTACTTCTTGATTCGGATGAACGCAATGTCTGCCAGGCTGATCAGACCAGCTATGCTTGCCGCAATTGATAGCGGATCCGCCATGTCTGAGGTGAGGCCCGAAGTTCAAATTGTGGGTACAGCGCCACCAAGTTCCAGAATGGATGTAATTTTTGCTGACTGGGCGGAGACCAACGACAGAATCACAAGATGGGGTGGAAGTAACAAGGCCGAGTACAACGCCAGGCATTCTGGCAATCGTGCTGTATTTAGCAGTGGGGTAAAGGCTGATTCAGCCTGAGAATTCGCCTCGGGCGGTTGCACGGATGTGGTTCGTTGCTGACGTGGCGCATGCTTTACCAGCTGTACTCCCACACGCCTGCAATCACACATGCAGGCTGGGAAGCAAGGTGACGGGACTCGTTGATATACCCAGTCGCAGAACATGTGCGATGCCGCATCCATCCGCAACCACTCCAGCTGGGCGCCAGTTCGGCAGACAACACTGAGGCCTCCTACGACAGCCTGAGAATTCCCTTTAGAAATCAATAGGTTGAGTTTTTATCGGGAAAGATGATCTCAGTCTTATCAACAAGCGCAAAGTCCCACACATTGTAAGTTAGTGATGGAAGCGAGTGATGGAAGCGAGTGATGGAAGCGTATGACATCGGGGCCGGCCATCCATCCATCCTCGTAGTCAGACTCTGTGCTCGAGATATCAAGTTTTATCTTATCAATGGCTAGAATATGTCATCTATGGGCTCGAAAAGGATTTCACTCATGGATGTAGAAGCGAAGAAAAATATTATGTACAATAAATGAATCAAGACCCCCATACCACTCTGATGGTCTGTTACACTCAGAGCAGCCAATGCTGGCCCATGAAATGAACATCCACATCTACTGCTACTCCTCGCAGTAGTCATCCTCATCACCAGCAGCTGCTGCGGAAGGGGTGGGTCTGGCTGACACGGAGACAGTCACAGTCTCTTCACCGTCGCAATAATCATCCTCATCGGCGGAGACAGACGCGGACGGAGTAGGCCCTGATGAGGCGGTGACTGTGGCAGTCTCTCCATCGTCGCAATAGTCGTCGCCATCTGCAGCAGCACCAGTCGGGGTGGCGACAGCGGCAGTGGAAGATGAGGAGGCCGTGATTGTGACAAGTGTTGTGGGCCGGGCTGAGGCAGGGCCAGAGGCGAGGAGGGTGTTGATGTAGTCGGCTGAGTTTTTGGGCTGCATGTTAGCCTATGAAACCAGCGTGAAGGAGCGGAAGCGTTAATACGAGCTTACCATTCGAGCCTGTCGTAGTCGCGTTCGTGTAGGCGCCATCATTGGCAACACACTGGTAATAGTATGGGTTCTGGACCTTGCAGTAGGACCCGGCCTCGCACTGAGTCGGGCCAGTCCAGTTGATGCCGCCACACCGGTTGTAGAGACTCGCAATGCCTCCGGTCGAAACCGTGGTATTGGCGGAGGGATAGGTAGCGTTGAGAGCAGACATTTTGACAAGTGAGCTTCTTCGAGAAGTGTGAAGAAAGTAAAACCGGGGTATGGAAAGTTATCAAGCTGGTTGAAACAGTACCTAAGAAGCAGTCAATGCTCGTTTGATGGAAATTGAAAGAGTGTATGAAAGTGAAGATGCTGGTCTGAAAAATTAGGTTGATCTTCAAGGACAGTTTCGACGACTTTATATCTAGTTCTGTCTGACGGTGCCGCTTGATGCCTGCGGCGGTCACACTAGATGCTGTGGGGCTCAGGTGAGCGAAGTCTGGTCGGCCAGATACCCGGAGGCATCTGGTGGAGATCAATCTGGCAAGGCTGAGGGGTGTGGGCCTCAAGAGAGTCCACTTCCAACCCTGATCATGGAAGTGTAAATTTGGGTATCACCGCAACGGTGGACCGAGGCACATGAGCGAAAAGCTTGGTATGGGATGGCGCGAACACATCTCTGCATATTCCGTCACAGTGGACAAACGATCAGGGGGAGGGAGGATCATGGTGGAATGTTGGGCTCATTTAAAATGATATGTGAGCTCCGCTGGGAAAAACTCCGAGTGGCTGTATGCCGCACTTTCGGCCGGTATCCATTTCTTGTTGACTCGACTAGCACAGCTGGCCGCTCTTAAACACCAGATTACGTTGCCTCTCCTATATTAGCCTGTTATTTCTCTCATATCGCTACCTGGATACTGTGGATTCCAGGCTTTCAAATAGACTTCCTAAATGCGGACTTTAGCAGCACCGCCGCGGTGGCGATGATTCGACCGTCGCTCATCTCCTTTGGAGCAAGGCTGGATGTGAAACATGGGAAAATAGGGAACCACTGAACATTCTAGAACGAAACCTAGGTTGTATGGATTTCAAATGCTGCCCTATTTCTCTCAAAGCGATCTGGCTTAGATTTCACAAGCAAAGAATAAGAATGCCTGTCCAAAAGGATCCCACGAACAGGTTGAGGCTTCTGGGCACAGATTCAATACGTAGATATGTTTGGAATTACGGCTTGGGTAAAGCCCACTGTGTTCTCATGGGATGGTCTCTGGTGGTTCAAGTGGCCATTACTGCTTCCTCAAGTGGCTGGACGGTTCCCTCCAGTTTTCGCCATCTAGCTCGGACATTTCTCAAGCCATGCACTCCTCAAAAATATGCTGCAACATCCTTTACCTGGCACTTCCTGTCCTCCTGCACCATTCATCCTGAAATCTCAAGTGAGACTCCCACCGAAGACCCCGCGAAAACTCCTCGGAATTTGGATGGGCCCTAGACCGAACCTCAAGAGAAGTGCTTCAACAATGACATGAAGTCAGGATCACGCAGGACCTTGCAACTCGACTTATGGCCCTTCTCAGTCCAGCCATTGCCCTGGCACTCCTAACTCTGGTGGTCAGCATAATCTATCGAGACACAACATCGCTCAGGGCGCTTGGTAACATACCTTGCTGCAGTAGGCGTAGACCTTGCATTGGCCACACCGACTCATCTCACCTCGTGGCTTGACAGCATCGCACCACTGGCACTTCCACTGCTCGGCCTCGCCGCCCGCAGCCCACTTCGCCACATCGCCGCCGATGGATCGCAGCGCTGTCAGATCGGCAGGGAACACCTGGTCAACGGTTAGTCAATGCATCTGCATTACGCGAAGGTCGGTTTTGTCTCGGTGCGACTTACGCAGACATCGTCCATGTCCTCGACCCTGACGCCGTGCGATCCATCAAGAAAGCCATGCTGGTGCGCGTTCATGATGGCCAGGGTGTGGCCCTTCTTCAGCTTCTTGAAGTCGAACCCGTCGTAGCTGTCCGGGTAGAACGCCACGATGCACTCCTTGTCGTCGCGGTCCTTGACGACGGTCCGGTAGCGCAGGAATCTGTCGCACTGTTGGATCTCCGCAAGGAAACAAACTTGAGTCGGCGCACCATGGACGGATTCGGAGGGACAGGGAAGATTGTACCAGGAGGGGAAGACGTCTTTGTCGTTTAGGTTGGCGTATTGTGCCATGCTTTCTTGGATCTGAGCTTTTGATATGGGAAATTTCGACTAAAAGCTAGAAGTTGAAGACGAAAGGAAAAAGTTCCAAGAGGGGAAGGAACCCTGCGTCGATCAGGATGGTGTCTTTATTGTCAACATGAAGCGTGTTCGTTTGCTCCAGATGTCGAACTGGCCCGTGCTTCAAATGTTCGTATTGCAAACGAAGAACAACTTGAACACCGTGACGACAGTATGAACCCACAGATCCAACCATGGCTTGCCAATGGACCATATCGGTTGGTAGATATGCCCTTTGTCACGGTAACTTACAGAACAGCGGTGTGAATGTTTTGGACTGCGACGAATACGGGGCTGTGTTTCTAGGAAACCTTATCAGTCACCTATGTGTCTGCCCCCTTCCATAACCTGGCCGAACGACTTGCGGTGCTCTAGACGTTTCGTTCTTCGCATACCATCTCAAAAACTCTCCTATGGCCTGCCGGGATTGAAAGGCGTCGCCCAAAATGCGTCTAGATAGTATTGGATATATGCAGATCGCTTGATTCTGTTTTAGATCTTCGTTTGCACCTCTACGAAACGGGGCCCCTGAGAGCATAGTGTGTCTTCGCCTTTTGATTCTCTAGTCTCAATGGCTGTTGAAGATTGGCAAATTCACCACAATTTTATATGAATTAGTCTCTGCAAACGGTGAGATGCTATTCAGACCTCGTTTTAGATAATCACGATTGGCAAATAGAGTGCTTACTAATTAACACATTTCACATTCTTCTTGACCGTCCCGAGCCTTTGCGAGACCGACAAAGTGTGACTAAGAATCGAAGTGGTATCAGGAGCAAGCTGTTCATCTCTGTTGGAATCTGCGGTTGGATCCACCTATAACAAGCCAACCAACCATATTGCGGGCGGCCTGTTAACGAATGCTGATGCCTAGCTCGATATCTCGACTTTCCTCAGTGGGCCTAGTTTGGTATGCGTGAAATCTCACCTCAGACGTGCGGACTTGTAAATTGATCCCCCTCACTCAGAAGCTTGATCGATCTGGCAGATCCAATCTTTTCGACTCAATACCATTATCTGATATACTTCATGATGGCGGCTCAAACTTTTGACCACCCTGACGGGCGCAAAACCGACTATCTCATCTCTGGGGCCAAGGACGGCTTTCCCCTCATCTTTATCCACGGCACCCCGGGCTCGTACACCGTTAGCCCGAAGTTCAGCGCTGCGTGTGAGGGCAAGGGCCTCAAATTGATCACGCTCTCGAGGGCAGGATATGGTGGCTCGACGCGAAACAAGGGAAGGCGAGTTGTGGACGCCGTAGCCGACATTCAGGCCGTGCTTGAACACCTGGGCGTCAAGAAGTGTGTTGTCGGTGGGAAGAGTGGCGGTGGTGAGTTCCAGTTCCCGTGTGGCCACAGCGTTACCTTCGTAGAAAGTAAGTGACGCTGATAAAGCTTGGCAATGCAGGACCACACTCTCTGGCCTGCGCGGCTCGACTGCCGGGCTGCGTGGCGTCGCTCGTGGTTGCTGGGGTGGGGCCGTACAATGCGGAAGGCCTCGACTTCCTTGCCGGCCAAGGACAAGGCAGTAAGTGCATGCCATGCCAGAATACAACCTGAAGAGTTTTCAGCAGCTGATCATACCTGAGCCAGACGTCGACGAGTATGCAGCTGCACTCGAGGGAGAGGAGCAGGTACAGAAGTTTTGCCAGGGCGAGCGGTCGGGGCTGATGACGGCGGATCCGGAGGGCCTGACGAAGGCGCTGGCAACCCTACTGCCCGAGGTGGACAGGAAGGCAATGCTAGAGGATGAAAACACGGGTGAGGACATTATCACATCGATCCATGAGGCGCTGAGGGTGTCATGCGACGGGTGGGTCGACGACGACCTGGCCTTCATCCGTCCGTGGGGGTTCGAGCTGAGCGAGATCAAGGTGCCGGTGTTCCTGTACCAGGGCAGCGAGGACATGATGGTGCCGCTGGCCCACGGGGAGTGGCTGGCGGCTCACCTGCCAGAGGACAAGGTGAATGCACGTTTGTTGAAGGGGGAAGGACACATTTCCATTTTCGGAGGATACATGAACGAGATGCTGGACAATCTCTTGGCTGCAGCCAACGAGTAGTCATGAGTTGTCTAGTAGATACAGGTGTGTAGATGGAATGAGTATGAGGGTTGTCAGGGTAATGCGACCGAGGGGGGGTGGTCAGGAATGATGCAAGCTGTGGTGCAGGTGAGGTGACCGGCTGCGAAAGTGCCCAGGCGGTGCCAAGGTGGCAGTCGCATGTTGGCCTGCCAGTCTTGGCAGTGGCCGCACCTTGGACAAGCAGGGGGTTCGGGAAGGGCTTTACCCCACATAGATTACTGAGCCATAGTGCGATTACCTTGACACACCACAGAAGGGAAAGGGCCACCCATCGAAGGAAAAGATGGGGAACCCTGAGCAATGCAACCCGCAGCGCACCTCATCACAGCTGCTAGACTAGACTGCTAACGGACGGGAGAGGCACCTGTCACGTTCCCCCGTTCCGTCGCGAAGTCAGCTTGCTTGTGTCTCTGTCTGTCCATCGCTCTTCATAATCATCTCCACTCGACCCATTGCCATTAGCAAGCATAGCAATTGTTGAGGAGGCACTGCATAAATTCGACTCCGATCGCCGCTTCTCCCGACTGAGCACTCCTCGCCTGCTCCGCCACTTGTCGTGGTGCTACAGTCAACTTTCACTCACGGGTGCTGCCCCCTGTGGTTGTCCTCCGAGCCCTCTATCTGCAAGGTTGCTGCTCCAGAACGGTCTCGGATCTCCTCCGGCACGTTGGGCGACGACCATCAGTTCCCCTTCCCCGCCTAATCCAAGTCGATCGGCCGTGAGCCGGCTGCTAGCACAGCACAGGATCCGCTGTATCTGTCATCGGTGCTGCGCCTGACCTACCGAACAGTCTACCGAAGGCACGTCACTTTTTCTCACCTATTACCATCCACTGCCAAACCAGTCTCACCTTTTCATGCATGGTCTCGTACTTGCGATTCTCATGAAAGCCGTGACACGGAATGCCTGTCCATCGATGACCTTGTGGGGTGAATGATTCAACCCGCACGCGCTCTGAAGCCATACCTCATTCGCCAGCTTCGGCTTGAGCCTAATCATTGCTTTCAGCCTCCCTGACTTCATCATCTCACCTCATGAGGCGCACGAGCTTTTCGCACGACGAGACGAGACAAGACAGGGCACAAGCCAACGATCACACCATAGTTGCTCCAAAAGCAGCGTCGAAAGTCAGAACATCTGTCCCCTCTGACTGAGCCAGTGATAATCGGCAGCCAGCTGTCAGCAGCTCTGCGTCAAGCAGGCTGGGGGCCATCCATTAGAGGAGGACTGGGCCGTCAATTGGAAGCCAAGAGCCCGAGGCCAAGCTTGTCTCGATTGGAAAAAATTACGCGACGCCTGTTATTACTAAGGCAGCCCCACCACAACCAGGTTCATTTGCCTTGCTGTTGACTCGCCCGGCTCGGGTCCAGTCCAGCCAAGCAGTGTCCACCGTCCAGCACCCAGCAAGCCTAGCTGTTGGAACCGCTCCTCCGCCCTCCCGCCCTCCGTTGAGCGGCGGCCCTCAGAGACGTCACTCCATGAAGGGTTCCCCATCCGCGTCAACCTCACCTTAAATCTCATCCTCCGCCCCCGTCCCGGTGATCATTGCCGTGCCTGCCCTCACACTTGTGATCCATGATCACTTCCAATCCGCCAAAGAAGCCTTCTAACACGTGCGTGACCTGTCGCGCACGCAAGGTCCGCTGCGATGGGCAACGCGACATCTGCAACAACTGCATGCGACTCGGCTTCACCTGCTCCTATGACGACTCGATACCAACCCACAACAACACAAACCTCTCTGCCGCAGGCATGAATAGCGACGGCACTTCCGCTAGCGACGCTCTCACCATACACGCTGTCGCCTCCCATCCCCCTCGCCGTCGCGTCCGGCAGGCTTGCCAGAGCTGCCATTCTAGGAAGGCAAAATGCAGCGGCACCATGCCAAAGTGTGACAGGTGTCGCACTCACAGCCTTGAGTGTGTCTACCGCCCCTCCAAGCGCTCCCGCCTCAGCGCCACACCCGGCGCATCATCTTCTCAGCATGGCCGCGACTCCCTTATCGGTGACGGCGCCTCTGGCATGCTTGCCTCGGGAGGTGCCTCGAGAGATGACTACCTCTCGGACCACAGTCGCAGTGCTTCCGACCACCTCGAAAGCAACGGCCTCGCCGACCTTCGCCATCTCCCGCCACCTGAGGAATCCCTCATCATCCGCACCTTCGAAAAGTTCTTTCGCCACGTTCACCATATCGCACTATTTTCTTTCCTGCACCAGGCGTCTTTGATGCAAAGATACCACTCCGGTTCCATGGACCGACCTCTTCTTCTATCCTTAATCGGAATCACATCCATACTGACCGACCTCGGACCTGGCGCGCGGGAGTACGGCAACCGGTGTATTTCTGCCGCTGAAGGCCTCATCCAGCGTGACCTCGGTCGACCCACGGTGCTGAAGATCCAAGCCCTGGTCCTCATCATCAAGCACCGTATCTTTTGCCGACGCTTCTCCGACGCTTTCATGCTCACGGGGCTGGCATCCCGCTTCGCTGCCGCCTTGCAACTTAATCACGAACACCCCAGACTCTGCTTCCTTGCCCAAGAGTCACGGCGCCGGCTGATGTGGTCTCTTTTTATGATCGATATCGGGATGGCAGCGGGCCACCCTGACTTCACCTTGTGGGCCCACCGACCCGAGTGTATAGACCTCAAGCTGCCGTGTAATGAACGGAACTTCGAGTATGATCTTCCTGAAGTCACCGAGTCGCTGGTCCCGCCACACCGTCAGTCGGATGGCAGTCTGCCACCTCTGACCGACAAGGTTGGGTTTCTGGCCCTCCACATTCGCATTCAGTGGATACGCAGCAAGATACTGGCCTTTTCAAAGACGCTAGTGCTTCCAAGGACCGGCGTTCTAGATTTGAAAGCATTGGCTCGCAAGTGCGAGGAGCTTCGAGACGACCTCAAAGCGTTTGAAGGCCGCTTGCCCCCGTCGTTCAAATGGACGGAGGCTAATCTCCGACTGCGGGCATATCACCCGCGGCTGTGTGTCTACCTCATGACACATATATGGTGGGAGCAGTGCCACTGTGACCTGTACCGAATCGCGCTGGTGGGGAGGAGAGACAGTCTTGCCAAGGAGGCCATCGCAAGGCTGGATCCTGCCTTCGTCAAATACTGTCAAAGGCAATGTTTTGAGCACGCAAAAGCCATGGCTGAAATGCTCGACATGGTACTGCAGAAGGGCGTCCCTGTGTCGGATCTTGACTTGCCTGTATTGTGTTACCAATGCGCCAATACGCTGTACTACACGCTTGCATCCTGTGGAGATGAATACGGTCTTTCACATGCAAGTGTGTCAGAAATGGCAGCGACTTGCCTCAAAGTCGTCAGGCAATCTTCTCCTGGCCCTGCTGCTGCTGCCATTGTGAGTGTACCCCAGTCTTCAAATGACACCCGTGGAGGTTGTGAAGCTTGGCTCAGAGCGCTGACCGATCGATCGATACACAGGCTGAGGCTCTCGAGAAACTGATCGAGACCGGTTGGGTAAGACCGACTCTTCCGAGCAACGTAACCTCGCCTATGTCCATGACACCTGGGAACCATGACGCGTTGGCGGTGGATCCGATGCTACAACGAGACGCCCTCCAAGAAGCCGACGTCGCCCACCAATTGTGTAACCCATCAATACCACAGAATTTGCCTCCTCAGATCGAATCACCCGGTCAGGCAATGGTCACCGATGTGTCGCAGCCGCAGGCAACGATGCAACCACCAACACCCGCAGTCCTTCGCGATGACGAATCAATTCCCGTCGCTCAAGCGAATATGATGGCCGGGGTAACGCCCAACCTCAGCAACGCTTTCGAGGGAGCCTTGGATGGCTCAAATTTCGGCATGGGTGGTCTGGAACCCTTTGCGATGGACTCGTCTAGCTGGTACACAGGAGACTGGTCCAACGGCGGGCTCATGTAGTACGAGGCATGAGGGTCGGTGTGAAGCAGGCGAATTTGTTGAGTCACAACGAGGCCTCAAAGCAACAGCACAAAAAAAAGTCAACAAAATTAGAGAAAAGAAGCTCGGGCATGTATATATAATCCTGCGAGGTGGGCGGCATCGCGTATATAAAAAACAGCATGCGGCAGCGATACCCGATCAAATAAATGCAGGCCCCAGCTGGGTCTCCCCCAAACGTTGGTTCGCACAACTGTGAGCAAGTGCAACCCCTTTATATCCTCCTCCTCCTTTCCCCTGCGTAGTGCTTCGGTGAAGAGGATTACGAGGCCCAAAAGAAGGGGGGGCCTATCACTAGGAGAGGCACCACATAAAAGGCCCTATTTGACATCACCGCGCGTCTCGCTACTCCTTGCAAAATTGCAGAGTCTCCCAGTACACTATCGCATTCCCACCTTTTTGACCCTGGGGGAGGACAATGGACAACAACAGCCCTATGGGTGTGTTGATGCTGCGGGTTAGGGGGTATGGCGAGACCGGCCCACTTAATGGTGACATCTGCGCGCGGCCCTATTGAACGGTGCGAAACTTCAAGCTTGGTGGGTGCTGATTATGGGCTGTTTCTGCATGTTGGGGGCAGGATTGAGAGAGCTGATATGGGGTATTGATTGACGGCACAAATCAACCTTTGCTGTATTCGCGTTCAGTTCCATCCTGAATTCCTGATGTTGATTGCTTCATCCATTGTACCTTCTTCGGGGTAGTCCATCTGTCGTCCGTCTGTTGTCCAGGTAGAATCATCAGCCTCTAGGTTTAACTTATGGGGCACCCCTCGCGAGCGAGCGATGAGCAGCGGAACAGACGACAACTATGGTTGGAGGGCGGCTGGCAGTTCCAGAGATGTTGGTAGGCAATCAGTCAGAGAGCATTCCATGTCATGGAAGTGACTACAGGTACTGTTAAACACCGCCTGGTCATTTCTCGGGAAATTATGGCAACGAGCCGTCCTGTTGATGACAATGAGACTCTTTCTCGGACTATTCCTCTGTCTTTCTCTTTCTCCATTATAAATCAACCCGAACCATCAGCCATCAGGCACGAGATCCGGCCATCGAGCCACATGTGTCTCCTTGATGCCGTGCGTCCATCGGCATCCCCATCGGCATCCCAGGGGTCAGGCATGTTGCTTTCCAAGATGAGCAAGTATGTGTAATTGAACCCAGCAACGCGGCGAACTTTTGGCCGAAAGCATAGAGGGGGTCGAGTTTCTGCCGCGCTCAAAGCTGTGCACAAACGGCACCTGAGCCGAGACATTCATGTTTGACGGTCCTTCCGTTGACGAGTTGACGAGAAGGCACATTGCGATAGTTGCCTTCTTGGCAGGTCACACTGGCCAGGACACACGATCTGAGCGAGTCTGTGATAATGTCGCACGGTCATTGCGGTGTGATCATCCTCGAGAGAGACGAGTTGGCTTCGGTGAGATGATTCTCGCCGTCTCCAAGGAGGACTCCGGGCTTCGAATCGCAATCATTTGGGCCCCTAAGTCTCTGGAGACACAGGTTTGAACATTTCTACGTAAGGCGAGCTCTACAAATACTGATGGGACAGCCTTTGCGTCCAGGATGCTATCCGTGTGCCACAGGACCCCAGATCTCGCCATACAAGGAGCCGGCATCACCTTTGTCCCTCAAGACTTTTTTTGGGGATCAGAGCGTGGTTCATTTCATTTCAAATTGTTACCATGATCGAAACATGTCTTCACTTCGCGGTTCTCACTTCATTTCTTCTGTGCACACGGGCTACTCCTGCCATTGAGACCACGACTATCAACACCGACCATGGGCTGGACAGGTTCATTGTCGACAAGGTCGTATGCTCTGGTCACCAATTGGAAGACAATTTCGAAGCAAACTTAGCTGCCGCAGCATCAAGTGCGTGACTTCCAATGCCCATTTTAATCACCGACTCTGGGCCAAAGAAGAATCAATAGCATCCACCAATTTAGAGACATATTTCTGTTTCATGGATTAGCCTCGCATGCTGAACAGCTCGCAGGACTCGACGTAATGTGCCTTTCCGAGCTCGGCCTATACACCGGCTTCCACAGTCCAGCGACCGGCATCGAAGGCGATACCATGATCTATGCATGCACATACGGAAACGTTCAGGCGTGCGATTCGATCAGATTCTGGGAGCTCAACCCCCTATTTGACGAGCAATGCCCGGGGCAGGGCGCGTGGCTTTACAATGATTCCACGGCAATGACCTATGGTCGGGATCCGGCAAAGACTACGGAATGTTATATGTGAAAGCTCGCTTGGGCCGACTTGTGACAGTTTGAAATGGCTAAGTATCGAAGTGCACGTCGAATAATCAGGCAGGTGAGCTAGGTCTGCATAAAAAGCTGCTGCTATGGAGTCTGAATCAGGAATGGCAAGGGTGCAGGAAGTCATGCAATCTTAGGGCGTATGTATCTTGCAATATCAGAAGTCGAAATGTTAATTCTTTTTATGGTATCGTGTTCCGCGTCATGGACGCGTGTCAGAACAAGCATCGACAGCAGACGCGGCATCAAGCAAGGTGCGACAGGTTCGGACACTTCTGGACACTTCCAAATTCCCGAATATCCCGCTTTCCCGGGACATTCGGGGCTTCGAACGGGGCCGACCCTTACTTTCTTGCATCGCTATATTTGACAGTGTCTGTGCAACCAGTCAGCAGAATAGCTTGGCATGGTTGTTTGGCTAGCCACCTTCTTTTGAAGTCTCGAGAGAATGTCTTCAAATGTTGTATTCTAAAGACCCGTGTGCTGAAAGCTGTCGAGCAGACCATCTATAAGTGGTACTGAGGTCGCAGCAATTCGAGATTGATGAGACCCCCATGTTGCGCTGGTAGAGCTCTGTTGCCCGAGAACCAGACGAGCGACTGTCTTTCGACTCGATTCGTATTAGCCCGTAGATAGTCCTATCCTAGCCTACGCGCCCCTTCCGGCGGCGGCGAAGGCGTTTTTGACCAGGCTCTCCTCGAAAGACCCATTTCCTCCCAAATTCTGTGGACTTCATCATCACTTCTGGGCTCACTCTGCTGTCTCGATTCTTGTCGCGTGGGAGGAGCCAGAGTGACATCCGGAGGCGGCACACCCCGGGTCTTTTGGCCTTCAGGAACTCTTTGGGTCTGGGAGGCCCTGCCCTCCTCAGAGTCCGCAGGGACAATTCGACCGCTCGGTAGCTGGACGAGCTCAACCGTTTGACTGACTTCGCCGACCGCCGCAGGTGCTGGCTTCTTGGTCTGGGTCGACTCTGCCCTGCTCGAGGTAGCTGATGTGCGAGAGGCGTGGTCGGATTGGAACATAACGCGAATTACGGGGATCGTCTGGGCGATGATGAAGACGGCGGCCTCCGCCTGATGGAAGCAGCATACCGCTACGACTCCGTCTATATGAGGTTAGTCGATGGACGTCGGGAAGGATGAAGACTAAATTTGAGAGCTCACAAGTATAGTCCACCTCTCCATGTCTGTGCGCAGGAATCATGCTGAATATGATGATCTTGGCTATCTCCACCAGAATAGCAAAGCCCACGAGCCCCATAGACGCAGCGACCCCCCACTTCTCCCGTGACGGTATGTATGCAACCTGGCTGATGATCCACCACGGGAAACAAGTCAGGATAATATCGCAGACCAAGGAGTTGAGGGTTGCGCCAAGATGAAGCCACTTAGCGACCGTCATCGGGACGCATCGGCCCGGTAGGTGTGAAAGATCGAAACGGGTGTCGCAGATGTCCAGCCATGTCAGTATGAAGAGGGCGAGGTTGAACGTGGTAGTCAGCACGATCACCAGCCACAGGGCCCCTTTGCTCCGCCGTCCAGACGTCAATCGAAGTAGAGTGATGGCAAAGGCTGTCTTGCTTAGTGCGATGGCACCGTACATGAAGCTGACGGCAGTGAACTGGATGGCCTGGCCATGTGGAGTGCCGTCGAGAACGTTAAATCCGTAGGCGGGGCTGGCTGCGCCGAAACCGTTTGACATCAACAAACAAACCCATGCCGCAATGACTGTGAAACATAGAATCAGTAAGCTGAGCAGGATTTGTCTCGCGCTGTCTCATAGGACACGTTTGATGCCGCGGGATCGAAGGCGAAAGAGGTGAAGGGCACTCACGAACGTAATCATCTCGCCATAATCCATGGTAGTGCTGCGTCCTAGCCCAGAGTCTCGTAAAGAGGAAGACAGTAGTGAGTGATCCACATGTCGAGTGGACTACTTTGGCCAGCTCTACGTAACCTGAGCGGAGCACAAACGGTGCGACCGACATTTTCGAGGGATCAATATGACTCTTTCCAGAGCCGAAGCAAGGTAAAATTGATCCTCAGCGACGGGTAAAATGGACAGGAGCAGAGAGAAGAAAAACCACCAGACGATCAGAGTCATGGAAATAGCAAGTGGCCATGCCCCCCTACTTTTATCTCATGCAACCGAGCCGTTCAGGTCCACTCTTGCGTGCAATGATGGATGGTAAAGTACGAAGACCCATAAGAATTTGGCCACCAATTGGCCATGCACCACAGAAAACTTCGCTACATCAAACCGGGGCTCACTGCAATACAACATTGAACCAACAGGTTCCTTCTAAGCCCAATTGAGGGACATGTTCCACTTTGCCGAGCAAAATTCCTTAGCATGCAGGTACGTCTGTGATGCAGGTGAATAAGCAGTTCAAAGCATGACTGTACCCTTGGACGCCATTTATAATGTGAATTATTATTATAGCGAATGCCTTTCGCTTCACTCTTTCTTCTTGGTAGTAAATGAATATCAAAAGGGGGGAGGACGACACCTGTAGGCTTCAATTGGCGTGCAAGCTTGTCAATCTTGTGTGAGTTTAGACACATCAACTGCAGACCATGTTCGCATGCGTAAGAGAGTCACGGCTCGCTGATATGGTGAAGCATCATTCAATTTGTTTGAAGTGGTGGGTGTTTAATGCAACTCCTTCGCTGCTAATTAAGCTCCTTGCATAGTTATGCAATGCTTGCTGTTGTCATTCGATGACAAAACCCGATGCTTTCAGCCACAATTGCATCAAACAACCATAACTGTGGAATGCATGACAGGCATATCAACCACATCAACTGGATACACTTTGACTTCCACATTTGTCTTGCTCTTCTTCCCGTTTCCCGAAACCTTCTTCATGCTAATTTGCCCGGCGCTGGACTTCAGCTCCAAGAATTGCCCCACGAGGCTCTCTACCTGCTCGTCGAAGCCCCTGAACCGAAGACCAAAGGTGTCCTCGGCCAGGCTCGCATCAATCCCAATCTCCGTGGTGTCGACATTGCCGCTCTTCACGATCAGCCTCGTCTTCTCTGCAGTGGGGAACGACCTGGCCGCCATGTCCTTTGCGTCATTCCACCTCGACTCCTGGCTGAGTATGTAGCTCTCGTTGCCGGGTACGCTGATCGTGTCAACGGCAGCGGTGACATGGCATCTTGCGACGTCATCGACGTGTACTGTGGCGCCGGCAAATGGGCCGAATCGCTTGCCCAGGAGCATCGCCAGGACCATGGCATTGGTGCCTTTCATGCACTGTGTCGTTGTCGCAGCCATGTCGTTCCGCCCCAGAACGAAGGAGGGATGCAGGTGGACAACATCGAAGGCGGGCCTCGTTGTCTCGCACCATGTCTCGGCTGCATGGAGAGCTGCGATCTTGGAGTTTGCATATGCCGCAAACTCGGAGTGGTACGGTCCTGATGTGAATGGGACGCGATCTGTTGGCCTGACTGGAGTGCCCTTTGGTCGAGCCTCGGTGCCTTCCATCTGAGCTACTGGGATGACGGCAACGATGGAAGAGGTGATGACGACTCTCCTGACGGTGCCACAGTTCTCTGCCGCCTCGAGCAAGCTCACTGTGCCCCGTACTGCTGGCCCGATAAAAAAGTCCTCGGCCAGCCCCGTCTCGATTGGTGGTTGTTGAGACCCAGTTACTAGGGGGGAGGCACAGTGGATGACATGGGTCACGTCGTCCATGGCATTGTCGTAGGCCCCATCTACGGTGATGTCGGGGACGATGGTGAAGCTGAGTCTTTGGCGTTGCTTGCTGGTGATTTTCAAAGCCAGCCGGCTCAGTAGGCGGCTTGCCTTGGTCTGTGATCTCACTGTAACTCTGACAGTAAGACCGGTTCTGAGGGCATGGACCAATGTTCTGAAGCCCACATGACCGGTGGCGCCGGTGATGAGGATCAAATTCGTTGATGATGTAGAGTGTGCCATTGTGGATTGTTGACTAGAATTGATACTAGAATGAGTAGCTAGTATCGAAGGCGCTCCAAAGGTATGAAGATGCACCAAGGACGAAGATAAAAATGTTTGAGCAACCAACTTGTGAGATAATTAAAGTCTGGCAGGATCGAGGAGGGATCTATAGGATCTATATGGCGCACTACAATGTAACTCTGGGGCTGACAGGGGCGAGACCGGGATGGTGCCCATGAGGTGGCAGTCAACGTAACGGCTTGACCGCGCGTTTGTGGGCCAAGCCAATGGGAAAAGGGGACGCATAATTGTGCTACGCAGTTAATCAGCCTTAAAGAGGTGGGGACCTATCCCCCGTCAGGAAAGATGACAATCATGCAGCAGACGCTTCTCCTGAACCGGGCCTGGGGCCAGGTCACCCGGCCATGGCTGACACCAGTCGCTGCTCAAGTGCTGCAATCCCGCCCCTGAGATGGCGCCGTTCGCGGCTGGTTGGATGTCCAGGTGGCGCGGCCCAGACGCACGGCGTTTAAGCAGAGCTGAACAAAGCTCTCGCCCTCTGGTCTCATGTGCTAGTTTCAATAGTGCTCGCGAGCAAGAGCGCACAGATGGGGTGGGACACTTCCCCGCTGGGGGCACGGATTGTTGCTCTCCCGCTTCTGACGGGCGTGGGGCTGCTTGTGCTTATCGCGCGTGTGCTGGTATTTTTTGGACACTTAATCTGTGCCGCAATAGACTTTTTCTTTGTTTTCAGAAACTACAGAAGTATCCACGGCTCTCAGGCCTTTGACTCACGGGAACCGTAGAACCCCGAGAGACCCCAGCCGGAATGTCGGATGTCTCTGCTGGGCTTGTGTTTCCCGAGCGACACCCCGAGCGAGATCCCGACCAAGAGTCTCGGGAAGCTGCGTGGGATCTCGTCTGAAGTGGCACAGTCTGGATCTCCAGAAGATCGCACAAGCGCGATTCCAGGCAGATGGGCCCAAACGGCTGGGGAGATGGTCCAGACCCGGCCGACTGAGACTTGAGGTTTTGGAGGCTGAGAATTCGACCCAGGTTGAGACGGCCCAGCCGCTAAGACTCTCACTATGTTAGCTGGGCGGGTTCTAGACCTACTCAGAGGATAGAGAGGGCAACCGACGATTCTCGGGTCCAACGCGCTCCCACTTGCCGCGGACGTGCTCAAAGCGTGGCTGGTCTTACTGGCCCCTAAGACTGAGCAATCAGATGATGAGATTGGCCGTCAGCAGTTTGACTGGCTGTGCACTATTCCCCCGCAATCTGCTGAGGAGATGAGACGATTGACGCCTAGAACCCCTTCGAATGCGTGGGTTCCGACGAGTAGGACCCTCTGAAACCAACTTGATGTGATGGTTGTCTTCACCGTCGGGTGGCTGCGGACCAGGCCCTACAAGATTTCCATCCTCTGACTTCTGTGGAAACGAGCCTGTTGCAACATTTGAACTCACATGTCAGAGCATTGGCATTTGCGTCCGCTCCCCACTAAACACGTGGTCTTTGATCTGTCCGAACTCGGCTGGGAGATAAAGTTGGCTCAAACTACCTTTGATTAGAGTTATGCTCGGATGTACCCTCTCTCCACGCCATTCCGTTTTTGTAGGGTATTCAGCGAATTCAGCTATCCATGAGAACCCTTAGTAAGGAACGGTTCGCCTAGGGACTCATTCTAGTCGTCCGATCTCACGGACGCGGAATTATAGACGAGTGTAGACCATCTACCGAGGACCATCTGAACTTTCAATTCGTTAGCTTACGGTCGCTTTAATACCTAGACCTCAACTTGGTCAAGCCCCGAGGAAAGATGGATCCCTCATCTCCCCGTCAATGGAGGGCGCCTCACCTGGGCAGTGGCGTTGCCTTTTGACACTGAGGGAGCTCATGCCCGCTAACTTACGACTCAGGTCCCATACACTGGCATAGCCTCACAATATGAAAAAACCCACATGCTTCAGACCCACGTCTCGATGGTGCCATGTGAGGCCTTGTGGCTCCCTCTAAGCCCACTTACATATTTTTCTCTTGCCATACTTCTCCCCGGACTTCAATTAAGCTTGGCAGTTGAACATTTCTGTCGAAATGGAGAACGCCTCGGTTCCATGTTTCTAATTTAACTTGCCATCGCAAAATGGCGAAGCAGAGCGTGGAACAATCATGTAGCCATTCGAAGCCATGATTAGATGAGGTTGAATTAAGCAATAACTACGACGGCCCGAATCTTCATCATCGGCAGGGAGGTAAGATGAACTGCAGTTCGCAACCATTGGCCACTCTGGCAAAATTCAATGCGTTTGGCATGGTGTTCTTCGGACATCCGGTTGAGTGGTTCTCTTGACAAACGCTGTTTGGTTTGGCGAAGTCGTATTCGCTTTCCAGCCTGCCCTGACCGTTACAATTTACAATTAGAGTTGTCATGAAGATAGACCTTGCTCGAATTTGAATGGGGTGATTGAGTGATGATGACAGTCTCGGTAAGTTTTGACTTTGAAATTCTCTCCACAGTCAATAATTCTATATAGTGAAAAACTCGCGAAGCTAATATGATGACATTAATAGGTAATGCTCAATAGTGTGGTTTGAGGCTGAGGTAGGTATTATAGGGAGACAAAACGCCCCTGGATCCATCAATCATTTATACCTCATCGTCTTGCTCGTTTCCAGAACTATCTTGCCCAGGATTGGCTTCCTCGTAGTGTGCCCATTTGACAAAACGATAATACAGTGCAGAAAGAGACGCCCCCATGGCAGGGCCCAGCCAATAAATCCAGTGATAGCCGGGAAAGCTTCTACCCGCCACAGCACATCCGAAGCTGCGCGCAGGGTTAAGAGAGCCTCCAGTGTAATAGACACCTAAACTTGGTATTAGCACTCGGATCTCCACTTCCAGGGTGTGGTGACGGATCCTAGCCTACCTGTCAATTCGGCAACGAAGAGGGCCAAGCCTATTCCTACAGGAGCAATGAAGGTGTCTTTTGATTTTTCGGCGGCGAGCATGAGGATGACAAACACAAGCTCTGCGGTCATGAACATTTCGATGAAGAGGCCCTGAGCGGTCGATGTCCCCGGCGCAAGGAGTGTGTTCACTTGGGAGATATCAGTGCCAAACATGGCCGCCACCAGTCCCCCGGCGCACATCGATGCGATGAGCTGTGCGGGAACCAGAAAAGCCGAGCGCACCCATGGCACCTGGCCAGACAGGCTCAGGCCCAGGGAGACCTACAACAAGGTCAGTTTGTGTGACATGCCAGGGTATTGATGAACGGCCACCTGGTCTATCACTCACAGCGGGGTTGAACAGTCCACCCGAGATTCGATAGAATGCCCACGCATTGACTAGTAGTGAGAAGCCGTAGACAAGCGCGATATAGACGATAGTTTCGCTTGCTACACTACCCGAAAGCGAGAGAATTGATGACTGGTTCAAGACCATCGTCTGGCCCGAGTAGCCCATCCATAGGAAGAAGAACGTGCCGGCAAATTCTCCTGATGCAGCGATGAGGTGAGCTGCCAGAGGGGTGATGTGGTTATCCTTGTCTCGAGGAGCGCTCAAGTGGTGAGCCCAGCTCTCCGAGAACTTCATAATGTCGACTACCGGTGTGTCTGGACCACGGCGGCGTGTAAATGGACGCTTGCTACCAAATCACTCGAAAACTCTGGAGGATTCGAGCTAGTGGAGCGAATGAGATGTGCTCGGTATTGTAGGCACGCGGGTAGGAGACTGCGAATGTGTGCCGTTCTGTGAGGACAAGAGGTGCACGACAACTTGAATGGATTGTCAAAATCCGCCGCAAACGCCTCTATGACGCATGGAAGAGCTGGAACTGCTCTGGTGTCCTTCTTTGGGAACGATCGAGCCACGCTTGGGCCCTTAGAACTGCCACATGTAGAGCTCGGCATTGTCTGCTTAAGTAGGTGGCTTGGTCCCCGTTTTCACTAATAGACCCCGACCTCGGGTGGAACTGCGTTAGTTAGTGGTACCTCGTCAATTTAGACCACATGGAATAGCACGGAAAGCGGCATGCGCGGCAAATGGCATCGCATACTTGTTGGTGGACTGAGGCGTAGTGCGCGGCACTCAAGAGGCGGGGTGGGAGCACAATTTTAGACCAGGAACATGGCAGCACAATCACGAATCTATTTTACGAGGGCCCGGGTGGTACCGTGTCCGAGTGGAAAAAGTCAGGATGGCCAGGTAAAAGTAGCATCTCGTTGACAATAGAATGACGACAGTGACTGGCGAAGGCATGAAGCGGACGTACGCAATTAGCTTCTTCCAGCAAGTGGCGCTGATCCATCCCTTCCTCGGGCTCGTCGCAGCCATTTCCGGCCAAGGGCCCTGTGAAGATCCATCAAAGCCGTTTCTATGAAGTCGTCAGAGTTGACATAATTTGCTCTTTCCACTTACGAAGCAGCTCCATAATTAAATATACAGCCTACCCCTTCGCCGCCGTCGTCACTGTTTGATTTGAATTATGTTCACGTACTACCAAAACGAGACTCATGATGCTGTGGCATATTATCGGCCCGAGTTATGCAATGAACCGACGGTGAAGGGCATCTGGAGGGCACAAACCCCAGCTTTCTCCGGCATCTGTATATTGGGACAGATGCATCTGCGGTGGACCACGGCATTCATACGTGCAACATCGAGAACAACGGCATAGAACATTTCCAAGAAAACATTACGTTCAAGTACTCACTTAGTTCCAGGAGCACAAAATAAAACATGCCCAGCTTGTCCTTCGATAGTGCACGAAGACAGTTCAAGTCTGTGCTGTTGCAGCTCTTGGGTGCGATCACTGATCAGTCTGATATCCGTAGGCGCCTAGGTTCACCAGAATCTCATTCGTTCCCTGATGTGTTTTTACTGACGTATGTAATGATCTATCATCAATAAATTGAAGCAGTATCTACTGGAGAAACCACCACGCTTGAGACAAGCACTGAAGACCGAACAAGGAAATGTCACGTAGATTACGCAGAGAAATCTCCGGTCCTTACATTTCGTCCGTTCAAGTAGGCCTGACTTCATGCCGAGGGTCTGACATAATTGGGATTGTGATTGCTCAATTTCAGAGACGACATCTTGTAGTCTTGGGGCCAGAGACATTGTAGAAGAATTTGAGGCCTTTGTAGATTCCGCAAGTGTCCCTTCTTAAGCCAATTCTCTGAAAGTGCAAGAGCTCGACTCCCCGTTTGTAGTACGAAACAAATCAACGTACACTCCACCACAAGAACCATTGCTTCCTCATACGATCCAAATCAGAACCCTCAACTTGGACTTGACCTGGGTTCGACCATTGACTTCCAGGAGTGATCACACTGCCCGATTTTTCAACATACTGAGAAAAGTCGGCAAAGTGAGCTCTTTACAACCAATGTGATCAGTAGACACATACAACTTGCCAACAGTTCCTGTTTGTCTAGGTAAGTTGGTCTTTCCTTTCACTTCAAGCTCAACCTCAGATTCCACCATCCCACACCCCAGCAGGTCTTCGATTCTTTGGCAACCAGAGTCACCTTCAGCAGCTATTGAATCAAGGAGCCGAGGTTTGAATACTTTTGAATAGCCAGAAAGGTGGAAGGTGCGCAAGTGATTCACTCGATCACCCACGTCCTTCGGACACCATACAAGCAAACAACCACACAACCTGAACCTGTAACCTTTCTTTCGTCCCTTGCCCTGATTTACATACCTCACTTCTTGCAATCAGCCGAACCATCAAACTCCAGCTCAACCTCACCTCATCTCTTCCAAGCCTACGCCACCACCTGGACTACTTGCAAACCTCGAGACTTGAACTTGATCATCGCAACAGCTGAACCTCATCTTCGTAAGTGCCTTCCTTCCACCAAAGATACGTTGCAGGCTCTTGGTCTGGCTACGAGTTCACAAGTCAAGTCATCACCATACAAATATCATCATCTTGCTGGTCTCGCAAGCAATCTCTGGTAGATCCATCACAATCCACCCAAGGCTTTCTCCTCGCTGCCACAAAGGCGACAAGAAACCAGCTGACTTTCCACCCACAAGAAATCGCACCTTCAACCCCAACACACAAACTCGTACAAGATGCACTGTTTCCAGGCTTTTCTTGCCATTCTCATGGCCGCCATGGTCAACATGGTCCTGGGTGCGCCCGCAATCGTCGCCACGGCGGCGATTCTGGCTGCCACCCTCGTCGACACTGTCACCTCCTCTGGTTTCCAGCACTCTGTAGTTGCCACCCCTCGAATCACCAGATCCGTCACTTCCGACCAAGATATCTGCTTCGACAACTCCACGACTGAAATCCTTCATGAGGCGGGCTACAACTCACCCTTGGTCCCATGGATCGCGCTTCAGAGAGGCAACAACGACACCGACAAGCCACAGTTGTATGATATCTTTGAGGGCATCTGCATGGAGATCAGCGCGACGATCTTAAGCCGTAACGTATCGGTAAGTCACATCGCCACGCTGCCTCCACTTTCCTGATGGCACTTGCCCTGTGGCGCCTGCTAACAATATTTCACAATTCCGCAGTACACCTCCTGCAGGCCTGACATGACCCCCGGCAACAGCACGTACAGCGTCATGGCCCAGGTGACGTACCGCGGCCCGCACTCGACCTACGACATGCGCAAGCACCACAATATCTGCATGACGCTCATGTTCTTGACTTTGGAGTGCCCTTACGGTGGCTTATTCCGGGATGTCGAGTTCACGTTCGGCCCGTCCAACACCACTTATTTGTGGACTCTCCAGGCACGACCCGTCGAGGCAGCCTGTCCGGACTGCACTGCTGGGTTGTTGAACCCATTCGCTGATCAGAACTGAGTCTTGGGAGCCGAGGGCTACCAGCGAGGTCGGGGGGTTTCAGTCTGAGGTCGAAGGTCGGATTCTTTTTTGGAAGGGATGAGATAATGAGCTTCGGGACATTCACAAACCAGTAGCAGTAGACCAATCCATCTGGCATAGCATTTCACAAACTTGCAGCCTCACTCGTGACCACAAATGGCTTTCCATTTTCTATAAGTGACATGAAACGGGGAGCTTTCTGTCAAGTGGTTTTGTGACAATGTCCCCATCCATATGCATTGGCTCTAGAACAGTCCCGGAGTTTGTGACCCATGGCAGGCTGCCGATTGGTGGCCGTTGGGCGGAGAAGCCGGTGGTGATTGTGACACGCTCGGCAGCGCAGGGCAGCAGGATGGCACATGGGGCACCGCAGAAGGGTACCACATGAGAAGTGTGCTAGCAAGGCGAGATGATGAAATAGTAGTGCGAGGGCGATAATGCGCCGGGCAGCACGGAGGTGCCAGGTGAGTCATGATCGTATGACTTGGCCCATCACACGCGCTGCTTTTTTGTGTGTTGTGGCAGCTCTGCCCTGTGAGACATGTCATGGACTGGATGGACTCTTGGGTGGGAAGCAATCTCGGGGTACCTTATCTGCCTGGGGCAATCTACTTGATAGGCTCACTCTTTCTCGAACAGCAGTTCAACAAAACATCAACACCTGGGCAGGTATAAGCAAGCCACAAGAAAAGAAAACCCATGCCTGAAATTACAACGCTGCTAATGTCAAATATGCTTATGACCAACCTGGAAATGACCAATGTCTTTGGCCTTGATATACTCAGCTAGCTGGAGTCTAGCCTCATGGTGGTAAACCTTGAGAGCAAACGTGTGTGCAAGTCATCCCGTAGGCGGTCAGGATGATTCGTCTTTGGTCGGAAGAGGGGGTGTGGGAGGAGGTCGGGGGATTGGGGGCGTGTGGCCCACACCAGTCAGCTAGGCTACCACGGTAGGCCCGTCCCGCGGTCATCGGTAGCTTCCGACAGGGGAAGCGGATCCTTCAGCATGGGGGCAAGCACTTGAGCGGCACAGGGACAGGGCCTCCGCACTTTGAGAGGTCTCCACTGTGACACACTGGCTGCAGCATGCACGCGAAAATCTGATCTCGGCGTCGAAAGCCTCAACATGCATTTGCATTTCAACTTCCATTTCCATGCCCATATCCCCATTGTCATCCTCTGCCTCACATACCGGGACATAAAAGAGAAGCATTTAGCAGCAGCAGACCCGCATTGAAAAAAACTCCTCCCACCTGCCTCGCATCCTAGTCCCTGTGGTCCTCTATGCAGGCCTCGTGAGATCGACCATGTCCAACGGTGCGTCGAGCCCTCTGGGCGGGAGTAGCGACGGCGATGTAGACATGGACACCGACACCCTCGTCAACGGCCACGACGACGAGGCCACCCCACGTCCCGAGCCCATCAATGAGAATGCGCCTGTCAACATAATGCCCCTGCTCGCAACGCGCCAGCCCAAAACGGAACGACACGATGTGTGCATCGTCGGCGCCGGGCCAGCCGGACTTATGCTCGGGTACGGAGCACCACCACCACCACCACCTCTCTCTCACCCTGACCTATCCACTACTAGTCTATTCAGTTACGCCCCGGACTTGAACGGAACCTCTCACTTTGATTATGTATGCTCTTTTGCACAGCCGTACTAACAATGCACAAGCCTGGTCCTCGCCCGCTTCGGCATCATGCCGCTCATCCTCGATGAACGCGCCGACCAGACCCCCGTCGGGCGCGCAGACGGCCTCCAGCCCAAGACCATCGAGACGCTGCGCATGCTGGGGCTGGCCGACACCCTGCTGCAGCAGAGCGTCAAGATCTACGACATCACCATGTGGCAGTCCCTGTCGTCGCCGGGCAGCGAGCCCGACCTCCGCCGCGTCGGCAGGGAGGTCCACTACCCGGCCTTCATCGTCGACCTGGTCGACCCCTTCGTGCTCATCGGCCACCAGGGCATGGTCGAGAAGGCCTTCGCCCTGGACCTCGCCAAGCGCGGCATCTCCGTGCGGAGGTGCCACAAGCTCGACTCTGTCAGCGTCAAGGACGACGGCACCATGGAGGTCCAGAGCCAGTTCAACGTCACCCGCGACCTGAGGGCCTTCGACACGACCTTCCTCGTCGGCTGCGACGGCGCTCACTCGCGAGTGCGGAAGCTGATTGTCGGCCCGACCGACCCAGGCGCCCGGGATGATCCGGATGAGATGTCTGTATGGGGTGTTCTCGACGGTGAGGTTGACACCACCTTTCCCGACATATGGACAAAGTGCGTTGTCTTTTCAGAACAGTTTGGAAGTGTGTTGATCATCCCGAGGGAGAGGGACATGACACGCCTTTACATCGAGATGAGGTCAGACGCCGACATCACCGCGACCAACTCGAACCCCGCCCGCGTGCAGGCAGCCATCATGCGCCGGGCCGCCCAGATCCTCCTGCCGTACCGCATCCGGTGGAGGAGGGTGGAGTGGTTCGGCCAGTACCGCGTCTCACAACGCGTCGCGCCCAAGTTCTCCTCGGCCGTCCCGATGCCACCTTCAAGGTCGTCGACCCGGCAGCAGACACCCACGCCCGCCACCATCAACCAACAAACCATCGACGCCGAAGGCGAGCAGCGGATCTTCATCGCGGGCGACGCGGCCCACACGCACTCGCCCAAAGCCGCGCAGGGCATGAACACGGCCCTGCACGACAGCTGGAACCTGGCGTGGAAGCTGAACCTGGCGATCCGGGGGCTGGCCAAGCCCTCGGTGCTGCTCGAGTCGTACTCGCACGAGCGGCAGAAGATCGCGCGCGACCTCGTCGCCTTCGACTTCAAGCACGCCCAGGAGATGTCGCGCGGCAACCCGGCCGCGCTGGCCGACAACTTCCGCAAGAACGTGCGCTTCATCTCGGGCGTGGGGTGCGAGTACGCGCCCAACGCGCTCAACCGCGAGCCCGAGGGCTTCGACGAGGACGAGTACAACAGCAACAACAAGCAGAACCACGATGCCGAGGACGCGTCCTCGGCTGCGGGTACGGGGGTGGGTCAGGCGCAGCTGGGCGCCAGGCCCGGGTGCACGCTGCCGCCCGGCAAGGTGTCGCGGTACATCGACGCAAACCCCGTCGATGTGCAGCTCGACATCCCCGTGCTGGGCCAGTTCCGGCTGTACTTCTTCATCCCGGACATCCTGTCCGCTCCCGCCGCGGCGTTCCTGGTGTCGATGTGCGGCGCCATCGCCGAGCCCGAGAGCCTCATGAGCCGGCTGTCCGCGGCGGCGGGCAAGAGCTATCTTGAGCGGCCGAGGGTGCCGAGCCAGGAGGACATATTCAAGCGGCCGGAGCGATACATCGCGGTGAGCCAGCTATTTGCTTTTGCGCTGATCAGTAAGTCCTCCTCGTCTCAATAACCATCTTCCCCCCAACCCAACATTGACCACCCACGAATCGCAAGCTGACCGTTCGAAACCCCCGTAGCATCAACATCAAAGCACCTCTTCGAGATCTCAGACCTGCCCGCCATCCTCGCCCGCTCGCCCTGGACCATCTACCTCGACGACATGCCAGACCTGGACACGCGGGGGCTGACGTGCACGGAGAAGTACCTGGGCGCACCCCTGCAGGACGGCGAGGTCGCCGTCGTCAACGTGCGCCCGGACGGCTACGTCGGTGCCGTCCGCCGCTGGGACATGACCCCCGGCGGCGGCGCCGACGACGCCGTCGAGACGGGCCGCGAGGCCGCGCGCTGGCTCGACACCTACTTCGACGGCTTCCTGCAGGTGCCTGACGCATGATGATTGGTGCTGGTGCTGGTGCTGGTGACTTGCATCCTCGCATCGGGCGCTCGCTCGCTCATGTCGTAGCTCCTCAGGCTGGTGCCTTGATATGGGAGGAGATGCTTGCTGTTGGGAAACTAACGAGGGCGAGCAGGTAGAGAAATTCGCTGACAGTCATCACTTGAGACTTGGAGCTGAAACAGGCGTCACTCAATGAACCATATAAAGTATGATAATAGACTTAAATTGGTTCCACTATGGAATGCTCAGTTGACAAAAAAAGCATCTGTCATACATAAGGCCCAAAGGTTCTGCATAAGCAGCAAAAGCAATTCCCGGCTCCCCGTAGTGTTGCCACCACCTAAGATTTTGTCTTGCCTCCAAAGTGAACACCCAATATTTTCCTGCCCGAGATATGAAATGGTAGCGGGTAAGATGCGTTGGTGCGCCAAACGTGAGCGATACACAGACTGCGTGTCAAACGTGCTGGCTCGCCAATCCCTTTCACACCTTGACACGGAAGAGGTAGCGCAGGCGGATCTGCGACACGTCGTATGCGATGTACTCGTTGTACAACAGGCAGGCTCCCGGAACTCCCGTCGGTCCGGGCGCTTTTCGGCTAGTATCTGGCATCTTGATGCCCTTCAGCGAAGGATGGACGCACGATGCATCTTGCCAGGTTGATGGCCCTGTCGTGCCCTTGCCGAACGTCGACCAGATCCCCTTGGCTTTGGCGTGATCAGCTGCATTGTACTCAGCATTAGTGAGCTCCTGCATGGGATCGCCAAGCTCAGCTTCACACAGCAGGAGAAGCGCTGTCCCGTCAGAAATGCCGGGTACGCAGTAGTTCACACTCTTGCTGCTCATGTCGGCAAGATAGATTCCTTTGCCGAACATGTATCCGGTGGCCGGCGCCTCCGGAGGTGCGATCCGGAGTCCTTGACTCAAGATACCGCCGAAGTTGGTGGCACGACTTCCATGCCACAGAAGACGGCGGTCGGAGATCTTATCAGCGATGAAGCGTTCTTTCTCGCCGTGGCGCTCAATGCGGAAAATGTTCTCAATGCTGTAGTTGACCGCGTGAGTGCGACCCCGCGTGTTCATGAGGTACTCTCCAAGAAGCTTGAACTCGGTTTCGTTGGGATCCAAGGGCGTCATTTCCTCCATTCCGAGGCCACGATACTGTCTGTCCAGCGGGTGTACGCTGTTACGCTCATCGATCTCGGCCTTTAGAATGTTGCTGGCTTCCTTCATGTCGGCCAGGGTCTCGAGAAGCTCTATCTCCCGCTTGACTGTGTCCTGAGAGTTGATGATGGGCGGGCGGTCGCGGCGGAAATTGTGCGGGATGAGAGAGTAATAACGGTTGGAGAGATCCTCAACAGACATGGAGTCTGCAGAAGCAGAAGCAGGGTCGTCGACAAGAATTGAGAGATCCTTCAGTGTTTGGAAACCACGCATGATGGTAGCCTTGCTGAGCTTGCCCAAGGGAAGTTTGTCCAAGTCATAGTTCATGTCAGTCATGGCTGCGGCAAAATACTTTTGGTTGAAGATGAGCTGCATGAGCTTCTGGACATCCGGCTCGAGCGTGCAGGGTGGTGGACCTTCTTTTGCCCCTTCCTTGCCATTGGATGGTTTGGCATCTTCCTCTGTGTCGGAGTCCGGCTGGTAGCTCTTCTCAAGGAAGACATATTTTTTGGGCAAAGGCTCGTCCATTCGGTTTTCCCAAAGCAGGCCAGACTTCTCCTTGAACTTCTTCTCGAACTGCGCCTTTGCATCTGAGACGGATCCACTTCCCAGGACCTTGCTCTGGCCGCGTTCACCCACACGACCCCATCTGGTCCAGGTTCTGGCATCTCCGCCAGACACAAGGACCTGATAGAGATTAGTCAAGGTCAAGCGAAACGTCGAAAATTGTGTCTGCTGGGGTACTTACTTGAATTCGGTAGAACTTATTGTTGTTCTGCCCGGCATTGGTTTGGTTGAGTGAAGCATCCCAGATGACACTGTCTTCGTCGACATGCACTCCATATCCAGCAAGAGAGCAGCCCTCGTCGACAGGCACCTGGACATCCCGTGACTTTGCAATCTGCTCCTTGCCTATGGCAGCAGCCTTTCCACTTTGCGCAACTGTTTCGAGCTTCGTCTTTTTCGCTGTAGGCTCAGGGCTTGCGTTTGTGGAAGCAGGAGACGCCTGCCGCTTTTTGGAAGCCACGGTGTTGTTGTTACTCTGGTGAGTGCCATTCTGGGAGGCATCGAAGAGGTACTTGGCCTCAGGTTGCTGGGCATTGGACTGCTCAGAGTCCAGCAGCCAATCGAGGCTGACGATGTAGATGCCACGATCCTTGGCTTGCCAGACTTTGGTGCATTCCTTGTCAAAGTCGGACTGGGTGGTAACAACGTGCGTGGTCTTTTCAGTGACGGACTTTGCGGGTGCTGCACCCAAAGCCACAGCCTTCTCCAGCAGAACAGACTGCTTGTAGCCGGTGAACGTTCCACTAAAAGCGATCACACAGCCGTCGAGTGGCGTTGGTGCAGTTGCATTCGCCGAAGGCGCAGAGGCCGCAGCCTTCTTTGCTCTGGGGGGCATGTTGGGGGCGTCCAGTGGACTGGCTGTGGGACAGTCAGCAGGGATATTCATGCAATGTTCCTTTAATAAGGACAAGGACGATCAATGATCGGATGCAGGAACAGGATGAGGGTTCGCACCTCGAAGACAGTGGACTCCAGGTTTGATGGGTGTGGTCTGAATTGACAGATCTGAGTAGATTCACTCGATGACAGGCACTGATGCTGCCGAGGTTGGTAGCTGGGTTTGTCCCCTCCGAGGGCAAAACAAAGTTGGGAGGCTGATCGAATGGAGAGACAAATGTTGTGATCCTGAGACGAGACAGGCTTGAGACGGGCGAGGGATGGGAGGATGCAGGTAGAAGAGAAGAGATCGGAATGGTGAAGGAAGTCGAGGTCCAAGTCCAAGTCAACAAGTCAAGTGTAGGGCGGAAGGCCAGTTCTAAATGAGACCACGGCAAACCGAGAGATTAAGGTGTGTAGACGTTGATGCACAGCGCGACCGCGTTCCTGCCTGCAGTGGCTTTGTGCCGCCCTTTCCGTTTTGGGCACTCACTCGCAGGCTACAGCAGGCAGCAGCTCCAATCCCCCCAATGCCGCCCCAATTGCCCCTCACCCCTGCCTGGGCATGCCTGGGGATCAAAGACACGCTGCTTCCACTCACGTCACGTCTTCACGTGTCTAGACAGTTCTGTCCATCGCTGCACGCGGGAGCCCAGACACTGCAGCCTTGACCTGCCTGGATCTTGAGCAAAGTTGAGGTGAAGCTGTCTTTCTGTGCCCATTTGTGGCAGTTTGGGGTTGTCGTGCACTCCTTCCAAACCCACTATCTACGCTTTTCCGGGCAGTGCCTCAAACACCAAATCAATCATCTCCACGGTCACGGACCTGTCATTGCCGTTCTCATCCCGAAGGAACCAGCATACTCCCCTGAAACACCATTGTGAACGATCTTGGCAGCAAAATCAGAAACTCATTGTTGCCCTGGTTAACATGGCGTCCCAAGTCTCCGAGCTTGTGAAGCTCCCTCGCGAGCTTCTCGACAACGTCACCAGCTCATTGCCTACACAGGACTTCAACGCCCTTCGCCTGACCTGCAAGGAGCTGGAGGCCAAAATCTTCCCATATTGGGCCAATTGCTTTTTCAAGAAGAAGCAATTTAGTAAGCATTCATTTCCTTCTCATCATCTCACTGCCCGTTTGGACCGCCCGACGTTCGACTAACACGCTGTAGTGATTGATCAGTTCTCATTGCAGGCTCTGGTCGATATTTCACAGCATGGCGCCCTATCCAAGGTCTTGACCCACCTCGTTATTGGCCTCGACGACTTGCGAGCCATCGACCACAGGTCGCCAGACCTTCAGACTCTCGCCGGGTTTGGTCGATGGAGATCTGCTGACTGTGCCCAGCAGGCCCTTCTTTATGGAGGCGATGCAGTACATCTTCTTACAAAAGCCTTGGTCGGTCTGCCGAACCTCAAGTCCATTGACATTCGTGATTTCAACTCCAAAACCCGTTATCGAGATGCGGTCGCTGGGAATGTGCCTGATTGGCGTAGCTATGGCTCGTCTCGCTACCAGCAGTGGTCTCGTGAAACCCACTGGCTCTTGGGCTATTCTTCCGACCCAAAATTCGTCGAAACAATATTCTCCGTCATCCTTGCTGCACTTGGTCGATGCTCAAAGACAGTTGAGAACCTGGAGGTCATCCTTCGAAGTCAGAGGCTTGCTCTTGGAGATGACGCCTTCGCCGTCCTTGCTGTTCCGGACGATGCACTTGCTATGGCTGTTTCTGGCCTCACAAAGTTACACCTGGATCTGAAGGAGAGGGACAGACGGTTGTCTCGCTTGCCATTGGTTCAATCGGCAATGGTCCAATCGACCATGCCCGAGCTTGACTTCTTCGATCCTGGCACGATGCATATTCGGCGCCTCCTTGGGCTTGCACGCAACGTTACGTGGCTGAGACTGAACTTTGGCTCTGATGCTCATTCTATTTCGATCTCAAATTCTCCGCCGAAGCTGCTTGCATGGCTGGGACTACAGCCTGACTTCAGCCCCCCATTGGACACACCCTGGGGGGGAATTAATCCAGCCCCTATCACGCCGCCTTTACGAAGGTTGGATCTTGGAAGGACCACAACAACTTCCACTGTTCTTCGCAGGATCCTTACGAAATTCGCGGATCTTGAGCACATCAGCCTCAGGGACTTCCATTTGCAGGGTCGAGGAGGCACTTCCAGCCCGCATCAGTACGCCACTGACGGAGGTGGTGACTGTTTGTGGGCGAGGCTCATTCGCAACTTGCACTTCACTAACCCAAAGCTGAAGCAAATCGAGTTGCTCAGAATATCTGAAGCCGCACATGGAAGACATGACAGGATTGTCTGGAGCAACGAAACCAACCCCACCAACTGCGAAGACTTCACGCGCACCCGGATCGCAGAAACTACATCATTGGAACGGCTTGCAGAAAACACCTGGACGGAAGCACGTTGGTACAAAGTGAATCGCATTGCGGAAGGCACGGATGGAGATTCAATGGGCGAGGACCTCGACGAGGAGGAAGCAAGTGAGATTGAGGAAGAGGAAGAGGAGCTCTCTGAAGAAGATGAATGATCGTGATACCGGACGAGATCCCGCCGGTATTTTACAAGACTCGCGCCCGAATTCTGCTCGGTATGATAGGAAGAGCCGACATCGAAGGATCAAAAAGCGACGTCGCTATGAATCTTTCATGCATGGTGCGCGCTAGGAATCATAGCTTCGCGAGCTTTCACCGCAGCGTTTAGTCTTTTCACGATTATTCTTGAGCTGTGTTGACTCCCATCAAGTCCAGAACCTCAATAGGATTGGAGTTTTTATTTGAAGAAGGACTGGTAGATGGAGTA
The DNA here is from genome assembly GCA_039880735.1 of Diaporthe australafricana. Classification (NCBI taxonomy): domain Eukaryota; kingdom Fungi; phylum Ascomycota; class Sordariomycetes; order Diaporthales; family Diaporthaceae; genus Diaporthe; species Diaporthe australafricana. The sequence continues at coordinate 2,989,684 of JBCEDM010000007.1, read as the reverse complement.
TATTCGACCATGCGATCAATTGAGAAGACTCACACCGATGTGCTGTTTCTCCTTGCACTGATATCTTGCGAACAAGTGCTCGTCCACTGCTAGACATGCTAGACAAGTATTCCTGATGTCCCAAATGTTTGAATTCATCTCCAGAGCTGCGATCAGGTACCCTCGCATCACATTGGCAATACGCTGTTCAGCACTTGAGTACCAACACTTGGATACAGTTGGCAATGTCCGATCTTCAACCCGAGATGCTATGGCAAAATCACCTCGTGCGCCTGTACAAAATCTGTGTGGAGCCTGCACCTGACCGATTCCATCTCATGTTCAATATGCATAAGTCCAAAGAGGAAACGCAAACGCATTTGGCCTACATCGCTTGACCTTCCAATGTAACCACAACGAAGGACGTGCCGTTTGACACAAAGCTCCGATATATCACCACGTAACTAAGAAGGGCTCCCAGCGCTGAAAACCGACCTAAAGCCCACACACGTGAATGGAGCCGTATATCATACGTAGTCCGCGGCATGATTGGCACCTATCAAATCCATTCACAGCCTGCTCAATATGATGTTGGCTGAACAACCTTTGCTCGGCCAGCGACGCGTCTGGAGACAACATCTGTGTATATCTCAACTAATTATATCAAGTCAGTGATAAACTCAGTTGGTTCACTAGTTGGACGTTTGGCATTGACTGTTGGTTCAATCCACCAATAGCTGGATGAAGAGAACCAACAGGCTGGCCTACATTGATTCTCGGCCACGCACTTAACGTCAAATCGGAGCCGCGTCCCTCTTTTCTCCCTTTTTCCCCTTACTACTACGCAATTGGTTGCAATGAGGGGACCAACAGAGCGAAAATGTGAATGTACAAAGTGAGCGAAGAAGATTGCAAAAGCATACATCACCAGGTAGCTTTCTCAGCTAAATGCAATCACATTTGAATGCTAGTCTTCGGCTGGTAAGTCGCTCTGGTTGCCCAATTCATTTATAAAGGCAACTCCAGTCTCTGCCTTCCCTTGCTCAACCCTGACTAGCCCTTCGATTTCTGCTCAGTCTATGCATACTTAGATCACCAGTCTTCGAACAAGTTTCAGTTCCCCATTATGGCTTCAGAGACTTATGACATTGTCATAATCGGCGGCGGTACTGCTGGTCTCGTACTGGCAAATCGCCTCTCTGAGAACGCAAGCCTGCAGGTATTGGTCATCGAGGGTGGCCCGGACCGCACGTCAGACCCAAGTACACTTACCCCGGGTACGTGGCCACTGCTGGTCAATCCTTCCACCTCCTGGATCTTTCAGACCACCCCTCACGATGACACTGGGGCGAGGTGCTCACAGTCCCCCAAGGGCGTGCCCTGTGCGGATCGAGTGCCATCAACAGCTTTCTCTTCGTCCCTACTTCGCAATTGCACGTCGAAGCTTGGGAGAAACTTGGTGACAAGGGTTGGGGCTATGACGCTTTCGATAAAGCCCTGAGGAAAGCTTGCACCCTTCACAAGGCCTCTGTGGCTGAAGAGGGCGATGGTCCTCTTCAAGTTAGAATTTCTGAGCCTACCACCCCGTTGCAGAAGGCTTGGGTCGACGGCTTGGAGTCCATCAGCTTCCCGAGATCTGACCCCTCCTCTGCCCGCGCCTGTGAGGCCGTCATCGCGCCAGAAAGCATCGATCCGGCGACAAGACAGCGCAGCTATGCTACCAACGCATATCTCGACCCCGTACGAAGCCGCGCAAATTTGACTGTTCTGACGGAGACCACGGTGACGAAGGTGCTTCTTGACAGCCCTTCGGATGGCAAGGGCGCTGTCTCCAAAGGCGTCCAGTATACCACCAAGGATGGAATCTCTCAGATAGTCAACGCCCGGAAAGGGGTCATCATCTCGGCGGGTGCCATCAGCTCGGTAGTTAACATCTGGAGATTGTGGACTCTAGTGTGCCAGCCCCAGGTCCAGACCATGTTTTGATCAAAGTTGTCGTCAGTGGGCGCAATCCTAAAGGCTGGTTCGTTATTCATTTCATTGGCACATTACGGTTCATAACGTTAGCCAATCTAGACTTGGGCACAGGCCTGAGAGAATGCACTGATCGGTAAAGATGCGCTGCTCAGGTGATATTCCCTCAATTTCTAGAGACATGTCTGTGTATTACGGCCACGAGCGCATCAATTCCGGTGATTACATTGCAGGATTGATTCAGTCAGTACGAGTAAGTGCCGGGGTTGTCGAGTTCAAACCAGGAGACCGTGTTGCTGCAATGCATCAGGCCGAAACGCCAGGCGGCAATTTTGCTGAATATGCCCTGAGCCCGGTCGATACCACGTTCCATATTCCTGACAATATCTCGTTCGAAGAAGCAACAACTGTTCCGTTGATCGCCTTGACGGCAGCGGTGCTGATGTTCCGGGGCTTGGGTCTCTCAGAATCCAGTGACGAGATGAATGCAGTCAAGGACGGTACTCCATTCGTCGCTCACGGCGGGGTCGGGGCGGTCGGGGCGGTCGGGGCATTTACAATTCAATTTGCGAAACACAGAGGGACTCATCCCATCATTCTTGTGGCGGATCGCCGGCTTGCGTTCGTTGAGAGCCTTGTAGAAAGACACAAGGGTGATAGGGCGGTGGTCGCAGGTGTCCGTGCCGCCCTGAGAGGCGCTAAGTTACGATATGCACCGGATGCCGTGAGGACGGACAGGAGCCATATCAACTTGGCTGATGTCCTCGCATCTGGATCATCAGGGGTTACGAATTCGAAGCTGGCCCTTATTTTGCCGCTGCCGGGGGACCGTCAGGTGTCTGCAGGTGCCGACTCCAGATGTCTGCTCTGCTCAGACCGTTTGATATGCCTATTGGCATAGAACAGGTACTTCTGGGAGTCATTCTGGTTCACGATCGAAAGAGCGAACGAGATAGGAAGTTCGAATTTATCCACTCCCGCTTGCTTGCAATGGGTTTAAAGGAAGGTTGGCTCAAGCCTCGCCCACATGAGGTGCAAACGGGTGGCTTGAATTGGTTGGAGAGTGCCCTAAAGAAACTGAGGGGAGGGCAAGCAAGTGCGACGAAATATGTGTTCAGACTTGCAGACACCCTTGATACCTAGATCTAGCCCTCAAGCTGAGAGGTCAGAAATCGCTAGCACCAATCTTGTCACCCTGGGTTTGGCCGATTGAAGTATTTGCCGAACAGCTCATGCAAGGCGCGCAGTCGTCATAGTAATTAACCCTCTTTTTTGACCCTCTGCAGAGATGATTTCGTTCGATATCTCAGATGATACTCTTTAGTAGATAAGCGAACATTCAGTATTATCTATCCTCGAGCAATTCGGTAATATTTAGACAGAATTCACCTTGGGCAGTGAGGTTGACTAAAGAATCTCGAGGATCTCGAACCCCGCCGAGTCCGCGGTAGCCAATGCCCGCATGACGTGCCCAGACCAGGCCGCAGGCAGATATCATCCTCTCACATTGAACACTACTTAACCTAAGTACATCGACACAACTTCAACTCTTCCCCTTTACATCTGACCCTTCACAACTCACCAAGCACTGCCTCGTCAACACTCACACTGCACCAACAACCCTAAGATGCATAGATCCCTGTGATTAAGGTGAGGGCTGGGCTGTCAGTCCGGAGTCAAGCTCTCTTGACGATGGAAATATTGCGTTCATGACGTGCTGGCCCCTCATACTATATATTTCCATCAGTCCTTTCCCCACGTGGCTACACAAACTTGGGACTTCGTCTTCCTGCCTGCAGTCAGCACAAGTCCGGCCATCCATTGAAGCAGTTTCTAAGACCTTTGTACCCCATTATGCTTGATAGTGCCCTGAAGAATGGCTCGGAGCGGACCCGCTGGGCATAGCCATGATGACTCGGAGCGTTTCCCACACGACGAAGGCGCAAGTTTGCGAGAGTCGTACATGAAAGATGTTCAAGATGCAAACGTACAATGATGTTCTGGGAGCTCTGGATTCGATAACGCGCTGCCAAAGTCTTAACGAACCCTTCAAGCAAGCCTTGTGGAGGCAGACCACACGACCTAGCTGGAGACCCACTATTAGGAGGCCACAATTCACAATGACAAAGGGTTTCAATGCAATGAGACTATTGGTTTTCATCTTGGAACGCGCTGATTTGCAAGCTATGACGGATCTTGAGTTTCGAAGCGCTCAAAGGTTCCCCTCGCTCTAGTCAACAAGAAACTGCAATGGCATGAGGGCGACCTAGAATGGACGTGTCCTACTGGCAAGTCTTTCTAGCACTCCGGGTCTTGAAAACCCCTGATAATGCGAAAAGTGCCGTTATTACCAAGTAGACGCCCACAAGTCCTACCAAGCCATACCCAAGGACCAGCCCACCCAAGCGCGCATCTTTTACCATACCAACAATGAACGAAACTAAGAAAATCGGCCAAAAGTACATAAGCGGTCCTACGATGACCAACCAAGGGAGGCTCATCCAAATCATCCGGTCATCTTCTGAAATCTCTCTTCGTTTCAAATCCTCTAACTTCCCAAGCAACCACATTGACACTCTCAACACCAGAAGTATCAGAGCTACTATTGTGAGAAGAATGACGACGACACCACAAAAGTCGTAGAGAAGATAATGGAGGTCTCGGAATCCGTGTTGACATGCTGAGCAGGCTGCAAGCAAGGCTGAGAGGCAGGAATATGCTTGCTAAAGCCGTCAATATCCACTGACTGACGGAATCCTGGACGTTTTGACGAATCTCTAGCAGCTTGACGCCGTGCTCCAGAGACTTTGGTGTCTCCTCTGCCAATCGCCGGAGGTCGGAGGAGAGACCCCTTACGTTCGCAGAGACCGATTTGAAATCTTCGTCTTTGAACGTATCTATGGCCGTGTCAAGAAAAGATTCGAGCACGAATGTGAAATTGTCCGCCCGATTCTGAAGTTCGCGGTGTAGGTATGCGTCCGTGATGATATCGTTGACGACATTGGGCAGCAGTCGGGTATTGCGCGCTTCAAGTGTATCACGTCGGAGTTTTTGATATGACCGCCTTGCTTTCCTTAGAACGTCCAACATATAAAGAAGCTGTGCATTGGTGAACCAGAGCATCATGATTGTCTTGCGGTCTCGAGTCTTCTTGGTCTTCTTCAACAGGGAGTGATAAATGTCATCAAGGCGTTTGAACTTTGTCACAAGATCCCGGACCGTGTCCATTAACCACGCTTGCGAATCGGCTTCCTTTAAATCACTGTAGGTTCTGATTGATATCAACACTGTATACGCACATACTTCAAGCTTAGCTGTGGTGTCTCTAACGAATACCGAGATTGAACCATATGACTTACACGTGAGACTGCCGTCCTCGTGCGCCAATACGCAAAATTCCTTCGCAATTTTGCCGAATCTTGAAGCAAAGTCCCTGGAACCATAAAACTCGAACATTGACTTGGCTTCTGTGTAAGCGAACGAAAGGACTTCAAACCAGGACTCTGGGATCTTCTTCCACTGATTCGATAATCCTTCATATCCTCCCACACTCAGCCTTTTCTGATAAATCTCATCTCCGAAGATGTCTTTTGTGAGGTACTCGCGATATTTTTCCTTCTCTCTGACACCGTGTTCAACATGAATTGTGATACTGTTAGGGGCACGACCTGCGTACTTCCGAGTCGTGCCCTCAGGATCAGCGACGTGAGGCTGACGTTGAGTAATCCATGGGCATGCAGTAGCAGCTTCATCGAAGCTTGCGGCCAGCTTCGAGTCTCCGCTATCCCCATCGAGGTCCATTTCGAGTATTTTCAAAAAGCACAACTCGGGCGGTATACGTCTGTTCTCCATGTCGTCATCTGAGGGGTCCGGGAGTAGCAGGCATCCATCGCTGCGATTCGGAGCATGAGAAAACAGGTGGAGCGGTGCACCCATGATGATGAAGACTATGAGCAGCCACGGCGTCTTTGTTGAGGTGCCGCACAAAGCTACTGGAGTAGTGTTAGACGGAGATAGGGCAGATTGTAGAATGACAATATAAGTAGCAAGCAGAATCTCGGGAGCCTGGATCACTTCAAATCCATACTATAAGCTCAATAGCAGCAACTCACGAGATGAACCTGGTGGCCTGACTTGGGCTATATAATCGAGTAATTGTCGCCCTACGTTACAGAACATGGGGGAAAGGGGCCTCCACCCGGGAGGCAGCTTGGGAAGTCCGTTTGCTGCCTGAATTTCATGCTGAATGATGCGCTGACGTGGCAGCACAGCATTGCTCGGTGAAGACTGTTGTACAGAAAAATCATTGCTTTTGCGTGGCGCGTCTCGCTATCTCGCATGCTTGCATACGCGGGCGACGTGTATGGGGCTGCATGCAGCCAGCCTGCCAGCCTGCAGTCAGTAAGCGAGGTGCAGAAACGCCCTGATCGCGCTCCAATCGCATGCTCAGTTTGTAAGGTCGGTGTAAATCCGGTGCATTTGGCACTCAGAAATTAAGACATGCATCGAAACCACAGATCAACATGCAGTGATTCATTCTTATAACAGCCGAAGTCTGCGCATGCTGGTGTGTGTGGCATGCCCGTCGTGCCCAGCGCATATGAAGTCACGAAGCTCATGATAAGTAGCAGGCAAAGGCAAATAAGCTTGAAATAATAGCATAATTTTCAAACCGTCGTTCACGGTTGGACTGGCAATGGCCCATGAAGCGGGCAGAGGATGTTGCAGGGAGGCTTTGGATGGGCCAACTGAACTGATGGGCGTGCCAACCCTAGCTGCACTGCTACCGGTGGAGATGAAAAGGCGCTTTCCGGGTGGATACCGGTAGCCCAAGGCCTGTTAGGGCTACCGGGATCGCCCAGCGGCGTTTCTGCAACAACCGGGGGGAGGGGGAGAGGGGCGGGGCGTTGGCGACATCGATCAAGTGCCTTGCAGATGGGAATAGAAACCAGGCTGTTCTTGAATCTCCTAAACCTCATGGCCGTGAGGTCGTCAACGAGAGCGTTGATTGAGTAGCCACACCGACGAGATGCAGGATTTTCGCTCTGATGAAGCATTGTCTTTGCTGACCTTGATCCCAGACCGCCCAGCTCGACACCAAATGAGTTTTCCGGAGGATGCACCTTTTCGCTCGATAGCGCGAATGGAAGGCCAAGAGGGCCCCCCCTATTGGATGCACACCCCTGATATTGGGTGGCTCCCTCTCCACTCCGACGAACTATCGCCATCTGTCTGCCTACATCTGCACTCGTGGGTACCTATTTGATCTCAGCCTGCCACGAAAGGAGAGTCGGCCTTTGTTGATATGAACCGGCATGGACGCTCTCAACAGCTTGGACTAGTAGTTGCCCACCCTTTTCCAAACCTCATAACTCGGCATCAAAGTGCGCCATGGGCCTTGTCAATGTCTTCACAACGGGTGCAAGCCTGGTCCTGGCCGCGTCCTCTATTTTCCCTCACGCGGCAGCAGGAGCACGCAACAACATCACGAGGCCCACAAGCGTTGTTCTTCCTCAGGGGAGAATCAAGGGATTTCGTGATGATTCTCGCAACTCCGTCTTTCTAGGTATTCCCTTCGCCGCGACGACTGGTGGAGAGAATAGGTGGCGGGCACCTCAGGACGTCCCGAAGTCGAATGCAACATTTGACGCGACTTCTTACGCACCGACGTGTCCGCAGGCTATCTCTGGCACGGCCTTTAGCCAGCAGGGAGAGGACTGTCTGAACCTCAACATCTGGTCTCCTCCGGCTGGGGATGATTTGCCCGTAAGTATTTGTACTGACGTATATTTATTGGAATCCGATCTGACATTTCCACGTACAGGTCTTCGTATATATGTACGGTGGTGCTATGGTTACAGGTTCCAACAGCAACCCTCAACTACAAGGCACCAACTTTGCTCGCAATGGAGTCGTCTACGTCAACTTCAACACTCGTGAGAGCATCTTCGCCTCTCCGCACTCTGTGGAGTTAAAAGACACAAATCCTGAAGAGACCCAAAACTTCAGCATCCTGGACGTTGAGAAGGCTCTTGATTGGGTCCACGAGAATATCCGGGGTAAGAATCCCAGATCTCAAATCAAGTGTTGACCAAAGTGACACGAAACTAACATCAGACTAGCCTTCGGAGGAAACCCTGACCACATCGTCTTCGGTGGGCATTCTTCGGGTTCCGTCCAAGTCGACCACTACCTCTGGAACCATCCCGACTCTTGGCTCAAGGGCGCCGTGCAGATGAGTGCCAACGCCGTCTCTGGCCCTGCTTATGCACCCATCAACGAAGGTCTTGATGCCGTCGCCACCGAAGTCGGATGCCCTGCTGGCGGCGACGGTCAGATCGATTGCCTGCGCAAGGTCGACCTATATGATTTCCAGACTTCCAACTTCAACTCGACCTTCAACACGTGGTTCACTCCAGCCATAGACAACATCACCCGTCACTCCGACTATGCCGCTCGCTTCGCCGCCGGCGAGTATGCGTCTCATGTTCCACTCCTGACGGGTACCTCTGACGGCGAGGGCACGATCTTCAGCATTGTCTACGGCGCCGAAAACACCAACTTCAGCTCCTGGATCAACACTTTCGATGCCGACAGTGCTCATATCGAGGACTCTGTCCTGATGGGTGCATACAATGCGTCCGACTACGAGACTGAATCTCTTCGCAGCGGCGCCCAGTATGGCGACGCCCGTTTCGACTGCGCCGTGGACTATCTCCAAGACCTGCGAAGTGCTGTCCAGGACACTTGGGTTTACCGCTTCTTTGGCGCCTACGACAACGTTGTTGGTCCTCCCGGCACAGCCCCTACCCACGGCACTGAGGTTCCATTCTTCCACGGCGGCAATGAGTGCTTCTCGGCACTCTCGGGTGTTACTGAGGCGCAACAGGCACTGGCTGATTCTATCCACCAGTGGTTTGTCGAGTGGATCAAGAATCCATCTGCTGGTCCCGGCTGGGACAAGGTGACGCCAGAGTCCGGCCCACTTGTCAAGCTGGGCGTCCCTGGCGACGAGCTGTCTTTGATCAAGGCCTCGACGGACGAGTTCAATGCTCGTTGCCAAGCTGTATGTCAACCACATCTTGATTCCATTGTTATGAGCGTTGCTAATGAGCCATCAGGTCTACAAGCCCGCTTTCCCCAGGTACCCTGTCGTTCAATCAGTGGGGGACTTGGTGAAGAAATTATTACAATGAGTTTTTGTCAACTGAATATCCTGTAGTTAAGCATATTAGACACAGGAAAATTAAATATCTAGTGGTAAGAAAGGGATATAAATAAGGTTTATATACTTATTAAAATAAATGACCCTTTGCCCCACTTTTGTATTCATATTCCTAAAGTATAAAATATAATATTCATTCATTTCAAATATTTATATGTTTTTCAATAAGACTGTTCAGGAAAGCCCACCATTTGCCAACGTGATCTTCGACACTATGGGCACGTTATGACTGCCCTCAGAGTCTATCCACTGCCAGTGATGAGTATTTGAATAGCTAGTGAAGCGCCACAAGACAACTTTTTTCTGTGATCGGAAGGCGAAACGTTGCACATATGACAAAAGTTCCCAGACATATTTCATTCGATCATAGATACATGCAGTTGGCATGAATTGAAACTAGACGTGAAAGCGAAAACTACCAACTTGGCCTGTTTCCTCAATGCTGCTGTCCCTTTAAAACTTGCGGTATCGGGGGCAGTATATGCTCCAGACCAAATTTCCGATGCAACTGAACTTGACAGCCTCGATGTAGGCCCGCGAATCCTTGGAAAGCTTCTTGTCATGCTTTATGTCCTCGACGGCTTGGCAAAAGTCGGCCGCATACTTTCGTATCTCCTCTGCACAGAGTTTCTTGGCTTCCTCTTCGTCAACCGACCGCTCCTGCATAATCACCCATACAGCATTGAACACATAGTCCTGGTCTGCCAGCTCAGCGGCACATCGTTCTTTTTCCTATGAATAGAGGTCGTTGGTCAGACCAAGAACTGCGTAGCCTGGTCTAGCAAGCTCCATACAGATTTTGTACTCGTCATCTGGTATGGTCAGCGCCATCCCAAAGGTGAGGGTACCAAACCAGAACCTGCAATGAGATGTTAGGATAGATGTCGATCATATTCGTCAAAAGTCCCCAAGTCACTCACAGCTCTCCCGCATCAATGACCCGAGCTGGCACATATTCTGCCATAGTCTCAAACGGAGCAGTCCTAGTGCGAGAAGCCAGCTGGACGAACGACGCCCATGCTTTCATAGCTGTGATAGCTCGCTGTTTATCGATCGATATCATCTCTGACAAGATTCGTGACTGCAAAATTTTCTCAGGCCGCATTGTGGGTTTTACGTTCTCGTCCAGAACCGTACTGCCAAAAGCATCCAACATGCCGGTGGGAACATCAGGCATGTCCTTGAGGTCGAGGCCTTCCATTGCATCTTTTTCCAAATTAGCTTCCAGTCAGTCAGCGATAGATGATATTGTGAACGTTCAACCAACCATCGTAAAGAAATGCGAACTCATTCGCATATGAGACGACTTCCAGTCTATCTGGGAGGCATTCAGGTATGGTCACCCGAATGAAGCTATACGGCTCTCCAAGCCCGCCTCTATAGCTCTGAACAGGGGAGACACGATCATTCCAGTCTTTTTGTGCTCGAGATGCCCCGCGAATCTCACTCAGGTCATCCTTGTGCATCCGAAGTGGGATACCGGCGTCTAATCCATCTGTCTCGTACAGAAGAGCACTGATCTCCCGGGAATGAAAAAAGTCCATGGCATGAGATTCTTGGTTACGAACGAAGAGACCGACTTAGTCCGGTATAATTCTGCCAACTGAATTCTTTAATTGCGCAACTCATGCTAGAAGGGTCAACTTATCTAGGAACACATTCACCTTTCGAGGACTGCCTCTTATCTACGGCTACTAGCCCAATGACAACACACCCACCATCCAAGGTAAGCACTACAAAATGAAGCCCGAAAGGCCCATCCCACCCAATCAGCATTCATTTGTTGCATATATGTACAAGGCGCGTACACGCTTGCAGATCTGCTACGAGTTATTCTGAGCTGGATGAAAGAGCCAAATCATTGGATCCACAACACCAACTCATTCAGCGTTGTAAACACAAGTTATTCAGGACACGTTGTAGGTCGAGTGAAATTCACTTGAGCTCAAGAGGCCAAGACTGGAAATAGATCGCGAGGCAGCGAGAGTTTATTGGTGATGGGCGCTCGGCAGTTAATCCTTCACGCTACAGAAGGCTCATGACATGGATACAAAGTGCCAAAGGAACGATTGCCCCCACCTCCAACAAGACGAAAAAGGATTGTACCATCAGTAAAGTGCGGGGGCCAAAAGGAAAGCGAGGCATAGTCAGAGCTAGTCCAAGATGAATGCTGACCAAAACGTCCATAGCCGGATCAGCCATGACGAGCCAAAGAGTGAGCATTTACAGATACTAAATGCGTGAGGTTCCTCGTTCTCCGTTCTCCCCCGGCGCCTACAATGCTCATTTGAAATTATTGCTAGTTGCTTCCGATGGATCTATCTCCTGCTTGATGGAAACATCGCAGCTAACAGGATGAGTTTGTATAGGATCAAAGATCTCACTGCCAGACCGCTTTTCTGTACATGTGTATTATCTGAGTGGCTGATCCTGAATTGATGCTGTGGGTGTCCGAACTACCTACTTGGGACGGTATGGCTTATCTCAGAGCTTTGTCCCCTGTCAAGCTCAGCATTCCTTCCATGCAGTCATCGGTCCTTTGGTAATCCACTTCATATTGAGCTCTATCGATTTCAAGGGCAAACAAATTCTCTAATGACCGGTGATGTCGACATACATGTTCTAAAGTCACTAACATTTTGGCAAGGCTTCAATGCCCGGAGCCCGTCGGGGGTGAGGGCCTGGCATCCTGTCATTTGCCGTCTCATCAAGATCTTCGGCTGCTGATACGCTAAGTGAGTCTATTGAATACTAGAACCCTTCCGTGCAGCTCAGTGGGAGCCTTTCCTAGCCTGAAAGAGTTCCATATATAGAGAAAATTCAATATATATACATGGGTTTGAACTTGGGCCATTGTGAAGACTGGGTCAGCGTCCTCGTCCACCTGCGGTCATGCAGTGCTCCGACCAGACGACCTGTATTTCCGCGCTGAGAGCCTGGATGTAATCTGTGACTGTCAGCAACCTCCGCAACTCGAACCAGCATTGCTTGGTGAGGAGCTTTAGGGCTTGTAGATCTGAGATTCGACAAAACCCAACGATCTACAATATACAATCCGCGTTGTGCGTCTTGTCTTCAGATCGGTTTCGAATTTCTCATCAAACGGCTTGTGGATCTCTTCAAAGCAAGGTGGCGATGGCTCCCTCTTTTGGCTCTGACTTGGTTGCTACCGTCTCTACTCTAGCTCTTGCCTACCTCGCGTATTGGGCATGGGTTGTCATTCACAGACTATTCTTCTCCCCTCTCGCAAAGTTTCCCGGCCCCAGGATTGCAGCTGCAACTAGCTGGTATGAGTTTTATTTCGATTGGTGGCTTGAGGGGAAATACATTTTTGAGATTGAAAAAATGCATGAGAAATATGGTTAGTGTCGTTGCATCCGATATTTGGGAGCTGAATTATCCACATTACCAGCAGCTTAACACTGTATCTTTCACCCTGGGAGGTGTTGTGTGACTATTGGCTCAGGATTTCATGCTAAGAGACTCCTCGAAATAGGCCCGATCGTTCGAGTGAATCCAGAAGAGCTCTCGATACACGATCCCGACTTTTACAACGAGATATATGTCACAGAGAGCAGGAGAAGAACGAATAATTATGATGTCTTCTGCAAGGGCATTGATTTTGACGGTGAGAAGTTGATCACCTTAGCATATACTCAAAGGAGATGCGGATATTCAAATCTTTCTTATTCTGATCAATTTTGCTTTGGCAGGTTCTCATTTCCTGACTACCGATCACGATGTTCATAGACAAAGGAGGAAGCCCCTTGAGCCTTTCTTTTCTCGCATGGGCGTTACACGACTACAACCTTTGCTCGTTGAAGTCGCGCTGCACCTCGAAGAACGGCTCAAAGACCTGAAGGGGCAAAACACAGTCATTCGACTGGATCATGCTTTCTTGGCATTCTCAGGTGATATCATCAGACGGATATGCATGGGTAATAGCGGAGAGTCAGAATCCAAATCCTTTTTGGATGACGAACATTTCGCCCCGGAGTGGAAGTCTTATGCGATGATACCTTTTTCGTGGCCTGATATCATAGTTGTCATGGCATAACTTGACGGGAACTCTTAGGTACGATGTTATTCACATGATCGTCCGATCTATTCCTCTCTTTACAGGGTTTCCCTGGATCGTCAAGTAGGTCAACTAATTATCTCTTGAAACTATGCTGTTACTGAATGAACATTTAGGCTTGTTGATGTTCTACCGGAGTCTATTCTTCTCTGGGCATTTCCACAAGGCCAGATGTTCAATACATTTCGCGACGTAGGTCCTCGTTCTTGACCTTTCTCCGACAACTCGTTTTCAAAAACAAGAAGAGAAAAGATCCTGGCTAACTATGCATCTGCTTATACATTCTAGGGAGCCAGACAGCACATTCGAAACGCAATGGAAAATAGTGAAGAGAAAGAGGAGTTCTCGATCTTTCACCAAATTCTGCGGAATAATGACATGCCCAAAGAAGAGCAGTCAGAAGATCGTCTTGCAAAGGAGGCACAAACTCTTCTGGGTGCGGGTTCAGCTAGTACCGCGAGGACTATAGGATTCGCCTCATTCTACATTCTGTCCCGCAGACATGTGCGAGAGAGGCTCCAAGCTGAACTTCGCGATGTGATGGCGGACTGGCCTAGCAGAGTGCCTACGTGGGCGGAGCTCGAGAGGGTCCCATACCTCCAGGCCATTATCAAAGAGTCACTGCGGTCAGTTTGGACACAACATTGCGTGAGGTTCTCATTCTGAATCAGGTTTCACACAGACTCCGCTACGGCGTGATGCATCGACTCCCGCGGGTCTCGCCTGATGTTGCTATTCAGTACAGAAACTATACTATTCCACCAGGTGTGCGTCAATCAACTGCTGCACTTTGTCTTCGGATCTTCTTCAAGCTAACTCTCGCTTAGGTCCCAGTTGGGATGTCGGCGTACTTGATGCACTCAGATGCGGCAGTTTACGAGTCTCCGTCTGAATTTATTCCGGAGCGCTGGCTGAACAATGTTCAACCGGCCGTGCATAAGAGTTACGTGCCATTTTCCAGAGGATCTAGGAACTGTCTGGGCCAAAAGTACGTATATAATTGTCTAAGGAACGGAGGTATCGTATTTATTGGTCTATCAATTGCGATATCCGCATGAAGTCTCGCTAATATACTGAACCTTCCAGTCTGGCAATGGCGGAAATGAGTCTCATTTTGGCAGTTCTTTTTAGAGCCGGGGCACCCGAATTGGAGCTTTACGAAACGGATGAGAACGATGTCAGACACGTTCATGATTTCCTTATCCCGCTGCCAAAAGTCACAACGAAAGGGGTTAGAGCTTTGATTCGTTAGAACTCTTGACAGATGCCAGGTTTGTCACCTCTGGCAACAATTGAACGACTACGCGTACTGCTCAAACAGAAACAAAGAGTATATGTACCAACCCATAGTGTTATGCATTTCAATGGCCCAGATCATGGTCCTCGGGATACTTTGATGCTCAAGCTCTCCTCACAGATCTTCTTTGCCAGATTCCCGCATCTGATTTGACACGCCAATTTCACCTCCATGATCCAAAAGAAGCGCGTCCCAACTTGAATCTTCCAGACAGGGAGTAAAAGTTCTGCGTTAATAAGTACATGAGTGGCTGCCTTCTATCATTACATGAAAGTCCCAAAAGCAGTCGATTTGATGTCTCGAGAACTAAAGCCCACACGGAACTCGATCTCGCCAAACGGAAGCTCCCAGTTCTGCGCCGTCGTGTTCCAGAAGCTCACATCTCGACGCATCACAGGCAACTCGACGGTCTTAGACTCTCCTTTTGCGAGGAACACCTTTTGGAAGCCGCGCAGGACCTGAACGGGGGTGTTGGTGGGAACGCCCTCTCCCGGCAAGGACACGTAAAGCTGGACGACCTGCTCGCCGTCGACGTCACCCGTGTTCATCACAACCGCAGACACAGACGCGATCTCTTCCCACAAGTCCGGGTTGCCTCCGGGATGAGAGCTATTGACCGGGGCGGGATACGGAGACAGGTCCGTGGCCTTGGGCGTGAACTTGGCCTCGCCATCGAGCGAGAATGTGGTATAACTGAGACCATAGCCAAACTCATACTGAGGTGTGATGTTCTTAGCATCGAAATTACGGTAATCGATGAAAAGGCCTTCGGTGTAGTCTGCCTGCCAAGCATTGGGGTCCTTTGCGAGCGGGCCTGTAATGTTGACAATGGGAAAGTCGTAGTCCGCAGGCTGCTTCGGAATGGTGTAAGGGAGGCGGCCGGAGGGGTTCACGTCCCCATACAGCACATCGACAATCGAGTTGCCGTTCTCTTGACCTGGGTAGTGAGCAGCGAGAATAGCTGTCACATTCGGGTTGTCGGCGAAGGGCAGAGTGTTAATGCCACCGGAGTGAGTAACAACAATAGTTTTGTCGCATTCCTTAGCGACGTTATTCACTACAGTTGTTGAGTTCCAGTCATTTTCGAAGGATAGACGATCAGTTCCCTCACGGGACCATGTCTTGAGGAACACCATGCAGGCTTCAGGGGGTGGATAGATAGATGTAAAGTCTCCTTCAGCCAGTTTGCTGTTGTCTGTGAGGTACTGAACCCGACCGCCAGTCTTCTCCACTCGAGTGCGGATAGCTTGAAGCGGCGAAATCAGGCGCGTATGTCTCCCAGCACCGGAACCACCGCCGACGCTGAGAGCACCAATGTTGGCACCCCATGGACCGCTTCCATCCCCGGTGTATGTCAGACCCTCGGAAACATCGGCAGCCCCATTACCGAATACTGCGACGTTCTTGGGGTCTTTCAGTGGAAGGACACTGTCCGTGTTCTTGAGCAAGACAGTGCCCGCAGCTGCGACCCTGCGAACCAAATCCGAGTGATTCCCGCGGACATCACGAGCCGGCGGAGGGCTGCGAGGGTCATAGCCTGCCAGAGAAAGGTACTCGTCCGGATAGTTGTATGTCTTGGCGAAGACAAAGCCAGTGGAGGGATCGATAGAGGGGAACTCCTCGTCTTGATGGAGGAAATAGTAAGGCGCCAGAATGCGGCGAGCCATGTCGTCAAGCTTGTCCTCGCCAATAGTGCCGTTGAGAACAGCTGCGGTCAAGTTGCCACCAAGGTATGTCGGAGAAGGAATCTGTGTAGCCGAGGCGCTGTCTGCAGGGCCAGGCATTGTCATGTCTAGCCCAGCATCAACAGACTGGACGCCGGAGTGAGTCGCATACCAGTCACTGACAACATACCCCTGGAATCCGAGCTCGCCCTTCAGCAACCCGTTTAGAAGTTTAGAGTTCTCGCAGGCGTATGTCTGGTTGACTCTATTATAGCCGCACATAACCGCGGCTACACCGGAGCGGACGCTGTTGGCGAAGGGCCAGAGGTACAGTTCGTGCATAGTCCGGTCATCAATGTTGGCGGAAACAGCATGTATGGTGGTTCCGTCTTCTGCGATGCTATTGGATCGCTGTGTTTCCTGCTCGTTGCCGATCCAATGCTTCGCAGTGGCCTGGACGCCCATTTCCTGGATGCCCTGGATGGAATAGTCCATGGCCACACCGCTGAGGTAGGGGTCAGGCGAGAAGCTCTCCCAGTTGCGACCACCAAGGGGATGGCGGCCGAGTGCTCCTGCTGCTGGCCTAGGGAGAAATAGTCAGCAGACTTGTTCGCAGGTCAAGTATTTGAATGACGGGTGACTCACCCAAGATGAACACCAGCGCCTTTTCCGCGAAATTCTGCGCCGAGCCCACGCCCTCTTTCATACATGAGATTTCTATCCCATGTCGCTGCAGCCGTCAAGCCAGCAGGGAAAACGGTGGCAAGATCTGCAATGCGGACTATCATGGACGAGATGATTAGCTCCCTGCACCAATCAACATTTGGGTCAAAGGCTGGAGGAGACTCACCAGAGACAGGTCCATCTGCCAAACAGAAGCCGGTGAAGTTGATTTCCGGGATCGGGGCAATGTTGCCATTGCACGAGAGACCCATTGCAAACCCAGTCGTCAAACTGACCTTCTGCGTTAGATTGAGTCGAGCAACAGCTTCCTGTGCTCTATCAAAAGCGGTCTTCCATCCCTCACCAGTACTCTTGGCTAAGAAGATGCATTAGAAGAATTTCTTTTTGGAATAAACTCTCAACTTACGCGTCGGATACGTGGAGACCACGGTGAAATGATTGGACTGGTCCACAGGGAGAGACGCCATCGCGGCTCCTACGAGAGCCGCGAGGCCTGTCTTCATGAGCACCATATTGTTTCAACTTGATCAGTATAAAGGACAGTACGTAAAGAATGAACGGGTTGAATATTATCAGCTTGACTGGATTTCTACTGTTTTGTTTCCCTCGAGCTGTCTTATATCTCGGCTATATGTCCACCAAGGCAGCCCCTGAGGAGAATTGCCACTAGTCGGGCTTACAAGGGCCTTCAATATCTTCCCTTTCCCTGTCTGATCACGAGAAGCTGTGCAGTTCGACGCGGCCCCTGATCCACTAGTCATTCCTGTCTAATATGGTCAATGGAGTCTCCAAGACCATAATTTCCTTGACCCGCCATCGGACAATCCGAAAACTTCCAGCTGTCAAAAATATTCGCGTATCAGTGAGCCTCGGGATTCACTTTGAAGAGAGACGTTGTTCGCTTAGTAAGATGGTGCTGCAGCGGAGCGCAGTCGGAGTCATTGGTAAACGAAGTTGTAAACGAGGCTAAACGAGAGTCTAAACGAAGGTCTAAACGAAGTGCGCTGGCTGAGTATGAACGAGAACGAGAAGCGTGATAATAGCGGCCGGCCGGCCGGCCGAAGCCAGTAGCGCATTATTATTTGCCAGACACAGCCACGCCGCGTATTGCTTGGAATGGCGCTGCTGCATACATGCCATACTCCTTGACGATTTGGAAGATTGGTCTGTCTCGTTGAGAAGTGAAGGGGCTGTGTTTCGTCAAGCCTGGTCTATCGAAACCTCGTCGTCTGTCATGTATGGTAAAAGGACCGCATTAGACGAAGTGACAATATTTAAATTAGTTGGCAAATGTCCTGAGGAAAGGTGACTGTCTGCGTGGATTTAAACATCATTCTCAACGATCTGCTCGAGCTTCCCTCGCTTGTCCATTCATCGCTGATTTAGTGTTCCGTTCTTTGCATCGATACAATCATTTCATTCCCGTTGTTCCATAAACTCGGTGACGGGAAGGGTCCTCAGACCTACAGCCGAGATTGTTTTCTCCAGACTCTTGTGTCATGCTGTACATATCCACGACAAACTTCGCCATGACTTTGACCCAACGCGACGCCGCGCCAGCTGACCCAGCCAACGCAAATCCTTTCAAGCTCTACCATTACGACCCAACTGTCGCTGGCGCCGTTATTTTTGTCTTGCTATTTTTAGCCACCACAGCACTTCATTTTTGGCAGATCTTCAAGTCTAGGTGCTGGTTTCTCCTGCCGCTAGCAATTGGAGGCATCTGTGAGTTGTATCACCTTGCGACAGTATTTGGTTATCACGATGCATTTGTGATGTTTCCCAACAAATTCTCATGCAGATCTCGTACAGTGGAATTTATTGGCTATGCTGGCCGCGCCAAGTCTGGAAATGAGAGCCCTGACTGGACCTTGGGTCCTTATATCATCCAGGCCATATTGCTGCTTGTTGCGCCCGCTCTCTTCGCCGCCACCATCTACATGGAGCTCGGAAGAATCATAAGTGTGATTGACGGCGAGGGACATGTCATGATTCGGAAAGAATGGATGACAAAGCTGTTCGTGACTGGCGATGTCTTGTCTTTCATTCTCCAAGGAGGAGGTGAGTAGGCCATGATACGAATTCTGCGGGAAATACTAACGCTTAATCGTTAGGCGGTGGCTATCAGGCCGTGGGAAGTCTTGAAAGCCTCAACAATGGCGCCAAGATCATTATCGGCGGTCTCTTCGTCCAGCTCATCTGCTTCGGGTTTTTTATCATCCTTGCTGTTGCTTTTCATCGCTCCATCAATGCAGCACCCACTGGGCGCTCCAACAGCAGTATTCCCTGGCGGAAACACATGAGGGCCCTGTATTTGGGAAGTTTCTTGATCATGGTCCGCTCTGTATTTCGTGCGGCCGAATACCTTCAGGGGTTTGACGGGTATCTTCTGAGGCATGAAGCGTACCTCTACCTCTTCGATGCGGCTCTCATGTTTCTTGTCATGGTCCTATTCAACTGGATCCACCCGCTGAGATCGCAGCCATACTCGCAGGTGGATGGGGTAATAAAGGCTGGAAGATGAGTTCCCTGCCGCAACACAACCTCGAGCGGTTTTGAGTTTGCGAAGAACTTTTTTGAGCCAGACACCTGGTATGAAAGTACGTGGATCATTTGAAGAACAGAAGTATATTTCAGAAGCCCTTAGTAAGAATCAAAAACATACATTAGAAGTCACCCAAGAGGGTACAAAGACACAGGGTCATAAGTAGAGTAGATGGTATACACTCCCTGGTGTACATATGTAGCAAAGCCGCAGAGTGTGCAGGATACAAGAGCAGTACATTCAATAATGAGGGTTGACTGATTATTAGATTCCTCTTGTTTCCAATTTCCAGCCTCTTCTTTTCCCTTCTCGAAGCTAAAGCCCCGCTCTCGCGCTGTGCGGGTGCAGCGTTGTCCTTGCTGGCGCCCTCCTTCTACTAAGTCTCGCCATGAGTCGTATCTTGGACATATTGGCTGAAATTCTCCCTTTTCTATCCAGGCTCGATCGATGCCGAGTTCAAGCGTACGATCGTATGTAGATTCTGTTGCAGGACTGGATCATTTCATGTTCAGTGCGCTCGCACGGAATAGAACCAACTGCCTAGGTAGCTAGAAGAAGAGCCTTTCTCATAGTTGTTATGAGCAAATCATTTGAAGTTGTATGTCCATTACTGGTTCACTGGTATGCTTGCTGCGCATACTACTCTCAGGTATTTTCAGCTTCATCCAAGCCTACAAATTGAACAGGCCACTCAATCCACGGTCTCCAAAAGCTACCCAGCAACTCATCCACCACTTCAACGATGTCTTTACCCCAGCCTTCAAGAAACCAGTAATCATCCAATGTGTGAAGAAAAGCTCCAAAGTATGCAAATAGAACCAGTGCAGGCGGCTGTCGCTGGTGCAGCAAGGTGAAGTACTGCTGAGGTGCAAAGTGGATAAACGCCAGGGGCCCGGCCCACGCCCGATTGCACCCCCATTGTTGAAGTGTCTGGACATCCATCGTGTCGAACTGCGCGGCGTACATACGGCATTTCCTCATGGCCAAAAGGGCCCGCTCGTAGACTTCTGCATCGCCACTGCTTTCCCAAACGTCTGGCAGCCGGCGCAGCTCCAGATCGGCCGCATCGGAACTGGTTTCGTCGGGTTTGAGCTCTTCCCAGTTGCCAAGATCCAAGACACTTCTCATCCTCCCCTCTCTCAGGAAGTCATAGTGCGGCCCCAGCACGGCGTCGACGCCGCGCATCATCGGGATCCATTCGACTCCCAGCAAGCGGTCCTTTCGGAGGCGGGGCGAGTTCCGCTCCACGCTGTCGGCAAGCTGCCTCGAGAAGCTGAAGACGTAATGGAGGTTGAGGATTGACCATGCCAGTAGGGCCTCGCTCTTTTCGGGCGTGAGGTTGTCAAGATATTCGTGAAATCCTGCGATAGATATCTCATGATGATGCGTTGCTTCCATGATGCAAGACCTGTTCTGAGATCCATCAATGTAAGACATGTGCAAAGAAGCCAGGCTGAGGATAGCATGCATCACAAAAGGGTGGCAGAAGCCGATCTGTGGAATGATTGTTTGCCATAGTGAGTCTACGCCGGGCGTCTTGAAGATGTCGACACTGGTGGCAACAGTCCAGTGGTGCAGTAACTCCAAGTCTCTAATACTAAAGTTTGGCAAAGCACCACTGGCAACAGATACTTGTGATGTGCCGGAAACGGTTCCCGGCGTGGAGACAGGAGTATTTTGCCAGTGAGGAAGTGTGCGGCTGCGGTCAGGAAAAGAACGAGCCACTGGGTGTGGAGAAGGCCGGCCAGAAGAGGCCACGCTCGGTACGTCAGGCGTCTGAGGCGTCCTGACGTTGGGTGCCTGGACTCTCTTGGCATATTCGCAGGAAACCTCCTTTCGAAGACATGACCGGCAGCTCGGCCGCTCCTCGCTACACTAGGAGATCGCGTTAGCGGGAGTCTGGAGCCACGGAATTCGGGTTGGGTTATAACCTTGATCCGACGCCTTCGACAGCCAATGCACCCGTTTCTTGACTTTTTGTGTGGTCTACGTCTCTTGGACGGAGGATCACTGTGCGGCTGCCCTGGAGACGTTGTGGGTTGATCGGGCGAACTCATAGCTTGAGAGCGAAACGACTGAGACGGAGCAGGAACGAGAATGGATGGGAGGAGGGATGACGAGAATGAGCGAGCTTAAACGAGGGACGACTGGTGGAGAATGAGACGAGGTTGAATTAAACGAGCCTGGAATCCGGAGTACGAGGGCGGCCCACTTGGGAAGACAAGCATATCCTTGCATCAAGCTTTTGACTAATCGCAGTCTATGAATGGAAATCCGGCGGGTTGTTACGACACGGCCGGATTCGAGTCAAAAATGGAAATTAGGGACTGTATCTATCAATTCTACGCCTATTCTACATTTCAAGATACACCAAACACCACCACAAAGCAAAACCTTGTCAACGAAATTTTGATCATCTCCCGAGATGCAGTGATGCTTCCTCCATAACGTACCCACTCGACTCGGACAAATGCCGCTCCTCCAAAGATTTGCGGCGCCTGGTGCCATCCAAGTGGTCGACGTACCAAACAACAAAGATAGCCATAGTTGATGCCATAAGAAGGGCGTCAAACATGTACAAGAAGATCTCATGGGAAATAAGATAGCCGGCATTGCCCTGCAAATACTCGACGACTCGAAATATGCTGCGCACGAGGATGATCGCGCTCGTGATGTAGAGAACGTTCAGATAACGCTTCCAAGGGATCTCTCCAGCAATGACGATGCCAGTAGGACTCTTGGCCAACCGGACGTGGAAGAGAACAGAAGTAACCACGAAGAAACCAAACACGCAAATCTGGACGAAGAGACCTGCGATGATGATCTTTTCGCCCGTCTCGTACATTTCAAGGCTTCCTCCGGCCTGGATTCCGCCACCCCCGGCCTGTAAGCCGAACGCGATCACATCGCCGGTAACAAAAAGCCGAGTCACCCACTGAACTGGAATCAGTGACAGGTGTTCGCCCTTGACTGTTCGGATGAGGCGGCCAAGGATCATGTATATCGAGGCAGCGTAGAGAGCCGGCGCGACGAGGATCAGGATGGCCTGGATGATGAATCCGCCGAGAGAGAACTTGTCGTAATGACTCCATATTCTTCCAGCATAGCCAATGGTCTGAACTGAAAATTTAATGAGCATTAGCCTTTGTTGAGCTCAAATGACCTCAATTTTGCTGCCCAGCAAAAAATGGCAACAGGGCATGCGACCAAATGATCACTTACAGATGCCGCCGATTGTAAACGCGGTGAAGTAGAAAGCCCTGGCCTTGAACAGACGCCCCATGTGCAGTATCGTAAGGATGGCGAAGACAACAACGCAAACAACCGCTGCGGCCAGTGAGGGCGTATATCGGTAGAGCTGGAAGTTGAAGCCGGCACCGGGGCCCTCGGCCGTCGTGGAGTCCATGCTCTCGAGCCTGAGAGAAAGGTATTTCGAACGTTATGACAAGACTGTGTGTGATATGGCTCTATGGGAGGAGTGTTTCAGGAGGAAGGCTTCCCAATATGTCGCCAGTTGACCTCAAAAATCTAGGATATCTCTTGTCTTTAGAGGAAGATCTTGTAGCGCTCCAAATCTTGGGTTCTCCGTATGCCTGCAGGTGCCTGATCTCCGTGGGAATTGGTAGCTGATAAAGATGAAGAGTGTGGCTGTGTGTGTCAATATTCGATTGGTGACTACGCGCTGGATTTCCAGGTCCTGTCAGGCATCCTGAGCTGGGTAAGGACAAGGCATTGAACAAGCCAAGGGCAGATTGTGGCCTCGGGCGAACCTCTGCAAGGCCCCGGATTGAACCTGTCGCCTAGCCCTTCAGTGTTTGTGTGGAGATGACGCCATGCTGATAGCCAAGCTCTCCGATTCGGGCATGGCGAGAATATTTTGAGCTGCCAGCGCTCAGGCGTCGCAACGACTACGCATGAGGATGCTTGTGATAAAATGTTAAACGAGATACGAGATACGAGGGAGCGATGCTGTGGGCCGCTGGAACGAACCAAGAACGAGATGCCACCCCTAAAAAACCCATTCATGCTTGGCACAACAACCCACTGCGCTCGATTTAGGATCGTAGTGTGATTGTGCCCGAGTTCTGGGAGGAAGTACGTTGCAAGTCCAGGCTGAGCAAACTAGCAAACCTGCCATGTACAGCCACGCGTCGTGGCTCTTCATAACACTGCCACCCATAGAGTCGAAGTTGACCCCGACAAAAGATGAATTGCCAACCTTGATATCACAGCAGTCTGACTTGACACTTAGATTCTAGTACACAGAGTCGTAATAATTAGCGCCTTCCTTTTGTGCGAAGTTATCTATAGGTGATGGACAATCGGAAATATTGAACATATCCCAATGGACTCAGATAATTCACAAAGGCGGCATGGGAAAGTGCCCAGGGATCCTCAATAAATGCACATGTATTTAAATTGTCCAGTGCGTTGTCAAAATATGTACAGTCCAGATATTCGCTGCCGTGCCAGGATCAATGGGGCCGTCTTGTCGGCGGTCCTACCTGACGTTACAGCAACTAATTGATAAGGTTCAAGTAGACATGGAAGTCCTGATGTTCAATTGACCTTCCAGATGCTGAACGAAATGGGACGATTATTTTTTCGGGTCATGCACACCATGTCAAAAAATCGAAATACTACTATTTAACACAATAGTACCTCCCGCCGCGCCACTGTTGACAGTTGTCTACTCACAGCAATAAATCCAGATGGCCAGGACCTATAATTTGGCAATGAGGGGCTTTGGAATATAATATAGAGACGCTTAGAACAAATGTAATAGATGACAGCGTGATTACATTTATTAGCAGTAATTTTGCTTTTCTCGCAGAACATTCAATGTTATGCTGTACCGGTACTTGTCCAAAGATTGCCCCAAAGCCAATTTTCCTCGTCCATATTGATGCGATGGATTCCGATAGTTTTCGCGATGATGAGGCGTATTGAGCAATTAATCTATCAGGCCACGCTATCGTGCTGTCGGCCACTCGGAATACTTCCCACGCTTCTCACGACGAGAAGGGATCGTCGGCGAAACTACGCGGAGACAAATTTTAGTAAAGAACACGGATATCCAGTATCATGATGTTACTCACAATGTGTTGCCCGTGCCATCATCACAGACCAATCGACCCTGGACCGGGCTGCATTGAGCGCCGTCAAGCACGACTCGCCCTCCGCTGTTATCCTTGGCGGGAACGGACTGTGGTGTAGGAGCTGCCATCGCGATAGACGCAAAACTGGCGAGAACGACGATTATGGCCTGGAACTTCATCATGATGAACGACGAGATGATTCAACGGTAGAATTACCAAATGATGTGCAGATGATTGAGAGGTGGTGTAGTGCTCGAAATGCTGCGGCGCAGATGTTTGCGGAAATGGTAATTGTCGACAATGATAGGTATGATAGAAGTTTTAAAAATATATGGCCTTTAACTAAAAGTAAAGTTCGACGATGCTTTTCCAATTTATATTAGTCTGCTTCAAGGGGCGTGAACCTTGCCCTTCTTCAGTCGACATGAGACGAGGTTCAGAGGCAGGTGAAACGAGCACCCCGACCCCACACCAGTTTGGTCTCTGGCTGTCTCAGGCCCCTTGAGTGATCCACTGGGTCATTCGCATAAGCACAAACTACAAACCATTCTGGATGGCCAAGACAAACGAGCCAGGCGTTGAGCACGCATGCGACTTCAGCAACCTTGGTACAAGCAGGCGGCCATGTCCCCGAAGTCCGCTTGTGCCTCGCCCCTTTGTACTTGGCTCCGAGTCTGTATTGCCAAGCCTTTGGGCCCTGCACTGTTTGTTCTGGACAAGAATCAGTCAACTGGTCCCTAAATTGGAGGCGCCCAGGCACTCTGAGTATTACTACACATGCGTCTTGGACAACGATTGTGGTACTTGGCTTGACCACTCTTTAGGATCGGCAATCCATGCATTTAATCAAAGGTGCTGTGCCTGGATCTGGTGCATATTTCACATAGTTCATATTGCACATGGTAGGTTGGACTAGAAGACTCTGGATACTCGGAATTTGCTTGGAATGTTGTCAATGGCAGTTGCCCCGTCATACATAATGCTAGTGGGGAGGATCTCGACTGCATTTGGCCCGCTCATTGTTGGGAGAAGATGGACTCAAAAGCAAGATCCGAATCAAACTCGCAGAAGCAAGGTTAGTCGCGTCCTCTGATCTGGATTCTCACATCATGCTCAACCTCACCTGAGAAGGCTTCTCGCTGAAAAGCAGTGAAATTGAGCCTCTGGTTACCACGCCGAGCTCTGCTCGCGAAGAGTCTCATAGGAAGTGACTGGGAAAAGTTGCAACTCAAGATTGATGTCAGTCACCTCTTGCACATTTCATTTTGGTGTGATATTGTGCAATGGAATGTTTTATGAAGACCATGATGAAGACCACATGAATCACCCGACGTTCAGCAGTCTAGGCTTTCTCGCTGAATACCAGGACAGCCTCCTCAAGTGGGCTGCTGTGTGACCTACAACGGTAAACCACAGCACAGGGATGACCGATGGTCAAATTCAGAGCTTTGATTGACTTTTCGAAGCAAGTTCCATGTGATTTCAAAGTTGATGATTGGCGAGAACAGTCCATTCACAGCGGGCATGAGATTGCGACAATGTGCACATAATTGATGAACTTCA
Source organism: Diaporthe australafricana (assembly GCA_039880735.1). Lineage (NCBI taxonomy): Eukaryota > Fungi > Ascomycota > Sordariomycetes > Diaporthales > Diaporthaceae > Diaporthe > Diaporthe australafricana. Next base: position 2,963,576 of record JBCEDM010000007.1, on the reverse strand, counting down.
GAATGCTGCTCTCTGCTGGTAAGTGCAGTGCATTTCTCCGTTGCAAGACCTACCAAGTTGGAGTGAAGGGTCGGGGGAATGTTTGCAACTAGGATTATTCTAAACGAAACACTTCAGGAATTTTACGCTGACGGTCCATTCATTTCTATTCCTTCTCCTCTATTCGGACGAGTTCTGGTTGGATTTTCGCAGGTCTTGGCCGCCGGTTGTCGGCACCGAGGCTGTTGGTTGGCTGGCCGGTCCTCCAGGTTTCTAGACATTTCCAGTCCTCACGGCTGCAGCGTGTGGAGCAGGGGTTCCAAGATTCTATGCATCATACTTCAATCATCTCGACTTGCAGGCCACCCCTCCATCACAGAAAAGTTAAAGTGGCCCCTGTTGCATATCAACAGGCTTGAACTCTCGTTTTTTTTTTTCTTTTCTATTTTGTTCCTCCAAATGTGACCTCGTTCGCTTTCTCACCTGGGCCTGCATCGCTTGCTGCAAAACACGCCGGGCATTGGAAACCATCCCTTGATATATCCAGGCTTCACAACGTCTGCTGGCTAAATCTTCGCCATTTTCGAGTGCAAATGTTAGACTAGGTGCCTCGTCTTACTAGGCTTGCACATGAAAATCCAAACGAAACCTAGATCACAGCAACACACTTTTCGCTACGAGTTGATCACAGTGTACCATGTCTCTGGCTCAGCGCCGAACGGCACCAGAGGGAATCGACACGGTACTGGAAGACGACATTCTCGGAAATGGCATCCGTCACAGCTCGAGCCACATCACCAACGATGGTGACAGCAGAGCCTCAGACAGCACCCAGCACACGGCCATACCCAAGGACGACGGAATCTGGCAAACCCTCAGCTACGACCCGTTCGCGCAAAAGCAGCTTCAGCACTATGAATCATTCCCGCCCGAGATCGAGGAGAACAGGCCGGCGTATGAAGTGTCGAATGCAAAAAGAATAGGTAAGCCGTGAAGTTCTAGGCCCCTCGGTTCCCGAAGACCATTCACTCTAAGGCCGTAACACTGACAGCATGCAACAGCCCAAGTTGCCCTTGCTGTGCTCTGCTGCGTCCTGGCATCAGGGATAGTCTGTGGGTTCGCAGCTCTCAAACCGATCCTCATCGCCGAAGGGGTCTACCGGCCCCTCTGCCCGGCAGACTGGTCACCCCCGACAGGCAAGGAAAGCCAGCTGCCATGTCCTGAGCAGGACATGCGGCTGAACCTGATGTTCATTCTCGCGTCCATCACACTGAACATTAGCAACATGCTGGGTGGCTGGGTGTTAGACAACTACGGGCGGCGCACGTGCTACGTCCTCGCGGCGGTCATTCTCTTCCTCGGCAGCGGGTGCATGGCCCTGGCCTTCCAACTAGGCGAGAAGCTGGGCCATCTCGACCTGTATATTGTCGGCAACCTCCTCCTCGGGCTTGGCGGAACATTCCTCTTCGTCAGCTCTTATCAGCTCTCACACGCCTTCCCGCGCCACTCGGGCCTGATCGTGGCACTCGTGACGGGCGCCTTCGACGCCAGCGCGGCCGTCTACCTCTTCTACCGCCTCGTCTACGACGCCACGGACCACGCCTTCAAGCCAGTCTACTTCTTCACCGCCTTCGCCGTCCTCATACCAGTTCTGATCCTCACCGCCGAGTTCAACATCATGCCCAGCACCAGCTACGTGACCCGCGGCGAGTTCCAGGCGGCCATCGACCGCGCACAAGACCCAACGCGCGACGTCCACGACAGCGACGACGAAACCTACGCAGACCGGCCGCATGAGGATCTGCTGCGCACGCGGCACCGGCGCGCCGCCCACCGCGAGGCACAGCTCGAGGCCATCGAGGCGGTGGCGGGCACCGAGTCGGAGCGGGCGGCGGACCGCGCGGCGGCTCGGGGCCGGCAGCAGGCGTCGGGGGTGCAGGGCGCCTCGGTGCGCGACCTGCCGTTCGCGCGGCAGGTGGCGACGCCGTGGTTCTGGCTGGTGCTGGCGCTGACGGTGCTGCAGATGATGCGCATGAATTATTTTATTGCCACGGTGCGCGCGCAGTACCGATACATGCTCGGCGGGGACGAGGAGCTCGCGGCGCGCGTCAACTCGTTCTTTGACGTCGCGCTGCCTGTTGCCGGCGTCTTCACCACGCCTTTCATTGGGGTCTTGCTCAATGAGGTCCCCGTGTGGGGCACGCTGGGCGTGTTGACGGTGTTGATTGTGGTGCTGGGCATGCTGAATGTCATATCGGCTTTGTGGGCGGGTTATGCTACCGTTGTTGCGTTTGTGATTTTTCGGCCGCTGTATTATTCAGCTGTATCGTAAGTATTGACGCTCTCCTATCACTATATTCGTTGAGGATTATTGTGCTGATCTGTCATTACGTGTCTAGTGACTACACCACAAAGGTCTTCGGCTTTGCAACATTCGGTCGCATCTACGGCAGCATCACTGCCATCTCAGGAATAGGGCAGTTCATTCAGCCCGCACTGGATGGACTTACCCACGGCCCTCTGCATGACAACCCTGTGCCTATTAATCTCGTCTTCGCGGTGGCCGGTAGCTTAATCAGCGCGGCTTTGACATTATTTGTCTATGTCAAGACAGAGGAGACCAGTAGCGGTATATTTGGTGGCAGGAAGAGTTTGAGGTATGGAGAAGACCTGGCTGATGAGGAGCGTCGGGCTCTGTTGCATGATGGTGGCCCATTAGAGGCGTATGGGAGTTCAACGAGGGAAGAACCACGATAATCTCGTTTTTCTTTTGTCGAGATACCGGTGTTTTCTCTGACTTCGCTAGAGTTGAAAAAGTTGGTAGATAGATGAGGTCCCGCCGACAAAGGCTTGTTTTTGCGAAAAGGGGAATCAATCACTTGGGAATCCTGGTCAGGAAGGGCAGCTAAACGGGTCTTCCGTGTAGAATAGGCAAGACGAGGAGCGAGGTGGTTCCAGCCCATGTAGAGAGGGCAACTGTGTGGCTTTTTCCCTTCGAAAGAATGATATCCTGTTTATTCACGTCAGATCGCGGCTTCTTAGAGAGAACTGGTTCCTGAACGCAACGAACCGCCGGGGAATCCAACTTTCTTGCACGAAAGCTATTCAAGTCGTTGCCACGCTCATCACATTTATAGATGCAGGGCCTAACGACAGGTTTACCGGGATGAAGACAATCGCTTATTAATTTATTCATTCCGTGTACACTATTCTTAGTGTTGATGCATTGCGTTCACTATCCAACTTTAGTGACAAAAAATGCCTTTTATTTTCCAAAAAGTTCAAGCCCAAACGCCACAGGCAATGCAGACAGCAAGACCAACTCCTAGTGATAGCGTGAATGGTAGTCAGATATTTCAACGAAGCATATATGATAAGTCAGGCAGTGCCTCCACTATCCGCGCCACAGCGGCACTCTCCTCGTCAGGCGGAGCGAAGCTGACGCTCTTCGCGGGTGGAGGTGCAGGAGTAGAAGACACCGATTGGCTCATCGGTTTTGGTGACGAGGGTTTCGGGGTTATAACGTGTTGTAACGGTGAGGGTCGACCCAAGCTGAGTGATGGTCGATTCGAGTGTTTCGGGGACGGCGGTTTTGCGATTTGATATGCCGCAGGTGAGATCGGCCTGGCGGGCTCCATAGCTGGCTGTGAGCTGATGGATGACTTTGGTGTATGCTTTGACCGGGTGGAAATAGGAGGTGTAGGCGGTGGGGGCAGTTGGAATGAAGCCGGCGATGAAGTTCTCGAGGACACTATCGGGCCCGATGGTGTAGACGGTGTAGGCAGCTGGAAGGCTGATGTCGGCGATGCAGTCCTCGAGGGCCCACTCAAAGCGGGAGACTGTAGCGGAGTGTCAAAGTCGAATTCTGGTTTCGACGTTGTGGCTGGAGGGATAGCGGGTGCGGTTGGTGAAAAAGATGGAGCCAGGACCGTGTCGAAAGCCGAGAAATCCCAGATCCCAGCCGAGGGTGCAGGTGGCTGTTGTTCTGCGTCCGTATTCGACTCATCATGTTCAAGCTTCGAGGCAACGGCAACGAGTGTTGCATCGGTATCATTGAAGGACGCCGAAGATGGATCATTCATGGGCAGTTCAGCCATAGAGCCATTGACACCCGCGTCGAAAATCCCGCTGACAGGCCGACTGCTGCCCATTGGAGAAGCGACCATCTCCCCCCATTCCTCTTCATCCTCGTCTTCCACCAGCGCGTTTGTGTCCACAGACGGCGCTGAAGTCGGAGGGGCCAGCTGCAGAGAAAGCCTGTGCTCTGGCTCTTGGGTGCTGGCGGTAATGCCGGTATTGCTGCCGAATCTTGATGATGTGACCTCCAAGGACTGCCTGACAGCTCGGCTAGGCGGGCGTGAGGAGGCTGGAGTTGCTGACCCATTGGTCATGGTGCTCCAGCCGAAGGCGGGACTTTTTGGAGGGCCTGGGATGCTCATTGGTGATGGAGGTGGTAGGCTGTTCAGACCCGGAGATCGAGGAGGTAGACTTTTCACCCCTCCAGACAAGTTGCGAGAGTGAGTCGCGGCTGATTTCGGCTGAAGTGATAGCGGGCGAGGCGCCGCAGTGGACGCCGCCTTGGGGGCTTGCGCGCTCTTCCTCTTGCCGAAAATTTGATCCATTGACAATGGTTCCGCCTTCGTATCCCAGTTGAACGCTCCGCCTTTAACGGAAGCACTGCCCCCAAATGATGGACGACCTCCAGAGTATGAGTCTTGTTCCATCCACCTGCGTACGACCAAGTTAGTCTCCTCCCGCATCTTTGAAACCGGCCACGTCACACGACGATAATTATCATCGTCTCCCAAGTCGTGCCTACGCATTGAACCAGGACGGGAGATCCGGTACCAGGTCTTGCGCTCCGAGACAGATGAGAAACTGTCCTTGATAATTCCATCAACAGCGTCAAGACTGTAGTCTTTGGCGCTTGGCTGCTCCGCGTCCAATCTTGCCACATCGTACATCTTGTCAATGCTCTCGAGGTTTGGAGTGAACACAACTGGGCCAAATTTGGCGCGTAAGTCCTGGAATACATGCGATCTCTCCTCTGGTATCGGCGGCGGAACTGCCGGCTTCGCGAGACTCAGTGCTCGTGATGACACTCTCGAAGCAGATCTCGCGCGACCAGTTTCAGCGGTACCTGGGCGAGGAGATCCGCCGACGGAAGGTTTTCTTGACGGCGCAGCGGAACCGAGACTTTCCGCGTCTTCAAAATCACCAAACTCGCTGATATCATCGGTCCTCGCGCTGCGAATACTCGCGGCTCCCCGACTTGTGCTGCGTTGTCTGCCACCAGCCGCGAGTGGTACTGACAGTGCATTCTCGTCTGGCTTGACCATTCCGTCGTACATATGGACCAATTCCTGGACCTTGACTGATGGTCTCCTCGGTATTCGAGGACCGTCTTTCAAATCCTCGTCCATAGAGGTGATTGGTGAGTCCGGCCGATCGTCATGGTGGCTATCCACTGACATCGATGAATGCCGAGAGCCACTGAGCGATCTCGTGTTTGTCCCCTCCTCATTTCCTTCCTTAGCTTTTTCTTTGCCTGTAGCTGTGGCTGATTCCACCTCTTCATCCCGGTTCTTGCCTGAGAGCTGAGTAGTCTGGTGGTCCTGGTCCGTTTCGGTTGGTGGTGCGGCATCGACACTCCTCTCGTCTTCCTTACTTCTGGCAACATCCTCTTCGTCCTCCTCTTCGTGTCTGTCTAGCGTAGAAAAGGCAGCTTGTTCGGCCGAGATCAGGGCTGGGGTCGGGAGACTCAATCGATTCTCGGAGAACTCCACAGCCCACGGATCGGGGGAAGGCTGCCGGAATAAAGAACGAGAACTGCTCCTGCGCGATATCGTCTTAGCTGGAGGGAGGCCCGGAGAGGCGGCGGCGGGCCGTGAGGGACTGTGCATGCCGAGACTCCCCTCTCGAGCCCTGGGTACAGGCGTCAGTTGTGTCTGGCTCGAGTTTGGCGCATTTTCACCGCCCCATGCGCCCCAAATGGAACTTGACGTGGCGGCTGGTGTAGGCAATGCAAGACCCGAGCCTGCAGCTGCCCAGTCATCCAGGCCATCATCGTCTGCTGCCCATGGCGACGCTGTAGAAAAGGAGCGTTGCCTGGTGAGGGTGCGGCTGGGGAGTTCGAGGGTGGACCGAGGAAGGGTCGGCTCAAGGGTTGTGTTGGTATCGTTGGTCGCCCACGGCGAGCCCCATGGATCTTCCATGCTTTCGAGGACTCTTTCTCATGTTGAGGGGCACTATAACTCGGTCATTGGCGATCTGTAGGTGGCCCTCTTGCAGATTTGAACCTCGTCCAGCCGGGGTTCCCGAGTCGAGCTGATGATCGCAACTTCGCAAGAGTGCCGGGGCAGAGTGTGCTGGACTCGTCAATGGCAGTAGGCCACGTAGAAAGCTTTCTGGCAACTCTTTCGCCTATCTTGCTAGCCTGGTACTTGAAGCAATTGTGTCGAAAGTCGTGGTGGCGACGGATTGGATGTTCGCTGGCAGGGTGGTGTTTCGATTGTTGATGCAGAACTGAGGTTTGGAGCACGGCCAAGCCTTGGGGGTGGACGGTTTACACTCAGACACTCCCGAGAGTCGCGTCAGTGGGGAAAGTTAAAGTCCGCCCGAAAGAGCTCTAGTACTCTAGTACGTGCCTGGATGCAGCAGGTACCAGGGTCCGAGCAACTGGCGTGCGTGGACGTAGGTAAGTATATCGAAGGTGATTGAGACGCCTTGATGGCGCGGTCAATGACAGTGCAAGCTTCGATAGCTTTGAGAAGTTCAGTTTTGGACAATTGGCATTTTGAAATCTGAGATGGCGTTCTCTGTCCATAGTCTGCTCTGGGCTGATGCGAATGGACCAAGCCATCCACCGCAAGTCTGGCCAAGTCCTGGCGTGACACCGACGGTGGAGATCAGGAGCATCAGGGGCAGAAGTATATCTACACCGCACAGGGCCGCAGGGCGCTGCTGGGGTAAGTAACTGGACTGCGGTAATCACGGACAAGGAGAAGGGGAGTCAACGCCAGAAGCACATGCTTATCTAACAACGGCTGGCCTGCGAGCCTGCTTTATCAGCTGGCTGCCGAGATCGCTCCGATCAATTTTGGACGATGACAAAATGCGGGTGCAGCACTGGCTCGGCCGTTGGTCTGTCGCATATCCCAAGGACGAGATGGCGGCAAACGAATGTTTCTTGATTTCGTTTCCAAACTTCTGTCTCCTGCTGTCAACTTCTCATCTGCTGTGACCCTACCTTGAGGACGTGGGATTTGTCCCGTCGAGCTGATCATACCGAACGCCGAGAATTCCGTCTTTATACCCGCGGAAAAGAACGGCAGCGCAACAACATGTCGAGCGCCAATCTCTCCAAGGTCAAGCACATCGTGCTGGTAAGCCATGCAGCCCTGATTCCTGCAAGTCGCATCTTTCGGCCTTGTTACTTGTTAGCTAACTATATCTTCTCATCCCACAGGTCCTCTCTGGTAAAGGCGGGGTAGGCAAATCCTCCGTCACAACCCAGCTCGCCCTCTCCCTCTCGCTAGCTGGCCACTCCGTAGGCGTGCTCGACATCGACCTCACCGGCCCAAACATCCCGCACATGTTCCGCGTCGAAGACAATGCACGAATAACTCAAGGGCCGGCCGGCTGGATACCTGTCAGCATCCACGATGCCGACCCCTCGCGCAATCTCGGCCCCCTACGGATAATGAGTCTCGGGTTCTTAGTCAAGCGCGGTGACTCGGTCGTGTGGCGCGGCCCGAAGAAGACAGCCATGATCAAACAGTTCCTCACCGATGTATCCTGGGCTGAGACGGACTACCTCCTCATCGACACCCCTCCTGGCACCAGCGACGAGCACATTTCCGCCGTCGAATATCTCCTCCAGCTGGCGCGACCTGATCAGCTCGCTGGTGCGGTCCTGGTGACCATGCCACAGGATATGTCCACTGCGATGGTGCGAAAAGAGCTGGACTTCTGCCGCAAGACGAGCCTGAACGTTATTGGCATCGTGGAGAACATGTGTGGCTTTGTCTGTCCACACTGCTCAGAGTGCACGTACATCTTCAGCAAGGGCGGTGGTCAGGTTCTGGCACAAGACTTTGCGACAGAATTTTTGGGGAGCGTCCCCATTGATCCACAATTCACCAAGTTGATCTCCTCGGGCAAACGACCTTGGTATCCAGACGGGACGGTGCTCGACGGGCAGGATTTATCGAGCGCAACTGATCCAGCTCCCTCCGCTTCAACTGAGGACCCAGGTAGCGATGATAATGATCCGTTGGTGCTGAAATACCAGGACTGTGCATTGAGCTCGGTGTTCAAGAGCATCACAGCCGGAGTGCTCAAAGCAGCTGGCGGCTCATCATGACATAGCCGCTCAAGAATGGGGCAAACATAATGACCTGGAGTTACTGAGGCCAGATCGAGACATAACTCTCCAGAAGAACCCCGCGGAGCAAGGTGCTCCAAGGATATCTGTGGCAGATGGAGGTTTTGAGAAGATACTCTGTGGTAACATGCCGCATAGTCGTCCTTGGAAGGTGTTGCAAAATTCAACTGAGGGCCAATACCAACCTCATTGAAGGTAGCATCGAGCACTGGACTCTTAGCAGGCCAGTATTTCGTATCACGCCCGTGAACGACACGAAATGCTTGGCACTGAGATGCAAGACGACAGTCGCTGAACCCAGACAGCTCAGCAGTCAATTGCAACTGCAAAATGAGTTACAGCAGGACATGAACAAATTATAACACAGATTGTGCTGATTTTGACATGTGCACTGCAATTCTTAAGCTACGTTTCCCGATTTCATCCCATATATGCCTGGTCCACATACACCCAGTCAATCATCCGCATTCCCCGAGTGTTCACCAGGGAGCCCCCTTTCACAGGCTAGGTTTCTGCCCATGGGGATGTTAAGGTTCTGGCTGCGGGTCACCAATACCGCTTATCATTGGATCCTTGTGCCTGAAGCAGCTCCAACGACGTAATGATTGGGCTGCTAGAAACGGTGACAGCCCAACCCCAAGCACCAACCCCACCATCAGAGCGGCCAGGTCAAGAAAATTTCTAACAATATCTTGGGCATTGTCGCATTCAACGACGACGACTCTTTGCACCCGCAACAGTTGGCTTTGCAATATCTACGCGCACAGCATCAGAACATATATTGATGAATGATTTCTTAAACCTCTAGCTCTGCCAGCAGCCTGCAAGAGCCTTATCAAACACCGATACTCCACCACAGGTGTCGGCGCAAGACTGACCCACGGGGCACACGACACCAAGCAGCCCACCATTCCGTCGTCGCAGGTCTTCCTTCTTCCTCTTCCCGCACGACCTCCTTAACGTCCCATCCGTGAGACGTTTTGACACCCACCTCGGCTTATAGCTGGCTTCCGCCAGCACTTACAAGCAACCACCGTCCTGTGGGCCTACCCTCTCAAACGGACGCCGCAAAGTCTGTTTGAGTTGGCAGTTAGTGTCCCGCGGAAGAACCCCATCTTCCTTCCTACGACCTACCGACCTCGACTCTGTGTCGCCCTCTCCTCCTCCAGCCACGCCGACCGTCCCAGCGATTGCTGCTGCTGCTGTCCTGCACAGGATACACGGATATGGTCGATATTGAGGTCCCAAACAGCTTTGTCTTGTCGACATCGGAGGCCACTCCGCATCTGACTATCAATCATGATGTCGCCGACGATCTAGACTCAAGCAATGCCTTTGAGGGCCCGGAGAAGCTGCTAGAGGTCTGGTTCGCTCCCAGTCCCTCGGCACTTCCCCCCGGAGCCAAGGAGAATGGCCTGATGGTTGTTCCCTCCCAGACCTGGAAGGAAATGCTCCAGCTCGTCCACTGCGAGGTCCTGTCGGTGGTATCCTCCGAGCACATGGACGCCTACCTGCTCTCCGAGTCGAGCATGTTTGTCTTCCCCCACAAGCTCATCCTGAAGACTTGTGGGACCACCACCCTGCTCCTCGGCCTCAGGCGGCTCCTGCGCATCGCAGCTGTTGACGCTGGTTTCCCCTTCCACAACGTTTCCGACATCAAGGATGAGGCCGCCATGGCCTCGCCATACCGCGTCTTCTATAGTCGCAAGAACTTCCTCTTCCCGGACAAACAGCGTGGTCCCCATCGCAGCTGGAATGACGAAGTCAAGTTCCTCGACAACCTCTTCGATGGCGGTAGCGCCTATCTCGTTGGGAAGATGAATGGCGACCACTGGTACCTCTACATCACCACTCCTGATCCGCAGCTTACCCCACCACGCACCCCGGGAAGCAGCAAAGAGAACAGCCCTACGCGTCCGGCCAAGATTCCCACCGGCCTGATGCACTCGTTCCCACAGGTCCGGGCCGGGGAGGACTACCAGGATGAGACGCTGGAAATTCTCATGACCGACCTCGACCCCGAGAATGCCAAGCAGTTCTATCTGTCGCACGCGAGTGCGGTCGCGCGCGAGCGGGTTCCACTGCAGGCTGAAGAGGCGAGGAAGGAGGCTTCGAGCGTCTCCGAGGGCGGCGAGGCTCCTGGTCTCGAGGCGCTCAACAACGACGACGAAACTTTCGATGTGTTTGCCAACGGTGTCAATTCTGGCGGTGACCAGGACCCCACTGCTGAGCTCGAACAGCTCACATCCGAGGGACATGCACTCGGGACCGTTGTTTCGCAGAACTGCGGTCTGTCCGAGGTCTACCCCACCTCCAAGTACCCTGATGCGCGCGTTGACGCCTACTTGTTCTCCCCGTGCGGCTTCTCCGCCAACGCTGTTATCCCAGCCCCGGTTTCCGCCGATGCCGAGGTCGACGACGACGTGAAGAAGACCGCCGGTGCCACGCACTACTTCACTGTTCACGTTACGCCCGAGCCAAATTGCAGCTTCGCTTCATTTGAGACCAATGTCCCAGGCGGCCAGAACGGCCGCGAGACGGGCGAGGTCATCGAGCACGTGGTGAGCATCTTTAAGCCCGGGCGCTTCATTGTCACCCTGTTCGAGGCCAAGGGCGCCGGGGCAGTGCGGCCCCCGGACCCGTACGGCCTGCGCGACAACCGTAAGGAGGCTATCAATGGGTACAAGCGCGTCGATCGCATTGTCCACCAGTTCGATGACTATGACCTTGTGTTTGGGTTCTTCCAGAGGGACGACTGGATCGGGTTTGGGGGTGCGAGGGTCGGCGAGGAGTCTCCTCGCTCGTCGGTTCACATCGAGCTCTGAGTGATGCTCTCGGACGGAGAGACGGTAATGAATCAGGACAAGTCTCAGCGACTAGTTTTTCAATATGGCGATGGCCGTCGGTTTCCTATCGTAGTAGCTTGGTACATTCAAGGATAATGACTTACGCTTTGATGGTTCCTTCTCATTCCGACAACGTTTAGGTTTGCACGTGTTGAAATGAATACACTTGGTGATGACCACACTTCCATTTTCTCAAAATCTGTACTCACGTTTGGAGCATTGTGACAATGGCCCACGGCAGCGCTTTTCAGAGCTCGAGAATTTCCCATGGAGCCTCTGAAACTGGTTTGTCTCGTTTGCTCGAACGACCCGCGAGACACACAGTGCCTGCCACCCATGAGATGCCCTGAGCGCTGCAAAACATGTTTCATGGGCAAGCTTTCGTTTGTATGCAGAGGCTTTAGTGAGGTCAACTGGTGCTCTGAATCAACGTCGACGGTGAACCAAGTGCTGGCGCGGGAGCTTACTAGACGATCGCCCTCCTGTCCTTATGCCGGTCGGTACAGTGCCGCGACTTTAGAAGGTGATAGCAGTGCCCCTGAAGGACCTTTCTTTCCATTTTCTAACAAATGCTCGGCAACGCAGCAAGTGGATGCCTTCCTGCTCGTGAATATCATCCGTCCTTCCCGGGATTGCGTATAAATAGCAAGCGATTGAAATGCCGTATACAAACGAAGAGTTCCCGCATACGAAATCACCTTTCAAGCTCGGTTGAACCCCTGGATGACGGCGAATTGGACTGTTATAGCAGCTTTTATACATGAAACATTGAGTCGTATGATTGAAGCTACACTAAGTGTGCATTAGTGCTTCTTTTCTATATCTAGGTATACTTTCAAGTCCAATATGGATGGACATACTTCAATGATGATACTTAGAAAAATCCTTCATCATTCTCGAGGAGATTCATTGTCGGAGAGCAGTCCAACCAGATTTAGAACCCCAGGAAAACGCGAATATTGGTATATCATGATGTTTGAGACATTGTGGTTGGGACTATAAAAAGACAGTGATCGAGCTAATGATCGTGAGTCGACCTGTACGCGGTGGCTCACCTTTGAACTTGATACGATCATGAGAGGCAATGAAACTTTCATTCGAATTGCGCCCAGACCTCCGCGCATATATGGACGAGAATTATTAATACGACTTGTCTGCCACCTGAGGAATCAAATCATCTGGAAGCTGAATGCGTTTCACTTGCTTAATCATAAGTACATTTCGTCATTTTCAAGTACGGAGCGTGCCAGAATTGACTTGATGGGAATTTTAAAATGTAGGGACGATGGCAGCGGGCTGGATATAAGGAGAGAAGTAGATCGCTAGGTCATGGACTCATCAGAAGTAAAGACAAGATCAACAATGCGGTACGCACTTCAGCCTTCCTGGGATACTGACAGACGCGCAGCTCACGCAAGTCCGGCCAATTGTGACTGTGCGGGGCCACTGCTTGCTGTTCAGAACTTTATAGCCCTTCCAACCCCGGTTGTCTTTTCCGTCCCCGAGGTAAATCCGGCTTCAGGGGAAATACTTTACCGCGGCGTCACTGGCTCCCTTCAGGACGGCCGAGCTAGATTCTGGCGTGATCATTCTGTGGTGACCAAGAAACAGATCGTGAGTGACTGACATGATTCGTTGATATTCTACGTGGCAACGGCTACGCAGTGATGTTTCAACACCTCTCACCATCAGCCCACTCTTAAACCAGGAATTTAGGTCGAGCGGCCAGACACGGTCCCTATGCCCTTGCTTATATCTGCACAGATGCACGCCACAGTGATATCGTGACTGCATATAATTGTGTGCTCACTATGGTCCTCAGGCTGACCATCGGCCCATGCCCTAAACGACCACTCCTTTAGAGTGGAGCCAAGGCTTTGTATTGGCACATTGTGGTGAGGCTGCGAAACGCCACGATATCAACTCCCACTCACAACGACAATCGAAACCGCGTGCTTCCACGACGGGCTTCCATTGGCTCCTGATCAACCGCGAACCGGGTCCTTGGGCCGAACTTGGCGTCTCCTGCCCAGCTTCCACCTGCTCCCGCCGAGGGCCTTGGCCGCTCGGCGGACGCTTAACGGCCTGCGGTTGACCTGCACGGCGCAGCGGACGTGAGCGAATAGGCAAGGCTGTCTCATATTCTCCGACGGGCTCAGCTGGCGAAAGAGGCTTTTGGGTCATCTCGAGATTTTCTAGTGCATGCCGTTGGCCCACAACTTCCAAGCAACCAGGCCCCTTCCTAAATTCTCCAAGACTTGAGAAAGGCAATATCGTGGCGCACATGCAAAATGTAACCCAACTCATTGGCTCGTGTCTCTATCATCTTATGTGGGAGATCTTGATGACATTTTGCCTGCCGTTGTGGGGCGTTAGTATATAGAGTGACTGTAATTCTCCTGCATGATGTGCAGCATGGTAGCAGCGACGTTCAAGCAGGCACGCAAGATTGTCAATCTCCATTCGGAACCTCAAGCAAACAACATGGCTCCTGCACTTCCCCAGTTCGACTATCTCTTTGCTATCGGTACCATTTTCTCGTTCCTTGATGCATGGAATATCGGTATGCCGTCCCTCAACCGTCTCTGGATGTCAGAAATCACCGCTTGACGTTATCTCTCACTTGCTTCCTCTTTTCTCCACGATCTAGATACTATGTTACTGACAACTCGATCCAGGTGCCAATGATGTTGCCAACTCGTTCGCGACATCGGTCGCCTCAAGATCCCTCACACTTAAGCAAGCCATGGTAATTGCCTCGTGTATGGAGTTTGCTGGTGCCATGGCCGTGGGGGCGCAAGTCACAGACACGATCCGGACCAAGGTCATATCCACGAAGCTCTTCGAATCTGACCCGTCGGTCCTCATGCTAGGCATGGTCTGCGCCATCGTTGGGTCGTCCGTGTGGCTCACGATTGCGACTCGGCTCACCATGCCCGTCTCGACGACGCACTCTATTATGGGAGGTGTCATAGGTGTAGGTATCGCCGCGATTGGTGCTGAGGGCGTTAATTGGTCATGGGACGGTGTCTCCCAGGTCTTTGCTGCGTGGGCAATTGCACCAGGCATCGCTGGGATCTTCGCCTCCATCATCTTCCTTGCCACCAAATACGGAGTCATGCGCCGGAAGAATCCGGTCAAGATGGCCTTCATCGCAGTTCCATTTTACTTCTTCCTCACATCGGCACTACTTACCATGCTGATTGTATGGAAAGGTGGCTCCGCGAGAATCGACCTTGAAGACAGGGAGCTCCCTGGTCCTATCCTGGGTGTGGGTGCCGGTGTTGCGCTTCTCGTCACCGTTTTCTTCATCCCGTACCTCTACCGCAAAATTCTCAAGGATGACTGGCAGTTGAAGGGGTGGCAAGTCATCCAAGGTCCTCTTCTACTTCGGCGTCCTGACCCCCCACCTCGTCCTGAAGGCGTCCAAGAAGGTGGCATCCGAGACTACTATGAAGGACACTTGACAAGGGAGGAGCTTGATGCCAAAAGAGCGGCCGAGGGACACTCCAATGACGTCGAAAGACACCCGGTAGGAGACAACACCGAGAAGGCTAGCTCTTCCTCAGACATCGTCCCTGCGCCGCGAGCCGATGAGAGTTCCACTCTAAAGGACAAGCCTATTGATCCCAAGCTCGCTGCTCCACCCGGACCTTGGTACTCACCAGGTGTTGCGTTCTTCTGGGCAAAGTACTGGTTCTTGCATGGTGTCAATCAGGAGGTGGTTTCGGCTCAGGGCAAGAGAGACTTCCTGTCGGGCGACATTGAAGCAATCCACGCTACCGGCGAGCACTTCAATAATGAAGGTAACCATTTTACTTCCACATCTTTTCATCCGCCTAGAAAATATATTGACATGTAATACAGCTGAATACACCTACTCGTTCCTCCAAATCCTGACCGCCTCCACCGCATCCTTCGCACACGGCGCCAACGATGTCTCCAACGCCATCGGTCCCTACACCACAATCTACTTCATCTGGAACTCGGGGGAGATCAGCTCCAAGATCCCCGTCCCGACCTGGATCCTCGCGTTCGGTGGTGCCGGAATCGTTGTCGGCCTCTGGACATACGGGTACAACATCATGCGTGCGCTTGGCAACAAGATCACCCTGCACTCGCCGTCGCGCGGCTTCTCGATGGAACTCGGCGCCGCCATCACCATCATCATGGCGACCAAGCTGAAGCTGCCCGTCTCGACCACCCAGTGCATCTGCGGTGCGACAGTCGGTGTTGGTTTCTGCAACGGGACGTGGAGGAGCATCAACTGGCGCATGGTCGCTTGGATCTATATGGGCTGGTTCATTACACTGCCTTGTGCTGGTCTGATCTCCGGCCTACTGATGGGTATTGTCCTCAATGCCCCTCGCTGGGGAACTGGTATTTAGATTGACTTACGTATTTTTCGAGTGGCGGCTGTGTCGTCAAGATCCAGGGACATTCAAGCAGAAGGTCACATCGAGTCACAGGCTTTGGCCATTAGGAAAGGGCCGAGAGTTGGTAATTTGTACGGTACTTGAGTAGTCATAATCAGAAAATGTTTACGAATATATGAGTGTCAAGCGAAAATTGTGTCGTCAAATTTCGGCTTGTGGCATATCAAGTGTGAGCGTCTAGATAATTCGGCGTCATGAGAACAAAGTCTTCCCATGTTCTCTGCAGTTTGATAATTGTACTTTAACCGTCACTTGATCAGACTAACTCGTTCAGGGCCTCACTGTACCAGCCACTCGTTTGCTGGTTATAACACTGCGTGAACAATAACAGCAGGTGACTTCGGTTTACGATAGAATCACAGCTTGTGTTGGTCGTCCTAACTTCGCACATATATCGGCACAGGCTTGTCAGGTCAAATGTGTACTTCGGAACTCTGGAGTCACGAAACTTGTGGAGAGACCGTCGCAGGTGATTCACATGGTCAATTTAAGTCAAGTCAAGTCACTGCCGACTTTACAGTAAGTCAGGCTTCCCAATGTACTTAGTTTCAGCTCGGGATGTTTACTATCAGAACACTCCTATCATAGTCTTCTTGAGTTGGATTGAGTGAATCTCTGGTAAGGAACTTTGCCTGTCATCAGGCTCATCCAACCACGGGACCAGCCAGAGACCCCGGCCAATTTAGTTTGGAGTTTTGGGGGATAAGACCTTGTTCCTTGAAAACCCACCCTAGCTAATGTGTTGGATCTCTGAACTGGATGAACTACCGAACTGCGGGGGAAGAGCCCGAGTCCCCAGCTGGCACAATCTATTCCCAGAGCAGGAAAACGCAAAATACGCGAGCGTTCAGGCGTTGCAACCCGAGGACTACAAGGGCGCTCTTTACACGTATTAGTTCCCCAGGTTTGCGGGGGACCTGGACCTGGCTGCAGCCAAGAGCTTATCCGGGGTTGAGAATGGGATTGATCGCCGTGAACCACGGAAGTCAAAAATGTGAGCGGGCATATATAATGGTACCTCAGGGCCCAGGGCGTAAGCTGACATGAATTATTGTGCATTTCAAAGTTGTCCCTGATACTGAGACGGGCAGCCATGTCTTCAGACGCAAAGTTGCCAGAAACTTCCCTTTGGGCGAACAGGGTAGGTCCTTCGTACACGACGGAATTAGACTTGCCCATAATTAACTGGGCTCGTTAGAAATGTCTTATGATATGTGCCACCGTGGCCATTGCCAACATGCAGTATGGGCTGGATTCTGCAGTCATAGGAAGCCTCCAGGCCATGCCTGGCTTCCTCGTCGTCTTTGGATACCCAGATCCTGAAGCACCCGGCGGTTATTCCATCGGCGTAAGTTCAATTCCAAAATACGAACCACCAGACATAAAATGTTAGGAATGGCCGCGGGGAAGCTAACACAGACGCGCTCCAGGGAACTTTCCAACAACTCATCAGCTCCCTGCTGACCCTCGGGGCGTTCCTCAGCTCCCTCACGGCGGGGAGCTTCGCGCACTTCTTCGGGCGCAAGACGGCCCTCTGGCTGGCCTGCCTGCTGACGGCCATCGGCTGCGCCGTCCAGATCAACACCACGGACAAGGCCGTCGTGTACGTGGGGCGGCTGATCCTCGGCATCGGCAACGGCTTCCTGGTCACCTTCAGCAATATTTATACCGCCGAGGCCAGCCCGGCGCACTTGCGCGCCGTCATGGTGGCCCTGTTCTCCGAGTGGGTCAACATCGGGAGCATCGTCGGCGCCGTTGTCACCAACGCCACGCAGGCCCGCCTCGACAAGGCGAGCTACCAGATCCCCGTAGGGATCCTGTTTGTCGTGCCCGTCGTGCTGGCCGTCGGCCTGTTCTTCGTGCCCGAGTCTCCGCGGTACCTGGTCAACAAGGGCAAGATGGAGCAGGCCAGGCGGGCGCTGGAGTCGCTCCGGGGCTCGTCGCTGAGGCCCGAAGAGCTCGAGCTGGAGTGGGTGGAGATGGTCAAGGGTATCGAGGAGGAGAAGAAGCTCGCGAGGACGATCGGGCCTCTGGACCAGTACCGCGGAACGGACCTTCGCCGCACGCTGCTGTGTTATGGCGTGATCATGAGCCAGGTTGGCTCCGGCTCGTGGTTTGTCATCAGCTACAGCACTTACTTTCTCATCGTCGCTGGGTTGACCGTTACTGAGGCTTTCAAGTATTCTATCATGAATACCTGTCTTGGTCTCGTAGGTGTCAATTTCGGCATCTACCTCATGCGACATGTCGTCGGCCGGCGGACAATCCTGACCATGGGTGCTGCGATACAAGGGCTTTGCATGCTGGGGATGGCAATCGGGGCAGGAAGCGTGAACCCGGTGGGCAGTGAAGCTGGCCGGAACTGCCTCATTGCCTTCTTCGCCCTGTATCTGTTCTCCTACAATGCTTTTGTTGGAGACGCGAGCTATCCAGTGAGCACCGAGTTGGTCAGCACCAGACTGAGAAGTTGGTCGGTGGGCTCTGCGATTAGTCTCGGGTACTTCTTTGCGTGGTTGACGGGATTCTGTTCGCCGTACTTCATCAACCCAGAGAACCTCAACTGGGTAAGCATCCGTCCATTCCTCTGTATCTTTTCCACCACGCGGCTAACTCTGCA
The DNA here is from genome assembly GCA_039880735.1 of Diaporthe australafricana. Classification (NCBI taxonomy): domain Eukaryota; kingdom Fungi; phylum Ascomycota; class Sordariomycetes; order Diaporthales; family Diaporthaceae; genus Diaporthe; species Diaporthe australafricana. Next base: position 2,945,312 of record JBCEDM010000007.1, on the reverse strand, counting down.
ACCAGGGTGCAAAATACGGCTACCTATGGGCCGGCTCCAATTTCGCTTGCATGTTGTTCTTCTTTTTCTTCATGCCTGAGCTGAAAGGACGAACCCTCGAGGAAATCGATGAGCTCTTCGCCGAGAAAGTGCCGGCGTGGAAGTTCAAGAGCTATAAGACGACGATCCAGGAGAAGGCAATGGCCGAGGTGAAGAAGCAGGAGGGTTCATATACGAAAGGCCCTGCGTCTGAAATCGTCGAGGACAATATGGAGGCCAAGAGCTAAATGTTTCCTTCAGTGCTTATACATCCAGATGTTGATATAGAGCGGGTCCAGGGGAAACATCTACTTGCACGTGCTAACTAATGTAAACAGATAATCGTGCAGATCATTTTGATCATATGGGTTTTCTTTTACTTCACAGATTTCAAATTTTTCACTGGCTTGATTGGGAGCCCTAACACTTTTGACCACAACAACTAATACATTCTTTTCGTCTCATCCTTTTTCTCCGCCGCTCACTACCTTACAACGGCTTCGTAGTAACATACAATGAACTCGCGAAGGCCTCAGGATATCTAGAACCCGCGACCTCAGCGTTGTTGATAGCGGCTCTGATCTTCTCATTATCCTCCTTCGAGATCTTAACCTTCAACGCGCCCATATTGTCATCAAAGTTGGCCGTCCGCGTTGTCCCGGGAATAGGGATGATATCGTCCCCTTGGGCCATCAACCAGGCCAAGACAAGCTGCGACGCGGTGCACCCCTTGCTGTCGGCCACGGCCTTGATGCTGTCGACGAGCTCGAGGTTCTTGTGGAAGTTCTCCTTGGAAAACCGCGGGGCAAAAGACCGGAAGTCGCCCTCGCCAAAGTCGTCGGGCGAGCGGATGCTGCCCGTCAGGAACCCCCTGCCGAGGGGCGAGTAGGCGACGGTGGCGACGCCCAGCTCGCGCGCGGCCCTCAGCAGGTCGATTTCGGCCGACTCGATCTCGAGCGAGAAGGGCGAGTACTCGACCTGGACGGCGTCGATGTGGGCGACCTTGCAGGCGCGGCGCAGGCTCTCGGCGCTACACTCGCTCAGCCCCAGGTAGCGCACCTTGCCCGCGTCCTGCAGCTTCTTCATCTCGGCCACGGTCGTCTCGATGGGCTGGTTGGCGTCCAGGCGGTGGCAGTAGTACAGGTCGACGTAGGGGAGCCCCAGCCGCTTGAGCGACGAGTCGATGGCCTCCTGGATGTACTCGGGCTCGTTGCGCACGCGGCGCTCGCCCGTCTTTGGGTTGACGTAGTTGGCGAACTTGGTCGCCAGGAAGATGTTCTCGCGCTTGCCTGGGTTCTGCTTGAACCAGCGCCCCAGCAGGTCCTCGCTGTCGTTGTACATGTCTGCCGTGTCCCAGTTCAGACAGCCCGAGTTGTAGATGTGGTCCAGCACCGCATACCGCTCCTCGTCGGGCTTGGGTTTGCCATAGAAAGCTGATAGACCCATTGTTCCAAATCCGAGGGCAGTAATTTCAGGGCCATTCTTGCCCAGCTTGCGGGTTGGGAGTTGGGGAGGAGACATGGTGTAATTCAGAACAGTTCAGGACCTTGAAGCGTGCTTGGGTATTGTGTTGAGTATGAAAACCTGGTACTGAAAGGTGTGAAGGCCGAGATGGTCAATTATCGAACACAGACTTGCTTCAGTGTCGTCGATCACTTATATAAGTAGTCTACATATTTCGTCATGATCTATTAGTGTCCGTTCATCTACCGATGTGGAGCGGGAATGGCGGGTGCTGTCATGAGAGAGTTTTGCGGTAAGCGGCCGATCATGCCGGAGTTAAGGACGTAAACGCCTAAGCAGTGCTCAGAACCTTATGGCAACCGACACGCGAATCGGCGCCGAGACCCTGACAAATGCCATGCAGAGCAGACGGAGATAAGACGCCATTGCATTCCCGCCCCTCCACTTTACTTAACCTAAATCCACCGAAGTAAACAATGACTTGCGGCAACGGATCACCGGCGTAACCTGGTATTATTAAGTCCGTCGGTATATCATGTGTTGATCTCAGCAACGAGAACCTCTCAAGAGAATGGACAAGACAGACCCGTCTCTGATTCAGCAGGCATTGTGAGTAGTCTACCAGCATCCTGCACTGCGTGGTACAACAATATCCACTCCATAGACCCCGCGAACAAGGCGTTGTGCTGGTACACAGATATTCACACACGCCGGAAGAGGAGAAGATCACTCATTGTCTCGACCACAATGGAGAAATAGCCCCAATTGAAATAGCCAAGTTCCCCATTCGACCTCAGTGTCATACTCGGATTAGGGGCGCGTTATCAACGACCCCTATCAATTTAACACAGTGACTCACCACCAACGCGCAAGACGGCGTCATGGCCAGGTTTCGTATCGACCATGACTGTCTGAGACGTGACCGACTTCACCAAGAACGTCGCAAGAATGAGCAATGCAGAATAAAATAAGCCGAAGCCGCATTTCATAATTTGAAAGAAACCAATTGTTCCAACAAAAACATCAATCGCATGCTGCCGCCATCACAATGCCCCCATCCGCAATCACCCTCCGCCGCGCCACGAGGGCTGACCTCCCCAGAATGGCGCGCATCCTGCTGGACGCCTTCACCCCGGGCCCGTGGGGCCAGTCCCTGTTCCCGCCGCACCTCAAGGTCAAGCCCGGCGACGGCGACCAATTCGACTGGCGCCTGTCCATGATGTCCTCGGCGTTCGACGGCCCGGGGCGAGAGCACGTCGTGGCCTGCGAGGCGGGAGAGGAGGTCGTTGGCTGGGCGCAGTGGGTCGACTCGGGTGCTGACCTGGAGGGTGAGACGAGCGCGGAGGTGAAGGACAAGGCCAGTCCGCCTGGGCTTGATACTGAGGCGCTGGGGAGGCTGGGCCGGGAGGGCCGATACCTCGAGGAGAGATGTGACGAGTACTTGGGGATGGAGCGGACCAAGCAGTCATGGCGTGAGTCCAATCCCGAGGCTCCTGCGGGCTCCATCAAAGCCAGTGACTGATATGTGAACGTGCACAGTGCTTAACTACCTGGCCATCGACCCCAAGCACCAGAGGAGAGGCATCGGCAGACGCCTGACCCAGGAAGGCCTCGACCGGGCCGCAAGCCAGGGAAGGGACGTGAGCCTGCGGTCGTCTCCAGAGGGCCGCCTGCTGTACCTCACCATGGGCTTCAAGGAGGTCTGCGAGGGCAAGGTCATGGGTGGGAGCCAGTACTCTATGGTTTGGAGTGCCAAAGATGGGAAAGTGTGCTAGGTCACTAGGAAAGGGGCCAGATTTCAATGCTCCCTTCTTCTTCGCATGGTTTCAAGCGAAGTCATCCTTAATGTCAGCAGTAGCTCCTGAAGTTTTATGTTGTCGGAAAACATGTCAAGACTTACACACTCGAAGTCAATTTAATCCCGCTGAACCACATGTCGTATTGAGCTTTCGTCTTTGCAGTGTCAAAGATTTCTTATTTCTAGCTGAGCGAGCATGTGGCTCGAAACGCCACCATGGGGTATCGTTCTTGACTCCGTGACAGACTATGGTCGTCAATTTGCCTCAACTATCCAACTCCATGAATGCATTCCAGCCTGTCCAAAATCGCTGAATACCAATATTCATGTGTATAATTACCACTTGCCTCTACCCCTGAATTTTGAATCCGCAATGCATTAAACTTGCTGATCTTTCCATCCATCAAGCGCTCTCACACCACCTTCTCAATCCTTGGCTTCCTCCGCCTTGACCTTCTTTTCCCTCTTCTTGGGAGACAGCCACTCCTCAAAACCAATAGGCCAATATACCCTGCCCAGCGGACCGCCCATTCCGAACTCTTCGGCGTTCACAGTCAAGCCAGGGTCAGGAAGAGGAGCCGTTGCATCAGACTCGGCCCCGTCGCCATCGCCCACACCGTCGGCATCGTTTGGGACCTCTTCACCCGCCTTGCGCTTCTTATTCCGTGACGAAGGCTTCTTGGTCTTCTTTGTCTTCTTGATCTTCTCTGGAGGTCTGTCCTGGTCGGGGCGCTCGTGAGGCACAAGATCCGCGATCTTCTCGAAACCAGGTAGCTTGAATCTGCGCATGAGCTCAAACACGGCTTGCTCCTTGTCCTTGGCCTCGATCATAAGATCCGTGTCGGGAGGACACGGTGGTAATGTTGCAACGCGGGGGCTGTGCTTTCGACGATCGCGCGGTGTGATGGCACCGTAACAAGGCTCTGAGTAGTGCATCTTCTGCTTGATGCCCTTTTTCGTCCAAGTCTTGGATATGCGATCCATGATTTCAGGTTGAGAAATATCGTACGTCCCTTCTCGAATTTGGTCGGCGTCGAAAAGTATGTTGTGATGATGGTAGTCAAGGACCATAGGTATGTTGAGCTCCTCGCAGATAGGTAGCAGGTCATGAACTGTCCAAGACACGTCGTCATTTTCCAGGACAAGCCGTCGCTTGATCGAATCTGAAAGAGTCGCATAGTTCTGGCGGAATCGGTCCAGGGTCGCCGGCTTGCCACCTGCTTCGGGAAACGTTCCTCCCATGTGCAGAATCATGACGGCGTCCCTGTCCTGCTGAGGAGGTAGTTTCAGGAGGGATAACAGCTCGTCATGATACTCGAGATCTCGAAATGCATTATTGACAACTTGCTTTCGGGGTGACCCGAGCTGTGTATACTGTGGGTGTGTATTAGCAAGAATTACATGACTGATTCCATCGATAAAAAGGTATTATCACCTGCCCAGGATGCGTCGTTAGACGGTGCCCGAACTCAGCCGCGACCTTGCCAGCCTCGGCGAGTGCCTCAGATGCGAATGGCGCCAGCTTATAGCCATATTCATCATGGCTCGCAAAAGGGAACATCTCGGAACTCAGCCTCATAAACTTAATACCAAACTTTTCATTCCACTGAAGCATTTTGACAATGTCTTTTGCATTGGCCAAGCCTAGGCACTCCACATACTTTTGGCCTCGGGAAAAATCTGCCTTCTTGCTCTTGTCTGGCCGATTTTTTGTCGCATGCTCGGGCTGTGACGGGTCTGCGAGCGGGTGCCGATGTTCTATGATGGATGCTATGCGGCATGTCCTTGAGCTGAAGACCGGAGGTTTGGCGGCGCGTAAATAGGTATTCAGGCAAGCCTGTATGTACAATTAGCACTGTGGAATGTCTCAGCCGGTTCGAAAGAACTTACATAGCCTAATCGACCTTTCCATGGCAGTGGCAGATAGTCGCTGTGAACAGCTGGCGCACGATGGGCTCCTTTGATGACCTCTACGGGCGCATCACTCGCTACGTCCTCCTCGTCGGGCTGCCATGAAAGCTCTTTGTCTTCGTCTGGGGTGAGATGGACACGGTCTAGCTGGATTACATCACCTCCACCCTTAATCGCTCGGTGCGTTAGGGCTGGCACTGATCGACTGGTCTCTGCCTCTTCGAAGCTCTGCTCGATTTGCAGCCTCCGTCTCTTGATGTCTTTCTTGAAGGAGGTCTCCATTTCCTCCAAGCGCCGAAGGGCACAAGCCGAATCCTCATCATTCTCCTCTAGCTTTCTGGCGACATCCTCTACCGGTGACACATCCATTCCGTCGGTCTGGCCTTTATTCGCAGTGGTGCCCGTGGACCCGTCCTTGCTTTGGGATTTGCGAGAGGCAGGAGTCCGGCGGGCTGATCTCCTTGGGCCTTGTGATGTAACCCCAGAAGGATTTAACACAACAGCAGCATGGAGAGGCTCTCCGTCCTGGGTCTTCGAAGGGACAGAGGACCTCATTCTGTAGCGCGATGGCATGGTGGGGCCAATGGTGGCGATATGACGTCTCAGAAAAGAGCTTGAGCGGCCTGCGTTGTTCCGGCTTGTTGACAGGACTGCTTCGGAGCCGAGCGTCCAGAAAGATTGGAAGGGACTGCAGGATGAGATACGCAGCAGTCGGGAGCTAGGATGAATGAGGGCTCGACATCCAGCGGCTCGCGACAGGACAGTGGGCCGCAGGGACATGCAACACGCTGACGATCGTTTCCAAGATGGTGATGTCGTAAGTTGATAGAATAGTATGGTACAGACCCAGGTGTGGGTGGTACACGTCCAGATATTTGTGAAGGAGCTGGTTGGCCTACGACGGAGGAAAAGTAGTAGCTTAGAAACACAGCATGTGGGTAGTCTGTTATCCAAAATGGGCCAGTGGAAGACGCCGTTCAGTTTCGGATTTGAGAATAACACAGCTAGACGTGCGTGAAGTCTAGATTGTGGGTGGTCCCAGAAGAGTGTGGCCCAGTCGGCCAGCTAGGGCAGTCGAAGGGAGGGAGAGAAAGCTCCTGGTGCGGATTAATGTTTGTGTGAGACGATCAGGCAGTTTGTGTATTTGGGCCCAGTGCTAACAGCGAAATGGGCAGGCGGGAGAATGGAGAGGGAGGGAGAGAGGGAGCGTAGACGATAGAGACAGGAGACACGTAAAAAGATGGACGTATGCATGACTACATCGACATGATATCGACCGGTCCACTAACCAAGACGATCTGCGACTCACCTACATGTTATCGACTATGAGGACCCAAAAAGACAGGACCCTTCATGCGTCTGCGAGCAGCCTGGGCCTACTTACCTAAGCAGCCAGGATAAAGGACCGCCATACGATACGGCGTAGACAAATGAAAAGGGACGCTTTGCGACAAAGGGTCAGATCGAGATGAGACATGGTACAGACGTCATTGGAAAAGCGCGAGGTGCCACAACTTTCATGACGCGTTTGAGTCGGGCGGCGGCGCAGAACGCGGACATGCAGAGGGGGCCACCAGGTGAAAGAAATGGTCACCGTAATTAAAGTAGACTAATGAACGCATTGGATGGGATGGATGGAAAGGGTGGTAGGATGGGATTTCAATCAACACCTGTGCGCTCGCTGAACGGCCAGGCAAGTGCTCCTGTGCTCACTTAGAGGCAACAAGTGTCCAATTAGCATCGTCCCTTCTTCCTCTCTCATGTTCGTGAGAGCAAGCGCCACCCGTCGACGTTTGACGCACGCAATGGACCAGTGGTAGCCGCAGCCATGACGTCGTTTGGGTCCACCCCTGTCGGGTCTGGGTTGCGCTGGGTCGGAGCTTCAACCGTGCTCCGTCTCTTTTTTCTCCAGCTACAGCAGCAGCTACAGCAGCTACAGCTCCTGTCCGTGGGGAATATCCTCCGCGCTCCGCCGGCCAGGAGCTTTCCCTCCATCCTGGCTCCGACTTGGGCCTAATTGCTGCAGTCTGGGCTGTGATTCCGCGGGGCAATCATCGTCATTGTCATCATCGTCATCAGCAATCCATCTCGTCCGAACAGTTGCAGCTCAGTAGTGGCCGCAAAATCGCGAATCTCGATCCGCCCAAATCCCATACCCTAGCCATGGTTTTAGATGGGATTGTGGCATGGTATTTTCGCCTCCCTCACGACTTCTAACACCCATGCAGTGTAAGATGCATTTGTGAAATGCAAATGCAAATGCAGGTGCCAAGCCAGACAGCCTAGACCAGCCCAGACCCCTCCAACCCTCCTCCGTCATTATGCTTTCCGTGTCCTCCCTCCCGCGCAGTTCCTTCATGCCGTACTACGTAGTGTCAGCCTGTGTCTCGCTCGGCCGAGTCGACGGATTGTGTGCTTTCCCAAACGCGCAATCGAACCGAATCGGATCCGCCCCAGCCTTGCACCGACAGGGGTGCACTCCAGTTCAATGCTACCTTGATGATGGAGGGATCGCAACTTCATTAACTAGGTGACTGATTGCCGGTCTAGACCAAAATGTGCCACGGCATTCTCCGCCACAACGTCAGCAACGACTTGCTGGTGAAGCACGCCCGGAAATGATTCTCTAGCACATCGTGAACATAAATCGTCCAACGCAATCTGTTGCCAGGGTCTCGGAAGCACGTCATTGTGCACCTTCAACCTTGCCCAAACCCACCCTTTCTGCCTGCCTGGCTCCTTCGAAGCATTTGGTTCACGCGTTGCTTACTTATGCGCGCGGCGGTCTAGTTCCTGTCCCCTGCGACCAAAGAGACCTGTCAAATTTCGGGATGACTTTGGCTCTGTTGGCTTCTCAAGGCTGCATTAGTCTACTGTCTTCCGATCAAACTTGCCCCTCGCCACCAGACGTGCTACGTGTTGGGGCATCGATTCCAAGCAAGCTACTGTATGTCTCGGCTGCTCGGGCATTTTTCTTGTGTGATGCTTTGCGGTCTAGGTACCTGGGTGGTGGGGCTGTTTCTTTTTACGCCGCTCCATTGTTTTCTTTTGATTGTGCAACAGAAGTGGATGCAAAGGGCCGGGATCAGGGAGAGCTCGCCTGACTCTTAACATCTTGCTGCCATCTTTTTGCCATCGGCCAGGATCCTCTCAAGTGCTACATTACCACAGGCCTTGACAGCCTTCAAATGTTACCCAGGCAGGTATGTCAACTGGTAAGCATCTTAGGAACTATGCCGCCGCTCAGGTAGCCAAGTCTACATTGATTGCCGCACACTCGCCCAAGCTTTAATTAATGGCGCAGGTTGGTGTTATCCGAATGGATGGGATACGTCCGAATTGGCGAAGGAACATTTGAAGGACTGACATTGATTGACAATGGCCGCGGTGGCAATCAGGAGCCGTTCACAAAGAAATTTGTGACATCACGAAACCTAAAAGATTTTCGTATGATTTTTGGGCATCTGCTTGTTCTGTCGCAGTCCGAGTGATGAGCTCCAGAGTCCAATGGAAGAATACGTAGAGTTGATTGCTAGTGATTAAAGCAGCAGGGTGCCGAGTTCGTTGTTGACATTGCGTATAATCGATCCTTCGGAATTTGATGACCAAGCTTGTTGTTTCCCACCTGTCGTCGGAGCTTCTTTGACGGTCAGATTCGGCAATTCAGAAAAGTGCGAAGATTAAATACACGACTGTTCCGACAAATAAACCATCCGGCCGGTGCCAAATGCAGTAAGTAGCGTATTAGCCGCTGTGTGCTGTGCCAACCTCGTGCTTACCAAGAGAAACATTACCAATTGCGGGCCAATGATCTGACCGATGTGCGATTGGCTACACGACTTACACTGAAGTTGTGTATCAACCCAAATTTGACACTTAAGGTCACGATATGTGCTCATTGTCATTGTGAACTACATTGCTAAATATCATTCTTAGCATCTTCGTAAGCATCCAGAGTTTCGACCTGACAAAGAATTACAGGGTAAACCAATCGTCACAACATGTCTAAGCTCATTGTAGTCGTGGGAGCCACCGGTGCTCAGGTACGTCGTCGCCTCGCCTAACAAACATCATGTGCGTGTCTTCTGACTTCATGAAAGGGAGGATCTGTGGCCCGGACATTTCAACAATTCCCGGACTGGAGCGTCCGTGGCATCACAAGAAATCCTTCGGGCGATGCCGCACAAGCCCTGGTAGCAGAGGGCATCGAAGTCGTACAGGGCGACCTAGACGACAAGGAGAGCCTCGCCCGAGCATTCGACGGCGCCACAGCCATCTTCTCAAACACCGACTTCTTCGCCCACGTATTTCACGCCATGAACCCGGCAAACCTGCCCGCCGGGCTTACAGCCCAGCAGTACGCGTACGACCGCGAGGTCGAGCAGGCCATGAACATCGCCGCAGCCGCCGCGGCCCCGGCGGTCCTCAAGACGCTCGAGCGCTTCGTGCTGTCCAGCCTCAGCGACGCGCGCAGGTGGAGCGGCGGCAAGTACACGTCCGTGTACCACTTCGACTCCAAGGCCGAGATGATCCGGCTCACGCGGGAGCGGCACCCGGAGCTGGCCGCGCGCATGAGCACCGTGCAGGTCGGGCACTACGTCACCAACTGGAAGGCGTTCGCGGGACTGGCGCCGCGGAGGCAGCCCGACGGGAGCTTCGTCATGTCCAGGTCCACGTCGCCGGCGTTCAGGATGCCGCATGTCGTCACGCACCGGGACACGGGCCCGTTCGTCAAGGCGCTGGTTGATCTGCCGCCTGGGAAGGACCTGCTGGCTGTGTCGGAGTGGATGAACTTTCCTGAGTGGATGGAGACGTGGAGTCGTGTGCTGGGTGTCGAGGCTCGTTATCAGCAAATATCGAGTGAGGAGATGTTCGAGGGTGTTCCCGCGGCTCTGATGGAGGAGCTTAAGGATGGTTTCGACTATATTGAAGAATTTGGCTTTACTGGTGGAGACCCAGACGTGTTGGGGCCAGAGCAGGTAAGATCGGGACACCACACTTGAAGTTCTGGGACTTGAGGCTAACAATTTTGCAGCTTGAGGTGAAGATTCCTGTGACATCTATGGAGGAATACATTAGAAGCGAAGATTGGTCGTCTATTCTGAACGCCTAATCGTGGTCTGGGGATTTCATGAGCTGCGATCATTCATATCAGTCCCCTTCCACAGGCGAATGCGATTCTCACAAATTATTTAGATATCTTTCTTGTAGGATGTCTTGTATAGAAGGAAATATAACACCTTTGAAGATGGACTGTCGCAGAACAAATTTGGAACAGTCAGATAGTAGACACTGAGCCAGCATGGCATCATGTCGGCCTGGTCATATTTTGCCTTGTCGGTCATGTTGAGAGCAACCTCCTTGATAGGGCGAACGACCAGGACATAAATCTCGCAAGCCGAAAGACAGATAGTACGCCGAGCAGATCGGTGCAGCAAGCGCATGTCAATATCACGGAAACGGTAATGCCCGGTCCTGCGACTTACATCCGGAAGGAGATGGAAGTCGGCAATCCGGCTTAGACGAAGAACTTTAGAAGTCGATCGGAGTAAACACCACCACCACCACCACCACCCCCACCCCCGCCTCCGGCCGATCCGTAAAATAAGCAGTCAGTGCGGAGAAAGGGCTGCTTTGAATCTCTACCCAGACTTTTCAAGCGATACGCGCTGGGTGGAGCGGCCAGATAGACGCACCAATAATCACCGGCACGACAAGTTGAAGTTCTGAATCACATGCGTTTGAGAGGCCAAGGCTGACGATTGTGTGTGTGTGATATCTTGTTCGAGGTTACAGTGATAGACAGGCTTCCCCGCGCAACGATGATCGGATTCGTTCAGCCTCAGCTTAGGATGCGAAGAATCAGACAATTCGCCAAGGGAACACAGCCGGCTATTTACGTATGCAAGGCGAAAAGGTTCTCCGGGTAAATAAGACTCATGCAACATTTGTCCAACATAACAGAAAGTGACAAGCTTGAATGGAGATAGTCACATGTCAGCCTCAGCTTGGGACGCTTAGAATTAACGAAATAGTCAAGACATCGCGACCGGGTGTTTACGTACCCAAAGTAAGTGCGCCCCCGGATAAATTGAGGTCGTGCAAACCTTCATCAGTAGAGCAGAGTATCAATAGCTTGGGTAAATAGAGATAGACATTTTGAAAATTATATAAACGATCGTTGACCAGAACATGTAGACCGATTTTGATGCTCCAGCAGCCACACCGAGCAGACTTTCAGTCAAAGATCCCTTCACTGTATTGTTGACAGTATGTGTCCAAGCAAAATCCTCTCTGTCGTTTTGGCTACCTTTGCCACCTACGCCAATGGTCTGAATACTCAACAATCTCCATCCGGCAGAGCTACTGTGGATCTCACAGCATCTACAGGCCAGGCCAGCTTTCTCGGGTCTGGCTTCATCTATGGATGGTTAGTCATTGGAAATCAGTTCCTACCTGTATGCGAGCAGAAGGCACCTTCGTAGGAAGCGTACTGTCCATGCAGGACCTACAAAAACATCTACTTCCCTTTTTCGTGATGAAAATACTAGAAGTGCTCCACTGACAAACGTTTCCAGGCCCGACAACGGTACAAGCGTCGACAACTCGATCCCTGACAGCTTTGTAACAGACATCAAGTTCCATGCGTCTCGTGCCGGAGGTGCCCAGATCTCAGCACTGGGTTGGGCTGGCGGCGGATACAATGAGTATATCGGACGCTTCGACTCTACACTTTCCAACTATCGGACCACCCGCAAGTACGGAGGCGACTTCATTCTTCTCCCTCACGATCTCTGGGGCTCAGATGGGGGCCAGAGCTCAGACTCCGTGTTTCCTGGAGACAATGGTAACTGGACGGAAATGGAAGTCTTCTACGGGCAGCTCGTCAACGACTTGAAAGAGAACGACATGCTTGAAGGGCTTGTGTTTGATCTCTGGAACGAGCCGGATCTCATAATCTTCTGGAATCGCACTTGGGAACAATACCTTGAATATTATGTGAGGGCTCACAAGATTGTCAGGTGAGGACATCCTATGCCAAATTGGCCACAGCCTCTACTGACACATTCCAAGAGCTCAACTTCCGGGTACCCTTATCAGCGGCCCCTCCGCAGCTAATGCCCCTGCCCTCGACCTCGACAACACGTGGGGTGCTTGGCTGGATGCTGTATCGACCAACGATATTGTCCCAGATATTTATTCCTGGCATCAAATCGGGGAATGGCAGCGTGAGCCGGACAGGGTCGTCGCTGACTTTAACACCCTGCTCAGCCGCCACAACCTTCCACAGAGGCCGATCGACAACAACGAGTATGCCTGGCCATCCGAACAAAACCCTGGGACTTCAGTCTTTTATCTGGCGCAGCTGGAACGTCACAATCTGCGCGGGCTCCGAGCCAACTGGGGTGGCGGTTCGGATCTTCATAACTTCATGGCCGACCTGGTCTTCCAGAACGCAGATGGGACTTACAGTCCCAATGGGGACTGGCAGCTCTACCGGTACTATGCTCAGATGGACGGCGACCGTGTGGCGACAGTGGCCTCAGCTGACCTCAAGTTCGACGTCTTCGCCACCATCACCGGGAACAATGTCAAGATCATCGCTGGTACGAGAACAGTCCAGAGTACCTATGAGATTGGCATCTCAGGAATGAGCCGGCTCGGCCTCCCCGCCGATGGCAGCATCCAAGTCCGCAGCTACCGCTTCGACTGGGCAGGGACGAAAGCGGAGGTTGGCCCGCCGGTCGATTTGGGCGTCGTTGATTTCCAATACACTTCTGACACTGTGAGTTCCTGCAACGGATTAAGAGCTGCTAGCTATTGACACGGGACTAACTATGCCTCCTTCAGCTTCTCATTACAGTTGTACCCCCGACAAATGCTACAGCCTTCGCCTTCGAGTTCTCTGGTCCGAATTGACGAGCCACCTACGCTTCTCGAGAGCTATCCTGGTGTCTTTGCAGGGCTTCATCTTTCTACCTATTTGGTCTGGAAGAATCGGGTTGGGGGGGGGGGGGCGGACCACAAGTCATGACAATGTAATGAAGAGCTGGTTCCCGGGCTGGTTTGTGCGAGTTTCCGTTCAATCAATCGACTTCCCTCTATTTCATTAATTTCTTGCGAAAGCAACATTTCAACCTTTACATACTACGAACATGTAGAAGCCAATCTACCTATAGCCCTCATTCTGAGCTATTCCTGTATGTGAAGTCTTCAAATTGTTCACGCAACCTTCTGCGTCAACAACAGCTGATATTCTAATGGAACTTTGAGTTCTAAAATCAATGTTTTCCGCTTGAAACATTACTAAAGCTTGATTGAAAGTTCGCGGGCGGTGCAACACGATACCAGTTTCCCCGGCGTGACATGAGGCTTTGCTGTCTCGGCTCTTGCTGTCATCATTACGTTTTCTATCTGGTCATGCTTACACCGTTCGAGGCTTTTTTGTATCAGTCTTTGTGAATTGTGACTACAGACCCTGCTTGACCGCAATTGGATGGGGGGATTTCCAGCCGGTTCGTTGCACGTTGCACTTCTGGCCCGCACGTTCTTCGTTCATTCCCGGCATTGAGGCTCTGCTCTGCCCGTTAATACTGTACATCGATGGTGGCACGATCAATGTGCATTTGCTTAGGCACCTGCCTTGACTGTCTAGGTGCTTACTGGTGCCACGCAAACAATCATGCATGAATGGCCTGTCTCGCACAATCAATAAACCTCTGAAAGGAACTCTTTCAAGGCTAATGTCAGCACTAGGCAACAACACCCATATGTAGTGTAATTGTGCCACCCACCTTGTGCTACCTTGTGTGCTTGGTATTGGACGAATTCGCCCTAGTATCACTGTATAAGCTAGGCAGCACTGCAAGTAATGCAGATCCCTTGTTTCAGCAGGAAAAGCGCCAGCCTCGTGAGCAGCAGCAATAAAGACTCAATTGTCGCTACATTGCTGTTGGTGTTATTATGTTATTCGCGGGCCGATCATTTAACAACGGCTATCCTTCCACTTTTCAAACAAAACTTTTGGCAATTTCCAGATTCAGAGCTTGCACTTCCAGCACGGCCAAGAGCTTCTTTGGCAACCCCTGAACTCTCGAAAATGCACCAGCACCCCCCTCTGCACTCGTATTATCCTGATACCATGCCTGTAATTCCAGGCCCCCTGCCCCCACCACACATTCACCCCATGCCCCTCTTCCAGCCGCCTTCGATCCTTGGTGAACAACACCGGGCCCCACGGGGGGTTCGTCGTGGCAGCGTCAATACAGCATCAGGTAGTTCCTCGGACTCTTTGACGGAAGAGACGATACAAGAGTCACAAATGGGGATGACAGCAGAATCCAAGAACCTCTATCGTGAAGACCCGTGACTGCCATGGGAAGAGCTGTCACCGGAGGACATTGGCATCAATTTGAAGGCAATATCCGCGTCCAACAAATTCGCCCTGGTGGTCAGGCGCGAAAAGCGTATTGGTGACACTGATGACCCTGCCATTTCTCTGCATTCCATTACCATACAGAGCCCGCTCATCAAGGCTCTCCTCGGTCCTGTCTTTGCCGGATATCATGGTATCAACACAAGCCTGAAGAAGTTGGAGTTCACAGCGCCATTCCATGAGTTCTTCTACCGATGGACCGAGTTCGTCAAAGCCAAGTCCAGGGCAAAGACTGAGGACGAGATTGCACACTTTGGGCTCCTGTTTGACATCGTCAGTGCCGAGATCACACCCCACATCGAACAGGCGGGAGATTTGGTCAAAAATGAGGTGATGTCTTTTGACTATCTGTGGTCACTGTTCGAGCCTGGAACGGAGGTTTATTCCAGGATTGATGATCAAGACCGTCTGTACCTTCTTCTCGCTTCTCGTTACGTGCCCATCGGCCCTGGTGTGAAGATATTCAGCTTAACATGCCGGTTTGTCGACACGAATGGTATCCACTTCGGCTTCACTACGGCAAACTTGGCCATCAGCAGTTTCGACAACGTCAAACCCATCTCTGAACTAAACGTCCTACCAAGCCACCTGCAACCAAACATAGGCGACATCCGGAAGAAATTGCACGACAGGGGGAAGCGATTCGAGCAGCTCAAAGGGTTTCATCACATGTCTTACATTGGATACTACAACTTCTTAGAAGTGCCTTTTGGAGGTTCGCGCAAGAGATATGTAAGCGCATCGAGCTAATTCTTTATGGTTCCGAAGCGAACTGACCATGCCTTTTGTGATAAAGGTCCAAAGAGGTAGAGTCATCATTGACTGTGGCTTGTTCGTGAGACACAATGCACAGGCGCAGGTGCACCTTGCTCCACTGAGCGGGCCACCGACGTCAACTCACTTGGATCCCTTGTCGTCCGTACTCGATATGGATGACGATGACATGGCTATCGCTTCACCAGCCATGCAGCAAATGCAGCAAATGGCGAGGCTAAACCGGCGAAGATTTGCTGGTCAGCCATCATCACTTCAGAGTATGTTTCCCATCCTTCAGCCCTTCACGTGTGAGCCTACAGGTGGCGCTTTCCACGTTTCATTGAGGTACCTGTGCTGTGGACATTAATCACTGACAAACTTGCGAGTAGGTTCTCTTGCCGAGGAACACTACGTTCTTTGCAGCCCCACTGTCAAGGGGTTCTGCCTGAGAGCGAAGAAATGGGGTGTGTATAAATGGTGATTCGGGGCCATTATGTGCTGTGCTAAGAAGTCATATAGTGATCCTCTACGTCGACTCAATCAGCGAAATTGAGTGGAGCAGCAATGCCTTCAAGCAGCTTGTTCTGCCTCACGACTACAAGCGAATTGTGTGGGCATTCGTCGAGGCCCAGATATCCCAGCAAGATACTTTCGATGACCTTGTTCGCGGCAAGGGCAAGGTGAGATTTCAAGCATGGTAATGATCTCCAGAAAAGGCCGTCTGCTAATCTGACATAAAGGGTTTCATTATGCTTCTCAGCGGAGAACCGGGTACCGGCAAAACATTGACTGCGGAGTCAGGTACGTAGAGTCCTGGATATATTCCTATCGATGGCCGGTCTAGCTAATACCTTCTTGCGGTCAAACAGTTGCCGATGCAATGCAGAAACCCCTTTACTCAATGAGCGCCGGCGAGCTCGGAAATGAAGCCGATGAGGTCGAGAGAAACCTGCAAAGAGTCCTCGAGCTGTCAACAAAGTGGGGTGCCGTCCTGCTCATAGACGAATGCGACGTCTTCATGGTGAAGCGCTCCTCATCAGACCTCCATCGGAACCAACTGGTGTCCGTCTTCCTGCGGCTACTGGAGTACTACGAAGGCGTCATGTTCCTGACCACCAACCGTATCGAGTCATTCGACCCGGCCTTCGAGTCTCGTATCCACCTGACAATCAACTACCCCAAGTTGGACCAGAAGTCGAGGCTGCACATCTGGCGGGCATTTGTCGATTTGGCTGCGGAAGCGGGCTCGTCGAGTGAGCTGGACGAGCAGAACATGTTGAAACTTGCCGAGTCTGAACTGAATGGAAGGCAGATCAAGAATGTTGTGAAGACAGCACGTCTCCTCGCAGCTGGAGATAAGGTTCCTCTTCGCCTGAGTCACATAGAAACCGTGATGCGCGTCAAAAGAGGCGATCGTGCCTATCTAGCGCACGACGCCCAGGAGGTGGAAATGGGGGATTAGCTTTGCGAAAGCACTCGTGGGGATACAGTAAACAGTGTGCAAGAATATCATTCTACTTCGTCAAGAGAACGATCCCATGAAGTCACAGTCATAGTAAAACGCTGTCCGGTTCTTTGAGGCCAATTGTCTTTTGCACACAATGCGAATCCGCGAAAAGACTGACTGTTACTCACCACTTCGCAGGGAATATTCCACATGCTTAGATATTTAATGTGCTCATTTCAAGAGCCATGATACTGAGGGAAAAAGAGAACAGGTGCCACTGGTGTGCAGTGACCCCACAACTCCTCAACAATTAACGGCCAGGGGTTGAGGTGGCTCCTCCTCTTGCATGCACTCGTTCTCCAAAGCGTCCGTCCAGTGTCCGGAAGTTGCTGCATGTGAGTGTTTGAGATGCTGACGAAAATGGTCGTCCCGATAGAACTTCTTACTAGATTTGCATTCCCGGAGATTGTGATGATCTTGAAGATGGCGAACTCGTTCGTCCCAGTCCTTTTCCGTAGCAATACGTAGATATTTCGTCACGCCTGACCTGTCGAAATCTAGACCGCAGTATCCGCACGTGTCTGCCAGACCCTCCTTCGCTTTTGACTCGTGGAATGCTTTGTCGTATGTTTTCAGCGTCGAGCAGGACCATGAGTGCCCGCGCGCGTGCAGGGAATTTTGATGCCGCTCCGCCTCACTTTTGTTCTTGAAACGGTTCCCGCAGTACGCGCACTCGTATTGCTTCTCGGCTCTGTGGATACTGCGCTCATGGTTGTCAGCAGAGCAAAGCATTGAATTACCATCCGTCAGCCCTCTCGCGTTAACTCACATAAGCTCGCGAATAGTCTCGAACTCCTTTGGATCCTTGGGACAGCAGTTGCATATATAGGACCCCTGAAGTCTCTCGCCTGGAATATGTGTGGAATCCGCTCTGGGTCTTGCCAAAATGGCATTCGTCCCCGTAGCTTGTGGCATGCTAAGCTGCTGCATGTTGTCGGGAGTGTTGGAACGAGGGCTTCTGGACAACAAATTGGGAGAGAGCCCGCTGCTTGGCGAGTCTAGCGCCATCGTTCTGCAAGCTGCATTGATGGACGAGAATGAGTTGACTGATGAAATAGAGTTGGCTCGGTCGGACATATCGTCTGCAGCCGACAGTCCCTGGGAAAAGCTGTCTATGCTAAGTCTTCTCAAGTCATCGGGGTGTTGCGGTGGTGATGTAGCTCTTCTTTTGCTAGTCCGCCTCGTGAAGCTTCTCACCCCGTCCCAACTCTCCATCGGCATAAGCCTAGGAGCAGGAAGAGGTGGACGTGGAAATGGGAGTTCCCTTTCTGAGAAAAATCGCTCGGAATGATCTGTATTTGCGCCGTTTTCAGAATCGTAGAACTCTGGCGCCAGCTTCGCATTGGCGGTGGACAATGTTGGTTGGTTTGTCGTGGATGTAGAGTCCTTGTGTTGAGGTGCTTTCGTTGCGACCCGCCGCCGCACTCTCACGCTTTGATCCATCTCGAACATCTCCTCCAAGAACTCAAAGGAGTTAGGTGGCCTGTCTTCTGTATGATTCGCGAGAATGGTCTTGCGTGCAATCGCAATGTGTCTGGCTAAGCTTTGATCGAGTTCTGATCCCAGTGATAAGGGGCTCAGGTCATGGTCGGAGCTGATAGGATCCCATCCAGCTGACGCGGCATCGAAAATGTTGATACCTGTGTAGCAGTACTCTCCAGCCCGAGCTGAGGAATCATCATGAACGAGCGCCTCGGCGTTGACTTCGGCCTGCACCATGACCAGAGTCCGGCGAACGGAGGCTTGAATACAAAGGCTGTAGAAAACAGAAAGCCACCACCGTCGATCGCTTTGCAATGTTTTCTTCCGGAAGAAGACCTGGGAAAGCTCAGCCGCGTATCTTTCGATATGGTGCTGCAGATCTGCAAAGCATTTGAAGCGACAGCCATCTTCAGGACTTGCAACACAGGGATTATGCATCCCGTGGTAGAGAAGGCCATTGATATGTAGTCTCCAAATATTCAGGCATTCCTGTAAAGAAACGAGCGACATCAGGATCAGTTTGTCCTGCAATCAGGAAGATCAGTACTGCTAGTAACTTTTCAACGGAGCCGCGAATGCTACTCACATCTCCAACTTCGGTCGCGTACTGGCCAGAAGCCACTAGAAGCTCCCTAATCTGTGAGATTTTCCCGACTCTCAAGTTTGTCAGAATGCATGGGTTATCACTTAGGTCCCAGATTATTCTGATGACGCATTCGCGGAAGTCATGTTTGTCGTAAGTCTGACCGGTGTGATTCAGAGGATATGAACAGGCGGAGCACCCAGAGCACCCCACTGACTGACCAGTCGATATTGCAGTCTGTCCAATTCCATGGACAACGCTTTGAGCGGCCATGTTTGTTCCCTCAAATGCCGGGGTTGTCTCTTGAGCTGAGCAATTGTGATCAATGGTCAGGTTCTGAGTGTCCAGCTTGCATCGTTCGTTTGCAGTGAAAAGGCAGTGACTGGCTTTGGCTGACAATTCTTGGGAAGAAACCAAGCACAGAGAGCCAGATGCGCAGAATTTGGTCTGCGTTTCAAAGTGGCCCCGCTGACATCCGATCAACTGCCAAGCACTTTGGGCCCCTCTGCGTGGGCAAGCTCTGCAAGGCTGGTCTATGTCGCACTTGAAGTCGCCTTAGCAGGTGCTCCGCAGCCTCGACATTGGCTTTAAGCGTGAACTCACTTTCTTTCTGAGAATTTTGCATCTCCAGCAAGCTCCCTTGGCATGCTTGAGTTCCTCGATCCCTCTCCGAACCACGTCACTCAACCGACCTCTTCTCCTAGGAGATGGAGATGGACGGGAAGCAGGACTTTCAGCACCAGGAATCTCGAGGATCTCCGTACGACCTCTTTCAAGGCACCGAAGCTCTTCCAGCCTCTTGTTCGCGATTCTCTGGTCCATCAAAGGTGTACCAGGGCTATCCGGGGGTCCAGACTTATTTCTATCCAAGCTCAACACGCTTGTATCTGATTGCTCTTGAGGCGTGAAGTGCGGACTCGTACTGGTCGCGTTCTTTCCAACAAATTGATCACCAAACCCCTGGAAGTCAAAGTCGTCGAAGGTGAAGTCTGTAGTGGAGGCGCTGGGCTGAGTCTCGTCATTCCAGATTTCGGAATCCATCAATGACCAGTCGACAAAATCTAGCCATGCTGAAGACGAGTCCTGGTCATCTTGTTCTTCATTCCGGCTGGGTTCGAAGCCTGAACCACCAGGCACAAAAGGAGCTGCGGCCCATGGTGCCATCTCTGCTTGTAGTCCATCTGCCCCAGAAGCTGAATTCGGACTCATCCGGCTGCCTAGACCAGCTGAAGCTGTTGCTGACAGAGGGGGGGGGGGACAGTATTGGCACAGACCTGACAGTCAAATTTGGGCGACAGCGGGTGTCCTATCTCTTACTCACTCCCGGGTTTATGAGACGAACGGTGAGTCCTTAGCTATTGCTGCGATACTGTTGGTCTAGAGGACTGCTCAAGCTCGCCGGTGGACAGACGGGGACCGTTTGGAGCAACATGTCAGCACGAATGATCTTGGATTTCGCGTCATGTCCGATCGTCCAATGAGGTCCCTGAGGTTGAGCGGACCGGGTTTGTGCATGAGGACCGCCTCAATCCCTGCGGGGCGTAGGAAGGCGGTCCAAAAGAGCGGTCCTGAAGCGAGCAACCTGCATTCGACGTTGTGCGCCGCTTGGCAGACTTGGGCAATTCACGTGAGGCGCTAACCATGCTCAATCGGAGGTGTACCACCCAACATATACAGCGTGGACGCCCTGAACTGCTACTTTTATGTGTCTTGGTACCTCTACAGTATTAATGGCGGTCCCGCCCGATCCCTTTCATAACATCATGGCGGTCCAAAAAGGCGGTCCCATTTGGACCGCCTCTCGAGCGACGCCTCCGTCACAGCCTTAACGGTTCGTGACTTCAAGCCCTGACAACGAACTCACGTCTCATCATAAATGAAATTAGTCCCCAATAGTGTGTTTGCTTGTATTTTGACCAAATTCCTCAACCATTCCAATACTTAACAAGCACACTTTCATAGCTTGCCAGAGCTCCTTGATTAAACTCGAGATGGCCTCAAACACTCACTTTTGGCAGAACCAAGATCAGCTGATCGACCGAACTGGCTGGCCCAGTCCGTATCCCCAGCTGCTGGAAAGCTCATCTACCATCAACAATGACATCGTGAACTTCTTAGTGCCTGATGTCATCTCCGCAAGCTTCTCCGACTTCGAGACTCCATCTGATACAGACATCAACGCATGCAATATGCTTCAACCAACTCAATGCGTGGATGAGACCGTGCCCATCTCATTCATCCATAGCCAACTTAGCGAATCATGCTGCGAACAAAACTTGAACTTCCCCGTTTGTGGTTCAACTCCAAGCAACGAACAACATGCAGCAAACGGCAGTACGGGTGTTGATGGTCCCTGGACGACTGCCTTACTCGCCGCGCAGGAAAGTCACGATATCGCAGGCATAGGTTCGACAATTTGTTCACTCATAGCAGAGCACTTGAATCGTCTGAGCAACGCGCAGACAAGCAACACTCCAGTGCTGCCAAAGATCAGTCCAGTGCTACAGTACGATACCAGTGCTGCCAACGGACTCAGTGCCGCTTCTCGAGGCCGCAAATCCACAAAGGTGTTCAAGCACACGAGTGCTACAGTGAAAAGGTAAGGCACATACACAATTTGACCCACCACCCACCACCCCTTCCCGCCTTCGCACGTGCTGACGACGCATGACAGATCTCGCAAAGCACGTGGCGGGGACTTAAGGTGTTCTCACCCAGGGTGCACAACAAAGGCGCTTTCGTCGAAACGCAACCTGCGCAGGCACGAACAGAATGTACACTCGACTCCTGTACTCCTAGCATGCGGTATCAGGCAGAAATATCGGCGTGACAACTTTGTTCGCCATCTCCGAAATTGTCAGAAATGCCGAGCAACCAGTTCATGATATGGTCAGTGGTATGGAAGGACTTCGCAAGAGAGATATGTTTATTGTCAAGGCTGTCGGTGGGAATGTTTCTGGTGAAGACCAACACGCAGTATTCTTGTCTTTGTTCTATCTCGATGTGCACAATCGTGAGATTTCGAAGCCACCAGAGCAATCCGAACATTCAACGTCACCTCAAACGGGACTTGTGCAACTAAAGCTCGTGGCCACCCCAGATTCGAAAGCACCCATGAGCTGAAGAATAGACGAGTAACATCCCAGACCACAGGCGGCAAGAGTGCCCAGAAGATAGATCAGGTTCCAGGCGTGGAAGATCGGTCTCTTCATGAACCCCCGGGCGAGCCGCTTCCACCCCTGATCGATGCGATTATAAGTCCGAGATGACTCGTCGAAGACCTCAGAGTCCTTGACAATGGCGTCCTCATGGATGAAGTAGCCCAAGGCGCCCCAGGCAGGCAAGATGTACGTGAAGCCCAGCCCAAAGAGTGCCCCTGCCAGACCTGAGATGGAAGCAAGCTGCGGGATAGCCGCCGCCAGGACGAAGCCAATTGTCCAGTAGACAGGGATCAGGCACGCCCACCAGACCTTGCCCATGGTCGAAGTCAACGGCGGAAACCTCAACGGCTCCAGCACTTCCACGTATGCAATCTTGAGCCCGACGTTGCTATACAGCCCCGTGGCTATCAGGCCAGCCACCATGCCCAACACGTTTAGACAAGTCTGCCACCCATAGACGGATATTCCCTGCGCGATGGGAATGAACGTGAACTGGCCCTGGTAGTGGTAGACCACCATGCCAAAGACCAGGTAGACGGATGTGAGGAGCGCCTGGGCGCAGATCATGCCCTTCCAAAAGTCCATCGGGTGGCGCATCTCCGCCATGAAGGCCGGGAACAGCATCGCACCGCCATAGGCGAATACGGCCTGCATCGCCCCGTTGACGGATGCGACGAACCCCGAGCCGCCCGTGGCGAGGCCGTCGGGTGGTGTGCCGGCGAAAGTCTGGACGGGGCCCGGGGTGCCGAAGTCGGGGCCGAAGGACGCGGTGAGGGCTCCGAAGTTGGGCGGGTAGTTCGCTACTAGGCCCATGACGATGAACATGCCCAGGAGGTTCTGTTTAGCAAGTTGGGTTAGCTATCGAAGTACGGAGGATGAGGAACACTTTTGTGAGAAAACTGGGTGGATTAGCACACCAGATGCCTCTATCCTGCCTCAAAAGCTGCAGCTCGGACGAGGGCTTTGAGGCAAGTTATGAGACAGCCTATGGGCATGGTAGATATTGGTCCCTCGACCTTCTCAAATTGTAGGTGAAATCTGCTTACAATCCAAACGGAGAAGTTTGCTAGCCACGAGAACTTCTGCAACGTCCGGATCTGGCCGACGACCATGCCGGCCAGGGCGAAGACCAGCACGCAGACGATAAAGCAGAGGCCGGGCCCGGTGCCTTTGACCTGTGAGATCTGAGAGATGGCCTGGCCGTTGAGAAGTATGAGGAACCCGATGATTACGAGGAGCTGGATCGCCTGAGCGACGTGGACGAAATAACCCGACCAGGGACCAAAGCACCGGAAGAAGAGGTCGGCGTAGTTTCGGACTGGGTATCGCTCGGAGTCGAGGCCGAGGAACATCTTCCAGAGGATCCATCCTGAGCTGCCCTTTTTCTTAGCACATTGGAAGAATCACAGATCTCCTCAAGACTCACTATGCGGAGAGGACACCGAACGCAAAGTATAAAGCGAAACCAGCACCAAAGCCGGTCTGGGCAAAGGCCCAACTAAAAGGAAGTTGTCAGCGGGGGATCCGTAGTCTCTACATGATAGCACCAGTGACTCACGGGGTGTTTGAAGGGCCTAGAAGGTCTGTGGTGATGAGATAGAAGACGCTGCCCCACCCAGCCGTGCGAAGTGCCCTGTTTGCGGTGTGCAACTCTTGGTCGTCAACAGACGACGACGGTTCTATGTCGGGAGGTGTCGCCTGGGTGTCCTTCTCTTCAACCCCTTGACTCGGACCTTTAGCTTGGTGACCATTTCCCTCAGCAGACTTGGGACTTTTGGAGGACATTTGAAATCGATCTAAGAGGAGCGACTTGACTGTCGATGGTCCTCGTGCGCTCCTGTATGCTTCGTTTGCAAGCTTCTCCTCTGCGCGTGTGATGGACGCATAGTGGAAATACTCCTCAAAGCTGACCTTCAGCTGGAGCTGCTTCCCAGCAGAGAGATAGGTGTGAGCGGTGGCTGAGATGGTCGCAGGCGCCTCGCTGCCCTTGACATTCAGTGGCCCTCCTAAGGTTGGGGTCGCCATGTTAAAATTGAGAGTGAAGTTGTGGTTCAATCTGAACCTTGGAAGGTGGACAAACTCTGGCAGAACATAGATGATGGCCTGCTTAAATACGCTAAGAAGGTCATTAAAAGTACTCACCAAGGTCAATGTTCCCTGGACGAATGGTCTTGCCCGCAGTCGCCACCACTGAACTGATATGGCTTGCATTGGCAAAAACAAAAAGCAATCAGTGATGCGATAGGGTTCCTCGCATTCGAGGCCGGTCTATGATTCTGCAATGCTACACAACCCCATGCATGTTGCACCTCCCGAAACAGGCTAACTGAGTCCAGGCAGTAAGCTGACCTAGATGCACAGTTCAGGCCGTCTTGCACAAGAGTGGTGGTTCCCCCCTTCTTAGCGCGTCTTGTTGTGCGAGCAGTTCAATATTTACATGGATCTTCACTTCCCTGCAGAACAGTGCAGGTTCGTCCCATCTTTCCCGAGAACTCGACCTACTTTTCAATGCCCTGCTTTCCACAACATGGGACGAATTTGAATTGCTCACTTGAGTCTCTTTCAGGGGTTGTGAGAAAACAATGGGTCACTAAGTATGTATGGGTTTACAGTGCTCAAGTGCCGATACGTGAGTTAGATACGTGAATACCCGTGGACGCTAGCAAAGACGCTAGGCAAGGTAGGTACTTCGGTAAGTGCTTAGTTGGGCTGCTTCTATGTGTAAGTGATACTTACGTAAACCGCGTCGCGTTCTGAATAGTTACACTCCAAGAGATCCAGTACATATGTATGCAGCCTGATTTGCACCCATCAACCAGGTTTATTTTGGGATTTGATGAGTGACTCTACTTGAAAACTGAGTGATTCTCGGTGATAATTCTGAAAGTAATGGACTGCTTCTCCATTGATACTTAGTATGTCTAGATCTATGGGAAGTTGGTAGGTGGAAACCCAACGCGTCGTTGTCATCTGGCGACGCGACACATTGTTATCGATACGGTATTCCTAGATGTAGTCCGAGCGTCTTTGTCTTCAGTGCAGTTAGTCAACTGCAGGAGCCCTGGACATTTGGCACAAGGACGCGCTCTTTACCCGTCTTCACTTCCCAGGTTTTGCAGTTTGCCACATGCATGAACCCGCGCTGCGACGACACTATTTGTCATACACCAACGAAGCCATTCCAGATTCCAAGCTCCTCCTACAAGAACCACCACCATGGCTTCAGAGGTTTCCGGCGCGAAGCGCCCAGATGAAGATGTGGCACGCCCGGCCAATAGCCCTTCCGTTGGTGAACCAGAGACGTTCGAGCAGAAACTTGCTCGGGTGAAGCAGGAGTCCCCGACCTGGGGATATATCGAAGACCGTCTTCAGAATCCGAAAATCGCTGCAAAAAATGCCCGAGAGCAGCAAGCAATCCTTCAGATCTTGACACTACCGCGACTACACGAGCTTGACGATGACTTCATGGCGAAGAATGATAAGCACCAGCGGCGTTTCAACGTCAACATGGGCGCTATTCTTCAAGTTGTCGGAGTCGAGGGAGTTTGCGCGGCTTGTCCCAACAACAGCCGCAAAAATAGCGAGGAGAAGGCTCGCACATGCACCGGACTTCCTCTCGGTCTCGACGGACCAGAATACCAGGAGTTGCGGGATTTTGTCGACTCGCGGTGCTGCCATTGCATTCGCTCAGACTACAAGTCGACCACCTGCGCATTCACGGCAGGTCGTCCTGCCAACTTAGCCGGTCTCGTGGGTGAGGATATCGCGGGCGTCGATGCCGACCCCGGCGTTGCCGGCAATAGTGTCGTAGCGCACGACGCGGGAGCGAACTCCAATCTCGCGTTGGAGATTGTCCGGGATTTCTCTGCGGTGGCCCTCCGTGCCCGCAATCAACTACAGCCAGAAGAGCAAGAAGGCTTCGCGGATTGGGTGGGCTCAATGGCGTCATTCTCGTCCACAGAGCCAAATCTAGAGGGCCAGTTCCTCGCTCTTCTCGCTCGTAGCCACGAGCTACCACCAAACGAACGAGCCAACGTCCGCCAGTGGGTTGTAAGATTTCTTCCTGACCTCATCGGCAGGCCGGAGTGAGCTCATTAGTCATGTTTCTGGAATGCTGCTCTCCCGTCGGTCAAGCCACTTTTCTTGGCTAATGTGGGAACCTGACGACGCTCTCGTGTTGATGTGTTGGTTGTGGGCGGAGGAGGTGCTGGTACCAATGTCTGCGGTCGTTTGCGTTCCAAAAGCTCTTTCCAGCGTGGAATCCCATTCCCTCTGCAAGTCAGTCACCAGCTGAAATTCGGTATTCAGCCTTCTGGAACGGTTCGCGAACTCGAGAAGACGATTCAAGATGGTGATTTCGCATTCTGACGCCAAGTTAATCACCACGGTACCGAAACGAGATCGATCCTCCATGCCGTCTTCTCGCGGGAACACCAAAGAGAAAAACGAAAACACAAAAAAAAAAAAAGAGGTCGGAATTCCGCATCTGGAACGGAAATACTTACGAAGTTTGACACTGTAAACGAAGATTTTGTACCCTAATTGGATGAAATAGAATCCAGCATGCTGCAATTCGGCTTTGTCAGCTGGTATAATTCACAGCTGAAAGACATTCGAAAACGAGGCTTTGATCAGAAAAGTAGGAACTTGAATCGAAATGTCATTACCTCCAATACTACTATTGTGATGTCGAGGAACAAGATAATGATGTTGACAACGATCAACTGCGTAAGAATGCTCTTCACGACCCGCAGCGAGGTACTAGTCTTCGGAGTCGTGTACTGACGGATCGCAGGCTCTTCGGTAGGTATGGCCTTGGGCTTTGAGTATCGGCCAAGCAAGTCGCGAGATTTCCATAGGTAGAGTCCAGATATGATAGTCTCCTGCGTGAAGAACACTGTGATATTGATTCTTTCGAAGACGCTACGATAGGCGTCAGCAAGCGGTGTCTTTTTGTTCTTCCATCTGATGTGAGGTACTGACCTGTAGGCTTCCGTGAAAGGCACTGACTTCGGAGGCTGCAAACGGGTTCCGACGGTGAGGACAGTGCCGGTGATGTGAATCGTGACGCCGTTGACGATAATCATCCACAGGACGAGACGGAGGACCCTCGGGGTGATGGCCAGGAGATGAAGACGCGAATAGAGAACCATGGACTGTCCGGTAACCATGAAGACCCATCCAATACACGACATGACGCCATTTATCATGCCGGCGACATCTGGTGCTGCGACGCTGATGATTTGCGAAGCCGAGCAGATGAGGATGCCGATGGTCGATAGTACCATTGCCCAGAAGTACAGCGTCCACAGCCTCTTGAACGTCATGAAGATCATGGGGAACATCCCCACCGCGTTCCATATCGAGGCCCCGAGGAAACACGCCACGAGGAAGCGTTCTCCCGAACTCATTGTCCTCGTGTCCACGATGTTGTTGGTGTCCACGCGCCGCAGGAGCGGCTCCATCGCACTCGACGGCCCCATCGCGACTGGATCTGGCGGCGTGAGGGAAAAAAAGAACTAGGCCTAGCGGCAGAGGGTTTTTTTGGGCAGAGACCAGAACCGAGTTCGCAAGAGAGGGAACTGTCCGGAGCTTCTGTTGCAGGCTTTAGGTGTTCTAGGGCTTCCATCGCCCATGCGTCCCCGGTGGCCCTCCAATAGGAAGGTCCCGGCCAACTCGCGGTAACAAAACCTTAAATCTATTAACTCTGGGCGGCGACAAATCACACCTCGGGATGTCTTGGGTGCGTCATGGGGTGGCCCCGCACGGGGGAAGGACCTGATCATCTCGAACTGCAGAGAATGACTCGGGCTGCCTGGCCTTGGGCGCGTTGAGATCATGATTGGGTTGCATCCGATCGATGCGCAAAAGCAGACCGCCTTGGGAACACACGCGCAGGGAACAAGAAACAATCTGACCTGACGTATACCAGACTGCAGAAACCAGCAGGCAGGGTACCAATTAGGTGCCCAGGTGAGGCAAACGAGTTGCCATTGTTACAGAACTGCGACTATATGCGTCCAAACCCTGATATGTACGTGCGGCTGGGCCTAGGAGCTGGACGGTGATGATACCTCGTGCGGGGCGAATCATCGTCATCGGTGCTAATATACACATGTGACATTGAAACCCAAAATCCTTAGAAGTTGTTGAACCACCGGACGGCCTGCAGGAAGGCAGACTCCTTCGCAAACTTCTGGACCGGATCCGACACATTGGCGCGAACTCCAAAGCCGTGCTGCACACCGCTGTACAAGTTGACCTGGTAAGGCGAGCTGATGTTGAGCAGCAGAGACTCGAGCTCAGCGCGCAGAGACGCCGGCAGGAGGCTGTCCTGATCTGTGAGCAATGACTATGTCAGCATTTGATAACTTAATCGCTTTTGATCACCCTCCATCCGAACACACAAAACGTGGGTGCGTATATCCCGTTTTCAATTTCCGCACGAGTCATCGCGGGAGCA
This sequence comes from Diaporthe australafricana, assembly GCA_039880735.1. Taxonomy (NCBI): domain Eukaryota; kingdom Fungi; phylum Ascomycota; class Sordariomycetes; order Diaporthales; family Diaporthaceae; genus Diaporthe; species Diaporthe australafricana. Next base: position 2,916,733 of record JBCEDM010000007.1, on the reverse strand, counting down.
TCGCGGGAGCATCGCGGGAAAAGGCTACTTTGTAAACCCTGGCCAACCCGACGTGGCCCTAAACCTTGGCAAGGTATAAATTCTGTGGAGGGGGGGGGGGGGAAGCTTACCGGCAGCAGCCACGGCCGTGGCGGCCCCTATCGCGCTGACTTCGGCGTCCACCCACGCACTCGGGTGCGCCGCGAACGCCACATCCGCCTTGACCGTCCTGGCGGCGTCGACGAAGCGGAACGAGTAGCGCCCGCCGAAGCAGTAGCCCGTCACGGCGAGCTTGCTGACGTTGAACGTGTTGCGCATGTAGTTGACTGAGATCTTGTCAGTGGATTTGCACGGGCACAAGGGACATCGTTTAGATTAGTGATCAAAACCGTCTCAACAGCAGGAGGTCGCGGTCATATTTCAAGAGGTCGACCCCCGGTGCTGTCTTTGATGAGGGGGCATGATCAAGGCGGCAGAGGAGGGTAAGCATTGTTCCTGCAGGGAAATACTCACTGGCACCCTCGACAATTGGATCCGTGACATCGGGCCCGTGGGCCGCAAGGAAGGCGGTGGTATTGAAGGTAGGGTCATTCAAGTCCGACGGCGCAGGACTGCCTTGGAACATGTCAGGAGCCAGCGTCACATACCCGGCGCGGGCGAACGAGTCGGCGAGTCTGAAGCATGAAGATCAGCGGGTGCTTGCGTGCGGGTGGAGGCTGAAAGTGGGAAGCTTCTCGGCTGGCGTACAGTCTGTTTTCGGTAAGGTTAATTCCAAACACGTCCGTCAGGTACAGGACGGCGCCACCGCTCGTGTCTGGGGCGTCGGCGTCTGGCTTGGTAACATAGTATGTCGCTAAAGTTTCAAATGTCAGCCGAATCCTGAAAGCTCCCCCGGATTTTAGTCGCACTGACTCCCGTCGACGACTTCCTCCGTGCCAACCGGCTCCCCAGTGTGCGCGATGATGGAAGTGTCGCCCCCGATAGGACAGTCCGAGGCGCCGACGAGGGAGGTCGAGGCCAAAAGCGGGGCCAACAGGAGAGTTCTGGACAACATCATGGGAGATTCTCGGCGAAAATTGTTACAGATTCGAGCGGATAGAACTTTAGAAGTGCGGTGAGAAACTGACAGCGGATTGAGACAGGGTGTTCGCTGAGGTACTTAAGTCAAATCTCGCGGGGGACGAGCCACTGCGTCGCTTAATAAGATGCGCCATTCTTGTGCTATATGTCTCCATTCAGGCCGGAGATATCTTACGTCTTCGAGGTCGAGATTGCTACCCATCCTGGGCCATCCCCGGGCCCTTGCCTAGGTGCCAAGGCAGTCCCCTATCGGTCCCCTATCGGTCCCTTGTACCGAGCTGGGGAAGTGGTTCGTGCGATGGTCCATTAAAGTTCTGATAGCCGCTAAAACGATGTGTCATTGCATCATCGAACACCGAACACGGCAAGTAAATTAGTAATTCCGCCGTCGCTACTTCACTTTTGTCAGGGGTCAGGTTGGCTGGTTGGAAGGCCGAGCCCTCGGAGATAATAACAATTTGACCCGACCTATCGACATGGCTCTTGTTTTTTCCCGGATTTGAGATATGGACTCCAATCACCTCGCCCGCATCTCGGTTCTGTGTGCCGGACAACATTCACGGGTGGGTGCGAAGCGAAGTCTGGGCGCTTGCAAATGTCAACAAAGCGTACATTTCTCATATTTCTCACTGATCCTGTCTCCCCTTTCCTCCTTCTAAATTCCATAGAGCAAGTCTGACTACGCCTATCCCTTGGCGTTATTATTGTACAAAGGTGCTATTTTCCCACGATTCATACCTGTCGTCTCGGAAGTCTTCAGCCATGCATTCGCGACGTCTTGAAGCAGGTGAAGCCCGCCAAGCTGACTCCGGGGCCATCCAGCTATCAGAATGGAAATGGAAAGACTGCTCTCCATCTTGCCACTTTTGGCGGACACCTCGCTGAGGTGCGACTGATTATCGACTTCATAGTTATAAAGTATTTGCTACTGCATTGATACTTGCCGCTATACATGGCGAGAACGGTGTCAGGCTTCTAATCAAGAAATGGGACGCCGATATCACTGCTATTGTTTCACGGGCCATGCATGTGTAGTTGGGTACTACAAAGGAGGCGGCTTACTGTGGTTCGTGAGCCCTCCTTTCAGCCCGGAGCTCTCATGTGCACGTCGTACCCGGATAATCTAATCAATCAGCTTGTGCATGCCAAGAAATTGAAGGACTTGTGGCAGAGTGATCCCGGTGGTTGTCCCGTAGCCACAATTGTGATCCGTCTTCATGTTCACTGAGCCTGATCAAAGTCGACGAATCATTGTCTCACTCTATCTGCTCCGGATTCTCCGGCGATATCATGTTGTGTTGTGACGTGGGTTCTGCCCGGAATCAGAAGACCCTAGTCACCACATATGTTGGTGGTGGGACAGCATAAGGCGTACTTGATTCCGATCAGGGCTGTGTGTTTGTACACCGTTAGAGATGTGGTGCGACCGAAGAGCTGAAGGCAAATATATTGGGCATGGGACGATCATAATAGTAATGGGTGATTTGTGGGAAACGGAAGTAGGACGTTCTGCTCAGTGGTCCGAGAGATCGAGCTAGAGTGACCTGTTAGACATATGAGGGCTCTACCTACGCGTTCAACTTGTTGTTCTAATGCCTAATAATGGCGATTTTGTAAGTCTAGGATGCATGGGTGGGGTCAAGGGGCGAAATTGCTCTTTGCTTCGGGGCAGGCTCACTCGACGGCTGAGAAAAGACAAAGCAAACAGGCTGCCAGGCAGAAACCATGAGCTATTGCATGCTGCATAATTTCAATTTGACTTTATTTCTTGCTCTTGACTTTTAGATAGTATAGCAAATGATGGTGTCAATGGTCCTCATTGACTTCCTAACGCCACGGCTTGCAGAAGGTCAAGTCTCGTGTCACCATGTCCTCTGCTTCTTCATCTTGAATTTCTATGAAGATCAATCCACAAATATCTCAGCCGTGAAAATGGCGCAAGCGTTCAAGGTCGCAGAAGTAAGAGGCATCAGGTTTCGTAACAATTTAGGCACAGCCTGAGCTGAGTAAAAGCCACTGTCCCTCTGAGGTCTAGTTTTGGAGCCAAACATTTGAAGTTAACGGGTCGACAAACCAATCGAACATGTCCGAATTGGTAGTACACCAGGACTCGCAGCATATTCAGGGGCTCATTTTTACGAGATCAAAGCTCGTGCAATATTACGAGAAGCCAGAAGCTGAACCACCGCGGGTACTATTTGGTTAAACACGATTGGCAAACGCCACATGAGATTATCTGGCCGAGTAGTGAATGTTTCTTCATCTAGGATATGATGGACTACCATCTATTTGGTTGTCTAAGTTGCTTCAGCTTAGTGCTTTCGAGAGATTCAATGGCTGAGAATTGAGAACTATATCGAAGGGCCCAAGAATATATTTTTATTAATCAAGAAAAGAAATCAGGCGTTCACCGTCGGGTCAGTACTATTACGTAAATGCTTAAATATGCTTGCGGCAGCTGCGCAATGTGTCGACGTGCACATCTACAGACTGTGTACTCCAGCTCTATATATAGTACAAAGTTATATCGTTTATCGATGCTAAGTTTATGCGGACTTAGGTAGCTAGTGTTAGGAGCCACCTGTGATAGTCTAGCTTGTATATACTGCTAGAATACAATCAAGCTTTTCTTGATTGTTATCGGTTTTCGGCTGCCTTACTTGAATTGCTATCAGCAGTCAAGCCTCGTCACACCACACCGGTCTCTGACAGAAGCAACGTCGCCGCCTTGAATATGGTGCGCGGCCACATCAGGCAACCAATGCTGATCTGCCACCTGGACGGGCAACACCTGAGTCTAGACCGCCGCGAACAGGGGCAAAGAAGCGGGGAACTCTTCCATCCGATGTAGATGTCAATTCTACCTACCTAAGAATTCCGAGTCACTGATAGCTCTAATTTTCCACAGCGTCTTTGTTCTTTACATGGGCTATCCTTGAGTAGTAAACTCGCGACCAAGTTTCCGACCATAAATCAGTTGCTTCTACTTGAGATCTACGCCGATATAGCTGCTAGTGTTTCACTCATGGCAGACCTTACTCTGGGCAAGATACAAGCGGCGTTAGCGTCGGCCAACAATGAAGTCACACTCACAGCAGCCAACTTCAACCTCGACTTCACACTCATCAAGTTCGAGGCTCCAAGGGAATTTCAACCCGTACGCTCGATACTGACATCTTCACGGAGGAAAGAAGCCGAGGCTGGGCCCACGCATGTGATAGCGCGGCGATTAGCAGCCCTATTCGAAGGTGTCAGCGTCTCGACGCCGGACCTACTCAAGGCTTACGGCATCAGAGTGTCAGAGATCTCCTTAGAGGCTAACAAGAAATCGGCGGGCTGTAGGAGTAGCATATTTTCTGAATACCTTGGTATTGATGCAACGTCCATATGGGCAGCCGCAACGTCAAGCGAGACGGGAGGCTCCGTCCAAGTCCACCTGTTGGCTTGTCTCATCGCCCGCATGTGGAACCCACCGGAAGCCGTGTCCATCTGGGACGAGATTGTGGCTTGTCGTCGAAGAGAGATCGCCGAAAAGTTCGACAAGGGGTCGCAACTACCCGCCGCCACGTTGTTCGCCGCGACACAGCAAGAAATTCCGCGCGATGGCCTTGCTGTCTGGGACGCGAGTGCTCGGTCATGGCTGAGAACCGCAGACTCTGTGAAAGCCAAGGAGCAGACACAGTGCTCACTTATACTCAAAAACGTCAACTTGGCTGTCAACAATGAGGCTCAGCTCTACTCCAGTGTCATGCACGCCTGGACTACAGGCATGCAGACGCTGGACAAGATCCTGAGCGGAACCCCTGTCGAGGTCCGAGACGGAGCGCTACTGCTAGCAATGTCATCATGGCACATTTACCCGGACATGATGATCTACGGATTACAGGGAAAACATCAATTCAGAACGACGGAGGTCATCATGGGAGATACCCTGGTCTCTGCGGGCGGGATGGTCACCCTGGGCTTGTCTAGGTTGTCACATCCAGACGCGAATGGCGAAGCGCTTGGGGTCTACTGGTCAATGCCCCTCGAGAGGTTCAAGTTCTATGGGAAGGCTGTCCGGCGGACTAGAAATCTCCAGGATGACGCGTCGAGACTGTCCTTCACAGAGCTCTTGCAAGTCAACTTAGGTGCCATTCTTGGTCGACGGCATGTTCCAAGGGACCAATGGACTGGATTCATCCAGATTATTGTCCAGATTGTCCTTGTTTACAAGACATGTCAAGGGAAAGGCCTATTGATGGACAGATTGCAAGACACGGCGGCAATAGACTCCCACATCGACCCTCCTCGCTCGGCCCCGGCTTCTTTCAGTCCGGAAAACGATTGGACTGACATACTACTCCGGCCAGCTCTAGGTTATCTGCAAGAACCGGACGTGCAGGCACCCCCTATGACACTGGGCTCCAGGCGCACCAAGTTTGTTGAGGTTCACATGAAGCGTTCAGAGGTCGAAGACTGGCCTTTTCTTTTCGGTCTCTGCGAGAGCATCGAGACAATGCAAGGGCTTCTGGTAAACTTCGAGGACAACGTGAAATTTCTTCAGAACTTCTTCGAGTCCCGAGGCATCGCAGTCTCAGGAACCATGGTCGTAGGCCCGAATGCACGGGACAAGGATGTTGCATTGGAGCATCTCAAATCAGGCGCCCAATACCACGAATCCGGTACTATGCGCATCATGAGAGCAGAGGTAACGAACCTCATCCCAGGAGCCCTAGAAGACCCTGGTTTTCAACTGGAGACGAGAACAATTGAATTGATGCAATCATCTATGCCCAGAAAAAAGAGGACGACGCGGACGGCACCATCGGCGGATTTAGACAATCGCTCCCAGTCACTTCCAGACACATTTGTTCATCCGGACGGCAGGACATTCCATGCACTTGCGGGAAGCAGAAGAGTTGCGGTGATCTACGTCGACTCAGAAAGATGGAAAACCATATTGGCAACTGGGATCAGAAATCGACTCAAGCCCTCTCCGCAGGATCTGTCTTGGGCTATACAGGCCAGACTGATAGCGCAAAGGCGATTTGCCCAACATTTTGCAACAGATGAAGGATGAAGGAAGCACATAGACTTCCTCTATACCCTCTCCAAGACCTATCTCCTAGATTCCATGAAGGGGGCCACGATATCATGCCGCATCCTTCACGCCCCTCTAGAGAGACCATGGGCAGGGCGCCCGCCACTGGCAACCATGCACCACGATGAAGTATCAGAGGCCATTTTACGCGCTCTTTGTTATTTCGAGTCCGGCTCGATCGATATCAAACAGCACGATACGTCACGTGTAATTGGTTTTGGTTCTCGCGATTCGCTATTTGTTCGATCCGAGGTACTGCCATTCCTGTCTTGCCTTAACTAGTCCTGAATTGATACTAACGGCTGTCATCTCAACAGCTCATACTAGATCCTTTCCAACATGCAAGCCGCTTTGAGAGAGGGACATCTTTCACGAAGCTTCTTGGGAACGTAGGCAAGCCTGGCCTCACCCTTCTAACCTGCCCAGAGAATCTCATGGTTCGGGAAGTCGATCCAAGCTCGTGGAGAATGGCGACCCATGCCCATTTCGACGGTGAACTAGACGACTGCTTCAGTCATACGTCGATGCATCTGAATGTCCTTGACTGGTGCTTGCCGTTGACGTCCGACGACTCCTACGGGCAGTACACCGTTGAGGCATGTATAGCCGAGGCAGTCATCCGAGTCCATGACCGAGGGAGTTGGGTCGGGGATGTCGACATATTCAATGCTCTCTCGCACATGAAGCTCAGGTATAGCGACTGGAAATGCCTCCAGTGCCATGCGACAGAAGCCGTGCCGGAGTGCCACATGACCTCATTGGATACTTGGGATGAGGTCCTCGACAGACCGCAGGATGGTTTGCTCGTCATTAGGACCCGCGGGAATTGGATGGCCAGGCTTGCCGTCATCGGCATACTACACGCACTGGCCAAGGAAAAGGACGGCACCCATGGCAGATTAGCACGGTCGATAACTTTATGTCCCGAGAAGACTGATACGGAAGTCTGCTGGCAGTGTCTCATACCAGAAGATGTTCAAACATCTCACAAGGAGCAGCGACTGAGAGATATTGAGGTGTTCATTCTCTGATTTTTCCCGAGTATCGACTTGGTCCAAGGTTGTATTTCTTTGATTTCCTTGATATGGACAAGGGAGGGGGCTGAGGTTTAAAACCCGGGAGATTGAAACAGGTCGCATCACACCTTGTCAGCCGCGATCGATGTTCTGGTACATCGACCAATGGTGAGACTTGTGTCCTCAGCACGTGTACTCAAGCTCCAAGTGAACTAGCGGTACCCCATCAAATCCAGTTGGGACTGCGTAAGAGACATTGTAATAAAAATGGTCCTCCAACGTGCTAGTCGAAGCTGTCACGGGCAATGCCTCTAAGCCCGGAGCAGACACATCAACACGCAAGCACGGTAAATCCTCAAGTCCCGTGATTCTTTTACCGCTAAGCGCCCAGCTTGGTGGGATACCGGACACAGCAAACGTGAAAATGTCGGTGCCTTCCTGCGTCGTGTTGGGATATGACACTGTCAAAGTCTTCGGTCCGGCCACAGCATCGACGGTCGAAGTGGTCGGATATAATGAGAAGAATCCCACATACGGCGATGGCGTTTTGTCGGGATCTGAAGCCCAGTGTACGATGGCTGGGACGAATTGCTCGCCGCGGTTGGTCGTCTCTGCCTGAGCTATACCGCCGATCATGACCTCTGCCGAGAGCCAGGAGGTAGCGACTCGAACAACGTCCGTGTCAAGTGACTCGCGGACAGACTTTTCGAGCAAACGCTCGCCTGACCATTTTCCAGTGGCCTTCAGTGCGTCGGCGGTTTCCTCGGGGATGTATTTGAGCGCAGTATCGGCAACAAGTGCGATAGCGGCGCCTTGGATCACGTCAAAGAGCAGATCAGACTCGCCCAATAAAGGCTGGCCACCGTACTCACGACCGAACATAGCCCACCACCACAGTGACAGGACTGAGGAATGGGCAGTCATGTCGCGGGTGTATGCGCGATCATAAGGGCCCGCCATGTTACGCAGCAGCGGGTTGTAGTGGTCTGCGATGTCTTTCCACAGCTCGGTGAGAATGTACTCGGAGTTTGTGGTCATGGTTGCGTTCTTCGGCCCGTACGCGATATTGGCAGCGAGCGCCCATGTGTCCATACCATAGTACGTGGGTGCATTATATTCACCCAGAGTGTTGTAACCATCTGACTTGAACAGCTCGAGGATTAGGTCTCCTTGATTATTGGCGTAGTCGATAAATGTTGAGTTGTTCAGGCGGGCTCCGATCCAACCTACAACCAGAGCTCGCATGAGTGCAGGATTTGAGTATCCCAGTGTCAGGTTATCGTCCAGTGGGAACGTTCCGTTGCGCCGCATTGCACCAATTGCAGCCTTCTCGAGAGATCCTTCGATCTGGGTGACGAGCTCATCGTCAAGAAGGTCTGAGTAAAGCTCAAGGATCTGGATGAGCTGTGTTCTGTTGAACATGAGTATTCAGTCAGCGGAGGTTCGGAGATGCGCCATAATTGGGACTACTGGCTTGCTTACCCAACAAACTCTCTCCAATTCGGGTCATAGGTTGTCTGTATTGCTTGCTTCAGCTGGATGCGAACATAGGTGAGAAAGTCCAGTAAGATGCCACTTACATATATTTTAGGAGAGTAATAAGTAGAATTGTCCGTGGGCTCAGGCGCGTCAAGTGACACTTTGTAAGTCCCATACCAAGCCGAGTTGAATTCCGAGGTCATTTGAGCTCGGAGGCTATATTTCTTGTCAACTCGCTTCCATCAATACTAGCAAACCGGTGTGGACTTGTGACACTAACATATTCGTAATGGCGGCTTTGGCATTATCAACGTCATTGCCCTGATTTCTGTGCAGCACGCCAGCACAGTACCAGGCTGTGAATCTTGTGCTGAATTCGCCCTTCTCTTGGTACCAAATGTACTTATAATAGTCATCGAATCTTATGTCTGACACCTGCATTGAATAGTCAAACAAGCTCTGAGCGGCTGCAGATCCAATCATTAGCCTAAACCGTGTCACATTACGGCCCAAGGCGATGCGTCTCATTAAGTCTCGTACCTGCGGACATAGATTCGGTCGAGTTATCATGTACTCTCTCGGCAGCAGCTGAACCAAGCCCTCCATAGTAGAGCAGGGCGAGGATGGTAGAGCCCACGCCACTCTTGCTGTTGTACGACACGCGCATGTTGATTGAAAGGTAGCGGCGGCCCCTGAAAAGGTGGGTGGGACGATTCGATGTGCCATTGGATATGACACAAGAGACTCAAGCATGGCTCTTATATGGTTATTTCTCACAGTCTGCAAGCAGCGTCTGCCGCGCGCTCCTAGTCCAGAGATAGGAAGCCAAGTCCATAATCCTGCCGGTGACAGTCAGTCCAATTCTACTCCTCAACACGCTACCATGCACAATCGTGGTCACACGGAGCGCCAACACTTGCAGAATGGCAGTTCGTGTTGTTGATCCGCCAATGGGGACGTCGGTAGCAGCGAGATCCATTGAAAATTAGCCACAGTCAGTGGGTTCACGCCGGCTAGTCTAGCTATATGTAGGAGATGGCGCTGCGGAGAAGCCTGATTGACAGGGGCTGCAATATTTATGACAGGCCTCCAGGCGGGAATAAGAGCATCTCAAAGGTGACATAGCACAATGACTTAAGCCTGATGAGGGAGTGTGACGCGTTTCGATCCAATGCCATTCTTTCGCCGGGACCTCGATTCAACAACATTATGAACTTTCAGCGCAGGCAACAACAAGTCCTCTGGCTTCAAGATGATTTCATGTGTGGCAGATGATATCGAAGCCAGTTCAATCCAGAGCCACCTACTGAGATTTTAAATCGAGGTAGGTTTCGGTATAATTAACAAAGACGTGATAGCTTCGGCCCGCTCTCCCCCGAATCCGCCAAACAAGTGCGCTTGGAATACTTTCGGCCACTTCACTAGAGCCAATGTAGATGTGATGGGCCCATGTACTTCTTGTGTCCAGAAAATGCCCCTAGAAAGATTGCCGCCTTCATGTGAGTGTGCTAGGTCGACAAATATCAATTATTGCATATCACAGTACAGCCCATTAAAATCTCGAATTGAATTATCAGCAACATTCCAACCGGAAGACTGTTTATTTGATTAGGTCATGCTAAGTTGATAGATCGCTTCAGAGCCTTATTTCTGACGGCCGAACTCGGTGGTGAGTAGGACTTTCAAACCTCCCGGAATTTTATGCTCATGGAACTTGGCATAACATTCAGAAACGTTCTCAAAATTGTCTGTTCAAAAAGTCAGTGTCCTTTTCCCATAAGACCAACTATATATATTTTAAGTGTCAGGATTCTTACCTTCGTAAGTAAACATCCAAGAAGGGTCATACTTCCCTTGAACGACCAAGTCTAGTAGGAAAGGGTGGTATCTCTGGACCATCAGCTGCCCTCCGCGGAGAGTGATTGTTTTCTCCATGAGCATTCCAATAGGGAACGAGTGTGTTTCAAAAAAGAAGTCGCCAATCAGAGCCACGTTGCCACACTTTCTCGTGGCCTTGATAACCGCCGCGATGGTATCACCACTGTCTCTCTCAAGCATGGTGTCCCGCAAGAACCTGTGCTTGACGCTTACTGCGCTTCTGAAACCGCTCGCCTCGATAGCACGATCCAGGCCACCGGGCTGGACTGACAAGATGTAGTCGGCGACGTCCTTGTGCTTATTGACATCGACTGGCTCCAGACCAAACGTCTTTGCCAACTCAAGCCTCTGCGGGTCAACGTCAACGATGTAAACCTTCTTCGCGCCCTTATATCCTTCGCAAGTCGAGCGATGGACAGCCCGATGGGGCCAGCGCCCCAGACACCAACAACGTCTCCCTCACCGACCTCGGCCAGCTCGCAGCCATGCCACGCAGTCGTCGTCACGTCCGCCAGGCCGACCAGCTTCTTCGCGTCGACGTCGTGCGGCGCCTTGACACACACCAGGTCCGCGTTCGGCACACGGCAGTACTCAGCCTGATCGCCGGGGTATCCGCCCGTCAGGTGCGAGTAGCCGAAGATGCCAGCCAGCCTGTGCCCATACATGCCCTCCATCTCCTTGCTGGGGTTTGTCCTGTCGCACAGGGAGAACTCCTTCCTCTTGCAGTACTCGCAGTCGCCGCACGCGATTACCGGGAGGATGATGACGCGGTCCCCGGGGGATAAGTCCTTCACCTCTGGGCCGACCTCGTCGATGATCCCGATGGCCTCGTGGCCCATGATGTCGCCCTTCTGCATGGCGGCGTTTAGGTCGCCTGCGTACATGTGTAGGTCTGAGCCGCAGATGGTGCAGTGCGTGATCCGGACGATGGCATCTGCTGGGGCGGTGATTCCGGGCCGAGGCACGGTGCCTAGGGTGATGGATTTCTTGCCGGTCCATTGAGCAGCCTTCATCTGCTTTCCGCTTGAATGCGGCTTGTACTCGGTCGTAGCGACCTTGCTGTGCACAGTTAGTGGGGGGGACAGCAGGGTTGCCTTAAGAAATATCCATACCCCGAAGGAACCTCTGCCATGATGGATATGTGCGGTGGAATAATTTTGTGAGATTTTGCTTTCTGTTTCTTGTAGTTGATCAAATAGTACTTGAGTTTAATTGTATGAAAACCACATGTACTTATATTTCCAAAGTTCCTTGATTCCGTGTCCGTGAGGTCTGCAAATCCCGCGACATCCGTGTCGATCATATGAAATAGCATTTGAATAACAGACAGATTGTATCCTTCTACGTCCTTTTTCTGGGCTCAGTTCGTCATTATCGACCCATTTCGGTCACCTCGGCCGGTTGTCTTCATTCTTAGATCATGGGTCTTGGCACGAATTGTCGTGGTGGGCCCAGGAGTCCTCTCAAACCGGAATCTGACAGTTACGCGGTGGGCAGTGTCCCTGTCCCCACAGAAAAAGGAACGGAAATTTGAAGATGATCCAACCTTTTCGTTCATTCCAATCTGTAGACCTTATTTTCTTGAGGTGCGGCCTGAGGGAAAGTTACAGGATTACAGGCTAGTGAAGTGGGTGCCATTTCAATAAATCTTTCCATACTTAAGTACCTAGGTACTCAGGTACAGTAGCGAAGATACAGTAATAAGCAAATCATTGGCACCGCTTCTAGTTATCGAGAACTAGAAATCTTGACAATTGAATCAAAGCAAATTAGCCGACCGGGGTGAGGTCACGATGACATGAATTAAACATAAATACTCTTGACACAACACATTCAAGATATTCACCGCACACTGCAATGATCAGCCCGGTGACGACCTCGGGAGACTAATGCCACTTTTCATAATCAGGAAAATATGCTTCATGTATCCTCTCAGCATATTCAAGCAGCACAGGATATCCCCTAACAATACCCTGCGACTCAGGACCACTGTACGCAAATTCAGTCAGCTCAGAGAACAAAGGCGCAGGAACACTGCAGAGAGAAAAGGGGCCGGTACTCACGCAGTGCTTAGCAACACAGACACGATAAACCCAAAGAGCGATGTATCGACCTCTGTCGGCTGCTCACCTCCCAGGAACCAAAACGGGCGCGCCTCCTTCGCGTTCGTACGGCTCCCGGAGGCGGCCCGCGATGCGGTAAGCACGCCGTTGATGCTACCCCAAATCTCCTTCTTCGAGGACCGGACCTCGTCGTCCGAGAGCCGCAGCGTCCCCTGACCGTACAGCATGGCCTTGTGGCCGCGGTATGCGAGCTGGCCGATCAGCACGCGTACGGGCCACGGGATCGGGGCCATTGCGTAGTCGCGCATGATGTAGTAGTGGTCCAGCCACCTCTCTTTTGTCTGTGGGAAAAGATTGTCAGGCTGGTGTATTTCTTTTTCTGCTACAAGTGGCTTCACTGTCGCAACTCACGTGGTAGAAACAGAGCTTCTCTTCCAGCAACGCCCTGGTGGCCAGGTCCCGGGCTCGATCCTCGGGGGACAGTTTCCCATTGAGGTCGGGAAGGACTCCCTCCGCCACAAAGTGCTTCGCGATGAGGCTCGAGTCCCCCATTTGCACCAGGCCGTGTCCATTTGATGGCTGATACTCTATATACGGTGTCTTCCCTCTTGGCGCCGTCTTGGGACTGCCGGCCCCCGCGGCGTAAAGCACGCCGGCGAACCGCAGCCGGGCCTCGAGCTTGATGACGAACGGCGACCAGACATATTTCGTCTTATCGGCCAAGCCTCTGTACACCTTGAGGTCTGTGACTGGGCTCATATTTTCGAAGCTCTGACTGGATCCTTGCGCTGTATTCAAATTGGTCCGCGAGGCTATTTGCACTGAATGAACAGATCGATAATTACTTTAGGTAAAGTTGAGGAGTAGCAAGGAGATAATGAGTATCAATTGTTGCAATGAGACCCAAGTGATGGCGGTCTTTTACTTTTATGCGAACTCCTCCACCAGAAGGATCCGGCGAGATGACTGATGTATGCGGCCGAATCCTACAGACTAGCCGTGAGGCTGGAGTCCGAGAGACCGAGACTGGCCGCGCATCAACGCGGCATTACGCCAAGCAGTCCGGGGCATGTCAGCGAGGCGCGAGCGCGCGAGCGGCACCAAGAAACGCCAAATCACGTGGTAGTGCACCAAGTGGGCATCGTCTCTTCCTTCGAAGCATTCTGAACATCAGGCATGTGCAAGGGTCTTGATGCGCGAGAGAACATGAATGGACGTGGCTGAGTGCAGTCGCCAATCGCACGATTGTTACCTGGGGACTGCTGCGGCGAACCATGACGAGTTGCGGGACTTAAGCAAAGCAGATATCGCCGGTGTGCGATGCTGCTATGAAAGTTCGCAGGAGTGAAGGGCAGCCAAGACGGAGCAAACAGGAGTCCCAATTCGCTTTCAAATGCGTTCATTAAATCTCATATATATCTACATATAAATCATCAGACATAACGCTCATCCACAATATTAGATGTGCCGAAGTAATCCACCGAGATCCGGTTGTGCGAGATTTCAACCTCTCGCCAGGACTTCTACTTGATTAACAAGCCCGCCAGGCACTTGAAGGCTGGTCGCTGCTCATTTCGACTGGCGGCTGCCTTGGCTCTGCCTCTCCCGGTGGGAGGCGGCGATGTCGTGCTTGTAGTGCTCCATGACAGAGCCGTCGACGTTCTCCTCGAAGGCGTCGATCTTGGCGGATGCGAACTTGCGCGCCGACACGCCCTGCTCAAAGAGCATGTCCAGCTCGGCGAACGTGCGGCCGGTGGGCTCGGGCACGCGGAAATATGTGTAGATGATGCAGCAGAAGCAGATGCCGCCCTGTCGAGTTGCGTTAGTGAATGCGGACTTGAGTAGAGAAAGGTGCGTGAGGGGATGAAAGGAAGCTTTCTTACCCAGAAGAACCCGGCAAAGTTGCTCCAGTTCCAAGCGCTGGGGTTCAGCATATAAGGCGTGAGCACGCTGCAGATGATGCCGACAATGATGTACAGCACACGTCCCAGCACGACTGTCTTGATCTGCAGGCGACGCGAGGACATCTCGGCCACGAGCGAGTAGCAGACCGTTCCGACGGTGAGCTGGTAGCACAGCGCCCAGCCGAGCATGATGGATCCGGTAGCAATCGAGGCCTCTGTCTTGTGGGCGGCTGGCACAAGTCCAAGGAAGCCTAGGACAAAGAGCATGATGCAGAGCCCACATAGTCCGTAGAGGTACAGGGACCGCCGACCGATGCCGAGGGTCATGAGGCCCCATGCGCCGAACACGCCGACCATGTTCATGCCGTACTGGCCCAGGGCGAAGCCGTAGGCCGAAGTGTCGTCCAGACCGGCCTGTTCGAGGAAGTATGTGGAGTAGTTGGAGAAGGAGTTGCCCGAAAGGTTCTGGATGGCCCAGACCATGCACACGATCTCGGTTCTGCGCAGGTCGTGGCCCTTGAAGCAGTCGAGGTAGCTCGCCCCAGATGTTGTCTTTTCTTCGAGGGCGGTGGTGTGCACCATCATCGCAACGGTCTCGTCGGCGTCGAAGTCGCTCTCGTGCGATTTGCTCGTGAGTCGCAGCAGTGATTTCTTGGCTTCCTCGCTGCGGCCCTTGCGGACGAGCCACCAGGGGGATTCGGGCGCGAAGTAGATGCCAATGGCCAGCGGGACGGGCCACATCCACTGCAGAGCATAGGGAATGCGGTAAGCCCACTCGTCATTGCGCTTGAGCATGGCCATGATGACCCCGATGCCGATCTCCTGGCCGAGACCCCAGCAGAAGTTGACATAGGTCGTCAGGTATCCTCGCATTGCAACAGGGCAGACCTCGGAGGCGTACGTGACGGTCAGGGTCTGGAAAACACCCCAGGGAATACCGCAGAGGATTTCGGCAGCCAAAAGAGTCTGCACGTTCTGGGCGGTGAAGAAAAGGGCGGTCCAGGCGCAAATCAGACCCAGGCACGCGATAACGGTCCACCTGTACCCGAAGCGTTCCGAGACAAATCCGTTGATGAGCAAACCGATCAGCTCGCCGACGTTGGCGCCGTTGGACAGGCCTGCTTGCCATGCCGCAGGGACTTGGTAAGTGCCGTCGGCGATTTGGACGCCGTACTTGCGGTTGAATTGATCGAAGGCGTAGAAGTTGTTGATGAGGCAGACGTCGTAGCCCTCCATCACGATGCAGGTCGAGATGAGCATGCTCCAGAATATGGCCTTGGGGTAGGTCTTGATGCCCTGCATCAGGGTCATCTTCTGCTCCTTCTCGGTCGCGGACTTGGCGAAGTCGAGGATCTTGTCCATCTTGGCGTCGTAGACCTCTGCGTTCTTCTCGGAGTCATAGTCACGACCCGGAAGAGGCGCGGCAGCCTCGGACGCGATGATGTCCTGTTCCGTCTTGGACATCGTGTCGTGCGTCCCTCTCGGAGTAGACAGGGATTGGCGAGATAGAGGCGCTGGACGTGGACGCGTTGACTGTGGTGTCGTGTGTGTCCTGGTCGTGGTGCGTGGGAGTTCTCGAAAGTCCAGGCCAGACAAGCAGAGATTGATAAGGCGAGATGCGGGCGGTGAGAATTGAAATGGGCTCTCGCTCTAGGCCGCGTGCTAAGAGGCGCGAAGAGTGGAAACCGCTTTTCTGCCTGTGGACTGATTGAGTGCTGACACTGAATCGCCCACGTTCGCGATTGAACTTGTCGACCAACAGCTTGCCCGCCGATGACTTGCTGAGGCAGGGGAGAGGCGTCCTTCTTATCGTCGCGTCAAACGTGTGAACACCCTAGCCCCCAGCCCTCGCCGTTAGAGTTCTAGAATTATCTCGCCGTGGTCAAAATGCCAATGCCAACGCCCATTTCCATGGCCCCCCGGGAGAGGTCAGCTTTGATTTGCCTAACGGAAAGAGTGGGGCATTAGCGGCGGTCGTGGACGGAAACGTGACTAATTTCATTCGAACGGTCGAACCCACCCGAGTCAAACCCGAACCAACGCGCGTAGTGTTGGTGTCGATAAGTTGAAAGACGGGGCAGCCGTTGTCAGCGCAAAACAGCCCAAGCCCAAACTGGTTGCTCGTCGTCGTCAAAGTCGCCCAATAGCCTGCCTTGTTGCTGGTGAACATGATCCTTTTCCCCCCTGGTAGTCCCCCAGGCAGGCAAGCCCCGGTCACCCCGCACCCGTCGGCACTCCGCACAAGCTCGTCTGCCCAGGAACTACCCAGACGTCCAAGGGGCCTAGGCTGTGCTTGAGGGTGGTCATGGCCAGATGTGGGTGCATTTTCCGACGGTAGTTCGTGCAGGCCAGCAGGGTGGTTGGTGACGATGAAGGTGATGGGTGTACACGGGAGTGGGGATGCTGAAATGTCGGGGTGGAATGCTGCTGCCGGCTTGGGCTGGCTTGGGTGGGTGCTTGAAAATCGCCGGCTAGTGATTCGCTTGTCAGACTAGTGCGGGGTAAGCGCGGTGCTGGCCATTGGCCCACTCGATGCGGGGGAAGGGGAAAGCTGGACTTACCAGCAACCTGGACGCCTGTTTCTCTGCCTCTCGTGCCTCTCACGAACCAGGCTCTTCCAAGGTTCCCCAAACTTTTCCGTGTATCAGTGTCGTACCCAGCTGGGTGGTAAATAGACGCACGCACCGACAAGAGACCAGACGGACCAAAGACAGGGCACGCACGCATGAACATACACAGTACATGACATGGTGGTCGACCTGCTGATGCTGCTGATCCTGTCCGCACCCGAGAACCGACCCTAGGCCCTGTCCTGGCTCCTGGCTCCAGGCCTTGCCCTTCTTCGGGCCAAGCGTGTGCCCTGTCTGAGGCCCTGTCTCTTTGTCTCGTGGATTTTTACCCCCTTCATCCTCTTCACTGAGCCTCCTCGCTCCAAGCTTCATCAAGCCCTGGTCAGAGCCGATTGACGTCTTATTATTCCCCCTTTCCAATTCGGCTCGTCGACTCAATTGTCAAGCCCATTCGACTTGTCGGAAATCGCAGCTCCTTTGGGACATGACTCGCTCGGTTTGCCTGCTCTTCGTTTTTCCATTGTGTGGCCCGCTCCGAGTGCCCAGCACACCAATCATCGCTGTCGTCGCCGCCGCCATTTGTCGCACTTCGTCTGCCACTCAGATGAACCCCCCGCGGACGGTGGATTCAGTCGAGTTCTAGTAACTTCGCCGGCGTCGTGTAAGGGTCTCGAATCTGGGGATCTGCTGTGCATCGAGCCGAGTCCGAAACTGTATCACCATATAATCCAGTGATGCCCTCGTCCAGTCCAAGGACCACCAATCGGCCCGAAGGTTTTGTGGCCCCAATTGGATGGTGAGTGTTTGGCCGCGTCGTCAGTTTTCCTTTGTTTTTTTTTGGTCGTTACTTTTGTCCCAATCTGTCGGTATCAGGTCGTCCCTGATCTACACGTGCGAGTTAGTTTTCCAGAATAGATCGTCCAAGCTAATCAAATCCTTGTCTCACCTGTGACCAGCCAAAGCTGCCGAGACCAACATCTCAAGTGTGAGTTCCTCCAATGTTCCGCGTTCTGGTCCTACCCCGGCCCCATGTTCCGGAGCACGATAATGCAGCTACGGGGGTAGAACGTGGAATCCCGGGCCTGGATTCCATAACATTCGGTGACATCTCCGGACCCTGGCTCCACCCCTCCGTACACGCTGTCATCCCGCCTCTTAAAGCCTACGCCAATGTCTCACAAAATCGCGGAATTGACTGACAATTGGGCCCCCAATTAGGTGATCGAGTGACTCCTATCTGCGGGCGCTGTGCGTCCAACAACAAAGAGTGCACCAGGGGATACAAGTTCCGGGTCAAGAATGGTGAGTTTCCCACATTCAAGGGTAGCACTGTGTCGACCTTTCCAAGCTCTCCTGAGCCCTTGCGACTCGTCGTGGATGGTGTGGGCTGACTGCACTTCACAGGACCCTTCTCGAAGAAGCAGAGATGGATCAGGACACCCAGGAGATGTGAGTGATCGTGGCCCTTGGCAAAGAATCCTCAACACTGACATGGTTGTGCAGTGAAATTCGTGGATGAGACCGGTGCTGCCTCAGGCGATGGTGACGCGACTCCCGTCGTGGACGCTTTCCAGGATGATTGGCCCGACTCCATCTCAGATGACTCTGGCACCGCAATGACGGCCACTACGGCTACCACGGCCACAGATGGTAGTTGTGGTCTGCCAGGACAAACGGCTTCTGGTCCGCCTGTTCTTGCGGTGGGCGTGGGCGTGGGCCGACAGCGATCGCCAACGGATCGGTTTCTCATGCATGATGACCATTTGGTCTCTCCCGCGAGAGCCCTGCCGGGTTTCCAGAATCTGACACTGGCTGTCTCGGATTCCATCCCGGCAACCATGCCCATGGTGATCCCCTTTGAGATGGAGGCTGAGGATCCTGAAGTCCGGGCGATGCGAGCCCAGATATATCGTGACAAGGACATATGGCCTCTCGAGAGCCGCGAAGAAGCCATGCTGTTTCGGCACTTTATCCAGAAGCTGTCGATATGTGTGAGTAGTCTGCCCACCAGTTCTTCAAGAAAGTATGCTGACCAACTGTGGGTATGCCGCAACAGCTTGATGTCTGTGATCCGAACCAGTCATTCGAGACCGTCGTACCCCCGCGCGCAGGAACTTGCAAGATACTTATGAACGCTATCTTGGCACTCGCTGCGAAGCACCTGCACAATACCGAGTCCTACGACCCGTATGCTTCAGACCGGTACCATCAGGAGTGCCTGAACACGCTGATACCGATACTGAATCATGAACACCACACAATGTCAGATGAGAATCTGTTCGCTGCCACAATTATCCTTCGAATGTGGGAAGAGCTGGAGGTCAAGCACTCTGGTGTCGATGCGCACAGCTACCTCTTGGGCATCCAAGCCTTCGTCCACCACAGCGTTGGCGGCGATGGACCCTTGGGAGCACGATATCTCATGCCTGGATCGCTAAGCGGTGCAGCCTTCTGGGTTGGCCTGCGACAGGAGATATACAGCGCCATGATGAATCAGGAGCCTGTGCGCATCAATCTCATCCACTCTCTCGTGGATAGGTCACTTGTGCCCACTGACGACTATGGGTGGGCGAATAGAGCAATGGTGCACTGCGCCGACGTGCTGAACTTTTGCTTCGGTGATGGTGCTGCTGTATCGAGGGGAGGGGGCCTGCAGTGGTGGGCTGAACTGGACGAGTACAATCGGGGGTGGACAGAAAGTCTGCCCTCAAGCTTCACGCCAATATTCCGCCATGAAGCGGATGCAGCGAAGGGTGAGGTATTTCCAGAGGCCTGGTATCAGAGTGCTTGTCATGGTGAGTGGCTTCTGATATGTTTTCCCAAATGCGGAGCATCGTAGATGTCCGATCTCCAGATCAGCCGATAGTTGCTGGATGTGGCATGATGCTGACACAATGATGCAGCACTGGGAGTACAACATCACTTGCTGGCGGAGTTATTCCTCGTGAGCTTTGACCCCAAGACCCCCCGAATAGGCGGGCAGAGGAAAGAAGCGGCGAAGAGAACCAATGTGAGTAACGTGACCACGCGGTTGAGGTGCCATGCCAAGTGGTACCTCAGCCTTGTGGCTAAGATCTCCGGCTGACGGGTCGAACCTCCTACCGCAGGAACGCATTCAAAGCCTTGTCCGCAAAGTATGCGGCATTGGATTATGCAATCAGTGGACGCCGCCAAGCATGTTTACGGCTTGCATGGCGATCGCAGCTTGTCAGTACTGGTCGCTTCCCTTTGCTCCCTACACCGAGAATCAGATCCAACCCCAAATTTTCCTAACGCCGTCCACGAATACACCATTATCCTCGAACAGAGGACAGGTGTGAGGACGGAACAGCCAAGACGAATGACTGACTTACAATCCATGCAGTTGGAGATCAATTTCAAGACCGCCGGGACCAGGAAGCCTGTATGGATCTCCTCAAAAGGACGGAGAAAGACCACGCACGCCCTACCGAGGCAGTGCAACAACAGATGATGAAGTCATGGGACTGGACGGCCGGCTAACGATAGCACTGGCCAGCCGGTGGGAGAAAACGATTTGCTAAACGATGAATGTTTCCATCCTAAGCGCAGGGGCCGCAGTAGCCCTGACACTGACATGGCGAAAGTGACGAAACGCTGCAGCCAAGCGAGAAGGGGGTAAGAATTTCCGGTACGGTGTGTAGGAAGCGAGCAAAGGGAATGTGCGTCGGTCCGTCTCGGATGACGGGAAAGCCCTGGACGTTACCCCCAAGGACCCTGAAATCCTGCTCAAAGCCAAAATCCCCCCGGCCAAGAAGAGATGGAAGAGAAGAAGGAAAGGAGAATGCGGAGGATCGACGATACGCCAGAAACAGCAGAACCTGCGGTCGTCTGTCGGTGATGAAAGGGTGTGGAGTGCTTCGGGGATTTTGACCATCTTTCGAGTCGGGAGCCAAATTGGGTCAAATGACTAAGAGATGATTGGCTTTGGTCGGCCCACGCCAGCAGGGATCCATCAAGTCGAGAATCCGAAAGAGGTCAAAATTGGCGATTGACACCCAGCCCATGCACGGCGGTTCCCACCGTGCACGACATCCAAGATCCGAATTGTGGGGAAGGCCATGCCAGACCAGACTGATGGGTATTTCCCCCGGAAACGTACGACGTCAACGGCGCCCATTCTGGAATTCCCATGCTGAGAAAACTGCCGGGGAGGAGGAGGAGGTGGACCGCTTGAAAGTTGGGGGAATAGTGGATCATTCTGCGATGATGGCAGTCAGGAATGTACCGCCTTATCAGCTTGTGCCCGTCCGAGGGTGTGTCTGTGGTTAAGTTTCGTCCTTGGACTTGGCCTGTTCTAAATTCTCGCCAGTTCTGTCGTTTGAAGGCAACTTTCTCCGCTTGTCAATACACGAACTCTTAGAGGGCGATACGATCCGATCACTCTGTCTCTTTGCGGTCTGTTAGATATTTAAACCCATCCACACTTGGAACCTTTAAGCAGTTGAGCGACAGTATTCTACCTCATCCTCTCTATCCCAAATTATTGTCAAAGTCTTCTCATATTCAAACGACCTTTGACGGAATCAGACCCCGATAACCGCAACTCCTTCCGTCCTTTTTTAAGCTTTCCCCCGCCAACACATCCTTCAAAATGGCTCCCGCCGCCACAACCGACTACGAGGTCAAGGACGGTGCCGCCATGGAGGCCACCTCAGACGCCATCGACGCCGTCAACGTGCTCAAGGACCAGGCCAAGCAGGACATGGCCGAGCGGCTGGCCGACTACGACGAGCAGTCCAAGTTCGACAGCGAGAAGGACAAGACGCAGTTCCGGGACTACGAGGCGGCGTGCGACCGGGTCAAGAACTTCTACCGGGAGCAGCACGAGAAGCAGACGGTGGCGTACAACCTGGCGGCGCGGCTGCGGTTCAACAGCGCGTCGCGGGTGCGGCCCGAGATGACCATCTGGCAGGCCATGGAGAAGCTGGACACGCTCATCGACGAGAGCGACCCGGACACGGAGCTGGGCCAGATCAACCACCTGCTGCAGAGCGCCGAGGCGATGCGGCGCGACGGCAAGCCGCGCTGGATGCAGCTCACGGGCCTCATCCACGACCTGGGCAAGCTGATGCTCTTCTGGGAGGGCTTCACGCAGGGCCAGTGGGACTGCGTCGGCGACACCTTCCCCGTCGGCTGCCGCTTCGACGAGGGCTGCATCTACCCCGAGACCTTCAAGGGCAACCCGGACCACGACCACCCCGTCTACGGCACAAAGTTCGGCATCTACTCGCCGGGTGTCGGCCTCGACAACGTCATGCTCAGCTGGGGCCACGACGAGTACCTCTACCACGTCGTCAAGGACCAGAGCAGGCTGCCCGACGAGGCCCTGGCTATGATCCGCTACCACAGCTTCTACCCCTGGCACAAGGAGGGTGCGTACCGGGAGCTGATGTGCGAGAAGGACCATGAGATGTTGAAGGCTGTCAAGGCTTTCAACCCTTATGACTTGTACTCCAAGAGTGATGGTATTCCCAGCGTGGAAGAGCTGAAGGTTAGTCCTACTGTCTATCCCTATCTTCCGTCCCAACATCTACATGTCTGATCATGTGCTGACTTTGTCCTTTAATTTAGCCTTACTACTTGGAGCTCATCGATGAGTACTTCCCCCAGAAGGTCATCAAGTGGTAGACGATGCCTGAAGGAACTTAGGATCCCCAGGTGATGAATGAAGTTGGGTCATGATAGAAAGCGATTTGATTTTGTTACGCAAGAGTAACTAGAAACCAGCCACGACAGTTGGCTTGGTATTCCTTCTCCTTATGATGTCTATTTCTTTGGTACGGTATGGGTCAGGATAGACCCAAAGGAGGTCAAGCCCCAAGATGGGCTTCTATACTACACTCCACGTCGATTTGGTAGCAAATACATTTGATGACATACATCTGCCACGTCGACTTGGTAGCAAATACATTTGATGACATACATCTGCCCAGCCTTCAAGTCTATTACGAGTGATTGTTCCAAAAAATATCGTTCCACTGACTTGAGGCAAGGAGGAGCTGCGCGAAACGTAATCTTTTGCACGACAAGCAACTTGCTGTGATTTGGTATTGTTTTCATCATCTCTCCAGAATCTGACGACACGACCGGGAAGGGGTCGAGACACGATGCATATGAGCGGAAACAGTCCCAAAGCACTCCAGATGACACTGTCACAACTTATACGCGGTACTTCACGGTGGTCAGAAAATGGATCCGTGTGAGACAATAGCAGCCATTTTGGAGCCTCGTAGATCATACGAATACGACAGCCTTGTCCGGGGACACACCATGCCGCACAACACGTAAGCGCTCGGTGAATTCACTCACCGGTCTGTTTCGTTTGATCTCGATTTTGGACCGGTTCAAAATGCCTGAAGTCGCTAGAAAGGCGCACTTTGGGATGAAAGAGAGGCATTTGAGCTATTTCACACAGTCAAGAGCCCAGGTTTTGCTCGAGCACGCAACGATTTTTGACGTTTGTTTGTCGAGATGCGCTGCGGGTTTGACGCGGTCAACGCAATCTGTGTTCACGTGTGGCCAATGACCTCGGAAAGACAACCTAAAAGGGGGGAAATACTTTCAATTATCCCCCCCCCCCCTATGCGTGCTCGGGAGTAGTAGGATCTTGTGAAACAAAAGTTACTGTTAGTCGTACTAAGCCATTGTATACAGCCGGTGAAATAAAAGCCGCAGCGAGTTCACAGCAGACGGAAGATCACGATTTGGTAGTACCGTCATACCGCAATCTCCTGCCGTGCCATAATATCATTGGGTTCAAGTCTGAGGGGGCGACCTTTGGTGTCACCCTTATGCAAGTCGCTATTTCGTTCGTTCCGGTCTTCTGCAGCCGCTCAATGTTATCAGCAGTCATCTCCGAGGCCACCTTGACGCTGATTCGCCGACCCAGAATTATTGGCTGGAGATCACGGATGGCGGCGCATATGCTGGTCATCGGAATCGGGAAGTTAACGTTGATCAAGCTGCAGGTAAGCCTGCACCACATCAATGCAACCACGCAGCCAATAGCCTCATTATCGACACAGGAAAGGAAAAGAAAATCTGACCGTGTAACGGCTGATCCACATTGCGGCTGAAATTGTTCTACAGTAGTTCATGCATGTGGTGATGCTGGTTCAGTTCCAACTAAGTGAGTGATACAAGGCTCTGGGCTTTGCACACATAATATTTTGCTTCTCCCCTTCACAGCGGGAAATTGAGAGACCATTGTCTCAATCAACACTGTCAAGACAGACAGTTCTTATTCACGCTGTTCCAAAATCTCAACATGAATCTCCATTCAAGTGTCACAGCTGGACAAGAGCAGGCACCTGACCATAAGTGGATCGGCGATACAGAAGACAAGGACGGAAACGGCGTTTTAAAGAAGTACTATCGTATGAAAGCCAGCGACTCCCTAAAGTACATCGAACACCTACAAAGTGTACCACAACCTTGTCCCGATTTGGAGAAGTTGCAAGACGATGAGCGTCGCATCGAGAAGACTCGTGCCAGACTTTCCAAAATTCCAAGCACAAAGAAGCTGCAAGACAAGCTGGAAGCTTCATTTAAGGATTGGCGGGATGAACCAAAGGACCCAAAGGAAACGCTGATTCGATATTCATGGGACCAGCGCAAACGCCATGTCAAACCAGACATTTGCCCCGAGCCGGGCAAAGCTGCGACGCAAGTTGGCGATAACGATGATCCTGCACATGACTTCAATGCCTCTTTCATGTTTTTTGAGAACGATGGTCAATGTTGGAAAGGCAAGACTTATCGTGACCAAGACTTCCCGAGCTACGAGGAGTTTCCCAATCAGAGGCTGTCGGTCCACAAAGCTCTCTACGATGACAAATACAACCCATTCAATGTCACTCAAAATGATGAAGGCGAACGATATTTGCGGTATATTCATCTACCAGCAAACCACATGGGGGTAAGCAAAACTGCTCTTCAAGGTCCTCAGGGTCGATGTAAGCTAACAACATTAACAATCACACAGTGGATAGAGGTATTCCCTGCTCCGATGGCGGACCTGCGTCACCATAAACTGCGATTTGAAGAGAGTGTTGCTGATATCCATTTTCGAGAAGCAAGCTATGGCCAGACACCATGGCGAACACGAGAAAGTGGGAGACGCGCGGGTCAAGACCAAACAAACTCTATCCCGTGAGTTCTGGAGAGGCCAATTGCATGGCAGTGGCCTAGGCAGAAATCCGATCCATGCGACCCACATGAGATCCCGGTGCTCCATCATTCCAGGAGGTATGTAAAAAGGGTGTTACACGGGACTCGACAAACAGTCCTCATGTATGATTACCCAGGAAATATACTGAATGCATCAAGAAACACAATCACTATTCGTCGAAAAGAAGCCGGACTCAACGACTTCCGGATCACGCGCGGATATGCGAGAGGAGAGACAATCGCCACATAAAGATCTGGCTATATTTGTGAGTTGTGATTGCTTTTATGGAGTCTCGTAGCTAATTTTGTTTAGATGCCATATCTGCATTGGGAGACGTCTGCCCGAAGGGCACGGATAGCCGACACCGTAAAAGCCGTACTGAAGGATGAGGAGGCCAAGAGGGGACCCCCTAAGTACCGCACCAAAAGATCGGAAACCATAAGACAAGGAATGGAAAAGAAGTACAAGAATCTGTTTCAAGATAAGGAGCTCAAGAACCGCGAGTTGGCGAAAAATATGATGAAGAAACCAAACGTGTTAGTTGTACAGCGTTACAAATATCACAGAAGACTTTAACGGATGGCTAAAATCAGCACAGCTTGAGCCCGAACAAACTCGGTCAGTATCTCTTGGACCTAGCGCAGCTCTGGGAAGCCATGGACATGGAGCGTGACGAAAGGTTGGTTAGACAAGGGCTGGTGTCACGGAATACCGAGGGGAAACTCTCGGAACCAGTACTTCATATTCGCCGTACACTTGACCAGTCCTACTTCCTGAACCTCACAGACACTTCGCAGCGTGATCGGGATCAGGTCGTGTATCGCGCAACACAAGGGCGCGAGAACTTCACACGTGTCGTGATGGTTGACCAGTTGTGGCTGTGGGTTCTGGATGAGCGTGAGTTAGCACTTGTTCCCTAAGCAAGTATACCATTCGTGCTCCTGAACGGTAAAGACTTATCACAATCCTTCAGACACTATCATCACGTCCTTCTCGAAGAGGTGGGGACGTAACAAGCCCGACTCATCTGGCATACACAAAAGTCTTCGAGACCGCCTAGCACAGAACGATTGCAAAATTATGTCAGCCTGGCATCTGGGTAAGTGCATCACAATCAACAATGAGCCCTGTTTGGGTTGAGATTGACCCATCATTCCTAAGCATTCATCATCATGGACCAATGCTCCAACGTTTTTTTCGACCGGACAAAGCCTCTGGACCAGAGACCTGAAGTGATGGACATCTTTGCCGAAACACTTGGCAACGTCAATCACTGGACCACAATTGCTTTTGACGTGTTCTGGCAGAATGTCAACGAGTTCAACAAGAACCGTGACAGCCGTGGCTCTAATCGGCAAAGCCAGAGATATCTCGACATTAACCCAGAAGGCATACTGCTCAGAGAAGCTCAAGACATTTCGGAGGAATTGCGAATCATGATCAGGATATTTTCTCAACAGCTTGGTGTTGTGAAGAGTTTTCAGAAGTGCTTGGAGCACATGAATGGAGACCCAAAGACACGCGCAAGACCTCTTCACTTCACAAAGCTTTTCCAGCACTTCCATGACTGGACAACAGAGAAAACTACAGATGCTCTTGAACGCGACAAGAAACCTGTCTCATTAGCAGAAATGGACTTTCTAGAAGACTTGGTCGAAGAGGTGGAAGACCGCAAGTCAGAGATCATGGGTTTGGAGAGCGCCGCACTTCAAACCTGCCTACAGGTAAGTACAATGAAAAGCTGTCAGTGCGTCACGTCCGCCACTAAGAGAAGAACTCAGCTACAAGAATTGTTGTCGCTCAAGCAACAGCAGGCAAGCATAGTCGAGGCAAAAGCGGCACTCGAAAGAGCAGATCAGAGCGTTGAACAAGGGAAAGCTATCATGGCGTTCACGATCATGACAATTATTTTCGTAAGCACAGCCCCCGCTGACGCTGCTTCACGGGGACTGACTTCATCGATGCAATTTAGACGCCCTTAGGATTCTTTACCTCGTTCTTCGGGATGAACAACTCGCTCACCGGCGAAGAGTGGATGTCGCTCGGGGCTCAATGTCTTGTCATGTGTAAGTCTCATTTCCAAGGCTCATGAATATACCGGACTCACTCACAGCTCATGGCATCCGTAGTCCTCATATCCATAGTAATCATCATCTGCGCTCTATCGCTGGCATTCAAAGGCAGTCAGATTCGACGGTTCATAAAGTCGCCGAGAGAGTCAACATCCGAAATTTTCAAAGGCGATGACAACAAAGCTGCACGCGGCGAAAAGCCACCCGAGAAGACAGAGGTGGGCCAATCTACTGAAATGGATGTTGCGCTGGACTACTTCCAAGCCCAGAGGTTGACCAGTACGAGAAGGGTGAAGTGGGGGCGCCGCAAGAATCGACCACAACAGAATGTGGAAAGCTCGACTTCCAGGTCTGAAAAATTTCAGTAGAACCGAGCCAAACTGTGCCTTTTTGTCAACTCGTTTTCGTTTGGTTGGGAAAAGCTTTGCGGTGAATTCAGGTAGAGCCGAATATAATGCCTCCCGACGGAATTGTTGATCTGCTGCGACAGACATCACGTTTAGACACCACCCTCATCTTCAGTCTCAGAGCCGCCTATTTTTCAAGCTGAATGAAGCCGAACAGACATAGCCGCGCGTGCAATGCTTTAATGTGCCCTTCTCAAGGGCTCTGTGCCCCCTGCCCCTAATTTTATAACCGACCACGAGCTGCCCAGGTGTGAGTCAAGAACAACGGAAGGTCTGGATTGAGACAAGATCTGCAGTGTCCACCTTTGATATCTGATCCAGCATGTCATGAATTTGTCAAGTCCATGAAGTCTTCTGAAAATACCAACTTCATTTTCATTTGTTAGCAACGCACACCTTGGCGGTCCGCAGTCCTCATCTTCCAGGCCACTGCTGGTTAAGTGGACCATTGCATGCGCTCAGTATCTTGTTCGGTAAAATTGACTGTTCCATCCGTGTGACCACACAAGCGCAGATGAAGTTTCAACACATGCAAGAGACCACGCGTCCAGCATCTGATCAGTAATACAATGTTGTCTTTGACCATCTCTGACCGGCACAACACTTATCCCATGGAATTTGGCAGCTGCCCAAGTGGTGTTAGAGCCACAGGTTCGTCGCCAGGAGCTGTAATGTTCATCCGTTCATGGTTGCCCCGCATTTCATGCATAGTCGTGCCCCACAAAGTATACCCCAGACATTAGTTTCCCCTATAGCGAGGAGGCAAGGGAAATTCCGGAGAGACGTCATATCCTCCGGAGTTCTACCGGCGCATTACCACAAGCGAGACTTGGAGGACCAGCTCGTCGAATCAAAGAGAGCCATAGTGCTACACTAGATCTGGGCCGGGACACCTCGAGTATGGCCGCCCGAACCTTATCCCCTAGTGGATGATATCTACCTGACCGTGTTCGGGCGCGTGTCGACCCCCGTACCCTGGCAGGGCTCTTAGTGCACTTGGCGGTTATTTGTTTCCCCTGAATATCACCTTCCCCATAGCTGGCCATGTCCTTTTCGGGACAAGAAACTGAGAAAACACTACCTGTCAAATGCACAGCCCGAAACACATGCCAATTCCGGGGCAGTCAAAACGTTTATTGGAGTGGATTGGCTGGAGGGAAGTACCATGGTAGGTACGTGATGAGCACCAAGTACGCGTATTCATGCATGGACAGGCACACTTGCACCTTGGCTACTGTGGTAGTGGTTTTGTGCCGTTGCCGACATCAAGTACCGCACCCGATTCACACGACCAAGGCCAGTCCTGGACGGGAAACGGCCCCGTTTGAATGACTTGCGTACCGAAAACTGGGGTTGTTTACCTGGGGAAAAACGCCGAGTCGGTTTATTTCTCATTCTGGCGTACGTCAGCTCTGGCGATCATGCGGCCTGTGCGGGAAATTTCACGGTTCTGAAGTCGTCTTAATAAAGTTGTGGTCGTCCCAACTCAAACTTGACAGGAGATGGTTTTGAGAATACCAAGCTTTTTGCAGCCGACCTACGATCACACAGCCGATCTACGGCAGATCTACATGATGAAGTCGCAACAGTACTTGGCCTTGGTGGCCTCTCTGGCCGCCAATGTGGTCCACGGCCAGAACAGCTCCGACTTCACCGCGCAATGCACGAGCCTGGCAGACACCCTCGCCAGCGGCATCCCCAACGCCACGGTCCAGTCCACCGTGCCTGTCACTGCCGGCACGAACCTCACCATCACCGCCGACCCCACCTGCCAACGGTCCTCTCAGGTCGTCGATAGTGATGTCTGCCGGGTGTCCCTCTTCGTGCCCACCTCTGACCGCTCCAACCTCACCATGGAGGTGTGGCTGCCCCCGGCCGAGGCCTGGACAGGTCGCTTCCTGAGCACTGGCAACGGCGGCCTGGGGGGTTGCATTCAGTACGAGGACTTGGCCTACACAACTGCTCTCGGTAAGTCCCTCCAGCTTTGACATCCGTCCAGCTTCATGAGCCTCCGCAAGGCACTTGCAAGGAAACTTGCTGTTTTAGGTCGTGCTCTCAAGCTGCTGCACTTCAAATTGGATCTGGACACCTGGACACTTATGTACTGACTCGGTCTCACAGGTTTCGCCGCAGTCGGCACCAACAACGGCCATGACGGCAACAAGGGCGACGCGTTCTACCAGAACGAGGAGGTCGTTCTTGATTTCGCATACCGTGCCATGCACACTGGCATAGTGCTGGGCAAGCAAGTCTCGGAGACATTCTATGGCAAGCCGCATGATAAGTCATACTACCTGGGATGCTCCACGGGTGGGCGTCAAGGTTTCAAGGAGGCCCAAGCCTACCCAGATGACTTCGACGGCCTTGTCATCGGTGCCCCGGCTCTGGCCTTCAACAACCTGTCGTCGTGGTCGGGCTCCTTCTACGTCAAGACCGGCTCGGCGAACGCATCGACCTTCGTGCCGACGAACTTGTGGACCGTCATCCACGAGGACATCCTCAACCAGTGTGACGGAATTGACGGCTACGTCGACGGCATCATCGAGGACCCGTCTCTCTGCAACTACCGCCCCGAGGCGCTCATCTGCGCAGCCGGCAACACCACCAACTGCCTCACCGGCGAGCAAGCAAACACCGTCCGGGAGATCTTCACGCCCATCTACGGCCTGGACGGGCAGATCACCTACCCGGCGATGCAGCCGGGCTCCGAGGACCTCGCCTCGCGCCTCTACTACGGCGGCCAGCCGTTCCAGTACACGACGGGCTGGTTCGCAAACGCCATCTACAACGACAAGAGCTGGGACCCGGCGACCCTCGGCCCCAAGGACTACGCGGCGGCGCACGCGCTCAACATCGGCAACATCGAGACGTGGGACGGCGACCTGTCGGCGGTGCGCGACCGCGGGTCCAAGATCCTGCACTACCACGGGCAGGCGGACGCCATCATCTCGAGCCTCAACTCGCCGCGGTACTACAACCACGTCTCGCGCACCATGGGCTCGCCGTCCTCGGTGCTCGACGACTTCTACCGCTTCTTCCGCATCAGCGGCATGGGCCACTGCTCGGGCGGCGACGGCGCCAGCTTTATCGGACAGGAGGCCGCCAGCAACGCCACGCTGGACCCCGAGGGCAACGTGCTCATGGCCATGGTGCGCTGGGTCGAGGAGGGCCAGGCCCCCGACAGCATCCTCGGCACGGCCTACGTCAACGAGACCAAGGATTCCGGCGAGATTGCCTTCCAGAGGAGGCACTGCAAGTACCCGCTGCGCAACGTCTACTCCGGCTCCGGGGACGCCACGCTGCCTGATAGCTGGGAGTGTGTTGTCTGATTCAGGCCACAATCTCTTCCTTCCATGGTGGTATTTTGGAGATGAGCACGACATACAGGGAGGGCGTGTGGAGTGGGTAAAATGGAGAGTGCGCGGGTTGGAATTAAGTTGTACATATTTCGGAATTCTCCAGATCACCCACGTGGTGAAGACACTAATAATGTACATTGCTCCTTGAACAACATTTTAATACCGCACATGCGAGAACGAGCCCGACTAAGTGAAGTGGAGCGTCACAGTGAGCCCTCCGTTCCATCCAGATATGCAGGCCGGAGATCCACACAAAGGTGACTATCGTGCAGTAGCGGCATCTTCCCCAGCAGGCATGCCCCCGGAAAGGCAAAATAAGAGGTGACCCACCGATTTCCGACGTCAGCCCACACGAAACCTGCCCTCCAAAGCCTGCTAAACCCGTCAGAAAGACACAGCAGCCCATCATCATCATGGCCAGCCCTTCTACAAGCCCCAAGTTGGTCGTCGTCGTCGGGGCGACCGGCAACCAGGGCGGCTCAGTCGCCCGGCGGTTCCTCCGCGAGGGCCGAGACCGGTTCCGCGTGCGCGGGCTGACTCGGGACCCCGGCAGCGGGCCCGCCAGGGAGCTAGCCGCGCTGGGCGCGGAGGTGGTCCACGCCGACCTCAACGACGTGGGCTCGCTCGCGGCCGCGTTCGAGGGCGCCAGCGTCATCTTCAGCGTCACCAACTACTGGGAGCCGTTCCTGCCCTCCAACATCGGGGCGAGCAGGGCCCGGGCCCGGGCGCTGGGGCTGGGGAAGGGCGTGAGGGAGTACGCGGGCCGGGTCGAGGCGGCGCAGGGCAGGAATGTTGCTGATGCTGCTGCTGCGACGGTGGGCTCGCTGGATGGGAATGGGTTTGTCGCTTCGACGCTCAGTCATGCTGGGCGCTGTAGCGGGGGCCGGTTTGGGGACTTGTATCATTTTGATGCGAAGGCGGAGGTGTTTCCGTATTATGTGAGGGAGAAGCACCCGAGGCTGGCGGCCAAGATGAGCTGTGTTCAGACGGGATTCTTCATGACGAGTCATCAGATCCTGCCAGAGTCGTATCTCGCCAAGGCTAGTCAAGTCTTTTCATGTGTAAAAATCGACGTGGTGTGGTAAGTGCTTACGACGGTGGTCACTGTGACAGATGCAGGACGGCAGCTTCGAGATGCGCTTCTGCACCGATCCCAGCAAGCTTGTCCCCCATCTGGATCCGGTCTCAGACATGGGGAACTTCGTCTACGCCGTGTACCAGATGTCCTCCTGGTGTGGAAAGGAGTACATGGCAGAAGGCGCAACGTGTACCTGGCCTGAATGGATAGCTGCCTGGAGCAAGGCGACTGGCAAGCCGGCCAAATACCGCCACATCTCGAGAGAAGACATGATCAAAGCCTGTGGCGACGAGGATTTCGGTGGAGAGATCGCCGATATGTACGACTACACGTCCAATCCGGGGTACGATGGAGGGAAAACGTTGCTGAGGGCTGAGGATCTGCAGAAGGTGAGTGATCCCAATGGCGGCTGTCTGTTGCCAACACACAGCAGGTAGCTGACTGTCCTCATTCTAGACTGGCATCGATTGCCCCATGACGAGCCTGCAGGATTGGATGGTGAAGCAAGATTGGTCGAGCGTCCTGGCCAAGTCAGCAGTCGAGTCGTAGGGGCGGACGATGGAACAATCTATCAAAAAGTTGCGATGTTGCTAAGCGACAACGACAGTTTTCAGGTCACGAGGAGGCGAGGTAAATCGATCAAGGCCACCCACCATATGGGGATGCGAGAGTATCATGGCCAGAGAACATGGACAAAAAAAAAGGATTTCTTCCTGCATGCAGGTGATTTTGGTTCCAAACATTGCCACGGCCACTTACCCATAAGGTGCCAGGACTCCCCGCTTCTGCGCCGACCTGGAAAAGGGCAGTCGACGTTGCAAATCTTGCATTTCACAAAGTCATGGAAAGAATTGGCACAAGCGGGAGTCGACTGCAAGAGCTCTTCGGATAGCTGAGGGATCACCTGGCGGGTCGCTAAACAAGGTCACCATCCCAACTGAGCTACAGAAGCGGTTAAAAATGACTGGAAAGCTTTGCCTATTACCACAGCACTGGGCGAGAAGTCGTTTGCGAGTTGGGATGAGTTTCACAAACAGTCTTGAAGTAATATCAGGCCACTGAACGAGGGGTATGTATGGCCTCACTGCCTGTATTCACTACCTAGGTACGAACCTTCAAATTTTGGAATCTGCCGTGGCTACAAACGACTACAGACCGCCTATGGTTAAACATCAGCTGCATTCGTCTTTGGTCACTCCTTTTCTGAGCGGTTGGCAAGAATCAATATCTCGTCCCCCGGCTTGTATGCTCACACAGGTCAACCGCCCTCGCCCTCGCCCCTGCACGCTCACTATTTTTTCACTTTTCCTTTTCAGTCAATTTGCAGTCGTCGCCGTTTAGCAAACCGATACCGCCCCGCCAAGCTTCATGGCAAACCGACTGCTATCGAGCAAAATCGACATTCTGTAGCCCGACATCCAAGTGCATCATCTTATACTGCGAGACAGTGTGCCTTGATCAAGTCCGGCCACCCTGGCAGGACTTGCATTCAGGGATCTGAGATTGGTGGGCTCCTACGTTGCGAACACATACAGAAGCTCGTGCGTATTGGCTTGGGATTGATCCGTCGGGACTGGAACGAAGCATATCTAGACGACGACGATCGCCAGAGGATCATCGGCGATATCCAAGAGGAGCTTCGAATGATCACAGAGGCCGCTGATCATGTCTGCTCCTGATCAGATCACGAGATTAGGAGATCGGGAGGTAAGGATGCTAGGTTAGGAGGTCAGAGAGGTCAGGAGTTGTGTAGGCCCGCTTGGATAGACTCCAGGATTCGAGTTCTTGTCAGCGCCGAGGGCCAAATCAGATTTCAGGCTCCTGATTCATGTTTGATCATGGAATCAATTTGTACATAATACATAAAAGACGCAATCGCTATTTACGATCTATCCCTCTTCGTGAAATCAAAAATATGCACCTCTGTCCCAAGAGTTATCACAGCCGATCTCTAACCTCATTCCTGAATGGCGTTCAGCTCTTCTCATTCCGATTCTGCTCGCATCGAACTGCCCCGCAGTCGCCCTCGCCCGTCATGTATCTTGGGTTTCAGATCCTTTCGGCTTGAGCTCCGGCATTCTTCTCTTGGTCCGGGAACTGAAAGGACGTGCCATCAGGTGAACGACCTTCCAGGACAGCCTGACCCTTCAAACCCAACCAGTACGCAACGGTGGGCCGCCCAAAGTGGGCGAGTCCGGTGCTGCATCCGACACGCGAGCCTTCAGGGGAGGCGGTGGTGGACGCAGCGGCTGGACTACACACGACGACCTCAGCTCCTGCACGCGCTCCATTGCCGGGAGCTCGGGCCTCGAGCGCTGGACCTCGGCCAGGAGCTCGTGGACTGACTGGCGGCTCGGCCAGGCGTTTGTCTGGGGCGGCTTTAGCGACGGGCTGGGGTGCGCCTGATCTGTGCAGCTTTGGAACGACCAGGTGCCTGAGTCGTTGCGCTGGAATTGGAACGTGGGAGGTGGGAGCTGTGTAGTCTGTTGCGCATGCCACTGTGCATGTGGGCTGTTCTGGTGGCTCGCAGGCTGAGGGTGTTGATAAGGAGGCACTGGCGAGCCTGAGGCGGATGAGTAAAGCACGGAGTGAGGAGAAGCCATTTGAGAGTACGGGCTGGACGTAGACGAGGTGGTATGGGGCGAGCCCAGGCTTTTGGAACTTCCCATGAGGACGTCATTTGCAGATCTCGATGATAAGCTGTCCTGGCCTTTTGGCTTGGCTGGTTTGAATGGGTTCCAGCCTCGACGTCGCCAGAGCACAACGCCGGTAATCAACACCAACAGGACGATTATAGTAATAACTATTCCAGCGACCGCCCCTGACGACAAGCCTTTCGAGCTGGCTTTTGCTGTTGTGGTGTCCTTGCCAACATTCGATGTGGGTGCCAGGAAAGATGCCCTATCATCATGATCGGACGACAGAATCGCTGCTCTGAGATTTGCAGACGGACAGGTCATGTTGACGCATGGGTTGACGGTGCAACATCCGAGGAAGGGCGGGTCGTTGGCCTTGCAAGTATAGAAGTGCTCAGCACCTGAACTGGTCTCGCAGCTTTGGGGCGGAATGTCGAGATAACTAGACTCGGAAAATGAGGCTGCTCGGAGATTCATCTTGTCGCACAGCCCTGAGCCATCTGCACACGGGTCTGTTGTACAACAGCCGATGAACTCCTTCTTGGTGTTTTCGCATATGTGGAAATCCCCACCGTTGGGGCATGATAGGCCAAACGTCTTGTAAGGATTAGCTGACATTTTCACAGAGATAAAAAGATATGATGACTTTGGGAATTTGGTGCTTGGAGAGAGGGGAGCGTCCTCAAAAGCCTAAGAGGTGGTGGCGCTTGGTAGCTTGTAGTGTTGGTCGCCTTCGAGAACGTTTTGGCAACAAAGACTTCCTGCCGAAAGGTCACGCCAACCAAGAATTCGGGTCTAGACGTATAATGAAGCGTTCAATTGTGATTCTGTTTTTAGATTTCCTCTGCTCACTGTTCTCCCATAGGAACCCCGCTGTCAAGTGCGATTACCACTCGCAGCACCCACGTTCTGCTATTTTAGGTCCAGTACATACAATTAGTCGCGGTCACGAAAAGGTTGTCTGGGCTGACGCGTGTAAGAAATTAATTCAATTAACAACTCAGATTTATGATGATTGAACCGTCCGATATGATTTTGGACTGATCGACCTGAACATGATGTTCACAATAGACTACATATGTATTTGGAAGCTCTTCAAATTGAGTGCGTTCATACTTCGGGTAGAAATATGCAATACTTGACGCGACCTAGTCAAAATTGATTGAGTGTATTCTGGGGCTATGGAGAAATAATCACACACTAAAACCAAGTTTGGCGCAGGAGTGGCGGCAAAATTCCATTACTGGAGTGTGCCATGAGGCAAGACGGTACATCTTCTTTGTGCCTTGTGCCGCTTCCACCCATATGTGGATGAGAACCCGCGTCACCACGTTTGTTCCATTTCTATCCCAAGTATTCTGGTGTACTAACATTTTTATGTAATGAGTAGTCGCTGTGGCTTGGTACTCAGGCTGACTCTGTTTGTCCCAGCGCCACCTAGATAGATGGTCGTACCAAAGTAATCTTCATTGTCTTACAGAGAAGAGCAAAAGCAAGCAGGGTAGGTCTAAGTAGAACTAAGGGTCATTACTCCATGGTTCTATCTATACATATGAAATCTGGTATCATATCTCCCGTTGCCGCTGAAATACTCAGCGTAAGGAGGTTCAATCTACATCAATATTGGTGCAGCACTTTGTCGCTCACATCTTCGAGTGGCTACCCACCTTTCATGCCTTTTCATCCCGGGCTCGACCGTCTCCGTTGGCCGCTTGGCCATCGACGACCTTGTCGCCCTCCCTCTCAGCCGCCGCCACGCCACCAGTATTTCCTTCTGTCCTGCCTCGGCAGCAGCCTCGGCAGTGGCCATGTTGTCGTTATCCCTCCTGACGTTCTTCCACTCGAGCGTGGCACAGCCGACGACAGAGATGCAGCAAAGGACCAAGGCGATCTGTGAAAACCTTCTGCAGCGACGCGTTGTAGGTTAGGCGTATGTGCAACGGGACGACGTAGATGATGCACACGATCTGGGACAACATATGCCTTGTCAGTGTCGGGTAGGTTCCCAAGGAGAGCAAGCGAACGAGTTCCAAAGTGAACTACCGATCCGGAGAAAATCCCAGCAGCTCCAATGCCGCAGAATGCCCTGCCAATGATGAAAGCGGTTGAGTTCGGAGCGGCTCCACAGAGGGCGGAGGAGGCCTCAAACAGCAGGATACTGAGCAGCAGGACGGTCTTGACAGGGGAAAGGTGTAGAGCTTTCCGAGGAGAAGCTGAAAGTCGCACGAGGTAGGAGGTAGGCACTTCCGTACCAACCGGAGCCGGAGAGAGAGTTAAATTCGTTCGTGATTGCGAGTATGGCCTGTCGATTAAATATAGGTCAGCTGTGTTTCTTTCTTTCTTCTTCTTCTTCTTCTTCTCCTTTCGTACCATGATGAATGGACATCAATGGGTAGTACTCGATGTCAGTGGAGGGATATTGAACGAGGCCACATACGGTTAAGGTGATGCTCCTGTCCAAGGCGACGAGAAAGGTGCCGAGGATGACTGAGATCAGGATGAGCCACGTCTTCGGGCCAGTCGTCGCAATTTCGGCCTCAGCCGTTGACGGCACGGGCTTCTCAAGCTACACGAGGATTCCAAGATTCCGGAGCCGTTGCAACAAATTTCCTTCTCCTTTCACCGTCTCCTTGAGCCACGACTCATAATGAGCAGTCACATCGGCTCCCTTCATCTCGCGGCAGTTGACCAGTAACTGTTGGATGAGATGCTTCGGGGACTTCTGTGCTGGAACCTCTGCATATTCCCAGCTCCACTTCCCGCGACCAACAAGGGGATCGTCAGGTAGATTGAAGAGTAGGAGGCGGTGCGCGTCTTCCTCCCCTGCACGGGCATAAACGATTTCGCCAAGTTTCCTCAAGAGATCGGAAACTTGATCTTCATCGTTGCGATTTTCTTGCTGAATTCTGTCATGACTCGTCTTCAGGATGATCTCAAGAGCAGTGTACGCAGGTAAGACCGCGATGCCAAAACTGCTGGCTGAGCCTGGCCATCGCCAAGACCGAGAGGTTTCCAGATCTAGACGTGACAATGGTGAGAAGTCAAACATCGTTGCAGGACGATCTGTAATCTCAAAGACTAGCGCGAGGCTTTCTCCAAGGTTGGCTCCATGTGAGATGCAGTCCGCCGTAGTCTTCAGCATCTTGTTTATGCTCGCACGCCTGAGAGATGTTCCTTCCGCTGCCGTGCCTTCTGAAAGATGTCTTCCTGGATGAATCCAGAGGAGTATTCGCTTCAAACACTCCGTGAATGGTGAATCTAACCCCATCGCAAGCCCGGGAATAACAGGGCAGGGCACCTTGCAGTTGGGATCAGCGCCTTCTCTCAAGAGAGTCCCTACGAACTCATCATGGCTATTCCACCCGCAGGCTTTCAGAAGGGTTTTGGAGATCATGGTCTGATCTAAGTAGCATTGCTTGTCTGCATTCCAGCCACTTGCAAGGATTTTGAAGAAAGGGCCGCTGACACAGAGTTCCGTCCTGGGCGGCGAGAAACCCTTAGATGACCTGCAAAGCAATGCTCCCACATCGCAAAGTCGTTCACAAGAGAAGAGTAGCTCATCGAAGTCTCTTTGGACCCAATCTTTTGACTGCTCCATCGTCTTTTTAAGCTCCAGCACATGAGCCTGAGCAATATCGACCTGGTTTTGTGGCCACTCCGCCTCCTTTTCCACCGGGTCATAAGTCATCATCTCGAAAAGTCGACACCTTGCCAGCCAAGACTTGATGATTCGGCTGGATATATGGAATGCAGATCTGGAGTCGTAACTTAATATTTCCTGTCCTTCTGCTGTGTCTAGAAGGAAATCGTACGCCGTTCGATGGATGAATTGCCAAGTCTTCTGATATTGAGCGAAGCTCACAAGCTTCTGGTATTGTGAATCACGACGGGGGTTCACATCGAAGTTGTAACCAGAAGAACAATCAACCAAATGAAGAAGGCCAGCACAATAGACTGCCAGTTTTCTCTCAGTCTCTTGACATTGTCCGAGTAGTACATCGGCGGGGACAGTGAAGGACAATTCTTCATCTGTATCAGCTCGCAGTAAATGGTCTGCAAACGAAGTTGAAGCGAGCATGATGTCGAAGGTGTCCATCACTTCTATCGACTCTATCGGCGATTGACGTTTGCAGCCAAGTACAAGCTTGAAATACAACGCGGCAATCCGGCGATATTCCTGAGGGTTCTCATCGCTTGCTTTTTTCCACATATCTTGGTACAACTTGCTGAGGCTTTCAGGCAGGCTGTTTATCCTCGCCTGGATAAGCTCGGGACTGTCACCAAGCAAATGGCCTTTGTTGATGCTTTTGATAGCCAGACAGAGCCATAAAAAGACACCTCCAGACTTCAGTACGAGCGAATGTACTAAGTTGGCTGATGACGGGCACTTGACATGTTTTCTGGCATATGATTCCAAATCACTTCGAGTCAAGTCCTGAAGCCGGAGTTGTGGATATGCTCTCATGCGATCCTGAAGAAGGGGTTCCGGCCGACTTGAAATGCACATTTTGATGTCCTTCCCGGTCCTCAACAGCCGGTCAAGAAGGTCGAAAATTTCGTCAATTTCATTCTCGGAGTCAATATATTCATCAAGCCCATCGAGGAACAGACATATCGGTCGATCGAAGGCGGCCACAAACCTGCAGCACACCGCATCCAGCTCTTGAATCGTCCAATCTGAGTCTGTGTCTTTGAAACGAGCCTCTGGTAGAGACAAGAGGATATCATCCAACACGCTCGAACTTGGGTGTTGCGATAGAAGTTGGTATGTAAGCGAGCAGAGGAAGCCTTTGAGGTTTCTTTGAGCAGGAGACCCAGGCCTCCAAAAGAAGTGCGAGATCGCCACTACGTTTGGCCTCCATATACGAAGATGGTGTATTGTTTGCGGATCGGTCAGAATATACTTCATCAGGGTTGATTTGCCCGACCCAGGCTTGCCAGATATCCAGTACATGCTATTCGTCGACTGAAGCCAGTCGGAAAAGCTTTTCCGGCTGGACTCATGGGATGGATGAGACCGATGAAGACGACTTGGAGGGAGTTGTCTGGTAAAGATCCACTGAAAGGTCTCTCCAAAGGCGTTCCGTACGCCGTTCCGGCGTTTGTTGAGTTCTGGGTATTTGAGGCTGCTAAGTAGACGTTCATGCTGAGCTTCACTTGCTTGAACGTCCATGTGGAACCTGACTTCGCTTCGAATGTCCGCGGAGACAGCTGAGATTTGTCCCCTTGTACTCCGGCCCTCTTCGCGTATTACATTCTCTGTTGACTTGTGGTCCTTTTTGTACTGATCGATGAAGCGACTCAAGTCGCTGTTGAGGGTGTTGAGATCTAGCTGCGATACGTTTGCATGGTGCCTGAGTCAAAACAGTCTGTTAGAAGCGTGTTTCCTTGGCAAAGATAGATATTCGCGAATGGGTCCGAACTTGCCAGAGGCTTGCTAGCAGGCCAGTTTCCATCATCTTTTCAGCATCATCGAGCTTGGTCTTGAGACTATCCAGTCGAACTTTGTGCCAGTTGGCCTTGACGACGATCTTGATTGATGACAATAGGCTCCCTGGCTTGAAGTTGCGAAGCAGGTAGTCGATCTCTCCTTGTAGTTCTCCCGCGGCAGTAGAGCACTTGTCCACCACCTTCTGTACTCTGACCACCTCGGCGGCACTCTGGAATTCTTGATATCATTCGAAATCTTCTCGAGAGATA
This sequence comes from Diaporthe australafricana, assembly GCA_039880735.1. NCBI lineage: Eukaryota > Fungi > Ascomycota > Sordariomycetes > Diaporthales > Diaporthaceae > Diaporthe > Diaporthe australafricana. The sequence goes on along the minus strand of JBCEDM010000007.1, from coordinate 2,876,238 downwards.
CGACATGATTCTCCAGTGTCTTATCAAGCGAGCCATCTTCGTAGACGGTCTTAGCGAGTTGAATGGTCTGTCGACCGACATCGACGATCTGCAAAATATTGCACGCGAGGCTCAGGGCTGCCAAAGGTTCTAAGCCCGACATCTTGATTGCGGGATCGAATGCCACGAGATGGTTTGCAAAACTCTAAGGTCTTCTGCGGTCAGCTAAAGTAGAAAGTAATCTCGATCTTCGGATGTGGAAAGATTCCCTTCAAGTGAGATGGCGCCCGGATCAAATTTTGCGAAGAACGGAAGGCAGGTGAGGAGAAGGTGGAAAGGTCAGAAACAGAATCAACCCCTCGCACAACGGAAGAAAGCCGTCTGTCCATTGGCTCAAGTGGTGGCGACCTGCAGCTACGGCCGGGACTTCCACGCATGTCTTCAAAGTTGTCACCAGCAAGTAAGCGCCATCGGGAATTAAATCGATACAAAAGCACCCAAAGAAATTGTACATCTTATCAGGAGCATAGTGTTCAGGCGGCTAACATTTGATGAGTATCATAGAGTACCACGGCCTTTTCTGGGAGAATATTGTTTTGGTAATCTTTGAATTATTTCTATTTCTAGAAATAAAACAAGTAATTAACAAATATTTAGGATCTGCACACATGGCACTTCAGCTGTAGGTTTTGATAATGTGCCTTTCGAAGTGAGGTGGAAACAGGGCTTCTTGAGAGTTCTCGGTAAGGAATGCTTCAGCTTCAATATTATCACGAATAGGATCGGACAGCTTGTTCTGCCAATCACAAATGAATTTGATATTGCCAAAATGGAAGCAAAACATTGTGCAGAGCATACCACCAGTCTTTTCCTACTCATCATGGGAGGCCCTTTTAAATGCATAGTTCTTCATACGCCATCCAAAGTTTTCAGAAGAAATAAGCTTCTTCCGTCACTCGTGACATAGCCGAAGATAATTACTGCTGACTGGGCCACGGCGTGCAAAAGGACACAGAATCGAAGCGCGTTCATCAACCAAAATTTAATCTTTGTTTACCTGGACCTTTGACGAAACCCTCAGTCTGAGTTTCGCGTGCATTTAAAATCAGAGAGACAGGTCCAAGACATCTTGAATTACCGGGGTGGGTGCCAATTCGACGAGGTTCACTGATCAGCATCAACCCAGACCCTAACCCTTGGTTTCAAGCTGACCAGCACTGGCGTGGTTAAAGTTCCCAAAAAGTTAAACCCGATGGTCTCAGAAAGTTAAAAGAAATGAGAATGGTCCGTTCTGAGACTCGAAGGGCGCTGGTGGACAATTATGTCATTGAATCGGTCTGCGACGTTTGGAGGTATATAACACAAAGGCCCATCAAGTCTTTGAGAACTTTAGAATGAGAGGACTTATATGATCGAAGTTTGATGCTTCACCTGCACAATACTGCTGTGGAATGACTGCAGATGCAGATGCGACGGTCTGAGTAAGACTGCAGTGTTACCGGCCTAAAAACCTTATTTTGACATCAGTGATAGGTTCGAGCTTGTAGAGTCTAAAAAAAGGCTAGGAGTTAGGGGCTGTACTACACAATATAAATAAGCTACCAGCCCATAACACACGCTGGTTTCAAGAACTTCAGGCGTCTTTTCCTCACTCGTCTCACTCATGCGGTCCCTCTCTTTTGCCTTGCACATGCTGCAAGCAGCCTTCCTGTTCTTGATCATGGCCTCAGCTTCAGGCCTCCCATCGCCACAACAACTAGGCGTCGTCGTGGCTCGGTTCAAAGAGCCCCTCGAGCCGTGGCGCCACTGGCCAGCAACACATACCTCTACTCAAAGGGCGGCATCCCGCAGGAGAACGACACCATATCCCACAGCCTCTTCCGCAACTACACCGACCTGCCCAACGTGGGGCGCGAGGGGCAGACCTACCTGACGCACATCGTCAACCACTACGACTGCCTGGAGGACGTCATGATCTTCACGCAGGCCAGCCCCCTCGACCTGACGGGCCCGGCCGTCAACAACATCGACGAGATGGCCGTGGCGGCGCTGCAGGTCGGCCCCGACGACGTAACGCCCTTCAACCGGGCGAAGCTGACGCGCGACGAGGACGACTGGGCCGCCATCGACTGGACCCTCGCCGAGGAGAAGCCCTGGATCACCGAGAACCAGCTCAAGACGCTCGTGCGCGCCAACTACACGCCCGCCGAGTTCTGGCGCTTCGTGCTGGAGGAGGACCACCCGCCCGCCGTCCGCGCCATGCACGGCGGCATCTTTGCCGTGCGCCGCGAGACGGTCCGGAGCCGCCCCGTCGAGGTGTACGAGCGGGCGCTGCAGAGGTTCGAGGAGGCGGATGCGGTTAATCCCGAGGTTGGGTTTTACTGGGAGAGGATGTGGGCGCCGGTTTTCTCGAACCGGTATTGGACCTATCATCCTATTAATGAGAGCACTGATCCTTTTAAAAGGTGAAGGAATGTCGGGTGGGTGCTGGAGTTGTAACTGCAGGCACTTGATATGATGCTTTCAAGTTATGTGTGACAGCCAATCAAAGATGCAGCACACAACCTTTGTTACCGATTCGGTCATGAATCTAATCTGCATGCTCGCAGGTCGGGATTACTGAACGGTTATCTCCTTGGAATTGAGTACTTGACTCGGTGCTTTAGTTAGGGACCGAAGTGGTAGGCTCCAGTTCCTCCATTATCATCCCATGATCACCTGGGCATCAGAGCTTCCGGTAGCCGTCACGATGAGCAGTGCTTTCCTGCGCCATGACCGAGAGACGCCACGGCCGTCAGTCGCAGGATCAGTGTCGTCAAATAGGTCTTCATTAGTTGTCTAGAGAGAACTTGTACCGAAGGACTGTGTGAGCTGCTGTGCAGTTAACAAATTTCTGCATACGCAGCATGCCTCTTTTAGTGGGAGGCCCCGAGTGCACTAGGATTCTGTCTTGTCCTTGGAGGGTCTCAGTGCTTTACAAGCAGAGAATCCTTGACGTTGCAGTTCAGTGACGATGAACGGATACTCAGCTGAAGAAAGCCAAGCACATCAAAGACCATGAACGCATTATTAGCAGGAGGTGGAGGACCATACCAATGATGAGCATCCATTAGTTCAAGGTCCATGGCACGCGAGTCTTAATTGTATGTAGTTATCAGAGAGACCTTCCATGGCATTTGCTGTGATTATTCATTTCTGTCGAACTAAAGGGGCTTTCATACCATGACCTCGGGACCGTATTCGTAATACAGCATACTGGGACCATAAAATTGCCTTCAAATGTGACGCAGCCACAGATATGGGAGCACCAAGGGAAACTCCCTACACTTTGCAGGGAGGGCTAGGACCACTCGAGTGCTCTGACCAGGCTGCATGTGTCGAGCTTGGATTTTGCTGCTCTCAGGATCAGTTGTCCGCCCACAGCCACGGCTTATTTGCTTCTCTTGTGCATTATTGGCAAGATGTTCGTATACGGTGACTTTATGAACCTGTCTCCTCGACTACTTATTTGTCCTCGAGACGACCAAGAACAACACAGAAGAGAAGGAAGAAACAGTGAAGAGCACCAAGGCTCAACCGGAACCTTCAAAAGACGGCCTGACTCAGTGATGCTGCCACCGGAACATCGGCATCAAATGTGTTCTTCAGGCACCATCCGACCGCCTTTCCCCCCTGTCCCTCATTTCGATTCTGCTAGGCAAGATGTGTGTGTAGAGCTCATTGATTGACTAAGTCGATTGTTTTCTCGTTGAACAAAGCCTTCAGTCTCAGGAATTTGCGGAATTAGGGATTGCTTGCTGAAGTGAGAATATCTCTGTAAACAGAAATAAAGGATTGAAAAAAAGAATATCCCGGGTCGTGGGGGGGGATGTGATTGGAATCGACAGGGCGGGCGTTGCATCGTGCCCGAAAGAAATAGACCGTCGCGTATTACATAAGTAAGCCAAGCTTCACTAATTGGCGAGTCAACTGGACTGGAGCTGACAATTCTTGGCCGTCCTCACTTTTCCCCTTCTGCCCCCCCCCCCCTCAACGAACAGAGCACAAGCCAGAACACCCAATCCAGTTTCATCAATGATGGCGCTTGCCTGTGTTATTGTCTTTGTCTCGCATTCGGCCACCGACAATGCTTCCTGAGGAGGATCTCGCGCGTGTGAGGGAGCACATCGCCCGCGCCGTGGCAGATCGGCTGGTCGAGGACACCTCGATTGATTGGACGGCGACCCGGCAGCTCGATAAGCCCATCCTTCGCATCCAGGCCTGTCTGCAGGATGGCTCGAAACAGCAGGCCAACCAGTCCATTCCGGGGCCTATCATCACAGTGAGTATTCCTTCTCTCTCAAGGACGGACATGGACGTGAGCCCAGCTGACTCTGCTGCAGCACCTGATAGACCTCTCAGGGTTCGTGCCCCCGAGTCGTGCGACGCCAGAAGCCCCTGAGATGGCCCATGGCGGTGGCAGCACCACTACCACAACCACCACCATCAGCACCACAAGCGCCAGTCAACAGCAGCAGAGGCACAAAGACAACCAGCAGCCACCACCGCCACCACCAGCATCATCATCCACCCCAGCAGCCATCGTGCCTGACGACGGCCGGATCACGCCTCCAGAGTCCAAAGCCATCTCCAGCGGTGACGGCACGACTGCATGCACCGACCCGGACGAGGAACCATCCACCGGCCGGCAACGAAGGCCGCTAGGGGGGCTCAGGCCCGCGCGGAGGGACCGAAACTCAGTGGACCTGGACGCCGAGCCCACCAGCCAGAGGCAGATCTCCAGCGGCGACAAGTTCCCAAAGCGGCGCAAGCAGCAGCCGACGGGCCATGTGCTGCAGCCGTCGACGCTCGACAAGCTGATCCGGGGCATCTGGGAGCAGATCCACGGCAGCCTCAGCCTGGACCCGCAGAACCTGCTGGACCAGGTGCAGCTGCGGCCCGTGGTGGAGTCGGTCGTTGTCGCCGCGCCGCCGCCCTTCCTCGACGACGAGGCCAGCAGCAGCAGCCCCAGCAGCAACGGCAACTCCAAGCTGGGCCTCGTGCTGCAGCCGGGCGGGCAGGGCAGCATCGTGCAGGACAGCGTCTACGACAGCAGCCGGTCCTTCAAGCGCAGCAACGTCTTCTGCAGCCAGGTGACGCAGGCGAGCCGGGCGTGCCGGTCGCTCGAGGTCATCGTGCAGGCGCGGTGGGTCGAGCACTTCGACGCCTACGTGGACAGCCTGGCGGCGGCGGACGCGACGACGCCGCGGGGGCGGTTCAACAAGGCGGCGCTGATGGAGGCGTGCGCCGACTTCGGGTGGTCCGAGAAGGAGCTGCGCAACAAGATGTCCATCTGGCGCGGCTACAACGAGATCAAGCAGGCCGGGGGGTGGGCGGCGCTCGTCTTCGCCGGCATGGGCATCTACCGCTTCTGCAAGTACCGCATCGGCTTCGACCGCGACAGCATGCAGCGCCTGCGCAACCTGCGCCCCGCCATCGAGGTCGCCGCCGACACCCTGCACCCCAACTGGCGCCAGCTGCTGACCGCCATCGCCGAGCCCTCCAAGCAGGTCTACCGCGGCCACCCGCACGACTACGTCGTCTGCCTCGACGGCTCGCCCCCCCTGCCGCTGCGCGCCACCTACCTGCAGTGGGACCCGGACTTCTCGTTCCAGCACATCGACGAGCCCGTCATCGACGAGCACGCCTGGGGCTGCGACGACCCGCGGTGGACGCCGGTGATGAGTAGCGGGGCCAGCAGCGGGAGTAGCGGGATCGGGATCGGGATCGGTGGTGCCAGCGTCGGCGTCGCCACCACCGCCGACGGCTCGCCGCTGCTGCCCGTGTGCGACACGTGCGGCAAGGAGCAGTCGGACGACCCGCGGCAGAACTCGTGCTTCTGCTTCCCGTCGCTCTTCGGCGCGGCGCGGCCGCTGCCCGTGCCCGTGCTCATCTTCCGCACGGCCAACGGGCGCAACAACGGGCTGATGGCGCTGTGCGCGTTCGAGCGGGGCGCCCCCGTCGGCGAGTTCGTCGGCGTCGTGACCAAGGGCCTGTCGGACGTGGACGTCATGGAGAGCGCGGTCGCGGCGGGCGCCGCGCGGTACCAGATCTGGCAGGGCCGGCAGGGCAACTTCACGCGCTTCGTGAACCACAGCTGCAAGGCCAACGCGCAGTACCAGCGCTTCACCTGGCTGGGCACGCAGCGCATCGTGCTCGTCAGCAAGGGCATCGAGGCCGGCAGCGAGATCAGCGTCGACTATAGCGACAAGTACTGGAAGGGCCTGGACAAGAAGTGCCTCTGTGGGGAGAGCTGCTGTCGGTACCGCCGGGACGGGATGGGTGCCGGTTCGTGAGGCAAGATGAGATGAGATATATATCACTTTGGTTGGTCGACGGGACTTGTGGGGTATCTCTCAAAAAAGAAGTATTTCCATGAATTGTACGCGTCTGGGTATATCAAAACAGCAAAAAAGAAGTACAGGCGTGATGGCGATACACACACAAAACGCGCTGGTAGTAAGTACAGGTTTCTTTGAAACAACATCCGACCACCCCCACCTCGCAAGGACGAGAAAGCTCACACCGCAGTCCGGCAGATATCATCCACTCGCGAAACCATCAACTCAAAGCCGTTCAGATCGGGCTGACCTCACCGGGGTTCCCCCTCCTCGGCTCACGGCTCGGCGGGTCCTCATGCGGCGTCATGGTCCTCCACGTCGCGCTCTCCCTGTCATACCCGCCACCCCCAGCGCTGGTCCACGAACTTGCGCTTGACCTCTTGTTGTTCCCCGTCAGCGACCTCGACGCCGCAGTTCCCCTCGGCGCGGGCTGCAGCGGCGGCGGGTACAGCGCCGTCTGCGGCACAAACGTCGACCGGACGCTAGTGTCATTACCGCCGCTCACCGAGTCGTCGCCTGTCGCCCAGCTGCGAGCGCTCAGCGGCTGCGGCGTCAGCGGCGCCGGCGCGACGAGGTACGTCGCCGTCGTCGGCGTGGGCGCCACCGAAGAGGACGGGTGCGTGTTGACGCCGTTGTAGCTTGGCGAGGGGGGAACCGGCATGCGCGCCGACATGGGCGTGCTGGGCGCCGTCAGGGGGTTGCTGTTGAGGGGGTTTGGGTTGCCGCCCGGCAGCCAGCGCTGGGTGCCGCGCAGCCAGCGGGTCACCGAGTGGCGCTGATCGGTGTGCGCTGCCGTCGCCGGGCTGGCTGGCTGGGATGGCAGCTGTTGTTGTTGGCTTCCTGTTGTCGTCCGGCCCGCCACCCGGGCCGCCGCTGCGTCCCACGATGCCTGCGATGAGTGTCCGGGCCTGGTGGCGGTGGTGGTGTTCATCGATCCATAACGAGGATCGGTGGTGGCGGTCCCATCCTCTGCCGCGTACACGGCCTTCCAGCAGTCGTCCATGAGCATCGAGTGGGACCTTGCCCTCTGGTGGCCGTAGGCTGTGGCCTCTGAGACGGCTGGGGACTTGAGGGCCTCTCCGTATGGTGGTGGAGCGAGGCCGTTTGGCGCGCTGATGTTGCCGAAGACGGGGGCGTTCATCCTCTTTTGCTCCTCGAGTTGCCTCAGCTTCTTTTGGCGACGCTTTCGGTAGATGACGAATAGTGTGACGCTGAGGATCATGGCGACCAGGACTGGGTCATGTTAGCAGGTGGCTCACGGTGTTGGATGAGGCGAAGCGTGTGACTACAATGATGTAGTTCATGCATGCACCTACCGAGTATTTGGAGCACCAGGGCGGTGGAGATTGGGGTTGTGATGGACGAGCTGGCACGCTTGGCGCGGGTGTGGTCATGTGCAGGTGCCTCGGGTGTGACAACGGCTCGCCTCCGCACGATGAAGTCGTTCCGGGTGGAGATCCAGGACTCGACCGTGTCCAACATGTTGTCGAGCGGTTGGCGCTTGCGAGGCGCTCGCTGTACTTGGCTTGGGATTCTGGCCATTGTGAGTTGTTGGTGAGGGCGACAGCACTGTGGTTGGTGTGACTGGCTGGAATATCCGAAAGTTGTCGTGACCCGGGGGTGGTCCCAAGAAACGCAAGAAAAGAAAAAGAAAGACTAAGACAGCATGAAGCGGGAGTAAGCAATATTTCTACAACAAGCTCACCTACACACATGCACACACATACATATGCAGGGCTGCCGGCTGCCGACCGAACTCGTCTACACAAGCACGCGAACCGGACGAGCTATTATCTCTCCCATGCCATTGCCCTTGCAAACGATGCTGATTCTCCTTTGTCAGTCGCGCACCCCACATCCCATTGCCATGTACCCAACTTTATCGATCGGCAGGGGGGAGCAGCAGGGGAGCCCCATGGCCCGTCCAAATGAACGCAGGAGGGCGTTCCCCCGCCCGACTGCCACATTGGGACGACGGAGGCGTTGCGGCTCGGAGTTTGGCTCGTCAAGCTCAGACGACGCTGCTCAAGGTTGCGCCCAGCTCTGTCTGGTCTGTTTGATGTCACGGTTAGACTTTGCCAGCCCTCTTTTCCTGCTGTGTAAACTCCAGCCGGATATAGATAGGCCTTTCTTCGTTCGATGGGTGGGCCCGCATATATTGGCAATGTGCAAGATGGACAAATGCAGGTGGTCGGAAGAGCATTCCGTACCATGTTCTCCTCCTGCATGTGGACATTCGAAAATCCGTGGTTCGTTTGCTTTGGTGATTATTACCCGGCAAAACATCGAACATTGTTCCTATGCGTTTCTCCCTCGGAGTCCCCACTCGGTCGACGCCTCTTTTTTTTGCAGGATTCACAGCAGGGACCGACTCGGGCCTAAGCCATAATCGACCGAGGGTTGGGAAGGGCTGGGGGGGGAAGCATAGTTCTCCCGCCGACGCAGCCCCGACGAATATAGACGCAGTGTCCACAAATATAGCGACACAGCACAGAGGCGATGCCGTGGGCGAGTGAGCGAGTGTGAGCGGCGCAGAACCCGCTGAGTCGGTCGTCAGCACGCCCACGAGTAAGGTTAGGGGATAAGGTTTCAGAAGACCTTGGCGGGGCATGGATTGGGCGAGCCTTACGCACGCCCCAGCGCCCGAGGGTGGACAGTGAGTTGCAGTGAGTTGAGTGAGTTTAGTTTGCCAAGGATTCCTTTTTCGCTCTCGTTCCCTCTTTTTAGCCGTGCCCGCACGCCTTTTTTCTTTTTGAGCCGCAATCTACGAGGAACAGAGCCTCAATCAGATTAATTACGGACAGCCTTAGCCGTGACGGCATAACTAGGCGAGCACCACCTAAGCCCCAGTAACCCCCCAGTAACCCCCCCTCCAGGACCCCACTCATCGGCGTCTCCTCCTTGGCGGGTTCGTTTTGGTTTTGGTTCTGGCACTACACATAAATAATGCCAGGACCGGTGCGATCGCCCTCCCCCCTCCCCCTCACCCCCATCTATCTCCCACCACCAACTTGAATTGGCCCTTTTTGGCCTTGTCTGGGAGAAACGACGATCGGGGGTCAGGTCAGGGTTCGGGGCGGCGGTGGTGGTCCTCCGTCGAAACGCACCTCGGACGCCGCGCTAGAGGAATTCGCACCAGTGAGAGGACGCGTGTGTTCCAGTGCGTTTGGCGGGTTTGTTTTGAAACATCGCCCTGTTGGCCTGATGTTCCAGAGAGATGACGTTGGCCTCGGGCCAACTCTCGTCGACTTTCGGCGCCATTTCTCCCAGACTGTTGGTTCGTTTCCCTTGAGGAACCTCGGAGAACGACATTTAGCCCCCGTCTGGACTTTTCATGAGGATGTGCAGCCCCAGGATCATATAAAACATCAGTCCATCCACACAACCCTGCCCGTCGCACATCATCCGCCGTAGCAATTGTCCTATGAGAGCTGTCGTAAGCTCAAACCTTCTGACCTTCCTTCCTCGCTGAGCGGGCGCGAAGATCATTCGGCCTGCGAGGGCCAGGGGACCGATCCCTGGGTGAGCCATCCGAGGGAAGCCATCCTAGAGGTCAACTTGGTTGGCAAGGGCCGGTGCGCTCACCCCAATCAACCTCCTCCCGACGCAACATCTTGAACGTGCCGCACTGGCAATATCCTCAAAACTGTATATATGCCACACGGTAATATGGCCGGGAAAACGATCGGCATTGGGGTGATGATGACCCCTCTTTGCACCAAGCACCAAGCACCAAGCACCAAACATCAAGCACCAAACATCAAGCACCAAGGCATTCCTTGACCACCAACATCTAGATTGTGCACCGCTCCTTGGCATGTTCACGCACGCCCGCTCCAGCCGCATGGGACGCGTACAGGCCGTCACAGGCTGAAAATAACCCTTGCACCTGGCCTAGTTAACCGCCGACAAGAAAGCGTAATCCGTCCGTTCTGTATGCCTTACTGTGGACCGACTCGGAAAATCCGAAGAAGCTCCCAGAACATGAGAGACGCTGACCGAGGCAGGCGACGGCTCGCTCTGCCAACCACATGTGTCGAGAAGCTTGCGTCATGTCCTATCAGATTGAGTGGGCCCGTCTTGTCGGGCTGTAGGGTGTCATTTGAACTCGATCAGATGACCGTTGGGTAGTCAAAAATTCGATTTGGAAAGCCAAACTGAGCCTGGCACTGTTCGGTGTGCGTGTGAGATGCATGGAGATGCTGGAATAACGCTCCCCACCGTCAAGCAAGGATACTTCTACCGATGTTCTAGTGGCTGTCATTGGAGTGCGGTGCATGTCGAATTCTGATTGCGATGTATGAACAGCACAGCGATTTACCTACTTTTATCACTCCTATCTCTATTACTCCATCGACCGAGATAATCAACCGAAGTTTTCTTCGAACCATGACCTCATTTGCCTTATTTTGGGTATGTTCTTCTCCGGGATAGTCCATGCAAGTGCCCGAGGCGGCATGTCATGTCGAGGCTGGACGAACAAGCTCCACGATCGTGGCCGTGACACTACACCTAAAATAAACCTTGAGTCTGACTAGATCTGGAATCTCTTGTAGTGTAAATCCAAATTTCAAGCGCCAGTCCCTTATAGAGGATTACGCCCTGCAAGTGTGGAACGGCGAAATGGGAGGGCAGCTCGCATCATCACCCTCATCCGGGTCGCATGTTGCGAAAAGTACAGGAGTAGTAGCAAAGGTGAGAAAATTTAAATCTTCTCTTGCCCGATTCCTTTCGACTGGGAATTAGACTGGTCTCGGAACCACAGTGCTGAAATAGTGTCTGGGCACGGAAAGCATAGAGAGGCTGTCTTAAAGATTTGTATCGGCACCAGAAACGAGGCTCGTACTGACCAGCCTCGCTGCAAGTTTCTCTGCACAGGCCGACCGTCAGAGTGGAACCAGCACCACCTATCTGCCATAGCTAGAATGCTGACCTCGCCGCTGGACTAGACCCTGAGATAGATGGTCTACAGGGAAAGACAAAGGGCAGGGCTGATTTCCACCAGCCCTCAGATTTACAATGGTGAAAGACGAGCTAAAGTCAGATGTGGAACACCGCAAGTAACGATCACTGACATATGGCAGTAATTTCTAGTGAATGACTGGACTAGGCAGAGGCTTCTGGAGCTCAGCCTTCGTGGTACAAATCTCGATATGTATTGGACAGACACATTCCGAGTCGAGGCCAAGGGCCTCCGAGGCTATCGTGGTCATCTGTGGCAATCTGAGGCCATGGACTTTGTTGAATATGGGACTGCGTTTTGAAAACAACGAGTTTATTTTCTCAGAGCCTCAAAGGCAGGCTATTGTACGATGCCGGTCCTAGATCTATCTTACACTGCTCAACTGCAACTTCGTATCTCTCTTAACCGCATACCCATTCTCCACCTCGCCCATTCTTGACGCCTGGAATCACAGCACATACCCCACAGCAGCCTAACCATCAGACCTCCACACTCTCGTGCAAGTCCCTGTCCTCCACATGCTGCACCCGAGGCCGCGAGTCCTCCTCCTCATCCCGATCATCAGGTGCCTGTCCCCAGATATACCCCGCCGCCGCCCGGGCGTCGCCCCCCGCAGCTGGCTCAGAGGAAGAGCTGCCGGCCCTGGGAGTGGCCCGGCGACAACACTCGGAGCAGGTCCCGACGGTGCTGACCGACGCCTCACGGCCGGGGGCGCGCGACTCGGAGCGGCTGCGGCGGCGGACGTAATCCCCAGCACCACGGAAACGAGGGGGGCTCAGGCTCCTCCTGGACCCGTGGGCCTCCCGGCGGCGGTGTAGCAGCTCGGAGACCGTGGGCGACGGGCAGGGGGTCGAGTCGTACGGTGAGGGCGACCTTGAAGGTGACGGCGTGGTGGACCTGAAGTACTCGTTGTCGTCTCCGTGGCTGTGGCCTTGACGTTGGCGAAGGCGGTCCACGTTGCTGAGGTAGTACTCCCTGTTGCGGGGTTCGACGGTCAAAATGTTGCCTCCCACCCTCCAGCCACTGACTCGGATTCTTTGGAGAGCTTCTGGGCTCGCTGCTGCGATGGGGACCAGGATGCAAGGCCCGAGGTTGGGATGGAACGTGGCAAGGTTCGTAGGGACCGAACGGTTCCTGTACAGGCTGGAATGGCGGTATTGATGCTGGGCCCGAGGGGTGGCGCACCGATCCTGTGGGTATCTCGGGACAGCGCGATGCTGGCAGCCCTCGCTTTGAGCTGGTCCATGCAGCTCCGGGGCCGCGGGCTGGATGTTCTCGGTGCGATCATCGACCATAGTGGAGGGGCCGGCGTGCATGAACTGGGCTTGGTGAACACTGCCAGGAGGAGGAGGAGTCATGTACTGGGATGGCCGAGGGTAAGTCGGGTATGCACTTGTGGTGTTGGTCGCGGAGCTGTAATAGGGAGTGTAAGATTGTAGACCAGCAGAAAAGCCAGCCAAAGGGTTGGTGGGAAGCACAGCGTACTGAGGAATGGGAAACTGGTTCAACCGGTTCAACCAAGTCTGGTAGTAGTCGAAGTCTCCCAGCTGAGAGTATTGCAAGGCGTGCCCGGGTGGGGCGCGGTTGTCATAAGACATCTTCTGATGCTGTATCGGGCTTATGAGGCTGTGAAAATGATGTTTACTGATTGTGGGTGCTCGCTCTGTCTTTGATGGAATAGTGTGGGTTGGGTGGGTAGTGGACAAGAACATGAAGGAAACCCTTCAAGGAGGTTTCATGGCTTTTATATTCAGAGATGGGGTCTTCTAATCCGTCAGGATCATCTATGAGTTGAACTGATTCAGTGAATTGCAACTACAAATTGCTCAGGCCAGGTACTTTTCTACGCCCATATTGATTTCGTCCCATACAACCGCAATCATGTCACATGAATGATGAACGCAAGAAGGTGTGACATGAATTCCACGCAGAATCACTGCATTGAGTACCAAGGTATATCGGAATTCCGCAAGCAAGACGAAAAATACGGAACAGCTTGGCTTTGCTGTCCAGCTCTCCCACGACAAGACCCTTTGAGTCTGGCATTACTGCAGAGCAAGTTTTCGATGAGTAGTCCTTCGCACAGGCTGCCTCGTGTTGTTGACGGGTATATCCTACGAAGGCCAGCAATGCGACATTCCGCAAACCATGACACAATATTGTTGTGAGCCCAATGAACTAAGAGTCAAAATGCCCGCTTTCATTGGCAATAACTAGCTGCAGACATAGATGATTCGCACAACTCTGCGAGAACCCAATCCAAGTTTGCTCCGCGTAATTGAATACTCTTTTCCAAGCCGTCTCACGCTTCCGCTTGCCAGTTCTTTCAACTCCCTCTCCTTTGTTCAGACCCGATGCACCTCTACAATTTCAGAAGAAAACAGTTTCCGAATCATCCACAATGTGGACCTTGATGCTCCCGTTTCGAGGATCCGAGGACAATGTCAGGCCCTCCTTGGCTTTCTCCAGGGGGTAGACATGAGTGACTAGCTTCTTCAAGTCGAGCACACCCCCGCTCATGGCCGAGATTCCAGCAGGCCAGGTGTCTGTGTATCTGTTGATGAACCTCAGATCGATCTGTTACGCAGTGATGACCAGTCAGCACTCACTCCACACGCCACGCACGACATTCATATTGTCACGCAACAGCCAAGAAGATCAAAATGTTCATGCCATGAACTCACCTCCGACAGAGACAAGTGCATGAAGGGCAAGTTATTCATGGTACTCTTGCCCACACCAACCACCACAACCCTCCCGCCCCTCCTGACAGCAAACGCCGCCGTGCAGACACTCGACTCAACACCAGTGCACTCGATAACGCAAGGCGGCGCAAAATACTCATCGCCCTCCTCGCCCTCGCCGCCCCGCGCACCAAACAGCGCCCTGATGCCCCTCGCGTTGCCGCGCGCGTCGAGCGACGGGTCGATGCGGTACGTCAGGCACGACGGCACCAGCTCCCGCGCAAACTCGAGGCGCTTGGGCTCGATGTCCGTCACGACGAGCGGGTGCGCGCCCGACGCCCGGGCCGCGAGCAGCGCCGTCAGCCCGATGGGCCCCGCGCCGCAGATGACGGCCCCGCGGCCCAGCGTCAGCTCGGCGACCCGGAGGGCTGACAGGATGACGCTCAGGGGCTCGAGCAGCGCGCCGTCCTGGAAGCTCATGTTGTCCGGCAGCCTGTGGGAGGTCGTGTCAGTGCCATCTCCTCGCACACGCGCACACAAACACAAACACAAACACAAGTATGGAGTGGATGAATGGATGGCGCAAGGACTTACTTGTGCAGCCACCTCGCAGGGTGTACCTTGTACCGCTGCAGCGTGCCATGGTACGGGTAGACGCCCGAGAAGGCGACGTCCTCGCACAGGTTGTACTTGCCCATGCGGCACAGGAAGCACCTCTCGCAGGGGACGCCCGGCTCGACGGCGACCCTGTCCCCCGGTCTCAGGCCGGCCACGCCGTCGCCGCACCTGACGACGACGCCCGCGGCCTCGTGGCCGAGGATGCAGTCGCCCTCGAACACCAGCGGGCCGATGCAGCCCGTCTTCCAGAAGTGCACGTCGGAGCCGCAGATCCCCGTCGCCTTCACGTGCAGCAGCACCTCTCCCGGGCCCGGCGCGTAGACGGGCGCGTCGGCCGTCTTGAGGTTGTGGTCTGCTGTCGCCTGGAGCGAGGGGTTGGGCAGCGGCGCCTGGATCACTTGGCGGGATCCATTTGTCTGCAGCTGCGATGCCATTGTGTATGTAATATGCCAGTGTGCTTATGAAGCGTGTTGGGGGAATTATTCCACGGGATCTGCAAGCAACGGCGTCGGGGTTGCAGGCGGGGGAGGGCAGCTTTGGTTGTAGACAACACTCCGTTCTTTGGAAAGTGTCAACTTTGTGGGGGAATGATCGAACAGGCAGTTAGACAGACTAAACTGCAGGCGGAGTTGTTTGGAGAATATCTCCTGTTCAAAAGTGCCGATGGGGCTCCGCAATTGAACATACAGAACCCCTCCTCTTCTTCCGAGACTGGACACGATGCGCCGTCAAAACAGGCGGAGGGAGTGTCCGCAATGTGGAGCTGTTGGCTTCGACACTCACTTGGCCATCCAGTCAAGGCAAGCATCAAAGCGTCCCTCCCGGGTGACACAAGAAGTTCGTCGGCTCATGTAGTGGCCACTCCACTGGTCTCCCGATAACGCAGCGGTGCGATGGGTCCGGCGTGTCGTCTCTTCTTTTCGGGGTCTTTGATATTTGTCAAGCAGCGCCTTGGTTGGTGTAAGTGGCGGCGGGATATCCCCTTTCGGAAATCCGGGGGCCCGCCATTGTGGGCGACTCCCCCGGATTGGTCCCTGTCTTCATGCACCCCAGACATAAATGGATTGGGGCCGTTCGCCTAAGCGGGACACAGTCGACCGATGCCATCATCGCCGTTCTGCACGAATTCTGTGGTAGCTCGACTACAATTGGAAATCCGCTAGATCAACAGTGTTTGGCCTTTCTGCGTTACACCAGTGAGTTGGGAGGACGCTATGCTTTCTCCTGCTGCCTTTTGTGACACGAAACCTTGAGTGCGTCGTAGAAAAGAGGTTTGCAAGTCCACACGCTTCACATATTCACTGGCCACGTAAAGACGGTGTGTAGTCAAATATTCTTGTTTTAGAGAGAGCAATCTCATTGCAATCTTCCCAATCCGGATGTTATGGCCTTTCACTCAGCCCAAAACGATGCCTGTTCACTCATGGGGGTGCCCTGGGACATTGGAAAGAGTATACTAAAAGCACATCAGACTACAGCGCCATACTGCAGCCAGGCCACGGCAGGCTTGTGTAAGCCTTTCTCCCTTCTCCGAGTCTTGGCAAGTCATATGATCAAGTGGTGGGAACCAATTGTGGCCAAAAATTGTAACTAGAACTTTCATCGAGTCTATGGTAGAAATGAACAGCATCATCTGCAAGCACAACGAGGTCGCGGTGAATTGATGAGCTGGACGTCTCGGTCTATCAACCTGACTTGATCATCAGTTTGATACGCACATAGATGCGCAGTTGAGAACATCTATGTTCAATATGAAGAGCTTGCTTGCGAGAGTGATCGTTTCATGTGGAAGCAGTGGTAGCCACATGCTCTCGTTTCTTGACACTTACATCGACTTGGCAGTCAGAACCAATAACTATCTTTCCGACTTCTGCTGAACTTCTACACCAAAATAAACTATATGACTCGTAGTCTAATGACATTTGGGATCTGTTATCTTTCTCCTGCACTGCACTTGGGCTGTTCAGGTGATGCAGCCTTTCAACGAGTATCCCCATGGCATTGCCTCGAATCGTACCGGATTGTGTAGTCGCGCCCAGACACCGAGGAACTAGAGAAGAGCTTATCCTGGCTCGATCTCGAGACAGCAACGACAATCAACTCAGAAACATGCATCATGATATGATTCGAGATGGCCACGGTGCACATCGAGTAAAGTGAGCCAAGAACGCAAGGCGCGCACGTTCATGGAGTAGTCTAGGCGCAGCATCGACATCTGGAGAGTCGCATCGGAGAACGAACCAGTCTGCCTCCCCCACAACCCGATTCGTCAGGCATCTCAGGAAGCTTTTCAAGCTTTCACGGTCTCATTGGGAGGGCCCCAGGAGCTGGTTTCAATAATCAGAGCTTAACTTTGTTCACCTCTCAATTTCTCTTCCGATGCGTGACATCGGCCACTGCCGGCAGCTACGAGTACGACACATCCAGCACGACTCAACATGCGAGGTACAGTGATACATGCACCCGGCTCACACCGCCGCAACCCAGGAGGCATGGAAGGTGACTGCGATGACAGGAAGATCGAGAAGCTCAGTGTCGCTGTCGATCTGTGCGGCAGAGGCCATACACACAGGCACACTATGAGCGTTGCCATTTAAAGTGCAGCGGCACCCCCGTTTAATTCCGCTATGCTCTCATTAAGCCACATGTGTCTTTCGTTTTAAAGGGTGAGCAGGTCTCTCCGCGGTCACATAGCCCATAATGTCCAAGGAAATAAGCAGCATCATGTCCCACGGCTCCCCAACACCAACTGGGGAGGAGAAGACCATCGAGGGCCAGCTCATGGAGCCCAACCGGCCGTCCCTCGACAAGGTCAGGGCCTTCACAAAGGCCGAGGCCCGCGCCGCCAACATCGCCGAGCACGAGCAGACGTTTCTGCACGCGCTGTCGACCAACCGCAAGGCCGTCTTCTGGTCGCTCGTCATCTCCATGGCCATCGTCATGGAGGGGTACGACACGGCGCTGATGCCGCAGTTCTACGGCTACCCGTCCTTCCAGAAGCGCTACGGCGAGTTCTTCCCGGACATCGGCGAGTGGAGCCTCAGCGGCGCCTGGCAGGCAGGGCTGAGCAACGCCCAGGCCGTCGGCGTAATCTTCGGCGGCTTCATCAACGGCTGGGCGAGCTCCATGTTCGGCTACAAGCGGATGATGCTCTTCGCCCTGTTCTGGATCAACTCCACCATCTTCATCGTCTTCTTCGCGCCCGGGATACAGATCCTGCTCATCGGCCAGTTCATCTGCGGCCTCGGCTGGGGCGTCTTTGCCACTACGGGGCCCGCGTATGCTTCAGAGGTTTGCCCTTTGGCGCTGCGTGGGTACCTTACCGTGTATAATAACCTGTGCTGGGCCAGTAAGTCACCCGAGGAACACTTTTTCCATGTTCGACGGGTTCCTTTCGAAACATGTACACTCTTCAACAGGAGCATATTGCTAACCTCCCATGCGAAAGTGGGTCAACTAATCGCAAACGGCGTCCTGAAAGCCCTCGTCAACAACTCCTCGCAGTGGAGCTACCGGATCCCCTTCGCGGTGCAGTGGGCATGGCCACTGCCGCTGTTCATACTGGTGGCCTTCTCGCCGGAGAGCCCCTGGTGGCTGGCCAAGAAGGAGCGGTACGGGGACGCGGCCATCAGCCTGCACCGGCTGTCCAACCGCCCCGAGAGCGAGGTGCAGAACAGCCTGGCACAGATCGTGTACACCATCAGGCTAGAAAAGGCAAGGATTGCCCGGAGCAAGGGACAGGCCGCTGCTGCCCGCCGAGCAGCTGCCTCTACACGGAACAGCACAGCACAAGAAACAGACCACCACCATCATCACCCGAACTCCTGGCTCGCACGGTTTTCACGGCATCGTGTTTGTTCGCCCCATTTCCTCGCCCGTCCTTTCTTTCCGTCCTTTCTTTCGTCCTCGATAGATACATCTCATCTGTGGCCGTCTTGTGAAAAATCCCTGTAAAAAAAAAAAAAAAAAAACTAACAAGTCCGTCCTCACCCATAGGAACTCCAATCCGGGACCACATACAGGGACTGCTTCCGCGGGCTCGACCGGCGCCGCACCGAGATCTGCTGCGTGGCGTTCGCGGGCCAGATGCTGTCGGGCGCGCAGTTCGCCTACGGGCCCTCGTACTTCTACCTGCAGGCGGGCATGTCGGTCGACGACGCCTACAAGCTGGCCGTCGTCAGCCCCGCGCTGGCCTTCATCGGCACCGTGTCGTCGTGGGTGCTGCTGACGTACTTTGGCCGCCGCACCATCTACCTGTCCGGGATAGCGGGGACCACCCTGGTGCTCCTGCTGGTCGGCGTCATCTCGGTCGTCACCGAGACCACGGCAGGGCTGTGGGCCCAGGCCGCGCTGTGCCTCGTGTGGCAGCTGGTGTACAGCCTGACCCTTGGCCCGATCACGTACTCGATTATTGCTGAGACGAGTGCGATGCACCTGCGTGCTAAGACGGTCGTGCTGGCTAGGAACACGTATAATGTTGTGACGGTGGCGTCTTTGGTTATTGAGCCGTGAGTAGTTACCCTTTGCATTTGCTCCTTCATTGCACCTTTGATACTTCATCTTCTGGTCTAAGTCTGTGATATAACTGACCATTGATCTACGAGTAGGTATCTGATCAATCCTACCGAGCTAGACCTCAAAGGCAAGACAGCCTTCTTCTGGGCCGCCACAGCTGCATTGACTACGGTCTGGGCCTATTTCCGGCTACCAGAGGTCAAGGTAAGTCACACACTTCGAATTTTCCTTCTGACCTGCATGGGCACCATCATCTGACCCTTTCTTCCCAGGACCGCACGTACGAGGAGCTGGATGTGCTCTTTGCAAAGAAGCTTTCGGCCAGGAAGTTCAAGTCCGCAGAGGTGCACGTCTACGAGGATTCAGAGTATCAGATATTCCTGGACTGAGACCGGAGGTCATCATCAAGCTGAAGTATCTATGGGTCCTATTTATAGGCTTGGCGAATTGTTTCTCACGGGAGCGAGGTGTCAGGAAGGATCGGCGTTACGATACAACAAATCATGCAATATTAGCAGCATATATTCCTCTCATTCTCGACTGACACACAGCACACAGTGATATAAGCTTCCATTGCCCCGAAGATGATTCAAACACACACACGTATTCTGATTCCTGGCCAAGTGAAGTAGTTTCAGCCTTCGCTCTCGCAATGTGAATTTGAAGCTGCCAAGGCTGAGAAGGCTACCCTACCTGCTGATGAACAGGTGTGCTGAAGTATGCGCCTCAGCAAATCATTTTTGCGGGTTCGAGATATAAACTCTGTCCGATCATCCTCTGACACAGGAGCTGCGCTCACGGTGCCGACCGGGAGAGCCGGCCGTCCCTCGGGCTGCTTTCATCCCATCTCCTCCCGAGTCCAGTAAGCTCGCGCCAGCATGCGCGTCAAACGTAGCCTACCGACATACTAACTCCGAGTGGGGAGTGAACAGTCTGGCTTCAGCGGAGGCAGGGGAAACGGGCTCGCCAGCTGATGAAACTACCGAGCCTCCAACGCTCTGCGGAAATAGGTCTACCTTGGTCTCAATGCGACTTGGATACAAGACTTTTTTCAATTCGACCTAGTTGCAAGACTCTTCGCAGCCTTGCGACTTCTTTCAGCCTCACAATATGAACATTTGAAGTCTAGGTTCTAAGTACTTAGTATCTAGCAGGAAACAACAAGCTGGAAGACGACCAGCTCATTCCTATTTTCAGCTGTCTTTTGACATATCGCACGAAAGACATCGCGAAAGCTTGGAACTATTCCACATCATCACGTGGAGATATTCTCGGTTTGGCTCACAAATAGCCTCGCGGATGAGACGTAGGTGCCATATCCGGCACGTCTCCGGAAACGGGCCCATTAGACTCCCGCCTTGACGCCATACCTCCGACATTATACAAATAGGCAAACACACCTTCTCAAACAGCAGTACCGCCCGGATCCAGCACCCTGGATTCGAACCGTGAATTGGGTTCATCTTCGCAATTGTGATACGGAAAATATTATTATTCGAAGTCTATTCTAGGGGAACAGTTTCATGAACCGTCTTGGCATCCATCCAGACAGTCAATGACTCCATGGTCGCCGAATTGACGCACCTCGACCCGCCAAACACCCAACTTCCCTGAATCTACTTGACTGAAGACAATCGATGTGGTGAAAGACCATCACAAAAAGAACCGCAACAAGTTTAGGGAAGATCACAGCGAATAACCTCGACTGGCTCTGACTTCTCCAAGTACAGGGCGTGGACCTTGAGGCCATACTCGTCAGGCAGCTTGACAAACTTCTTGATTTTGAGTGGTGTCCAGGGGAAGTAAGACTTGGTTGGAAGACAGCGAACAGCGCCATCCTCCTGCTCTGAGTAGTACTTGATGTAATTGACGTCGAACTCCTTTTTCCACTCATCCGCACCTTCATCTGTGGTAGAAATCTATTAGCATGTTGCAAGCTAGGGCACTGGATGGTAGGGGTGTGCAAAGTAGTGATGAGCATGACAGTGAATATGTCGTGATCTCAAGCGATTGGCTGATGGTGATGTGCTGGGAAGACTCATGAAAGAGGAGAGTGGGAAGGGTCACTTACTGAACCAGTGTTCATCACCGTCGGGCCAGACCTTCTCGACGTAATCTTTGCCGTAGTCGTTGTAGAAGTGAACGGTGATGTAAGACTTTGGCTCGAAAGGATGGTAATCATGGTGGTGATGATCTTGGTGGTCGTCATGATCGTCATAGTAAGGGAGACAGTACTCGTGCTTGTCTTTGCGAGGATCGCATTCGTACTTGTCTGGTTCCTCGCGATGCTTCTTGCACTGGTAGCAATTCTTGGCCTCGGGCTTGCACTTGGGCTTGCAGAAACGGTCGCGATATTTCGGTGGCTCAGGCTCGTCGCGATGCTTCTTGTAGCACTCCTTGTCATCATACCAGTCCTTGTGACCGTGATGGCCACCGTAGTCCTTCTTGTACTTGTCACATTCCCGATACTTGTAACAACCCTCACGCTTGTAGTAGCACTTGTCGTAGCACTTGTCGTAGGGTTCGTATGGGCCGTACGGACTCTTCTTGGTGCAGCGGTCCCGGTAGTCATCCCAGCTGGAGCCGTCCTTGTAACATTCGTAGTCATAGGGATGACACTCTTTCTTCTCGTAGTAGTACTTCTTGTAGCACTCTCTGTCGCCGCAGGGGTATTCCATGGCCTTCTGTAATGCACCGCCAGAAAGGTATGGAAGGTCGCGTTCGATCAGGGTTACGTTGGCTGAGACCTCATCGGAATCGGGGGGAGGGATGTTGACCTGAGGAGAAAATCATGTCAGAAGAGAACATGGTTTGGAACGGGCAGGGAGATGGAAATTGGCAGTGCAGAGGACTGGGCATACCATCGAGGCCTGGGAGATGCCCAGAAGGAAAGGTGCAAGCACCGCGAGAGCTGCTGCAGTGAGCATGGTGACGGTGGGCGTCGGTGAGACTGCAGATTATTAAGAGGAGGTAGAAAGCGAAGAACAAGCAACAGTTGAGAACAATGCAGATTAACGAGTGTTGCTGAAAGAAAAGGATGCTGGCGGCCGTGTCAAAATTGGCAGAATGGTGGACGGTCGTGCGTGATGTGGATGTGGGTGACGTGGGGGGAGGATGAAGAGAGAAGAGAGGACAGACCAGGACGACAAGAGACGAGGGGGATTGTTTGTTTACTCTCTGATGCCTCAGTCGTCCGGTCCTTCCTCATGAGCATTCCGCCAATGCTGTTGAGATCGAGGAGGAGGTGGGCATGGTCTTGTTCACGCCAAGGCAGCACCCCCAAGCAGTCCCGAAGGGGTAGGCACGATCAGGCGGGCGTTCGCAACAGATGAGAGCCACGAAGTCGTAGTCATAGAAAGAGTAAGTACGAGATGCCCACCCGGGGCATTTCGAGTGCCATACTGCGACTATGGGACTCCTTGGGAGGTAGGAGCCCTCCTGCGAACGGGAAAAGGTGCCTCCTCCGGACGATTTTGTCCGCTCAAGAGTACCAAGGCACCTTGGGCGGGATTGCTGAGCCAAGCTGACATCTGGACTGACACGACGTGAAAGGAAGTGGCGTCGACCAATCTTGATTGTACACAATGAGTAAAGCAGTGTGGACAGAACCAGCATCCCAGAGCTCTTCCTGTACAAGTGAAGGCAGACGTCTGAGGGGCAGAAATCCCACACGCCTCTTCAGGCACTTGAGATTCTGGGGATACTTCAAACCTCTTTTTGAACGATCTCGCTTCGCCCTCGGACTTCTGAGTGAGCCGAGCCGGGTGGATTCTGGAATGCTGTGAGAGCTCCTTCGTGCCCAGAAGCGTCATGACGGCTTCACGGGGAACGAAGACGGAAGGACCGATTGGAACGAAGACGGCAAGGGCAGGATAGCCCCGGCCCAGGCCCTGTAAAGTCAGAGGCCATCTCATGGAAGCGACCAACCTGAGCGACAAGAAGAGGAAGGAGCAGCCTTTTCAGGGGTACTGGTCCGGTACGGCAGAAACGGCTCATGGTTGGTGACTCGATGCCTACGTCAACGAGAGCACCTCGACGGAAGAGGCCAGTCGGAGGACCGAGGCTGCTGCCCAGAGCGTCTGAATAGACCAGATGAGTGTGAAGGCGGAGGTGATCTTGCTGTCGTCCTAAGCACATGTTCGCTGTTTCCCGCTTCGTGCAGAGTGCCATATAATTATTTCCAATGCAATGTTCGGTCTATCGTAAACTCATATACAGATGCCTGGGCCTATCCAGGCTCATTATTCCATGCTGAGGGTCATTAACGCCCTTGGGGGGGAAATAAGAAACGGCCCAAACCGGGGCTCTCACTTCCAGAACTCGCAAATGCGAAGAGTCACCAACGAGAAACGATCATGCCGCCTCCTGCCACACCACCCTGATAAGCCCCTTCCCAATCCCTTCCTCCCGCCGCACATAGTACATGGTGGTCGTCCTGGCGGCGTCGTCGCGCACGCTCTTCTCCACGAGGAACTGCACCTTGCCCTCGTCGCGGGGCTTGAGCGGCTCGAGGCTGTAGGTCCAGCTGTCGTCGATGTCCCAGATGGTGCGCTTCCACGTGTGCTCCATGGCCTCGGGGTGCTGGGCGGCGAGCTCCGTCTCGTTGTAGCTGTACTTGACGATGCTGAAGCCGTTGGCCATCTGCCAGCCGTCCTGGAAGCGGAAGTTCTGCAGCGCGCACGGCTTGCCGCACACCTCCGCGACGGCCGCCACGGTCGGCAGGTCGTGGTGGTGCCAGCTCTTCCAGTGGTGCACGCTGACGGGCTGCCGCCGCACCGCCTCGTAGAAGCCCGTCACGTCCACGTGCAGGTCCAGCTGGAACAGCCCGTGCTCGATCGACAGCTTGGTCGTCGTGTGCCGGTACACGCAGTCGCCCACGACCCAGTCCCCGCCCGACGCCCCCTCCTGCCTGTCGGCCCAGCACGACTCGGCATGCGGGCCCAGCGCCTCGATCAGCGGACGCGACATGAACACGCCCGCGCCGCCGATGGCGAAGAAGCCCCCGTTGTTGATGTTCCACTTGTTCTCCGACAGCCTGCCCACGTACCACGGCTCGGACGGGTCGTATTTCTTGAGCATGCCCATCAGCGTGTTCATGTCGAAGAAGAAGGTGTCGTCGTCGATCAGCGCCACCCAGTCGGTCTGCTTCTCGACCGTACTGCTCAGCCAGCCCAGGAGGGACAAGTATCTCTCCCCCCAGCCCTTGTCCGACTCGACCAGGAAGAGGTGGCCGATCCCTGCGTCGCGGTACATCTGCTTGATCTCATCTGCGGAGGGCTCTCCGGGGCGAGCCTCGGTGTCCTGAGGCTCGTGCACCACGACAAAGCGGGCATTAGTGTGGGCTGCCCAATGCTTGAAGTTCTGGAGGGCGTCGGGCATGCGACTGAGGAGGGTCGCCACGCCAAAGGTGATCCTTGATGCATCGGGTGCCTTCTTCTTGGGCGGTATGGTGATGGTAGTGGAGGCGGGTGGGGTCCCAGGAACGGGCGTGTCGAGGTCGGTCACATTGAAATCTGGGGAATCGACGCGGTGGGTTTTGAACTTGGGCAGGGCGATGGGGAGCTGCTGCTGGAGTGGAGATGGCGAGAAGATGCCGTAGCCCTGCCGCCGCGAGTGGTCAGGGCGAGACTGTTCGATCTGGGAGGGTTTTGCTGAACCCGGCTTTGCAGCAGCAGCAGCAGCAGCGGGCTGCGCATGAGCGGGTTTGCTGTTTGCGGCGCTGGTGTCACTCGGGTGCGACTGCTGCTCCTTGACTCTGATGTTCAAGGTCGCGTATTCAACTTCTGCGCCGAAATCCTTTAGGCCAAACAGCTCGACGCGCGGGCCGCTGTAGGCTGGCGGCGCTTGTGGCTCCTCCTCCACTTTCGGTTTCTTTGAGCCATAGAAGTTTGAATCTGATCCTCCACCTATCCTGAGCAGGAAGAATAGGACAAAAATGGCGAAGACAAGGGCAGCGACCACCCTCGATCGCTTGTTGGCATATGACATCAAGGCGGTAGCCATTGTGACGGGCACGTTGCGTTCCCAACGGAACGGGCAGAGGTCGAAAGCTTGCTGATGAGCTTGTTCAGATGGCGCGCGCGGGTCGGTGGGGTTGCTTGGTATCAGAGGTAATTTGCGGCGTGGTGATTAAGCCCTTGTTGGCTGCGACAGTCAAAGTCTCTTGAGCGGCAGCATGTTCGTCTCGACAGCAGCTGTGAGACGAAGAGGCGCACAGAGGGCCAATCTCAGAGGCAGGTGTCGTGTGCTGCTCTAGAAGTCGGCAAATGTGAGTGGGAGGAGGGAACAAAAAGAGGTTGAGTTGCGCGGTGCGGCGCAACACAACAGGAGAGACGGAGCAAGCGACATGTTTAGCGACACGGCTAGGCGCAGGTCAAATCAGGTCAGGCGCATGCAGGTTTGCCATCCAGCCCGTCCTCGATCATTTCCAGATTGATAGGGCACAAGACAGGCAGGTGGGCAGGATCTACACACAGTACGGATCTGCAGGCCGAAGCCCCTCCCTCCCTGGTTCGGCTGCTGGTGCTGACCTGCGAGAAAAAGAAAAAGAGTGTGGCATAGAATGGGACATTGACATGGGCATGGACATGGGCATGGATATGGGAGTCCTGTCGGTCGCACAGAGACATGTGGGAGATGGGATGGCGCGCATGAGAGGAGCCTAGCACGCCTGGGTACCCTGAGATGGATCAAATGGGACAAGCCTCCCGCCACCAGGAGGACACAATGCGATTTTATCCGCGAATCCTCCCCAGGCAGCCAAGGCCAAGACATAACGTAACAAGACAGAGACAGTCGGGAGGTACCAGGTGTCACTGGCCTGATCGCGTGTGTACTCTGATCTGCTCCGTAGAGCAACCTCTGTCGCTCAAACAGGCGCAAACATTAAGCTCGTTGCAGTGCGTACTGTGCGCCGTTCTCCACAGAGATGTCATCATTTGGATGGGGAGGAGTCGAGCTTCTTTTTTTCTGCTTGGGTCCTCGGGCTGATCGATTAGTCTACCCAACTGCTCTAGCTCCAGCCTACCCAGTATCTACTGTAGCTTCAAACAGCCTGCCATCCAATCCTACCTCATGCTTCGAGTTGCCAAGCCGCTCATTGATCAGGGATGTCCTCTCTGGCTTATCTCCAGGGTCCTTCCCCACGGTTCTGTTCTCGCTCTTCTCAACGGTGTCCAGGTCGCGGGGACAGGACAGGGCCAGTGGACTATCCAGTGTATCTACTGCTGTTAGAGTGTCACAAGGAATTGAGAAATGGCGTTCGAATTGAGTTTGAGATAACGTGCTCCAGGGTGCTTATCCCGCACCTGTTGTACTGCCCTGACTGCATACAGTATTCAGACCAGTGGTGGTCAGCACCTGGGGGTTGGCCCCATCTCGTTCCCCCACCCCAACCCTGTCCTGCCTTGGAACGGCCTGTCATATCATATGCCACCGGATTGGGTTGCGATCATGTCAGGCCTGTGCGCCCGTCGTCGGTCCCCATCAGGCCCATCCGATTTCCACATTCCCACACCCCACCCAACCACCTCACCGAGGAAGCTTGGCTGAGCGGTTAATTGTTGCACCGCCGAGGCCGGCTGCAGGCCGATCACCTCTCTCCCCCTTGCCTTGAAGGCTCTCATTTACCTCTTACATCCCGCCGGCCGATCCAAATTCGGCCCCAGATATCAAAATTGGGATGTCTCATTTCTCCAGGGCAAAATCAGCAGCCAGTAGCAAAGAGGATGATGAGTCGCATTTCGGCAATGTCAGGGATGCAACCCGACTGCCCGAATGATACGGGTTAGTGCACCCATCGGTCAAAATCGCCATTCAATAAACACCTGGGTTGGGGTTGTGTCCTGCAGGTAAAGAACAGCTTGGACCGCCATGTTCTTGCCATGATTCAGCCCCTGGCGTAACTGACCGCGAACAGTCAGGCCGACTCATTGCAACTTTGCACTGAAAGGGCAGCCCGGCCCGCTGAGTTGCTTCGTGACGAACTGTTCATATGACTTGTCCAGCCTCTTTATGTCCTCCTTGCGCTGGCTGGCCGCCGTCTCTGGCAGGGCATCCAGCGCCTCGATAAACGCCACCTTGGGATCAGGCAACAAGGCCTCCGAGACGAGGAACACCATTTTGACGATAAATACGATGACAGTCGCCAGCAACGGGTTGGTAGGCTCCATGCGAAAGGCACGCAGCGTCGTCGGCAGCGACAGCGCGCGCGGGAACTCGAAGCCGAGCCACCGCAGGCCGGGCGGGAAGTAGCGGTACGCGAAGAGGTTGAAGATGGAGATGCCGATGTAGCGCGCGCGCTCGTCGTACGGCCGCGGCGTGCTCTCGTACGCCTCGCAGAACGCGATGCACCCTTCAAAGCTGTCCGGGTAGTCCTCCACCGCGCCGCGGCCCTCGACAATGAACAGCGGCGCCATGTCGCGCCAGAAGTGGTGGGCGGCGATCTTCTGCTTGTCGCCGAAGCCGCTCAGGCCCAGGCGCAGCCGCAGGCGGTGCATGAGGATGGCGCTGAAGGCGAGGGTGTAGATGTAGTCGTCGTTGTGAGAGAAGCGCCCCGGGTACCGCCGGGCGAGGCCGGCGTGCAGCTGGTTGATGCGCTCTACGGCGTCGCGGCACCGCCGGTCGCTCGGGCCGTAGTACCACCACGTCATGTTGTAGCTCTCCGTCTTCTCGATGCGGTCGGCGGCCTTGTGGACCACCTTGCCGCCGTCTGCGCGCCAGACCACCTCGGCGCCGTTGGCGGTGACGATGAAGTTGGGGAATGTGAGCGAGTAGACCAGGTAGTTTGCAAAGTCCGAGAGGTGGTAGCTCGATGTGAGGCGCCAGATGAGCTCGTAGTCGGTTTCCGGGTCGAGCGTGTCGATGGCCTTTGAGATCCAGTGATAGCCATCTTGGGAAATTTTGGAACTCATGATGTGTATTGTAAATAACGGTCACGGTAAGAAATTGAGAAATAGATGCAAGAATTCAATGTTTTGATGACCTTGAACCCGAGAACAGACACCAAATCCAAGACTTACTTCGTTTATAAGTACTCGGCCATCGATTTGCATGAAAACAGCGGTGCCGGGGAGTTAGGGAACTTCTTGGTGTGGAACGATAGAATAGGAGAAGCGGACGCTTAGCCATCCCCGATCCCGACTGGATCCCGTAGAAGTGTTGACCATAGCCTCGATTTTCTCAATGCACTCTTGAAGCACGGTTACCAATCCAGGTCGTCGGAATTCCGAGGTCGTGCCCCAAGCCGCGACACTCGGGTGCAAAGAGCTTTCGCGCAAGCCGGCTGGCCCGCGCTTGGAACTCCTATGAGATCACGTCCCATGGGATGGATGTTCATGAATTGATTCTCTGGCAGTGAATCTTCTCAGGAAAAAGCATACGTTGGTGCTGGATATTTCGCGGGTTTCAAGTTGTTCAAGGAAGAAATCTAATAATCAAGAAGGGTCTCCCTTGATCTTTGTCTACGGCTTCAAGCACCCGGGATTCTTAGTCAACTTTGTTCACTGTAAAACAGAATCGTCACCGTTCGTTTGTCCATAATTATTTGAAGCCCTGCTGGGTCATGTGAAGGAAGTGAAAAGCTATCTCCCAATGTTCCAATCCGAAAGTCTATCCCCCTTTGCTTGGTTCACTGACGAGGCTCACCGTCCAAAAACATTGAGCTTCAGTATGCTCGTTCCAGACCAAAAATAGAAAAACAAAGAAGACCTCCACCTTGTCGAGGAGCAAAATGGACCACAAGAGAAATCGACGCCCGCCCTTCAACTGCCCGGCCCAAGCCCAAACAGGCTCCTCAACTCGGCAACATTCAGCTTCGAGATGGTCTTGGCGCCCTTCTCGCTCAGCGCCGCATCGACAAGCATCTTCTTGTGCTCCTGCAGCGCGACGATGCGGTCCTCGATGGTGCCCTGGGTCAGCAGGCGGTGGACGGTGACGGGCCTGCGCTGGCCGAAGCGGTGCGCGCGGTCGATGGCCTGCTCCTCGACGTACGGGTTCCAGAACGGCTCCGCCACGATGACCTGGCTCGCCGCCGTCAGGTTCAGCCCCGCGTTGCCCGCCGTCAGCGACACCAGCATCACGCGCACGCCCGCGTCCTCCATGAACGACTTGACCGCCGCCTCGCGCGCCTCCGGGCTCATCGACCCGTCGTACCGCGTGAACTTGATCCGCGCCCGCTCGATCGGGATCTCGACCAGGTCGAGGAACGAGGGCCACAGGCTGAAGATCAGCGTCTTCTCCTCTTTGGGCCGGATCCCCTCCAGGATCTCCATGATGGCGTCGATCTTGGCGCTGGATATCCACTCTTTGCGCAGGCGCTCCTTGTAACGGGACATGGCGATTGCGCTTCGCTGTGCTGCTTGCCTCTGATCAGCCAGTGACAGGGACTTTGCCTTGCCCTTTCCCTTCTTCCTGCCTCCCGATGTCTCCGTGACTTTCCGAGACCTCTTTCGGCTGTGTGCTCTTGCCTTGTTGGCACGGCTTTTCCGCTTGGGTGTTCGATTTGCGGGCTCGCGGGCCAAGTCATCGTAAGCACCACCATCCACCTGAGGAAGTCCAGGCTCGTCAAAGTAGGACGATTGTCCGTATCCATCAATTTCGCCCTCGATTTCGTTGCCTTCGTCATCGTCGTTGGCACTGTCGAAGTCCTCCTCATCCTCTTCCTCGTCCGAGCTGTCCCCGATGTAGATAACTTCTCCCTCAGATCCCATGTTGAATCCTCCAAAATTGCCGCTTCTGGCGGTCTCGTCTTCGTTGCCTTCGTCATGGATTGTGTGGATCTCGCCAATTGCATCGTCGTCGGCCCCAGAGTCGAAGCCAGGCACGTCGTTGAGGAAGCTGTAACACACGATGTTTGTCGGCGTGATTCTGTGCTCGCAATTCTCACCAGGGCAGGGAACACCGCTTTCCTCCTTGGGGCTGTCTCCATCGTCCATCCGATTATCGTCAAACAACTCTGGCTCTCCTACGGCAACGCTCGCAGTGAAGCAGTTGGCGCAGATATTGTGACCGCAAGGGTACACAATAATAGGGTTCACTGTCGCATCGCTGCAAAGAAGGCACTCGAACTTTTTCTGCCGTCTCAATCTCTCCACGATGTCGCTTGGGAGTTCGCAGGCCAGCCTTATCATCTGCTTCTCATCAAGCTTCGCACCCTCTGGGATGCCACGATTCTTGAGAAGGAAGGGGTGATCACACGCCTGGCGGAGTCGTAGCAGTAGTACGAAGATGTGAATGTAGTTCTTCATCACCGCTCCATCCTTCAAGTACTTGTTGAACTTGAGCTGCTGCTGTAGCTCAAGCGCTTCGTAAAACGCTCGCTGCTCATTGTTGAATTCGACAAATGCTGGTTTGTCGGTACGGGGCGGTAGCTCGATGATGGGCTTTCCGTCGAGTCGGCTTTCTTTGGTCCGGCGAAGTGTGAAACTCCTGAAAAGGGCCTGCAGCTTGATCATGCCATGCTCCTTGGCGTCCCCATCCCATTTCCTCAGGGGGCTGAGGATGTCCTCGCTGAAGCGCTCCCATTTGTTGTAGGGTGAGATGTTCAGAAACCTTATGAGAGCGAAGATCTCTTCAGCCCTGTTCATGAAGGGAGTACCAGTCATACAGAGTCTGTACGTTGACGCAATCTCCGCTGCGGCCTTGGAGGCATAAGTGGGCTGGTTCCTGATGTTATGTGCTTCATCGAGAATAACGCGGTAGAACTTGGCCTTGCTGGCCAAGATCTTCACCTTTTCGGGCTTTTTCAGCTCGAACTTGTTCTTGTACTCGGTCTGCAGCTTTGCGTACGTGCACAAAACCACATCGTACTCAAGCAGCTGGGAGGCCGTCAGATATTTGCACTCTGGTCCGTGAAAAACGACAGTCTTGAGCTTATACCGCGGCTTCACTTTCGTCGAAATTTCCTTCTCCCACTGCCTGAGAAGTGCTAGAGGGGCAACAATGAGGGTGGTCTTGCGCTTTGGATCGCAAGAGGGGTGCGCGATAATCAGAGACAAGGCCTGCACGGTCTTCCCAAGTCCCATTGTGTCTGAAGCATCGGCAGTCAGTAAAAGCAAGAAAGGGCACACGATTGTGCAACTGACCTGCAAGAAGGCCTCCTTTCTTTTTAGAGTCCATCTCCTGCTCAATCAGCCATGTGAGGCCTATTTTCTGGTGCTCCATGAGAGTACACGACATCTGCATGGGCGTCTGCTTTCGCAAGTGAGGTGGAATGTCCACCTCTGAAAGAACAAGCAGATTCTGGATATCGTCTCGCTGGCCATCGTCTTGCAACTGTTGTGCGTCAGGTGATTGATCTGCGTCGTTCTTTGACGCATGTGAAGGAGCTGAGGGACCGGCGACAGGTAGAGGGAAGCTACTTTGTATCTCGGCTACACCGTAACGGCTGTGAAGCTGGAGTGCAGAAGAAGCTGTATTTGGGTTGGGTCGAGAGTCGATCAGGTGGTCTTCGCTTTGAGGCAACTGCTGCGAATGGTTGGCTGTGCCTCCTCCAAATGTGGTCGCGATATCTTCGAAATCTTTCACGAGCTCGTTTGCCTTACGCAAGCAAGTCTGAACAATGGGCAGGCAGTCCTTTGGATCCTTCAAGCCATTCGCGATGGGGTTCAAAACCTCGGATCTGATTGTTTGGCTTTTGTCTGGCGCGCCAGGAAAGCGATGCTGTTTTTCTGGATTAGGAGGATTCTAGCAGCTTCATGACGGGAACCTTCAACTTACCTCGACAGCTCGAATAAAGGCGGCGAGACGGCCCTGTAGGCTGAGCTTCTGGCGCTCCATCTTGGCTTGTGGAGAAGGAGGTGAGGCTCGCTCGATGTGGCAGCCGTGACAGACCAAGATGGACTGTTTGTTGATTGGTTTGTTTGTTGACAAGACCTGAAATGCTCTGGTGAGTTTCAGTACGGAGGATGCAAGAAATTTGGGTGGGCGGTGCTGGAAGGAGGGGGCTGTTTTGAGAAGCTGGACGCGACTTGGAAACGTTGGACACCCCAATGTTTTGGTCAATCGTTGAGGGAAGCCTACCCAGAACCGCCAGATCAGACGAATGGGCAACTTCTCCTGCAAGTAATCCGTTTGTCCAACGGTGGTCTCGAGCCTGGTTGGGAAAGCAGCTGGCGATTTTCGGACTTGGTACCTTCACAGTGCTGTTTTGGGGATTGGCAGTCTTCGATCTCGATCTTGCTTGTTCAGTTGCCCTGCAGCTTGGGTAGTGGCAACATTTGAACTGACAGTCCTGCCTGTTTGCAAGAATGGCTCGAGAGACTTTGCCCACGGGAGAACCACGGTGAGTGAATTGCTTGATAAATACCGTCCAAGACGCGGAAGGCGTTGCGTCGTCTCTGTTCTTGCCGTGCTTTGTTAGCAATACGCGAGATCTGTGCAATGCGTAAATGTTGTGAGGAACCTACAGCTTGAAACTCGCTTTCATCACAGATGGTTCTAGGTCGCACTTGGAAAGCCCTGAATCCTTGATTAAAGGCAGCAATGATTCAATGTTCGTTTCCTGCCCAAATTCGTGCCACGGAGCTCGATCACCCTCATAGCCCTTCCTGTACAAACGAATCCGAGCTGCGAAGTAGTCTACAGCTTGCAGGGATTCAGCGATTTGGCAGTCCCTCGAGAGTGCCTTGGTGCGTAGCAGGGCACTTGTCGCGATTGTCTCTTGGAACATCGCCACCCACTTTCTCTGGCAAACAACCTGACAGCCTCGTAAGGCAACCACTTACGTAGAGGCAATAGAATTCTCAAGCTCAATTAAGGAGACTTCCGTATCAGTATCTGCCGTCCCAGTTTTGTAAATCTATCCAAGTGAGTCTGCTAATTAATTCTACCCGAAATAACGTCCACATGTAATACTGTCTGCGCGGAAGCAATTTGCATGAATCCTGAACAGACTGCAAATCCCAAGTGCTACTCAATGTACAGGTCATGCTTTCTAGCAACATTCACGTCTAGTAAAGCCAGCAGCAACGCCTAGAAGATTAAGTGTAAATATAACAGAACGGAGCGCCCGTGAAACCCAAGGTGCTCCCCGCCTGTCCAATAGTGATAGGTGGTGACGATGTCAGCACACCCATATAGAGCTCATCTGTCAGTGAACCGTTGCGACTCGGCGGGACGTTGCCCCGTGTTATCGTTGCGCCAACAACCTCTGTTCGCTCGTCGGGGTGAAGGTTCTGCCAAATCCAGAATACTCTATCGATCATGGAATGATGGAGGAAGAAGATGGGGTCGCCTCTGTACATGATGGATCAGCGTTTGTATCGCCCGAGAACTATGAGATCAATGTCATTCTGAAACCGAATTACTTACGGGCTGTTGAACAGATCGCCACCCGGGTCGCCACTTGTGATGACTGAAATGACAGCAAGATTAGCAGATTGATCAAGAGGATCAACGAAGTTCGGGAATACTCACAATGTGCACCGCCATGTACACCATAGTCTCCAGCCGAGTAATTGCCCTGCATGGTATACTGAAAATCCGCAATGCTGTCATGAAGCGTCAAGAGATCCGTGAGGTTCTTCTCGGATGTCCAGCGCGTGCTGGTCCAGTTCGTGATGTCGCGGCGCAGGCACCTCGGGTTCCACCGCAGCGTATCGTTGGCCGGCATGGCGACGATGCCCTCGACGGTGAGGAGCGGCTGGATGGGGCCGAGGTTGACCGTCATGTCGCGAAAGGGCCCCTTGTCGACACAGCCGCCGCCGTCGCCCGGCGGAATACAATTGCCCGGGCGGCCCGCCGTGCAGCCGTGCGGCGCGTAGACGCCGTTGCCGCTCATGCTCCAGTCGCTGCCGTCAAAGATGTCGGCGCCCAGCTGGTCGTCGGCCGTCGCCGCCCAGTCCCAGTACGGCAGCGCGCCCTCGTAGCCGCACTCGCTGATGAGCGCCTGCTCGTACTTCCACGCGAAGAGCCGGTGCCACGTCAGGAAGTTTGCCGTATTGTGGATCGTCTCCGTCTGGTTGATGTGGATGGCGACGAAGTCGTCGTATCGCGACTTTGCCCCCGCGGCGAGCCGTGGGTCGGTGATGGAGGGCTTTGACATGAGGCAGAGTGTGGCGTTGATGTAGGCCATGCGCTGCTTCCGCGACAATCTGGTCCTATACGGGAGCGGGTTAGCCAGGCCTGCCTTACAATGCTGTGGCGCGAGTTCAACAATTAGTTGGCTCACACTCACCATTCTTGTCTCCTGGCTGCCGTTTCAAAGGTACAATTACTGGCTGGTGTTGCCTGAGTTTCGACATGGTCCTGGAGAACTTCAAAGGCTTGGGCGGCGAGGGCGATGCTTCGGCGCTCCTCGTGACTTGCTCCCCGTGCACCTATGGCCAGTACCAGCCAGAGCAGGTGAACCCAAGTTGGAACGAGACGAAGAATGAACATAATCGGAACTATAACCCCGGGCTTGGCGTTGGAGTCTATAGCTTGATACACATCAACCAGACGAGATGAACCTGGCTGAATAGTTGTGACATACTTCGGCTTGGCGTATTGTCAACTTATATAGCTTGGTGTTGACCGCCGCAGCATGTCACGGATATATCATCTTTGCCCCCAGCGCACCCGAGCGACTCGCAGGCTAAGCTTTATCCTGCTCTGAAAGAAAAGCATCCCGAGATAAACTTTGTTGTTGTCAGGAGAGTTCTGGTAAGCCCCACCTATTATTTTGGCTATTGATTATGAGGACCTGTTTATTGATATCGCAGCACCGAGAAAGAAGATTTCTAATCATTGAAATTGGCAGAAACATGAAATTATGCGATGTGACTCGTAGAAGCCGCGAGTCTCGCTCACGGGGACCACCCTGTCGGCATTACCTTCTTCCCTTCATATCTTCCGACTTTGCCGTGAAATGGCAAGTTGAGAGGAGGGCGCTTTGCGGCTCACCGGACCCCAGTGTCTCCCGTAAACCCCGTTGATGGGGATGAAATTTCTTCTGAATCAAACAGAGTTTAGGCTTACGGTTCGGACCTTTCTGGAAATCTGTGATATCTGAGTTGACTCAATTTGGGGTAGAATGTACGACCAAGGACCCAGAGTATTCAATTCATCATTACTAGTACATACATATGTGAACTGTCCAGGAAGATCTGGGACGAAATATAGATTGCTCGAGCCTTATGGACTTCTAGAAACCTTATCTATCGGTTCGCTTGTACCTGAATCGATTGAGTTCGGACTAAAGTTCGGAGAGTATTCAGTGTCCTATTGTCAAGCAACTCACCTCAATCACGACTCTCGATTTCACCGCCTCGAGTCAGATAGGCCATTTCAGCCAGCGTGTTTACAGCCATTCTGGTTTTATTGTATAACAAGATAGCATGAGTCTTGGATATACTGCGCCGAGTCAGATCGATCGCCTAGGTCACTTTCGAACATCTTTCGATCTTCTCCATCAATAGGCCATGATGCAGTTACATCAGACCAGCCAAGAGCAGAATGGCACGGCCCGTCGGTCCCTGTGCAGAAACAAAACAATTGACATGTGTATTGTTAATGTAGTGAGGTGCTAGTACAGTTTCAAGGCATCAAATACAGTGCTGATAGAAGGATGCAAAGTGGTCGGAATCCTACCTGCAGAACCAGGACAGCACGAGTCGGCAGCTGCGAAGCACACCGAGGCCGAGCACATGCAGATGAGTACGACTCAGTAAGATACTGGGGAAATATTCTGGCGAGTTTGCTTGAAATTCTGGATCAGTGGGACTCGAGGAGGCCAGCTGGTATCTGGATCATGAACGCGTAGAGTGGCTATTTGGATGGCGGAATGGCAGTGACGCTGGACTGAAATCGGAGATCTCATAATATAATTACGGCTTCTCTTTTGATGTATTGTGTGTGCCGATAGGAAATCAAAGTCTTTTCCGATGACAAGGTGGAATTCGGATTTCCTTGTCGGCATTGTGACGCGAAGCACTTGAGAAGGCCCTGCGAATATTGTTTAGGACATTTGAAGATATCATCTTCAACATTGACTGGAAGTTTCCTTGCAGATTGACTAATTAAACATTTGAAGTCCACAAGATCCAGGACTCTCCACTAATCCACTAAATACCCCATCAACGACCGTCTCTCTAGTCCAGTACCAAGTCTCGTCAATCTCAGCCACTATCTCACAGATCCTTGGCGCGAGCATTCTGATCAGCAATGGACTGAACAACAGACGACGTGGTACCAGCCCCAGGCGGCTCTCCCAGTGCTCGAGCCTTCAACCGGCTAGGTCAGCTTATTCCTGTCATTCCGTCTTGAGTCTTCGCTGTGGAGAAACAAAAGAACACACCTCGGCCTTCTGGACCTCCGCGGCGTCCTCCCTTGTGATTTCGCCGACGGGCTTGCGAGCCAGGTCCCCGGCCTTCTGGAAGAAAGCTTGCTGCTTGTCGTGGATGCTTTGTGCCATCGCTGCCGGGCCTCCCTTGACAGGGCCGAAGCCTGTCCTGTTTGTTTCCTCGGACTCAATGGCTGAGACCTCGCCCTGGGAGAGGGGAGCTCCTTCGACTGCCCGAGTCTTGAGCTCGTCCTTGGGTAGAGTGGTGTTGGCCATTGTGCCTAGCTTCGGTATGTTTCGATGATGCTTATGAAGTGCTAGTGATATGGCTGCAGGCAAGCTCGAGTCGGACAGCCTGAAGGTGAAGTCAGTGGAGGCAATTTATCTCGAGATAATACTCTAGAGTAAAATGGGATCGATTGCATGTTGCAGCGAGATTCGGTCGGAGGCATGGCATACGACCATTAAACTGGGGCGAGAAGCTGATCAGTGATGACTTCATGTTCACGGCCTCTCAAGTCGATCGGCTACAGATAAGTGGACCAACCAGGTAACGCTGTGTATAGATGCTCACAACATCTTTCAACAGTACAAATATTGCTCCTCTAGTAGATCTTGTATTGCCCCGACAGGTTTCGCGTTGTCGACAAATACCAGCAGAGATTCTCAGCGCCTCCGAATCCATCCAAAGCGCATGAACTGCAAGTTATAGAAGGTAATATTTCGCCTCTTTAGGTCCCCTATGTAGCTGCTGGTCACAGTTTGCTCGCTCCAGTCGTGAAATATGAGGTTTGTCAGCCAATAGGACAAGGCGCGCTGTTCCCGAACCCTGGCCCCAAGGCCTGCCATGAGACTGTCTGAATGTTGTGGTATTGGTCCCCATATTGCTGGGGTGTGCACGTAATCCTCTCATGAATTGTACAGTATATTATGGTACACCGCCCTGGTCTCAATCATTGCTTTATCCTCCTGAGAACTCTGTCCCGAGCCAGTTTGCTTGCAGCCTCTGCCCCATGTTGCAGGGACACGGCGCCAATAATTGCGAAAATCGTCGTGGCGAGTACCGTTTCCACACCTGATCCTTTCAGGTTGTCCGGCTGTGGGTAAAACATGTCAGTCGCTGGTCTGCGACAGAGGGGTGGGTCGCTGTGTATAGGTATCAACTCACATTCCTTGGCTTCCAACGCATCACCTCATTGAGCCTGTTGTTCAATGCTACTGATGCTAGTCCTGATAATGTGACAGTATCCTGGGGCCGAGTAATGCTCAGCTTGTCGACGTTCTGAAGGGCGGGGGAGTCGTAGTGTTTTCGCTTCCATGGGTCGCCAAGGTGGTCATCTGCGACCCTCGGGGTGGTCATAATCTCGTTCATAGCCTCAAGAACAATAATTTGCCGTCCTGAAAGCATTTGTCTTGTCAGCCGTGTTCATCAGGCCCAAAGGTCCATTGTGGGTGGTAGCAAGAAATCACGTACCATAGAAGGCCAATCTTGTATTGAATCCTCTCCGGCCAAAGTCAAAGCTCTTGTGTGTGACTGCCAACCACTTGACCTCCTCCGGCAGCAGTTTCGCGCCGTTGCGCCCAAGGAATCGCTCGTAGAACTCGTCCAGCTTGGCGGGATCCTCGTTGACGTGCCATATCGACCGATGTGGCACTTTGGGGACGTTGAGGGGGAAGCCGTGGATTCCCTTGAGCCCCTCTGGTGTGTAAGACCACCTCGGCCTTGCCTCCTCTATGTCTGCCTCCGATATAGGCTCGTTCAACGGGTCATTCTTCTCTCGCAGGGCGGTAGGATGCCGTGCGATTTGGTGGTTTGCGCGGCATGCTGGTCGTGCAGCCGTCGGTCTGAAGGGGCGAAGAGCTTGTCTGGACGTCGACCAGACGGTACGGGATGTGTTGAGCGCCATGGGTACCTGAGTGCTGCGAGGGAAGGGGCTGGTGCAAGCTCGTGGATAGTGATTCTGTCACTGACTGCAGTAGCTGTCTCGCGACAGTAACTTTTTCAGAGTTCGCGGCAGGCTAGACTGGGCTTCGATTGATGGGCAGGGGGCCCGGTGCCGTGCACGGGCCCACTGGCTGCAGGTCGACCAGACCCACCAGAGCTTTGGTGCAGCGCGACTCGGTTAAACTGCCACTTGCCAACCGCGCCCGCGCCGCGACGTGAGGGCCAGGGAAGCACAATTTGATCGCGTCGTCAGCAAGGACTTCGCATTGGACGGCTCGGCCGAACTGCTTGGTTGGTCGGGTGGCTGGCTGAGCGATCTGCCTCTTCCATGCCATGACTCTCTTCCAACAATGCCTCCATAGTACTTGTTAAGACAGCATTTCCCGCCAGCAAGATGTTCTCAGTCGCATCTCCAAGTGCGCCCGGCTCCAAGCAGCAATGCAGTGCCGCCCTGCTGAACAAGCTTGCCAAGGTGCTCCCCAAGGCCCACAAGTTCACCATCAACCACCTCTCCACGCCGCCCACTCGCACTGATGCTCTGTATTCAGCACCTCCCGATGCGCGCCCCGATCGAACCTACCGAGAATCCCACTTTCTGGCCGTCAGCGTAGATGCGACTGCGAAATTGGCAACCTCGAGCTCGCCTTCGTCGCCCTTGACCCCTGGAGCGGCCCACGATTCCGGCGCAATTGGCAGACAGGTCCTAGTCCTCGGCCTCGAGATCTACATCTTCACAACAGCATGGGCCAGCACGTTTTTCGTGTCCAAAGCCGACTCGACTGGCTATCTGAGCCTTCTCAACCTCCCCAAGGGGACACCCTCCCCGATCCGTGAAATCAGCTCCGCCTTCATATCGTACCTCGTCGAGGAACGACGTCGCAACAATGTCCAGACCATTGTCAGCCTCTTCGCGAGGGCACAAAACCAATATTTGTTCCCCGGAAGCGTGGATAACAAGGATAAGCACGTCTTGGACGACCGCGGCCTGGTCAGATGGTGGTGTCGCGTGCTCAATTCCATGATGGAGACACAGAACACGCACGAGGACAAGATCTTCCGCCCTTCCAACAAAGCAGGGAATTGGGAGGACATCAAGGCCTATTTGGTCGTTCCTGGCCTAGATGCCTACGAGTTGCGAGCCTTCCTACCCCGGACAACCACCACAACTTCCAATTGGGTTCTCGGTCATCCCTTGGAACGCATCTCGCACTTCGCCAGGGAGTACGACTGGGTCCCTCCGCGGTGTCTAGTGCCCAAATTCCCGGACGACCCAAAGTCTCGCTTTCGCGATGAGCTCGATCTCGAAGCCTCCAAGTCGGCCCAGTACGAAGAGAAGGGACTCTGGCGCAGCGCCACGACCATGGACCAGTTCTGGGAGATGATGGCGTTTCGACAAGAGTGCTCAAGCGGACACATGACAGGGTTCATATGGGTCGTGCTTGAGCCATATGGCTGGGCCGAGGAGAACACGATTGCGGCTAGTTCACCTACAAACTCTCTCGTCACACCGAGTGCTTCATTTGATGGGTCACAAGTAACACAACCGTCCACTCCTCCAAGACGGCGAGATGTGCTATTGGGTTCGACACCAAAGACAAGTCCTCTGAAATCAGCAATGACTCCAGGCTCAACCCAGCAGACTCCCACAAAGCAAAGCCCTTCAAAGAGCAAGTCCGTTGCTAAGGCCCAGAAGCCTGTTCTGAAAGGGCGGGTCATCCCTCGTATCCCACGCGTCAAAAGACATGCACGGAACTACGTACCAGATATACCCATCTCGACCTCATATTACTACTGGCCTCCAGAGGGCCGAGGAACCCGGATTGCTGCTGAGGCGGACTATAAGAGATCGGTGGACTTGTTAACCAAGCTGGATTTCGAGACCCTCGAGCTGGCCAGCGCAAGCACTAGGAGATGGATCAACGAGGTCGGTGGCGGTCAGAAGTGGGCGATGGAGGTTGTCGGGCGGCGGCCCATGACTGCTGCTTCGAATGTCACGGCATCAACAGCGATCAACAACATGGCCAACCTGGTGCACAAGAAGGGACGAACAGCTGCAGGTAACGGGCCGAGCGATGATGATAGTGGTCTTGGATCAGGATCCGCCTCTGCATCTTCAGCCTCCGGCCAGGCCGAGGCCACCATGCTCACGGCGAGGAAGAAACCGAAGAAAGCTACGACGCCTCCACCAACATCCGGCGAGGATGCTGGTGTCTCCTCTGTCAACCTCCTCGTCCCCCGAAAGAAGCGTAAGGAGATCCCCTCCGAGGGCTCGGGCACTGTTGGAGACGCTGCGGACGCGACAGGTGTGAACGCCGCGAGCGCGACAAGCGAAACACCAGCTGTGAACACCCTAGGGGGCGGTTTAGTGCGGAAGAAGCCCAAAAATGCTTGAAGAGAGTCTTATTTCAACATGATAATTTCTCGAGAATGGACAAGTGGGTAGCAAGCTTGGATTTTCAAAGAGACTGGTGGATACCCCAAGGCATAAATGGTTTATACAGGTGCGGCGTTACGGAACAATTATCGTTAGGCATATTTGAAAAATCCAATACAAGGCGAGTGGGTCCTTCAGGAGACTTGAAGACGTGCATTTTTCCCTCCGTTTGTGCAAGATTTTGCCTTGTATGTCATTTGTGGGTATCTTATACACTGTGAGGTTTCTAGAGCGAGAAGAATTCATACCCTTCGTCGCTTAGCGCTGGGCTTTTCACTATCACTCTCAGCCTTTGCCAACTCAGCCAGCTTTGCTTTTACCGACTCGGCCGCCTGCCTCAGCAGCACTTTCTCTCCTATCCTCACGTCCAAGGCCATCCTCTGGCGCGCTAACTTGTGGCCTGGCTCGTCACCACCCGCTTCATACTTTTGGAGATCCTGCTCCAATGTCGTGCTATACTGGCCGGTCCTCTCTTCCAACGCCCTTGCGATGGTAGAGTAGATCACCCTGTCCCGGGCAGCCTTGTCAGGCACCGCCTCGGGTTTGACTTTCTTGATGGCCTTCAGTACGACCTTGAGC
This sequence comes from Diaporthe australafricana, assembly GCA_039880735.1. Lineage (NCBI taxonomy): Eukaryota > Fungi > Ascomycota > Sordariomycetes > Diaporthales > Diaporthaceae > Diaporthe > Diaporthe australafricana. The sequence goes on along the minus strand of JBCEDM010000007.1, from coordinate 2,834,881 downwards.
TGCTCGACCAGCTCCTCTGGCGCGCCCGCCTTCCTCTCGACCTCGCCCACCCTGCCCTCCGAGTCCGGGTCGTCGGCCCCGCGCTCGATCACGAAGCCCTCCTCCAGCTCGTCCTCGTCCAGCGAGCCAATGGCCCGGTCCCACTCCTTCGCCGGCAGCGGCAGCTCCGCCCGCAGGGCCGCGACCACGGGCTCCCAGGCGAGGTCGACGAGGTTCCAGCGCCGGTGGGTCGGTGTCGTGTAGCCGTACCGCCGCAGCAGCTCGCCGTTGCTCAGCGGGCCGTAGTAGTTCAGAATTTCCTCGCCCGCGGCGATGGGCCGCAGCGACGTCGCAGTCAGGGCAAGCTCGCCGTGCTCGATGTGGGCGTTGAAGGCCGCGTCGGCGTTGAGGATGTCAGCCATGGGCACCATGCCGAGCATCGTCTTGCCCTCGCGGTCCTCGACCCACTCGTCCTCCTCGTCCTCGTCGCTGGCCTGGTTCTTCTCCTCGTCATCTTCCTTTTCCAGGTCAAAGGCGTACGCCATTATCACGCTGCCCATCCTGAAGGCAAGCTGGACGAGCTGGTCGTCGCTCAGTTGCGGTGAGCCCGCGGGGAAGAAGACAGAGTGGTGGGCCCGGACGGTGGGCAGGATTTTGCTGCGCATCATCTTGTCCGCCTCGTCCCTGCCCACCTTGCTGGCGACGGGGCTGGCCTGCAGCTCGGCCAGCTCGTCGGCGGCCCAGAACATGGGCGTGCTGAAGTCGCTGATGCTGGGCAAGACTTCCAGGTAGGGCTTCCACGGTGACTTGTCCCCCTGGAGGTACTCGTAGATGAGGACCAGGATGAGGGAGGTCCACGAGTCCTGGGCCGTGTCGTCGTCACTGCCATCCTCGCCCTCCCCACCCTCATCGCCATCCATGTCATGGTCAGCGGCGTCCTGCTCCTCCTCGGGCAGGCTGAACAGGGCAGGGATCTTGGTGGCCAGTGACGATGTGTTTGTGCAGATGATGCTCTGGCGGGGGATGGTGAAGAGGACCGTGTCCGGGGAAATGTCGGCTTTTGCGACTGTGGCAGGGCGTGTGTAAGTCCCCAAGGTGTTGTTGTGATCTGACCTGTCATAATGGAGTGTGGTGCTGACTCACCTATGCCGCGGCCTGCCCCTCTGTCGAGACGTAGATCTCGAATCTCGATGTCATCGTGGAAGGTGGTGCCGGGTTGGGCCTTGAACCAGCTAAAGAAATCCGATGTTTTCTGGTCAAATGTTTTCTGGGCCATGACTGGACGGTTCCAATGCTGAGCTGAAGAGAGCTGAGCTGTGCACTGCAGCCTCAATGAGTTTCTGGTGGAAAATAAAATGTCGTGATGCAGTCTCGGTCAGTCAATTCGTCGATCAGTCAGCCTCTCCACCAAGGCTGTGCTGCGCAACAGCAAGAAAATCGGCAAAATTTCAGCGTGTGATGCCCCACACCCTCCACAACCCTCCACAACCCTCCCACCTTCCGTGCCGATCTACAGGGGATCACAACGCGGGACAGGCAAGACATGGCCAAGCTTTCAGCGCCAAGACGGCACGGCGATGGGTCAGTGGAGAAAGGCTCCGGCCCATGGCTTGGCAGCCGTTGACCTCCAACCAGCAGCACTACTGCAGGTCTGCACTAACCGACTAGACTACCTGCTGTGCCTTGCAGCCCGCCGGGACTTCGCTTCTTGACCATCCGCTTTTCTTGATCATCATCACCGCCCTCGATGCTCAGCGTGGCGACGGCGCCAGCCCCAGCGATGGCCAGCCCAACACAGCCCACAGGCTTCAGCTTGTCTCGTCTCGTCTCGTCTCATCTATTCGCAGTGCATGACATCGCGAACAACAAGACCCATTGCACGCCCAGACGGCACCATCGAAGCCGTGTCTTTCTTTCTATCTGATGAATCCCTGCCTCGCACCATCGCCAGCCTGACTGAACTCTATCTAGAGCGCGGACCCAAGCGACGGGAAGATATAGGCTAGGATGATTCAGCTCGCCGGCAGTTGAGGCAGAGCTGACAGCCTGATGGCACCCGTTGATGCCACCCGGTCCAAGCTTCTATCTTTCATCTGCCGTCCTCTCAGGGCTCCCCATCCCAACTCTTCATCCCGTTGCCAAGCTCTCTGGCATGATCCGGTGTCGGTTTTGGAAAGGTCCTGTCTTGGCTGTGACGGCGTGGTAATGCACCAACAGCTGAGCTGCACGTGGTGTCGTTACAGCCTTGTTTATTATTGCCCAGAGACCAGAGGCGCGCGCCATTCTTGTCCTCGTGCCACCCCCGTCGCCGTCGCCATCGCCGACACCGACGCTGTGGCCGCTTCACACGGGCCTCGCTCACCGAGCATGCGTCCCCCCTCCTCCTCCAGAGCTCAAGACCTCCAAGCTGTTACTCAATGCCATGCTCTGGATGAACATCGACTCTATCTGCAACACCCCCCGCAAACTTGCTGAGATTACTGAGATGCGCCCAAATTGCTACCGTCCAAAATAAGCCGATCTTGCAGCACGCGGTTCCGCGGAGTGTTGCATCCCGCTACCTCATCAACAGGGATCTCCCAGGTCGTCCTCCCTTTTTCTCCGGCTTCCCTTTTTCCCTTCCGCTTATGGCAGTCGATGTTTTGCTTGGTTTCTGTCGAGTTAATTACAGTTTGGTCTACCATGCACGCTGTGTGTGTGCGTGCATGCGGTGCCTGCATGCCTTGCATCAAGACGAGAACCCGCCAAGATGGATGGAGATATCTCACTGGTTTCTGCATGTCTGTTGACGGCAGCCCCGTGCATGCGAGCCATACATAGTAGTCTATGGAGCTTACCGTAGCACACAGCAGACTACACCCCTCGCTCACCTTGCCCCTGGTCTCTCTACCCTTGTCTCTATTGTGGCAGTGTGAATGCCGGGTCTCGACCGGATCTCCGAGCCAGCAAGCGTTCGGCACGCATATCCGGCCCCGTCGCTGAGTAAACGAACGGCACGTCGGTGAACCAGATAGTCTCTAGTCTGGTCTTTTTTCCGTTCCTGCAGACCTACATGCAGAAACACACGAGACATGAGATTACTCACGAACACTCTCAACCAACCCAGATTTGCCAAAACAGATAGACGGGCAGACTTCTGTCAAGCTTCTTGTCTGTGCCATCACCGCCCATGGGATGAAGGCAGGCGGCGGGATCTTGCATGAGGGGCCAAAGCTTGTTATGCCCAGATAATTTCCGAATGGGAGACACGGTCTATTTTCGACGTTTTCCATCGCATTCGGGCGGCGGATACCGAGTCAGTTATGTGCAGGCCAAACAGCTCCAATCCATGCATCGGTAAAGTCTTTTACCGTCTTTCTCAGTGGCTCGCCCAACGTCGCGCTCGTGCCATCCATGTCGATCATTTACGCAGCACCTGCGATGCACTATACTGCAAGTGGTGTGTGTGCGTGTGTGTAAGTGTGCACTAGCACTAGAACTTACGTGGAATCAATCTCACCGTCATTGGTGCACGGTTGAACGCCGAGTTAAAAGCGAATATGGTTTCGCTCATTACTCTACAGTACTAGGCTGCCAGGCATCCTGGGTGCTTTACCACCTTCATATCACACATGTCCTTCACAATTTGCTCCCGAGAGATCCCATTGGTGGGAGAGTGGACTGAATGACTATTTTCTCTCGTCACAACCTTTCGTCCAATACAGAAACATGACATCACGAAGGTCTTTATGCTTAAAGAGTCAGGACTATGCCGAAAGCAAAAAAGAATGCACGTCCATACTGCGTTGTTTAATCTTCACCGCCCGCTTTATTAATTAATCAACTCCACGAAGCTACATAGCTGCCCAGAAAGCTGGGCGGGGCGGGATGCAATGTGGATCTATATGCAGTGCTCATGGGTCAGGGCACCATTGCTACGCTATTCCCAGCGATGACCTCTTCGGCCTGTCCATAACGCAAAGCTACCCAGCTGGGTAGGTCATCAGAGTCCATGTAGGGTACGCAGCTATGCAGCATTGGTCCCACCACAGGGGGCTGTGTGGAAGCTCGATGTCAACACCACCTGCATCATGACTACCATAGCTACTCTACAATTTCCTTACTCTGGAGTCTGAGGCCTGACAAGTGTATAAGAGGACAACCTCTCCGTCCGTTCTCTCATCCATTGTTCATCATCTCAACTCACACTCACTCATCACTCACACTCTTTTGTGCCTTTCCAATCATCCAGTAGCAACGACCACGATCTCATATCCAGAACTATCATCCTCCCGCCTTCAAGATGTACTCTCGCGGATATGTCCTCACCATGGGCCTCCTCCAGGCTCTGCCCTTCTCCTCCGCCATACCCGCCCCTCAGTGAGTCTCCTCGTGAATGCCTGGGCTCAAACCATTATTTCCCTGGAATATCTTCATACTAACATGTACTCCAGAATGGGAGACTATGGCGAGAACTCCGGCTCAGTTGGCGGCGTCGATCCACCCATCCCAACTGTGACGGCCCCTTCCGGCTCTCTTTACGGTAGCGAGGCTCTCCTCGGTGGCAACGCTCCCCTCCCAGACGTCGAGTCTGAGTCAGCCGTCGTCGAGAACCCAGAGTACGTGGACGGCCAGTCTGCGGACAGGAAGCTGGGGCTGTACCTCGACTTCAACAGCGTCGATGCTCCCCAGCCCGAGAGGGGAGGCTTTGGCGCCACCGACCCCGGCCCGCGGACTTACTATTACGAGAAGATCAACCCCGACGTCTATGCCGTGCCGGGCACCGACAGTGGCGATGTCGCGCAGGCCATGTGGCCTCTGGGCCTGTCCCACAACCGCGCAGGCTCCACGCCCGGCGCTGGCTGGGCGCGTCAGCAGAACATAGACGTTCTGCCATCCGCCACTGCCATGGCCGGCGTGGACATGAGGCTCGGCCCCAACGCCTATCGTGAGCTTCACTGGCACACCGCCAACGAGTGGTCCCTGATGCTCAAGGGCTGTGTGCGCATATCCACAGTCAACGAGGACGGTGCCACTGACGTCGACGATGTTTGCGCCGGAGATGTGTGGTTCTTCCCCTCGGGCGTTCCTCACAGCATCCAGGCCTTCGACGAGGGGTGCGAGTTCCTGCTCGTCTTTGACGATGGTGCCTTCTCCGAGGACGAGACCTTCCTTCTGTCCGAGATGATGCTGCGCAACCCCGTGAGCGTCCTGGCCAAGAACTTCAAGGCGGACCCTAGCGCGTTCAAGAACATTCCTCAGGATGAGCTCTACGTAAGTCTACACCACACAATTTTCCTTGCCTTCACAAGCCAGCCACTAACATCGACAAATCAGATCTTCAACGGCACACCTCAGCCCAAGGAAATCGACGAGACCCAGAACCTGACCTCATCCGCGGGCTCGCTCGACGGCACCGCCAACTCGTACACATACCACTGGTCCGAGCAGAAGCCATACGAGACCCCCGGCGGCTCGGTCAAGATCCTGGACCCGACAACCTTCCCCATCGCATCCAACTTCGCCGCGGCGCTCGTCGTCGTGCAACCGGGCGCCATGCGCGAGATCCACTGGCACACGACCTCGCCCGAGTGGAACTACTTCCTGCAGGGGTCGGCGCGCATCACCGTGTTCCAGGCGCCCGAGGCGGCGCGCACCTTCGACTTCACGGCGGGCGGCGTGGGCTACATCCCGCAGGCGGCCAGCCACTACGTGGAGAACACGGGCACCGAGGACGTCATCTTCCTCGAGGTGCTGCAGGCCACCAAGTTCTCGGATGTCAGCGCCGCGCAGTGGCTCGCCCTCACCCCCAAGCAGGTCGTCCAGGACCACCTGGACCTGCCCGACGGCTTCTGGGAGAACCTGCCCAAGGAGAAGGAGTACATCAAGCAGGGGCCCCTCAACATGACCTCGCTGGCCACTGCCTCGCTCGACGGCGATGCTGCCCCTGCTGCGACCCCGTCTGTTGCTGCTAGGAGCATCAAGGCCGGGGGTGTTGAGGAGAACAAGAGGGAGGTCACCTTCTTTGCTTAAATGATTTTGATTGGAAAGGAACAATTGTGAGAGATTTCGCCACAATTGAGGCAAATTCTTGTGTATATATTGGGCGTGGACTTGGTCGCGCCAGCCGAAGTGTTCGCTCGGGATAGATGTGTGATGACTGAGAACGTTTTGGTATTTCATGTGATTAGAAAGTTTGGCATGGGATGTTTTGATTTCGAGTCTTTTTAGCTTTCTCAATTAAGCATGTTTCAATTATTACCTCACAATTTTGCCTTGAGATGTGATAGTTTTCTAGGTAATTTTATGATTCCTAAGGATGATAAAGCACTGTGACATTATTTTAATGGCAGATTTCCGCTCCGATTTTATCATTTGAAATAGCCTTCCGAATTTTATCCTGGCAACTGTGTACAGCAGGTAGATCGCGCCCGTGTACAAAAACTGTTCTGGTATCTATATAGCAGTATAGTAGATTTCTGCTCGATAGTGGAGTAGTAGTATGGAACCAAATTGGTGGGCCAAGAGGCCACATACAAAGCAGTGTTACAGTACTCAGGGAGTATCATGATAAGGTAGGCAGGACCTCCAAGTTCACTTTCTTGGTTCTTGACGGTCGCCATCCTCCCTTCGATGTTCCGGGGTAGAAAATTGAATATCCTGCTGCCAGGTCTTAAATGATACTCCTTCGAGGCTCCTACCCCTACGCAAAAGCACTTTTAACACCTGAAGCAAGCCGCAATATTGTTTTCGCAAGGAGATCGTGCGGCCTCACTATCTCCGGGTCCAATGTTGAGCGAAGTCTCCAAACAAGAGCGTTTATATATTAGACAATCACTCCTCGTTCCAAGGCACAGTAGTACATAGGTACAAACATGGGAGGGAATGCGCCACACAGGCACGCCACAGGGTCAATCACGAAGACAGCCGCCACCGTCTATTTCGGAGCTAATAGCGACAAGGTATTATGCCTATTCAATATTCATAAACTATCGGTTCAATCCAGATAAGACCCTATTGGTGTCTCATATTACCGTTCAGCACAGCATTGGCCATTCTCCAGGTCTCGTGCACGCGTGGCCCGAGAGCCTTATCGCCCGCTGCCAGAACTGTCATATTCCAAGCAGTCAGATCGCACGAGCGTGGTCGAAGCTTGAGGATGAGACAGTAATATCATTTGCTTCTCCTCCAGACCGGTCTGTGTTGGGACCGGCTCAGTAGTTTTTTGTTGAACACCTGCATGCAGTGCCTCCACCGCTGCGATTGGAGGTGGGAAAGCCAGGGCGGATGAGACTGCATACATATGTGGCAGACTCCTGGTGCGCTTACCCCGCCCTCCCTCCTTGTGCAACATGTAAAATCAGGCTACTTGCGCAAGAGATAGAGCATGGATGAGAGGGGGGGGCCATCTATGCTCCTCTGACCGGGCCATGTCGCCGAGCTTGGCTGAAGAACTAGGGAAAAGCCATCGATTGCACCGCCCCTAAGACAAAAGGAACGGTAGTACGATCGAGGCCGGGGAGGGCCGCACACACTACCACTCTGTTCAGTTGTAAAGCACAGAAATGCGTGGGGAGTTCGCCAAATCGTTTCGTTGAAGATGCTGGTGCTCTGCTTGCATAGCACTTGAGCCTGGCAATGATGCGTCCGCAGTGATGCATCATCGGTTGGGGCTTGAGGAATCCTATCCCTGGTGCTAGAGATATAACTCGTCCTTTCCATGGTAATGGCTCAATGGCCTTGTTGACTATGGCCCTCAAAGATCCCAAATATGAGTTTGCACCATTTGAGGTCAGAACTCGTAGCGGCATGACCTAAGATAACCTTGAAGGGATGCCCCTTACCTCCATGCCATATCTTGGAGTACGACATGTCGACGCTGATGATTTATGCAGGTCTTGCTCGATATATTCTGCTTTCTCGAGCACCTTGACGGAGGTTTCTGTTCCCTGCGAGTTGTAATATTTTCTGCCTGGTATTAATGATCCAACCCATTTTTGGGGTCGCCCTGCCAGGGGACCCTTTGCCTCCTTATTCGCCTGCTGCTGTAGCAATTTTTGCTTGGTATCGTAAAAAAATCATCAAATCATCCCTGGTTCCGGTATCTTCTTGCTCGCTTGTTGACTGTGATGGACACTTGTGCAGAGCACGCGGGCCTGCCTTCCAACAGTCCTGTACCAGACCGCATATCTCGTATGGCTGCGGACAATTACATTTCCATCCTCTTGCCTCCTCCAAGACGCTTGTTCTCGACTGGGTTGTCCCCGCGGTCTCGTTTCGTATTCTCGTAATGCCGCTGCGCTTTGAATCATCGCGGCAACTGAGCGTGTCTCGCCTTGGCGGCATCCGGTGCCCAATCAACACCAGCGCCGCTCCCGACAGTCAGCGACCTGGCCGTGTTATTCAGGTAGTCCTGTATGAAGCTGTCGTTGCAGTTCCCGTGCAGCAGCAGCTCGCTCTTGAGCGCGAAGACCTCGGCCTGCAGGGCCCGGAAGCTCGCCATCAGCTGCTGGTGCCGCAGCGACTCGGCCTTCTCCCGCGCGTCCAGCTCCGCCGTCGCCGCCTTGGTCTTGGCGCGGCACTTGATGGCCGCCGTGCGGTTGCGGGCGCGCTGTGCGGGCTGCGGCGACGACAGGGGCGACTGTGGCGTCGAGAGTGACTGTGAGTGCCGCGACCGCGCGTCCGGCGTGGAGCTGGTCCTTCGCGAGCTTTCTGACTGCCCTGGTGGGCTCTTGCGTGCTTCTTCTGCGCGTGCCTGGTCGAAGCTGGCGTCCGACGCGGTGGATATGGAGTTCTTCTTCGAGGGGCGGATGCTGTCTGTGCTTGTCAGATCGATTACTGGCCCCGGAACTCTGCCGTCGAGGCCCCTCTTGGTTGGTTCGGAGTTGCCAGACTTCCTCCTCGTCCGTGGTAAGCTGTGCGGCAGCGGGATCGGCTCGATTTTGCGTTTCTTCGTATTGGTCGCCGGGCTCGTGAGAGATGCCTCTGGTTTACTGTAGCCCTGAACACTTGAAATGCCGGTTTCCGAGCCGTCCGCTGCCGTTACAGGATTGAGGTTCCTTGGCGAACTGTTTTCGGAGTACCATTGTGTGCCATTTTCTGGCCATGCGCTGAAGTTGGTCGGAATAATCCCGTTGAAAGCGGTTGGGAAAGGGTTGGAAAAAGATTGCGTGGGAGTGCTCGGCGGGTCGAAGTCGTTTGCAAGGTGCGCTGGCCCTACTCTTGTCTCGGTTGGCCAATGGTTGCTGTGGAAAGGTGCATTGTAGGCGTCGTGACCTTCGAACATTGGTGAAGCGTATCCGTTGTCGAAATGCTCGAGGTATGAATCGATCGGCTCCATACTGGTAGAGTCGTAGTCAAAGTAGCTCGGATATAGCGTGCGAGGTTGGGCTTCGAACGCGCCACCCGATGTATGCAACCGACTCGCCATCGTGTAGTAGTTGTGCTAGTTGAATAGTTGGACCAGGCCAGTTGATGTCACGCCTCTGCGTTCGGAACGGTACTCGGGCCTCCCTAGACTGATATCAATCGTGACTTGGTGTGGAGGGAGGGGGAGACTGCTAGGCTCGGGCAGCGACACAGCATCAAGAATGGCCCGCTGAAGATATATGTCGCTCTGGAATGGTCACTAATGTATCGTTTGTCAATATCGATCAGAAACCGGGTATGAGCGCTAGCCATTGGCTTGTACTCGGGACGCCGGCTGGATTGTGTGTGTCATGATGTGCAGTGGCGAAAAGAAAACACCCCGATCTATCACCTCTGGCCAGGAACTCAGACAGGGAGGATAGCTAATAAGCGGCCGGTTGAACCCTTAAAAGCAATCACACCTACATCCAGATCCAGGGCAGCCCTAGCAACCTAGCAGCCCTAGCAGTCGAGGAGCGAGCCCTGGATATGAAAGGGTTTGCCACCTGATGTTGCACGACCGGGGCGACGAATGTGGGTACGACGGAGACACGCCAACAGGGTTGATCTCTTGAAGACAGGTCTAGAACGGCCCTGGAGGTTGCTCGGAGGAGGGGGCTTTCCCGAGACGTCGCACGGCAACATAGATTATGATCGAGGGCATCTGGAGGCTAAAGCTTACTCGCGGGTGTGCAAGAGCACAGTGGGCGGATGCAGCAGCACTGGCACGAGAGTACTGTAGGGCAGAGATTCTCGCGACTTTGCTTGGTCGGAGAAGTTTCCGGTGCCTCTGATTGGACGTAGGTGGATTGGCTCATCCGATAGGTCAGGGCTGTCATAAAGGACCCTTTGACTTCGTTTCTCCGCAGACGGCAGTCCTGTCGTGGTGGTGGAAAAGCAAGCTAGTCGAGAACCCCAGGTGTTTGATAAGGAAAGGAGAACATGGAGGGGTGGTTAATAAATAACACAGGTTGCCACAGAAACATGTGCGGACAAATAACCTGATATGTGCTCTGCATCTTGGACTTTGTCTGGGTGGGTCTGGTCGTGCTTCCGGGTGCCTCCTGGTCGATCGCCGCCGTCACCAGCCCTCGGCCTCTGTCCAGACCACGCCGGGCGTCCTGGACGTCCCATATTTGCAGACCCTGTGGTCCCCGGATCTGGGTAGCGTTTGACCTGAAGTAGAGATTTGTTCCAGTCTCCGCTTGCCAAGACGACCCCGGCGTCGTGCTCCTCCTGTGGACGTGCTCACAGGCTCACGGGCTAACTGTCACATCCCTTCTCAGCTTGCTGGCTCGGGCTTGACTAATTTTTCCAAGATAGGTTTCATACCACCTCCCGAACCGTGTACCATCTAGTGGGCATCCCAAGACACTGCAGTGTTCGTGCTGGCCACATTGTAAGGGAGATATGATTGCTCGAACGCAAGCGAGCCCATGATGCAGTCGAGGACCGAAAACTGGTTTGCGTTTCCTTGCCTACGATCTTCACCGAATCAACCGAGGGCCAGCCCTGTGTTATCGAGGGGCTGGCTGGTAATGGCGAGATACATCCGTCCACTCCGCGTCGCGGTCGGACGGGAGAGTGGCTCGAGACTTGATGTCCTAACACTGAGCATGGCGCCCGGGTCGTAGTTCCCATCAAGAAGCTTGCTTGCATTGACTACCTGGTAACTCGGTCAGTCAGAGCTGCTTTATCACGTCCGGCTGCTTAACGCAAGCATCCTAACCGCCATCCTATTGGCCTTAGTAAACACCCTCAAGCTTCCTGCCGTGCTTTGTCGCCTTTCGTTTGGCTTGTTGGTGACTGCGAGCATGCTCACCCGTGTGACCGTCGCCTTGGCGTGGCGGATCTGCCATCTGAGCACGTAAGACGATCTCTGTTAAAGACCGTCGTAGCCCACATGCAGTCAATCTTTTGTAATCGGATCCATAGCTCGGATTCTCGGGTGGCCACAGCGCGCAAGATGCACTCGAGAGCACAGGATCATCGCCACGGAGCCTTTGCTGACGTCACGCAAGATACCATCCAGGTGAGGTGCAACTTAGCTCGGCCTCCAGTGTTAACCTTCGCTCTGGTCTTTTGTTCTGCGTTTGCAGCCGGCATTTGAGCACGTCTACAGTCGACACCCTCGATAACCTCAGCATACCAGATCCCGTGCAAGCACTTGCAAGTTATCGAATCATTTCTCATGTATCTCAAATAGAATCTAAGTAGAAGGCAGTACATGGGCGTGGTGAAGCTTTTGACTGGCGACAGTCCGGGTTTTACTGTGTGGGTGGATTTGGCCCTGCAGAAAGAGGGAGCACTTGAGGGGGTCACATCGTATGCTGGCCTAAACATTGAGGAGTATGGACGTACCTAGATAAGAACCATGTTTCGAGCACGAAGTCACATTGATCGGGATGCTTTTTCTTTTCCAATCCTGGCAGACTTCAGCCTGATTGACCAACAAGAGGCTTGATGACGACGCAGCTCAAGCCGTTGCTTGGGAAGGCAGGCCTGCCTCAAGTGCTGTGCTTCTGACGCCGGACACCTTACACTATGGACGATCCCAACAACTCTCTTTCACTGAATCACCAACCACAACATATCAGTGGGCCAAACTGAATAGCATGTGCCGCAATCAATTCCTACGCCGGTACTCATTCATATCATACCCCCGACTGTGCTTACGTCAAAGACAAATGGTTTTCTGGGTGGAGGTGCTAGGCCTGAGCCTCATGGATATGAGAGAGACTGTCACAAATACTGTCTGTAATGAGGCATGAGCGGAAGCTCTCATGGCTTTTAAAAGATCATTGCCCACCCATCCTTGAAGATTTGGGGCTGAATGTGTGTGAGACAGGGAGGGCGGAAATCGCAAGTACCTCGGTAAAAACAGTTCCAGGGGGTAGTGGGACTTGGGCAGCAAGAGGAGGCATCTGGGTACCTGCTCACGATCTGCTGGCAAAAAATGGTATCCGCAATCCCGCCGGAATCACACCCCTGAGCCCCTGTGCCCATACCTGACATAAACACTTTGGATCTGGCCTGCTCTCGTTAATAGTGGCTAAATCACCGCGAAAAAAAAGACGAGGGGACCCGATGTTCCCAGGCGAAGCCGGGTCATACTATGCGACTAAAGGTTGTCTTTGTCCTGTCAATTGATGGTAGCTGTAAATTCTCCGTTTTAACGAGTGCATCGAACCCTAATGATAGCCATTTCATCGCCAAAAAGACCGGACCTCCCGTCTGAGAAGTGAGTGTGTACGCATGAACACGTCCAATCGGAGCCTTGCGCCAAGCTTTCCAGCAAAACCTCCAATTTTCGCAAGGATTGAGGCTGTGTGTCAAGTTCAATACCTAGGTAGCAAACATCATTCAGTCTCTCAATTGAGTGTAATTCTTATAGATAAGCATAGGCCCGCGTTGGCCTGCATCGGCCTGTCAAAAAATACGACAAAATCCAAGACCCATGTGTGGCAACGCGTCAAGGAAGCCCAGCATGCCTTGTCATAAATTTGGGCCAACGGCAAATCCATTGTGGGGCTTTGTGCTACTCGGTGCAAACGCACTTGAGAAGCATCGGCTTCCAAGAATGGTTCGACCGCAGGGCTCAGGGGATGGACAGCCTCGTTCAAACTCATTTCATGACAGATGCATTGATCCGAAGATAGAAAGACAGACCACTTCGTCGTAGGGCATTATTAAAATCTCAGTTGTGAGCATGTGACTTGCGGATTCCGAGAAAGCGTACTGACTTTGCCAGCTTTGATGCTCTCTGTGCGCACGATCGATTAATTCATTGACGGGAACTCTAGCGTGCCGAAGGAAAACACCGGTTGGTGCCCAGCCGATCGCGAAGAATTGTGTACCAAGATCCCACCAAGGTATGAGGCTGTGTTGTCAAGACAACGACTTCTACATGCAGAAGTCACGATATATCTCAATGATATTCTGAGCTAGGTTTTCCAGATCGGTTGGGAAGACTATATTGATTCATTTCCAGGGAATTATCAACCTGTGAATTTACAAGCAGACATCAGAAGGTTGGTTCAAGTTATCAGGTTTCGAAGACCACTGCCACCCTGGTTCCACTGAACTTCTTCTTGGCCAATGCCACGGCTATTTCTGTGACTGTACTTTTGAGAAATAAAAAATTGGCAATCAACTAAGGAATTGGGATGTGAGATCACGCTTGGGGAATGCAGGCATTTTGTTACTCGGGACGGCCGCTTCTCTAGCATATGTCCCGGCACATAACGCCCGTGCGATATTGAGGCCACGAAGATGATAGACTCACTTCCTTGGAGAGGAGTTTGCTTCTATGAATTCCTTAAGAAATGACACCGGAATTCAAACATTCAAGATGTAGCTGCTGTTGCAGAGGCTCCAGATGTCCTGCTCCATAATGAGAAGACATGGCGTTGTGTTCACAATGGCTGCCGAAATGCAAGAGTAGTGGGTGCTGTCTGGATGATCTTTCTCCCACACAAAAAACTGGCAAATGAATTTCATGACAGGTGGTCGATCGGAACACCAAGCAAGCCATTTGTCAACCGATCAAAATATTCGTGGACGGAACCAATCACACGGAGAAGATAATTCTCTAGTAGACCATTCTGATGTGGCTTGGAAAGAGCTCTGAAATCAGCCTAACTTGAACCGACTTTGAGGCGGTCATTTGGCGCTCTGCACGTCCAATAGCGCCTCAGGAGACAATCGTGGCGGTGGTGCATTCTCAGCTGGGGCCGAATGTGGGAAAAGTACTTAGTAGTCTTTGGGGCTGACCACCATCATATTTCTGGCACTGAAAGCCTCACAGCACCCCTCCATCCCAGATCACGTCCATTTGATATTGCAACTGTTCTGCAAATCTATCTCGCTACGAACGTCGAAAGTACCTGCATCCGGTCACACAGCTTCGGGGTACTCACAAAGGTCGATGGCAGGGAACTCAACAATCTGTGATGTGTGTCAAGGGTTCGGGGAAGACGGAGACCCCGGGGGGTTGGCTCAGAGAGATAGGCCAGAAACGATGCAAATACCTCCATCTGCATTACCCGGATGTTATCCTCCTGGAGGAGTCGGCTTCGCGGAAGTGCCAGGCTTGCCTCATCATCCTTTCCTGTCTTGACCAGAACATAGGAGACCTGCTTCGGTGCACATCGCAGACGGATGTTACTGAGGCAAGATCAGAATACACTTCTTGACCGATCCAAGATTTCGAAGTAGAGGAAGACAACAGTGAGTCGGAGAGGCGGCTAAAGCTGGCTGCTCTGGCCGATGACGACGAGTCTCGCACTTTTAGCAAAGGATGTGTCGTTCTATAAATTGAGTGCAGAAATGGGACGCGGCCACGGCACATCACTGGTCTGTCTATTTTGAACATCAAAATCATGATCTCATTAAGTCTCCTTCGGCGAACTTGCGCATACCTAGCCAGTCCTGGTAGGTAGCCTATTGACCGTCTCTTGGAACATGAAAAGCTGACAAGGAGCTATAGGTAGGTTGGAGATAGAGTTTAGGGCACGGCACTGTGTTTTGACTTAATCTAGGGACACTGCTTTTATTTCACGCATACCAATCTATTGTATCTCCCTTTCTAATCATCTCAAAACCATAAACAAGTAAATTTGCCCAAGATCATGCCTCATCAATTGGTGGTAGATATGCTTTTCAGGTGTTGCTACTGTGTGATGGAGCTGCACTTGAATGCGCTTCTAAAGTTTCACAATCACTTTTGCAATAGAAAGATCGTGATCACTTCATAGCTCGGAAAGACAATTTGTCATTCCCAAGATTTTATTGTGTTCTGCCTAGTCATCCATTGTCACGCCCTCACCAGCATCCATGGACTTCCTTTTCTCAATAGGGGCCCTTCGACATCAATCCAACTTTGAGAAGGGACACCTCAACCACTCCATCTTGATCACGACCTTCCAAGTGACGGGTCATCCAACGGATCAACAGGCTTCTTGCCGCGGCAAGGGCCACACCAGTTGCCCACTTTAACTTCAGCCTCGCCAGGTGGTATGCCGCTGCCACATGCAACCGGCTTTGTCCCCCGCGCAGTACCCTCCATGGTTGCCTTGTCACAGTATTTGTACTTGGATTGCTTACAATTGCACCCCAAAGTGAAAATGACATTACCACACATGATTCGAAAATGATGTATTGGTGACCGAAATGGTTGTAGTTGTTTGGAGAGCGTGCAGAAACAGTGGTGCGTTCCAAGGTTCAGTAGTAAGAGATGATGTGCTTCAGCGTGAACCAGATGACACAGAAGATTGCTGTGCAGAGTTTGGCAAGTCCTCTTGGAGGGTGTAGTGTGTAAATTTGATTCCGAAGGTTTGGCACAAGTGGTTGGCAAATGAATTGAATGTTGACGGGCTTGTTTTGAGGTCTGTGAAAGTTGAAGAAGACTGGCGAGAAAGAAGGAAGAAGGAAAAGATTCTGACCCTTTTATAGTCCATGCGAGGCACTGGAATGCCCCAGTTCATGAATGACATGCAATGTCCTCGTCACTATTGAGTCTTGAAGAACAAACGCGTGAGTTACTTCATCTGAAGAAGTCACTTCATGTGAAGAAGTCCGACAGGGTGTGTCACTCTAGAGCTCGTCACTGGGCATTACATACTTAAGTAAGCAGCGGCCTGTAAAGGCCTTGTATCAACAAGTCTACCTGCGCTATACGGACAGGCCTGTATCAGGCAATCCTGCTGCAATGGCCCACCAACCAAGTATCTCTTAGACCCTACAAGGCTGCCAGTGCGGCGGTGCAGATATGGCCAATCACGAAAGCGGCAGCGCGGACCGTGTCATAGGTATTACAGGAGTGGATGCTATCTCCAAGGGTTCTTCAACTCCGCGATATGACCCTGTGGGACTGTTTGAGGGATTATGGGAATGAGATTGATCGCCGCTTTATTGGTCAGATCCGCCTAGATAGATGTCGATATTCGAGACCACTTTCTCGAAACCTGCGATTCCATGGCAAGTCGTTGTCGAATAATTCACATCCTGAGCAATCACAAAAGCCAAGGACCGTCTCCCAGCTTTAGCTGGCCTTGCTAAGTAGTACTCAGAGACGACGGGGTACAAATACTTGGCCGGACTATGGTTGGAAGAGCTGCCACTGACACTATTGTGGAGCGTACATTCTTTGGCTGGTTCTTCCTCCGCGCGAGCCAGGCTCTATCGCGATGACGCCCTATCGTTGAGTTGGGCGTCACTGACAGGCCCGGTCTATTACTTCCATTGCGTCCGGCCGAGAGTTAAAATTGACATTGAGGTTCAGAATGCGCGCCTGTCGAACCACAGCCTGAGGACCCTGCGACAGTATTCTCAACAGTGAACCTGAACACCATTGAGCTGAAAGACTCCATCTGCCGGGTGACCGCACTGATCAAGAACAGACATGATCAATACCTCTATTTGGGCAACAGGGAGTCCGCCACCACTGATGGCAAAGTGACGGAAGCCTGGGAGCTAAACTTGGATCTTTTGGGTGATTCACCGGAGCAAGACGTCAACGAAACCAACAATCTTCTGCTCGTTGCTAATCACCGACTAAGCTTACACTCCAGTCATTATTCGCTCGTCCTACGATGGCACGGGCGAGTGGGCAGGCTTCACCGTTTCCGTAGACTGGGCGTCCCAACTTATCACCACTTCCAAGGGCAGAATGAACAGCTTATTGGCGACTGGAAACATTTGAAAGGAAGGCGATACATATCAAATAATGCCACCTCCCTGCTTGGGTGTATGTAGCCATAACGACCGGACAAAGTGAGAAGCGTGGAATTAATGAGGGCAGTTTCAAGCATTTTGTGCTCACTTGGAATGTGGAATCCATGTGTCGCTCAATGGCCCAATCTATACATGCACAAAAATAATCAGACGACTTGACAAACGAGTAAGTCCCGACAACGTACTGCCCAGTTGCATGCCTACGGCGAGAGGCGTGCTTTGTGGCTCGATGCCTAAGGGTCCATGACCAGCCAGCTAAGGTCCCACCCATGACTGATTTCTGAGACCGGAGCGGTGACTCAGTCTCAGAAGTGGAGCAACTGGTTAACAACAGTCAGCCAGTCTCTGTGCAAAAAGACAGTACAGTGGCACTTTGTTCAGTAGCTTCGTCGATGTTTTCGTGGGACGCAGGCTACCGAGGCGATCGCCCTCCAGTTAGTGCAGTCGGAGCCCGACGTGTAGCTTCACACCAAGATCTGTGCGAGTAGGTACTTCCGGACGAGCGGTCCGCCAAACGGCAGATTCCGCTGATCGCCAGCAAATTTTCCCGCTGGCTCCCCCAACGTGTGCAAGCGTGCGCGCGGGAACCTCGTCAAGCTCCCGGACGCAGGGTCAGATAAGCCTTTTCCCAAGGGCTCACACCATGCGTCTGCCAAGCTGAGGGATTTCTCAAGCCTCAACGCCTTCTTCACTCCGGAGTTCCTTTTTTTTCTCACCGACATGACTTGACAGGAAAGGGAAGACAAACACACCTGATACGTGGCCAAGACACACACCTTTGCGATGATAAGAGGACGTGTTTGCTCCCACCTCGCACAGCTCCCGAGACCACCACACACTTGCTTCTCCTCCTCCAACAACAATTCGGGTCTTACTCATCATCTCAACCTCACCCTCAACCTCAACAACAGCCGCCTCCTACACACCAAGCCCAGCGTCAGCCACAGCTTCGCCCGCCACTGCAGCTCTCACTCTGGGCCCCGCGGCCACAACTTCTCACCCAACCTCGTCTCGCCCACCACCACCAAGCGCCACCTCAGGAGCATCATGTCGGACGAGCAGATCTCCCGGTACCTGCAGCAGACGCACGACCGCGTGTTCGAGCACAACACCAAGTGGGCGGCCGAGAAGAAGGCCCAGGACCCCGAGTTCTTCGCCAAGCTCAGCGAGGGCCAGAAGCCCGAGTACCTGTGGATCGGCTGCAGCGACTCGCGCATCCCCGCCGAGCAGATCACGGGGCTGGAGCCGGGCGAGGCGTTCGTGCACCGCAACATCGCCAACCTGGTGTGCAACATCGACCTCAACGCCGCCTCGGTGCTGCACTACGCCGTCGAGCACCTCGAGGTCAAGCACATCGTCGTGTGCGGCCACTACGGCTGCGGCGGCGTCAAGGCCGCCATGACCCCCAAGGACCTCGGCATCCTCAACCCCTGGCTGCGCAACATCCGCGACGTCTACCGCCTGCACGAGCACGAGCTCGACGCCATCCCCGACGAGGACGCCCGCTACGACCGCCTCGTCGAGCTCAACGTCATCGAGCAGTGCCGCAACGTCGTCAAGTCCGCCGCCGTCCAGAAGTCCTACGCCAAGAACCACTTCCCCATCGTCCACGGCTGGGTCTTTGGCTTCAAGGACGGCCTGCTCAAGGACCTCAACTTCGACTTCGCCGCCACCCTGTCTGACATCCAGAAGATCTACAAGCTCGGCGCTTGAAATGCTTTGTAGATTATTTTGTGGCTGGCGGCGTTTTAGAGACGGGAAAGATTTCGGCGTTCAGAGGGGGCCTATGAGCTGCCCATTGGTACGGATGGTAGGAAAGGCTGCCAGGGCGAGGGGCTTACGCGTCATTGGGAGCGGAAAACGGGTATCTTTGGATGGTCCGGGAAAGGCCATGGACAACGGCCATGTTGGGTATAGTACATGACATAGCGAGCCGTCCTTTCATGGCTTTTAAGCGATTGGAACTCTGCCTTCTTGAACCCTGGAGTGGGTTACAGGGGAATCTCAATCGATATCGTAAGGTGTCGTATCTACAGTGCACTGGCGGGTGTCCACAAGAGCATTCTCCCATTGTTTTTGACACAACAGAGACGCTGGCTTGAAAATTTGCACAACCGAGACCGCGGAGCCTCTCAGGCTGTTACCACGATATACGGCTCAGGCTGAGTTAAGCCCAGCAATCCCGACTACTCCCTCTACATATGTTGACATGTGCTCCCTGCATTTAAGTAGACACCGCCCAATTCCAGCACTTGAGATGGGCTCAACCACTCCTGCCCCGGGCAAATACTTCGAGTCCGCCACGCCGTCTCATATGTGGCGACACTCTTCATCCCCCCGTCATGGTGGTCCTCGGTCTTCCTCGCGACGGTCTCCTGGATCTTTGCGGTCAGTCTCGGATCGCCCTTCTTGGTCTGCTTTCTCTCTTGAGAGAACATGATCTCGACCTCTTCCAGAGCCTTAACGCGAGTCTCGGGGTAAAAGATCCAGAGCTATGCTCAGGCATTCATGTAAGATGACTGGCCTGGCATAATTATCATCGAAGAAAGTAGTTTCGTCTTTCATCCGTGTACAAAGTCTTATTATTAGGCTGTAGGCGGTCCCTTCATACAGTGGTAAACACTTTGTAACCCAGTGTGTAATAACACACAACTTGGTAGAGTGGAATATGTGTTGCTGCAGTTCTGGCTCTAGTACTACTCTTAACCTAAATACTACTCAAATCAGGTATTACAACACAATATGTGGCTTCCAAACACCTGTAAACAATTAAATTATTGACTTTCGATCAATCTGTGTGTCTTCCAGGCTTTTCAAAAAATTAAGGGACCGCCTACAGCGCTATAATAAGAGTGTGTATACAGATTAGAAACCAAATCACTTTTGGTGAACAAGCATCACAATTAGGTACGAAAGGAGGTAGTCTCGCTGCTCAAATGGCCAGGGCAGGGCAGTGCTTGGTCGTTAGAGACGCACTGACATACCTAGGTATTGTTGCTGCCATGGTTGATAGTGCTTGTATTTCACTCAATGGCGACTCGAAGCTTTCACGAGTCGTGTCCAGCCCCACCTTGTGGCTTCCCTGCAGTCTATACTCAGAACTCAGAATAGAGCTCTGTTCCCTATGCTTGTTGGGCAGAGTCCCCTTCTCCCACCCAAGGAACAAGGCCCATGAGCTCTACTATAAGATCCCGCTCAAGTCTTGGATTGTCAAATGAGTCACATTGTCTTTAGACAATCAGCATTTCAGACTCTTTGTCCCAAGTTTTTGTTGTCTTTAGCGCAAGCGCTGACCTTCGTTCAGTCCGTAGCGGCAAGTGGACCAATCTGGAGGGAAGGCTGGGCCGCGATCATGTTGCTGGGAACAAAGCGTTGTTCCAGACATAATACTTGCATCATGTTGCTTCAGGGCCTGCATCTGAATGACGATTTACTCTCTTCATCAACATCCAAATTCACCACTTTCCACCAAGCAATTAACACTACGAAACCTTGCTAAAAGCGATCAATTGGAGCAAGTTCCTGGAGAACTTGAGCCAAGAGCCAAACATAGGTTGAGTAAGTTCTGCAAGACAGATCTCAAGCAATTGCGCCGGAAGGTGGGTAGCACCTACTATCATGTCTCAACAGCCTCGCAACACTGCCGTTTTTAGGCGTCCAGCCAATCTTGAAATAATAGCGGATGTGCTTGAATTGCAATCTATCCCGAAGTATGTCGTCTGTTCCAACAAGGCAAACTATCAGAGCGGCCGCCCCATCAAGTCTCCTCAAGAAGTCTCTTATACCATCGACTTTTTCGGTGATTTGAGAGAACTTCTAGCCGGACAACAGCCTTTCGACAAGGTTGCGCAAGTCGTCCGTACCGAATGCGGCGTCGCTGCACGTCAGACCATCTGGGCAACTTCTAATCTCGACAAACCAGCTGAGCGTGTCGATTCAAACAAGCCATTCTTCGATAGTTTCGTCGATTTTCAGAACTCATTCCTCCGAGACCCGACCAACAAGCGGATCCTCTACTTCTTTGTTCAGTTCGACAACGACATTGCACCGAAGCACACTGAGACATCCCCTACTCTTGCTGGTCCAAGCCGCGATGCGCCGCTCCCTATAGCCCAGCCGACGAGAGCCAATACTACCTACAGTCTCAAAGGCAGAGTGAACACCCTGAAAGTTGCTGTCAGCAATGTTCCGGGCACAGTGAAAGATCTCATTTCTCCACGCCGGCCTGAGGAGCAATCCACGGTGCTTACACGACTTGCGGATGACATCGAGCAGGAGCACTATCTAACTAGTCTGCTTCCTAAGACGAATTCAGCCAGTCCACAACACCAACCTACAATTGACGCGTATCAGGCTGATTCATTCAAGAGGTACTGTGGGCTCTTTCCTCACATCGATCCCAACCAGCCCAACAATGACCGGAGCATAATATTCAAGAACTGTCTTCTGGCAGTCACCCCTCATCAATACACTCGAGCTTGCGAAATTCTGTTTCAAAGTGGAGGGCTGTTGAGCTCAGAGATGGGAACCGGGAAAACCTATATCGTACTCGCCGCCGTGGTGATTCGTGCACAATTGTTTGAATCCGCGAGACAGGTGAGACTGTTCTGGGATGAGGCCAAGTCGGCTCCCACCAACCCAAGTCCCAGCAAGCCGAGTATTCTCAGGCCGAGTCCTAAGAAGGCTCCAATTAGAGCTCATTTGCCCAAGTCCGCAAGAGGGCCCGGATTGCGCTGTCCGTCTCAACGAGAGCTGGATGTAATTTGCTACTGCGTTCCAGATGGCACCACGCGCCAACTCGTCGCAACACTCAAGCCAGGCGGCGCCCTCATCCACGTACCCTCGTCTTCGATGCCAGGGTGGATCGAGATCCTCGAAGATTGTAGATTCAGTAGGATTGCCTACAATTTTACAGTTCTGTATGCCGGCCCGCCTCTCTCATCACGGCTAGAGCCCAATCTCGAATTCCTTCGCCGTAGTCAGAAGATGGGTGCGGCCTTGCGCGAAGGTCATCCTGGTGGAATAGTTACGGAGAGAGATCTTACCTGGTTTTCTCAGCCATCAACTGCTGACCCCCGAAGCTTAGCACCAGAGACATATATCTTCGTCACACCGCATAACAGTACAAAACTCCGGGACCTATACAAGTGGGAGGTTAAAGATTTGTCTCCCGCTCCGCAGCGAGCAATATTCCCCCCTGGTGGTTTATACGCCTTCTCCATGGGGCTGACGTTTATTGATGAGGCACATAAAGTGCTGAATCTTGACAGCCTGCCAATGGAGCTAGCCCAGGTACATCGCCACGTCCTGCCCTCGCCAGCCAGCACTACAGTGTCAGACCTCTGGCTTGTGACCGGAACCCCGTTCGGTGGCCAAATGAAAGACTTGGCGGATGCGATAGGATTTCTGGCCCCCGATCGGGCGAAAGATGCACCGGCACTGCTTGCAGCGCACAAGGCAATGGAGTCTGCGATCACCAAGACCCCTCAAGCTGTGGCAAACTTTGAGGCCCTCTTTAACAAAGTCTTCGGAAGCGGGCTTGTGATTCGCGATGAAGTGGACACCACTTTCAGGGGCTATCCGATTACGGAAATTCAGAAGGCTCGACCACAATACATCTCGAGACGAATCCCGAATAGCCAGCTGCAGTCCGTCCAGAGCATTATCAACACGAAGGTCACGGTAGGTCCTCGCAACGCGTATTTCGAGACGCTTCAAAGGTTAAGTCAGAACACGCAGCTGTTGTACCTCTTGTCTACGTTTCCGTCTGCCGCCAAGGTTCTGCAGGATTCCCCCAATTCTGTCTACTTGGATCTGGATGTCAGGAGGTTGATACGCTTGGAACGCAGTACCACAGGTGAGTCGCTCGCAGGCAACAAGAATCTGAGAACCTTGGTCGAGCAACTCGCTCGGAGCCCTCGGAGTCCGAAGCTTCAATACATCCTAGACGAGCTGGATCGTATGGCCAAAGATGTTACACAGCGTCCAAAAGTCGAATCGACCGCGGGGAGTATTCACGTGGAAACCGATCAAACGCTGAAGAAGATGGTCATCATCACTCCCACCGTGTTCACGGCGGTCATGATGTACCTGATCCTGGCACGCTTCCACCCCCAATCTGGGCCCCTCCTGTACCATGAAGACCTCAAGCAAAGCCAGAGGTCAGAGGTTTTAAGGCGATTTAACAGCCTGAAGAAGCGCGATGGCCCCTGGCGGTGTCTCATCGCGCCTGCATCTGTTGCCTCTGAGGCTCTGAACCTCCAGATTGCTAACCGTCTCATTCTGACCAGCCCGCTTCTGAACAGTCACCAGGAAAGTCAGGCTCTAGCGAGAGTGAATCGCGTGGGCCAGACTCTGAGGGTCCACCTGAATATTCTGTTGCACGAGGATAGCCCAATCGACCGGATCATCATCGCTCACAGGGCAGGCATGAAGTTCAAGAGCGATCCTTTCAAAGTCGAGGAGGGGATCAGTGTAGCGAAATAGAAAAAGGAGAAGAGTATATGAGAATTGAAATTGTCATTAGGGTTAGAAAATAGAATTAATAGATGAGCAGATCGAGCTGTTTTATCTTTTGACATACCCGTGACCTGAGTTGACGTATTATATGGCATCACCCCCCCCCCCTTCCCGCTCTCCTCCAACTCACTTCAAGCTGCCTCCATGATGGACTCGGACTGAATGTTGCGAGGTAAGATCTGGACACTCAACGGCCTTTTATAGCACTTGTGCGAAAAACTACCTCAAGACGGCGTGACGCATTGCAAGTGTATCGAACTACGATTAATTTGCAGTAATTCCATTGCAGGAATTATACCACATTGAAAAAGAGAACGAAGCCAACACAGTCAGAATATTCCATATGCAAATTGCACAAACTTGAACTGGTGCTGCGGTTGTGATGGCCGCTGCCGAATGTGCACAGGAAAATGCCGAGGTCCACCGGTATAGCGCATCTCCGCAGTAGTCTCAAACGACTTGCACCTCTCCCACCCCGCATGATCGAATCATCATCTAATATCAGTCTTAGCCATCTAGCCTTTACGTGTCTTCGTAGGAAGACGTGCCTCAAATCCCACATTGAGCATCATTGAGCACTGACATCGTCATCTTTCGTGTTGATCGCCACATCGACTACCAACATGACGAGCCCAAGTTCCACGGGCTGGCAGTCTCGCGCAGCCGAGAAACGAGCTCGCTGCCAGAGTCAGATACCAAAAGCCTGGGAACTGCCATCGGCGCTCGTACAGAGTCTTGCACACCCACTCGAGTCGTCGAAGAACAATCTCATAGAGCTCGATATTCCCCGCCGCTCCGGCCTGCTCACAGAGAAAGAACTCAGCATCACGGAAGCCTACGATGTCCAGGGTCTCCTCAAGGCGCTTGCGTCCGGGCAACTCACCTCGCTCGAGGTGACGGTGGCGTTCTGTAAGCGGGCAGCAATTGCTCAGCAGCTGGTAAGTGACAGAGCCGCCCGTGCCCTTTGCAGTCACTGTTTTCCACTGTATGGCTGACATAGATATATTCAGACATCCTGTCTCACCGAGATGTTTTTCGAAGAGGCCCAAGAGCGGGCTCGGCACCTAGATGACCTCAGAGCGAAGGGCAAGGTTGTCGGCCCACTTCATGGACTGCCAATCAGCCTCAAAGATAGCTTCCAGGTCCGCGGGCACGATGCCACTCTTGGCTTCATTGCCTACCTCGATAATGGACCTTCTCAAGAGAACTCGTATATGGTAGACACTTTATTGAGTTTGGGAGCCGTACTCTATTGCAAAACCAATATACCCCAGACCCTTATGGTAAATGCCCCTGATTTGAATCCAGACGTCCTCTTGAAGTCCTCTCGCTAATGACAAGGGCTCCCAAGACCGCCGACTCGCACAACAATGTTTTCGGCCGGACCCTCAACCCTTGGAATACCAGCCTCACTGCAGGAGGGTCCACTGGGGGCGAAGGTGCCCTGATTGCGTTCCGAGGCTCACCCCTTGGTGTGGGGACTGATGTGGCTGGTACGTGATCCATAGCGTGGAGAGAGGGAGAAAGAGAACTGACACGGACAGGATCGATTCGCATTCCTGCTTTGTGCTGCGGATTATATGGATTCCGACCAACCACAGGCAGAACTCCATATGGCAAACAAGCCCCAATCGCGAATCCCGGCTTGCGCACTATTCTTCCGTCTGCCGGTCCTCTAGCCAACGACTTGGGTGCCCTGGAGATATTTCTGAAAT
Source organism: Diaporthe australafricana (assembly GCA_039880735.1). Taxonomy (NCBI): domain Eukaryota; kingdom Fungi; phylum Ascomycota; class Sordariomycetes; order Diaporthales; family Diaporthaceae; genus Diaporthe; species Diaporthe australafricana. Next base: position 2,809,547 of record JBCEDM010000007.1, on the reverse strand, counting down.
CAGTGATAGACACCAGGCCGGCACTCCTGGACTCGACTGTGTTGGATGTGCCTTGGAGGAATGTCGGCCCACCGAAGCCCAAGCTCCGGTTCGGCGTCCTGGCAGAAGATCCCCTGCTGCCTTGGCATCCTCCGGTCAAGAAGGCTGTGTCTGATACCGCGGATCTTCTGCGGGCACAGGGACACGAGGTCGTTTCACTGACCGCCCAAGAGTGTCTGACTGCAGCAAGCTACGACGTAGCCACGCAGCTGTTCGGCCTCGACAAGACATCAGCCCAGATACTCGCCAGAGGTGGCGAGCCTCTCGTGCCCTCCTTGGTTTTCATCCGGGATGCCATGAAAGAGGTCAAGTTCGACCGGAATTTTCTGCCTGATACCAGAACTATGAAGGACGGGTTGGAGAGGTTTGCATTCCTCAATGTCAAGAGGTATGAGATTCAGGATCTCTGGAAGAAGACGTGGGTGTCCCACGGACTCGATGCTGTGATTGGTCCCGGCGCGCAGAACACTGCAGTCGAGCATGACATGTACGCGTTGGCTCCGTACACGTGTCTCTTCAGCTTCATTGATGTGAGTGCCGCCAAGTCTCGAGTGCACCTGGATGAGTTGCTTACCTCTGAATAGTACCCTGCCTGTGTAATTCCTGTCGGCCGAGTCGAAAACCCAAGTCCGGCGGAAAGCCTCGTCAAGGCCCCTGGCCAGACCGTGCCACCTTGTGAGTGACCCCTGAAAGACCTCCGTTCCCTGTATACTGTTTTCCTCCTTTTCAAGGCCTCTCAATTCAGAGCTCTGATAAAAGGTGAGATTCGTTCTTTACTGACAGTTCAAAAGATAACCCAGCAAATTTGGAGGGAGCTCCAACGGCCATCCAGATCATTACTACCACGATGCGAGACGAGGAGTGTCTCGAGATCGCCAAGCTCATTGACACATATATGAAAGCCGAAAGCCGAAATAAGACAAGTAATCCTAAGCTATAGCTTCGTGTTTGCCTCTAGCAGTCTTTGACGGTTCATTGAGGATGTTTCAGAATCCCGGGTTTCTGTCCAAAACTTCGCATTGCCAGCAGAAACTTGAGATCTTTGGCCCCTGGGGTCATTTAGGTGGCGGGAATTCAAGAATTCAATAGATTACCGCAGAAATACGATCACTTGGAAAGCGTCGAATCTGAACTCAAATTCGCGGATGTCTCGCCCTGAAGCCGGCCATGAAATGTGGATGGTTGGATTTATCGACTACTTGAAGAAGGCAAGTGAGGTAAGAAAGTTTTGTTTCTGCAGACCTGCCTATGAAAGAGAAATACAACGAATTGTCAAATGCCGTCATCCACAAAATTCACGGGGAGACAATTGTAGTTATGTGCAAGACATTGCGATGAGAAACCTTGACTTTTGAGAAATAAATCTTGTTCGTTAGATCTATCGATTATATTATCTTGTTGAGTGTAGTGTTCCAAAAAATCCCGGCAAGGAATACCCGCTCCATCGTAAATGCCCTACTTACAGTTACATAAAAAAAGAGACCAAGTCACCATGTGTACGAGCGAGGGCAAAACCTACCCTACCTAGGTAGGGTATCACTGAGGCGGCACCGCTTCGTAGAAACTCTTCATCAGACCCGCGAGTGCCTGCGCCCCATCCTCCGCAAACATCAACCCGCGATTCTTCCACGACTCCTCAGCCTTCTCCTGCGCACGCACAAACATAGCCTCCTCAAACCGCCCCAGCAGCGGGCCCAGCACGGCCCTGAACTCTGCGCCATCCCCTCCCTTCCCCGCCTGCACGAGCGCCCACGCCTCGCCGATGGCCGCGGCGAGGTCCAGCGCGTCCAACATGGCCATGTTGACGCCCTCGCCAGCGAACGGCGTCATCAGGTGCGCCGCGTCCCCGATGAGCGTGGCGCCGGGCCTGGGGTCCCACCTATGGCCCACGGGGAGCATGGACAGCGGCTTGAGCTGGACGCTGCCGCCGCTGCCGCTGCGGGCCTCCTCCTCGTCGAAGGCGGCCGTGATGAGCTCCTTCAGGGCCGGGGCGAAGTCGCCGTAGCTGTTCTCGTCGCTGAGGAAGTGCTCCTTCAGCTGTGGGGTGGGGAGCTTCGAGAGCGTCTCCACGATCTTGTCTTCGTCCCCGCCGAGGGCATTTGTCATTAGGTAGATCTGCGCTGAGCCCTGTGGGGCCCGGTGGCTGTCGAGGCCGTGTTTGTTGCCGAGGGCGAGGAAGGAGCCTTTGCCGACCATGGATGCCAGCTTCGGGTAGCGTGTGTCGATATCTCTTATGAGCAAAGTGAGGTACTGCAGCCCGCTTGACTGGGGCTTCACGTCGCTGAGGATGGGCCGTATTTTGGACCATGCTCCGTCTGCGCCGATAGCGAGATCATACGTCTCCGATACAACTGTGGCATTATCTGGCGGCGAGCTGATTTTCAGTGTCACTTCTCCTGTCGTGGCATCCCTGTCCGCCGAGAGCACTTTGGAATCGTACTTGATCGAGTCGACCGGGAGCTTCGACAGGAAGAGCTTAATGATGTTGTGCCTGGCGATCTCGGGTCGAACAGCCTCTCCGCCATCATCGGAGTGCAAGATGTTGCCGTGCTTGTCAGCAATTATCATCGACTCCTCGCAGTCCCCAGTGAGAGGGAGGAATTTCTCGTAGAGACCGCATGCGCGAATAGCTGCTATGCCCGATTCCTCGTGGAGGTCGAGCATCCCTGACGGCTCGGCAAGCTCTTCTTCTGTTGGACGAGGCCGAAGCTCGTATATGGTGAAAGGTATGCCGCGCTGGTGCAGCAGGGCGCCGAGGGTAAGACCAGCTGGGCCTCCACCGACGATTGCGATTCTTGGTTGCCTGTGGGACATTGTGTAGAGATGATGTTGGTGGACTTCGAGAAAAAAATGTTTCGTAATGGGTGATGAGAGAACGGGATCTTTTAAAGATAGGGTGCAGACTCAAAGTCTTCTTCCTCGATGAAAGAGAAAGTCTTGGCTTATATAGTTGAGAAGCCCAACGCGAGGCTCTGCCCGTGGTATTCGCTTACCTCTTTGCGGCATCAAACTTGTCCGTAATCTATCCGACCCTAGACGCTGGCTTCGAGGCTGGCGTAAGCATTGCAGGCAGCGTGTGTTGGCCTCGGAAGATTCGGGAGATTCGGATATTTCAGCGGATCAGACACAGGCTACTGCCTACTGCTAACAAGCAGGGTATCACATTTCGGTCCCGAGCTACCCAGCCGCGCGGAGCTTACAGAAGCCCGGCTTAACATACATATAAGGACTGCGTGAAAAAAGGCAAGACTTTCAACACAGGCACCACTGACAGTGGTCCACTTGGGCAATTCAGACGAGGCATCCCTGTAGATCCTCGCCGCCATACTGCAATCAATTTGATGTGGATATCAATGGCGAAAATTCGCATTCAGATCTGCAAGGCGTTGTGGTCCAACGCTCCCTTCCTTTTACAGTTGTTTTCATTAACGTCTTCTAATCATTAGTCAATAATACATCTTCATCGTGTCGGCTTGCGCTTATGAGAATGTCGAGTGTCAAACAGCCAATGGCCAAAAGACGTCGGGAGTCGCAGGATGACAACAAATACATGACCAGGCCGATCTGTACAAGCTCGTGAGGTTTGCGAGAGCTTGCAAACATTGTCAAGCCGAGGGAAACGTCGCTTGACATACAGCATCCGCTTGCGCAGGATTGAGAATGTCTCAATCTCGGAACATGCGAACGAGGCGTTCGTTGGACGGCTGGACACGCGACTTGACTTCCCCATCGTTCTTGGGGGATCATTTGTGCAAATGTGGGATTGATGTTGTGGTGGTGGGCGTGCTTGCTCGCCGGTCTGTGAGGTTGGAACCCACATACAACATGGGTATCAAATCTGTCTGAATCAAAACCCGCCTTTCATGGTCCCTATCATACGCGCGTTCTGTTACCAAGACTCGTCAGTGTGAACGAGGTCCGATCCATCTGCCGATGTGTTTGCGGAGAGTACAATGTCAGTCAACCTGGGTAGTTAACATCTATCGTAATCCCGAATATCAACGTCTGCGACTGGTCATGACGTCTCTCATGGCCCGAAAGCCGTTCTCGATGATACCCACCCGTTGACACATTGTGTCAACGGCGGCGGAAACATTGTCCAGTCTGCTATCTTGTGCAGAGCTTTCAATCGTACGGGAGTGCTGCTCAAGTTTAGTGCGAGTCTCCGCGGCAAATTTCTCGCAGGCCTGATCGAGACTCGTCATCCTCGTGGACTGGTCATCGATCGCACTCTTGAGTGCCGAGGAGACGTTCTCGTCATCGACATTTTGCTGGCTGGCTGTATTCTGCTTCTCAGACAGAGCGTTGAATTCGGCTCTCAGAGTTTCCACGTCATGGCTGTCGGCCAGGGTGAGTAGCGAAGTCTTCATCGATTGGACAGAGTCGGCAATTTCATCAAGGCGAGATGACTGTTCTTGTATATCGAGAGCATCATGACGTTGCTCCAACTCGTTAAGGCGCTTTGAGGTGTTGACGCTGAGCTCGCTAACACGTACGAGCCTGGCCTTAGCATCGGCGACGTCATCAACGATGGTCTTGATGAGGGGGAGACTGCCCAGTTCATCGAACCTCTTTGACAGCTCGTTGATGTTCGATTGCATCTTCTCAAAGCTAGTTTGAATCGCGGTGAGCATGATGTCGATTGCCCTAATATCGCTGGTATGGTTCTGCTTTGCAGTAGATACTTTGGACAAAAGATTGGATATATCTTCAGCCGGGTCAGGTCGACTCTCAAGTGTTGCAATCCTGGCATGGATGCTCACGATGGCCTGATCTTCGAGAGTTCCTACTCTCTCAGTAATTGCCTTGGCCGTTTGAAATTGTCTCTCGATTCCTTCCTCAACAGCTTTGACCCTTGAAGATGTATCTCGATCATCTAGTTGCTGAGCGGGCTTGGGTGCTGGGGCGGGCGGTTTTCCCCTTTGAGCTGCAATGTCTGCCTTCATTTCTCGAACATCTTTGTGGAAGCTGTTCAAGAAGACACATTTAGCTTCAAGAGACGAAATTCTGAGCAGCATGTCGGAGACCTCATTTTTCTGAATCGTCAGGGTCGCCCTATCTCTTATTCCAGATTCAATGCTCGCAGTTTTCGTCGGCGGCCCTTGTGTCAGAGTACCCTGATTAGGCGGCTGTGACTGAGCTGCCACCAGATTCTGTAGCGAGGAAATCGTGGCTTGCATTTGCTGCGTGGTCTGGTTACTGTGTGCCAGTTCTTTTTCCATCTCCTGCAACTTTTGTCCTTGGGAATCGATCTTTTTCGTCATCTCTGAAACGATCTTGTCACTCACAGGTGACTGAGCGTCCGCAGTTGTAGACCTCTCGAACGATGCAAACTTTGCCTGAAGCGCTCTGATGGCTTCATCCCTATCTTTCTGAGCAGTGGCAGCCTCCATCTTTTCTTTCTCAAGCAAGTCAACTCGATCTTGGAGCTCGCCGTTTGCGTGTTCGAGCGCATAGTGTTGATCAACCGCAAAATAGGGTTCCCGTCGACTTGGTGAGGAGTGGGTGTCCAGCTTTTGCGCTTGACCACGAATTTTCAACCCGACATAGGGCTTCTCGTGGCTTGTCCAGTGGGCTTGATCATCTTGACCTTGTCGGCCATTTGCGCCGACCACTGTCTCGTGAGTCTCTTGTTGAGGGTGGCTCAGATCTTGAGACTCAATATCCATAGATGGAGCCTGCATATTTGCAGACGTTGAGCCATAAAAGGACTCGTCGGTGCTTCTCGAAATCGTCCTCCTCTTCGCGCTCGGTGTCCACTGCGGAGCACTCGGTGATAGCGAGCGTTTCCGCGGGCCGCGAGGCGCTGACGGAGGAGTGTCGATGGGAGCCGGCTTTGAGAGAATGCATGCAACGTCCCCACTTCTCCCCTTCTCCCTCTTGAAGAAATCATTAAATGCCTTGAAGACATCGCTGGCGGGTGTAGGCGTTGGGTGTTGCGGCTCGTTGAGAAACGAGGCCCACCTGTCTGCCCAGTACGTAGCGCCAGTCGTCAACGGCGGGCTGCTAGAGTGCGGCGCGGTAGTGCTGAGGTATACATTCCGCGCCTTGATGAAGAGGTCGGTTACGGATTTGATTGTTTCAGGCTTCGCTGAAAACTCCCGAGCAATGGCATTCCAGAAACAGTTAGAGCCATAGAACTTCCTACAATTGTAGCAGGCCTTCAGGGCGAGTGTTATGTTATTGCCATAACGAACTTCTTGTAAACGGTGTTCTCGAGTGTAGAAGTCCTCGGCCGCCAAACGAACCCGTATCGACGGGTCCTGTTCGTTTGTATAAATCCGCCTCAGCCAGATGGCGCCGAATTGAATGGTTCTGAACTCCAAAGTAAGCTGGGTCTGCCGATCGAAGCCAGGCAGAAGGATAGGCTGTCTCTGTGCTGCTGCGGAGGCAGCATCTGGATGGGGCATACGCGATACCATGATATCACACTAGGCCGCAGGATGGTTTGTATGCCTCGAGCAGGGTTGAAGGTGAAAACACGGCATGTGGGCGTATCGGCTGGATTTGTCAAGTTGTGGTTTGAACCATAGGAGACGGCCTGCTTCCCCGTCAGGCCACCAACATGTGCAGGGTGATGCTGCGGTGTGCCTGGCCGACCAGTCACAGTGAGACCGAAGCTGAACACTGCACTGGCAAGTATGACGACAGATCTCCTCAATGTCCCGGCGCAGGGACATGTATTTCACAAGCAGAAGGACCTTGAGAAATTGGCTGTGACTGGTGATTGCGATGCAAGTGACTGTGAAACTGGTGAACTGACGTGTTTGGCCTGGAAAGAGAGAGGGGAACTAAGATTTATACGTACCGGGGCCCCACTGCTATCGATAATCAGAAGTGATGGAGTTGCGTTGCACAAGCACTTTCAAGGACAGGGGTCTGGGCTCTGCAAAATGGTAGTCTCCGTTGTAGATAAGGATACACGAGGAAATAAGCCATGTACTATAGACGTTGGACTTGCCAATATTGCCTCTCGAAGTGTTTGGGCTTCTGGGAAGATGGAGGTCATTAACAGTGACAATAAACTCAAACAGAAGACGCCTGTGCTGGTAGCGTTGGCTGCAGCGATGTCATACATGGCCTCGACCACAGCTGCTTTTTGATGTATGTACTGCACACCCAGCTTGATGAGTAGGAGTCTCCAGGGCTACAAGTTCTCCTGAGGTGTTGCGCTTCTGGGACCTCAAGAGGGAATCAATAACTCACTGCATACATGCCAGGTACACATAGATGATAAGGAAGATTGATCTTTCAAGCATATATGGCCATGCACCCAGTCCTCCCCTAAGCTAGATAGGTGGTCCTAGCACCTCTGCAGCGTGCAGATAGTTCTATGGATACTACATAGTAGAGTTCGCCAAGCCTGGGGATGTCGAATCCCGTGCACGCGTGGATGTGTTTCCGTTCTGCCTGAGACACCGAGACAAAATGCCATGCTCATGTGCTACAGCAGCATCAAGCTAAAGAAGGTTCGTGCTAATTATATAGCTGTTGTGTTACAGGACCCTGAAATGCAAGCTTTAATGTTCTCGGAACAGGCCATTTTTCTTCACACACTGTGGCTGAGTAGGCCACGGCCGCTAAGTGACACATGCTTGTGGTGTTGGAGCTGTCCAGGTGAGGTGGCCCTGTTTGTCTGTGTGTGAACCTGCAGCCCTGTCCGTGATGGCGCTAACGATGATGGAGCAGCAGGGGCCCCCTGTCGGGATTCAGGGGAGCTGTGTTGGGGTGCCGCCGTTACCTCGAATCCTTCTCCATTCATTTGCAAGCCGACCGACCGCTTTCACAGACCCCGACGTCATCCCCAGTCTTGGCCGTGCCAGCGATCTTCACCAGAAATAGCCTCGTCGGCCGTGAGCAGGACATTTTTTTGCTGGAAATCTACAATTGGTTTGTTCTCATCACTGCTGCTCAATGTTTCCCACCTCCCGCTCACCGATTGGAATCCAGAATGGCCGGCGAAAAGCCTGACAACATACCTCGCGATCTCGTCAAAATCGGTTCCTTCACCGATCCCCACGCCGCCACGACGGCCGCCTCGACAATGGCACCCTCTGCGAACAGCAATCCCACGGGCAACAGCGCCTCCGACCCTCCACCTCCTCTCCCCGCCCGACTCGACGAGCCTACCCCGGCCGAGGACCTTGCCCTCGACCATTGGATCAAGCGCAACACTACCTACCTGTCCACGATCCCCTGGCACAAGTACGCCAGCCTGCCCGTCCTCGCCTGGGTGTTTGGCTACGCCGACTGCGAGTTCCGCAATGACTGCATCTCCACCTTAATCTTCTACACACGAGCCACCGGCCGCCGCCTGACCGCTGACGAGCGCGACGCGGTGCTCGAGCCCGTCGCGCGCTCGTCGGCTGCTGCCAGCTACGACCGGCCAGCCGCGCTCGGCCTGGGTTCGTGGCTGGTGGCGCGCAGCTGGTTCAAGAGCGGGGTCAAGGAGGCCTTCAAGAAGGCGGCCGAGGAGGCAGCCGCCGCCACAGCGCACAACCCCGCGATGGGCATGGGCACCGGCACCGTCGGAGCGGACGGCCACATCACGCACTTCTCCACGCCCCAGCAGCACGCGGGCACCGCCGGAGGACGATTTGGCTTTGGCGCCGGAAACAACATCAACAGAAGCAAGGTCCTCGGCCAGCTATTCAGACGGGCCGGCAGGGCGTCGGTGCCCGGCCTGCTGTGCTTCGTGGGCCTCCAGGTGCTCAGCGAGCCCTACCGGATGTACCTGAGCGACAACGAGACCTGGTCCATGCACCAGGATGTGCGCCTCATGAGTCTGGCTGAGGATATGGAGAAGAACCTGTCCAAGAGCGGTGGTGGCATTGAGGATCTGCTCCGCCGCAGGGGCCTTTAGTGTCTACGACTGCGGGCGTGAGACATTCGTACAGAAATGGACTGGATTGATGCCTGTCGCATCTTGATGGACTTCCGCTGCCTACAAACGAAGGGCAGCTGGAAGACTTGAGCAGCCAGAAGAGAAGTGGCTCAATGACGATTGTGGGCAACTATGAAACCGAGGTTTGAACATGTACAAACAGAGATGGTCTTGTGGATTAGGATTGGATTCAGGGAGATGTATGATGCATGTGCATAAGCTACGACTACGACACGGGTGTGTGTGCGTCTGAAGTGGCACGCGAAAGGAGATACCCAGGAGGAAGGCCCAGCAAGGCGTCCAGGTTATTCGTTTTGCAGGTTAGAGGACATCTGGACAGCCAGGAAAGGGCGGCTGATGGATTCATCGTCCCGTTGATACCCTGCATTATCAGTCACTTTTCAAGTAGGAACAAGTGGAATATGATCATTGTACAACAGTGGCCAACCCCAGTCGGGGCTTTCACATTCCTTTATTTTGTGACAGTAAGTTTGGTGGCCAAGAATAATCCACCGGCCTGGGTGTCCTCCATGAACCCATAAATTGTATCCTCCAGTCCCAAATACATCCATGACCACAGCATTGTGTAATGGTCCGATTCAGTCCCCGGACAAACGCCGTGTCCCCCAAAGTCGTTAAGCATGTCGTAAAACCCCAAAGCCAAAGAACATTTGTCTAGGCCTATCTTTCATCCAAAATTACAACGCCAGATGCAAGTATAAATCGAAAAAATAAGATGCCGCCCGTAAATGATGAAGATAAATAGCCACGTTGGGCCAGATCGAGCCCTCGAATCGCATCAAAGTATTAGATGAAATCCTTTCCCTGAGCCGGCCGCCCGTTCTCGACGCTGTCGACTTGCCGCAGCGGATACGACGGCGGCGAGGAGTAGCCCGGCGGCCCATACGAGTCTGACCGGCTGACGGCCATGCCGACGTCGCCGGAGTTGTCACCGTGGTAATATGTGTTTTGGTCGTAGTGACCGTACTGCCCGCCGCTAGGTTGTGCGGCGCTGTACGTCCGGTTAGGCTCGGGGCGGTACGGTGCGTAGCCCTGCTGCTGCTGCGGTGTCTGCGGGATGCTGAAGGACTGCGTCGACGGCTGCGAGTGGTAGACGACGCCGTTGGGGTTGCCGAAGCCGGCCGTCGTGGGCATGGGCTCGTGCTGGTGGGCGTTGGGGTCGGGCGCGACGCCGCCGGCCGCGTAGCCGCTGTCGCTCCTCGTCAGGCCCAGGCGCTGCGCCTCCTTGTTGGCTTGCCTCTCGGCCTGCTCGGCCAGCAGCTGCTTCTTGTACTTGGCCATCTTGAACCAGATCCACACGCCCGCCAGCACGGTGACCACGCCCGCCACGGCGAACAGGGCGTTCTTGACCGTCGCGCCGTCCTGCTCCTCCACCAGGAGCACGCCCAGGTAGACCAGGATCAGCTGTTTGGGCAGGGTCAGGAAGGTCGAGACGGTAAAGTGCCAGAACTTGACGTCGCAGGTCGAGAAGACGGCCGTGGACAGATGGGACGGGATGATGGAGAAGCGGATCACGAAGACGATCTGGGTGCTTTGTTAGTCGCTTTTCGATATCAATCGAGATGCAAGTGGAGCAAGTTAATTGACGTACCCAGAATCCACCATCACGGCATAACCTCGCCATGGCGCCGTAGGTGAGGTTGGTCCTCTCCATCTTCTCAGCCTTCGCCCGCAAAAACCTTTTGAAGGCGAACCATGTTCCGACTGCGAAAATGTGTTAGTGCCCATATTCGCTCGAAACAAAACAGTCCCAATGATCACCCAGTTCGCGACAGGATTAGACAACTCACTTTCACCAACAAATGTCCCCGCTGAGACGACTGCGAACCCGATCCACAGCCCGTACACGACACCGGCCAGCAGCGCAACGACCTCGTGGCCGAACAAGGGCGGGAACGAGATAACAAACAGGACGGCGACGAAGATGAGCCAGCCGGCGGGGATGTTGCGGACCTTCTCGGCGAACGGGCGCAGGGCGTCGACGACCTCGTCGTGCTTGAGGGTTATTATGGCGGTCAGGACGCCGACGACGATCAGGATGATCCACAGCGGGATGTACTTGGGCGCGAAGAAGACCCTCTTCCAGTTGATGGGCTGGTAGTTTGGCTCCATGGGATCCGTCGTCATGTCGGCCTCAGTCTTGCCCTTTTTTCGTTTTGGGTCGTTGGCGTTGCTGCTGGCTTCTGACGACGTTGAGTTCCACATCCCCTGGTTCCCCATCTCGATGTCCTCGCTTCTGTCTTTTCTGCCTCCCATATCCGCATGTGTGGTGTGTTCTGGTGTGTCTCTTAGTAGTTGCCTCCGCTTTCTTCTTCTCCTCCAATTCCCGGTCAATGTGATGACCCCCTCCAGAAATATTCCTCCAGTCCGATTAAAATGGTCTTTGGCAAGGTGCTGATTTCGTAATGAGTAAGTGTAGTACCTCGAGTCAAAGAAAATGGCGAGTCGGGCGGGCGGCGTTGGATACAGATACAGAACAATGTACGGAGTGGTGTGTAAGAGAGTATGTCTGTGTCTGTGTGTGATGCCCAAACTCAAAGGAAGACGGGGCGGGTGGATGGCGGCAGGAAAGAGTTAATGTTAATCAGTCTAAATTTGGTACGCGAATGAATACAAAGAATCAGGTCAAGTCGAGAGGGGGGAAATCGAGAATGGGAAATCCCAAGAAACAGCCAGGGAGGTCTTGGAACTCTGGGAGCGTGGAGCCTAATGATATTATGGTACCTAGGTATGGGGGTCGGCTAGCGCTGGAATCCACATAATAGAGGTTGAAACCCTTTCCTTAGTGGGACCGCGCTGGGCAGAATGTGGGTGGACTGGATGCGGGCAGTCCAAGAGAAGGGGAGTGAGTGCCGCCACCCCCAAAAGCCTGTGGGGTCTGGGACCAGATGGGACCTGAAACTCGAGCTTGGCGAGACGAGACCCAGGCATGCCAGGCTGGATGTGCCTCTGGCCTCTGCCTCTCCCGTGCCCCAATGGCCCCTCATGGCTGGCTGACTGGGCTTAGCACCAGCACTAGGCTACAGTACCACCAACGGGTGCTACCCAGGGCACGGGGTCTGCCTGGACACGCATTCTATTCTGGCTGGCGGGCAGCGCTAGGTGCAGGAACAGGCACAGGAACACGCTCTCTGGTAAGGCAGAGTACCCCGGCTCCGCCACCAGTGCACCCCTGCAGCGCCTTATTTCCCTCTTTTATTCGGCTTGGCAGCCGAACCGTCATTTCGTCCTCTAGACTACTCCTTTTCTCGACTGTCGACTGGAGATGGAGATTGCCAAGTCGAGAACCCAGCTGCCGGCACTGTCAATCGCAATCACTACCGTCATCATCGTGATCCCACAATCCAACCCACAATGCAGCTACCAAACCTTGGAAGTACTGTGTGTCTGGGATGTGAACGGAGCACTCACTGTGCACACGAGACGAGCAGCTCCGGCGATACGATACGATGCGCTGCACAGCCCTCCTCCCTCGTAGCAGCTCGTGTAAAACACCCGGAGCAGATTGCTGTGACGGCAGTGACAAGTATCAGATGAAATCAGCTTGTGTGTGGCGCCTCCCCAAGGTTGGCTGGGTGGTGGACAACGGATGGCTGAGATGCTGCGATGATCGTTGCAGGCCCAGCACTGCCACATCAAAGCGCCATCCGAATCCCGCAGATCAATGCAAATCAATCCTCAATCCCAGATTGGAAGTTTTTGCTGGCGCTGGGTACTGCCGCGCCGTTGCCGCGCCGCTGTTCTCCTTCCCTCGTTTACTCAATCCCACTTCCCAGTAGGGAATACGTGGTTGCGTCGGACGCCAGGACGCAGGACGCAGGGGGCATCTTGCAAGCACACCCACGCCACGAGCCCGACTTTGTGCTGTGCTGTAGAACTGTGGTACCGTACCCACGGTATTTCGAGAACAGGCCCTGACTGCCCAGTGCCCAAGCTGCCCGCGGACCGCAATCGCGGCCTGGCAACACTTCTGCGACAACCCCAAGGCGATTCGCTACCATCGCATCTTGACGAGGGGCCATTCTTCACCAGTCTTGACCACCGCCCGTTACCCGCGAGGGTCCAGTAGGTCGCGGCCAAGCCCGGAGATCACTCCTGTAATAATCCGGAACCTCGCAATTGCACGCTGTTGATAGATGCGTGAAGACAATCAACACGGCGATCCAGACCACTGGTCGTCCGGCCGAGTTGAAGAGACGCGGCCCCTGACTCGGCCAAGCTACGGTTACGTACACCACTACACGAGGCTGTCCGTCGACGGGCTGTGAAGACAAGCTCTTCGCCCAGCCCTTCGGGACTCCTGCTCCTATTGCTTGGCCTTGGCCTGCACCAGAACGGTTCGCAGAGCAACTTGGCGCCCTGACAGTCAGCGATGAGACGAGAACTAGACAAGAATCCGAACCCGGCCCCATGGACGGAAACTGATGTCGACTCATCATCACCACACGCAGACCTGCGTGGCCGGCGAGCCGACAAGCTACGTTTTTCTCGTCTCACCGAAACGAATCCTGCACGAAAAAAGCCTAGAACGTGCAGCTATCGCGAAAGTCATCCCAACTCTCAGCCATGGGAGCTCTCAAGCTTTTCTGCCAGAGCTCTGTGCCTATGAAACCCAGTGGAAACCAGTTCGCGTCGGAGCCTTGGCGACCGATGATGCTGACACTGCAAAGCCTAGACGACCCAACTTCTTCGCTTTATCAGCATCAGGATCGAGTGAACCCGCAGCATGCCGTGTTGGCCGTGCTGGCGTATCAGCTCATTCATCTGCGGATGTGGTGAATGTCTTGTGCCATTGTCAAAATCATCCCAAGTATAGCTCACTGACCCTGACCTGACCACCAACTCAGCAAAGACAGAGCGCAGAGGTGATCGGCTCTTTACCGGTGAATATCAGTGGTGCGATGTAGCCCGACGTCCCGTCGGCGGCATCGCGTCGTTGACAGCATTCCGTCGTTTCACATCAACGCCCTGTCCGCCCTGTCTGCCTGTCCAGCTACAGCCAGCTGCGGCACCCTGGCGGGGATGTAACTTCTGTTCCCTTCCATGAAGCTTGTCAAGACGTGTTCGTGGCTGGCCATGTGCGTGCACATACTCAGCACTGCATAGCCTCTGAGGTCACTGCAGTAGCGAATGCATCCTGTCTACGGAGTACAAGCATGTTGCCCTCGTCGTCTTCGGTCAGTCAGTCAGGCAGTCAACCTTGAGGGATTCTTACAGCCCCACCCTCGAGTGTCGCAGTCCGTCGCCGATCCTCCACACCCGGCTCAATCAATAACAGTGGACACAGGCTGCGACCATTCCACCTCCCTTGGATCGCGAGAGAGATTTGGCATGTTCCAGACTAATCATAGACTCATCTATCTTCCCGACGAGTTTGTTTCACGCAGATTTTGCACCTCGAGCGAGGTTTGGCATTATCTCAGCATGCATGGATGCTGTGATGTCACCAGGAGCCTCACGCCAAGGGAGGTCGTTGCTTTGTGGGCCAGGGCCTCCGCGTAGTTCGTCTTTTCCGCGAACATCACACCCCAAGCTGTCACAGAACCGGGCCGTGATGCAAGCATATGTTGATCTTATATCTGATCGGCGCCGGGTGCCCAGGCGCGTTTACGGACGATGTAGCGGCCGACGTGACAAATGTGCCCTCGACCACCTTGCCAGGTGCAGTAGTCTATTGAGCCAGTTCGGCCAGTATGTGGGCTGCGGAGACTCACTACCCTTCAATTCGCGTATCACTCCAACGATTCATTGAATATTGGGGGGGGGGGGCTGTAAACCGGTGATGATCGCTCTTCATCCCTGAATAATGTTGTATATTTCTCCCGAGATATCAAACAACATTGATCTGACCAGACTGCGTCTTCACTGCGCTCTCCTCCCGATCAGCATCTTGACCTCCGGGCACCACTCCTCAATATTAGCCATCTTGGCAGCCTGCCACCTCTGCGGCTGGTGGTAGCCCAGCGGCGTCTCGTAGTACATGGTCTCGACGGCAAAGGTCATGGCGGCCTCGATGGTGGGCAGCTCGGCGCCGGCCTTCTTGAGCTCGGCGTAGAAGTACTGGTCCTCGAACTCGTGGCCCGAGGCGGCGAAGTCGACGGAGCGGGTGACGTTGAGGAAGGCGCGCGGGTTGCGCACGCTCAGCCCGCCGTTGAAGCCCTGGCCGTACTGCTCGGCGATGGGCGCGCCGACGAGGTCGTAGCGGAAGTAGTCCTCGACCTTCTCCTCGGACCGCGCGCACAGGATGCTGTCGCTCTGGAACAGCAGCACGCGCCGCGCCGCCGACACCTGCTCCCACACCCAGGGCCCCGTCAGGAACCGCGACACCGACGCCGAGTCGCCCAGCCCCGTCTCCTCGGGCAGGAACCGCACCTCGATGAGGCCCTCGTCCTGCAGCCGCTGGAACGGCGCCGACAGCGGCTCGTGCCAGTTCTCCTTCAGCGTGAAGAGCACCATCCCCCACGCCGGCCCCAGCACCGTCGCGAAGTGCAGCATCACCGGGATCAGGTTCGGGATCATGTTGCTCTCGATGATGACGGCCATGGGGCGGTCGGCGGCCGGTGAGGGCGGGCCTTGCTGCTGTTGTTGCTGCTGCTGCTGCTGCTGTTGCTGGGCGAGACCGTCGGATGCGGAGGAGCCGCCGTTGCCCCCGCCGGCGGCGCTGCCAAGACTCTCGGTGAGGCCGCCAGCCATTGGTTGGTTTTGAGAGACGCCGCCATTGTCGTCGGTCATCACGGACGGTGAAAGTGCAGGTGAGCCGGAGGATGGCCCGTCGGCCCCGGTGGGGAAGACATGCTGGAAGTCCGACGCGGAGGGGATGCCGTTGTTGTCCCTCCAGAAAAGCACGTAGCACAGAACGACGAGGGCGGCCACCAGCGCGTACGTATACTCCTTGGAGCGGAGCCTCGACCAGGCCGGTGGGGACATGTTGTGGGGTGAGGCAGGCCGCGCCATCTCGAACGAAGTTTGGTGCGATTTTGCTTTGCTCGATTTGCCCCACGCTTCCCGATGCAAAAAGGTCGATTAACGAAAAGGAACTCAAAATAATTAAGATTCTGGAGCTTCGTGCACCGGGCAACTATTATTAAATGGATATTGCCACGCGTCCTGGGGATTCTGGCAGATAAGGTTTCGACAGGTGGGTCAATGCCTTCTTCTCTCCCTTGCCTTTGCGTACGCGCGAGCCGTTATGCCTTCCTGCAGGTGCCCGGGGAGCTGAAGATAGGGACCCTCGTACAAGGGGTTCATTTCCAGCTATGCACTACTCCCTTCTTCCATCCTCAGCAATGAAGGGTGGAGACCAGTGCTAAGACATGTTCCGGCTAGCACTACTTCATATCTAAATTCCTTGGGACCTGGGCCATCGGACGCCACTGATGAAGTAACTTTGCGAACGCCACTGATGAAGTTACTTTGCAAACGCCTTCTTTCAGCTAATTGTGGTTTCGGTAACCGGGCCACCGCGGAAACAGATTTGCTGTGAAAGCAATCATTTCCAATCACTGTCGAGGGCTCATGGAACACTGTACATGATCTTGTTGATGCAATACAAACAGGATCATTCGTGGGTTCTGTACACAAGCTCATGGGCTTCATTACATCGATGATGTCGAGTGACGTGTGAGGTTGTACAAGACTGCACTTCGGCCGGCACGGTTTGACCACAGGGACATGAATGCATCTCTGGAGGTTTGCCCAAACGGACATGCACGAATTCTTACACTACCTCCTGTGGGATAATATCCTGTGTGATAACCTCCCTCCCTAAGCACCGTCAAAGACCAAGAGGCTTTGGATATTGGTTCCGCCAAACCCACGTCGGCGCAACAGGTCCCGGCCACGGTGATGCGGGAACTCAGCCACGACCATAACGCTGACATTCTCGGGGCTGATGCCAGCTTGTTTCAACAGCTCGAGCACAGCAGAAAGCGTCGCCCCCGTGGAAAGCACATCATCCACCACCACAACCACCGCCTCAGCGCCCCTGGGGACCGCACCGCGCTCCATTTCGATGACTTTCTCTCGCGCGCCGCCGGATGCTAACGACGAGACATACGAAGGGCGTTTGGTGGCGGAATACACGGGCGGAGGGAGCTTCCCAGCTTCACGAATCGGCACCAGGGGCACGTTGACTTGGCATGCCAACGGCGACGCAAAGATGTAGCCGCCGGCCTCGCAGCTCACCACTGCGTCGACCTTGGCCCAGTCGCCTGCGAAGTGCTTTTGCAGCAGCAAAGTACACAAGGGCAGCCCTCCCGGCTGGTCGGAGATGCCGAGCAC
The DNA here is from genome assembly GCA_039880735.1 of Diaporthe australafricana. Lineage (NCBI taxonomy): Eukaryota > Fungi > Ascomycota > Sordariomycetes > Diaporthales > Diaporthaceae > Diaporthe > Diaporthe australafricana. The sequence continues at coordinate 2,792,323 of JBCEDM010000007.1, read as the reverse complement.
GTGGCGGAACTGGACGCCTAGGCGCGGGTGGTCGGGTATCACGCTCACCATGCCGGACAGCCGCTGCAGGTCCTCGTGGAGGAAGGGAAGCAGGTGACGTTCAGCAAACTCCTCTGCCACTTCGCGTCCGACCGTGTCATTGTTGAAGATGAGACTGGGGTGGTGATCCAGAGCTGCTGAGATCGCCGTGGTATCCGCCGTGGTATCCTCGTTGTTGACGTTGTCGGCACCATCGTAGCCACTTCGGCGGATCCTCCGTTTCTTTCCACTGGCTTGTACGCGGACCTCGAGCAGCCTACTTCCTGGCACCAGATGCGAAAAGGCCGCAACCGGCGCCTCGTCTCTCATCCCGGTGATAAAGAGCACGTCCACGTCCGCCGCACCGCGTACCACATGCAGGAAATGCTCCTCTGGTAGCTGTGGTCGCCGCCGCGCCTGTTCTTGAAAGAACGCAGTCAAGGCTGGCCGGTGTTGCTCTTTGTATGCGCGGTCCCAGAGAAGGCGGCGCAGATCAGCACCGGTAGCCGCTGCATATTCTCGCTTGGTCGCACTGCTGATGCTGACTGCACGTGCCGTAAGGTCGTCGTGATGGGTGATGTGGGGTCTGCTGAGCATGGAGACCCAAACGTCGGCGCAGAAGTCCTTTCCAGCGCAGCTCTCGCCAGTGACGAGGATGATAAGCTTCTGATCCATCAGCGTCTTTGGTAACGGGCAGGTGTAAGTCAGCACGTCTTGTGGGTCCATGTTGCGCTTGAGACGTGCCAGGCGTGACCGGTTTGTTCCAAATGCCTTCTTTGCCAGTGGATAATCTCTTGGATCCGGTCCCAGGTCCGCACCGTAAGCACCGGTACAGTTACTCATGGTCGACAAGTCGCCGGTGACGTCGTAAACCCACTGAGTAGCATCTCTTGCGACCTCAGTGCCGTCCTGGTCACGGGGCCAGGACCCGGTTATCACACATGCAAAATCCCAGTCTCGACAGCCGAAGGCAGTGGCATCGGCCGCGATGTTACCGACCGCCCCGCCCCCTTGTAGCAGATGGAGATAGCAGAGCGTCGAGGGACGGCTCTTGATGGCTGCCACCAGGCGACTGGCGACTTCTGCTTCCCCGATGCGTTCGAGAAATAGACACCGCTTGAACGAGGATGTTTTGCCACCACTGTGCCCCGGCCCGCCATGCATTTCAGACATGTGCATCTCCGTATCAAATAGACCGACGCCGTCCACAATCTTGGGGCTATCTTCTGGCCTTCCGTTCGCCCACACGAGCGTTGGCGTGGAAGTCTTGAGGCTTGATATAAACCCATCCGTTGAAGACTCGAACTTGGTCACTCCGAGATGTAGTCGGCCAGTGTTCCAGTACAGGTACGCATCAGCAGAGCAGTTCCGCGGAAGACTCTGAGCGACAAGCCTGTCGAACTCGCTGAGCTTTAGCTGTGCATCGATGCCGTCAGCCAGCTCGACAATCCAGTTTTGGATCCGGTAGGTGGGAGCCGCGTAGGCCTCGAACGTTACGCTGATCACGATGCCGAAGTTAGTCCCGGCGCCTTTGATCGCCCACAGGAGCTCAGCCTCGTTCTCTGGGCGAACGGCGCCGGCCGGCTGGTGTTGGCTTGGTACGTGACCGACGCAGAGGATCTGGCTGGGTTCGTTAACGCTGACAATCACAGCACCTACAATGGCATCGCATGCGAGCCCGTGCAACCTGGCTAGGTGCCCGATCCCGCCTTGTAGCCACAGCCCAGCACCTACGCTCGGGCGGGCTCCCAGAGGTACTGTCAAGCCCGAAGCCATGGCTTTGCGGATGACGTCTCCTTGCTTGCAGCCGGCCTCGGCAACAATGACGGGGCTGGGGCTGGAGCTGGAGCCAGAAAGTTCCCTGTCCTCTTCTCCGCTTTCCCCCGCCGTGACAATATGTACTTTGTCGAAGGCGCCCATGTCGACGGAGACAACGTTGGGCCGGAGGCAATGACCACTGTGGCCGCCGCCAACGACAGTAAGGCCTAATTGACGTCTCAATGCCCATCGAACGCACTCCTGTATGTGTCTGACTTTTGTTGGCCGGACGAACGAGACGGGGTGGTGAGAAAGCGCTTCTCTGTTCTTGACATTCTTGTCCCCCTTCACCCGAGGCACCTGCGCCGTCAGCTCCGGCAACGCGGTCGCATGCTGGGTGAAAGCCACCATAACTTCCGGCGCGCTGAACAAGAGATGATCTTTGTGTGTCCCCCTGCCCCCGCGACGGCCCAAGTCGCGGCATACAATGCGCCACTCAGCTCGGATGGCCTTGTCCACATCTGTCTCTATCTTTATGGTAAAACCCGCGACGAAAGAGGCGAAACAGTCCAGTGCCTCATCTTTATTTGCCACGCTGGCAACTCCGGTAGGGAAGAAGCCGTTCGGAGGCACACCAGGTCTTCGAGGTGGAGGGCCTTGTTGTCACGATGGAAAATCACCACCAACCCTCCATGCTCAGCGTTGGCCATTCCCAGTGCTCGCTCTACAAACTTGCGTCTGGGCTTCATTCCGTACATACTGTGACAGAAGAGGATCACGTCATACTTCTCATCGTCTTGGTTCGTGTCGTTGAAGGTACCGATACCATGACCTGTGTCCCCGTCTGGAGCGAACGGAGCTCGGTGAATGCATGGTGGGCCTTCCAAACAGGGCAGCGGTGACTCCATATCCGCAGAAAGGCCAATCAATCCTTCAAGTATCGTGGCGAACAACTTATTGGGTTCGAATGCAGTGTATTTCCTGATCTTGTGTCTCAAATAGCGCGGGAGGTACTCAAGCAGGCTCCTCGGGCCGGGGCCGATTTCTAGCACAGAGATATGAGCACTCGAACCCAAGAGGGGGGCTAGAAGCTGTGAGAGTTGAGGGATTATGAAGTCTTCGTAAGTCGTCCATCCTGGGCCCTGTACCAAAATGTCAAAACCTGCGCTGTACTCCTTGTCTGATAGGGGCTGCTTCAGAGACGATGGAGTTGCTTCCTCGGCTCTCTGCCTCAGAGCTCGCTTGAGGAAGTCGAGCGTAGCCATGTTAGCCCAGTCCAGGCCAGTAGTGTAGATGCGCGAATATCTGGCAACAGGGGTGATAAAAGTTCATGTGCGTTGGTGAAATAAATGATCCAATTCAACGAGGCTGAAGGCGACGGCAAGGTACTGAAGGAGGGGCGGCTTGTCTTTTAAACTGCCAACCAAACAATCCAGAGACAAACACGCAACCTCGCCTAAAGTAACGCTGTGCCCGACTTGAATGCGACGGGCCTCAGGCATGCAAACGAAAAGATGACAACGGCTGTGGCATCATACTATAAAATGCAAACAGTCATCTTTGGTATAGCAATCCGAGGTTGTTTGTGGTGGTTGAAAAGGGTTGAAAAGAATATTGGATTGGGTTGACAAAATGAAATACGAGCAGCATTATATTTCACATGCCGGATCATCTAATTTCTCTATTCTCGGTGCTATCATTGTCACCTATGGATCTCAATACCGCTCTCAGAGGTTCTATTAGGAGAAGCATCTGGTGTCTAATTCTTGCGACTTTGACTGTTGCCTAGCCATCACTGATTTGGAGACTCAGAAATTTGACGACTTTTTTTCCGATTTCAAATCAGCATTTGGCAAGAGTTCCCCAGATACAACTTCATCTTTGACAAAGTATGGAACATTCGAAAACGTGGCTGGAGAAAGGGCCAGAAACACGATGTCAACAAATACTGCTTTTCAATGCACGCAATAAATATTTGGTTTCACAATTGAATCGAATTATCTCTTCCCTTTTTTCAAATATGTACCCTAGGGTAGTATACACGGAGCCAGACGTGCCGATATAGCATGGGCTCTCACTTTACAAAACCCCTCTCTAAGCTCCTCAATCTCCACCAATATCTACTAGGCACAATTGAAGACGTGCAGAGTCTAGTTCTCAAGAAAATTCAAATTCAACAACATGAAAACCCTTTTGCTGTTTTGTTTTGTTCTTCGGAGGAGATCGCAACTCTGTTCCGGAAGACGCAGAATCCAGAGCACCTCCACCGCATATATCATCCAAACATGAAAAGGGTGACGTAATACTCATTGATTTAAGCCGTTGCCACAACTGGGCGTCAGCTTAGGTGATAAGGACAGAATAGAAAAAAACACTTCTTACGAGCGCGGTCGGGTGCAACCTCACTCACTGTGCCCCCCCCCCCTTACCCTTAACATATCGGCAGCGGCGAGAACGTTGATCGCTGTCACCTTAATGGGTATTGTCAAATGCTGCGATTTGTGTACAGACGAATAGTCGAGTATATTCGGACTTCCAGACTTCAAGGGGAAAGCCCCTCACGCGCGGAGCTTGATTTTTGAAATGAGTTTGGAGAGCAGATATCAACATGTATGCGAAGTGCCCAAGGCTTGGCCAACCTTGTCATGCGAGACAGCCCAGACTCAAGCACAGGTCGCCAGGCTGGGCAGTCACCTCAGAAGTGGGGAAGGCGTTCATCCGGATTGTATCTGCTCGGGAAGAAGCCTTGGCTTACAGGCAACGATGAAATCGACATGGCGAGAGAGAAAGGGCGGCCATTATCATCAAGCTGAAAGAACCAGTCCGTCGGAACCGAGGCCAAGACTATACTTGATGTGCACGAGGGATGGTGGTCACTTGGCTGCACACTTTGGTAGAACCCAATTCGGAAGTTGAAGTTGGTGGCGATGTCTCGCCCAGCCTTGGGAGACATCCTCAAGCTTAAGGCCGACCATTGGCTTCACTTGGCTCGTCTCCCACCCACTCAACTCCTGTGATGTCTCTTATCATCTTCTCAGATGGTTGGCGCCCAGCATCCTCCTAACTATCTGAAGAATGAGGGGCGATCGCTCACAACCGGTGTGTGTAGTGCTGCCGAAGATTTCTCTAGATAACGAGGTCCAGACCCAGAACGTCTCACAAATATCAAGATGATCCTACCCCCCCATTTTGCTCATCTGTCGGGATTCCACTGCTCCTGCGACGGGCTCAAACCAGCCGATTAGCACACTCTCACAGCTCCCACAGAAGAAATGGGCAAAGAAATCGAGAATGCGGGAACGCGCGAAACTTGGCGGTCGGACTCGTCACGCTCAGTCGACGTTCAGGACGTTCCAGCAAGCCCAGAAGGCGAGGCCAAAACGCCATGGTGGCACTCCATCAAGGAGCCCGGATCAGCCGCTCAGATTGTCATCTCTGCGGTACTCGCCATCGCAATAGGCCTCGCTGTGACCAGCACCGTTGACTCTGTTCCTGTTGGTGCGAGTACAATCCTCGGCATCCCGGGGACGACATGGCTCAGAGCATTACGAGCGACTGGTGAGTCGGATTACACTTGAAAAAAGGAGACCGTTATAGTGACAAGGGCTGATACTCGCCACGCAGTCCTTCCCCTAATTATAACCTCTCTCATCCTTGCTATCCAGTCTCTCCGTGACTTGGGTACCGGCAATGGCGCACGCATCGCAAAGTGGACACTGGGCTACTATCTTGTCACCACCATTATCGCCATTGTTTTCTCTGTTGTCACTGTCTCCGTTGGGTGGTCACGCCTTATGGTACCAGTGCAAGGCGAGGACAGGGACCAGATGGAACCCGACCGAGAAGAAGTCGCACCTCACGACGTTGTGGTAGACTTGTTTGAATCTCTTATCCCGCAGAACATCGTCAGTGCTCTGGCAAACGATACTTTGCTTAGCGTGATGATAATGAGTATCGTCGTGGGCTACCTTCTCAAGCGCGACAGCCCTATCCTCAGGGTTGTGAAGGAGATCGAAGAGATGGTCATCAAGATCATTATTTTCCTTATCAAGCTTGCTCCGATCGGAGTCTTCTTCCTCATCCTTCCCAACATGTTCAAACTGGACATTTCAGAGATTGGGCAGAACCTCGGCGTGTTGATCGGAGCGGCGCTCTCGGGAATGTTTGTCCACCTGTTCATCACGCTGTCAATCATCTTTGCGGTATTGGTGAGGGAAAACCCTTACACGTTCTTCCTGCGCATCTCGCCGGCTTGGATGACGGCTTGGGGGTCTGCGAGCTCGGCTGCTACGCTGCCGGTTACCATGCGCACGACATTGGCGCAAGGAGTCCCAGTCACCGTCACCAAATTCGCTGTACCAGTTGGGTCCCTTGTGAACATGGACGGGTAAGTTCACCTCATTATGGAGGAAACTCTGCTTCGAAAGACTAATCGAGTGTAGCACCGCAATCTACTTCCCGGTTGTGGTGACGTTCATGGCCGCTACGCAGGCAATCACCCTCGGCCCCGCGCAGTATGTGATCATCACGCTGCTCTCCACGCTCGCAACGATCGGGGCTTCGCCAATTCCAAGCTCTTCCCTCGTGCTCACTGTCATGATTTGTGAGGCTGTGAACGTCCCTATCACGGGGATGTATGCCGTCGTGGTGGCTATTGACTGGTTTTTGGACCGTTTCAGGACGGCGGTCAATGTCTGTGGGGATTGCTACGCGGCCAAGGTCGTTGCGAAGATGACTGGTATCAAGGATAGTGACGATGAATACGACGAGCAAGTGGTCGAAGGTGTTCCGGTGAGGAGAGATGTCAACGAGCAAGCTTGAAGCGATTCCAACCTTCGCCTCTTCGATATCTTGGACAGGGGCTCTGTGGTTCTTATTGTTTCAGTGCCGCCGAACAAAGACTAAAACATGCTTAGATCTTCTAGGGCAGCGAAGATATTACAATATCAGGTCGTTGTAACTGTGCCAGCCTGATCTTGGCTATGTAGGTTAATAGTTGCACAACACCAAAGTACTGCAAAGGAGGACTGCCGCAAGATGTGGTACCTGAAGACCCAAAATACGAGGAATGGTTCGATGTGAATGGAATTGTGACCATCATGCTGAGGCTACGCGAGTTGCCATACAATGTCGGCTCGACCCTCCTTGAGCTTCGAAAATATCATCTCAAATAGGTTGCCAGGAAGAAATTATCCCACAGGAGGCTATGCCACAAGAGGTCATCCCACACGAAGCTGTACCCCAGATCTTTGAGAATCCGGTCCTCCGGATGGGAACCATAGATCCATTCTTTGGCGCCCCAAATAGTTCCGACTTAGGTTTCCGGATTTTCCGTAGTGCAGCGCCACCAGCCCGGTTCGGGGGTGTCAGATGTTGCATTCTCCAACCACATCGGTTGAACTTGGAACCGGGAAGACAGACTTCGAGAAAGGAGACGCGCTTGATGTTGCAAGGAAAAGAGATTGCTGAAAGTTATTTACAAGGGGGGCTTTCCAGTGAATGCTTATTTTTATGCCATGGGTATTTACACACGAATTAACCTCGTCGGCCAGGCTCGCAAACCTTACAAGATCATTTCCCCAAACATATATGCAATCAACCGAGAACGTTCTGAACTCTTATGGCGAAAACACCTGCAGAGACCTCCCACTTGGAGAGATCAAGAGTGCAGCAGCATCATGGAGCCCAAGAGTCGGAAGATGAACCAACCAGTATTTACCGGGTCGGCTGGCGGACTCTGATGGCTATTGTGGCTTTGTCCATGGCAAATGCCTGTGCAGCCATTGCTAATACAGTCGGTTGACCCCCGAAATTTGCCATGCGTTTTGTGTGGTTCCAGCTGTGTCGTTCACGACTTTTGGCTAACAGATCTTGTCAACCAGACCAACACAATTATTCGATTCCAAATCATGAGCCTCGGCGACGCCAAAGATGCCTCCTGGATAGCCAATGCCAACTTCTTGATGACCTTGGCGTTTGGACCTGTGTTCGGGTCTTTAAGTGACCGTTTTGGCAAGAGGTGGTTCATCATCGTCGCCACCATCTTTGGTGTTGTAGGATCATGTGTCTCAGCATCCGCACAGAAGACCACTGCCATTATCGGCGGTAACATTCTCACAGGTCTTGCCAATGCCGGATGCGTAAGTAGAATGCCTCTCACGCAAGCTCTGCAAGTTTTCTACGCTGACCATATTCGGATATTCGACTTACAGATCATGGGTACACCCTCGGCCCAAGAGGTCACACCTAATAGACTGCGTCCTTGGACCATGGGATTCGGCCAGTGTCTGGCCAGCGTAGCCGTGATCGGTGGCACTATCGGCGCCGGCGCTTTCGTCAAGTTCCATACTTGGCGATGGTCATACTACCTCAACGCGATTTTCTACGGTGTCACGTTTGTGATGGTTACTCTCTTTTACCATCCACCCCCTCCCGGCTTGCGTCGCCACGAGGCCCGGGTCAAATCTTTGGTCTCGAAGATCGATTATATCGGCATCATTATCTTCACCAGCTCCCTTGCTTCGATTATCGTTGGGGTCACCTGGGGCGGAACGACATATGCTTGGGACTCGCGCCAGGTTCTTGCCACCCTTATCGCAGGATGTGCCGGACTCGGCTTGTTTGGTGTCTACGAGGGGCTTGTCGTCAGTGAGGGCATCCTCGACCATAGGCTCTTCCAATCACGCAACTTCCCCATCCTTCTCTTTGTCTGTGTAATCGACGGCATGCTTCTACTTGGCGTCAATGTGTTGTTCTCCCAAGAGATCCCGACGCTTTTCACAGCTGATCCGGTACAAATCAGTGTGGTGCTGACCCCCTATCTTGCGACCTCGGCTTTCGGCTGTATTCCTGCGGGAGCAGTGATGGCCCGTACCAAGTCGTACAGAGTCATGCTCGTAGCAGCCCTGCTGTGGTGTGCTTTGTTCACTGGTAAGTTCCTGGGAGCTGCATCAATTAGGCGTAACAACTGACGCAGAAATGTTTAGGCCTCATGGGAATGTTGAACCCATCACGCCTGAACTGGGCTTACGCCTTCTCGGCGATGTTCGGAATCGGCACCGCAGTGACGACTGTCATTCCGATCGTAGCACTCGCGCTATCTGTCCCTTCTTTTCTCCTCGGGACAGCAGGGACTTTTAGCGTTTCGTGCCGTGCGCTGGGGGGGGGGGGGTTATTGGCATTACCATCTTCACCGCCATATACAACAACAAGATGGCTGCCCAGTTACCAGCCGACGTGGGTGCTGTGTTGGGCCGTGCTGGAGAATCGGCACTTCTGCCAGACACATTAGGTGCCCTACAGATGGGAGACCCTAGGGCCTTGGAGCGCGTTCCGGGGCTGTCAGCGTCGCTCATACCCGGAATCCTGGGCGCCCAGACAGATGCAAATGTGTACAGCTGGAAGTTTGTGTGGATCGCTATTGCCGTGATCGTCGCTGCTAACGCGATGGCTGCTTGCTTTCTGGAGAGCGTGGCGGGGAGGATGAACAACCATGTCGAATCGGCATTAGAAGAGTCTGAGGCCAGGGAGAAGCAAAAGGGAGCATTCCCTTGAATGGAATGTCATTTCGGACTGTCAATATTGGAACATGCTCTGTCTTTCGATCAAATAGGGCCCTGATTTCAACTTCAATGTTCATGTGGAAGACACGAACTGGAGTATTGTGCTTAGTCATCTTGACTTTAGCTTGAACTCGATCCGCAAATACGGTCAAAATACATCTTAGTCCACATGACTGATTTATCGTTTCTTCTCGCCTAGCCCTTGTGCTTGCTCTTCAACATCCCTCGTACAGTCGACGAACTTCCCCTTAAGTGAAGCTCCCTTCCCCGTGCACAGCCATACACAAGTCCACGCAGGCAGCTCGCCTTCGAAATGAGGTCGCCGCTTGCCAATCTCCGCCATATGTTCAATCACATAGGGTGCCTCTACCTTTGTCTTTTCGGGATATGCCGTTTGGTGGAGGTCCGTTTCTATCTCGCCAGGATGTATACTAAATACCGATATCCCCTTGCTCCGGTGGTTCATCGCAGATAATTGGTCCAGCTCGACTTGTAAAGTCCCAGCAAACTTGGTGATCCCCGTCTTGGCACAGTTGTATGCCGTCGTCCATGGTAGGTTGAGGTCTGCTGCAGCAGCTCGACTACTCGTATAGATTATTGTGCCCGAGTTTCGCTCCCTCATTTCCGGCAGCGCCAGCCTGGTGAGCTCTACTGGTGCGCGCAAGTTGAGCTCCAGGATATCCCACCACTCGACCGGGTCTGTGAGGTGGAACGGCTGGAAGATGTTCGATCCGGCGTTGCAGATCAGGATATCAACAGGACCTAGCTGCGACCGAAATTCGCGGAGCAGACGTTCTTGCTCATTGCGGTCGAGTATGTCTGCGACAATGCCCACGACTTTCACACTGCCCTGCCGCTGCTCGACAGACTGTATTTCAGTGACGGTGGCTTCGACCTGGCTTGCAGTGCGGCCTGTTACACACACATTGGCGCCAGCGCGTGCCAATGCAACGGCGATGTGGCGGCCAATGCCTCGGCCAGACCCAGTAACAAGTGCATTCTGGCCCTTAAGTGACCCTGTGAGACTTTCAGGGTCAATGGCCGCGTAAGTGCCGGTCCTCAATGTGTAGGGCGAAGGCGGTGGTGCCATGATGATGTTGTGGTGGCTGCCTCAAGATCTCAACCGGAAAAGAGGCCGGTACGTAGTTCAATAGTAAAACGGTCGATGTGAGCAAATGAGACGCTGGAATTGACGGTAGACGAATGTTGTTGCAACCTTTCTCGTCGGTTTCAGAGCCGGTCACAATCACGGGACTCGTCAAATCGCTTGGACCATTGGCTCATAGTACGATCGTCCGAGCACTATGACACCGAGGCGTCGTTCCATGGCGTGTTCGGAGTACCCGCGGCGATTCCGCGCGCGGGGATAGGAAGCTGGCCGGGATATCCGTCGAGGTTGCGCTACTGCGGCTTCAGCGGACTTTGACACCTCAAATCTGAGACCATTTCATGCAGTGTGATTCAGATTTGGCCTTAGCATCTTCCTCCTGTGTTCTCCGGTACACTTACATTCTGATCGCAATAACGGTGTATCAATAATGGCGTTCGAAATTTACATTCCTGAGAACTTGAAGTTCGCTGACTACATCGCGGTGCTACAAACCGCGAGGACGTGGGCAGATGGTTATGATAGGAAGGTCAGCATTATGTCATCTCTTCACAGAAACGGCTCATTAACAAAAGCATTAGGATATCGAAAGCCTCTCTGCTGCGCTGGCCAGTTCTGTTGTTGTTGACTATTCCCTCATCGTCCCACACTGGGGAGAGAAAACATATTCGGGCGCCGGTTTTGCTAAAGAGTGGCTATCAGAGGAGCACCTCGGCTTGAAACCTTTGGCAACACAGCACCTGATAGGACTGCCCTATTTCAAGCTCGTGGCATACGAGGAGATCGTCGTGGAGTGGCAGCAACTTGTCTCTCATGGTCGTCGCGAAGGTGACGTGGCCCATGCAGTTCAAGAGGGGGTCTCGGAAACAAGCGATCACCGGAGCTATGTAGAGCATCGCTTCACCAAGGTTGATGGCAAGTGGAAGATTTCGAAGATCACACCGAAACTGATATACAACACGGGAAACTTCATGCGGATACGACGGCCAGAGGGTGAACTGTAAAAGCCCACGCTGGCCATCGAGCACACTAAGTAGTATGTAGCACCTCATGGAGATTTGTAAAACTCTAGGTCCCGCGTACTCGCGTGCTAAAAAGACATTTCCAAATTCGCGTGCGGAGAGATTCTCTCCGCGGGTCTTCCGGCACTTGCTCTGCTGCCCGTGATATGGTTCATCAGGCGGCGGGTTTCCCGCTGTGAATAAGACGCTTGGCCACGCGTCCTCGTACTACCCTACCAGAGAATGGACCATTTCTATACGAGTATTACATACTCATGCAGGCAAATGAGCACCCTATGGCCCTTTCGGTGTTGCGACTCGATGAGTTCACTGGCTGCCAAAGATTGACTTCACATGACTTCGCTGATCGTGTTGTCGAGGTTGGTTCAAGCTACCTGCACATCATGAACGAAGATCTACCTTGAGGTCGTATTGTTGCGAACATCGTGATTGTTGGCGCTTATCGAAGCGGGCATGGCAAGATAACTATGTATGAATACTGACATATAAAATGGGTGGTCTCTCAGATCAATTCTCGTGGGCTCTATACAAATGCAATTCGAGATTTGTGTTCGTTCCAATATGAAGATTGGTTTGATTTCTTCAATTTTCCTGGCCAATGCCAATGCATTGATTCCTCATCCGCTTGGTGCCTACCTGAACTTAACTACGTACCCGACCAGCGTTGGCCATGCCGTGTCAGATCTCGACCAAACCCTAAAGTTCTACCATGATCTACTTGGCCTCATTGTTCTCCACCGAGATGAGGAGCCCGTCGACAATCCGGCATACGGGCAGCTCACCAACACGAGCGGAGCGACCTACAAAACCGCGGTTGTTGCTATCCCCAATCAGCTCTGGACCTTGAACTTGGTCGAGTACATCGGCCTTCCCAGAGAGCAGATCAAGCAGCGCGAGCAAGACCCGGGCGACCCTGGCCTCACACTCACAGTGAAGAACTCATCGGCCATTAATAATGCCTTGCGTGCCGCCAACTTGACGACCATCCTTGGGGAGCCGGTGCCAGAAGGAGGCGCAGAAGGAACCACGACGACCGTCTGGGTATATAATCCCGACGGATACATGGTGGAGCTTGTCCAGCGCAGCGGGCCCTCGGATTACTTCACCGTGTCCCCGCCCAACATCACCGACGGGCCGGGGATGAAATTCGTCATCCGCGGCCAGCTCGACCTGACCATGTCCAACGTCACCCAGGCGATCACGTTCTACCGGGACATCTTGGGCCAGAACATCACCCGCGGCTTCGAGCCACTGATTGGACCTGGCTACGACTCACTTGGCTTCGTCGGGACGATTTTCAACATGAGTGCTGATACCCAGTGGGCGGCTGTCACCGGGAACTGCGACCCCGACACTCGCTGCGAGTACTACGAATACGATTCGCCGGACAGGGTGTCTATCATCTATCCGGCGCAGTACCCTGGGGTTGGGATCACGTCGTACAATGTGAAAGATTTAGATGGCATCGTGGAGAAAGTTCGGGCTGCTGGCCTGACCATAGTTGCCCAAGGGGACACGCCCTTGATGGTGGACGGCAGGCGAAGTATCGTGGCGCGCGATCCATCTGGGTATCTTGTACGCCTGGATGAAGAGCTCTGATCATGTTTATGACAATGTAGGAAAGCAGGTATGCAATGGATTTGCTTCAGTCTCCAACTGTCATCGCGGGAGACATCCGGTGGTCTCATTCTATTCGGACATATGGCCTGATGGAATTTATTCTTCTAGATGGGTCAAACTTCTGCAAGGAATGTCGGCTTACCTTACATCCTACATTTCTTTTCTGCTCAGCGTTGTGATCAAAGCGCATACCATTAACAGTCTGTACTATTGGCAAAAACAACTCACTTTGACTGGGCAAATAAAATGTCTGGTAGCAGAGCAGTGATGGTCGATGTATTGATTTCTGGTAAAGGGTTACATGTGCACAAACAGAACCTGGAATCTGTACACTTGACGATGGCCATCCTAACTAAAGAGACCTCCCATTCAGGCTCTGTCGCGCAACCGACTACGCACTAGGCTCGCTAAAACCCTGCGAAAACGCCGACGGGGTCCCAAAATTCGGCCCGCCAGCGCTGTTGGCACTCAACGGCTGCACCATCGTGTACCTCGAGTTGTCACACGCGCCGGCCGAGTTGCTCGTGGCGTGGTAGACAAGCCAGGTCTGGCTGCCGTCGGGGCTCTGGAAGAAGCCGTTGCTCGCGGGGCCGTAGTTGCCGTTGGCGCTGGAGAAGACACACCCGTTGTTCTTGCTCCACGCGCTGGCCAGGTTGGGCGCGGTCGAGCCGTCCCACGTCAGCAGGCCGATGCAGTAGTTGGGCGTCCAGCAGTAGGACGCGGCGTAGGCGATGTGCGTCTTGCCGTTGAAGTAGAGCGCCGAGGGCGCCTCGTTGACGGGCGTGCCGTTCTTCTCGAAGGAGAGGGTCGGCTGCGAGATTACGTAGATGGAGCCCGTGAGCGAGGTGTAGCTTGACGAGAGCTTTTGGATGCAGATGGACTGGTATGTCACGCCGTGGAAGCACGAGAACATGAGCCATTCGCCGTAGTCGTTGAAACGGAGAACGGAGCCGTCGATGGACCATTCTGTTGTAAGCTGTCCAGAGTAGGTATATGTGTCCCATGGTGTTGCGCCCCCTGTTTGGACATTAGTTTCCAGTAAATTTGTAGTGAAGGTGGATGTACATGGAGCTGGGATGGCGTACCCTTGAGAACGTGAAGCCTCTGTCCGTCGAGATTCGCACTGGTGCCTGCGGTGTAGTAAATATACCAACTCCCACCTAAGTAGTGGACCTCAGGAGCCCACACATTGCAGCATCGCGATGTTGTGGTGGTGGTGTATACAACCTTCTTGGTAGCCGTCTTGAGACCATCTATGCTTGTTGCTCGGGAGATCTCAACATCGGTCCAGGTGGTTGTGAGCAGATAATAGTATCCCCCTGTATAGACCAGGAACGGGTCCGATCCACCAGGATTGCGGATGGGATTAGTATAGGCATCAGATCCGTTGAAGAGGCAGAGAAAGATGCTCAACAGAGCCGTGAATCCCTGTAGAAAATACATGCCGGGCTAGTCTGTTGACGATCAAGTCTGGTGGCCCAGGTGCTACCATCGTCGAGCTCGCACCACGCCGCCCATGTTATTTATACAGCCGAGGCGGAAATTATCAACACTGCCAAGCCGGCAATGGTGAAAGTCAAATCCAGTGGAGGGCTGAGGACCTCACGAAAGAAGGAAGCCTATTCGAGCGCATGAAAGACGAGTCGTTCACGGAGGGATACGGCGGGTTCGTGGGGACCCCACAGCTGCATGCTAGTGCACCCCCAGCCCAAGCTGCCGGGGTGCAATCCGGGGGTAAGACCAAGCTTTCAAGACGTGATTTGTGGAATTGATCCGTCATGTCCAGATGGGGCAATACGGGGCATCACTGGCCTTCGTCCGTGGTTACGACTTGGCGGATGACATATTGTTTGTTTCTTGCTCTACCAACATCAGCACAATGAAATCCAGACAAATGGTATCCTTCCAATAATCTTGGCTATACAGAAATCACGCAGGGGCACTATCAGCCACCTCAAGGCCTCAGCAATTCACCCTCGTCATTCCACGCCCGATTCCCTCGGCTGCAGGGTCTCTTCTTGCGCCCTAATCAGCGTTCTGGATCTCAAACTTGACCAGCAATGACGATTTTGTCTCCCGGCCCTTCAAGTCCAGCATGCGGATAAAGCTCCATCCTTCTGTGGCGTAGATAAGCCGGACGGTAGTAAGCGCAAGGATCGGGTTGACAGAGAACGTGTCGTCACTCTTGATCAAGATCCTCAGGAACGCCATTTCACTGTCTTCGTACTCCCATTCGAGCGTCTCGTCCCAGACGGGCTCCGTCGGAGGTGGATTCTCCCCACGATGCAGGAAGCCCAGCTTGTGCTGCTTATATGAGCCGCTTCTCTTCTTGTTCGACGTCGGGTCGTCCTTCTTGGCGTCGGACGGGTGCATAAGCGATGCGGTCACGTAGGGTTTGATCTCGTCCACTTCCTTGCCCTTCGGCAGTGGTAGATCAGTGGCTCCGGCAATGTGGACACGGAGACGCTTCTTCTGGCCGGTCCTGACCTTTCCGTCCCCGCCGCTCCGGAGCGATGCCGGCTTGAGCACGTACCCGTCCGTGCCCGAGAATAGTGCTTCGTTGAGCTGCATGCTGATGCCGAAGGTCTGCCAGTTGAGTGCGCAGATCTGTGCACCATTGCCCCAGAAGGGAACAGGCTTGAGATTCTTGGAAGAGATGCGGGTTCCTTTCGGGAACACCCGCATCAAGTGGTGCGCATTGTGCTTGGCGATATTCTGGTTGAATTCGGGCATGAGGCCAAGTAGCCCGGTCTCGGAGACATTGATCAGGTGGTGGTGAGGACCATTGACCATGTTTGGCTGCTCATACCACGAGTTGTCGACTGGCTTGACCGACTGAGCATAGACACCAAGCTCAGCGAGCTCGGGTATGATGACGCCTGCGCCGGTGGCTTTCTTCTTCTGCTTGTACTTCTTACGTGCCTCCTTGCTCTCGTCATCGGATGATTCATCACTGGTGCTGGAGTCGGAATCCTTCTCCCCTTGCAGATGGAACTCAACAATGACGACAATCTTGGAGCCAAGCTCCTCCAGAGTGACGTGCCTGCCACCCTCTTGCTCCTCGTGGCCCTTCTCCCGGATAGCCTTGCTCAGCAGGCGATGTCCCCAGACCTCTTTCATGATGTCCACTAGGCGCTGCTGACCATGAGCATCACAGTGGTTCTCAAGCGATATCATGATCGGCGCTGCCCGGTAGCCCTGTGCGTTGACAGCCTCTGCGGCCTCCTGGTCGACCACATCGCGAATGGTCTCGCAGACTTGGCGGAATGGAATGTGGGACACCAAAGTGTATCCGTGGGTAACCTTTGGCTCATCCTTGTCATCCTCGCCGTCCCAGGCATCGATTTCGACACATCTAGCACCAGCCTTCAGGGCGGTCTCGTAGGCGGACGCTGAGGACGTGCCAAAGAGCTGGTGCGCCAGGAGATATGTGTTGTGGCTGGAGCTAATGAAGTACTCGGGCAGCGGGTGCGACCTGTCTGTGACCTGCGGTGGAACATTGATATGCGGCTTCTTGACCAGCTCCTGCAGAGCCGCACTCGGGGCCTCGTCGGTGTCACCATGGATGTCGTGTTTCGTGAGCACGCCCTGGTCGACCAGGAAGGCCTTCAAGGCGTTGCTGACTCGTAGCTGGTGCTGAGTTACATGGGTTTGCCGGGCGCTGTGGCCACCACCAGCGATTGTGGTGTTGTCGACTTCCTCGCCGTTCTCGTCATCCTCCGGTGAAGTGCCTTTCCTGGAGAAGGGGTTCAGGTTGGAAAAGGTTGAGGTCAGGCCTTCAGACATGATTGAGGATGTGGTTGAGATCGACTTCGGGATTGAGGTTGAGATTGACAGCTGATAAGGTAGGTGTCCCTGATGATGAGACGTGAAGTGAAGGCCTCCAGGTTTGTGTGGAACGAGAAGGAGCGAAAGCGATCCGTCTTTTTGGACCAGCGACAGTCGGCGACGTTGAACTCGGGTAGGGATTGCCGTCCAAGTCTTAGCTGAGACGCTCACACGCACGCGTGAAAGACTTGCGTGTGGTGTGGTGGAGAGAGGGGTCAAGCACAGCCCGAGCCCCTAGGTGGGCCACTAGCCAATAATGGGTTGCGACATGGGCGGAAGTATGGGCCTCTGGGATTACCTCATCCTCACCGCTACCACTCACACTCGCCCACAGACCACTGCGCGTCTCCAACTTGGCACTGTGACCAGACTGGCAGCTTCAGCAGTATCCACCGTCGCCAGCGATCCGTTGAGCCTTTTGTCACTTGTCGTGTTTGTTCGGGCAGCTTCAAGTAAATCTCTCAAGCCCACACTCTTGCTTTCTATCCCGTGTCGGACCAAAACGAGAAAATCTCTGTGCTAAACCCCTTTTCGGGACACCTCCATATGAAACCCATCAGGCTGTTCCAATGACCAACGGTCCACTGGAAAATACGCATGTCTAGGTACCGAGTCACTTTCTTCACCTCAACATAGGCATTTACCAACTTTTGACACTCCTGTCGAGACAGTGGCAGTCAATGTCAATAACATGGAAACTCATAGCTGTATGCTGGCAGGTATATGCGTGTTTTACGTAGAGGTGTTGTGAGCATGATTTCTTTACGAAGGAATTCAACGCCTTATCTGACACAAATCCAAGCGTCAGTACGGAGGCATGATAATGATATGCTTAGATGTCATGTGAATGATACTGGGGTTAATGAAGCAAGGAAAATGGCGCCAAGGGTGCATGCGAGACGCTGTTTATCGCCCGGATTCTCAACAACACTCTCACCAATGATCATTCTAGTTTGACTTCTTGCTGATACTCCAGGTCTTCGCTATGGTTTGATATATCCTTTATTGCTTGGACGCTGATATGGAGACATCTTGGACATGAATCGAGGATCATGGCAGGATAACGGCCCGGGCACCTGCGCAACGGACCGCTTCGAGGCCATGAGAAAAGCTCAGGAGAGAGAAAACAATACAGATGGCATTTATTGTTCGACACGTTCAGAGCGACCGTAGCACACACTGACTGATATGAAGTAAGACTGAAATTATTGTGACAAGAATACTTATTTCTAGGTGCAGAATCAAACAATCACCCCCTCATCAACTTCCTGGCCTTGACCCTGATACCTCCATCTGCTAACATATGCAACCGTGGTATGATTACCAACAGCACCATGAGTTGTAGCATAGGCTCCTAATAGTGTCCCTGTGTACCCGCCGCTCACCAGGCTGGCCGCCGCAAAGCCGATAACTTGGGCATCCACAGATGCATCCTCACTCTCTGCAACCGTTCTAACAGAGAAGGCGTAGTGAGTAGCGTTTTCGGCCCGAATCTCCAAGCGAACCTTTCCGACTGTACCTTGAAGAGCAGCGGTCACAACTCCTGGCGCCGTCATGTTGTTGTTTGAGCTGAAAGTCTTCAGCCCAACAGACCGCTCCCCGTTCTCGGCCAGCATAATCCCAAGATCAATGTGCCTTGTCTCGTCCAAGTATACCGTCACGCCCGCCTCTTCACCCAGCAGGACCGGCTCAAACTCAATATCCACACTGAAAGTGAATAAGGTGTCAACTTGCCTTCTCCCAACGAAGGTGGTCCCCTCAGTCAGGTTTCCGCCTCCCTTCGTCGACAAACTCCTCTGACTCGCCACCAACTGCAGCTCTCCCTCCCTCCCTGCCGGACTCACCACATAATCCGCTTCGACCGGGAGTCTGACATGTACGAAGTGCTTCGGAAGCTCTGTCCCAGGCTCAAAGTCCACCTCATCAGGAGCGCCATGCCACGCCCCTTCTCCGGGCACCTCCGAGCCAGCGCCATCGGGCAACGGTGCCTCCATCACACCTTGCACGCCACTGCCCTCCATCCGCACCCACCCGTCCTCGTCCCACTGAACGGGGAACAGCACCGTCTCCCTCCCCATCGGCGAGCTCTCAACCCCTCTTGCCCCTGACCTCTGGGCCAGGGCGACGCCCCACCACTGCCCATTGCTGTCCTCGAATAAGTCGGCGTGCCCAACACTTTGGATGAAGCTGGTGTTTCTGGCCGCGTGGATGGCCGGGTTGTCGGGGAAGCCTTCGTAGGGGCCGGTGACTGAGGTGGAACGGGCGATAGAGCCTCGGTGGTTCTCGGCCGTGCCTCCTTCGGCGATTAGGATGTAGTAGAAGCCGGTGGAGGGGTTGTGGTAAAGATGAGGGCCTTCTGGGGTGCCTATTCCTGTGCCGTTGTAGCTGTATATCGGTCAATACGAGTCAAGTAGGAGAGAGTCAAGGATTGCGTACGGGTAGGTTGTGGATCCTAGATATTCACCGGTGAGTGGATCGAATGGTGCGAGGGCAATGGCAGTGCCAGTCGAGGTCGCTTGTGCGCCAGTGAGGTAGGCTGTTCCGTCGACGTCCCAGAAGAGGGAGGGGTCGTATCCGAGGAAGTCGAAATGGGTGGGGTTGCTCCAGGAGGACGAGTTGAAGGGGTCCGAGGAGGTGAAAATAACCTGGTCCATCTTGAAGTCTTGGTACGAGGAGATGGAGACCCACGTGGTGATCAGGTAGAAGGTCCCGTTATGGTAACGCAGGGTTGGCGCGAATATTCCATCCTGGCCAGTGGGTGTAGAGACGAACTCAGGGAGTTGTGAGCGGCGATTGAGGACGTTGCTGGCTAACTTCCAGTTCGTGAGGTCTTTGCTGGCGTGGATGGGAATTCCCGGGAAGACGCTGAAGCTGGAAGTTGCACAGAAGAAAGTCTGGTCCAGCTCTTCCACGTAAATGCAACTGGGGTCTGGGTGGAAACCAGGAAGGACAGGATTGAGATAACGAGCAGCTCGGCCGCCTTGGCTAGCAGCTGCGAGCATCAGTGACACCAGTCCAGTCACCTTCATCTTGAAAAGCTAGGAGACACTGGGACTGCACATGTGAGCAACTACTGCATATTGCGTTTCAAGTTTCATGTCTTTCTTATACTTTTGTCAGCCCCTATTCATCTCCACTTGTCCATCTGCTGGTCAGGATTCTGCTCTAACTGATTTTTCGTATGTGATCTTGCTCACCCTGATTTTTCGTATTGAATGCTAATTTTCGTATAATGGCACCATTGCGCATGCTTGAATTGGTGAAGGCCAACGGGTAATTAGTCAACTAGTGCCTCGGACTGATATGGTAACCACTTCCCCTTTTCTAGACCCCAATCATACAATAATAGGTTTGACACGACATTGGGCCGCCAGCAATGTCATGGATTCCCGCTGTTCTCGGTCATTCTTCCCGATTCGCCGTTCTCTCCCACGGTCTTCTCACGCATCGCCAATCTCGCAAAATGTTACTATTTTTAGGGGGACCCCTACCACGTCTAGTATTCCTGGCGATGGCTGCGTAGCAACAAAAAAGACTCACAATTTGATCCTTGCAAAGTGCCCGACTCGTCATTATGTCGAGAGCAGGGCATCCGCACAGCCCCTGGGCAAAACCTTTCTCCAAAATAAGGTAGCAAAAACCCATCTTCACTTGAAACATTATGGCCACGCTGTGGGTGATTTAAAGCGACGACGAAAGCAACCTAGACACCTCCGTCAGTCAAGTCTCGAACTAATCGCACCGGACAGCTGCTTGCGGACGTGCGCAAGTGCTTAGTCTACTTGGGCACTTAGCATCTACGCACCTAAGTACTCAACTAGGTAAATACCACCTGAATAGGAATCCTGAAAGTGGTGGGGGACTAGGGACTCGGAGTTGAGACGGCGCAGCTAGACAGACTCTTTAGCCTGCCTAAATAGGCATTGTAGACCTACATCGCACAACCCATGAAACCCGGTCCCTTTTCAAATGGTCTCAAATTAGTGTATACTAGTAGCGCTCATGAAGGTGTCCTAGGGGTGGACAAACAGTATTTATAACTCCTTCCCTAACCCACCTTGCAGGACTGACAACAGCACAACCAATATCACTCACCGGAACATTTTCTTGCTACCTAAAACGAGGCGTGACATGAGCATCAATCTCACCTGTCCATCACCTGCACCCTCCAACCATTGAATAGCATCAATCTCGAAGACTATCAACTTCCCATCAAGATTTCAAACATTACGGAAACCAGCATTTGGTTTCTCAGAGTAAGAAAGTGCGGCTTCTCGACAGAACCCCTGGCAGATCCAGAAAGAAAGAAAGAAGAAAGAATGGCTCAATTCGCAGACCTTCCATATGAGATCCGGATTGTGATCTGGGAGATGGTGATCCGAGAGAAGAGACCCGGAGCCCATTTCTTCACCGTCTACAACAGACGGAAAGACGAAGACACTGTGGACTATTCTTCTATGGGCGTTTTGGACTCCTCTCTGCTTCCAGCAAAGAATTCCTTTCCACAAAGAATCGGACTCACCGCGCCCCTCTGTGGCTCAGACAGTAAAGTCTCGTGGACCAGACAAAACCCATCGACATATATGGAGGACTCAGCTCTCTGGACACTATGTTGGGAGTCACGAAGGCACATGTTGAAGAGATTTCGGCCGGCCGAGACCAGCAGCCAGATTCCTCGAAACAAGGACCGAACAGTGGATAACATCCTCTGGAAAGACTACGTGTCACACTGTGATTCGGCTACAGCGACATCGGTCTTGCAGAGGGGCAACGGCGAGCTACAGTATTTCACAATTCAACCAAGCACAGATCTTATTATCCTTCAGACCTTCCCTAGCTCATATCTATCGTGGGAATGCTCTCAAGAGGGGCGGTTTTTCTCGCCGCTCGAGGAGCTCTGGTTGGCTCTCTTTGGCCACTCTCTCTTCTCATGGGGACTTGATACATCCCGACGTAATAAAGAAATCATCTGTTGTCCTCTCAATGTCGCAATCGAATTTGAGCCAAGATGGGCACAGGGCGAAGACTACCTCGCCAAATTTGAAGCAGCCACGACGATGCTCGAAATCGACACAGTATGGCTCATCGACTACCGCCTCAAGCTTAATGCCGAGGTTCTCAAGGAAGAAACAGGGAAAAACCGCTATGGACATGATCGAAAGGTCTTCTATGCCCGTGGCCAACGATTTGTTGAGGTTGAGTGGAAGGACTATAAGTCGGGCGAAGGGGACGAGGCAGCCGTCGAAGTTGTGGGGCACGAAGTATTCAAATTCATCCGCAGGCTGCGAAATTTGAGGTGTGTCTCGACGAGGTTGGGTATCTTTTATATGGGCCCGGGCTGGAAAATGTACGACTTCAAGGTGCTGGCTTGCGGGCCTATATAACCCACGATAAACGGCCACGGGTCGTGAAGTCAAGATGAAAGACTGGGCCCTAAAACCGCGTAGATTACAGAGAGCAGCGGAAGGAATGTCATACTTATGAAGCAGAAATTAGTTGATATATCCGTGCGATTGGTAGGGGCGACTGGTAAGGACGTATTGTTTTAGGTGGCAAGAAAATAGCCAGGAACATACTTGGCAGGCATGAGTGCTGTAGTTGTGCCACTGCCAGTGTCGACCCGTAGCGAGGACTACGTACTTAGTACTTACCTACGTACTAATACCCTAGGGTCGGCAGGAACCCTGAGCACCAAGCCAGGCCTGCCTCCGAACTGAGGGACCATCGTTGCTTCGAAACATTGTGCCTACACCGTAGGCGGCGCAGGGTGACCGCGATGTCCTCAACCCATCATCAGAGACGCTACAAGCGGAATACCTTTGTTGCTCAAGTCTTGAAGTCTTGCAAGCGCGCCAGCAAGCCGATGCGTCCACGTTTGCAGGCAGCCATCCACTCCTCGCAACCACCGCTGTCTTTCGCAGGCGACTTTTGCGACATACCAAGGTACGCTTCTCAAGCTTCTCTTTTCTGTCAGCACCCCAAAACTTGGTCTTCTCAGACAAAGGCGCCCTCCACGTGAGCACCCAAAGTCACCAATGAAACTGATATCTGGAATCAGGGCTCAAACAAGTTGCCAGACAAGCCTTGGAAGCTGTCTTCCGAAACGAGAGCCCAAAGTCTGCCTTGTATCAATTGCGAAGCGGCTCGAGTCGCGCACGAACCGATGAACATTGAAGCACGTCTTCCACGAGGACTGCCCTTCGCGAACGAAGAAAGACGACCAGAACCCTCGACCTCCACTTCCAAGCACACAAACGAGCACTTCTCAGTGGCATTAAGCAGTTCTAGCTTACTAGACTGTTGTGCGGTGGCGGCAGCTGCAGAACTTGGAAATCCTTCGAGGACACTCGCAACTCCCACCCGCCTCATCGCCCTACAAGCCAACCAAACGAAGATTTGCTAGACTTCAGGATGACTGGCCCGACCGCTCCCCACTCTCCCAAGCAAGCACTGGGAGCGACAGCTTCAAGAGACTTCGAGATCGACCTTGGTTTCTGGGCAATTCTTCCAGCTCATCACCGAACGCAAATGTTGATTTGCCACTCGAAGACACACCCTGTGAGTTCACTTCACAGCTTCCTAGCTCAAGAATCTACTGCCAGTGCTAACAGACTGCTTCAGTTCACCAAAAGTTCACACGTGAGTTGCCATCCAGCTAGCTACCAGTGTACTTCACGTGGATGCTGACAACATTCAAAACCGGCACAAGAAATCCTCGTGAGGCTCCTCAATACACAAGACAGTCCGTGAATCTGTTGCTGATCAGTGGCGCTAGTAGACCAACCCAATGTCGAAGCTGGTAAGTCAACCCCTATTGAGGAATTTCGACCTCAAAACAACTGGCCATCTCAGTTGTAGATACTGCTCACCTATCTATGCGCCGTCTAATTCCCCACCACACGCAAGACTTAGGAGGATAACTATCCTCTAGGACCCAGCTAATGCTCCTGATCTGTACACAGACCTGTTACAACTGTGGTGGCCGAGGCCACAAGGCTGTGGAGTGTCCCGTAAGTGATTATTGACCCAAAAATAACACCGCACTTGTGGGCAGTCTCAAACCTCCTGTCTTTCAAAACTTGGCTGGACTGCGTGTCATGCGTATGCATTACAAACTCTGACGGACATGCAGGCCCATAAGCGACCGGGAGTGAGAACAGCTACCTATCCACTCATGCAGAGCCGGACTGGGACTGCTTTGGCTGACAAGGAATTTCCACTACTCGTAGTCGGCCTAGTCCTTCGTAAGTAACCATTTACTGTTTCACAATCCTCTTCGAAATGGTTCACTTGTAGTTCTAACACCGAAGTGATTCCAGCGACCAGCCAAGCGGGCAAGTACCCCAACGTTCCCACTTCTGACACTTTTCATTCTACTCAAACACGCCCAGGCGGGAGCTGACAATGGTATTTATTACCCTTGTACAGCAACAGACCAAGGCAGTGAGTAAAGAACTTGGCTTTAGAAGGTTAGAGGCGTGCTAAGACTCGATCTCCAGAACAATACCAGAATCTCCTCTTCGGAGGAGGAGAACTTGGAAGAAGAAGAAGCCCAAGGTATATATTCTTGCAACTTGACATGAAAGAATGCTTCTAACGGCGCGTACAGGACGAGAATACGAATGAGGTATGTTACTCCAATTTCCACACATGATTTCAACCAATTGGCCGATATCATTTGATCTTTCCGCTAATTCAGTTTGGCAGTTCTGGACCAACAAAGAGAAGGCAAGTAGAACGGCTCACCAACATTAATGTGTGTAACATTACTGACGATGCGCAACCGCAGAACTTGACCAAAGAGCTCAAGGTAATTCCGCCCGTGCAACACCTGTGTTTGATATGGTATTGATGGCATTTGCTAATCATGCTTGGACTTTATTAGGACCTATTCGACCACGAGACCGTAAGAAGATGGTGATTCATTTCTGTGGGGCAAATGGGTGACAATCACTATGCAGAACCTAGAGGCCAAGCTGGCTGTGAGTATACTCCCGTGCTCTTGCTTCAGCTGCAATTCCATCGCAGGAATTGAGCGCGGAGCAAATATTGACGTATGGGTTTCTCCCTTAGGCTGTGAAGACCAAGGTCTCTGTGGGTGCTCAACGGGGCTTCTTCTCTCACTGCTTGCTAATGCTGATGTTAGACAGAGCAAGAGGAACGGCTTCTCGAGTTAATTAGCGGGTTCTGGGGTCGAGCTTCTCGACCTTGGTTCCCCATTCAGCCACCCACTTACGCTAGATATAGAACGAGGTAGACTCAATACGACGAGGAAATTGTTTTTGCTCATCCATGGTGCGGCATTAGAGATGGATGAACTTTTATCCGTGAGCGTCAATTCAATGGGGCAGAACAGGCCACCTAGGCGAGAACGGTGACGCCCACCCACACTTCCACTTCTATGTTTATGAAATGCAGATAGCTCTCCCGACAACAGAGCAGCCCAAAGGCGTTTATCTCGGGGGAGGCTATCCCAGGGAAGACTATGCCAAGAGAGATTATTTCAGTAGAGATTATCCCAGGAGAGGTGATCATACGGGAGGTTAGCCCACATGAGGTTATCAAAAGGGGGAGGTTCCCATGGTAGATTATCCAAGATAGGGGAAGCCATCCTACGGCAGGCTGTTCTAGGATGGATCATCCCAGTGGTGATATTTCCAAGGCACACAGCTATGGGACTTCAGGAAGTGGATATGGCTCGAGTCGTACACTCCAACGCCTCTACTCTGTCAAGGATGAGCCCACCCGGAGAACTGCTTGAGGCAAACTCAAATGAGACGAGACAGGCTTACATATTGATAGGTCAGAAAGCGCAAGCACATTCAAGATTTCACGTGCAGTCAGAATTGCCGAAACCATGAGGTTGGCTGATATTCTCATAGACGAGCAGTAGGTGTGAATCTTGGGTAATCAGGCCCCTGCCAGTGCCGTTACAGTACCTAGGTAGTCTGTTTTCGCGATTCGAGGTATTACGGAAATCATATTCCTCCTCAGAGTACGAAAATTCGGCTTCTCAGCAGGCTCCCATCAAGCCAAAAAAGAGCCGAGCTTTCAAATCTCCCTCCAGATCATCTGGAATCCTTCGATAGGCGAAAAAGACCAGGAACCCATCTCATCACTGTACACGATGCACGATAGTACGATTGGGTGCTGGGATCCGGTTCGATTGGGTTGGTGAACGCCAGCGAGTGACCGGTGGCTCGGACTCATGATAAACGCTTGCCCTTCTCTAGAGCCATGCAACAATAAGATTGACACGGCTTTGCGGCGCGCCAGAACTCTCTAGCTTTCCGCGATTCTGAGCCAGTGTGCCTAATCCCCGGGTTTTCTAGTTCTAGTTCTCCTCGCGTGTCACCAATTCCAGCCTAGCTTTTCTTGACTGGACACACGCATGTCTCCATTTGATCCACATCGTCATTGTAATCAAGCCTCGTCAAGAACTGCATCCGTCTGTTTTTGTAGTCTTTGCTAATTGCCGGGCTGTGAATGGCTGGCAAGTGTCTTTCCGCGCCGCCGACACGAGCTTTATTCGCCTTAGCCCCGGATGTGAGACTAGCCGCGCGGAGATCGTCATTCCAGTCACCAGCGGGATGGGTCAAGTGACGGGTGAACCATACCATTAAAGCATTAGGCGTGATGTTTATTTCTCATTGTCAGGGGCACGGCGTCTTAGTGTGCTGTCTGCACGATGTGTCAACGGCGAGTGAAGGCGGAATTGGGAGATGATAGCCATTCCAAGCTACTGACCTGGAATGATACCGCGATGGCCGCGAAGACGGCATAGAGAAGGATGGAATAAAGTCCCGGATATCGTTAGTTCCGGTGGCGAGCAAAGGAATCCAGTCGTTCCGGGTCCTAGGACAACGTCCCTGAAGTCGAATCGAGGTCAATGTCATTAGAAATATTGTGATGGGTTGGCATGATGGGCCAATGAACAGCTCGAGAGAAATGGCTTGGGCAGCTCCACCGGTTTGTGGCATCTAGATTGAGGGCGGTACACTGATGTGCTTAAATACTGCCTCGAGGATATTGTATCTCACCTGGACTTCCCATTCATAGCCACGTCTTCCAGAAGCTTCATATACTCGCATCAATCAAATCTGATTCATTGTCATCATGCACGTCAAAAGTACCATTCTCGCCTTGTCGGCAACCTCTGTAGTGTCTGCACAGAGGCCAGCAGACACTCCTGTCTGCGACTACTATACAACAGCTTTGTTGAAGGAAAACACCGCCGCTAATCAGTTGACGCTTTTAACACTGCTGGTGAACACTGTTGTGATAGGCAACTGTGAGTAGCAACTCAAAGCCGACTTGGAACTGGAAGTTACTGACAGCCACCTCACAGACACCACTCCGAACGTTGGCGTCGTGGTTCCCGGTATCCTCGCTCCCGGAAACGTCGATGGAAAAGATGTCAACCTCCTGCCATACTTCGACGGCTCCCTTGCCTCCTCCAACCGCGGCGGGTCCTCAGGCGTCGCCGTGAACAGCCTCGACGGCGGTGGTGCCGAGCCTCTCAAGAAGAACATGCCAGCCAACTCCAACACTTCAAACCAGTATTTCCTGCTCACGCACCTGTACGCCTTCTTCGGCTCCCTCCTCGGCTGCACCACCTACGGGATGCCTGGCTTCGCTGCGTACGACGGGTTCCCATCCCAGTACCAGGTGCACAAGTTCATGGACCTGGATCACTCCGAGGTCACCTACTTCATCCAGCAGGTCGGCCTCGCTGCTGCGTCGTTCGGCGTGGCCAAGGACGACATCACTGCTGTTGGTGGCGCCCTCGACAAATTGTTCAACTACAAGTGTCTGCCCCCGACCACCGCTATCATGGCCCAGGGCCCTCAATTGCAATCCATTTGCACCGAAGATTCTGTAAGTGCCTTCCAATAATTGATCTGTGCTGCTCCCTCGTCTTCCTTCCACTTTTCTCAAGTACGCGTCTCTTGGACAAAATATTTCGTCTGGGAGAAGGGAAGACTTTCTTTCAGCCTTGCTTGATCTTGGGATGCTCTCATGGTTGGCATTGAGACTAATTCCGACTTCTGCAGTGCCCACTGGCGGACGGAGCCGTCTGCGACAAGTACGAGCCTGCAATGGAGCCCATGAATGCAACGAGCATGGCCTCCTCCCCGACGGGAGGCGCAAATGCGACCGCGACGGGCGGCTCAGGCGCAACTTCCACTGGAGCGACTGGCACGGCTGGAACCACTGCGTCGTCGACTCCGGTCCAGGTCGCTGGAGCCAACATGGTTGGAACAGTCAGCGGCCTGGTGGTCGGAATCGTTGCTGCCATCTCCGCATCATTGATGCTGTAATGTTGGGTACACGGGCGAGGGAAAAGAGAGACATTGCACGAGTGCAATGTGCATCGTACTTCTGTTCTACGGTTGAAAGAGAGTGTCGCTTCTGGGCATGCTTGATCACCCTTAAATCTTGGGCTGTATAAATTTGCAATAATGAGGTCGCCTGTTGCGAGGTGACGGTAGCGAGCTTCAAATAAGTCAATGCTCGTTCATTTATGGCGAAGCTTGTAATTAGTTCCTACATGATTTCGGTGAAACATGCTGTGTGAGACTGGCATTCAATGTTCTGCTGGTGGATGATTGTATTATCAACTCGGCATCGATGATTCCAACAGAATGAATACTGCACGTGTGTATTGCGAAACTTCTCATCAACCTTTTATGCCTACATGCCACACTCTTCGGTATTTACAAAAATGTGCTTCGAATTTTCGGAAGGGGGCCATTTGAAGGAGGGAAACAGATGTAGGGATTCACCGATCCAGATTGGGGACACAAATTAGACGCTGTTAAGACGGCATGCATCACGAGTCCCAGAAGAGATCAAAGAAACAGGGTGACTCTCCAATATATGCCGTGTGGAGATTCGCTGATCATCGTGACCGGTCATTCGACGGGGCGGAAAAATCGAATGTTGGGGGTTTGCAAGAACGTGTATACGTAGAGTACCATCCAGTATGATGCAATGTTCTCTGGCTAGAATTCCGAATCGCAGTATGCATGGGCGTGCACGTTGTTGTCTTGCCGTTTCGTACAGCTATGGAAATCGTTGAAAGCCAACAGGTAGAGCCATTGGCGTTGAGATCAACTTCGGTACACATGGACCAGACATAGATACCAGCATTCTGCATGGCTGCTTGAGATATATCTATGCGTGTTGATGCTGATTTTTCTAGGGCAGCGCATGTCTGGATCTGCGGAAGGGAGAGTCTTCTGCTTTAGAGAGTGATTGTTTCTAAGACGAATTGCATTTATCTTTTGGTCTTGTCAATTGCCATCTTCAATTTACAGCAGCAGGTGACCCTGACAATGTTGCAGTGTTGTGCGAATGTGGATCAAATGCAGAGAGTTAGCGTAGAATATAGTTGCGCAATTTTGCTGCGATTTCAACACAAGTCACTGGTCTGGTGGTCTAGTGGTATGATTCGCGCTTAGGGAACACCCTAATGCTCAATTTGCGCGAGGGTAAGTCATAATCAGAATCGTCATTGGTCACAACACATCTAACATCAAAACAGTCCCGGGTTCAATCCCCGGCCAGACCCTGGTCGATTAACAATCTCTTTTTTCGTTTTTTCTTCAAACCATCATCACGGCTTTTTCTCCTGGTGCCGAGTAATTATTTTTGCTCTTCTAAATACATACTTACTTGTTAGTATGTAGGGCTGGCACACTGTCAACCTCAATAAGTATGTGCTCTTTACCCCCTGTAAGCTAAATTTAATCCCCTGCATGTGTAACCTAGTCTTCTGCCCCGCCCTCAGAACACCTTTCCCTCAAGTTGCGGCCCATAAAAAGAAGGTGATCGTAAGAGTCAATTCCTCTCTATAATCCGCCCTCCTCACTATTCTCCTTGCCTTCAAGACTGTTAGGTGTCTCTTGCTCATCATGGAGTGTGACAAGCTTTGCGAAAAATGCAGGCAAATCGAGTTCTCCGCGCTGTCAACCCCCACGCTTGCAGATGTATACCGAGCACGAAAAGATACCAGCAGAGACGTGCCGCTGTTCCTTCCGCAAGGAACCTGGCGGGGGCCCGGAGAACCGCCAAAAGTGGACAAGGTCAATCTCGGGTCCCTTGAGAGGATCGAACACAATTCGGCTCTTGGCTGCAAGCTATGCGCGGTGATTCTGGGCGCCGTACGACGGCAAGGCGGCTTCATTGCTCCGGGCGTGGCTCTGCCCAGAGGTGATGAGGTGCACTTCTGGGCAGATCCCTCGACTTACTATGGATGCATCACGGATTCTCTCGAAGATATCGAGTCGAGGTTAGAAAACGCTTCCTTCGTGTTGAAACGCCTCTTAGTCACTGCTACAACCACGGACAAGGGAGAAACAGTGGCATATTTCAACAGTATCGTCCAGCCTTGCAACGTGGGAGCCTCTCGCCCTTCAGCCAAGGGAGCTCAAGTCAATGGGGAGAATGATAGATTATTCTTTGGTAGAATGCGTCCAGTGATTCTGGACATGAACCTCCCGAGGCAGTGGATAGAGCTGTGTGAATCTATGCACGGTGTAAGTTGTTATGGTCGTGGGGATGAGTCTCTGAAGACACGGTGAGGTGCCACCCATGTTCAATCTCTGATAATAGAAATAACTGATCTCACAATCTCCACCCTCAGACCATTTCGAATTCGTCTTATCGATGTCAACGAGAGGTGCATTCGCTCCTTCGAAGGATATGACTCGTCAGACTCACATGCTGCCTTTGCAGCTCTGAGTTATGTCTGGGGCCGGAAGCCCCAAAAGCTCCTCATGACGGCGGAGAATGAACCCAGTTTGAAGAAGCCGGGAGCCATCTGCAATAATAATGTGTCTCAGACGATCTACGATGCTATCGAGGTGACTAAATCGTTGGGTTTGAATTATCTCTGGGTCGACGCCATCTGCATTAGGCAGGGCAAAACGCCAGAAGACGAGCGCGACAAAGCAGAACAAATTGGAAACAGTGAGTGGCGTCGATTCCTTGCGCGGCAATGACGTTCAACTTCGCGGTGTTCATGCATGTGAGACTGACAGCCATACTCTGTCTGCACTCAAGTGGACGAAATCTACAGATCTGCTTTCCTTACTATTGTTGCTGCTTCTGGAGTGGATGCGGAGGCCGGGTTAGCAGGGCTGCGTCCCGGCACGCGCTCATTCCAACAGCAGGAAATTGTAGTGATACCACCTGACCAGGATCAGCCAGGCCTGTCTCTGTTGACCGTTTGCAAACGAATACCTAAAGATTTCGGCGAGTTCTTCGATATGCGAGATGAGGATGCCGACAACAGCATATGGAACACTCGTGGGTGGACGTTGCAGGAGCGAGCGCTCTCTCGGCGAAACCTCATTTTCACCGAGGAGCAAGTCTTGTGGGTATGCGACGGCGCATACTTTTGCGAGGAGACTGCCTTCGAGCACCCCATCAACGAGATAGAGCATCAGTCCGAGGAGCGCAATCCGATTCGGTTTGAGTTGTCAAAGGGGTACCGGTTCAGTCCGGCCAACTTGCGGAGTCTAGACGGCAAGATGGCACGGATCGTGTCCTCATCGAAAAGCTTCTGGAACAAATACAGGCTGCTGGTGCAACATTTTTCGATGCGCAACCTGGGCTTCCCGGGTGATATCCACGACGCATTCCTCGGCATCATGCTTGCTATGCAGCGCATTCGTAACGAGCACTTTCATTGGGGCCATCCGCGCTCGCGCTTCGAGCTTTCGCTTTCCTGGTCGACCTTTCATGCATTGTCTCAACGGTCCGCGAAGACCACATTGCCCATGACCTCGCTCAATACACGCGTCCACTTCCCGACGTGGTCCTGGATGGGCTGGGTAGGGGAGGCAAGTGTGTCAGTGGGCGACGACAGGCTTGAGACGTAAGTCACGATCAGGGATGCATCCTCTCACGAGATCGTTTTGGACTGATGAACCACTCAGTGAAACACCGACAGTCTTGTGCTTTGGCCACAAGAGCAACCCACTTCAGGTCATGCGCATCGGTGACAACAACGCGAACAAGGATATGCTGGAGCATCCAGAATCTCAGTGGCTAGGAGAGAGCACTCGTAGTGAAGTCAACCTGGATGATATTTCTGAATACCTGCCGGAACTTAAGCAAACCAGGCTCCAGGAGATTCCCGACGAGCACGTCCTGTTCTTCTGGGCAAGTACTGCATTCTTTGAAGCACCTATGAGTATGGTGGAAGAGCAACAACTCCCAACATGGAGCAATTCCTCGTTTGCCAAACGGCCCGTCATTCGTAACTTGAAAGGCGATACAGTTGGGGAGCGTAATTTCGTGTCGCCAGCCACGATGAAAGGACTCGATACATCTCACGCCGAATTCATATCTGTGGCACGGCGAAAGATTGCAGAGCTTGATCTTCCTGCTACTGTTCTTGCTTTGCAAATCAGGTGGGTAGGTGGGATTGCACAGAGACTCAACTACGCCGAGATTGATGAGGCTGCGTGGGAGGAAGCGAGTCCGACATGGAAGTTGATAGCTCTAATGTGATCCAAAGCCCACCAAGACTGGGTACAGATCTAATACACAACTCCAAAGGTTTAAATAAGGCAACTGATATTGGTACTTATCGGAACGGATGATGGTACAGTAATTTCCAGTTGGCTTCTCAATTTGCCCTGGCAGTCAAAAAGAAAGCCCGCCCAGACTCCCGAGCCGGCGCGCATAATAGTCGCTTAACATCAACGGAGCTCTGCGCTCTCGCATCATAATCTTCGTGAGCGGATCGAAGCGGGTATGACTGATACTAGATATCAACCATACACAGAGAGTCCACCGACAACGAGTCAGTAAGCTCATAGTCCCCAGAACTCCTTTCACCTCCTCGAGGATCGCTTGTCGCTCGCAGATGATTTGATTTGGAATTGTGTGATTGCTGAATCGAGCTATCGGAGCATGATAGTCGTTTTACGTCAACAGAGCCCTGAGCTCTCGCATTATCGTCTTTGTGAGCGCATTGAAGAGGGTGTGGCTGATGTTCAATGTCGACGTCAAACGGAGTGTGCTCCAGCCATGGTTCGTTGAGCTTGTAGTCCCCTGAATGCTTTTCGCGCTCCCGAGGATCGCTCGACGGTCGTCGCTGTTTTGAATTGAAGCTTTTTGAATGCTTAGTCGTGCCACCGGAGCCACTGTGAGAAATAACACTGCTGAACAGGGAACGAAGTGACGAAACCAGCTTAGACTCCATAACACTCGTCCGCATGAAGCTTGCGAACCCTGGCATTGACGAAACAATGATTGCCACGGCGAGCTCGGCTTGGCTGGTATTAGGAAAATCGGGTTAATATGGTGACATATATATTGCGTCAACGCTAAACATAACTTACTTGCAAATCATGAGAATACCTGTGATCCATGTCTGATCAAAGTTTGAAAGTGACTGGACCCTATAGACAAGAGACACAAGACTAGCGACGATACCCCTGTAGCATATTATTAGTACATATGTATGGTTTAGAATCGACGCTAGAATTGGTCAAATGAGCTTACAGTACTGCGGTGAAGAAGACAGCCATGAGTTGAATTCGCTTTCTTGAAGGAAGATGAAGTTTAACAATGGTCGGAATTGGAAGGACGAAAATGTATATGTCGAGGGCTGTTCCCACAGCAGCCTGACCTACCCCCCATTTTACCGCCTTGTAACTGGTGTCAGGGTGAAGCATAGCTCCGACAATCAGGTCATCCCATGTCTCACCAACATGAGGGAGTGACCAGTAGGACAGAGCTACAAAGCTTGAACCGTATAAGAGTGTGTTGACAACTATACCAAGTCGGATAGCCAAGCGCGTTTGTCTTGAGACCTGGAAGAGTTGATGGAATAGAAGCAAGGTTGCGGTCTTGGCTAAGAACAGCCCAATAACAGATATCATCTCATAAGTAGTTGTCACCTTATCTTATATTAGCCAACGAATTACTGAACACGTCTGGATTTGGACCTGGCGACTGTACCTGCAAAAATTGCGCGTTAAGCCAGCAAAGTGGGAGATCCCACATGTGGCGATTATATCTGACAACTATTGGTGCAATCATTAGTTCGTGACCCGTCGATGGGCCAGGAGATACACCAACTTACAGATCATGAGGAGCACATATTGTGCGACAGCAAGCAGCACAGCTAGGAAGACCAGGTCTACACATGAAGGATTGTCAGCTATGGACGAGTCTCGTACGTGTTTTCCGTAATGGTCATGCGTCAAGGATACATACAGTCACCCCAACTCCGTCTCTTAAAATTTGCCCATAGTCTCCCAAAAGAACACACGAGAGCTAGTACTGTTGGTATGACGGTAATAATGATGGTCAAGTCTTTCAGCAACGTGGTTGGGTTATTCAAATTGCTGGTCTGGCCCTGCGGCGGGACGCCGCTTGGAAGGGTGCAAAGGTCTACTCCTGGAAACAGAGAAGCCAAGCCTGAGCCCATTGCGGTGTCTGCGATGCCTTTCCTTTCTCTTTCTTTCTCTTTCCTAAAAATAAAAGAGCAAGGAAAAAGGCGGAGAACGAAAGAATTGCACGACTGTGCTGAAGAGAATCAACGCTTGTCGCAGACAGGGTGTAATAAGAGACAAAGGGATATGCACGAAGATTCTATAGCAGGCCACTTGCAAGTGACAGGTTTTGAAAATGGCCCAGCAACAATTCGTGCGGGTCGTGCCACGTTTTGAGAAAGCATGTTCGACTCCACCCCGAGTGTTTGGGGGCCATCCAGGCAGCCAGGGAGCACAGCCTGAGATTTGTAAGGTGGATTAGCAGGTAATGTGCAACGTCGGGTCTTGGTCGTGCATGTATGCTGTAGTACTGCCCATGAATTGAATGCAGTTTTGGGGGCCATGCGCCGACTGTACTGCCAAAGCCGAAGCGTCAGCCAATTAATCCCCAGTCTTGCTTCGTGATCGGCAGTTGCTGTTGGTTGAAGCCTGCAGCAACGAGCCGGGTTTTCATCCTACGCTAACGACCCGGCCTGTCAGCCTGTATGAATTGGACTGAAGTGCCGGAAACAGTCCGATCCTTGTTGCCGCAACGGTTTCCACGCGTCCTCCCTGTCGAGATCACCTGGATATACTCCAGTGCCGGGCTGAACGCAACGGAAGTTGAATTGGTCATCAATGCCAGCGTCAGCGATATGATCCGTCTGCCGTCAGAAACTGTCAACGCGGATCTTCTCGGCCTATGCAAGATAAGCTCCGATGGCTAACCACTCAACTTATCGATCTCGTCTCACCCAGGGGGAAACGGCGGCTTGTCCCATTATCAAACCGACCTGGCAAGAAGACACGCGTTTCTACAACACCAGCTTCTCAGCACGTCTTGTCTAAGGAGGAATTAACCTAATTGACAATGCTACTATACACATTTTGGACAAAGGCAGCAGGATTGTTCCATGAACAACACGTCTGTACGTGCGGCCACGTGAAAACATGTATAATCCGCTGCCTTCGACTTGTCACTTAGGTTGAGCCACTCATCGCACCGTGATCACCGCCCACTGAGCTTATGTCGCTCTTCATCCTCACCACAAAGTGTGAAGAAGGAGTCGAAATTTTGCTATGATGCGATTCGGAAATCTGTCCAGGATTTGTCTGTGGGGAAGTTCGAGGCGTGTTCTGAACCGGTCTATCTTCGTGTGGTGACGGAGGCTTTACTGCGCGAGTTGATGGAGGCCTGTACGACTTGCTCATCTTGTTTTGAGCTCAACGTCATCGCTTTCGTGGGCGTAAACGCTGGTAGTTAACACATGGTCAACATCGCGATGCCCTCTATAACACACCACCGACGTCAGGGGCCTCATCATACCTAGGTTCGAAGGGTGGGCGAAATTGATCCAGAACATTGATCGAAGGGCCCAACGCGATCGCTCGTTCTCTTCTATTCTGCTGCTGTTCATGTACACATTGTTTAAATGACAAGTCCAGTCCAGCCTTGCGCTCTGTCCGTCCCGCCCAGTGGCGATTTTTCGATTTGGGTGTTCAATGCTGACATGTAGTGCAAACGAAGGGAAGAAGCAGGTTGCGATGGCAAGCACACTTCAGCGTCAGTGTCCTGAGCATAAGTCTGCTAAGATGGCGGCGTTGCTGATGCGCTGAAGGTACGGGTGTATGCTGGGGCACGTGATTGCTACTTGCACAAGCAAAAAGAAGGAGGGCCGCAACGGAGATGGTGAGGTGTACCAAAAAGTCAAAAGAGTTCAGACTCGTGCGGGAGTGGTGTGTGTCCTACGTCTCTTG
Organism: Diaporthe australafricana; assembly: GCA_039880735.1. Taxonomy (NCBI): domain Eukaryota; kingdom Fungi; phylum Ascomycota; class Sordariomycetes; order Diaporthales; family Diaporthaceae; genus Diaporthe; species Diaporthe australafricana. Next base: position 2,756,154 of record JBCEDM010000007.1, on the reverse strand, counting down.
TCGTCGAATTAGGATGTTGTATGCAGCGTGGAATATTTGGCCAACGTCCGCCGAAAGTGTCCGCCGGGGGCCTCACCGGCTGTCCTGCAATCGATCGCTCGGTCGGGGAGTTGAACTCGGGGGCTTCGGTCGGGGTTGGCGAGAGGGTCGATGGCTTCGAGGTAGGGCGTCCCCTACCGCTAGGCCACCTGCCCTGAAAGATTGAGTGATGTGGAAGTTTATGAGGCATGGGCTGCTGGTTTGTTTGCGTGGAGGGGAAAGGGGGGGCAGGTGAGTCACTGGGGTGATGGGATGAAAGGTTCGCGACGCGATCGCGCCGCGTACGTGGGCAGGAGGCCTTGAGGGTTGCAAAGGATGTGAGTGTCGAGCTTCCCACCCGTACCTAGGTAGCCTAGACAACCAGGCGCGAGGTTTTCCACCGCAGAGTCAAAGTCTCGAGTCCCAAGGGGGTCTCATTATGTGATAAAAGCCTAGAGAATCTCTATTGGATCAATCTAGAGTGGCACACTCACGACCACACGCACATGTTTTGATCAGTGACAGCCAGAACACCCCATAGTTGCAAGGGACGAAACACAGGAGAGCAAAGTTTGAGCGAGCCCCATGTAAGTCATCACATTCTCAGACATGGAGAGGTCTTCGTACGTAGATGGGAAACCATCAGGTTCGCCTTCCTGTTGTCATCTTTGCTAACGAGGTGGCTGACATTGTGGCAAGTCGTAGAGGGGCGAGGCTGAAACTGTTCGCCACACATCCATTGCTGCCACTGCACAGCCCTCATCAAGCGAACCATTGGCCAGACCTATCGTACGACCGCACCATGCTCAAACAGACACTTGAACATGCCCACGCGTGGAGGGTGCCCAAAGCTGGCTACCAGAAGCAGTGGCCAAGTCCCTGTCGCCGACCTGAGCTTCCTGCTGCTGGTCCTCGAGCCAAGAAGCTTGCTCAACCTTTGGAAACGACTGCCTCCACAACTTGAAGAGTACATACAGGATGGACCTGAAACGTAGATAGGAGACGCGGATGGGCTTCTCTTTCCCTGATCTTTGCCATCTTCAGGCTTTTCGATTTCACTCCAATCGGCCCACTCCGCGATACATCCAGCAGGCGCCTTCATAGCGATGTAGGCTGTTACACCGAATCGCACGGCCAGCGCCAGGAAGTTGGTGTCGAGACCACGCGCTGAGACCTCTGATGTCAAGCACCATCCCCGAGACGGCGTCGACGTTGTTCAGACTAAGAGTATTCATCATAAATTGATTCAACGCGTCGTTATGAGATTGTAGGCACGTCAGCCTATTCAGGAGTGGAAATGGATGAGATGAGCTCGTGCACTCGATGCATTCAGCTGGTCAGACCTCACGTCGACGTCGTTCAAGACCGAGCTCTGGCTGTGTGCCCCTCGCCTAGCTGCCATTAGGATTCAAGCTGAGAAAACAGCAATAACATGCTACTAGTGAGTCCATGTATTTTATCCTGTCTCTGACCATTGACTATTCGCGGCGGAGTGAATTGTGACGTTTTCGTGGTTTGGTTGTCTTGGCAGTGGGCACTCAATGATGAGAGGACGTGGGCCCTTGAGTACTTACTAAGTGAGTATTGGTCACTTGGAGCGTGACGTCCAAGGGACCAACTACCTTAATTAGCATGGCCGCTCTGCCTTGCGGCTTTCCCAGTTTCAGTGAGCTAACAGCAAAAAGTACTATGCGCGTAGCTGATCCGGTATCGCTGAGATGGCCCAGTAATACCGGGTCGTCAGTCCCCGCTGGAATGAGGAGAATGTCGGGAGCAGTGAGAGGGGCCCGTTCAGTCGGGTCACAATCGCCCGTGGCCTCTGACCATAAATTCAACCAACGCAGCAACTCCGTGGACTAAAATCAGACCCCAAGTTCTGACTTGAACTCATAATAAAGTTCGACCTCGGTTCTACTACCTGCATACAAAGCTCCACTCCAGTGTTACTGCTGGCCAAGAAAGCCAATATCTGTCTCAATGGCTGCACCAGCTCCCACCATTCCTCCAACGTCTAGCTCCTTCAGTGTATCTGGCAAAACTGCTATTGTTACTGGCGCAGGGTCTGGTAGGCACTACTTCTTGTCTACGTGTTTGAATGCTCATCTGATGGCTTGGCATTACTAACACCATGCGATAATGTCAAGGGATCAACTTTTCTTTCGCAGCGCTTCTGCTGTCTCGAAACTGCAATGTCGTCTTCGCTGACCTGGCCCTGCGGCCAGAAGCTGAGGCTCTCGTTGGCAAATACAGCGATTCCGGAAGCAAGCCCCGCGCCGTGTTTGTCAGAACTGATGTGGCATCATGGCCTGCCCTCTCAAATATGTTCGACACGGCGCTTTCCGAGTTTGGGGATGTTGACGTCGTCTGTCCTGGTGCTGGAGTCTACGAGCCGCATTGGTCCAACTTCTGGCACCCGCCAGGCTCTTCCGAGAGCAAAGATGCGGTTGACGGAGAGCCTGGCCGCTATGCCCTGCTGGACATCAACCTGAATCATCCGATCCGTGTGACACAGCTCGCGCTGTCTCACTGGCTGCACCCGCCGTCAGGAAGAGCCGCGGTCTCGGCGTCGAATCAGAAAAGGGTTGTGCACATCTCCTCTGTGGCTGGACAGGTGCCAAACTTCAACTGTCCGCTCTATGGAGCCTCCAAATTCGCTATCACGGGTTTCGTCCGAAGTCTTGCGGCTTTGGATGAACAGCACGGAATTCGGGTGAACGCTGTTGCTCCTGGGGTGGTCCGCACGCCATTGTGGCTGGAAAATCCCGAGAAAATGATATACCTTGAGACAGCGGATGGGTGGATCACTCCCGACGAGGTCGCCGTTGCGATGCTGCAGTGCGCGGAAGAAAGTGATCTGGTCGGTGGCACAATTCTTGAGGTTGGCAAGGACAATACTCGCTGTGTGCAAGTTTTCGATGACCCGGGACCAGACAGGGATCCAAAGAAGGGCTTGATTGTGAGGAACTCGAAGAACGGCAACGATATGGTGTGGACATGGCTCCAGGACAGAGAGATTTGGGGATCACGTTAGGGTGTGTTCGATACTGTTTGTCCATCTGATTCGTGCGACTACTGGAACAACTCTGTCACCTGGGTGCCCCAGTAAGTAGTTATATTGAAGGCAGTACTTCTCATTCCAGTATTTCTTCTCGTCATTGGACAACAAGGCACGCTCACGTGGCTGCAAAGAAGAGGCTGCTTCTTTGCTCTAAGGGAATCTAAACTTGCTCAATGCAATGGGAAAGCTGTGTGATAAGACAAAGATACTATGACTGGCGGGGTGAAAAGTCCTGGCAAAGCAAATAGTTTTGGGCTTTCTTGATGGGCCTCGAAGTCTTACTTCACCAATGTTAAGTCAGGAAAACTCTTTCCATTCACTCCCTCCTACATGATGCTTGGAGCAGTTGACAGCCAATACCCTTATTGAAATGCCTCGGATTGACCCGTGCTTCCGTATCACTTGCGAAAAGAGGCGTGTACCTAGGTACACAGCATTCCACAATCTGTATACGATTTGGAATAATCCTAGGGAACCAATTTAGAGGCTTTTCGCTGATTTCCCAAGCCACTAGTTCCCTGCATGCCAGCCTCAGTTTCGCGCTTCTCGTGAAGGGGAGGCAGTGTATTTGCCTCCTATGGGATTGATGATCACTCTCCCTGCACAGGTTGTCCTCTATCCGACCAAGGCATGGTCTCGGCTCTCGTGGTAGCAGCAGTAAATCAAAAGTCAGAAGACCTTGGACATTTCCTGGGTGAATTACGAGGCTGGCGAGGGCCTTGGGATTATCACCAACTTGGCCAAAATGCACTATGCAGCCCAGGCAGCACTCGGCTAAATCCATCATGCACTCGACCATTATCGTCGACCTTTTTGTGTAGGATATGTAGTGAGTCGTCAATCATCTCCACAACTACATCTCAATGGCCACACTAGGTTACAAAGAAGCAGGGCTCAGCCCTATAAATACTCCGGGTACGCTAACCGGCCGAAATGAGCACTCACGCGCGTTCACGCACGCCCGGCTAGCTCATGTCTGCGCTCGGAGTGGCCGGGTCTCTCGGATCGACAAGCCTCACTTATGCACACAGCCTTAGTACATACGTTCTAAGCGCTGAAGCCGAGCAAACTGACAAGGGTGGCGTTTTCCATCGAAGATGCATCACCCTGCCCCTTGTCCCACTCGGTCAGCGATGGTGCAGGTGAGGAGTGGGGGTCCATCGAGGCGAACATTCGATATGCACACGGCAAAAGCCATCGTAGGATTAAGCGAGATGAACAAGAATGAAGGAAGGCAGCCCAGTCACATAGGCACCTTCTTGCATCATGCTTGATTGCTGGCAGACTCATTGCGTGAGCTTGGCCTTTCGGCTGCGAAGTTCCTGGTGGGAGCTGTGCGTTGGCTTGATGGTATGCAGTCCGTTCTACGGTTCGCTCTGCAGTTTGTTCTGCAAAGAACCTTTGCAGGCACGGCTGGCGAATCCGCTCCTTCTAACCCATGGCTATCACACACACCTCACCCATAAGAGGCACATCCTCCGGGCCGAGCGTGTGCTGGAAAACTCGGTTGCAAGTGTTATGATAGGCTCCCATTCCCTCGGTATCTGCGCCCAGACTCGGTCACCAGAGGGTAAAGGGAGAAAATATGATCTGTACAAAAGATGGTCTGGGTAAAGTAATTAAATGCCCCTGGCTGTTTCCTATATTTAACCAGTCATTTCTGCTCGTGCTTCGACGTGCTTGTCTCTATAAAATTATTGGGTAATACCTTGAAAGCCCCCCTGTGCAAAGATTGCCGCAGCAAGCGTTTTCACGTCTACATTTCCTCCACCTATGAGACCAAGCTATCATGGCTCTGGTGCTTGTGTTCTTATGGTAAGCAGACCCGCTGATTTTTAAATACTATTGAGCTCGCAAGTTCACTAGCTAAGCTTTTCACAGGGCCTGGGGGCGCTATGAATCTACCATCGAGGCTCAATATGAGAAGCAGTACGAGCCTTCGCCTCTGCCGAGTAACCCTCAACATAGCCCCCAAGATGTCAGTATTGTGGTTGCCACGATAGACACTCCAGAGACTCTGCCTGAAGCCCTCTATCAGTGGCTAAGTAACAACCCTCTCGAAATCATCATTGTCACGATCCAGCGAGATCTTGAGCATGTCCAGAATCTCGTAGCACAGGTTGCGTCGGCGGCTGAGATCACACAAATCACCACCTGTGACATTACGAACAAAAGAGAACAACTTGCTCAGGGTATCAGAATGTCGAAGGGCAACGTCATAGCCCTCGTAGACGACGACGCCTTTTGGCCCACCACTACGGTCCTGCCATACCTTCTGGCAGGCCTCGAGGACCCTGAGGTAGGGGGGTCTCAGGGCAAGCAGAGGTATGTTCAAGCACATTCTTCAAACGACTTGCACCACTTTTTCGCTGATTTCGTTCCGATCAGCGCCTATATCCCGGAGAACAGACTCAATGGCGATCGAATCACCCCTTGGGAGGTAGCTGCCATTCGCGGCCTAGAAATTCAGAATCGAATTCAAGCAGTGCGATTCGCAGCGGATGCGGGCTGCTTTTCCCTGATAGGTCGAACAATGTTGCTACGCGCACACATTCTCAAGGATGAGGAATTCCTCTCCGCGATGTGCAATGACCATTGGTCAGGCAACAAACTCAGCACCGGCGATGATTGCTTCATCTCCCGCTGGATGATGGACAAGGGTTGGAAATTCTGCATTCAGAACGCTGATGAGGCAGAGATTCTAACCTTAATCCCCAGCGACAAGACACTGTTGTTGCAAAACTTGCGATGGAAAAGAAGCTCTTTCCAGTCTTGCTTGACGATCTTGTTGTATACGCCTGGGTTCTGGCGTTTCATTCGGTAAGCATTGCTGCAACTTGTTTCTCGGTTCCTCGGGCCTTCGAGCAGAGTACATGACATTACGGCTAATCTTATCTTCCTTCTCAGAACCTATCCTTACACAGGCCGCCAGCTTGTCGAACGTTTAGTCTCCATATTCATTCCTGGATTCATATCTGGGCATGGATCGAAACCTTCAGACAAGTCCCGCTAGTTGGCATCCTTATACTGTTGTGGTACATCCGGGCATGGGTCAAAGGGTACGGAGCATTCGCAAAAAGGTACCCCTTCTGTGGAAAGAAAATATGGGCAGCGTTTGTCTTCGACCATTGCTACCCAATTTTCGATATCTGCGGCTGGTGCACAATCAACAGAGAGGGCTGGCTAACCCGACAAGACTCTGATGGACCCGAGTAACTAAAGTCTTGCTGAGATGATTACTGAGGTAATTGTTTACACGTGGAAAAGTGTTTGTCTGGGGCCCTGGTCTTCTGAAATGTGCTACATGGCCAGAGACCAGCTTTCGAAGGTGACGGAATGGAATCTTTGTCCCCAATTGTAACATAGACATCTCTTCTCTCTTCTAGCTTTCCTCAATCTTGATATCCGACCTTCATCCAGATTTTTCTTTTTTCCTGAGTTCACTTTACAGCTTTCGTTAACATTCAATCAAGGGCAATCCCGGAGGGGATAATCCAACAAGAGGCTAATTTATAGGAGGTCATTCTGGGGGACGTTATCCCATATGACGTTATTCCACATCTTACATACTACGGGAACTTTAAAATGTTATTTAAATGTGGGGCCGGAATTGAATCAAGTGCCGTGGTGCCTGTTGCCGGTTTCTTGTTCTTGCCTGAAGAACTTGCCTAGTGGTATCAGAGTTCCGGGACGCTGAAAAGGTGCCGCAAGGCGCGAGTCATATTGGGCCAGGGGATTGATGTATCTGGTCAAGTCAATCTATTGGTGGAGTCGGGTCGGTCTCGTGAGGTGAGAAGCCCCCTGAAAAAGACATGGAAGCCCAGCATCGCGATGTCAGTCACCTACGGAAGGTCCACAATAGATAACGACGCGCTATGTCTCAGCTCATTTGCAGGCCGAGGATCAGAGTACCTGAGAACGTACAAAGCTATTCCGTAAGTGTTTGTGGAGGCATGACTCGCCTGTGGTTGCTTTGACAGCATATGTACTTGTTAGTCCCCGATATACGTGTAGACATTGCCTGGTACGATTTTATTAAAATTTTCTGGGGCATCAACTCATCCTCGTATCTAAGGCTTCTTCGCGTACACGCGTGGGAATCATGGTCGCAGACTCTACCAGTATGTCTGGGCTCGATTATGCAGCTACTCAGACAGGCGTAGGAAAGAGGCACGTCCAGACAACAGTTCTGTATTTCAGCGGTGACCCCAAAGTGCAGCTAGAGCCAACCGTCATCGGAGGGTAAGCCATCAGTCCCAATGAGACCGCTCGCGTAGCTGCTGAACAAACCGATTCAGGCCAAAGCCTCCCAACTTGACGCCCAAGATCAACTCACCGGTTTCAATCACCGATGTCACGGGAGATGAGGGCAAATACTCACTCCAGGCTCAGGGTTTTCAGTTCATCAAGCACAAGTCGCAGTTTGAGAAAGACCTTCCAGATCTTAAGAGCAGATACAAAGCAGAGGAAGCCCTGGACGAGACTACAGCAGGCTACTATGCAGAGATGAAAGAAATATTAGCCAAAACATTGGCAGCCAACGAGAAGTAGTAAGTATTTAACAACTGTCATCACAGCTGTTGTGGAATGATACTGACACAACGACAGCCCGAAGCCCTCCAGCATACATATTTTGACTCACATCATCCGAGCTGGGCCAAAAGATGGTGAAGGAGATCGTGGTCCCATGGGGCCCCTTTATGGTGTACACGTTGACCAGTCCACATGGGCTGCCGAAGGGGTGGCGGAGAGGTGGCTTGGAGACGAAGCCGAAGAGCTCCTGAAGAAGCCGCGGTTTCAAATCATCAACGTAAGTTCACATAATAATATGCAGTTCGATATAACATCTCTGCTGACACTCAATGACTAGATGTGGCGACCTTGCAAGCCAATCACCCGAGACCCTTTCGCTGTCTCCGATGCCACGTCAATTCCGGATGAGCACATAATCAAGGTGCCACTCATCTTTCCCGACCACACAGCTGAAGCGTTGGAGGTCGTTCCCGCGCCAGACCCTCAGAAGCCGCACCGTTACTACTACAAGTTCAACCAGCAGCCGGATGACCTGCTCTTCTTTATCCAAGTCGACTCCAGTGATCAACCAGATGTGCCAAGACGTTGCCCACATGTGGCGTTCAAGGACCCAAACCTGGACGAGTCCAAAGGCGAGCCGAGGGTCAGCATTGAGACAAGAGCAATGGTGTTTTATGACCAAGATGAGGCATGATAGGTGGCCACATTCTTTCACATCAAGACAGGAGACGTGAATTTCATATGGAAAGAAGACTCAAGCAATACATAGACTTGTGGAGCGCATTTTCCTTACTACTTGCCGCATACAGCTAGCTTAGAGCCAATTCAGTGCAAGGTTCGGATAAGTGGTTCGGACTTGTGGTTGCCAATGGTACCAGTAAGCGCGTTTACCTTCTCAAACCCATGATATCCAATAAATACAGGTGACGATCATTGCAATACCCCGCCCTCGGACTCCTTCCCTGGCAACTTGGCAAGATCCTCTTCCGAGTATCACTTCGTCTTCACGTGGATGAAAAGCCAGAGCCACAAGCATACCTCAACCACACGTGAACATTTCAACCCTAGCCAAAGACCAACAGCAAGAATTTCTCAAAGATGTCTGTCGATAACGCCCAGTATGCGAAGGTGGTGGCGACATACGAAAGTATACTACGGACTGCTGTGCGCCGATGTGACACTGCAAACCTTCTGAACACCCAAGGATCCGTTCAAGGCAAGAGGGTCCTTGATCTTGCAACAGGCACTGGGTACTTCGCGCGGACTCTGTCTAAATTGGGTGCCGAGCACGTCGTTGGGGTCGACGTCAGCCAGAGCATGCTGGACGCGGCGCTCAAGGTGACTGAAGGTGACCCGCACATCCCCGAAGGCACGGTGGAATACGAACTGGGAGACGTCTTCAAGCCCCTAGAGCTTCGCAGCTTCCCTGAAGCAAGCTTCGACTTCGTCACGGGCGCATGGTGCCTGAACTATGCCGGAGATCAGGCCATGATGGACCAGGCCTTGCGCAACATTACCAAATACCTCAAGCCGGGAGGAAGATTTGTGGGCATCATCCCGAGCGACTGCACACCATGGCTCGAAGACGACGAGGAATATTTTGGCTTTTCATACAAGAAGATCGACAAACTCAAAGACGGTTATGTCTGCAAGCTCACATTGCACGCCAAGGAGCAACCTGTCTCGTTCAATGCGTATATGCTGGACCATCATGTCTTTGAAACAGCCGCGAAATCTGCTGGGTTGGTCGATATCACTTTGGCAGGCCCGACGGTATGGCCTAAGTTCGAGGGCATCGAGGACGAAACGTACTGGAACGGCTTCTTGGCTAAGCCGCTCTTCACACTCATGTCGGTTACAAAGCCTGGTTCGGAGTGAGTCGATCACCGGCTGATAGATATCGAGGCGTACGTACAGTTATGACGGTCTACATGGAAAACAGTGTCGAAACGTTTGCTCATTTCAGGATAGTATCACATGTGTTCTACAATATTAGACAATCGATCCGTACATTAGCCATTATTGCAGTCTGTTGTCAACTGGCTAAACGCTGTCTAATGCCGGTAGTGAGAACCATAGTCAGGGTTCCCACCAAAGTCTCTCAATCCATCCGGTCTGCCTCCTCCTGCCGAAGTGATACCAGGGAAGCCCACAAACTGGGGGCTTCGTTGGGGTCCAGCCCTAAAATACCGTGAGGTTTCTTGACCCGGTCCATACGACATGTCGGGTTCTCGCAAGCTGCCAAAGGTGTCTTGCCGCCGCAGGTCGTGCATCGTCTCTCGCCCAGCCGTGTCAAAGGTCTTGGGGCGCGAAGCCTCATACATCTTGTCGAGGTCCTGGAGCATGCGGTCGTCGCTGATGCCCTGCAGCATGTCCTTTCGGTAGCGCCGTCTGCGTTGCCACATGTACACGGCCCAGATTCCCACGGCCAGGGCGCCCATTCCGCCAGCGACGGACACGCCGACCATGGCAGCTACTGGGAAGCCGGCAGCTTGACCCTTGGAGCTGTCTGGCTGGTCGGTGCCGGCCTCAGCGGTTGCGTTGCTGTCGATGCCACTCTGTGCAGCTGTCTCAGTCGGCAGAGGTACTGCAACGAGGCTTGTGGAACTGCCCGCCGTCTCCAGGTTTCCCGTCGGCGAGTTCTCAGTTGATATCGTTTGAGTTCCAGAAAGACTCGGAGTGTTCGTGATTGATGAAATAGGCGACCCAGTCTCTGTGGGTTGTGACGATGTCGAAGAGGTCTCCGGGCCTGGAATCAGTGATAAATCACTGCTCTGCCAGTTGATCTGGAACATGGGCGCGAATAATGCGACGGCTGTGATAGCCACTGCTCTCGGAACAAGTGGGGGGTCGCCCTCGCCCTCAGCGTCACAGCTGGCTGTTGGTACTGCCAGCGACGTTGTCGTCTGGACACAGGTCTGTCCCCCAATGTTGGTGCAACCATAGCCACTGATAGAACTTAGCCTCCGATGATCATGCAGAGTTTCTGGTAAAATACCTTCGAGGCAGAAGACCTCTGGAACCGAGGACGACATTCGAAGGAAAAGAACCTACCTAGGACAGCAGCCCACAGCAGTCTCGCTTGCAGACAAAGTGTATTGCAACGGCCAATCACTCTTGACGATGCCGAGCAGCTCTCCTGTTGCTGAACATGCACTGGTATGGCCGGCAGGGCAAACTACGCCGGGCGAGTAGAAACCCCATCCTGGAGAGTCCGTTGAAGGATTGGAAACACCGCCGCCTGTCGAAGGCCAGCATGATGTATCAACAGCGCCAGTTTCTCCCCCACACACTTGTGCCAGGCGGCCAAGCACAACCCCTCCTGAGGCTTCAGCTATGGCTGTCGTGCACTCCGGCGGCTGAGTGAAGGTCGAGGTCAGAGGACCCAGGTTCGTACGTGCCTGACCGATAATGGGCCCTTGCGTACTCGTGGACTGCCCACCGAGGGCGCTACCGAGTCCTTGAATGAGATCTAAGGCCATCGTGTAGAAGAATTAATCGCGATATGGGGTACCATCAAGATTCAATAGAGGTGGAGATGCACTGCAATCCATCCAGAAGAAAACAAAGAATAATACAAATTCCCAAGTTCAGAATGTCAAATTCGAGGGCTTTGGAGTCGGTGATGGGAAAGGAGAGTTGGGCGAGAGACGTGGGAAGCAATCAGAGAAATCCTCCCCCCCCCCCTCCCTCTTCCCACCTGGTCTTCCTTCCTCGCCTATTGATTCAACATCAAAGACGAAGCACAAACCCCTGATTTCGCCAATGCGCCGATCACAGCATTTGTTCTTGAGTGACGTCGTGGTTTGTTCCACCCGCCTATTGTCACCACGGGCTCTGTTTCAAAGCGAATCACAGAGTTGTTCCCTCGGCAGTGCAAATAAGCCAAGATCGACGGGATTGACAGTGTCGATCAGCAACCAGCCGGCTGGTTTTTGAGCCTGATTGGCCCACCCCCCGCGAAAGCATCTTAGCCCCTGAAAATCCCAGTCACATTGCCTTTGGATCTTAAGTGTCAGGTTCGAAATTGGCTTTCTCTGGTCAAACATTGCGCCGTTTCGATCACATCTCAGGCGCCCCAGCTGCCAAAAGGCGCGACGCCGTTGAGCCTAACCTGGCCTAACCCTGCCATGACGGGGGAAGGCTGGCAAAAACAACCATCGCTGATTGATGGATGACTTATTTTATAGTAACTCCTCTTTATTGCATACTTCTGGGGGTGCAGTGTCCTCAATCTGACGAAGGTTAGGACCAGCACTGGCAGAGTGAGCCGCGTCAAATTGGTTAATTTCAAACGGTGCCGCGCATACAGTATTGCTTCTGATTTCGCGTCAACGTCGATTAAACATATCGCATACATTGATTGCGTCGCTCTTCATGAGGCTGGCCATCTCGGATTGAACCTCGATGAGGCCTGACCACTGCATGGCAGTATCCTGGGTGGTCAAATCTGCTTCTTTGCTCCCCCGCGTCTGTCTCATTACTATAAGCAAATGAATGAAAAACAGAAGTAGATTGACATTGCTTGGGCCAGGGGTGAGAGGACAGCACGTCTCCAAATCCTTCAACCACACCAGTTGACTGCCACGACAAATCTGACCGCGTTGACATGTCGACTCAAACTCCCAATGACGTTGATAGGTTCATTTCGAAATCGGCAATCTTGGCTGGGCTTGATCAGTGCAGAACTCACCGCATCGTCTATCACGTCGCAGAGGATTCAGAGTGAGGGGCTTCCGATGTAACATTGACTCGGGGTTTGTTCTCTTCGCCCGCGAGAACTACCGTACTGGCTTGATTGAGCCTGCTAATCAATGTGAGCATACCCCCCCTTGCACATGCGCAACTTGTATCTGTCATCAGGAACTTGCTTATGGTCGTGTTGGGGAAGCCTCAAGTGCTGGGGTCCTGCCGCGGGACCCGAGTACATTAGAGGAGGAGATCACCTGTGCAGTGCAACCTGAGTTGCATAAGATCGATTGACCGGCGTTGGGCATCACGAACTGGGGAAAAGGCAGAATGGACTGTGCCCTCACCCAGAACTGGGTGCGGTGCGGGGAAGTGCAGTCAATTCGTATCGAAAGATGCTATATCGTCATTGTTGCAGCGTGGAACAGTACTGTTCAAAGTGCTTGCGCGCACTAAGTCGAAGCGTTGTAGTCGTGTTTGAACCCACGAAGTGTTTTGTTTGTAAACACAGCTGAAGCGGCACTGAGCTCGTCAAAATCCAAGCAGGCACCGCCATTTCCCTCGCTCTCCTGCGAATCTCGCAGAAGGATACACGCGATATGCGGTGGCTCATCAGGAAAAGCGCCGCTCGCCTGGCGGTAGTAATCCTGTTCAGAGGAATCATGGCGCAAGTAGATTACTCGCAATTCGTGAACCCCCTCATTGGGGGCAGTGGGCCTTTTGAAGGTCAAGCCTGTGAGTTATATGCTACGTGACCCCCATCGAATCACACCAACTTACTGGTGATCATTCAAGACGGCGGAGGTGATATCTTCGTCGGTGCCGCTGTCCCCTTTGGCGTTGTCAAGGTCGGCATCGACACCTGGGAAGGCTTTGGTAAGGACTCGGTAACCAATGGAGGTTGGACGCCCAATGGAAATGTCACAGCTATCACGATGCTGCACGAGAGCGGAACAGGAGGAGCTCCAAAGTACGGCATCATTCCCCAGATGCCCCTGACCAGTGTCGATTCTCCTGTGAATGTTCTCGATAATCGGACCTACTTTCAGCGTCGTGTGGTCGATGATACCGCTCGCGTGGGATACTACAGCACAGAGCTGTTGAACGGGGTGCAGGTGGAGCTTGCCGCCTCCAGACATGCAGGATTCATGCAGTACTCTTTTCCTGAAGGGCAGAAGCACATACTGGTTGACCTATCTCACTACTTACCCCAAGAGTCCGGAGGATATACTAGTCAGGTGTACCTGGCTGGCCACATAGACATCACTGGAGCTGAGTATCGTGGTTACGCGACTTACGGCGCGGGCTGGAACGAAGGAGCGCCGTACACGGTCCACTTCTGCGGTTCTTTTGAGTCGCTGCCTGCACAGATAAATACCTTCAGGGGCAGGAATACGGATCCGATGATCAGGTAACATTGTTTATCTGGCGGAGAAGAGGGAGCCAAATCCCTTGGCCCTATTTTGTTCACTGACGGTACAATTTGAAACAGATATCACACATTCAGCGACGAGGGAACTCCTCAAGCAGTCTTCAGCAACAGCACTGCTCAATACTCCGCCTCTAAGCTGGGCGCTGATGGCCTCGGGTCAATCAACGACCGAATTGGCGCGGTGTTCACCTTCGAAGACGGTGCAGCCAGCATTGTCAAATCCCGCGTCGGGGTTTCCTTTAACTCGACTGCACAAGCATGCAATTACAGGGACGATGAGATCCCCAGCTGGTCACTCAACGACACCGTCGACGCCGCAGTGAAAGAGTGGAATGAAGACGTCTTTAGCAGGATTCGTGTCTCTACAGACGAGGGCACGTCAAATCTCACCAACATCCGGCTGCTATATTCATCCTTATACTTCATGCACCTGATGCCTAGTGACAGGACAGGTGACAATCCGCTGTGGCAATCCGAGGAGCCTTACTGGGATGACTTTTACACTATGTGGGATATCTTTCGCTGTACGGTTAGCCTCTACCATCTGATACAGCCCGAGAGATATGTGAGCATGATCCGCTCATTGATCGATATCTGGCGATTCGAAGGCTTCCTGCCAGACGGGAGAAGTGGGAATTATAACGGCCTGACACAGGGCGGAAGCAACGCCGACAACGTGCTGGCGGATGCGTACGTCAAGGGACTGGGGAGAAATAGTGACGAGCCGTCCATGACGATTAACTGGACGGCGGGCTACCAGGCCATGTTGAAAGACGCCGAAGTCCAGCCATACAACACATTCAGCCCCCTGGATCAGATCGGCAGCGTCAAAGAGGGCCGCGGGTCACTTGACGACTGGATCCCGTTGGGTTACGTGTCGAGCAACAGCTCGAGGTGCGTCTCCAAGACGGTTGAATATGCGCTGAACGACTTTGCACTAAGCGTTGTGGCCGCTGGCGAGGGTACGGAGGCTGATGTCGCCAAATACCTCAATCGCTCCGCGGGGTGGCAGAACCTTTGGAACCATGATATCGCTCATGCTGGTTTCACGGGTTTCCTGGCCCCAAAAGACAACCGAGGGAACTGGGTCTCCCCCAAAACCTACAACCCGGCCGTTTGCGGAGGTTGCGAGTGGGATGCCATCAGCTATGAGGCCACCCCTTTTGAATACAGCTTTGTGGTACCACACGACATGCAGTCACTCATTGGATCCATGGGTGGTGAGACAGAGTTTGAGCGAAGGCTAGATTACATAGTACGTTTGTGTTTGCCTTTTCTCTCCCTGTCGGCACTTGAAGTGGTTTCATGTTTGTTTGCTGACTTTGGTGGTGAAGTTCATGCCAAACACCTCGGAACAGAACTTGGAAGAGAATGGCGCCGGTATCACCACGATTATGAATATAGGGTACGTATTGAAGTGATTACGTGTAACACTCCGTAACTGACAGAGCTCTTAGCAACGAACCCGATTTCGCGACACCATACCTCTACAATTATTTGAATAAGCAGCACAAATCGGTGAACCAAACCCGGGCTCTAGCGAATCAATTCTTTCATGACGCGCTCTACGGCGTGCCGGGAAACTCGGACGCTGGAGCTCTCAACTCTTGGCTCATCTGGCAGATGCTTGGGCTCTATCCTATCGTGACCCAGCCTGTGTATCTGCTAGAGTCACCGTGGTTCAGTGAAATCAACATGACGATTAATGGGAACAAGACACTTCGTATCACGAGTAATGGCGACAACATATCTCTTGGACAGAGCGGGTATTTCGTTGACTCCGTGAAGATCAATGGCGAGGAGTGGGGAAAGAATTGGTTCAATCATGAAGACATCATGGTCGAAGGAGGCACGATCGAGTTCACTGTTGGCAATAGTGGGCAGATCTGGGAGACTGGAGATTCACCTCCAAGTCCAGGACATGAAGCGGTGGATTTCACCTGATCAGGTCCGTGATGCTTCAACGCGTCGATACACGCCGTCGCGAAGTTCTTAGCTGCTTTAAGTCAGTCCAGTAGTGCATTGGTTTCTCTATCCAAACGCAGTTCACGCTTGGCTTTTCTGCCGTAGTCCTTTTGCGTACTTACTACCTAGGTACACTCTCAGCCATCTCCAGTGTTAGCTTTTGCTACATAGCACAACCATGAAGCCACTAGAATGCTCCTCCTGAAACCTCTACGGTCATTTAACTCGAAAATATTGCATTGAACGGCTTAGCTGTCATTTCATGTGCTCTGATACAGTGACATACTAGCCATGCGTCTCAAAGTCCAGGCCCCCTAATTAGTTATGCAGGAACTGTTAAATGTGCAGTATAGGTAGTATTAATATGTGTGTTATTATAAAGAAAGTAAAGTATAGGAATATAACCTTAAAAAAGCACTTATATTTATATATATATAAAGAAATAATAGTTATAATTATTACTTAATCCCTTATATTTTATAATACTTTTTTATACTTTTTTTATTTATATATTTTAAATATTAATATATTTTATTTTAAAATAATTTTAAAGGTTTTTAAATATTATAATAACTTTTTAATTATTATTTTAAATAGTTATTATTATTAAATTTTTTATTTTTAACTTTTATAATAAAGTATAAAGTTATATAACCCTTTTTATAATCTATATTTATATTATAAATTTTACTTTATATATAAAAAAAGTTATAATAGTTTATTATTTTAATAATTAATTAATTAAAGTATTATTAATATAAAGAATATATTTTAAAATTAGCTTTTAAATAATTTTATTTCCTTTATAACTTATATTATATTATTTAATAAATAATTATAAGTTATTATAATATATTAACTTATACTTAATAGTGGTTTTTAAATATTGAAATATTTATTTTACTATTTTAAAGTAATTTTTAATAAGTTTTATAAAATATTTATTTACATAAAAAATAATAAATATAATATTAAGTTTAATATTAAATATAGTATATATAAGTAATTTAATTACCTTTATATATATTATAATAAAGAATAAATTAAAAATATAATTATTAAAAGTTAATTTAAAAGGATTTATATTTATTAATATAATAATTAATAATTTATTTTAAAAGTTAAATTTATAAAAAGCTTTTTTAATATATATTCTTTATTTAAAGTAAATAATTTAATTTAACTTATCTTTTTTAATTATTATTTTTAAATAATATTAAAGTTTTTTAAATTAATTATTTTAAAATAAATTATGAATTTATTTTTAATTTTATTAATTTTATTAAAGGAAAACTTAATAATAAAAAAGTTATTTATATATATTATAATTAAAAAATTATTTTTTATAAAAATATTAAAGTTAATAAATAAAGGTTTTTAATTTTTTTTTTTTAAAAATTAAATTAAAATTTAGTATTATACTTATAATAATTATTTTAACCTATATAAAACTTTATTTAATTTATAAATATATTTATTATTAACTTTTAATAATTTAAATAATTACTTAATATAGATTCTTTTTTATATTTCTTTATATAAAAAAGTTATTTTAATATTTATTTAATATATTTTTTAATTTAAAATAATAATTAATATAAAAAGAACTTTATAATTTATTAATTTTATAATTAAAATAAATATTTTAATAAAATTTATATTCTTTTATTATAAAAATCCTTTTATTATTTATTAAATCTTATATTAAAGTATTTTATTATTTAATTTTTATTTAAGTTTATATATTTATTTTCTTTTAAAAGTTTTCCTTTTAAATAATAATAAAATTTAAATTTAAATTTAATTATTAATTAAAAACTTTTTCTTTTTTTATTATTTTTATTTATTAATATTATTATTAATTTTATCAAGTTTTAATTAATAAGTATAATTTAATTAATAATTGAATAATTAGTATAATAATATTAAAAGATATTATTATAGTATAAAATTAATAATATTATATTAATTATTTAAATTTATTATAAACTATTATTAATATATAATTTATTAAAAAAGAAATTAATAATAATTAAAATTAACTTTTAAAGTTAAAATTTTATATATTTAATAATATTTATATTATATATATTTACTATTACTTTTATTAAACTTTAAATAGTATTAATTATAATTAATATAATTTAAAAATAATATAATATTAATTATTCTTAAAAAATTTAAAATAAATAGTTTTTATAGGATAATATTTAAAATATTAAGTAATTATTATTTTAATATTTAAGTAAATTAAGTAAAAGTTAATAATAATTATATAAATATTTAAGTAAAACGTATTTAAATAAGTTTTTTTATTTTATAAATATTTCCTTTATATTTAATATTAATTATAAACTTTTTAATCTTTTATTTAAACAATAAAACTTAATTTTATTTATTAAATACTATATTTAATATTAATATAATTTAACTACTTTTAACAAAAATAATATAATTATTATAACCCTTATAGTTAAATAATTAATATTATTTTATTAGTAAATTTAATTTCTTTAATTTATATATAATAAAAAGTTTATAAAAATTATAAATATTTAAAATTTAAAGGTAATAAAAGTTTAATTAATATAAATATTAATTTTTATAAGGTATGTTTTTTTATTTTTTATAATAATTAATAATTAATAAATATATAAATTTTTATTATAAAAACTTTTAATTAATATTTTATTTTAACTTTTTTTATTTTAAAAATTATATAAAGTTATTATTACAATATTATATTATATTATTTAATAAAATTATTTAATAAAATTATTTAATTAATATTATTTAATATTAATATAATAAAGTATAATTCCTTTTTTAATATAAAAAAGCTTAAAGGTTAATAAAATATTTCTTTTTAATTTTATTTAAATAAATATATTAATATTATTTTTTTAAGTATTTATAAAAATTTAAAATATTTTTAATTATATTATATAACTTTTTTTTTTAAATTAAAATTATTTTATAAAATTTAATAAATTTATTAATAATTATATTTTAATACCTTTTATTATAATAATTAAAAATTTAAAATAATTTATAAATATTAATATATAAAAATTTAAATAGTTTCTTTTTTTAAATAAAGTACCTTTATATAACTTTTTATAAAACTTTATAATTATATAAGTTTTATAAAGTTTTAAATCTATTAATAATATTATTATTCTTATTAATATAATTTGTAATTTAAATAAGTTATTTTTTATTATATAAATTAACCTTTTATATTATAATTAATTAAATAAGTTAATTAAATAAATAATTAAAATAATAAAAATAAAGGATATTATATTAAATTTATAATAGTTTATATTAAAGTAAAGTAATAAATATAAATTTTTTATTTTAATTAACAATATAATTAATTTTATTTATAACTAAAATAACCCTTCTTTATTAAAGTATTATAAAGGAAATAAAGTTTATACTTTTATTAAAATTATAAAAATAATTTAATAAAATTAAAAAGTAATTATTAAAAAATATAATTTTAATTATTTTTATATTATTAAGAAATATTTAATATCCTTTAAAGTTATTAATTAATAAATTAGTATATAATAGTATTAACTTAATAAAATAATTTTTAAATATAGTAAAATAATTTATATAATTAAAGTTAATAATTTAATAATTTTTAAAATATTTAAAAATATACTCCTTTGATTATAATATTATTATTAATAAAGTTAATTGTAATTATGAAAAAAAATTATTTAATTCTAATAATTAATATTAATAAATTAAAAATTAAAAAATTAAAAATATTAATATAATTAATTTATTAATAAATCTTTAAAGATTATTATTTTTATAAATATAATAAGGGTTATTAAAATATAAATGTAATGATTACACTAAACCTTTGTAAGATCTAGTAGGTGGTCTGTAGGGTTTATATTAGCAGTTTGGCGTAGAGGTGATACTTAACTGTTCACAATATAAAGACACTGTTTAGTTCTGATATTTGAGAGTATAATTACTAGCTGTAAGGCTATTTAGGTTGTTAGACTGAATACTTAAATTAACGACTGAAGAGTTTATTCTATAACAATTATCTACTGCGGTAATAACTATATCTTTATATGTTCCGACTCTTTAGTGGCTCGTTAGCTTGTAAGGCGAGCTGGCGATTTATTGTGTGAGGCTTGACGATTTACTTATCGAGCCGGCTTGCTGGGCTCGCTTGCGAGCTGGGCGAGCCTGACCCTAACCCTGAGTTTTAGTATGTTCCGTAATTCCGCACTTTAGTACCTATTGTCTTGTGTTGTGGTATCTGTTTTGGACTACCAGGGTTACCCAAACGGGTCCCCTTAGTACTAACCTGTTGGTTTATAACACTATTTCCCCTCTTACTTCCTTTATCCTTAAAGGTTTATTTATAAGTTTTTTTTATATTATTTATATATTTGTTTATACCTTTTTAATCTATTATATTTAGTAAGGTTATTTACTTTTAGGTATTAAAGTTGTTTTATTACTTTAAAAAGGTTATTTAGTAAAATTCCCTTTTTATTTTTATCTTTTATAATACTATTATTATATCTTATTATTCCTATTATAAGGGTTGTAGTTTAGAGATTTATAAGGTTTTTCCTTAAAATTTAAGTTGGTATATTAAGTATATACGCTAGTAACACTTTAAGTGTAATATCCTAGATTTTAACAATTCAAAGGACTTTTTATATATTTTGTCTTAATACCAGAAGCTGAAGGATAAAATTGAGGAGCTGGAGGAAAAGCTTATTTGGTTGCGGAAGTAGAAGCGCATGTGGTGTGATAAGATATCGCGGGCTATCCGTCGAAGTTTACAAAATTTGGATAATCTGGATTATGTGGAAGATAAGGAGGTTGAGGCTGAATATAAGCGTATTGCTAAGTAATCCGCTGAAGTTGTTTATAGTAGCTTACCTAGTTTTAGTAGAATAGAGGTGTAGGAGTTATGGCTTTGTGCTGGTGGAGATATCAGTATTTTTAATTAGAATTTTATAGTAAATAAGGGTATTAACTGGTTTATTTTAAATATACTTAATTTAAGTAGGGGTATTATAACTAATAATAAAAATTTGTTTATTAGTAGGCTATTTAGCTTATAGTATTTTTAATTAGTAAAAAGAAAATAAAATCTGTTAATTTATTTTTAATTTAGTAATTTCTATAAACTAGTAAGGTCCTTTTAATTAGTAAGTTCTATTAGTTTAGCAGGTTTTCTTTTAATTAGTTCTGTATATTTAAACTAATAAAGATAGTTTAATTAGTAAAGTTATATTAACTAATAGAATTATATTAACTAGTAAAGTTATATTAACTAGTAAAGTTGTATTAATTAATAAGGTTTGTTTTAACTGGTTAAGGTTTTTATGCTGGTAGTAATATTTAGTTGGTTGGAGGCCTGACTGGTTTAAGTCTTAACTGGTCTAGTTTTTAGGTCTGTTAATTCTGGGAGACCTTCTAGGTTAGCTGGTTACTGGGGTGGCTTGGTTTGTCCTTATTTTACCTAGGGCCGTATTCTGGGCCTAATACTGTTTAAGGATTTATTTACAACTAGTTAAGTTTTTAACTAGTTTTTATATATTTTTACTAATATTATTGTAACGGCCAGCACGAGATGCAGCATGGGAGCTGGGTCTATTGGCGCTATCAACGAATATTCTAAGCTGAAGAGGGGAAAAGAAAAAGGGGAGAGCGAAGCTCTGGTGGTCCCCGGCTCGCGAAGTCTTGACACGACTGTGGGGGCTTAGGGTTAGGGTCCTTGTGACGCCCAGGGGGCTTGCCTGACTGTGGCTGCCGTCACACTACCCCCCTCCAAAACGCAGACACCGGAACGGTTTCGCGTAGCTAGTGAAGTTATGTATGTCTTCTAGGCCTGCTCTGCTTGCCCGTCTTTTCTGCCCTGTTATCGTCCGGGTGGTCCTCGTCTTCCTCGTCTGCTGCTGCAGCCCGGACCCAATCCTGCAGTCGTAGCGGTGGACCGGGTGCTTCTGGGTGTTCTCGGTGGAAGGTCTCTAGGGCTATTGCAGCATTCTTGAAGTTCTCGGCAGGGTACCAAGTGCCGTCAGGGTCACATCCTCGCCAGGCCACCTGGTACTGCAGTTCTCTGTTGCGGCCGTGGAGTCTGCTCTGTTTGATTTGTTCGACCTCGAACTCTGGTTCGCCATTGATTTCTTCTGGCGGGGGCGGTATCTGGACTTGCTGTGGCAACGGGTCGTCGTCGGCCTTCCTGAGCCGGTCGGCGTGGAACAGGTTGGGCATCTTGTACGAGGCTGGGAGGTTAAGGACGTAGCTGTGGCCTCTTTCCTCTAGGATCTCAAAGGGGCCTACAAACTGCGAGTCAAGGCGGGTGGTTGGGGTCTGTGTCGAGAATCCCTTCTTTCGCAGGAAGACCTTATCGTGAACCTTGAAGTCCACCGGGCGACGTTTCTTGTTTGCCTGGGCCTTCTGCTTTTCCTGCGTGCTGGCGGCGGCAAGGCGGGCGAGTTCCTGCACCTCCTTGGTCTGCCTGACCATCTCAAGGGCCTTCTCAGCTGGTCCTGCTGTTGCATCTGCCGTACTGAAATCTAAGGACAGTGGGTTTCGTATGTCCTTGCCCAGCATGACCTTCAGTGGTGACATATCGATTGCGGAGTGCCACGATGAGTTGTGCGCAAAATCAAGGGCTGGCAGGTGAACGCTCCAGTCGTCTTGATACTTGTCGATATAGAACCGTAGCCGTTGGTCCAGCTCCTGGTTCGTGAGCTCGATCGCACCTTGAGTCTGGGGGTGGTAGGCGCTCCCGTGCCGGTGCTTTGTTCCCGTCAGCTCGTTCAGCTTGGCAAGAAAGGCGGAGACAAAAGGTCCGGCATTATCGCTAACCCAGACTGTTGGCAAGCCTAGGAAACGGTACAAATAGCGATAGTATCTTGTAGCCAGTGTCTCCGCCGTATCGGTCTTCTTCCCTGGAAGTGTAGCCAGGAGTCTGCTTAGCTTGCAGACAAAACCCCATACGTAGTCGTACCCAAATCGGTCCCTAGGCATTGTCTTGCCGTCAACAACAACCTGTTCCCAGACTTCTCCCGGTACGGGCAGTGGGTGAAGAAGCCCTGGCGTCTTATCTCGAGGGATCTTGTTCCGCCGGCACTCGTGACAGTTGCGGATATACCTGCGTACTGACTGCTTCAGCTGTGGCCAGTAGTATTCTTGTTCCAGCATCTTGATAACCTTGTTTTGGCCCGGGTGCGCAAAGATCTTTGGGACATGTGCTTCTCGGATCAGGGCTGTCTGTAGGTAGATGCGGCCGTCGGCTGTCTTTTCTGGTACCCAAAGACGTTTGTCCCTTGTGCCAAGTCCCTGCTCTTGGTTCTCTTGCTTAATCAGGTCAACCAGGTCTGCGCCCTGGGGAATATCGGTGTGGTCGGCCAGGTCAGTTGCAGCAACTACTCCACAGTCCAGAACTGTTTCCACTTGCTCGGCAGGCTGGGCTGTTTTCTGAGGCAGAAGTCTTTCCTTGGGGATTAGAGCCATGGTCCTTTCTTCTTGTTCCCGGGCCTTGACGGTAGGGAGGTCGACTGTTTTACGGGATAGAGCGTCGGCTGCAATGTTCTCCTTCCCTGGGCGGTACTGGAAGGTAATATCAAAGTTGGAGAGGAAGTCTGCCCAACGAACTTGACGGGTTGACAATAGGCGCTTGGTTGAGAAGTACAGTAGGGCTTGGTGGTCGGTCACCACAAAGAACTTTTGTCCTTGGAGCTCTGGGCAGAAATGCTCGAGGGTCTGGACAACTGCTAATAGCTCCCGATCTTGGATCGGGTATGCTCTCTCCGCAGGAGTCATCGTCTTTGAGGCATATCCCACTGGCTTCCAGGTATTATCGTCCTGTTGCTGCCAAATAACACCTCCGGTGGCGTTCCGAGAGGCGTCGGTCTCCACACGTGTTGGTCTTCCCGGCTTGAAGAAGGTAAGCACCGGTGCTTCACAAGCTAGCTGCTTCATCTTTTCAAAGGCCGTCCTCTGCTCCGGTCCCATCTCGAACAGGCTACCTTTCTTCAGCAGTCGGTTCAGTGGCTCTGCAATCCCACTAGCATGGTGGGTAAACATTCGAACATAGTTGCAAAGACCTATAAAGGAGCGGATAGCGGTCCGGCTGGTAAGGTCCTCAAACTTCCACTCGCTGATCGCTTTAATTTTAGCTGGGTCGATACTGATTCCAACACCAGCTTCCATCACAATACCTAGGTAGTCCACTTTGGACACGTTGAACCGCGACTTCTCAATGTCGCCTTGGAGATCAGCCTTGTGCAGCCTGTAGATTACCTCCTCGCAGTATTCCCAGTGTTCTTGCTCGTCTTCGTCTGAATAGATCAGCACATCATCAGCGTAGGCGCTGGCGCAGAAGTCTAGGAGTTCGTGGAGCTGGGAATTGATAAATTGCTGCCACCAGGCTGGGCCGACCTTTAGGCCAAAGGGTAACACTTTCCACTGGAAGGTACCTTGGCGGGTGCGGAATGCTGTCAAGTATTCGGAGCCAACAGCCATACGGAGTCGGTGGAAGGCCTGGATGATGTCAATCTTTGAAAAGCGGCGGGCGTTTCGGCAGTTGAAGACCGTTCCATTCAGGTCAGGTGCTGGGACAAGACGGTTCTTAAGAAACTGGTTGCGCCAGCGGTAATCAATGCAGAATCGTCGGTCTGAGGAATGCGACTTCGGAACGAACAGTACTGGGGCTGCGTCTGTTCTCATACAGCGCTCGATAAATCCTAGCTTTAACAGCTTGTCTGTCGTCTCTTTTTCTAGTGGTAGGAACTGGACTGGTGTTCGGTATGAAGGCGGACCGGTTGCTGGCATCGCCCCTTCAAGCTCAAGGACTACATCGTGTTTGGGTCGGTGCGGCGGTAGCGTATCGGCTTCTTTCTTTGAGAAGAACCCTTCCAGGTGGGCTAGTGCTTTTGGAATGTGGTCTCTCACAAATTGGACATGTTCCGGGTCTTCGTCAGCCGGGAACGGGATCTTCTTGCCGTCAAATGTCTTCGATCCGCCCAGGGCGGCGAGAGTCACCGTGTTGGTATCCGAGTGATTGCTATCAAACTTGATCACATCTTTAGGTAGAGGCAAGTGCTCCCAACGCTTCCTGCGAGGGTCTGCTTCTAACCTTGTGGCAAGTGCGGAGATAACAGCTTCATCCTCCATAGCTTCCATAGCTGAGGGGGTTACCCCCGCTTCAGGGTCTTTGGTCGTTCTCACGGGCTCACTGTTGGTCGAATTTGGGCTTGGGACGTCTTTTCTCCAGGAGCGGCGTAGGATCTGATACTGCTTGTGGGCTTTCTCCAGTTTCGCGTCGCGTCGGTCGGCATCTTCCTGGACCCCTGGGTCGATCAATCCGTTGGATGGGCAACGGGACGGCAGCTGGATAGTTGGAGAGTACTTCGCCAGGGCTGGGAGGTCATCAGGCCACACCATCCCTCTTCTATGGCAGTCCAGCAAAACACGCTGCCGTGCCAGCCATTCCATCCCGATAAAGACATCATGTCCCGTCTCAGTGATCCAAAACTTCTGGTTCGGGAAGCGTCGTCCATCGATTTCTAATGTGATCGTCATATACTTAGCAACCCGTCCTGCTGGTTGCTTACGGTAGTCCTGGAGCTGCAAAGGCTGATCCAACCTGACTGTCCTGGCTCCGAGTTGTTTTCTTGCCCTACGGGCGGCTTCTGGGCTCATCAAGAGCTCGGCTTGGGCTCCTGTGTCTACGAGAGCGGTCGCAGCAAAACCAATACCATTCGCTTGGAGCTGAACGGTCTGAGTGAACGAATTTTGTCTTGATTGGTTGCCGACTCGTGCTAATGTAGACATCTGGACCGTCGTGGAGACTTCCGGCGGTCTTAGTCTTTTCCCGACTCCTCTGAGCTGCTAGGGGCGTCGGTATTATTGGTGCTGTTCTCCTTGGCCTTTATTTTAACAGCAGCGATCTTCTTCTTGCCCGGACACTCCTTAGAATAGTGACCAGTCTTTCCACAGTTGAAGCAGGTGTCCGCTATAAAGTGGGATTGCTTGTCCTCCTCACTCAGCGCTTGTCCGGTAGCTGCTGAGGTTCTAGGCTTCCTGGGGTTCTTGTACCGGCGCTTATTGTTTTCACGGGTTTGTACCTTCTCTGTACCCTCCTTCGACCGGGTGTGTTGCTTTGTCTGCTGCTTCTCATATGCACGATGGCTGCTGTAAGCAGCGTCGGCCACACACTGACAGAACTCTTCGTATGTGACCTTTGGGTCTTTGCTGTATCTTAACAGGTGGTGGTCGAGTGTCGGAGGAATATGGTCCCACAGGTTCTGCTTCCAGTCTTCTTCTGGGATCTTAGCTTTTCGGGCTAGGGAGTTAAACTTGGCGATGAATTCATGGATGTCGTGGCGTTCGGCCAGGTCGTACTCGTGAGTCTTTAGGGCCTCTCTGGCTGCTGAGGCTTGGTTTGGGTCGTGGTAAGCGGTTTCCAGCTCTTGAATCATCTCGGCGACACAGGAGAACGGTCGCGTCTCAGACTGGTACCGCGTTTCCAGTACTCTTTCCGCATTACCCTCAAGCAGGCTCATCAGGTGTCTCATCCGACTTTGCTCAGTCCGGAAACAAGACTTATCTTCCTCGAACTTATCGGCCAACTTCCGAACCCAGCCGTCAAAGGTTGTTTTGTCGCCCTTGAAGGACGGAGGGTCCTTGGCCAGGGGCTTCTCCTTGCGGTCGTAGCTTGGGTTCTTTCCATCTGTTCCTATATACTTCTTGAACGCCGGCCAGGCGGCCATACCCGTCGGTCTGAAAAAGCTGCCACCAAAAGCGCTTTCTACGGTGGGTTCACGTTGCTGTCGAGGCGGGCTCAGGGTTCTTCTTCCCTGGGCCTCGAGCTCTGCAATCCTCGCCCTGAGCATTGCGAGCTCGTCTTGACGGCCCTGGCTGTTGCTATAGTCAGACATCGCTTCTCTCTGAAGGTGTCTGTTCGGGTCTTGGTCTTGGGTCTCTGTCGGCTCTACGGACGGCAGGACGGTCCGGTCTTCAGCTATACTAGCTGCTTCAAGGGTGGATTGGGGCAAGCTGCTGTTATCCCCCCCTTGGTCTTCTGGGGTCCTTATATCTGGACTGATCTGATCTGAGGTGAGCTCTGAGTCTGGCTCTCCGAGAAACGCGTCGCAATCCGCGTTCTCGGGCTGTGCTGGGTATCCGATCGGGTTGAGTCGAGCTGACTGCCGACTCGTCGATCCCCAGTCTTTCTTCTTGGGCATGTGGTAACACGCGGGTCTTGGGTCTGAGGTCTAGAGCGAGGTCTTTTCCGTCGGTCACGTCGACGTGAGGGTTGGGTCCCGTATTTATTGATCGCTCGGTCAGCGAGGTAAGTGTCGAGCTTAGAATAGTGTAACGGCCAGCACGAGATGCAGCATGGGAGCTGGGTCTATTGGCGCTATCAACGAATATTCTAAGCTGAAGAGGGGAAAAGAAAAAGGGGAGAGCGAAGCTCTGGTGGTCCCCGGCTCGCGAAGTCTTGACACGACTGTGGGGGCTTAGGGTTAGGGTCCTTGTGACGCCCAGGGGGCTTGCCTGACTGTGGCTGCCGTCACAATTATAACCTTTCTACTTAATTAAGTATTTTATTATTTTTTAATATTATTGTATATTAATAATATTTTTTACTTTATACTTTTTATTATATTTATTAATTATTTTAATTTATATTTTAAGTTTTATATTCTGTAGTATTAGTTTTAAAAGTAAAATATAAAAGTTATTATATTATTTTATTCCTTATAGTAGTAATAGTTTATAATTAGTATTTAAAAGTTTCCGTAAAATTTTAAATAGTCTAATTTTCTTATAGTTAAGTTTATCGTTAGGTTGTTTAGTTTTAATATTTTATTAAAAAAGGTAGACTTTATCTCCCTCTTTAAGAATTGGTCCCTTAATTCTTTTCTGATTTATATATTTAGTTATTTATTCCTATACAAATAAAAGTTTATCTTAAATATCCTTTTAGATTTATTTAATTTAGGTTACTTTTTATTTTACTAATTCCGTAATTATGTTGTCTAATAGTGCTTTATAATAAACTTAAGGTTTATATCTATAAACTATAAAGAAAGGTAACTGTTTAGTTGTACTGGTTGTTGTGCTGTTGTAGGTAAACTGTGCCAATGGTAGCAATTTAACCTAATTATCCTATAACTAGTTAATATAGTATTAAAGGTATTATTCTATAATCTGATTGATTTATTCTGTCTATCTATCCGTCTGTGGATACGCTGTTATTAATAGCTTATATTTTACTTTAAGTTATTTTATTAATAACTTTTAAAAGTTTAATATAAATAACTTATTTTTATTTAAGATAATTTTATATAGTATTCTATAATTACTTATAATAATCTATAGGAATATATATATAAGTTTTTCTGCTATACTGGCTTTCTTATATAGTATAAAGTATATATACTTACTTAATTTACAAACTACTATTAAAATGTTGTTATAAAGCACTTTAGTTAAGGGTTTTTATAAGAAAGGTAGCTTAATAATAAAGTTTAGGCTAATAAATAACTATATAGCTATAAGTACTGGTAGGGGCTTTAAAAGTCTGTATAGTTTATACCTAAAAGCTTTATTTTTGTTATATAAGTTGTATTATTTAATAATTTCTTTTATTCTTTACTTAAGGTTTGGGATATTGTAGTAGTGCTAAATTTTTTTAACTGTTACTATAATACCTTGGTGTCTGTGTACTGGGGTTTTATAGATTCTTTTAATTAACTTGTCTTATTCCTTGGGGTTTGTAGGTGTTTTTGTTAAAGTGTTGTTGATCCTAATTGTGGCGTTAAGTTTTCGGTTGAGTATAAGGTTCCTATCTTCTTATATTTTAAAAATTATCCATTTTATAGATAATTCCTTATCCTGGTGGTTTAGTTGTTTATTAAGCGTATCTGCTCTTATATTCTTAACTTTATTTATATATATAACCTTAATATTAAATTATAATAAGAATTTTATATATTTAATCTATTACTTATTAAGTTTTTTTATTATTATAAAGGTAGTTAGGTTTTTATAATCTGTATAAAGCTTTATCTATTTTTTTATACTGATAAGGTATTATTGTTATTCTTAAAATATATATATAAATGCTATAAATTCTTTATTTAGGGTAGTATAACGAGTTTCTAGTTTATTAAACTTCTTATTAAAGTTTGCGATAATACGAACTTATCCCTGTTTGTCTTACTAAGTAAATTCTCCGCCCGCTGTATTATTAGAGGTGTTTATATATATTTTAAATTCTTTTTTTAGGTCTACTTCTTTAAATACTAGATCCTTAGTAATAAAGTTCTTAATTTCCTTAAAAGCCTATTATATTTCTATTATCTACTAAAAGGTTTATTTTTTATATGTAAGATTTGTTAAGGGTTTACAAATATTACTATAGTTTCCTATAAACTATTTATAGAAATTAATATAGTTAAGGAATAACCTAATATCTTTAATATTTATAGGTACTAACTATTTTTTAATTATTTAAACTTTATCTTTTTATATCCTAATATATCCTAGTTTGATAATGTATCCGAGATAATTGACTTTCTAAATATAGAAAAAGCTCTTTTCTGGTTCCATTAGGAGGTTTGTATCCTAAAGCTTCTGGAGTACTTATTTAATATACTCTTAGTACTTTTCCAATATTTCTAAGAAGATAAGAATATTATTAAGGTAAATAATAATAAAGATATTTAAGTATTTATATAAAACTTAATTAATTATTTTTTAAAATAATACTAATATATTAGTTAGTTTAAAGGGTATAACTATATATTTATAATATCTATAATAAGTTTAAAATACTATTTTTTATTTTTTTTCTTCCTTTATTTAGATAAGGTTATAAGCTTTTTTTAAGTTTAAGATTGTAAACTATTTTACTTTTTTAAGTTAGTTTTATAACTTTTTAATAAAAGGGAGTAAATATTAGTTTTTAATAATAATATTATTAAACTATTAATAATTTATATAAAGTTATAGCTTACTATTTTTCTTTAGTATAAATAGGATTAGGTATTTTATTAGTAACCTTAATAGTTGGATATAACCCTTTTTAAGGTTTTTATTAAGGTATTTTTTAAATGCCTTAAGTTTTTCTTTGTTAAGTCTGTAGATTTTAGAAAACTTAGGGTTTTTTCCTTCCTATAAAGGTATTTTGTGGTCGTAAAGGCTATATTTAGGGATTCCTATGTTAAGTTCCTCCTAAAACACTTTTCTAAATTTATAGTATTCTTTAGGTATTCTTTTTAATCTTACCAGAGCACTTTATTCTTTGTGCTGGTAAAGGTAGAGAAGGTATCTCCTTATTTCTTGTTTATATGTTGTACTATATATTAATTAGCTTTAGCCTTTTCTATTAGTTTTTAAGTAGCCTAATCCTTCCTTATTTTCCTAAAGCGGAGCCTTTTAATACTTACTTCTAAAGGTATCTATAAATTTATTTAAGTATATTTTTTTACTATCCTTAGTAATTAAACTTTATTCTGTATTATTAATTGTAACTTTTTCTTAAGAAATAGTATTATTTTAGTAAATCTGGTTAATAGTTTAATTAATTTAAGGGTTTATAGCTTATAATTATAAAAGTTTTAAAATTAGTTTATAATATATTATATCTATAATATCTAAAATTATAAAAGTTATATATTTTTAAATTAAAATAGGTAAATAATTAATTTTTATATTAATTACTTTGTTTTTATATCCTACTTTTATACCTTTTATAGTATTAAACTTATAAAGGTTTTCCTTTTAATACTATAGTATTTAGTCTTTATTAATAATTTAAAGTAATATAAAGTTACCCTAAGTATTACCATCTAATAATATACTATATATTTTTCTATTAATTTTTATCTTAAATAGGATATATATATAATTTCCTTAAGTAATATATAGGAATCTATAGTTTATAATTAATTATTATCCCTTTATAGGTAATTACTATCTTTTCCCTATTATTAATACTATTTTATTAACTTTTTTTTATTATAAATAAGGTAAAAAGGTAACCTATAGTTTTATATTTATTATTATTTATATAAATATTTTAGTAATAAGTGTTAGTTTAATTTAAAGGTAGTATATACCTTATTGTAATTAACTTTATAAATTACCTAGTAGGTAAGGTTGTCTTATTTGTATAGCTTAGTAATAGGTCCTATTCCAAAGTGTTTGGGAAAAAAGGTGTATACTACCTTAGTCCTGAAGTAAATTTTGTATATATACTATACATATGAGATCCAGGAGATCTCGCAATATACTGGATGTGTAGGCCAGAGGCGTGCCTTGTCTCCTACTTGCCTGGGTTCTGGAGGATAGTAAAATTCAGAAAGGGTTTTCTTAATAGGTACTCCTACTACTACAATACACACTATACTAGTATTTAGGATAATCGGAATATTACGTCCTAGGTACTATTTAGGATTTTTATTAAGGTTTTTTATAGGGTTTTTATTTTTATTATTAGTTATTTTAATATATTTAGTATTTAAGTAGTTTAAATTACTATCCCTTATTACTATATTATATAGTAGTTTTTATCTTTTTATTGTTAACTATCTTTCCTAACAGGGTTCCTTTAGGAACTAATTAGAGGCTTTTTTTTCTAAAAGGTACAGTATATACTAATCGTGGTAACAGGAGGTCCAATTAAAGGCTTTATGTCCTTTATTAGTGTCTGTTACTTACTTAGGAATAGGTAGTAGATCTTCTAGTTCTTTATAGTTATTAGGGTAGATTGGACATTCTATATAAAGGTTGGGTTAACAGATATAGTTAGTCCTACCTTCCGGGTATACCAGGTATTACTTATCGAGTAAGTAGCTATACTATTTAGGTAGCTCTTATCTTAAGGTTATATTAACCTATTGTTATCCTTTAGGGATAGGTTTTTATTATTTTTTAGGTTAGCGGTATTCCCTAATAAAGTGTCCTTTTTAACTATAGTTGTAATATTCCTTATTATAAGGTTTTCTTTAGGTTATGTCAAGTTTTATAGGTTCTGTGTGGGTTTCTGTTACAATATTACTGTATCCTTATAAGTGTTAAGGTTGGTTGCTATTATAAAAGTTTCCACCGTACTAGTATGTTATGAACCAACAGGTTGGCACCAAGGGGACCCGTTCGGGCAACCCCGGCAGCCCAGGACGGATGCCACGACGCAAGACAACAGGTATTAGAGCGCGGAGTCACGGGACACGCCAAGACTCAGGGTTAGGGCCAAGGACCCACCCCAGGTCAGGATCGATAGGATCAACATCGATCCTATCGAACAACACCATCACCGGTCGACAGGATAGTTATCAATCCTATCAAGCCACTAAAGAGTCGGAACATATAAGGACATGGTTATTACCGTAGTAGATAGTTTTCATAGAACAGACTCTTTAGTCGTCAATCTAAGTATTCAGTCTAACAACCTGGATAGCCTTATAGCTAGTAATTATACTCTCGAATATCGGAACTAAACAGTATCTTTGTATTGTAGACAGTTAAGTATCACCTCTACGCCGAACTGCTAACATAAACCCTATAGACTACCTACTAGATCTTACAAAGGTTTAGTGTGATCATTATATAGTACTTTTTTCCTATATTTAGTAGGTTCCAAGTTTTTTAATAACTTCCGATGTTCTTATAGTTATATTTTTATTATTATTTAAATAGTTAATTATTAATATATACTATTATAATAATATACTTTATAAAGTTATTAAATTAATTTACCTTAAAAATCTTATTTTTAATATCCTTTTTAAATTTTTTATAAAACTAGCTTATAAATATGTTTTTTTTTAATTAATATAGGTAGTAAGTTATTTAAAGTATATTATATATTTAAAAGTTAATCCTCCTTACTTAAGTTTTATAAGTTTATATTCTATAAATCTTTCCTTATCTAGGTCTCTAAAAGTATCCTTAAAAGCTTACTTAAAATAATTAAAACTTTAAAAGATTTTTTTAGTATTATTATCTTAATTATTATTATTATTCTCCAAATAGTCCTTAAGGGTTAGTTTAAACTATATAAGTATATTACCTTTAAGTTAAGTGTTAATAAAGATAATTTTATTATAATAAGTGTTAAACTAGTAACTGTAGTATTTAAAGTAGGTACGGCTTTAGGTAATAAATCTTTGGAGGGTTTCTTTATCTCCCTTGTACGGGCTAGGCTTGTCTATCTTATAGGCCTTAGCCTGTTAAATTAAATGGAGGAGGTTAATCTCCTACTAAAGGGCTGTGATCTAAGCTGCTATGCTTTGGGTGTTATTGTTGTTACCAACATTAAAGGAGGTTAGAGTTTGAGATACTATTGTGTTTTTGTATTGTTTAGTTAGTTAGTTATATAACCATTCTAAATAAAAGTTATTAAAATATAATAATTATACTAAACCTTTATAAAATCTAATAAATAATTTATAAGGTTTATATTAGTAATTTAATATAAAAGTAATACTTAACTATTTATAATATAAAGATATTATTTAGTTTTAATATTTAAAAGTATAATTACTAATTATAAGGCTATTTAGGTTATTAAACTAAATACTTAGATTGATAACTAAAGAGTCTGTTTTATAACAACTATCTACTACGGTGATAACTATGTCCTTATATGTTCTAACTCTTCAGTAGCTCGCTGGCTCACAAGGTAAGCTGGTGATCCATTGTGTGAGGCTCGACGATTTACTTGTCGAGCCGGCTCGCTGGGCTCGCTTGCGAGCTGGGCGAGCCTGACCCTAACCCTGAGTCTTAGCGTGTCCCGTGATTCCGCACTCTAGTGCCTGTTGTCTTGCGTCGTGGCATCCGTCCTGGACTGCCGGGGTTGCCCGAACGGGTCCCCTTGGTGCCAACCTGTTGGTTTATAACAATAAATTCCTATTTTTTTTATTTTAACTTATTATTTAAACTTATTTTTTATTATTTAATTAATATATATTAATATTAAGTATTAATAAGTTAGTTACCTTAATAAACCGGTTATTTTTAAGTATTAATAGTATATTAACTTAAATTATAATACTATAATAAAAAGAATTAATTAAATTTAATTAAAATTATAATTTATAAATAATTTTACCTTTTTTTTATATATTTATATATTATATTTAATTTTACTATAGTTACTATATTATTTTTTTAATAGTTTATTATAAATTACTTTATTAGTATTACTATTTATTTTATTAATTAACTATTTTCCTTTTTTTTTTAATTAATTTTTTAGTATTTTTTATATAAAGTACTTTTTTATTCTTTATATAAGTTTTTTTGGTTTTTTAATATTTAAAAAATACTATATTTATTTTTTAAAAAATATTAGTTTTTTAAGTTAATAAAGTAACTATATAAACTAATAATTATATACTTTTTATTAATTAGTTAATAATAATTAAAATTAGTATTAAAAAGGTTTTTTAATAGTAAAAAATATAATCCTTAATTAAAGTTAATTAAAAAATTATTTATATTAAATTATATAGTATTTAAAAAACCTAAAATATAGGTAGTATTAGAAAGTTTAGTATTATTATTAATATTTAAATTTTAATATTTAATTTAAAAAGTATAACTTTTTAATTAAATAGGATTAAACCTATACCTTTAAAAGTTTTTTTTAATAATTTCCAGTTTAAAAACTTTATTATATATAATATAAAAGGTAAAAAGAAAAATTATTTTATTAATATAAATAATTTAAATTTTATTAAATTAATTAATTTTTATACTATATACCTTTTTTAATAAATTAAAATACTTAATATTTAATAGTTAAAATAAATAAAATAAATAAAAAGGTATATAAAAGGTAATAATATTTTTTACTTTATAATATTATTTAAAACTTATTAAATAAGTATTTTCATATTTATTAAGGAATTATAATTAATAAATACCTTTTTTTTATAGTATAATATATTTTTTAAAATATTAAATTTATTTTATAATAATATTATTAGTTATTTATTTATTTAGATTTATTTTAATAACTTAATTATTAGGTAAGTTATTTTTAATAGATTAACTTATAAAGTAAACCTTTACTTTAATAATTAAAAATAGTAATTTAATTTACTTATTTTTATTAATTAATTTAATACCTATTATTTATTAATAATTTTTAAATTGTATTTATTTTATTTTATTTTATTAATTTAAATATATAATTATAATTTTAAGTAAATTAATACTTATTATAAAGCTTAACTTATTAAAGTTATAGGTATTATAGTTAAAGAATTTATATTTTTTATATATATTAAATATAAGGTTAAACTATATATTTATTATATTAGGATTTTTATATAAGGCCTTTTTATAATTATATATATAATTAATATATATTTTAAAATATAATTTTAATAAAATAAGTTTTTTTATTTAATTAATTTTAATAGTATTATTACTATAATTATAAAGTAGGGAATTTACTATATTTTTAATATTTTTAAAAATAAGTAAATATATATTAAATAAATACTTTTTTTTATTTTTATTAAAGTTTTATTATTAAAGTAGGTATTTTATTATATAGTTTAACTGGTTATTTTATTTTAAATAGTAAAGTAAGGAACTTAGTATTTTCCTACTATATATTAAATATTTAATTTTAAGTTAAATTTAATAGTTTAAATAATAAATTAAATATTATTTTTCTTTATTTTATTTATTATAAAATATAATATAAAATAAAACATAAAAAAGATAAATAGAAGTGGTTAGTAAAAAAGTAGCTAGCTTATTAAGGTGGCTAACTTATTAGTATTTAACGTTATATAATAACTTTAATAACTTTATAAAGGTATTTTTTATAATAATTAATTTTTTTATAAAATTATTATTAAAAATTATTAATTTATATTATATTATAATAAAAAACATAATTTAAAATAATATTAAATTATTATTTTAATTTTATTATTATTAAAATAATTTTTATTTATATACCTTTTTATTATTATTTTTTAATTTTTATTATTTAAAATATTATTATAAAGTTAATTATAAGAATATTTAATTTATTAAAGGATTTGTTTTAAAATAAAGTTATTATTATTATAAAATAATATAAGAAATATATTAAAATTAAGGTTAAAACCTTTAAAAACCTTAATAAAAAATAAAGAGTTTTTAATTTTATATATTTTATAAACTTTTTTAGTTTTTATTTATATTCTTTATAACTTTTTTTTATAATTAATAAAATTAAAAGTTTTATAAATATTTAATAAAACTTAAAAATAAATAAAGTTTTTAAAAAAATAATATTTTTTAAAAGTAATAATAATAATATTTATATTTAAAACTTTAATTTTTTTAAAGTTTTTATTAAAGTATTATTTTATATTTTTATTAAAATAATTATAAATTAAAATTAAAACTCTATTTTAATTAATTCTTTACTTAAATAATTAAATATAAAATAATAATTTAATTTTATTAATATACTTTATATACTTATTTTTATTTTTATAAAAAAAATATTTAAAACTATTAATAAACATTAATTTTTTATAAATTTAAAATTAAATTAAACCTTATATTAAATTAATAAAGTATTTAATTTAAATTTAAATTTTAATTTTAATTTTAATAATATAAATTTAATAAAATAATATATAAGATATATAATAAGTTAATTAATAATAAAAGGGGTTTTATTATTAATATAACTTTTTAAGGTTTATTTTCATATTTTTAATTTTTTTTATATTTAAATTTTATTAATTTATACCTTTTTTATTATTTATTATAATTTATTTTATAATTAATAATTAAAATATTAAGTTATATTAAATATACAAAACATATTCCTTATTTATAAAATTAAAAGTTTATTAATATTATTTTAAAGTTAAAAGAATTAATATTATTTATAATTAAAAAATATTTATATTTAAAAGTTTTAAAATAGTAAATAATTTATTATTAAAATTACTTTAAGTATTTTTAAATAGTTAATAATAAAAACTTTACTTAATTTTTTTAATTTTTAAAAATTTTATAAAACACTTAACTATTATTTTTAACTTTTCTTTTTTATATTAATCTTTTTTTATTATATTTAATTTTAATTTTTTTAATTAATTTTAATTAAATAAGTATTAAAAATAAATAAAAAAAATATTTTATATTAAATAATTAATAAAAAAAACTTTTTAAAGTAATTAAAAATATAAGTTATATTATTATATTTTTATTTTATTTAAGGTTATAACTTTTAATAAAAAAGTAAGTTTTAATATTAATAAAATAAAATAAAAATAAGTTTTTTTAATTTAAAAAAAAAGTAAAGTTTTTTTTAAAAAGAAATTTAAGGTTTTATTTATTAAAAAAAATATTATAAGTTTTTATAATTAGTTGATTTTAATAATTAAATTTATTAAATTAATTTAAATTTATAATTTATTAAATATATAATATAAGTAATATTAATATATATATTATTATAAAAAAAGTAAAGTATAGGGATATAACCTTAAGGGAGTACTTATATTTATATATATATAAAGAGATAATAGTTATAGTTGTTACTTAATTCCTTATATCTTGCAACAGGAACACGTATAGACTCGCATTTCCCCCTGGATGTCCAGATGATGATTACAGAAGGCAGCTACATTTGCAGATCCAAAGAATCGAGTGAGTCTGCAAGACTGCTCATATATTTCCCAACAGTAAAACAAAAAATGAACCTCTTAGAACCACGACGTGCAGTGTAGCAATGCGGGATTGAAAATAGACATCAAGACCCCTGACGCCAACATATGTACTAATGAGCTCCACTCCAGATGATCTATAAATCTCGGCGCTTGCCTCAAAGCGCGCATGCAGTGCTATTTTGCGATCAGGATTTGATGGCAAATGACCAAACACTACTGGGTATGGCCGCGACTGTGAGACGGTGACACAAAACACCATCCCGCTCCGCCCGGCCTACGACTGGTCGCTTAAACAAGCGATGCTTGCTGACAGCATCGAGCACGGATTCTGCCGCAGGAGTTTCCGATTGTTGCAGAACTAGCTGCATGTGGCTACATTATGCTATTTCGGATGGCTACACCGACACGAAAACGGTGAGGCGAACTATAAGGTGTTCCTCCGCGAGGGAGTAAATGTTGTGCGGACTTGGAGCCCGTTGCATGAGAGAAGATTCATGGCGACCGATGAAGTGAAGCGAGTTGGGAACTGCAAAACCATCTCACATTACCACTGTCTAACTGTGACGGTGGAAGGCTCCCAGGCGTGATCATTTGGTATTGCCCACTTGCGAACTAAAATATCCTTGTTGGATGAATTCATTACCTGCTGTTGTCCTATAGCTCTTGTATGCGCCACAGCCTCCTCAGCTTGATAGTAGTGCTACTGCGCCCGCTCAAATTCACTAACCCCGTCGAGACTTCAAAATCTTCAGAACAACATCAGTGACTTGTTCCGGCACACTCATGAATGCATTGTGTCCTCCGCTGCATCTGAACACACGGACATCAACACCCTCGCCTCTCAACTTCGCGATGGCCATTTCCTGGTACTCAGGCACCATCGCAGTGTCCCCTTCGCACACCAGGTAGCTCGTGGGGACCACCCTGAAGGCCGCCTTGCCGCCAGCACAATTCACGGGCGTGAACTGCGCCTCCACCTGGTGGGCCACGAGCATTCCCATGCCCTTCTTGGTTTCCTCCTCGGACAGGTCGTTGAAGAAGAAGTACTCCGGGTTGTCCATCGTCAGCGTGCCGTCCGCCTGGGCGTGGAACATCGGAGGGAGGACACCGCCGAACATGCTGACCATGGACTGGCCCTCGCTCGGGGGGCATGTGGTCACGTAGAGGAGATCCACAACCCCGCCCTTCTTTGTGTCACCCTTGACGGGGAAGGCAAACTCGCCCACGGCGGCGGTCGACACGGCGCCCCCGTACGAGTGGGCGATGACGGTGAGCCTGGTGCCCTTGGCGACCTCGGAGGCCGCGATGTCCCGGATGAGCTTGACGTCGTCCCCAAATGTCTTGTTGGGGGGCACGGCGTTGTTGTTTGTGGGGAGGGTGGGGCAGATGGTCCGGATTCCTCGCGACTCGAGGCTGTGGATGAGCTTGCGATAGTGGCCCGGGACGTGCCAGGCGCCGGTGACTAGGAGCACGGCCTCATGCGCGCGTTTGCGATCCATTTTTTTGTGCAGCAAAATCGTGAGAACGTGAAAAGACGTTGAACAGTTTAATTGAGTCAATCTGTCGCTGCACGCTCTTTATTGATATTCCCCCCCAAAGTCATGCAATCGAAGTCCGGGCCCCCCTTTGGTCCAAAAAGTTTTCTACTGTGACCGTTGGACAACCCCGCCTATCCCCCCCTGTGCATGGATGGAGTGATACAGCAGGAAACTGGGATTGTGATTGGGAGGCGGGAGTGATTCATGTGGAAATCTGCTTTGCAACGGTAATCACTGGCTATTGAGATCCTGTCTCGATTGCCGACATGAAAGCCCCCAGTGATACGTGTAGACCCGCAAGGGCCTCTCCTGCATGCATGTGTGCAAGACAAAGTGATAAGTGACATTGTACACCACCACCGCTTGACCTGCTGGAGTCTCACTAGCTGATGCAGGCGCGGCCCGCGATACTACCCAGCCATGGAGCTCCAGAAGTACCCTCTCCCTCCACCCCTCATGTTGATCAATCATGGCTCGTTGGAATCAGCGAGACCGTGCCCAGGGCAGACAGATACGAACGTTGGTGCCCTGCAGGACACTGACCTCCGGATGGTTCGGCGTCGTTACACTCACTGCCACCAACATCATTCGATCAACATTCGATAAGCACTGGGCCAACACTGGACCAACATTTTGAAGTGTCACCAACATGGGGGGGATAATAGGCGCCTGGCACAAATCTGAAATGTGACCACGCGCAATTGTATTGAGACTTTGTGATCAGGTGTGTCTAATCTCCTTCCTACCCGATGTCATTCCCTCATATTGTCGAGCAACCCATAATATCAATTTCGCCCTCTTCTCTCTTTCTCAGCATACAGATGTACAGCAATGCACATGCGTACATCTTCTCGCCAGACTGAACACCCAATGCGCTCACAGAAATTTCCACGGGTGCTGTGGAAGTTTGGTCGAATCAAACGAGCCGCGTCAAACCCTAGTGTGAGTGAGATTAGATGCATGTAAGTAACCAAGCCAAAGCACCAGACAGTAAATTGTAAAGCGAGACAGGTACCTGGACTATTGATAATAATCAGCGTACTATTCCTGGTGCTATCATTCTCCGGGACGCTTACATTTGAAGCCATGGCTCAAGGATGAGTTTGGCGGATTTCCTGGTGCTCCTGAGGCACTTGGGCTCGCACAACCTGGTCCAGTCGGAACTTGAGCAGAAGGGTCATTTATCGAGACATCTGGCCCAGGAAGGGGAAATTTAGTATCAACTCCCTCCGTGTTCTTGCACCCGTTGATGTTGGCGACGAAAAGGCCGGGCCTGTCGGCGAAAGAAGTGGGTTGTGTCCCAGGCTGCCCACCTGAGACAGTAACAACAGCGCAATTCATGTACATCTCCCTATTCCCTATCTTGTTGAACCAGGTCCAGGCAAACACAGCCTGCTCAGATGAGGTTGTATCAGAGGGTAGCGTGAAGGAGAACGAGCTGGAAGCTGCACCGCTGACTGGGCAGCCACCTTCCCAAGAATGAATTACATGAAAGGTTGCCCCGGAATCAGTCGATATGGCGGCCTGACAAGAGCCTCCATCGTGGGTGGACCCCCCTTCAAGCGTCAGGTTGTAAGTTTGTCCAGCTATCCAATTGGAGACCGGGGTAGCCTCGGGCGTTCCCAACAGTTTGAGGCTGCCTTTGCAAGGGTAGTCCGACCCGTCATCATGCAGAGGATTAGTGAGAGAATAATCGACGTCGTTCCCGGAATACGGGTTGCCTTTGTAACGGAGCGCTGGAGGATAGGCGAGGAGCATGTGGGAGAAACTCGCACCTAGGAGGCACGTGAACGAAAGCAATAGTCTCATTATGAAAATTATCGTGAGTGGCAATTTGAGAGCTCAGTTTTTGTTGGAATATCAGGCTGATGTCTTGGACATTTGAAGCAAAGGAGGGTGGGAAAATAGGATTTAGAATGATCTACCACGGAGACTAAGTAATAAGCCTCCAAGGGAACACAACCACCACAAAACAGAATGACCCACGGAACCTAGTCCTTGTATAGCAATTATTCGTCACTCTCGCTTTCAAACAGCCCCTTGCTGTGGGTCATAAAATCACATACAAATGTGCCGTGGCCTGTCATACAACGTCGGGAGACACCCGTCTCAGTATCACTTGCTGCCCTGAAGACGGGCGAAGGGGCTCTATTTCCCTGCAAAGATCTCCAGATCTAGAAAGACGACACGTGTGACGTGATCCAGCTTAAATTAGATCCAAGAGAGAGTCGGATACTGTCTGACAAAACAGAACATTGCATTCGTACTTGGGAAACTCCTCGAATGCGCTGGCCCCAAAATAATCGAAGAAAGCCGCCAAGGATTACTGAGCCGGAGAACAAAGGCCTGAATCAATATATTACCCATTGGTCAAGATTGGAGGTCGCTCCTCCCAGGGCTTTTATGGTCTCAGAGACTTGGTATCAATGTAAGGTGAAGTGACCATGTGGCCACCGACCACGAGCAGAGAGATCTCTCTGAGATCTGTAGACGCACGAAAGTATCTGAACGAGCCCACAACTGCGGACAAATATGGAACACAGGATATGAAGGTGGAGCGTACCAGCTGGAATTGAGTGGCTGTAGAACGGCTGGGAACTAGATTGTGATTTCTTGCCCTGCTTGAAGGCGAAGAAGTCGTACTGGAGCATAACAAGCTCATGGAACGCGAACACCACTCTCACCGAGTGCTGTGCCTGGTGGGAATAAGCTGGGATGGAGTATGATGTCGATTAGGACGTGAATTCACTGCCTGTACTAGTTCACAAAGTCACCCAGGATCAGAAAGAAAACGAAGCAGAGTACCTAGGTGCCCAGGTAGTTTGTCACTTGCTCGGCTAGGTGTAGAGCTCAGACCCACCCCACCTGCGCCACACGAGGAACATGTCACTTGTGCCTTTGGACAGACCTACTCCAACATTTGTGGCGCTAGCGGTTCGTGCACGGACCTCGCTTCTTCCCAGAACCAAGCTACGCCACAATGGACTCCAACAGCCTAGAGTTCCCAACGCTGGTGGAGGGCATCAACCCTCTCACCAGCCGATTTCGCCAGGAGCAGCAGCAGCAGCAACAACAGCCATCTTCGCGCTCGGCCTCGCCCTCGCTCTTGTCCTCATCCTCGTCCTCGTCCTCGACCCTCGTGCCATCCGTCGCCTCCTCGGAGGCAATCTTCCCCTTCGAAATGGACGCGCCGTCCCCCCAGCGCGCGCCCGCCCCCGCCGAGATGGGCTCGGCCCCTGCTCCCGCTGTCGCCGTGGGCTCCTCGCTGGCTGCTCCCTCGGAGCAGCTCAAGAAGGCGAAGAAGAGAAAGGTCTTGCTCATGGGCAAGAGTGGCTCTGGCAAGAGCAGCATGAGAAGTATAATCTTCTCAAACTACCTTGCCGTGGATACCAGGCGCCTGTAAGCACTCCTCATTGCAGTCTGGCTTTACTCTCTCACTTCATTCTCACTTCCTCACCCATTGTCCTCACTTGTACTCACGTTTGCCGTGATACCTCGCGCACACTTCACTTTGTCTTGACCCAAACGATCGTTTACTTCGCGCTGCTGTCAAGAACGTGCCAATTGCCTCTCATTTTTGAATAAAACCATTGCTGACCAAACCACTCATAGCGGCGCGACGATCGATGTCGATCTGTCGCACGTCAAGTTCCTCGGCAACCTGACTCTGAACCTGTGGGACTGCGGAGGCCAAGAGGCCTTCATGGAGAACTACATCAACCAGCAGCGCGCGCACGTCTTCAGCCACGTCGGCGTGCTTATCTACGTCTTCGACATTGAGAGCCGTGACGTCGATCGCGATCTCGCTACTTACGTGTCCATCGTCTCCGCTCTCGCCCAGTACTCTCCCGCTGCGAAGGTCTTCGTCCTAGTCCACAAGATGGACCTCATCATGCCGAACATGAAGGAGTCGGTCTTCAACGACCGCGTCCGTCTCGTCCGCAACAAGACATCTGAGGCGCTGCAGAACATCGCCGGCTTGGTCGGCCCCGCTAGAGTCGACATACAGCCGTTCGCGACGTCCATCTGGGACCAGTCTCTCTACAAGGCATGGTCCTCTATCATCCACGACCTCATCCCCAACCTCGCTGTCATCGAGAAGGAGCTCAGCGCCCTGGGCCAGGCCATCGAGGCCGAGGAGATCTTCCTGTACGAGCGCACCTCCTTCCTCGTCGTCTCGACATGGAAGTCCGAGGAGGCGCAGCGCAACCCCAACAAGGACCGCGAGGAGCGCCTGTCCAACGTCATGAAGACCTTCAAGAACCGCCTCGCCGGCTGGAGCGGCACCTCGCGCAACTCCGACCAGTTCAAGGAGTTCCAGCTCAACCTCGGCACGCTCTTCAGCTTCGTCATCATGACCTTCACGACCAACACCTATATCCAGCTGGTCCTGCCGCCCGGCGAGGCGCGCCTGAACTCGGCGAAGCTGAACACGCGCATCGCGGCGTCGCACTTCGAGCGGCTCGACGCGCCACCCGCGAAGGATGCTAAGGGCTCTGCCGCCGGTTCTGCTAAGGGCAGCGACTCTAAGGGACTCTCTGCGACCATGTCCGGGCTAGATATCAGCGGCGACGAGCAAGGACACGGCCAGGGTGACGGCGACTTCCACGCGCAGCCTGGTGGCCCATCGACTGCACCCGCTGCCTGAGCACATTGGCAACATGACCCACCCACTTCCTGCCTCTTGCGTTTCTATGATCACGAGGGCTGTACATCACTCACCTACCCAGTTACGACATGACGATCCTGAATGACCATATTAGATCGGTTCGGGGATCATTTCTTCTCATTGCATGGCGTGGCATTTCTCAATTTGGCCGGATTCCTACGATACCCCAGCGATTGCCCCATTGAGCAGCTAACACAAAATCGGCGTTGACGGATTCCTGTTTCGGTATTGACGCAATCACCCCCTCTACAAAAAACGGACCCCTTTTCACCAATTGCTGCAGACCACTTAGCGTTGTCACACCTTGCATCGCGGCTGATGGACGACGATGAATCATCGCGAGTGCTTCCTACTGCATATCCGATATTCTTTGCCTCTGCTTACCCTCGCCAGTAACCAGCACCGGCCTATCTTGCCTGGTCGCGGCGAAAGGAGGGTAGTTGGACAGAGCATGTACTGGTACGGACGTTTAACGAAACCTTGGGCCTTTGTGTTGTGGAAACGGACGGACGGACGGACAGAATGATCTTGGCATTCTAGTCACTAGGTTTAATGAATCCAATGGTCCATCACTCTTTCCATCATGAGCTCCTTGTTTTTGCTGGTTTGTGCATGAAGCATGAAGACGGGCAGGTGACTCAGTCAGTTATTATGAATGCATTCATCAGTGAGAGACCATGCTAAAGGCCAGTCCAAGGCAGCATGTCATCTCACAGTCCTCGTTGTCTATT
The DNA here is from genome assembly GCA_039880735.1 of Diaporthe australafricana. NCBI lineage: Eukaryota > Fungi > Ascomycota > Sordariomycetes > Diaporthales > Diaporthaceae > Diaporthe > Diaporthe australafricana. Next base: position 2,711,811 of record JBCEDM010000007.1, on the reverse strand, counting down.
AGACGGTCTATGGAGGCCCTCCCAATGTGATCACGCCGTAACGCCAACCCTGCTCGTCATGCTGCCCTTTTGCATCCTCTCCCATGGCTAGTAATCACGCCACCTCCTAAGCCCACTTGACCACGGCAATGCCACCTCGCTTGAAAGCGTCAACGTCCTCCAGCTTCTGGTCTTGGTCTGTGTACTCCTTGCTCGGGAAGGTCGACTGGACGATGAAGGCGCGGTCGCGGGTCTCGGCCGACGCGCTTCGGGCAAATTCGTAGAGGTCGCCGATGGTGTGGGACAGGTTGAATCTCGCAGGTAGTCGTGAGCCGTCGGGCATCTGGAAGCGAATAGCAACAGTTGGCTGGCTGTTGTCGACGTCTGCAGTTGGGCCGGGTGCGGCGGCAGGCTGCGCGCTGCTCGAAGCGGGCGCAGTTGCCGTCTGCAACGGAACGGAGGCGGCGTTGCCGTCACCGGGGACGGGGCTTCCCAGCCGACGACCTTGTCCTCCGAAGGGCTTGTAGATGCGTGGGATTTGGTGCCAGTCCTCCTCGTGCTGCTGTAGGCGGACGTCACATCGCTGACCATGCTCAACCTCCATCAAGTGAAGGGGTGCGCGGCCTGTGCGGATCATCTGCAGGTCCATGGCATGCTCGGGGTCGTCGTACCGGCGCAAAGGACCGTCCTCGATAGAGAAACCATCGCGCCACAGGTGCAGAGTACGGGTCACCACAGGAAGCTCCTCACTGCCGCCGCGGGGAGGAGCACGCGAGCCTGACGGGTCAGGAATGGTTCGAGAGTCGGTGCCCTCGCCACCAACAGTGGTGCCAGAACCTCGGAAGTTGGACGACTGGGATGGGCCGGGGGTCTCCTCCTCGCTGGGCGCACGCTTCGCGTTTCTGTTTGCGGCCTGTCAGTGTCCAATTTTGCTTTTCAAGAGCACGCAAATGTGATGAAAAGAGAGGCGTTGAACTTACGCCTTTGCCTTTGCCAGAATGTCTTTGATCACGTTCTGGGGGTCTGCGGCGTTGCGAGCAGGGTCTTGAACAGCAAGGCCAGACTTCTCGCCACCGGCGAACAGATCTCTGGGTCCCCTGCGATCAGACAAGTCGTCCTCATCTTCATCATCCTCGTCGTCATCGTGGTCGTGGCCACCTCCACCACCCAGTGAGCTCAACGTCGCGAGACCCTTCTTCTTGGCGGGTTTCTTCGAGGCGGAACTGGAGGAGGCCAGGGCGGATTGAGGGGCGGGTCGGCCATCGAGGGTTCTGGGGCCACTGTACTCGGGCTCTGGTGCAGGCTGGGAGGAGGAGCTGGCGCCACCAACAGCCTCGTCGTCATCATCGGCAAAGAAGGAACCAACGGCAGTAGAAATGTTCCAGCTGCTGGCCTCGAGGTACTCGGCAGCCTATTCAAGTAGTGGCGAGAGTCAGTCTTGCTATGTTTCATAAGTTATGCAAACAACCATTCACACATACCCGATCAGCACTGGCACCGGTGAGCTCGCAAAATTGCATGACAAGATCGTCGTGGTCTGCCATGTTTGCGGGTTTGGAGGGGTGTTGAAGGGTAAAGCGACCCTGCTGTGTTGTAGTGACGGGTGTGGATGTCGCAGTGGCCTTTCAACACTAGGTTTGTCTAAGCAGAGCTTGGAGGGTTGAGATGTCCACCTGGGGAGGTTTGTCGGAAGTATGAAAGCTTGTGAAGTCTAAGCTGAGGCGAAGATCGGAAATGTGATGCCTAGCAGTACCGAGGTAGGGGAAGGTTCCAGAGGTGAGAACCAGGACCTGCAGGTAGCTGGGGTTCTACAGAGCATCACCCCGCGATCGAGCCCCAAGTCTTACTCTCGTGTTCTGGCAGGCTCCCCACTATGACGAAGCTATGTGCCTGCCTAAGTGCCGAGTACCTAGTCTAACAGCTAGGTACACAAGCCAACCATCTACCATCAATAAATAATTTTGAGATCGGCTCCATGTCTTGTACTTCCCCATGTGTGGAAAAAAAAAATCGAACAAATTATTATTAATTGGAGCACTCAGAATGTCCCACGGCATTGCTGTCAAGCTTTCAAGTCATCACAATCACTAGGAGTACAGCAAATTGCCATGCACTGCCGGTTCCTGCCTCATCGAGGCAGCTAGGTACTTGCGGGATATGGCAGGTTACGCCCGGGGGTGGGGGGGAGCTAGGGCCAGGTCCTTGCCGCAGCTCACTGGCTGTTAGCATCACACCTCACAAGCCCCCAGAGCGCCCAGCTGCCGGCCGCTACAGTACGCCATTCCAAGGTCAGCCGACTGAGTGCGTGGAGGTACCGACACCGACGACACCGCTCGCCCTGGATCTCAGATCTCAAGTCACAAATCAACCTCTCCCACATCGCACACCAGCGACGACTACACCCCAACCTATCGGCATGTTACAATAGTCACCGACACAAAATATCACATTCCACACCCGACGAGCTTTGATCACACTCACTCGCTCCGGAGTCAGAGAGCCCCCTCGCAATGGCGTCAGAAGAACCCTCGAACCCGATGGCCGAGTCCGGCGTCACCATCCGATCCGACAGCGAGCAGTACTCAGCAGGCGAGGACATTTCCACGTCACCACCGTCTTCCCACTCTCCTCCGCTTGTCTTGTACCAGCCTCCGACTCTATTTGGCATCATACGGGGCGCCGCAATCAACCTCTTCCTTCCTTTCGTTAACGGAATGATGCTCGGCTTTGGCGAGCTTTTTGCGCACGAGGCAGCTTTCAGATTAGGATGGAGTGGCACAAGGGTACGTAGCAGGAGCAAAGCTACCGTCCATCACACAGATGAGCCGCCGTAACTAACAAGACGCTCGTCGCGTAGATCTTTCCCTTGTCGAGGCGGCAACGACATCCCGCGGGGCCTGGCATCGAAGTGCGTGACAAACCGAGGACCATGCCCGACCTTGACGACCTTACCAGCCTGGAGTGACTAGCAGACCACCAGGACAGCTTCAATTCGAAGTCTTAGCTGGCTGGCCGGCGAAGCTCAAGCTCAGGCTCGGGACTTGCCATCCAAACTGGGCGGGACGCATGGTACAGCGTTTGGGGCGTACAATAACGGCACAATGCCTGCTTGGCGGCAGCATGGCCTAGATGAAACATGAATGTAAAGAAGCAGAGATGGCCATGGTACCCATCGTGCGAGAATTGTGAGATTTGTCTCGAGGATCTCGATTCGTTGTACATACGCTTCGATCTCTCAAGCGTGGCGGAGGATATACCTGGTGGCTTGCGGCGATTGCCTTGGTCCAGCTTTGCATATCCAAAAGGCCTAGAGGTCTACACATAGAGGCGAATGATCAACCCAGTCCAAAGTTATCGAACTTGGAGAACAGCCACATCCAAACTTTCGTAGAGAGGTTGCTTCAAGCTACTCTAGGCAACCCAATCAATGACTATGCGGAGACATTGCACGTTCAAAAGCAAGGCCAGAAATTGACAAGAGTGCCGGCATCGTAATAAAGATCAGTTTGGCCTTTGATGCCATAACCTGTCGCAGCTATGGAGGCAACTCAAAACACAGAACACCCACACATACAGAGCTGTACGTCTGTCTCGAAGAACTGAGGATCCTAATCCCCACATCGCACCCAAACGATCTAGACGGCGATACAGTCTTGAACGCAGATGACCGGGTGGTCCAAATCGCAAGTACAAGGCTGTTGGGCCTTTTGCTTTTTCGTCGTCTAATCTGCTAATTCAAGACCGGATGCCAATGAGGTTTGACGCTGCTGGGTAAGACCCAAAGATAGAGCAAGCACCCCTGTAGACTGCCACTCAAGCGCAAGCTTGGGAGCTTCCTCGTTGCCGGCCGGGAACCAGCTGTGCCAGCCCGGGCTCTACACGTCTAAAATTTATCGAGCATCATAGGTCGAGATCTTGATGATCTATGCATTTCCTCACCAGAGTTCCATAGAGCTCCAGCGATAACCATGATTCCAAGTAGAGGTTTCGCACGGGTCAGCCCTGGCCTCTCATTCCAAACTCAAGTGCGTCTCGTCATTTAGCATCCGTTCATGAAGGTAAAAAGTGAGAGCTGACCGTACGCGCATGTGCAGATATTCTCCCGAGCCCCGGGTCGCTCATTACCGCGACAGGCCAGATCAGTCGCAACCACGAGGCAATTTGGGACGAATCTAAAGACCAATGGCAGGCCTACCCATGGCGCATATTCAATCGGCTTCTCCTCTGGCAACAGAATAGGAGCCTCCGCGGCCATTCTCTCCTCTCAGTCCGTCCTCCTCTCATCGACACGACAGGCGCGCTTCGCCTCAACGGGCTCTGCACCTTCACCCGCAGAGTCAACCATATCCTCGCCATCATCCTCCTTCTCTACTCCCTCCGACTTTCCCTCCGACTTCTCCTCGCTCTCTGATCTCGATGGCGCGTCTCTCCTCAACACACCCGAAACGATTGGCTACCTGCACAACCTCGGCCTCGACTATGGCTGGGGCCCGACCGCCATGTGCCAGTGGGTCGTCGAGCACCTTCACATATTGGGCGGCCTCCCCTGGTGGGCCTCTGTCGTCGGCGCCGCAGTCATCGTGCGTCTTGTCCTGGCCAAGCCCGCCTTGATCGCCCAGCAGGAAAGTGTCAAGATGAATGAGTTGCGCAAGGACCCTGTGTTCAACTCTCTACAGGAGAAGTTCATGACGTCCATGACCGTCGGAAACATGCCACAGGCCGAAATACTGCAGTTGCGCCTCCAGATGAGCCTTTACCGCGAGCGCTACGACGTCAAGACCTGGAAGATGTTCCTTCCGATGCTACAGGCACCTGTAGCCTTCGGCATGTTCAGGTTGACAACCGGCATGGCTGCGCTGCCTGTGCCGGGACTTGAAACCGGCGGAACACTATGGTTCACAGACTTGACCGCTGCAGACCCGTACATGATATTGCCGACTGTCAGCTCTATCATGATGTATCTCAGTATACAGGTAAGTACGAGGCATTTTTGCCCGTCCCATGAATAAGAATGAACGATCTGTGTCAGACTAACGCAAGCATCCGGGGACAGCGCGCAATACCATATATGAATCCTCAACAAGCTGCCTTCATGAAAGTCATGCCCTGGATCCTTGGACCCCTCGGCTTCTTCATCACGTGGAAAATGGCCGCCACTGTGCAGGTATTCTTCGCCGCCACCGCCATTCTCCAGTTCGCCCAGACGACATTTTTCCACGTCGGCTGGATTCGCAGGGCATGCGGTCTTCCGCCCATGGAAGAGATGAAGCAAAATGCAAACGGCGGCCCCACTGGACCACGAACCAGCCCCTTCTCTACCGCTGGAAAGATGCAATACCAGGCGCCCCGCACCATCAGCACCACCGCCACAGAAACGGCCGAGAGCAACCCGATCAAGGCATTCCAGGGTGCATGGGCCGGGGTCCAAGACAAGCTAAAGCAGCGGAGTCAGTCAAGCGCGCAGAAGAATACGCAGAAGGAAGCCGAAGAATATGAGAAGAAGAGGATCCAGGAGGAGCACGAGAAGTACCTGAGGAGGCGTGAGGCGTCTAGGAGGAATGAGAGAAAATAAGTGCTCGCAGGAGTGGACGTAGACCTAAAGCCCAAGAAACTTGGGAGCTGGGACGCAAAGCCTCGAACGGCTGGTAGCAGATGAGACTCACACCATTGGTTGTGCCCTGCTGCTTTTCGACCAGAGGAAGACGGTCTGGAGAAGCAACCCAGACTACCAGAGGTATACCTCGCATATGTAAAACACCAAACTCCAAATCTGACATACAAACTACACGCACGTACTCGAAAATGTGTAATTGGCTCGCGACTTTTGCGCATGAGGGCGGTCAAGGAGATCAAACACATTTTGGAGTCTGGCTTATTGCTCCTGGGTTATCTGACTACGGCCGAAAACTCCTCACGTTTGTCATGGCATCACCAGTCAACAGCATTTACTCCAAACTGGGAAGGTGTATCCCCCAGAACTTGGTTTCTCAGAGTGCTCCATGCATATAGCTTGGTCATTACAAGATCCAATCATAGAGGTAGACAGTCTCGAAGCATTGCTGGGTCAAATATGTGAGGAAAGACAAGACATCTTGTCGCATTTGGTCGCGGATGGCAATATCACGCTGTAATTGTGCAATGAAGAACGTCAGGATGTCCCTACAGCTTTTGGTATGCCACCTCTTAATACATTTACTTTCACTCCCAGAGCTTAGGATACTTCGTTTGCCATCTCTCACGTAGTATTTCCATCCCAAGTACTGTACTAACCGAACTAAATGAAAGAAGAAATATATATGGTATGATCCCCAGAGTCGTAATCTCCAGAGTCGTAATCCCCAGAGTCATAACCTCCAGAGTCATAATCTCCATAGTCATAATCTCCTCTCTCATATCTCCTCTCTCTCAGTCTTTCCAGTGGCTCTTATATCAGGAGATCGATAGCTTTCATTTGTCTCCAACGCTCATGTGATCTTGATTCACGGCCGATGCTATGAACAACGTTCAGCAGGCATCAAGGCACGAAATGGGCCGGAATCTCGTTGCCCTGGGCGCCTTGTATCGGCACGAGTGGCCAGTCAGGATCCTCCTCCCAATCCGTCTCAAAATTATACTCCCCACTGCCCACCTTCTCGTCCACGCCATTCAGCACGACCCGAGCTTCACCATTGGGCGGGACGGTGACTTTTGTGACCATCTTTGAGCCTTCAATCTTCCACGTGACAGAATACGGTCCGTATGAGGAGTCAAAGGACGTCTGAGCGTGACGGATAGTGCCGCCTGGCTTCGGAGAAATCAAAGCAGTCTTCCACCCAGGCGAGGCTGGACTCAGGCCGCCGACAGTTTTGTGCAGAAAGTTGCAAACTGATCCAAGGGCGTAGTGATTGAAAGAAGTCATCTGCCCGGGGTTGATCTTGCCGTCGGGTAGCATAGAGTTCCAGCGTTCCCACTGTGTAATATCGATTAGCAGACTAGACCACGCAGAAAAGGTGTTCAGCCTAGACATCACTCTCCGCCCCTGCGTGAATAATAATTATTCAGGAACATCGATCTGTATGATTCGCCCCGTTCGCTCTTCTGAACAAGAGATAGAACCACCAGACAGCTCCAAATGTGCTCTTCACACGCTCAGAAAAGCTTGTTCGTCTCCACGGAAAGTGCCCTCACCGACAACAGAAGTATGCTGATTCATTTCCACTTACAATAGTTGTTGCACCCATTCCTACGGGATAGAGCCAGCTAGGACAGTCACGCTCCTGTAACATCCTGTACGCGTGGCTGAGCATGCCATGATCAGCAAGCACCTGCAGAATTATAGGCGTACCAGCAAAGCCGGTGGTGATCTTGAACGCCTCCCACCGGATCATCCAGTCGAGCCTTGTCTTCGCAGTCTGGACCCATCTTGCGTGGCGAACAGGTTGAAGAGCAGGGCGAGGGCGTAGGCAGCCTGCGTGTCACATGCCAGGCGGCCCTTCTTCGTGATGTATTCGGCACGGAACAATTCAGTCATATTATCAGCGTCTTTGGAGTAGGTGGCCGCGACGTCGGCCTTGTCCAGCATCTTGGCGATAACTGCTGCGAGCCTTGTTACGTGGATCAGGTAGGCATTGGCGACTAGGTATGGGTCGGTAGGGCTGTGGCCTGGGAGCTGTGGGGGCGATCTGGGATCCAGCCAGTCGCCATACAGGGGAGTCGTGTCTGCGTAAAAGCCGTCTTTGTTGCGAGGAACCCCATGGTCTAGCCACTGCCTCATGCTCTCCCACTGCTTTTCGAGTATTTCTCTGTCACCAAAGAAAATGTACAGATCCCAAGGGGTTATGATCGAACAATCGGCCCAGACAGCCATCGGCCGGTTTTCGGGGTGTCTTGGTGGGATCGGGATCTTTGGAACAATCACGGGCACCACACCTCCCATTTCTCGCTGGTCCGCTTCTAAATCTTGAAGCCACTCGCCAAGAAAAGCAGCCGTGTCGAAGAGGTAACTCGCCGTTGGTGCGAATACCTGTATGTCACCCGTCCAGCCTAGTCGTTCATCACGCTGTGGACAGTCTGTTGGAACAGAGACGAAGTTGCCTCGCGTGGACCAGACTGTGTTCTCATGAAGTTGGTTGATAAGGGCATGCGAGCAATGAAAGGTGCCCGTGCGACGGATATCGGAGGATATGACAACGGCTTTGAAATCAGACAAGGATATTTGGTCGTAGCCTGTAATTTCAGCATATCTAGGAATCGTTAGTATAGGGAGGCAGAGTCCTTATGGGATGGTATCGACATACCTAAAACCATACCACGAGAATCTTGATTCGTATCCCTTCGTCTTTCCTCCAAGGTGAATGATATTCTCGGCCCTGGCCGTTCTTAATGGTCTTGTTCCGAGCTCTCCATGCTCAAGCACTTCCGCGTGCCTGATCACGACTGTCTGACCTCTCTCGCCTGGTATATCGACCAGTATCTTCAACCAACCAACAAGATTCTGGCCAAAATCCAGCACTTTCTTTCCTGTTGGAGTGGTGATGAGTTCTTTGGGCTCTATCTCCAAGATCCGTCTCACTGGAGCAACATCGGGAGCAATGAGCTCGGCAACGGGGAAGCCAACGTCTTCAACCTTGCCCCCCGGGGTTGCTGATGATGCGGTGGTAGACCAGGATGGATCGTCCAAAGCGGCATCAAAAATCTCGCCATTGTAAATTTCAGCGCCGAGAATGGGACCTTTGAGCCACTCCCATGAGTCATCGGTGGCACACACCACCTTTCCGCCGATCTCAAGCTGACCAAGGAAGCTCAACCGGTCTCCCCAGATATTGGAGATCCCAGGTCTACCGAGCCTTCCCGCGTACCAGCCCTCGGCGATATAGGCCCCGATGACATTCTCGCCATCCACCAGATACGGCGACACGTCGTAAGTCTGGTAGTGCAGACGATGATTGTAGGACTGCCAGCTCGGTGTCAGGAGGTCATCCCCAACTACCTTTCCGTTGATCTCGACTTGGTATATGCCGTGAGCGGTGGCGTAAAGCCTCGCAGGGCCAGTGATCGAGCAGTAAAACGTCTTCTTGACGCGAATTGGCTGCTTTGGCTCATCTCGGCTTTGAGTGGGACCAGAGATGAGTTTCGCCGCCCATTGAGAGCGTTCCAGGAGAGCAGTCTCTATGTCTAGGGATGCCCAGTTGGTGCTCGAGTCGTCTTTGCCAGTGGCACACACTTTGACGTGGACCACTTCGCGAGAGGACAGTGGTGAAGAAGGCCACGGGACGAGGACAGATTCAGGAGAACTGACAGTGTGGGTTTCTTCTTGGCCGTGGCGGGAAATTATCAAAGTGTATGAAGCCTGAATCCATCCTTTCCTAAACGAAAGACACTGTTAGCTGGGAACACAGATGCAATCTCGGTGGCACATACACTGCAGTGGATTCAAAGCGCCAAGAAATTCTGGGACGACTGTGGAAGATTGCGAAACCATTGTGATGATGTTCTGCGCTAACAGCTGCGATTCGAACAGACATATTCATACAGAGTGTGTTCGGGCTGTTCCCTAAAATAAAGGGGCAAAACAACACTTCCGAACTTGATATTTGGAACCAGCCAGCGCTTTAAGAGACAATCACTCCGCACAAGATCGGACAACAGTACGCATCCACTGTTTGACTAGTTCGGATTTCATCATACCGGACGGGCAACTCACTGCGGCTTTCGACGTCAAAACGGCAAGGATATCATCAGCATTGTAGGCAGATGGGTGGCACGTCTTGGAGTCTCTCGGTGCAGACATGTCCCGAGTTATAACTGTGCCTCCCCATCAACTCGTAATTCAGGGGGCGATTCGTGAGGAGTACCGGCTAGGTAAGAAGCCAGTCGTTGGACAATATGGGGAGCCAAGGCCGGCGAATCCTAGCTCTGCCCAGACTTCCCCAGCTTTTCCCCAGCTTTCGAAGACCAGCTCCGCCGATTTCGACCTCCTCGCTTTCGGTCCGAGGCCACTAGGCGGCGGACTCACTCAGACTACCGGGCATATGCCGGAATACGCGTATCAAATTGTGTTGATCACTTAGAAGCCAGTCAGTTATCCTGGACTGATCGGTCCATCATGCACCGAATCGTAAGCACATAGTCACGACACAGCGCGAGGTTCTTTAAGCATTCACCTCCCCTTTTAGGGTGATGGCATGAGACTTTAGCCACCTCGAGACATGCAGTCTGTCTTATCTTGTACATTTGGTCAGCGGCTACTCACATTGACCTCATACTGATATGGCGAATGATCCACGGCCCTCAGATGTTGAAGCAAAGCCGTCCGTCGAGCACCACACGTTTGGTCAGGACAGGGTGGTTCTCAAGTCGGATCATGATACTCTGGGTATCTGGGCGACGGTGAAGAAGTTCAAAAAGGTTTGTAGAAATTTACAATCCATCTTGGGCTAGAGATATATGTGAAGGCAGCTGGTCTAATGTGCTCCACATGCAGGCTGTCCTAGTCTGCAATCTTCTTTGCATTGCCGCCGCCGCCGATGGCTATCAGGTCGTGCTCAACGGTCAGTGGATTCCGGGAAACTATCTCGTCCTTCTCTTTCCTTCAGCCCTTGTCCACACACTCACACCAACCACCCCATAGGAAACGTGATCGCAAACCAAGGCTTCATCCAACACTTCGGCTTCCAGAACGCACAGGGGCGATGGTACCTGAAAGCCCAATACACGGCGCTCTGGGGCGCCATGCAGTCGCTGGGCCAGCTTATCGGGATGCTGCTGCTCAATCCCATCTCGGACAGGATCGGCCGCAAGGCCACGCTGTACGTGCTCTGGGTGCTGCTCGCGGGTTCGCTGCTGATCGAGTCCCTCGCCCGCGACTGGAGGGACTGGGCCGGCGCCAAGATCCTGGCCGGCGTCGGCGTCGGCGCCATCCAGTCCACGCTGCCCGTCTACGTGACCGAGTGGTCGCCCGCCAACATCCGTGGCGCCATGGTCCTGGTGTACGGGTTTTGGAACTCGTTCGGGAAGTTCCTGCCTCCGCTGGTGCTGCTTCTTGTCCAGGACTCCAACCCGTTGAATTTCAGGGTGCCCATCCTGACCCAATGGGGCTTCCTGGGCATCATGCTGCCTATCTTTATCTGGCTTCCGGAAACGCCAGGTGAGTATTATTCAATGGATTCCTGTTTACTTCACGCCCACTGTTACTGTTTGCTGACCCATATTGCAGCCTATTTTGCCGCTCGTGGCTTAGACGACAAGGGCAAGGCGACGCTCCGTCGCGTGCATGGGGGAGTGGCCAATTACGACGTCGAGGTTGAGTACGCCATTGTGAAGAATACAATTCTGGAGGAACAACACATATCAGAAGAGACAAATCCCCAGACCATCAGCGGCGTCGTGCGCTCGTACATTGACTGCTTCAGGGGCCCTGATCTCTGGAGGACGCTCGGCTCGACCCTGCCGATTTGTGCCCAGCAGCTGACCGGCCTTGCTTTTCTCAACACATATGCGAGCTTGTTCTTCAAGCAGAGCGGCTTCACCAATGCGTTCCTAGTCACCACGATCATGGGTGAGTAAGAAAACACTGTTCACGCTCACGCCTTTTTAAGGTACCCTGCTTACGAACCATTCTCGCAGCCATCCTTTCCCTGGTCACCGCGTGCGGCCTCATACTAGCCACAGACCGCTTCGGCCGCCGACTTGTGGTAGTCGCAGCCTCCATTCTCTGTTCCTTCGCGTTACTTCTGGTCGGCATCCTCGGCCAGGTTGGCCACACAAAGCCGCTCCAGGATTTCCTCATCTTTGTCGCCTGCCTTTGGGCGCTCGGGAACAACGCTCGTGAGTGTCCCCATCGCCACACCACTCAAATAATGAATCTTGTGTGTTCAAGTACTGACCTGCAAAAGTGGGACAACTAGGCTGGGCTTTCGTCGGCGAGGTATCCTCGCAGCGCCTGCGCGCGAGGACCGCCGGCCTGGCAGCCGCCATGTCTGTCATCTTCGGGCTGACTTTCAACACGGCGGTGCCAGTCATGCGTAAGCCCCTCTCACACACGCAGTTCTCCGATAATAAGATCCAAAATAACTGACTGATGATGCAAAATCGTAGTTGATACCGAAGGCGCTGACTGGGGCTACGACACGGCCTGGCTGTTCTTCGCCCTCGGCTGCCTCGTCTGCGTCCTGGTCTGGTTCTTCGTGCCCGAGCCGTCGCAGCGCAACTACGCCGAGATGGACGAGATGTACGCCAACGGCGTGCCCGCGAGGAAGATGAGGAGATACGTCACCGAGGTGCAGCTTGCACAGCAGCGCCAGCTTGTCGAGGCCGAGAAACTCCAGTAGTTAAGTCAGCTTACATATGTACTTGCTTAGATGCTGTGTTCAATGATATCAGAACCACACTTGTACCGCGTTGTACTAGCAGCTTCACATCGACCGTTCTATAACTCGTTTCGCGGCGTGATGGGGTGCGGTCCTTTGCGAGTCCGTACGGACCGTCCAGCACCTGGCCACAAGCCTCTCGAGGGCTTCGCGTACGGAGACCAGCGAGAGAAAAGCCCGGTTATCAGAACACAGCGAACCTGAACATACAACACTACGTACGCCGGGCATTCATTCTCATCACCAACATTGTTCATCACTGCAGGTGAAATTCGACAGTAGTACTCTTAATTCTGCTCATTGAATTGAATTCGCCCACAGCCCACTAACGGAGCCAGGTGCGTGAAGTGCGCTCTTAGGCCAACACAAGTCTCTCTCATGCATGACCACGCATCTACAGAGTTTACTACAAAATTGTTTTCTTTCTCAAAAAATGCACACAAATAGGCTCCATGAATCCCGCTTACATTAGGCAAATCTTCTCGTAGAGGTCGTTTCCGGTTCCGTTTTCCCCTCCTTCCGATCCCACTCCCCGGTTATGGAGGAAGAAGAGGGAGCCCATCATTAGGGCTTATCCGACGAGACTCGTCTACTGCTTGGTCACGGGTCCCTATGCTGGAAACAAACAGGCGGCGGCGCACCACTAGAACACCGTGCCGTCGCTATCGATTAGGATTGGAGGCTCCTTGGTATTTGGCCGGTTAATCTCGGCAATTTCACGACCACCCTGTTGAATGAGTTGTCAGTAAATTTTATACATCAACGGCAGAAGTCGGAAAATTGGCACACGGTGGGTGGCGGGGCACCCGGGGAGATGTGGCAGTCCATATGGGAGTATTCTCACCTTCCAGCTTCCAGCCTCCAGTACTTGGGGCAATGACAACTCGTTCCCTGCGAGCTCAGCCTTGAGCGAGTGGTTGACTTCCACGCACAAACGGTCCAGAAGACCGACTGTGACACCGCGCCACTCCACCACGAGGTCGTCGCTGGGCTCGAACATTGGGGCGACCTCGATTCCGGGGTCGCCAGTCCTGGCGCAGTACTCCTTGTAGTGCTGCAAGCCCCTCTCCATATCCTCTGGCTTTAACGTCAACACGCCAAGGTCGACGAACAGCCCGCCGTTCCGGTACTCGGGCAGGCCGGTCAGGAGCTCCTGGCCGGCAAAGTGGATTTTCATCAGCTGCTGCATGGGCTGCATCAGCGAGTAGGTGAGCCACTGCGTCAGCTTATGGAACGGCAGGATGGACTCCCAGGCTGCTGCAGACCCAGATCGGTTAGAGGTGTTGGGGAACGGGCTGAAGCTTGGGCCGCTACTGGATGGCGATGTAGCTTGTGCTGGTTGGGGCATAGAGGAACATGGCCAGGCGTCGCCTAATGAGATACCATTGATGGCTGTGCGCGATTGGGGCCAGATGGGCGCTAATCCTGACATGAGGACGTTCCAGAGCGTCGGTAGTGGTACGATGGGCATTGACGAGGCTTGTGTGGATGGATGGGCCAGTAGGTAGTCTGAGAGCCGTGTTAGCGCGTCTGTGTGATGGATGCCATGTGACAGGGCTTATCGAGCTCACCAAGCATGTTGCCCGGACGGCCGTTCTCCCCAAAGAACTCCTTGTTGGAGTCCAGCGCGTCTGCAAGCCTAATCAAAAGCTCGGTCCTCCCCTGCAGACCTGCCATTTCGTTGCCAGGTTTTGACTGCAGGCCCTTGGCCATTTGTTCGACAGTGAGGTTGCGCAGTCCTTCCTTGTCAACTTGATACTTGCTTGCCTTGTCACCGGAGAACATGCCCTGTACATTTCGTTAGAGTCATGTTCATAAACAACGAGCGGCGCGATAGCAACTAAACAACTTACCGTCTTGAACATCTCCAGACTGGCGACTGCAATGCCCTCAGACCTCCTGTAGATGCGTCCATTCTCGGTGCTTTTATAGCTCCACTGTGTGCCGGCGCCAGCATCCAGCAAGACACTGACGAGAAACAAGTCGATCAGGCGGCGGCACTTCTCAGTGCTTTCCACGTTCTCCCATGTTGATAACAGGTGGGCGATCCGGTCTCGGCCGCCCACGCAAAAGTGCTGATGTCTGCCGTGCGCGGGTATTGAGGTGAAGGGGGCGTCGTAATCTCTCTGTAGTCATATTAGCTGCCCGAAGTAGTGATGGGAGGAGCGGTACCCCACAATGCGGGATCCGTTGGTGGCTGGCATACCCTGACAATACTCGCCACAAAGCTCACCACCTCAGGGAACTTGCGCATATCCACGTCGAAATGTCTGAGCTCATTCTTGACTGCCTTGGTGGTGATGACCCTGCACCTTTCCCTGACAGAGGCCAGATTCCTAAGGTAGCCGGCAGGGTCGAGATCCGGGTCCGGGGGCTTTGGCATGTCAATCTTGGGGACCTGTGGCGAGAAGGGTGAGAGCGGCGTGTTGGGTGCCGAGGTGTTATTGGTGCCTGCGGAACTGCGATTCATGGCGCGCGAGCTGAAGGTGCCTGCTGGTGATTTGATGCTGGAGCTTCCTGAATCGAGGCTGACCTGAGACTGGACCGTTGTGAGGGATGGCTTGGATGTGATGCCCCTGGTGGACTTGTCTTTTCTGGAGAAGAGGCCCATGTTGGCAGGATCGTCGGGATGGCACGACTAAAACTGTGGAATGCGCAAATGGCCAGGGTAGGGCAGGGGCCGCCTGAGCAACGGGGGGACTTCGGAAGGCGGGGCGGGCTAGGGACGCGAGCAGGTGGGTCCCTTGATGATGATCAGGAGCTCGAGGAGGGGTTCGAAGCTCGCGAAACGGCCCGAGGTAGTGTTGATTGCTAACTGCGAGTGAGCCTGGGTGCAGCGAGCAGCGAGCAGCGGCCTGGGGTGGGCTGGCTGGGCGCTGTTGCGGTTGGCTGGTTGACTGTTGGTGGGTCCCTCAATCTTTCTCTCGGGAGACCAGTCAAAAAGTCGTACCGCGTCAGGGGCAGGTTAACTTTTTTTTGACGATTTTTGGTCGTCAATATGGGCACGTGTGACGTGTGTCGTGAAGCCTCGAATGGCTACTCCAGCGTCGCGGGGCCTTCTCTTGCTCTCTCTCGGCCTGGGCCTGGAGGATTGGGTTTGAGCGAGGCGCAAAGGTAAAGTCGAACCGGAGGATTGGCTCGACGGTGGTGAGGCGAGTGTGTGTGTGCGTGTGACACTGCGCCGGAAGGGTGGATGAGTTTTCGTCTCGTTCTTTTCTCGTTGATCTCGTGGAGGCGCGTGAAGTCAATTCAGTTCAAACCGATCGAATAAATCGTCTGATGTCTCTGCCGTGGACACTAATTGGTGTACCCGTAATGAGGCAAGGGTGATTGGTCAGGTCAACAAGGACGCGAAGGTCGGTGCCGGCGAATGCGATGCAGTTGAGGTTGAGGCGAAGAAGAAGGAAGAAAGGATCGTGACGGTCAGGTAGTTTATGAGGTATCAAAGGACACGACAAAAAACAGTTCAACCGGAAGAGACGAAACGAGGATCAGGCGAGACGAGACGAGATGAGAAGTGCGTTGTTGGTTGTCCGCAGTGACGTTGCGGTTTTGGACGGAGATACAGTTTGATTAGCACTGGTACCCGCCTCGAAGTCTAATGGAGCACAGCTGTTCCTGAAGAATCCGACGTCATAAGAGTAGGATCCAGTAGGTGACAGGAAAAATTAAAATTCCATGCAGCTTTCGCGTTGCACAAGGTGGAGGAGGTTGAAGGGGGTAGCGCGCCAGACAGGTTGGGAGAAGGAAGGGCTGGCGGTGGGATAGAGAGAATAAAGAGAAAAAAGAAGGATGGGATGGGGGTGGACGGGTCAATTGGGAAGAGAAAGCAAGTCAGTTCCTCCGGTAATCATATGCACCTGAATACACCAGCGAGTGGGAGGAAACGAACAAAAGATGCCGAGTCCCAATGAAAGGAAGGGTTGACGGCGATGGGGGCGAGGGCAGGGCCAGGCCCGGCAGGTCGAGGTTTATATGACAAGAGACGAGAACGAGAGGAGGAGCGAGTACCTAGTCTATCTGGAGTACCTATGGACTATTGCAGACCAGACCTACTACTCGGGTACCATGTATTGTGGTACCGCACGGAACAGATTACACACGAGTACCTCGTTGATACAGTACAGAACTAGGAAGACTACCGTTTAGGGGAGAACACATGCACACACAGAGAGACAGAGGCAGAGAGGGTCGGCGATCAGGACAAGGATGATGGATGGATGCACATGGATGGACCAGCACAGGCACGGAACGGGGTCTGTCCTGTCAAGGCTCGGACTCAGGCTGTGTGTGGCCCATTTTCTCTGGCGGCTGAACCCGCAGTACATGAAGATCACACCCAGTTCCTGAGTCAAATCCCTCATCGGTCCTGGTTCTGGGCGCCCACCGACACGCGGTTCGGGGGAAGTGGGCTACACACATTCAGTACAGTACCGTACGCTGTGTGCAGTCCTGGTACTGTATGGACGCACGAATGACCGGAGTAATCATTTTGATTGATCAATCCAAAGCCGCGGGGCACGGATCCGAATGACTGACTGACTTACTGACTCCAGCCGAAGCTGTCACAAATGATGGGTAACCCTTCCGGAGCCCCAGTCACCTGCCCAGACCGGGCGAGCTGCTGTTGTCCCCGTCAGGCCAACTGAAACCCGAGGGATCAGTTGGTCTTTTTATGTCAATGAGGCGGAATCAATAGCAGCACT
This sequence comes from Diaporthe australafricana, assembly GCA_039880735.1. Taxonomy (NCBI): domain Eukaryota; kingdom Fungi; phylum Ascomycota; class Sordariomycetes; order Diaporthales; family Diaporthaceae; genus Diaporthe; species Diaporthe australafricana. The sequence continues at coordinate 2,694,779 of JBCEDM010000007.1, read as the reverse complement.
AACAGCGGAAGTGAACCGAGATCACGAAGCAAGCCAGGCCAGGCCTGCTGATGAAGGTGGTGCTGGTGCTGGTGGTGTTGCTGTCGTTGGCCATGTCGCAGCAAAAGGAAAGAAGCAGCAGCTGATGGTCAAATGTGGCCACCAGGGCTGGGGCTACCCAGAGCAATGGGAATCGTCGAATGTCGCTTGCTGGTTTCAGCAGCTGCAGGGTGTGGGGACCAGGGCGCTGGAGCCTCAATGTGACAGGTGCTTTCTGCCTGTCTCTGGCCGTCTGTCTGTCTGTCTGTCTCTCTCTCGGTCTCTTTTTCTTTTTCGCTGCCTTGTTGAAGGTCCCCGAGCTTTGCTGCCGTGCTGCCGTGCTGCCGTCCTGTTATCGTCTGGTCTCGTCTAGTCTGGTCTGGTCTGGTCCATCCGTCAATCAGTCAAGTCAGCGAGTCTGTGCCCTGCCTGCCAGAGTCCATGTCTGCCCCAGCTGCCACTTCTAGCCAGAAAAGATGGGACGAAAAATTAGCACCTCGCTTCGATCCCTCGTCTCGGTCCAGATTTGTCCATCAACCCGACGGCGTGATTCCTCGCGTGTCGAGCCCTGGCCACTGGGTCCCTGGGCATGGAGCCTGTGGCCTGGGTCCTGACTGACGGCAGTTCGATGCCATCTTTTCTTTCTTTCTGTTTCTGCTGTCGCCTGCCTCCGTCTGTCTCCGTCTTCTCCGTCTTCTCCACGCAACCATACTCGGCTCGTTCTCACAGTCTGCGCTCCACAGCTGCTGCAATCATCTATCTACCTGCAGGTTGCGGTAATAAGCATAGGGAGGTCAGACTAGTGTAGCATGCATATTTTTGCAAAAAGGCCCAGGATGATCGTCAAGATGCTTGCCAAGTGCAGATCGAGTCCGTAAAGGAGGGTCTGCGGGTCGTGTCTGACTGCCCCAATCTCAAATCAATCTCAGCAACGTAAGCAACGTAACCGTCGGCAGAAACCCAGAAACCCTCGCAGAACGGTCCGGAACCTCTCAATTGACAAACGCCTCTTGACGCTCTTGACGCCTCACCTCGGCCGTGATCACACCCTTGAAGCCCCCTGCCCACCAACTCATTCTTTGCTAGATAGACTGGTAGACTACCGTGTGCCGCCCCCCTCTCAGCCATCAGATCTTGCACTACCCCAACAAGCACATGCACGCTACTTGCCCATGGCGGGACACGGCACCTTCTCTGGCAGTCTGGGCAGGGCATGGCATGGCCTGGCCTGGCTGCCTGGCTGCAACTGTAACCCTTGCCTTGGCCAACGACCAAATTTCACCTAGTCTAGTGCAGTTGTAGTGTAATTCAACTGGCAGTTACAGTTGCAATTGCAGCTGCAGTTCCATTTCCAAGGCTACAGTAAGACTGCAAATCACTCGCAATTGGGATCACTGTTGCAACAAAATCATGTACACAACACAACAAGACCAATTTCCAAGGAAGAGAGCCCAAGCACGCAGACAGAGCACTGTACTGTAGGGGCAGGAAGAGTAGATTGCGGCGGGAAGGAATGCAGGGACGGACCACCAGACAGACCACCCACCACGCTGGGCAGGAGCAGGAGCAGGGGTCTCTTGCTGCAATCTGCAAGGCACCGAGCAATCCCTGCCAGACGTTCCGTCCTAGGCCAGACAGAACAGACAGGCCACCACCATCAAGCCATGGAGGCCTAGTCTGACCACGCAATTAGTGATTAGTGGCAGTGGCTGCTGCTCACGTTGCCGGAGGTCAACTGCACCACCGAGCCGAGACGAAGACGAGGCCACAAACCCCACAACCGTTGCATACACGCATGCTATGTATACACTCAACAAGGGCCCACATCCACCTGCGCGTCTCCAGCGTCTCCAGTGTCTCCAGCGTCTGTCTCCAGACCCTGCAGAGGGAGCAGCACACCTGATTGATGATTGGAGAGTGCTAACATTGACCGTAAGCGTCCGGATGGCTCGACACGACACATGACAAAGAGCACTGTCACCACCCAGTGGGCACACCTCCACTCCCACGAGGGAGAGCCACAGAAAGACAAACGTACACTACACACACAGTACGGAGTACAGTAACGAGGCTTGCCAAACACGCATCCGGTGGAGAAGGTATCCGCTGTCGAGCGAGCACCGCACGGCGTAGTATGTGCTATGTAACCGGTAAGTCGTCCAGCATCCGAAACGAAACCTGCCTCGGTCAACTTCACCCGCCGTCGGATTTCGAGAGAACCGTTGGCTAGGGCCGGTTCGTCACCCCGTCTACCCTCCGACCCGCGCCTGCAATTTCTACGGCCGTGTCTGTGTGAAAGTGTGTGTGGGCGCGGGAGAGAAAGAGAGGTGTGTGTGTGTGTGCGTGTGCCAGCACCAAAACTTCGGTACCGATACAGGCATCTACCTGTGGCATCATTTAAACTTTGATTCCGCGGGCGGTCCCACTGGAAATGGATCTTGGAAACGTTGCGACCTTGAAGATTCTTTGGACCGAAATTGCAAATAACATGGGACGAAAAGGCCCTCCCGGGAATCCCCCCCCTCGGGATCCCATTCCCCTTTCCCCGCCGGTGGCCACCCTCACACACACACACACAAACGATCTGGAGCACTTGGAGCTCTTGGTACCCGCCGTACCGTGCTCCGGCACAGCTTCCTGTACTGTATGTATCGTATCACGCTGGGGAGGCACGAGTCGAGTCGTCCGTCGTCGAAGAGTTCCCCGGTCGGAGGAAAAAGCAGAAAGCAGAACTGTTGCCCACTGCGCACGAGGGAGAGACTGCTTTGCTTGGCTGCCACAACCCGACGAGCGCGCCCCGACCTGCCGCGCTTCTGAATCGCCTGTTATACCGAGCCCACACACACTCGACAAGCAGGTGGGCCAGTCCTACACTACAACACACACATGCGGACATGCAGTACATGCAGCGTATGCACACAGGTCCCAGTGCCTTGGACGCGGGCGTCCGGCCCCTCGGGATGGCGACCGACCTTGCTCGTTCCCCCTGCTCGAGAGACAGAGTGAGAGACATTGAAGACAGGGACAGAGACAGACCATGCAGGTCTTGGCTCAAAAGCCCCCGCGACCTGCGTCGAGAAGCACCCGAAGGATTTGCAGGACTCGCACGCAAGGCGCTTGCCGCGGGTGATTGGCGGCACTCCTTCCAAGGACCGTTCCGAGCGAGCGGATCTGAGGATCTCTGACAGCTTGGTTCATCTCCACACTGGCGTGCTGACCGACCGGGCTGGGCCGCCCCGGCTCTCAAGTCTGTCAGACGGTAAATTCCATCTCGACATTGAGACACATGTAAGACCTAGGGGCTTATATACATGAGCCGGGCATAACTCGGTCGTATGATTGTCTAGTGCATGTGATTTTGATCTGATTTGATCGAGCTCAGGATACATGCAGGCGGGAAGTTATCCAAAACAACGCTAATACCGCCGACGCTTCTCAGTCAACAAAGCAAGCTAGCTTATTTGATGCTGCAACCTTTGAGAATGCATGCAGATATGCCTTCAGACTTTCTCACGAGCGGCTAGGACCGATTCCAACGTCAGTTTCGTCTCGCCGTCGTACTGGCTCAAGCGCTCCGCTGCCTCTCGTGCTTCTGACCGGATGAGCTCCTCGATCTTGCTCGACCGGGGCGTGAACCGCGCCTTGAACGGCAGCGGCCGCATGTTCTCGCTGTCGTTATAAGCAAAAGCGTCCAGCTGGACCGGATTGCCCTGATTCGGGTGCTCTTGGTTAGCGAAACGGAAGCTCCTACTATTGACAGCGAACCATTCATGGTCGTGATATCTGCCGCGCTTGCGGTCCAGATCCGCCGTCGGGGGTCCAGTCTCCTCGCTGAAAGTAAACTCACCCTCTCATCAAGCCCCGGCTCGACCCTGAACGCCCAGAGCAGCCTCGCCAGCACCATCAGGACGCTCTGCTCCGCGAGCGGCTGCCCGCTGCACTGCCTCCTGCCCCAGCCGAAGGCGTTGTGGCCCCTGCCGTTGGGGTACTCGAACGCCAGGCCCCCGGGCCGGCCGCCGAGGTATCGCTCCGGGCGCACGGCGTCCGGGTCGGGGAAGTCGCCGGGGTTCCGGTGCATCGCCCACACGTTGCAGGTGAGCTGCGTGCCCTTTGGGATCAGGAAGCCCCGGTAGGTGTCGTCGCACACGGGCGCGTGCGGGATCCCGCCCAGCACCGTCACCGTCCGCCAGCGCATGATCTCTCTAGCGAGAGCGCCCACGTACGGCAGGCGCCCGGCGTCGAGGTCCTCCCAGCTGGGCGACTTGGTGCCGCCTAGAACCGTGTCTATCTCGGCCTGAGCTTTGGACTGCACCTCTGGGAAGAGACAGAGGGCGAGCACGGTGGACGTCAGCGTGCCGCTTGTTGTGTCTACGCCTGCGCCGAGAAGGCTTCTTAATGTGAGTGTGTTGATTCGCAGGGAACGCACATTGAATACACTTACTTGGTAGTCAGCGCGGACACTTCTGCATCGCTCAGGCCAAGGGCCGGCTGCTTCTCAAGAACAGTCTTCGCAAAGCTCGGATTCGGATTGTTTGCAGCCGCTTCCTTGTTGAGAGCGAGAAAGTAGCTCGCCAACTGCGACGAGACCATTTTCACAATGGTTGGGAATGCGTACACCCAGGCTGGCAGGTCAGCAAGCCAGGGCAGTGACTCGACCAGCAACCAGCCCGGGATGACATAGTTCACGACAGCCATCGTCTCCAGGGCCTTCTGGCAGACGTAGTCCTTCTTCTTCGCGATCCGCCTGCCCCAGCCGATGATGGACACGACTGAGACGGAGTACCGCTCGATGGACATGACGTAGTCGTCAGGGTCGGTGAGGAACTCCAGAGTGAGGATCTTCGACTCGTCGCCCTGGAAGGACCGGTGGTCTCTCACGACATGGCTGCCTACAATGGAGTGCTTCCGGATCATATCATCAGAGGACGGTTCTCACCCCAGTCTTCTTCAGGGTGTGGTCCGGGAACTCACCGTGAGCTTCCTGTGCAGCCTCCCCTGGTCACCATACACAAGCGTGGCCTGGTTCGTCGTCGCCGACCCAGTAAGCTCCCCCATCGCCACGAACCGCGGGCGGGACGAGTACACGTCGGCCCGCTTCTCCAGCAGGTCCGACGCGGTCCACGCGTCGTTGAGGACGATGACCGGCCTGCTCCCCAGCCAGATCGTGATCATGGGGTCGCCGTACTGCCGGCTCCACTCCTCGAACTTGATCCATGGCTGGACGTATGGGATGCGGTAGTGGTTCCCGATGACGGGCAGGGGGAAGGGCCCCGGCGGGAGCTTGCGGCGCAGGAGCAGGACGCGGATGTAGTTGTAGCTGACTGTGCATGTGAGTGCGAGTGCAGCCAGGGCGAGAAGGCGTGCCACGAGCTGGGGCAGCCCGGCCGAGTCCAGCGTCAGAAGCATTTTGAACGTTCTTGTTTACTTTCGGGGACAAGCACCAATGTGTGAGAAAGTGCACTACATGGGTGGATGCTTTCGTCACCTTACGTCCAAATCGACGGAGCTCTCGTATTTATAGACGCAATGGTAATAGGCAGCTAGCTAGCTAGCTACATATGCTTTCCCATGTGGTCCTTGGCATGCGAAGACGTCAGTCAAATCCACCCGGACATCGAAAGCTACCCGGACGGCTGACATTCGGTAGCGGTCACCGAAAATAAGCCCAAGTGTGATGGCCAAATCGAGTTGGGGTATGCCCGTATATCCCACACTCAACGTCGGGTGCGGGGTGCAGATATGCGCCCGACTTCCCAGCTGCATTGTCGTATCTAGTCGTGCTTATGCAGGGTTCGAAGATGCGGGAGCCACCTCCTCCTCCTCTCGCGGGCTCGGCACATGTTTATTTAGGGGAGCCACCCTGGGCATCGTGACTTTGTCCGAGACGGGATTGGGCAAAAAGGCACGATGCTTGAGTAAGGTGTCATACTTATCTGGAAGCCTGTGAATCCTGGGGTTGATTTGGTGGTTCCTTGGCATCTCACAATGACTATGTATTGGGTCATTCAATTTGCACAACTACGTATTATGAATTACAAACTTCGTGCAATTGGGCTTCGTAATTTGTTCTTGTACAGTCTCAAACTCTCTCTTGCGAACTTGATTCGGACATTTATACACATGTGAATGATTTTTCTGTGACGACCATCATGCTCTCAAGCTTCGGATCTCGCGGGAGTGTTCGTGGTCACGTCCCTTTCTTTGGCTTCCGAACTTATGTCTCTACTCTTTTTCCTCCTAGTGCGGTCAAATCGGATAATGGAGAGAATTTAGGTTTGACAACACTGACGATGCTTGAGGGATTTCGATTAGAGAGGCCGAGCACGTGGACTGTTCCTAGTATCTTCCGCCCATTGGGTGAGCCACCGTCGATGAATTCTAACTCAATGGTCATGGTATCATATTCATTGGTATATCCTTGATAAGAGAAAGATTACGATGCTTCTAGCTTGAACCCAAGAATTGTTTAAGGTTCGGCGCACCGAGGCCACGACATCAATCATCTCCTCGTTTTCCAACATAAAACGTGTCTATCTCAGTCCCATGCTAACGGAATCATCTCAACGGCCCCTCATCCGCCTTCTGCTCCACCGGCGTTATGATGCTGGAATTGTTACTAAACCTATCCCTCCCAGCCGGCGCACGCACCGGCCAGTGCGGCAGCTCCGTATCGCTCCTCGAGGCCGCCGTCGCCGTCGCCGTCTCGGGCCTCCTGAGGTTGACCTCGTCGCCGGCGACCTGGGTCTCGTTGACGGTCTGCAGCGACTTGTCCAGCTTCGCCAGCTGCGCGCTCAGCCACGACTGCCTCGTCTGTAGCGGCGGCCCCTTCCTCGACGGCCTCCTCGACGGACCCGATCCCCCGATGGTCGGCAGGTGGATGTGGTCACCTGGCACGGCCCCCTCTGGGGTTCCGGTGGTTTGTCTCGTCGACGTCGCGAAGATCCGGTTCAGGAGTGGCTTGAGCGTCATGATTGAGGCGCATACAATGGCGGTGTTGACTTCGACGAGGGACCAGTAGTTGATGTCCACGCCGGTATAGCTGTAGTCAACGGCACCGATGGAGGTAGCGAGCAGGACGATGCGTATTATGGAGACGATGCAGATGCTGTGGCTGATTGTCAGTCTTGACTCGAGAGGCGCAGGCTGCAAAGGGGCAGGTAGGACATACAAGAAACCAAATGAGAATACTATCGAGAGCACAATCTTTTGGTCTTTAGGTGCCCGTATGGACCAAACAACGGGCAGTGGTAAGAGGAAGATCAGAAAATCTGTCGCTATCTGCACTCCTGTGAGAGCATAATAGACCTGGTTCGAATGGCAATATGTAGCCCGTACACTTCCATCCCAGAATGCCTTTAGCGGAATGCAGGCCGTAAAGTCGAGAATGATATTGATGGTACTGGTAATTATGACGACTGCCAGGAAACCCAGGAGAACCTTCCTCGTCCAATCGAATGTCAGGGTCCGTAAGTATAGCAGCAGGACGCTGACTTTCGAGAGAGACAGGCTCGATGTGTAGAAAAGAATCGTGAACCATGCTGCCTGTAATGGAGGACGTCCTGTCAGCCTCACATGCACAAATTGACTTGTTACTACGCTAGAGTGAGCAAGAAGCTTACCTCAAGCATGGTCAGATAGTTCTCCGGGGGGATGGCAATGTCGTGCATCCCAAGCCCAAAGCTGGCCTCGATAATGAAGCCGATGCTCTGCGCCAAGGAGAAGAACAGAGACGCCAAGATTACCCAGTCTTCCGGGCCAAGTAACTTCATCAAGCTTCCCCGGAGGTAAAAGCGGCTCCCCACAACGAAGGCTGATATCAGCCATGTGACGACAGCGCATGCTATGATGTTGCCCTGGTACGACTCGCTGAGGTCGATCACCCCATCGTCCTCAGTGGACATGTTTCGCAGTTGCTGCCACTCGAGCAAGCAATGCGGGCAGGATACTCCCTGTCCCACGTAGAGAGGCGCTCGTCAATGACACGGTTGGGGGCAGAGAACCATCGTCCTTCCTTGTCGGTCGAGTATTGCGAGGATAGCAGGTGGGGGTCGTAAGGATATCGATGAATTCCCCGGTCGTCGATCCTGGTGTGACAGGTACCGGACTTGCAGGAAGCAAATCTGGGGTAGCAAGAGAAGTGAAATGTGACAGGTAAAAAGGAGAGAAAGATCAAGGAACCATAAACCTAACAGGTAGGATTGACATCGGAAAAAAGGGAAGTGTTTTCAATCAATATGCACAACCTTGGAACCCATGATTACGACGCAGCACCCGTGAAGCACACCGCTGCAAAGAGGTGGGCGGGATAGATCTGTACCCATCGACAATTAGGCTGGAACGCAGGGACAGGACGGCCCACTGCCAGGGGAAGTCATTCCCACACACGATGGGGCCGACACAGGTCTGTGTGGTGGAAGTGTCCATCAATGACAGCGGCTGTTGAGGGATCTGTCAATGGTCTAGCCGTCAACTGTTGATCCTCGAATGCAAGAAAGTGGGAAGGTCAAAGCACCCTGGAGTCGTCCCACATTTTGACTGATGGGTCTCGATTAATTCGACCCTATGAGGAAAGGTATCCGAGATGAACCCAGTGATGTTCTCCAGACACCTGGGGCTCTGCTGCGGTAGTGTAGCTTTGTCTAGATCCTCTCAGGGCAAATGCTTTTGTGGAAGCGAACCTCAGCTGCCGACCCGAGACGGGGCACGGCAATCTGGTCAGTTCTGCCCTTCAACCCAGAATCGGAGCGATCATGCCTGGCCTGAGGGGCGGCCGAGTCGAAATTACAACGTCGTGACAGCCTCAGTCTGTTGCTGAACCTCCGTTTGCGGAGCGCATGTGTCTGTCTCTCTACAGCAGTTTCCAAGGACTGCTGTATTGATTGATCGAGTTCAGTTTTCTCTCCCACATTCCGTCTATTTTTGCCCTCAGGCTCGAATACTAGCTTGCTCAGACCGTCCGGTTGACAGCCCGTGCCGGAATGTTTGTGTCAATCTTGCATGGGGCCTTGGCAGCGGAGTCGGCGAGCCTCAAGAAAGAGTGGATCATGAAAACAGGGGCTAGGGGCGCGGTTCCAACGATTCTAGTTGCACATGCCTCTATTTTGGGTCAATTGAAAGGCTCAGCTGACCTGTTTGGTAGAATATCCTTCCGGACATGGACAAGCATGCCGGTACTGACTCTTGAAAGGTCTGACAACGAGACCTGGGTATTTATTGCAGCCGTGTTTGGTGACGTATTGAATTTCCTGTCTTCATACGGTATGCTGGCCGAGGGTGCAGATATCGTCTTGCCCCATCAAAGAAAGGATAATGAGTCAAGCAATAGGGCTTCGTCAGTAGCTTTCCTGCCATTTATCTCGAAAACACGGTCCAGGAGGGGCTCAACAGCTCCGTAGATTCGGGACTTCCCGTGGCTAATGCATCTCAGGCGCGGCTGCATTAGTACTCGGCACGTGCAGACGCTAGAAATCGGCGCAAAGGCCGCACTGGGGCCACCGCTGCTTCAACCAAGTTTGCAGGCTGCTAAGCCTTCAGGGAGAGACAGCAATGCGCGTCTTGTTCGTGTATGCGTCTTAAACTGTTCAGTCTGGACCCCCTTTCGTTTGAGCCTTGATTGAGGACCTTTAGTCTCCGCACCTACATGAGAGGCGAAAGGTTTTCCACTTGCGATGCAGACTGCCAGATTCGAAGAGAACACTGCCCGCTACTCCACACGTAAACTTTTCTCCGATATTGCGCCGCTGTGGATCCTCCTACACCTGAGTTCGGACGATTGAGGCAGTCCACATTTTAAAGTCATCAGAGCGGACAAAGTAATTCGGACGTGTATATGATAGGCGAGTGAGTTCGTCCTCCACGCTTTGGAGCTTGCAGAATCACTCGCTGTGAAAAGATTTGACGGCCACGAGTAGTGGGGAGCCGAGAATAAGAAGAAGAGCACTGCTTCTGAGGTAGAGCCCGCCGTCATTCACAGGAACTTCCTCGTGAACAAGAAGCACACAATGTCCAATGAAGGTGTTTCGATTTCGTAACTTGCGTTCAATCGTCAGCTGAGGGTTCGTGCTTCGCACGGTCATATACTTACTGGCTAAGCAACCTGGCCCTTTCCTCCCACAATCATTACTCCGCTCGATCGACGCCGAACCCTGGCAGCGTTCACGACGCTGGCCCCTTGATGGCCCCCATTTTCTGCTCATGGCCAGAAAGCCATGTCGAAAGCGTTTCATACACTCAAAGCCTGCCTGATCTGATCACATGCTCAAGAAATGAGATCGGCCACGTTCATGGGCATCTCGTCGATCTGGGTTGAGTAGTACACTGCAGCTTATTAGCAAACGCCCAGAAGGCGGAATCCCGACAAACTTACACTCAATGTCTCGCAGAATGCGCACGTCCTCGCTGGTAACGAAGTTGATCGCAACACCCTTGCGTCCAAATCTTCCAGATCGGCCAATGCGGTGGATGTAGTTTTCACGATTGCTGGGAAGGTCGTAGTTGATGACCAGACTGACCTGCTGGACATCGATACCACGCGCCCATACATCAGTGGAAATGAGCACGCGACTGTTGCCCTGCCGGAAATCCTGCATAATGCTGTCTCGCTCCTTTTGTGGCATGTCACCGTGCATACTACTAACAGTGAAATTGGCCTCGCGCATCTTGTCGGTCAGCCAGTCCACCTTGCGCCGGGTGTTGCAAAAGATGACGGCTTGAGTGATGGTCAGCGTGTCGTATAGGTCGCACAGCGTATCAAACTTCCAGTCCTCCTTCTCGACAGCGATGAAGTACTGCTTCAGACCCTCGAGAGTCAACTCGTCACGCTTCACAAGGATGCGGACGGGGTCGGTCATGAACTTCGTCGTCATGTCGAGGACATCGTAGGGAAGGGTGGCAGAGACGACAACGACTTGCGTCGCAGGAGGGAGGTATCGGTACACGTCGTAGATCTGCTCTCTGAATCCCTGGTTGAGCAACTCATCGGCTTCGTCGAGAACCAACATCTTGATGTGGCGTGTGCGCAGATGCCGGCGTCGGATCATGTCGGCAACACGACCAGGGGTTCCGGAAACGATGTGCTGGCCGTAGTCCAGTTTGCGAATGTCCTCGCCGACATTTGTTCCTCCGATGCAGGCATGGCATTGCACGTTCATGTAGTCACCCAGAGCCATGACGACGCTCTGGATCTGTGTTGCCAACTCGCGTGTTGGGGAGAGGACGAGTGCCTGGGTTTCGCGGACGGCGGTATCGATGACCTGGAGCATACTAATGGAGAAAGTCGCGGTTTTGCCGGTTCCGGATTGCGCTTGAGCAATGGTATCACGTCCTTTGCAGACTTGTACGATGGCGCGAGACTGAACAGCCGAGGGAGATTCGTATCCGTAAGCGTAGATCCCTCGAAGAAGAGACTCTATCAAGCTGGGTCAGTCCTCGTTCCCCCAAAGAATGCGCGCCAAATGTAAGGCGGAGACTTACCCTTAAGTGACATGGACTCAAAGGTTGGATGGACAGTGACCTCCTTGGAGGTGTTGAACTCCATCCGCTCCTCGGCCTTCCGATCGATGCCACCAGCTTCAGCCATTTTGAAGGTCTATTGATGCCTCTGTTGATTATTTTGGGGTCTTTGATGTGGATAAGTCGTTGATGATGTCGGCGCAAAGGAATGAATGAAGTCGACAGTGAAGCTGGGCTACAGAAATGCAGGTGGGCAGGCTAAGTTCTAACTAGCAAATTCCTGCAGGGGTGTAAGAGCCGCGGGACCTTATCTTATCGGGAATGGGCTGGCCCGTGCTCCAAGAACAACTTCAAGAGTCTCCGGCCTAGAACTTGTTCATTTTCAGTTTCCAAAGCATCACGTCGACCAGACGGGCGGAACTGACGAATTTGCTGCCTGTGACAGCCAGATATCATCATGCTGTTGGAGGACCAACGCTACATTGCCGAGGACCTCGAGCGCCTCGAGCAAGGCGTAGCAGATCGCATTGGCGAGGAGCCAAAGGTGGTACGTGACGGCCGCCTTCCCGCGCAGAGTTCCTGGACCAAGCTGACCACATCCTCCACGACACAGATCCGCGATCGCCTGAACCGAGACCATGAGGTATCTCAGCTCCTTGACCAGATACAGAAGCAATCCGAAGAGATGCTGTCTTTGTATCGCGATGCTAATGGCCTCCGATCCAAAGAGGTCCTTCAGATTGGCAGTGGGGACCCCTTCGAGGAGTTCTACAAGCAGGTGACCGACGTGAGGGAACATCACGCGCGTTATCCCAACGAGCAGGCTGAGAACTCCGAGATCCGCTACCGTCAGCGCAAGGCGGGCGACAGCGAGCCCGTTCCCTCCCTCGTCGACGCCATGTTCTCTGGCGAGGAGGCATACGGACGATACTTCGACCTACACGCATGCCACGAAGCATATATCAATCTTCCCAACGTCAAGCGTCTCGGTTATCTACAATACCTTCAAATATTCGACAACTTCGCCCCGGGCCACGGTGGTGTCAGGAGAGGAGACAAATTGACGGACCAATACTTCAAGTACGTCGGGCAGCTGGCAGAATACCTGGAAACTTTTATGCGCCGGACGCGGCCATTGGAAAATATCGACAGGGTCCTTCAATCGTTCGACAAGGAATTTGAAGAGGCTTGGGAGAAAGATGAGGTGGAGGGCTGGGTGAACGAGTCGGCTGCTGCTACAGTAGCAGCAAAGGAGTTGAGCACTGCTGAAGCTGTGTGGTGCGATGCTTGCGAAAAAGAGTTCAAGAACGAGAACGTCTACAAAGGCCACATGAACGGCCGAAAGCACATCAAAGCAGCGGAAGCCCTCGCGCAGAGGCAGCAAGGTGCCGAAGACGCTGCGGTTGCTTCCGGGAAGTTCTCTGCGACAAGAATGAAGGAGCGCGCGGTCGCCGAGCGGGAGTTCAGAGTGAAGCGCCTCGCCAGCGCAATGAGCACCGAGCGAGAAGACACCCGAGTCAATGTCGAGCGGCGGCAAGGAATGACAGAGAGAGAAAGACAACAGGAACTCGATAACCTGTTCAGCATGGTAGAGCAGGCACCTCAGATTGACGAGGCGGCCGACGCCGAAGGAGAAGATGGCGAGGAGAAGATATACAACCCTCTGAAGCTGCCACTGGCCTGGGACGGCAAACCCATTCCATTTTGGCTCTACCGTCTACATGGTCTGGGCGTGGAATTCCCGTGCGAGATCTGCGGAAACTTCGTCTACATGGGTCGCCGTGCCTTCGAGAAGCACTTCAATGAGGCACGACATATTTATGGATTGAAACGGCTCGGCATCAACGATACTCACCTTTTCCGAGATATCACGGGCATCGAGGAAGCGCTGAAGCTCTGGGACAAGAGGCAGCGTGATAAGAAAGTGAACAAGATCGAAGATGGCAGCATCGTCCAGATGGAAGATGCTGAAGGCAACGTCATGCCGGAGAAAGTGTACTATGATCTGCAGAAGCAAGGGCTGCTGTGAAGGGGTGGCTGTCAGGTAGGCAGTCTCGCTGAAACTTGCAGTGTGACTGCAGAAGGCACAGAACAAACAATCTCAAAAGGGTTCAGGTCGGGAATTCGAGTAAAACCTTTCTTGCTTTGCTTCGGATAGACTGATGAAGTCTCAGGGTGGCCCTTGGACAATCTCGGGGCCTTGAAGGCGTCAAGTGATGACGATCCAAGGCACCCGTAGATTGTAGAAATCTAATAAAAAATACTGTACCCACGTGCCTATTTCCCTGCCTTTTTTTGTCACTTGCTGCTCGCTTTTTTCTAAAGTCCCATGTTGATAATACGGCGCTTGGTGCATTGGGTCTTTGCCCATCGACTTGACTGGGAGTTGCCAGATTCGACCGACGTCGAATAACAATACACCGCCTCTCCTGCTCACCCAGGGCTCGTGCCATGTCGAGGCAAGGCTCAAGAACCAGGTTGCTGCTCAGCTTCAGAAGTGGCTCAACCGACACGACTGGTCCTTATTCAAGCCCAGGCGCGGTATATGCCCCTATAAGTAAGAAGCCTTGGGTCGATGCAATCGGCAGCTTTCGCCGCGCCGGCTTTGCTCATGCTGTACAGGTTACACACGTCCGCCTGTTGCCAAGAAATGTTGTCGAAAGGCCACCAGTCGCCAATCCGGCACAGGAAAAGGGGCGACAGCTTCGGACAGCCAAGCATTGCGTTGGGGCTGGGGCACTCGGCGGGGCGGAGCTCGCGTCGGCTGCGCGACATGACCAACTTCCCGACGAGCTCGTCCATGTGATGTGTGCCAATGACCCTCTTGATCACCAATTTATGCAGGAGCTTGACCAGTATCTTGAACTGGGGGTTGTTGGCGTGGGCAGGGTGTGAGTCGAGATGGTGGGTCAGTTGGAGGAGGCTGTCGAACGTGACACCGACTCGGGTGGTTGGTACGATACTGAGCCCTCTAGGGACGAAGAAGTCGTTAAACACATCAAGGAAGCGGGCTTCGCCATTGAAGAGTCGACCGATGATGGCGGCGAAGTGGGTAGGATGAAGTCTGCGTGTCAAAGTTTCCGGTCAGCAAGGTGCGGTCGATGCGAAATAATTTCATATAGAGGAAATCACTTACAATCCTTGGCTGTTGAGTTCCATGATACATGAGAAACCAGCAGCGCGAAATAGATACTCGCTGGGCCTCAAAAGTCCGCTCTTGAACTGCGCTTCCATGTTTCTCTCTCCTTCGACATTGGTAGGGAACTCGTCGTTCGGCGGCGGGTTGATGCGTCGTGGGAAAGGGATGTCGCTGCGCACTTCCCCACTGGGAGCGGGAACGCTCTCAGGCATTTGTCCTGGATTCTGAATCATCCAAGAATACCGAAGACGAGCCGGATCAATGGCCAAAGACTTCGGGAGCTGGCCAAAGACGAGAAGGTTGTCATTGGGCTCGCCGAGAAGGTCTGGTCCAATTGCCTCGCCATCTTCGTCCAGTTTGGCCTCAAAAGCTTCAGGGAAACGGTCAAAGATGGAAGAAGACTCCTTTGACAGATTGACCGGGCCAAAATCGATTTCCGCAACACACAGGCCTGAAGGGAGTGAGGATGCCGCTGAACCCCGCTCGCAAAGGGCGACGGTGTCGCTTGGGTTGATCACAGGGACCTGGATGTCTTCAGAACCCACGCCGGCGATATTCCAATCGGATACTGCCTTCCATGTTGTGTTATGCGTCAGTACAGTATTGTTTCAATACAATGTTTCGGCTTGAGGGACACAGAGACGAACGATCCACCAGGATCTTCGTTTCCAGTCTGTCGACTCGTTTGACAAATACTGACCTTGTTGACATTTGGATCCATCCTCTTTAGAGTGCCCGCCGCTCGATTGCCGCAAAAGGACAACAGCCTGTCATTGCAGGTTGGCGTATCGAATGAGGCAAACCTTTGATGGTTTTCGAAAAACTGGCAGCCAGGAGTGGCTGGGCCGCAAGGAGAGGAGGCGAACACAAGATTTTGGCCAGAATGTATAGGAGCAAACGAAAGAAAGCAATTGTGAGCGACTTTTTACCACGCTCAAACTGGCACCCAGGAGTGGCTAAAACGCAGGAGGGCGAAGAAGAGTACAAGAGTTCAGGAAAGAAGGAATATTAGTGAACCAAGCGACGCGTTCGCGGTCAGCTTTTCACAACACTCAGATCGAATTTATCGAATTGGGGTGGACTGAAGGAATGGCGTCTTTTGATAGACTTGCCTTGCGGATTGCAAGGCACCACTCAACTCGCAAGTCTTGTCATCAAATTAGGCCGAGGGGTCACTGTGCCTGCACGGCGGCACACCCTAAGTTGTTTGTTCCCCAGAGCAGGTTTGTCACTATTCCAAGACAGGAGCAGCACAAAGTTCGGAAGCTGCCCAGGACCCCGTAATTACCCAAGTGTCTGGTCTCTAGCCATCAAGGGAGAGCTGCAAAGGAACATCACAGCTCGAGATTTGAAATCATTGGAGGTTTCAATCACTGGATCTAAAAATTAAGTAAAAGTATATTGCCTGAAATGTCTGGCATGCTTTCATGATTGGTGTCCATATAACAGAATGAGGAGGTTTGGACTGGCCCTAAAGTAATGCGGAATTCTTGAGCTTTCCCTGGTTGGCATTATCGCGTACTTGCACAGTGCCCAATTTGGAACTGCGACAAACCCAGAGAGAAAGCTCGACAAACCCATGCCGACACTGTAACTGTGCTTATGTCTCTAGAGCAGCTTACTCTGACTACACCTTCCCAAAGACAGCATTAAATATCAGAACAGCTTTCGCCGAAGCTGTATCGAGAATCAATAGACATACACCTGGGCAGCAGACAGGCTCAAGGGCGAAAGGATCGAGACGCCAACTCGCGAACTCGCAAACTCGGACACTCTGGTTGAGCAGATAAACGCTCGTTATTTCCGTATCTAATCGTAGCAAGTGGTATCTATATGTACATGTACGGCATTCGTTCGAGATCAAAGACGCTGCTAGGTATCTTCACACCCCTCCGTTCAAATGTTGCCTCACCAATGTCAGGCCAACCTTTCGTACACCTTGGATGCGAAATCACCTATTACTCGTCGTGGTATGTGGTATCTCCTGCACTCATGCCGCTGAAACGCCTTTACTTTTTGTTTCTCTCCGTCTGCTTCTTGTTTTCCGATAGGCGCCTCGCCCTCCTCTGAGCAAGAGCTTCTAGATGCAAGCGAGAAAAGAAAATGCGGATCACGCCTCCCTCTCCTGGCTCAAGTACTTTTCTCCTCAAACTCCAAAATGCAAAACGACATCAGAATCTAGTCGGGTCATAACAACCGAGTCTCATCCCCACCGACAAGCTGAACAAAAACAATCAGCTTCTTTGCGGTGAACTTTAAGCTGTCCAGGACCCCTAGTCCCTGTCCAGCAACGCATCCAGATCATTCCTCTCGGTCTCTAGGCTTTCGGCAGTGATCTTCTCCTCGTCTCTATGGCTGCTGCCTCCTTTGCCGGCAGCGCTCTTTCCCTTGACCTTGAGTTCGTCCTCATCGTCTTGGTTGACCATGTCAGCAAACATCTGGTCCACAGCTCCGTCGTCGATTCCAACATCTTCCTGTCCACTCATGGCTGCTCGACTAGCATCGAAGGCACCAGGCCCAAAGATTTCCTCGGCTTTTCGTCGCCCTTCCTGAGTCTTGGACAGCATTTCGAGAGCAGTCTGATGACCTGCTTCGGTTGCCATGTAGTCCTTCAACGTCGAGTCGTCCGGCTGACCACGAAGTAGACGGTCTTCGAGCGAAGGACCAGAACTACTATCTGCCATGATCTGAGGTCCTCCGCCAGTAGGCAGGAAGAAACTAGGATGGATATTGGCATTGGTACTGTCGAGGTCCATGTTCTCAGGGCGAATCACCGGCCCATTGGAGTCGGCTCGCCCATAAGGGTGACCGTGGTGAGTCGAGGAAGACGAAGATCCCGGGCCGCGAGATGGGTGGGCGTGAGAGCTGCTCGCGATCGACAGTCCAGGTGTTTGTGGCTGTGATGATGTGCCACGCTGGTAGTAGGACGCATAGCTGTTCACACCAGGACTGGTTGCCGGGCCAGCGGTAGAGGATCCTGCGACAGCCTGCTGGTGAGCCTGAGCGGCCATTTCAGCATTCTGACGCTTGCGTTTCAGGCTCAATCCCTTAGACTTGACATGCTCTGGCAAGTCCTCTACGTTGGCGACCCCATGTTGAAGAAGCAACTTGTCCAGCTTAGTAGGCCGAGGCTTGCGTGTGCTCTTCGACACTTCGATGACCGGGGGAGCATTTGGCGCAACTGGATGCCACTTGTGTAACTCCTGGCGGAAGAAGTTTGTTTCATTGGCAAGGAGAATTTCCGCACCCTCAATTTTGCGCAGGTAGAACCGCTGAGTCTCGGCCTCGTTCCTTGTAGATAGTACAGGGTTGCAGTACGAGTGGATGTGGTTGCGAAAAGTCTGAGCATTGTCGATGATCTGCTTCAAGACATGTTCTTCCTCAGGCTGGAATGGCAGATTGGGAATCTCTTCATCCCAATCGAGAAGGTCTTCGAGCCGTGGCCTAGCTGCGTCTCGCGGAATCTTCACTCGCCAGTCGCATATTGGACAAGTGTACTTGTCTTCTTCCTTGACCTTTCCGCGGGCGATTTTCAGACATTTGCCATGGTACCTGTGTGGAATTAGCCAGGAAGTTCCAGCCAAGAAAAAAGGATACTCACCACTCATGACACAGCTCGCACTCAATCATCATGCCTGCCTCAATTCGGCGACAAATGCAGAAGACCTCTCGGAACTTAGGGTCGTCCCACCTGTACGCCGCGTTTTTCTCCTTCTCAGGCGTTGGCTCTCTCGAGGCTGGCTCTGCTGGGAGACGGGGCTTATCCTTGGTGATATCGAAGCAGTCAAGGTTTCGCTCCAGAACGTACTCCATGTGACTCTTGAGGATGTGCAGTGGCGCATTGGTCTTTCCAAACAGCTTCTTGCCTTTGCGCATCCAGTCTTCGTGGCGCCGTTGCTCCTTTTCTAGATCGAGGGTTCCTGGAGGCTTCGATTGGAGTTCTTCGACCATTTTCATGATGTCGGCTACTTCTGTGTACCTAGGTCTCTTGCGAAGGTCCTCATTCCTCGTCCGAGCATTCAGATCTGCGATTTGACGCAATGCCTCCCGCTGCTTGTGCAAAATCTGGTCAACCTGGGCCAGTGTCTCTGCTGACACCGGAAGGAGATTTTGTGTAGCTTGTTGCGATAGAGCTTCCAGCTGAGGGTAGTGTATGACATCTGCTTCGATGATCTCCTTTGCCTTCTTCTCCCAGTTGAAGCCCGAAGACAGCTGCTCGACATAAAAGCTGAGATGGTCGTTGTAGGTCTCGATTCCACTGCGCCTTGCTTCTTCAACGAGGTCCTTAACCTCTTGTGACGACATGAAGACGCTGCGGTTGGTCTTGGCCTTTTGGTTCCACTTCAGCTTGTCGAGGACCTTAGAAAGCTTCTCCATCTCTTCAAGGTCGACATTAAAACCATTACCTTCCTCAAGAAGCTCTTCAACAGCTTCCACTTGGTGCATAGAGGGGTGATCGATGACGTTCCTTGCGTTCTCTTGGAAGATCCTGATCGCATCCGCCCTGTCTTGGAGGAGCTGTATTTCTGGGCAGTCAAACCCAACTTGCTCTGCTTCACGCAAGAGTCGGTTAATATTGTCAGCCTTGCGCATTTCGCGCTCTTTTTCGTCTTGATACGCGCTGCCTATCGACTTGCGCAGCCCGGTTTGCCATGCCTTTTCGTTCTTTCGCCGGTTCTGTTGCTTGCGGATCGTGTAGTTGGTTGCCTCTTCGACCCAGCGGTTACATCGGTCAACAAACGCTCGCAAGAGAGGTAGGGTTTTGAGCTCGTACGGTATGCGTTCTCCTTCGTTGAGTAGATTTCGCAAGGTCTTGAGCGAAGGGGTTGCCTCCTCATCGAGCACCTTGTCGTATTTCTCCTCCCATGCCTCGGGCACGCTCGCCTTCTCGGAAACCTTCTTACTGGTTGCAGTGATGGTCTCGTCCGCCTTCCGGAATATGAGTTCGTGGTCCTGTCCGAGGTATCGGCTGCCTTGAGTCACATCGCAACAGGGCTGGCTTCCTGCATGCATTAGACAGTAGACCTTGCCGGATTTCAAGCATTTGAATCTCGACAGATAGGCAAATGCCTTGCAGTATGCGCATGAAGACTCTTCCTCCGGGACATCCGCGTCATCAATCTTGAAGGCAAGAGGACACGGCTCTCCTTCGTTCTCGCCACCGAGCGCACACTTATGAGGAGACGAAGAGAGGTGTTTCGCAACAAAGTCCTCGCGCTCGGCAACTTCGCGTCGATGTATCCTCTCAAGTGCGGGAGCCAACCATTTCGCCGTAGGTATCGTCAGGCTGTTACTCGTAGTTCCATCCGCAGCAGTCCACAAAAGCTCGTCGTGGGAGAAGCAGGGCTGTCGTCGGTATGCCTGCAGACGCTCAACACCATCAAGTCCGAAAGGCTCCCAGTCGCATGGAGCAAAGTTGACCGCCTCGTTGAAATTGAACCCGTGATTGAAGCCGGCATGATATGCGGACGGGAATGTGATGACCATCTGGCCAGCACGCTGATCTACAGCGTACACGCGCACGCCGGCTTTCTTTAGCTGATCAGGTGTGAGGAGCGTGACGAGTTGAAACAGTAGATCAGGGTTGGTCTCGAATAGTTCCGGGACGGCCTCCTTCATTGCCTTCTCAAATTTCTCGGTGTCTTCGGCAGGGATGCCGTACCAAGTTTTCGTGGCGCCGAAATGTTGATAGTTGGCAGAATATGCATAGTGATCTTCGTTGTGGTAACAAAAGGTGGAGAAAATCATGCCGACATAGACCCAAGGCACTGTCATTCCTGAGATATCCGACTTGATGTGCCTGAACAGGCTCTCATGGTGGTAGGGGAGGATGTTGAGGTTCCAGGGATCGGTTGAGTAGGGATTCGTAGGGTGCTTCTCGACAGTCGGAAATCCGGATCCGTGTGTAGTGGAGTGGATGTCAGCACCATATTCGACCTGTATTTCCTCGTCAACATCGGTGACTAAGCGCCAAAACTCGCGCTCAACGTCATCTTCGGTGACTGGTCTTGCACAGCCCAGCACGGGATCGAACGGCATGCGCTTCTCGAAGTAACCCTGCTTGAAGTCGGCAGCCTTCTCTTGGAACTGGCGTAATGAGTACAATCCGCCTTCCTCAAAGCCAAATTGGCCGTCGCCGACGAGGCATCTTGGGCAATTCCATTCGGAGTCGGGCTTTGATTTCAGGGGTGGATCCAAACAAGCACCGTGGTAAGCATGGTCACACGACTCGCAGAGTGCGAGGAAACCGGCTTCCTCAGCTTTGCCGCAATGAGTGCATTTCTGCGTCCGGTAAGTCAGAAGAAGTCTTTGATCCGATAAGTTGTTGGTAGGGGCCGTCTTACCTCTCCCGGACCGGATGTATCTTCACGGGGCGATAGCCTGGGCATCGGCCGAAACATGGACATGTGGGATCCAGCTACGGTAGGAACGGCTTCTGCAAGTCAAGAACGCATTAGCGGATGGTCCTTCCAATGAGGGGCTGTAAGGTCCCCTGCATCCAAAACACGCAAGCCGAAGCGGTTGGTCGCATGACTCGACCCACGACTTTCGCGCATGTTGCCAGTTTGCCCAGTCATCTGAAGCGCTCAAATTGAGTTTTTGGCTGGCTGCAACCGGTTTGCGTGATGTGGCAGGGCTCCGCCGGCCAGCGGAAGAAACGGTGAATGAATCGGGAACGCCACCGCCGCGAAAATCACCGATTGCAACTTGGTGCAACCTCAAGCTCACAAGCAAGGGGATTGCGACGGATGATACATAGGGATGGAAATGGGCAACGCAAGACATACCTTTCTTGAGCCGCTTACTCCTTCTGCTGCCGTTGTCTTCGTCCTTGTCAAGACCGTTGTCTCTCGCCGAGTCCAGGCTGTCGACACTCATCTGCCGCTTCAGCGAATTTGCTGGTCCCAGACCAGAAGGTCGGTACTCCGGCGTGTTCTTGGCCGAGGTCATGGGACTGGTAAATTGTTTTGAAGGTGTACCGGTTTTAACATCAGCAGCGGGCGCGCGATTGACACTCGTGAACCCTGAGTTGACTGCGGTGAAACCACCGGAGTTGATGGCTGTGAATCCGCCACTCGTGACAGACTGCGGTGCAGAGGGCTGGGCCTCCCGCATCGGCGTATCCCTATCCGAGTTTACAGAAGCCTGCAACGCGGATGATGCAAATCTTGCAGGGGATTCGCCTCTTAAACTGGATGGCGTAGGCATGTTAGAGTGCTTCATGGGGCTTGGGGCTGGGCTTGGTGTCAGCGGTCCGCCATTTTCCGTTTCCAGTTGCTGATAGACACCAGGTTTGGCGAGCCGCAGATACTCCTCGTATGGGCATAGCCATTTCTGGTATGAGTTTTTCAGGGACGTCGACAGCGAGCTCATTATCTTGCCGCTGTAGCCCAGGTCCCGGCCAATCTCAGCCCATTTCTTGGACCTGCAGACCTTTTCAAACCCACCGCGAGACTCGACGGCTTTCTTGAGCCGCCAGAGATCCAATGGCCGCTTGTCGACATACGGCATTCGGACCATGTGACCACCATTTTGCTTATGAAATTTGAGTAGAGAGTCGACGTAGGAGATATTGGCTCGGCTGCCTGGCGAAGAGTGGGTGATCTTAGCCTCGACACTTCAAAAAGACGCTGTGGAGCAAGGGGTGAGGAATGCTTACTGCCTTCAACAGAGTTGAGGTCCTGTTTTCGAGTGCGAAAGTGAAATCTCTGTGTTACTTTTTAGCCACATGACCTTTTGCAATCCATGATAACTCGAGGCTGAACAGGACCAAGGCCGGCGCATGTTGCGCAGCTGGGGAAGCTTTCCAAACGCATAATGGTGGTATTTACCTCGGTGTCAATGGCAAAATCTGGATTCCAAGAATCTGGCGGGATGATTTTGCAGAGGCCGTAGTTCTTGGCTTCAGGTGTGATCTTGCGTATGTACTCCATTGGGTCCTTCCACTCTTCCTCTGTAGGCTGGTAAACCGGCGCATCCTCCAGCTCATAGATGCGGCCCGTCTTTTTGACAGGCTCTTTAGGCGCAGTCGGCAGGCCTCGGCGTTCGACTGAAGATAGATCCAACGGCAGGCTCGTCATATTGCTCAAGACAGTATGTGGATGTGCAGAAGTGCCGTTTGGGTTTGCCTGCACCGGCTTTGGTTTGGAGGAGGAGGCTTGATTCGTCGGAGGAGCGCCTACGGCCGGCGAGGCTCTCGAGCTGGCATTCGCACTCGAGGTGCCGGCGGCGCTGGGACCGCTTGCTGCGGCCGCGCTGATCGCGGTGAAAGGCATCGTGGGAAACGTCGCTGGGGACAATGATTGTCGAGGAGAGTAGACAACAAATAGCCCGGTCAGCGTCGAGGCCGGGCTGTGTTGCAGTTGTATCGCAGTCCTTCACGCAACACTGGGTAGTCGGCTGCAGGTAGAGACGGGCGCATCGCAGTGCATGCCGAGTTTCTTCGTGGTCGAGTACGCTGGTGCCGAATAGTTTCTCGCAGGTGGGTGGATTTCTGGTCGTAGTCAAGGTTCCATATCGACGTCGTCGTGAGTGGAGGAGGTAGGTTTGCCGGCAAGAGGGACAGTGGGAACGGGTTTGCGGCGATCGAGGCGACAATGGCTCATGCGCTTATCACTAGTCAAGTCAGACGGATGCGGCCTAGATCAGAATATGTTTTGCGCTGGCGATCCAGGTGGTTGTGAGAGTAGTATGCCTGGGATATTTGCCGAGGGATGAAGGGATTGTATGGGTTGCAGGTTCGCAGGTAAGGGACGGGAGAGTGGCCGAAGATGAAATGCGAGGTGAGAGAATGAAAGAAGAGGTGGGAGTGTGCGCCGTGCTGTAAGAATGGGAATGGGAGGGAAGGTGCGGGATATGGCAACCGGGTACATTATCGTAAGTGGGAATAGGAATGGGCTGGTACGTACTGTGCTGTGCCCAGGCATGGGCAGGGCGTGGGCATGGGGAGTGAGCGGGTGAGAAAGAGTATCAGCACCAGGGAAAGGGACCCAGGTGGTTAACCGAAGAACTGCAGAGGGCTGGCTATCAGAATGGCTGCATCTGTGCGGTGCATAAAGCACTCCAAAAATCGAACGTGAGAACCGAACAGTAGACTAAAGGTAAAGGCGTGCGTGCACAGGGCGACCAGGGGGGGAGGGGACCCCTTCAGAAAAGCTGGAGAGAGAGGCGTGGCACCTCGATTGACATGGGCGACATGGGCGACATGGAACATGGGACATGGCACAGGCCAGGCAGGCCAGACAGGGCCGAACAGAAAGAGTTGGGTGGGCAGGTGGGACGGGACGTTCAATCAATCCCATCATCATCAACTGGAGGCTGATATGTGGACCCGCTTTTATGCTACCTGCTCGCGGTGGCGAACTAGGTACTTGCCTAGGTATCGGCAACTTGTCAACTTGTCAACTTGTCAACTTGTCAACTTGTCAACTTCAGCATTGCTCGCTCACTGATTTAACCAATTGCCCTTTTGACGGTCTGCACTTTTTGGTGTCCGACTTCTGTGGAGGATACTGGCACTTTATATGCATTACCACAGTACATCACAAATTTCTTGTTCTGGGCTGATGGCTACAGCAATTATCAAAGGTACAAGTCTCCGTCACTGGTCGGTCAAGTCAAGACGTAAGCCGAGGTACAGGCATCGATGTACCTAGCGACGGATGGTTGGCTTCATGACACAAGATCTTGACACTGTCGCAAAGCAAAGTCTACCCTACCCAGGAAGGCAGGGGGTTGAGTTCCAGGCATTGGTCAGGGCGGGGGCCTAGCTGCCTTAAAATCCAGTCAACTTCGTTTCGCGCCTCACTTGCCCTTTTTGCATTTGATTGAGAGCTAGCGTCCTCGATGGTTTAGGCGTCGGTCGGTCGGTTAGTGGACTGATGTCTGGATCTGAGGTGGGGAGGGAGATCAATTGACACTCGCGTGCTGTACTGGGAAAAGTCGGCCGAGGCGGAGGGGCGGTCTGGCAGGCACGGTCAGGGCTGCCAGGGCTGCTGGGCAGGTACCTAGGAAGGGGAAGAGGGGGGGAGCCACAATCTAGGCAAAACTGGGAAACCCATCTGCAACCCCAACTTTCCCACCGGCTCGGTAACGAGCTTATTCCAACGCCAGACCGTCGGCAAAGATGTTGACGATGGATCTTAAAGCAAATGGGATCGCACACAATTGAGTGCTGGGATTGTTTCGGCCAGCATTGTGGTTTTTATTTTCGTGGCTCGCGCATTGGGGCAGGGGCCAAGGGCAAATGGGCTGCTTCAAGATGAGGTGAGGTCAGGGAGCGACCCTGATATCGGCAGGGGCGGGTGACTTACATCGCCCGACCCCCTGCAGCTGCCGCCCAATAGAAAAAGACATGTCGTTGAACGGGTCCGGAGAGCAGGTCCGACCTTCAACGACATCTCCTGGGCACACGCAAAAACGGCCACACATCCCCGGAGCCGATATTGACTCCAGCCGATCATGTCAGAATTCTATTCTTTAGGTATACCGTGGGGTTTTGTCCCTTCCGATTCGATGCTGTGCCAATGCTGAGCTGAGATGGCATTGCTCCCACCCTAACATGGCGCGCGCTTGTGTTTGTGTACCTCGTCAACATCATCGTCACCATCGACCGTGTCGTATCGCTCGATTTCTTCAGGTCAACTTCTTGATAACATACTCTCTGTCTTCTGGCTCTGCGTCCGTACGTACTGCGGCGCAAGCGTCCTGTGTATCACTACCGATTGTCCTCGGCCGTTCGTGGCAAGGGAAACCCCAGCTCGTTCACATATCAAATCCGAAAGCCTGGAAGGTAAGGGAACAGGTGCAGAAGGACTTCATGAAGAGAGCTGAGTGCTCACTTGGATCAAAATACCCTGTGCATTTTAATCCACGTCCAGCCCACCATATTCAAGCTGCAGTCATCGTCAACCATTCCGCAACATGAACAAGGTTGTCCGCCATGCTTCCAGATACAGATCACGTCTTTCAGGCTTGATAGGACCACAAAATGATTCAACGTCTAGAGCAAATAGTTCATCCTGTTTCAAGGCGCGGCATGATACCGAAGGCACGCATAATTTGCATGCGAAGCTGACGCAATTCCCGTCGTTGATCTTCAGAGAATGCTCGCGGCTGAATACCAATGCTGATAGCGCGAGCTGAACACCATGCTTATCTCTTTCACATTCACGAGACAGTGGTCCACATTGACTGCAAGACGCTTGAAGCCCCTGACTCATAGGCTCTCTTTGGCGTCGAAGCTGGGGTCGAAGTAGAGAAGGAGTTGACATCGCAGATGCTGAGGCCATCGTTGTGGCTGGCTAAAAACTTTGGTTGGGAATGACATCCTGATAAATCGCGAGGGCTGGTACCAAGCCGTATAGAATAGTGACATATGGAGGAGTCCGGGTTGTGCAAGCAAAGGCCTCAACCCGGAACTTAACAGCCACAATACGGCGAGACTTTCACTCACTTGACGACGGAGGTCTGGATGCCTTCATAGGGCTATCGTCTGAAGGAGACGAGACTATTAGAGATGATAACTGCGAGGTGCCGCGCCTTGGACTAGTTTTCGTTAAATTGCTAAACAAGCAATTCAATTGATCCCAGGGTATCAGCGTCTATAGCTTTACTCCTGAGTATGAGTGCTGGAGATCACAGGGGACAGGAAGACTGTTGCCACCAGCTGAAGCAGTGCGCCACAGGCCAATTTCGTCAGGCTGAAGTATCAGCTTTGGCTTTAGCTTTGCCTTTGGCTTTGCCTTTGGCTTGGTCACGCCAGCAGCACGCCTGCTCCTCTTTAGAACCTTGTCCACTTCCTTCTGGCCTCTGGCCCTTAGAGTCAGCTCCTTCATCATGTCTCCCCATCTCACCACTCCATCGCACTTCGGGCAACGGCCCTCCACTGGAAGTACCATCCCATCGTTTTGGCCCTGCTGGTGCAGCAGATGCCGGCTCCAGCAGTCCAGGTGTCCTGCGCCCTCACACTCGCCATTGGAGCAAATTGCATACAAGCCCTTGCCGTGGTCGAGATACTGGAGGCAGACGACGCAATTTCCCTCACGCTCGAACGTGGTGACATTTTGTCCCTTCTCAAGATATGGCGCCAGCGGCGTGTAATCGAGAGGAAGCGCGTGGATCCCCCATTTAGGGCCCTCAGGTTCTTCTTCATCCCCCTCATCTTCGTCCTCCTCCTCGTCTGAATCTTTAAGCACTCTCTGCTGCGCGACCTCCTTCTTCTTAGCCTCGGCCTCCGCGACGGAAGTAGGCTTGAAGTCCGTGACAACCTCCAGGGTCGTCCGCAGTGGCTCGACCCCTGTGCCGGCAAGATACTTGATCCACCGCGCGTGCACGTCCCGGTCGAACAGGTGCAGCTTCAGCGGCCACCTCGCGAAGCTGGGCACACGGAGCAGGAGGTGTAGGTTCGACAGGACGGACGCGATCGAGTGCGTCGGCCGCCGGGGCTGTCCGTTGCGCTTGCGCTGCGTGGAGATCGTGAGGCGGTCTTCCGGCGAGATGTGCAGGGACAGGTGCGGGTTGTTCATGGCCCATCTGAGAATCACGGCCGAGTTAGCCTTCGAAGCACAATAGCTGAGGTTCTGGGAGGTCATTGGGAGGGCGGGGGCCGGGACGTACTCAAATTTCAATGTGCCGACCATGCTCGGGAAGCCAGACACCACACCAACCATTTCCCATGGTCGCAGGCTGTTGCGCGACGTCCGTACCGCGCCGCCCTTGGATTTGCCATTGTGCTGGTTCAGACGTCGCGGAGGGTGGGGCGTGGATCCGATGTATAGCGAGGCATGGCGGACGGTGCTACGGAGGATGTAGACGACGTAGAGGGCGGGTATTGGCTTGGACTGAACGGCCATGGTTGAGCCTGTCGCTACATCTTTGGGGTGGTTTCGTGGTGAGACCTTGCGCCGTTTTGGTCACACCTTGGACAGATCGGCTAACGTAGGGCGGGTTGGTGCTGATCTTCAGTGATCGTGTTGATGTTGTATGCTGCGCCGCTGGTCGCCCGAGTGATGACGTTGGCGAACTAGGCCCGTGCGCAGAGACCCATGCGGCTCCTCTGTGGGGCTCTGATGCTTGGGAGCACGCAGGGTCCAGACCGACCAGGGGTGTGGTGGAATGTCTGGTGAGGAGCTCTGCTTCGAATTCTCGGCTTGAGCCACATATTGAAGCAGCTACCATACCATCTACGTCTACGTCTAGCATACTCAACAGACACAATGGGAGCCGATCATCCCGCTTTCACACTAGCCGGCCTGCGTGAGTCCATCAGTTTTTGCGACCTCCCCTCCCACAGAGTGAGATACTAATGAGTCTGTCTCCATGCAGTGGCTGTCGGCGGAACGATGGGATTTGTGAAGGGTGGCTCAAAACCGTCCCTCATCGCAGGTGTTGGCTTGGGTGCTTCATACGGCCTCGCTGGTATGGCTTTGCTCGTTGTCGACCCTTTGTTGGCGGTAATATTAATGATCCCCAACAGGTTACCTCCTCAAGGAGAACAAGGATTACGGCTCAGAGCTTGCGCTTGGAAGCAGTGTCACCCTGCTCGGTGCGGCAACAAGCAGGTGCATCAAAACAAATTTCAGGGCTCCTGTGCCGCTTGGTCTCTTCGCTACGGGCTCACTGGCGACGTACTACTTCTTGAAGAAGTACAAGGAGTTCACCTACGGCGTTTAAGGGATCCCTCCAGGTTTGGACCGCCAACGAGACTCTCCTCTCCACTCTCGATACGAGGTATCTTTGATGTCCAAGTATCACGAAATTCAAGAGATTGTACAAAGTCACACGTTATCATAGCATCTTGTAAATGAATCGAGCATGGCACTATGGAATAGAGAAATGGGACTGAATTCCCGCGGCACTCTGAACGGGCTTCAGAGGAGGCTTCTATGTATTATACATGAGTGCATGATTCAAATTGTATACCCGTTTTGCCTGCCACATATCTTTCTCGCCGAGCATCGCGATAGTACAGAGCGTCTAGAACTGCGTCGTAATCAAGTCTCATATTTGTGTATTCGAAAACAGAATGCGAATACTGCCAAACCACATGGACGCTAAAGAAGTCTTTTACATACCATCATGTTAAATATGTCAGTGTATAGTCCCCAAGTGCTTCCAACAGTAACTTAGTGCATGTAATACAACATACGTCTTGACTCGATTTACATATCTCTGAGCCCTGGTAATTCACTTTCCTTGCGGATTGTGTGGGACGGGACATCTACAACTCAAAGATAATATCAATAATCACGTTGATCATGCCCTTGAAAACTGAAAATCTCTGTTTGTTCAGGAGCTCAACGATACATTTGAGAGTGTAGTGTTGGAATTCTATCCCGAGGTCCATGTCTATCTCATAATAACATCAAATCATCTCTCCAATGAGGTATGGGCCGTAGCCCATCACCTCTCAATTTTGTCCATACGAAAAACTCCAGCTGTGAGTGGAAAACAAACTGGTATCTACTATGACTGTGCTATTTCCCCTCCGTACTCATTCTTCCATGTGCCAGCATAATGGTGGACCACCAGAGATGGTTTCACTCTGTGTTGATCTTCCGGCTCGTAGTTGTTGTATGACGCGGCGAACGAGTATCCTGGGATAATCAAGACGTCGCCCGCCATCTTGGGCTCTAGTATCTCGTGGTACTCGTCCCACCCGTTCCATTTCCCTTTCTCGCCCAGGGTCTTCTCCAATTCGCGCATAACACTCCGAGCAAATTGCTTGGGGCCAGTAAAGTCCACCACGTCCTTAATCATGTTCATCCGGACCCCCGAGATTGAGACATTATTGGCTAAGGCCACCTCGCGTATCTTTGTGAGGATATCCTCTACCACGACCATGAGGTGCGGCGAGCCCTTCTTCGCCAGGACCGTCCACGTGACAAACTGGCGTTCGAACTCAAAGTGATAGCCCCCGTCGAACTCCCAGCCCACCACGAGTGAAGCGTCCTCGCGGTATTGATCGGGCACCCACTCGTCGATAGGGGTCCCCTCGCACGACGCATCGAGGTCGAACCACACGCCGCCCTCGGCGTAAAGTAGGAGATACCGCACTAGGTCCGCCCGGAGGATAGGCACGGCCAGAGAATTATAAGTCTCGACGATTTCCGGGTGGTTGGCGAACTTCTCGTTGACGAAAGCGTGAGCCGACTCATCCGTCATGAATTCTGCATGATACCCGGGATTTTGGGAAATGCAGGAGCTGGTCCATCCTTTCGCTTCTTCGCTGAGACCTTTTGGTCCCAGCTTGTACCAGATTGTTTTTGGGATGTCAGAAGGTGATGAAGGAGATGAAGGAGGAGGAGAAGAAATGGCAGAAGTAGACCCGTCTGGTGATGATAGATCGGTTGGTAAATCTGTTGGTGGAGATGTCCCCACTGGTGGTGCAGTTGGCTTCTCCGGCTCCGGATCGAGAATCTTGGGCGCCGATTTCAAGTTGTAATCGATCTCCCACACGCGAAAATGATAGGTCAAGAAGAACAGGGCAAAAAGAAGGATTGTGTTCCTTGCAGTCGCGCCGCGGAGAAGAGAGGGCTGTGGCCACATCATGACACCCCGCTCCGCCTAGACGGCCATCGACTATGTGCGGCGACGATGGTTGGGAATCGCTTTGAAGGTTGTGTTGAAGGCTCTGGGAAGTGAAAGGCCGGCTTCTCCCAAAACATCGGTTCCCCGTTAGAAATGGGTTTCCATGTCGGAGCCGCACGGGAAGAAAGAAGCTGGAGACAAAAGACCCATCGAAGGAACATAGGGGCGATGCCACGCCATCTCTTGGCGCTCACATAAGCGCCATGCCCTGTCCCTACCGCGGTAACCTGAATGGCCCAAACGGCCGCCTGATCGACGTCGCTGAACGATCCTTGCCGCAAAAGCCTGCGCTCCCGTTGGACAGAACTGGGATTAAGATTATAGCGGCTGAACTCAACGGGGCCTTTTTCTGTAGTGGTGGTGGCATGGTGTATCTCAAACCAATGAGGCCCTGAGCCCTGGCGGCGGAGCCAACCAGCCTTTGCGGGTGTATTTACGGACTGTTGCATTTGGGCCCCTCAGCTCTAGGCAGAAAAATGAGATACATGTAGCATGATGGCTGCATTCTCAGGCGAGGGCCTGCTGGTCCTGTTTCCACGAGCAGCACCTGTTGACCCGCCCCCCCTTCAGACTTTCTCTCTTTTGATTCTATCCATCAGTACGGCTGTCATCCAGTAGAGCCTTGAATCAAATTTGATCAGATTGAACCTTCAATTATTTTCCTGCAATGTCTTCGGGATGGGGTTTCGTAAACCCCCCAGACATGGACGTATGGGGTGATTTTAGTGCCAACTCCATCTTCGTTGGAGACTCGAGGGTGAATCTCGTGTGGAAAGCGCCGAGCAACACTGCTATGGCCTTACGACTCTACCAGGCCAACCTGAGTACGGGAGCAGTGTTGGATGACTTTGAGTATATTCTTGGTTCGTCTACACCCACCTTCCCAGCCCTTGTTATCGTCATCCCTTGACCGTGTCATTGCTGTGCATGTTCCTGACCTGTCTCCACTCCAGAAAGTGTCATAAACCGTACCGACTACCAGTGGACCGTGAGGACAGACCTCGACACGAGCGTTTCGAACGTGTTCCTGCTGGCTCTATACCAACAGGGAGAGACAGAGGTGACGGGAACCTCGCACTACTTCAACATCTCCTCGACAACTACCAGTTCAACCTCAACGTCGGGCACCGCAAGCACGACTAGCACCTCTAGCAGTACTGGTATCTCTTCAGCGACGGGTAGCAGCACGTCTCTCCTCCCAGGTGCATCCTCGGCCGCGACCGACACGCCCGCGCCTGACTCAAGCTCCGGCGGATTAAGCACCGGCGCCAAGATTGGCATCGGTGTGTCAATTCCACTGGCCGTCATCATCGGCCTCATCGCGGGCTGGCTCTTCTTCGGTCGACGACGTAAACAAAAAGATCAGCCCCAGGGAGGCGTCGATGGCGCGGATCGAAGCTCGAATCCCCACATGAGCCAGTACGAAGGGCAACCACTTAACGGCAATGGAGGCCAACAACCGCAATGGGTGTACTCAGGTCAGCCCAAGGCAGAACTCGGCCAAGAACAAAGGTACCACGAGATGGGTGTTGAGAGCAGGCCTGGGCCTGAGAACCAGCGCTACGAATTGTACGCACCTGCTGCGTCGGACCAGAGGTAGGGGCCAGACACCTCTGTGACAAGGCTCTTTGCACCCGGGTCGCACACCTGGGCAGACAAGAGTGGATGGAGTAACAGCTTCACCATATTAAAGACTTTGCGTTGGGAGTTGAGCGATGAATACCCAGCAGTGAGGCAGGCTCCGTTTGATATTTGGAGCATTAATGGATGTGCAAGATCCGGCATATTGCGTTCAGCTGGTCAGCATGTAATTATAAAGTTCACCCACGATTAACGTTGCGCCCCTTCCTAGGCTATACAAAAGGAAGGGTTTATGATAGCTATAATGCTACAATGCACATATGACTTCTATATTTTGAACCTTGGATATTTAATTGCGTAAATGATCGCCTCTGGGCCCACGATTCTTTCGCAGTGCACACTCGTATTGGTACAGAGCCCAGCGGAAGAACTTCAATAGCCGGGCATAAATGAATACATTCCACGTTTTTGACGGATAATTGAACACAACTCATGCGCTCCTGAAGTCTTCTTCGTTTGTGGTCACCTCTAGAATGTGATTCTTTTTGACAACACTCTAAATACCAACATATTTCTTCTATGTTTGGTCGGGAGTGGAAGACTCAAATTCACGGCCACAAGCCACCGCGCGAATTTAGCACCCAGGCTGTGAGATTGTCCCTCAGGCGGACAGATTCCTTCTCCGAACCGGCTTTGATAAGCACCTCTCATTCAGGCATGCCCCAGAACTGTAAAAAGTCCAGGCCCTGTTCTAATGTCAGCGAGGAGTGAGCGTAGGGTGATCAAATCACCGAGCTGCACGCCCTCTGATAGGCACCTGGGCAGAATCTCGAGGCGCAGATGCCAGCCAGGCTGCGCCGCGCCCCTGCGGCCTGGCTGGAATGGCCACCCAGCACGTCACTGTATGCCTGCGCCCCGGCAACTCGCACCGGACGAAAGCTCAGAGCACTCTTTCCTGAAATCCTGCTCACGCCTCCTCAAGATATAGCCCTCCAATAAGTACGTGGTCTCCTAAGTAATATACGGGAAGGCATTTGTCGGCGATCCGGTCGACTTTGAGTGATATGCAAATGAAGTAAGGTTCCCTGTGGAATCAATATCTTCCCAGAAGACATCTCGGCGTTGGCGCGAGCGCTAAGGGGCGAGGCGGATGACGACCTTGTGGCAACTGCGTCTAGATGTAAATATATGTACTAGGGGCTTGTTCTGAAGGCTATTTGTAAGTTTGTTCATTAAGGGATCTTGAACATGTACGTCGAAATTTGTTTACCTTCACTACAGCGTCTGATTTTGATTAATACTAGTAGTCAATCTTTCTGGACAAGTTCATGTCTTAGGTGCCACATAGTGCACCTCCTCCATGGTAGACGCTTGTTAGTCAGTAAAAAGAGGTGCCACAACACGAGAAGACGCGTTTTCTGAGCCGTTTGAGCCTCATTTTGTCCCACCCTGAGGAAAAGTTTTCGGGATTGACCTACCCGTTTGGTGTCACAAGGGATGTGGTACAGCTGTGGCTGAAGCCTTACTTGATATTACTCCTGACAACCTGTCGCCAGCAGCCAGTGAGGGATTTTCTCCCTCAACGTCTTCTTCACGAACTTCAGTGGCCGTCAATTGCAATATCAGGTTTCAAATCATTATGCTGGCACCTCGAAAGCTGCCCCAGCGTCTCCGGCTGCTTGTGGCTATTTCTAGTCTTGTCGTCAATGCTGTCGATATCCCCGCACCCGAAAGTTTTCTTCGCCGTGTTTGGACCTCAGGTGTGTTGAGCACTAGTGTTGCTAGTGCCTACTACTGATAATTTTGCACCGACAGTGTTGGGCGATTACGTTTATTTTGATGGAGGGTAGGCCAAGTGCCTCAATTGTATTTGAAAAGTACTGTTATCGGTACTGTGTGTATATCAAACACTGAGTCACGAAGTGTTTACGACTGTTTGAAGGGACCGCCTACAGCTCGATAATAAGAGTGTGTATACGGATTGAAAACGAAACCATTTTGATGGAGGGTAAGTCTCAGAGCTGATCAATGGCAACAATCCTACCGCTAAACATCCTTCATACTGGGGTGCGTATGAATATTGACGCAATAGTAGGGTACCTCAGAACAATTGCTTACCACTTCACTTCTATAGTCAACTCAATGATTTCCATTGATCTCAAGTGCTCAGATCATCATGGACGAACATAACCGTTCCCTTGCAAGCGACGCCGAAGACCGATGCCCCCGTATTCAACAGTGAATCGCTTTGGACCGATACTTCCTCTAGCAGTTTCTATATGTGGAGCGGGTCATTGGGTTACGACCGACTGGTTCCAAATAACAAGCTCTGGAAGTTCACGACCTACGAAATGTGAGCGAAAGTTGTTCGGCAACCAGCAAATGTAGACTAAACCTGCAAATAGATTTGTTTACGGTGGTTGGACGTCAGATCCAACCATTTCGGATCAAGTCTACGTGCTATCACTTCCTGGCTTCGTTTTCTTCCAGGCCAGCGAAACGGCGACCCCACGCGCCGGCCATGCTTGCGTCCTTGTGGGAAAACGCCAAATTCTGTCGATCGGTGGCGACGTAGGCACCATGGCATGGCTAAAGCCGCTGCTTGATTGAGACCCCTGGAGCCAAGGTCTGGGAGTGATGGACCTGCCTAGCATGTCCTGGACCTCTAGTTATGATGCCAGCGCTGCAGACTACGACTCGCCAGAAATTGTCAAAGACTGGTATAGCCAAGGAGGGCTGGAAAAGGTGGCTTGGACAAGTGACGCTGTGCGTGATTTGTTTCAAAATTCTGATGGTGAGTAACTACCCCTTCAACGGGACACAGCATCGTATCTTCACTGGATTGAGACCAAGCTTCCCTCAGCTACAACCTCTGGGTCGCCATTGCCTACTTCCTCGACATCACCTACTACCAAAACGCCCGTCGGCGCCATTGTCGGCGGAGTTGTCGGCGGCGTTGCCGGTCTAGCCCTCATTTCCGCCACCGTGGTTTTTCTGCTCCGAGCTCGAAGAAAGTCTAGGGACACTCCAGCATCAAAACAAACCAATCAACCCCAACCCCACGAGGTTCATCTACATCAAGGCGGACAACAGTATATTTGAGTTACCTAGCCACGAGAATGTTAATGTGTTCGAGCTGTCCAACGACACGCCGCTCCCAGAGCTTCCCGGCGATAATTAAGAGATATACAACTATCATTCGATGGCCGATGGCTGATTGTAGCGCTTTTATAACACATTCAGTTGGAAGAACTCTGCGACTTGGGTCAAGGGCAGATAGTAACATGCTAACATCTCGTTATAAAAAACGTTTATTCCCTGCTGCCTTGGAGTGTCTCAACGCCTGTCTTGGTAGTTAATGGAACGGATGGACACCAAAATGGTGTTACCTGCCGAAGTACTAGGATCAGATACGCTGGTTTCACTCCTATCGGGTATTTCATGCCATCTTCACAGAACACATCTTCCTAATGGATTGCACCGTCCACCATCCCGCCGCGAACAGCTGTTGAGTGCCCAGAGGTGCGCCTGCAAGCAAAACACTCCACATCTACAATGCACGCCACCCGGACCAATTTGCTTGAGCGAATTGAGGCAATTAAATTCATTGCTCCTATTGATGGTATTTGAGGTGAGACACTCAGCCTCCTCAGATCATTACGGTTACACTAGGTAATAAGTTCATTCTAAGCAGCGAAATTCGAACGGGAGAAGCCGATGTTCATCCCCGTCTTTTGTTTGCGTTTTCTGTTATTCTTTTATTATAGATTCCACTGTGTCGGAATCAGCCGTCTAGTGGTCGAACACCGAGGAAGCCCGCAGCTTCGTCCACGACGCTTGCTACAACAATGGCGACATGTTCACGGGAAACTTCGTGGACCGCCAGACCAAGTCCATGTGCCCGCGGAGCGGTGCCAGGAGCCTGGGCCTCCTCTTCGAGGTCTAGAATCTCAACACCAACACCGGCTCCGACCCCGGCAACGACGACTGCTATAACCGCCTGAACAACGAGATCTTTGCGTGTGGCAACGGTGGCGAGCCTACTGTCTCCGGGGTAAGTTGAATTTCTTAACTTGCTGAATTACTGAATAGCGACGACCCCGGTGCCTGCTAGGCTTCTGAAGCTACGAACTTTGGGCGTCTTGTTGTCGCGACTAGAATGGGAATGGCATAAGAAATGGCCTGGCGTGCCTGTCAACTACGCCACGGTGTCCTGAAGTCGCTTAAAAATTGATAGCACTTGAGGTAAATCTTGAGATCATAAATCAATTATATAGATCGCTATGCCGGTACTTGTGTGTTATTTAATCAGGAATCTCTCTGATGGTGGAGTTGTATCTCGAGAAGACGATGACTGAATACTTTTCCCGGGTGAGTGATGATGCTGCAATCCTCCCTAAAATTTCCGTTCTCTTAAAACAGATGCCTCACCGACAACAATTTCTCCCAGACTTTCATAGATTCAGATATAGTCCCTGTGCGGCAAAATGTTACAAGCTGGCTCCTGGTAATCAATTGCCGATCGAGCAGTCCATCCAAACGCCAGGTGAGATACATGATGATGTCGTCAACGCTTTCTGGGTCACCAGTGTAGTCGGTGAATTTTGCCCCGAACGGATGTCTCTTCAGTCTTTCTGGAGTCAACTTGTCCTCTTTGGTGAACAAGACGACAATCCTTGCGTTTGCGAACCAATGCCGTTGTGAGTTCACGATGCCGCTCCACAGCTGGAACTGCTCTTCCATTCGGTTTGAGCCGATATCCTCGTTCATGACTTGGTGATAACACGACAAGTCCATGGTGAAGACCACCATGTTTACATTGTCGAACGAGTGAATCCATTTTTTGCGTTCTGGCCTTGCTCCCCCGACGTCGAAGAGTTGATATGTCGCCCCGTTGATCAGGAATCTAGACTCCCAAATTCCGGTCGTCATGGTTTGAGCCCAAATGATGTCTTCGAGAGAAGGGAGATAGTCTCCCTTGAATATTCGCCCAATGGAATTGAGGAAGCTGTGAAAGTTCATTTAAGCTTCAAATCCTTGCTTGCCGTTTAGCTATGATTTACTCACTGCTCTGCACAATCCGGAAGATATAAAGGTAAGTCCCAAGGATTTCCTAGAATTCGTGGGAGTTGCTCGGTGCTTGAAATTTTAAACACTTCGCGCATATAAGGATGACTCCACAAATATCCAGCTGCTGAGGCGATTTCCGGAAGGAACGAGGACTCCGGAAATCCATCGCTTTTCAGCTCGCGAATAAATTCAGCGGTGGTATAGAAGACTGCTTCGTCCCGTGAATTCGTCCGTCGCCAAAGATCTGTGTCATCGTGCATCTGCTCAGCCACAAAAATAAGCCACTTCAAACTCATAATTGTGTTGTCGACAATTGTGCCGCGGTGTAATCGAAGCCAGTACTCGTCAATGTCGCCGTGGCCCGCCCTCATGGTTTTGCCCAACGTGCTCTTTCCACTTTCTGATATTCCCAGGATCAATATCTTCACAGGCTTAAAGACATGAACATCCCTGATTGTCAACGGTGCTGTCAACGGTGCTGTCATTTGTTGCCTTCGCTGGAGTAGAAGTGGTAGCCGTGCAGGCGACTTAAAGAATCCTGTACGCGTTTGTCTTTTGGCCATCGGAAGCGATCTGTCTTGCAAAGAAGGTGGCACTTGCTCTTTCCTCGGTGACTCTCCAAGTTGGAGAGCAAGCCAGCCAAGGGTTTCTGGCGTTTGTATCACAAAGTCGGGGAGTTGAGCGTTGGCGTCCGCGGCTCTTACTAAAGACGTTGGGGATGTTTGAGGCTCAGTAATAGTGTCTTGAGACAGGGCCGACTGAGAGTCGGACGCGGATTCACTGTCGACGTCAACGACTGTGGTCAAAGCAATACCTGTGTGAGTCGGCGGGCTAGATTCATTGGGATCGGAAGTATCTCTTAGCGGACCACTGCTGATTTCTGTACTGTGAGAAATCCCGTGGTTCCTGGCGCCCGTCAGAGCGTCGATCATATTGGCCCTTGATGCTACTTGGTAGGCCCTCGAGGTGAACACCTCAGAGTCAAAGTCGAATCGTGCGTGAACTGTTTCGAGATCTTGGGTACCAACGCTCTGCAGCGTGCCTGCAATCGAATCTGAGTCTGTGAGCCATCTCATTGAAGACGTCTCATCCCGGGCGAGTTCGAGAATGTGGCGGGATTCTCTAGCCCTGAGCATGTCACTTTGCTCAAAATTTGTGCGACTGCAAGATCTCGTGGTCAGTCACCAGTTGCTTTAGACCTTGAAGATTGTTCATGACCCATCTCGTACGAACCATTGTAAGGCTGACAGGAGAAGCCCAAGTGCATTGACTTGATGATCCAGCAGGTCCAGGTAGTCACGCATGGTCTGCTCATCCCACACAAAGTTAACCTTGCCCCAGTTGGACAGTCCATCCTCAGTGTTTCTTGACAGGTGGGATAAGCGATTGTACAAGGCGCCGATGATTGTCTCCAAAGACGACAGGGATATGGATAAATCGCTGACAAGCTGTCGATCCCGGGGCGCCTGGGAAAAGTCCTCGACCAGGTGTCCAACTTGAGTGAGAGCGGCCTTGAGAGTCGATAGCTGTCCAATAAGAAGACTGACTTTGAGATCCGCAATCCTGTATCTCGACTGCAAATCCGAGAGGGAAAGTACACCCTTTGCAATGAGATCCACAATGCCCGCAATGGCACTGACAAAGCTAATAGCTGATATCGGGTCCATGGTCCGAGAACGTGAAAGTAGTTGATGTCGTAAATGCTGAGCGAAGTAAGGAGTGGCCTTCAATTCATGATAGCTCGGAATCTATGCTTGGATGCTCAGGTGTTGAGATGCAGATGATGATGGAGAGAAGAAAGCCTGATGATTTTGCAACGGCAAGTGGATTAGTTCAGCACCTTGCTTCAGCACTACCGATCACAGAGAAAGCCTTACGGTCACCTGAAATGCTTTGCGCTGACTGCATATGCAGCCAGATGGGCTTGGAAGGCGAATCGCCCATGAACAGCCCCCAAGAGGTCTATGGGTGGTAGGCGAAGCCTCCGCATTGGTGGCTTGTGGAGGCGTTGTGCTACCGTGGCTTGCCCACTAAGATTGCGATTTCTGGCCATGAGAATGTTATGAAGGGGCTTCTTTACAGGTAGAGGCGAGAGTTGTTGGGGTATAATGTTTAGCTGTGTCTGGTAATTGAATTCTCATTCTCAAATTGCTCTTCGAACTTTTGATTGGCAGCGCGAGGCTTGAGACCAGGTCTTGGTGGCATGAAACGGCCATCAAGACTCCAGGACACTGAAAAGCTCTGAGAACAAATGAGGACTTGGGTTGTGTTCTATAGTGAAGATCCCTAGTAATGATGCACCAAAGACAGGAATACTCAACGTCCCGGTCGCGAGAAAACATAAAACTTTTCGCCACCCGCCCAGATAAGTTACATTCACCTTTCCGCAATGATCTCTCTACGTAAGTAAGTGAAGGCAGGTCGTGAAAGCATGAAAATCGCCAACACAAAAACACTTGTAACCTATGATTTTATCAGCCGAAGCTCCTCACTCGCCGTTATAATGGAATCACATACCGACATAATGATAAACGGCATCATTTTCCATGGATCCTCTCTATTGTCATATCTGCCTCGATAATCTTGCAAGATGGGCCAAGCGATCATTTGCCCCAATATCTCGGCTACCTGGACAATACCATAAAGTCGGCCACGGAGTTCTGGTCGGGCGAGAGAAGTGATGTACGACAACAATGACATCCTCAACCCCAGACCGGGGACGAATACAATAAAAGCTATGGTCATCAGCGCCATAACTTGCACAGTCTCGCGGGGCCCCTGAGTGTTTGCTCACCTATCATTCGTGATACAAAGGCTGAAGCCGATGTTATCAAGGGGCCGCTGACTGCCAGAAGGAATAGGCTGCCACGGATTATCCACAAATCGATCACATCCTGTCGGATACCGAAGCGTCTTTGCACGAAGGGAATGGCCTGCGGGATGACTAGTGCATAAAGAATGATCCGAAAAATTTGCGCCGGAATGAGGGACAGAAAAACTTGCTGTAATGACTGACCAAGATGACGAGTAGCAATAAAGTACTCAATAACCAGCTGCATGGCAATCCATGAAAGGGCTGACAAGATAAAAGTGACAAGGATCAACAAGACTTTGCGCGACCTCAGTAATGAAAGTAGGTCCACTTGTCCAGCAGCCTGGTCTGATGGGGCCGGCACTTCACTCGAACGGTGTGATAAGGTCGACTCCGCATCTTCGGGTCGTCGCGAGCCATCTGTCACAGTAGACTCGTCCACATATTTCAAGGCCACAAAGCAGCAGCCGAGGAAGACTAATGATATGGCAGCCTCGAGGTAGACTATTGGCACATCGAAGACGAGGGCGAGCTTCGGGATAAAAGACTCAACCACGACGTGAACTCCATAGAAGGAGAAATAGAGTTGGCTTCTGGATACAAGGTGAGCATTTCTCCCCGTTTAAAGATGATAGGGTCTTTTCCATCCTGCCAACCTACCTTTGTTCTTTATGGAGGCTTTCTGATGCAAGAAGATATATCAGAGTGGTTGAAAGGGATGTGCCCCCGCCGATGAGCCAAAAGGCTGAAGAAATCCAAGTCAATTGCAAGGGGAAAAGTGCAGGAAACGAGACTGCGGAGTGTGGATCAGAAGACTGCAGCAACAGGTGATGATCAAGTGACTAGGTGTTGACTGACCTACGGTAATAGTCCATAGGCAGGACAACAGCTGTCCGGCCAGTGCCAGAAGTATCACTTTCTTCTTACCGCGGAAGTCCGCGACTCTACCGTATGGGACAGCTGTAAGAAGCACTGCAGTAGGACTTAGTCATTATCAATTCTGATGGACGCGGTGTACCTATCAACTCACACGGAATGAATGCTATCCATTGGTCCCAATTCAGCAGCTTAAGGAACTCTCTCATTACCTCCTCTTCCAGGTAGCAATGAGGCCAGCGCGAATTTCTGCGATGGTCACTCCAATCAGGGTGATGGACTTCGTCAAACTTCCGGCAAATCTCTTGTAGTTGGAAGGCTCGAGAGGCATCGTTGAAGAGGATCAAGTGCAATTGCAGTAGAACCAAAACGAGAGCGAGCAGGAGGACCTTTTTCTGCAGAAGCCTCGGCCTGCCAGCTGGTGAGCTGCTGTCGTCCCTGCCTCTGACTGCATCGGCGTCATTCGCTAGTAGGCTGGTCGTCTCGTCCGGCGTAGTCCTTGATGCGTCCATTTTGTCGGAGTTCTTAAGTTCTAGATTTCTTGATATCGTTGTTCTTTCTTGGTTCCAAAAGAATCAAGATTCAACTACTGATAGACAGGTAGACATCATGAGGAATTGATGGCCTGCTGGTTGAGGGCTATTGCTGACATCAGATCACCAGGCGCATGAGTGCTGGCTGCCTGGCCGACTGCGCAGCGGTGCTATGTATAGATGCATCGGGTCACTTGGACTGCAACTCGGATCCTTCGAGCCAGA
Organism: Diaporthe australafricana; assembly: GCA_039880735.1. Taxonomy (NCBI): domain Eukaryota; kingdom Fungi; phylum Ascomycota; class Sordariomycetes; order Diaporthales; family Diaporthaceae; genus Diaporthe; species Diaporthe australafricana. The sequence goes on along the minus strand of JBCEDM010000007.1, from coordinate 2,653,483 downwards.
TCATACTGTGCAGAAAATAATACAGCCAGACTCATGTCTTGTGTGTAAATCTCAGAGTCTCGTGCTAGATCTTCTAATATAGTACGCTGCCTGCGATCGCAACGTGCTCTACCGTTGTCGTGGCTACATTAGCAGACGAACCAGTTCGCGGACAAGCACCTGGGACAAAGCGGGTTAGGCCGCGCGAAATATGCCATGTCTACCTGGGTACTTAAGTAGGCACTGCAGTAGCCTTCAAAGCCAAGGCATGCTTCGGTGGCAAATCGCGGGAGAGGGCGGCGGCTCAGGGCATCCACATGTCCTAGCACTTGTCAGTAAGCAGACAGATGGTACCCTGTACCCAGTGCACCACGTTCTGCGACCTGATGGAGTGGCAATGATAATGGTCAATAGGGCGTGGCCCAATAGGCAAGGGATATCGATCTTCCGGGATTGGGCGCATTTGTAAGTAGAATATGCTGTAGTGTACACCAGGCATACGTACGCAGTGGAAGCTTGCAGCCAGAACAGGACAGGCGGGTGCAGCCATCCCCGGGTCCTGAAGTCCACTAGAGACGAAACTGGTAATCCCGAGAACATCATCAGCCGGGGGGCTCTCAGAGATTAGCGCTAGATCTCATCTGCAGCCAATAAGTAGGTTTTGTGACAGAACGCCACCCTGTCGAACCCTGATCCCTTGGATGGGATTTTTACAAATTCCCATCCTCGGAATGGAGAAATGGCAACAATGAAGTGGAGCTTTTGCTCCGTGGGCCGCGCTATGGCTAGCCTGACAGAGTGATCGATGTAATCATGAAGTGAATTAACTACGAACAAACCTCGTCATAGATGTCTGGACGTCATTGGCAAAATGTGAAATGTTCGGTTCAAGCGTTGTTTGTAATTGAAGAATTGCGGTAGGTTGATTGGCCAAGCTGGAAATGGCGAACCAGTGACTGAGGACCTGTTGGATATAAGTTTATCTCTTCCTGTCCTTGTGCCCATCTCCATACTCAAGTTTTCTTCAAAGTAAAGTCAAAACAGATGGATACGGTCCAGAAAGTTATTGCACAACCAATCGAAACAGTCAAACAGACTCTCAACATGGCACCCTCAGCAGATACCAGTTTCGCAGGGCACATTGCCACGCAGTTTACTGCCTATGAGAACGACCGGAAGATGACCTCCAAGGATGCCATCTACGCCACTTCCAATGGAGCTCCCATGCCTCACCCTTACGAGACTCAAAGAGTCGGTGAAAATGGTCCTCTCCTCCTGCAGGATTTCCATCTTATCGATCTTCTCTCCCACTTCGACCGCGAGAGGATTCCTGAGCGGGTGGTTCACGCGAAGGGCAGCGGTGCACACGGCTTCTTCGAGTGCACAAACCCTGTACCAGGCCTGACCGCCGCCGACCTATTTTCAGAAAAGGGAAAGAAGTGCCCTGTCACGGTGCGCTTCTCGACGGTTGGTGGCGAGTCCGGCTCGCACGACTGCGCTCGTGATCCCCGTGGCTTCTCTGTCAAGTTCAGGACGGAGGATGGCAACTGGGATGCTGTCGCGAACAACACTCCTGTTTTCTTTCTTCGCGATCCAGCAAAGTTCCCGCACTTTATTCACACCCAGAAGCGCGACCCATCAACACATCTGACCCACGCGGACGACTCGACTATGTTTTGGTTCGTGCCCCTCCCCCGGCCTCCTATTGTATGTGCTCAATGCTAATCCGGCCATCGCAGGGACTATCTTTGCAATAACCCAGAGTCGATTCACCAAGTCATGGTTCTTATGGGTGATCGTGGTATTCCCGATGGATATCGCTTCATGCACGGCTACGTTGGGCACACTCTGAAGTTTGTCAACAAGGAGGGCGAATGGGTATATGTCCAGATTCACTTCAAGTCTCAACAAGGAGTAAAGTTCATCACCCAGGAGGACTCGGCTTCCAAGTCCCCAGACCACAGCCAGAAAGATCTTTACGAAGCCATCCAGAATGGTGACTACCCGAAGTGGTCTGTCGAGGTCCAGACAATGACACCCAAGGAGGCTGAGGACCTCTGGGAGAAGCAGAAGATCAATGTTTTCGACTTGACGCACGTGTGGCCTCAGAAGCAATTCCCCCTCACCAAGATTGGAGAATTCACGCTCAATGAGAACGCCGTCAACTACTTCGCCGAGGTTGAGCAAGTTGCATTCAACCCGTCTCATCTGCCACCTGGCATTGAACCCAGCGCAGACCCGGTCCTGCAGAGCAGACTGTTCTCATACCCTGACACGCACCGCCACCGCATCGGCGTCAACTACCAGCAGTTGCCAGTCAACGCCCCGAGGACAGGGTACAAGTTCGGAAACTTCCAGAGAGACGGACCAATGGCTATTTTCAACCAGGGTGCTCGACCCAATTATCTCTCATCCATCGACCCAATCCAATTCCGTGCTCGAACGGTAGATCTGGACAAGACACACGGCCACTTCACCGGCGAGGCCATCACCTTCCTCTCGGAGATCCGGCCCGAAGACTTTGTCGCCCCTCGTAACCTGTGGCAGAAGGTCTTCGATGAGCCCGCGCGTGAGCGTTTCATCTCCAACGTCTCAGGAAAGATGGAGGCATGCAAGGAGAAGGAGTTTATCAAGCGGCAGATAGCCATTTTCCGTGAGGTCGACCCAGACATCGCCGAGCGTCTGGAGAAGGCCACGGGCATCAAGGGTTATGATGGAATTGCGAACCTGAGATTCAATGGTACGCACAACGGCATGGCCTCTGACAAGAAGCACAGGTATGCGAACGGCATTGATGTCACCAAGGGGCAGAGTGTGACCGAGAATAATGGTGCGCCTGTTGCTGGCACCCACAAGATTGGCAATGGTGCCAACGGTCACTAAGGTTGTAGCAAAAGTTGAACAGTATAATTGTAAATAAAGAAGTTATTCAGGGTTGGTATCATTGGTAATATACATGTACAACATTTTGATTAAATTCTCATCAAGGACAAAAGCAAGCTCTTGAATCAGGTTATATTGAGATCTTGCTGTACTTGATATGTATTATCTACCTTACCATTCCTTCTTTCCTATCGTGTGTTGTGCTACTGGCTGCAACTTAAATTCCTTCCCATTTCCCTCGTAACACGGCTTATATCAACAGCAACCCACCCAGGCACTTGGATCCTTAGTTGGCAGCCACTCAATGTCGCCACATTGAGGATCTGCGGGGCAAAGTTGGATTGAGAGACACCTGTTCAAAGCCAATCCAGTCCAGTCCAATCCGACCAGGGGAAAAAGCAAATTGCTCGCAACCCCTCTTCTATATTCTCGGACGCTCGTTTCGCAGCAACCTCCTATTTCTTACTTCAACCCACAGCTTTACTTCAGAATTATACGAACCTCCCGGGCCGAAGGGAATCAGTCCAATGTGATAGAGGCTCGACCTCAAGCCATCTCGACCCTCGAGACGGTCCCGGATGAAGTCTTACATGAGATATTCACGCATGTCGCCACAGATTGTCCAGCACACGGTTGGCATCACAGAAACGGCTCCCACCCTCTGCTGCCGGTGGTGCAGGTCAGCAGGCGATTCAATGCTGTCGCCAGTCCCCTCCTTGTGCTCAACTGGCGTTTGAGACCAGCTGACAAAAATGTGGCCAAATTTGTGCTGCATCTTCTAAAGAACCCTGGTCTGCGCTCCCAGGTCAAATCTCTGGCTGTAGAAACTTGGTGCAGAAACCCACCGGAATCCGAAGACGACCATGGCCCGCCTGATGACGCGTGGCCTCAAGACTTCTGCTCCACAGCGGACGTGAAACAGCTTGTTCAATCTGCAGAGAGAACATGCCCTCTCCTAGCAGGATGGCGGTATAACAGCAACGGAGAGTCTTCCTGGCGACACTACATTGGTCAAAGATCTGCCGAGGCGATAATTACGATGGTAATTGCGTGGACGACACAGCTTCAAGAGCTTGACTTATCCTTGGAAGATTGTGATCCAACAGAGCCAGAGCCGTGGATCATTCTGCTTGTTAAAATCACAGCAGGCGCTTTGTCACCGCCTCAGAGTCAACACGGCGACGACCTTTTCCCATCCACTGTGCTCACTAAGCTTCGTGTGGTGACCTTGAGGCCAGGTGCGTATAATTGCATCCCTCCCTAATAGAATCTCTGAACTTTGTGAAACTCTATGTATGTAAGCTTCAGAGGTGCTAAATATCTTTATTTCGAAATCATAGAAGCTATGGAAGTGAACATTGCTCCAGCCTTCTTTCGGCTCCCAGGCCTGCGAGTGTTCAGGGCCTTCGACATGATCGTTGCCGGACTGACACTTGACGAGGCCGATCCTTCAGGTTCGGGAAATGCACTACAGCCGTCGGCAGACAAATTATACCCCAACCGCACATCAAACATCGAAGAGCTTCGCTTATACGAGTGCTTAATTACCGAAAACGGGATGAGGGTCCTGACGAGAGCTTGCAGATGCCTCCGAATGTTGACATTTGAATGGGGCGATCAAATGATTAGTGACAGGCACCTGCATGCTGAACTGTCCTATGAAGCCGTCGCCGACGCGATCAGGCTACATTCCGCCTCTTTGGAGGAGATCCAGATATACAGCAGCAAGAACATATGGTCGGGGTTGCAAGAAGTTGATGAGCCGGGGAGCGTGAGGGACTGCCTTCCGTGCTGTGATAAGCTGGAGCGACTCAAACTCGACCTTAGGGTACTGTATGGATTTGGGAACCACGAAGAGAGCCTCGCTAGCCAGCCTTTGTCAGAAGTCCTGCCTCCAAGCCTCACCAGCTTCAGGTTCTATAGTGAGCCTGCCTCGTCAAGCGATCCTCTCATCAAGGACAACATTATGAGGTTGCTTCGCGAATGCGGCCCAAATGGGCGGTTCGCTAAACTCAAACAAATTGGCGCTATCAGCTCGTTTACTGAGGATCTGGACGTCGTGGAAATGGCTCAGAAAGTTGGAGTCGAATTGACGCTATGGCCTAAAGTGACCAACGATAAAAGTGGTTGTACGAAGTCATTAATGGCCGGAGTATTTACCACATAGGTATGTATATATCATAGACCAGGCAAGGTTTTCACAATATCATACAATCAATCACTGCCACTATCAATTATAGATTCACCGCCGATTAAATATTCTGTGGCAGGAATTATTATTCGTTCAATATCCAATCCCAAGTACAGCTTGTTCTAGAGCCACCACCCTTTTAGGAAAGTATATTTGAAGTTCTAGTCATTTGTTAACAAGTAAGTGGAATAAGACTTCAGAGGGTTGTTGACATCCTTTCCATTTATGAGGCAAGCAAATCAAGCAGGTCACCAAGCATCGGCCACGCACATAAGACCCACCGCCTCCCAACCCAATCTGTCGAATTAGCCCGATTCAAAGTACAGCCTCAACATTAGGCGACTGATCCGACCGATTGAAAACTGAGGCTTGTCCTTTCCATACTTTGGCTTAACTGACTTACTGTCCAAAATGAAAACCTGGATCTCCGGGAGCTATTTCCGAAAGACATAGATGACATTGATGGCTGCTCCTTCAATTGCCTCACCCTCTCGTCCATCGACTCCTTCACCTTTCGAAAGTTGAGCATACTTGAATCAGAGGATCGAAGACTTGATGCCATGGTCATGTGTTTGGAGACCTCGACCACTTGCGTGCTAAGCCTCAGCGCCGATCGCTTGACCTGCGTTGTGAATTCTTGCGGTTGCGAGGACGTGGTGTTCAAAGCGTGCTCAAGCTGTCCCATTGTCCCTGCGCGCGATTTTTGGCGTAGATCCTTCAGCCACTGTGCTTCTTCTTCTTCGAGCGTTCTGTAATCGACGAATGCTTTCAAGAAACACCTGGCCAGTACCTCGTCGAAGTTCCATACAGCTTCTCGACCCCTTGTCGCAAGCTATAGATCAGGTCTAGCTCAGTGCGAAACCCTGCTGAGTCCTGGGAAGAGCCTGACTCATGAACAATTTGTGCCCAGGTTATCATGAGCAGTTCGGTAGCATTGACACCGAGGCGAGAGTGAGCTTGCGACATCCAGGCTTCTGGTTCATTTACCCAGATGTTCCAGAGACACGTGAACAAAAACATCCTGTGCGCTGTAGTAACTCTGACTTTGTGCGCTTTGTTCTCTGACAACACAATGTCCATCCACGGCCCTGAGACATATTTCAAATGTTGTAGCTTCTGCTGGCACCACTCCAAACACAACCGTATGCAAGGATTGCCCATTATTCCCAGACGGAGTTCGAAAGGCCCGGGAACACGATATAGTGGAATTCGCCTCAAAGCCTGTACCCTGAATCCCCAAGAAAAGAACTCTTCTGAATCTTCTCCTGGCAACAGGTTCTCTGCGCATGGGTCACATGCGCGCCGAAGACTATGATACAGAACCAGATCCAAACCTCGATTGTTTTCAGGCAGCTGCTTGCTGACCCGGTGAAATCCGTTGTCAAGTTCTATGAGTGAACGGGCTTTCCGAAGATGTGTCTTGACGGCTGGCCTGTCATACTTTCGGCTATATGTTTCTGCGAGCGCCATCTCAATCAGAAACCTATAGAGCAGAAATGAGCTGACTTCTCCTGAGAGCGAAGATGAGGTGAATTCTTCTGAGAGCTGCTGTGCTTGGTCTAGCAGATGATGCTGGATTATTGCGCAATGTCCAGGCGTAGACACGCATCGAGAGTAGTTGATAATTGCGTGGAGGAATGCCGTTTTGTCCTGAGGGCAATCTTCGTGGAGTCTTTTCAGTAGAATCGCGTAGAGAGAGAAAGCATCCTCTTTGTAACCCATCGCCTCGAGGTACTCGGCTGCGAGCTGGATGTGATCCATGTCTTTGGCTGTATATGTGCTTACTCGCCGCTGGGCAGTGATTGCTTTGAATGCCTTGGCTATCTCCTCAGCTGATTCCCATCGTAGCGGAAACTCTGGTCTCTGAATTTTGTCCTTGAAACCGTCGGGAAAAGTCGAAGGCGCTTCTAGGTCTGCTTCATAGAGGAAGCTTGAAAGCCTGTTCAAGCTCCCTTGATCAGGTCGCAACGGTGGCGCTTCTAAGTCTGCTTCACAAACATAGCTTGGAAGCCCCTCCAAGTTCCCTCGATCGGGTCGAAGCGGGGGCGGAGGATGGGAAATCTCCACTAAAGAGATTAGAGCTGAGTTATTCTCCATGGATTCGGACGCATGAGAAGGCGGAGAGCAGGCCTCATCCGCCCGAGTGTCTTCAGTCAACTCTGCACATGATGACGTCCCGGTGGTCGACCCAGGTTGAGGATCACGTCGGCCTCTTTTTGCTGGGGGCCGCAAGGGACTCGAAGGACCACCTTCAGAGCTCTGAATACTTTGCATACTCCGGTGCCGTTTGCCACGTTCACAAGCCCCCAAGATGGCCGAAGCCTCGTCTTTGACCATATGAAGCGGTTCTAATGTATCGTCTAGAAACAGTGTCGCAACATCTGACGGATGGGCTGTCTCCTTGCGGTATTTGGCGAAACCCCATTTTACGAACTGGTATGTGTATTGACGGCGACTAAAAAGTTGTTAACTCACATGCCTATGGCCCATGATAACAATATCCGTGTGGACAGACACAATGTACTCACGTAGGTGCAAAGCCGTGCTTCTCTTCCATGAACCTCATGAGATCGTCAAGCGACATTGTGTGGTACAGGTCGCCAAGTTCTGCCTTGTGGTTGTCCCAATGAGCCTTCGGAACACGCTGCGAACGACGAGGCACATCATTCACCCAGCGGTACTGCATCTGCGTGCCATCGGAGTACTCCGCAGCCATTTTCAGTAAGTAACAGAGGACAATAGTACCAGGAGTTGATGGTCTGCTGATCTCAAGCATAGAAGCCTTGAGGAAGGAAGGCCAAGCTTCACCGGGAGTAGGCGTAGATCGAATTTGAAAGGTTGGCCGGAGCCTTGTGACAGACAATAGACCCATGTTTGCCAGGGGTGTTGCCCTTTGAAAATACAAGTTCCTATCTGGGAGTAGCTCAATAGCTACTGCAGTAATGCAGCCTGCATTGGCGAGCCAGGGCTGAGCGACATGGGTAACCAAATGACACGCCATTGGAAATGGATGTGTCGAAAACGGGACGATAAGCCCAATACAGTAATTGGAATTTGCAACCCATGCAGCTCTCTTGTAGGAGGGAGAGGCTGGATGATGTAAGCCTGCATGCTGAGATCCTCCTGCAGCGTGGTGAGACACCGCTCCATCATTTGGACATGACCCATGGCTTCCCGATGTGGTAATTGGAAATATTTGTACACGGTATATGCTGCTGTGAGTGGATGCGATCATCTTTGTTCCACGACAAGTGGCTTTGTAGCTACTAGTGTTGAGTCAACAGACAGGCCGCCCGTGGACGTGCCGGTATAAACGTATCTGTTCTGCCTTTTGGCAATTACCAAATTTCCTAATTAGTACTTCAGAAAACCTGCTGATACTGTCCGGTCTGAACTACATGTTATGAGTACATAAAAACATATAATATAAAAAGAGCGTGATGCCTATCCTTCAAGTCATGGCGCAGAACTCGTCATGATCTTCTGCTCGACACTCAGAGATAATCACTTTCAACCTCATGGTGAAGACTACAAAACGTTGGAGGCAACAGATATTCTCACAAAGACTTCACTCAGCACATATCTTCCTGTAATACTCTGCTTTCGGGCTCTCACCAACAAAATGGCTTCACGCAACACCTCTTCCCCCAAAGAGACCGACATTCTGGTAGCTCACGCAGGTGGCTGGTGTGGTGACAACTCTCAGCTGTCAAAGGTATATCTTCTCCCTTCGCTGTCTTCTACCGAATGATTGCAATATGGCTGAACTATGACACAGGCCTCAAATTCTGGTACTGGAACCATACATCAGGCTCAACCATCTTGCCATGGAAACTCGGTCCACAAGGCCTCAACGTCCAAGCTCTCTGTACCAATGACCCGTTGGTTGGCAGAAACCCCGAAGGACAGCCCATGGCAGATGGGTCAACATTATTCGTCGTAATTGACTACTACCCAGACAGAGTATCGGGAAGGGGATTGCTGATAGCTGCAGCGGAGGACCAGTTGGATAATAGAGGAGTCCATCAACTCCAAAATTTTATTGTCGAAATGTTCGATAGACTTACATTCCTTTAAAATACAACAAACCATACAGACATTACAACAGCCCTGGTCTAGAACGGTCCGAGAACATCGATCTAAGCAGAGTGGAACCAAAGGCGGATCTAGATTATGAGCCCCATGCTAGCCCAATCCATCCTGGACGTCGTCTAGATCTGAGTCATCTTGGGGTTCCTGTCTCTACTTTCCCACGTGTGGCGCGCTTCAACAGACGGATTTACTGTTGTTGGAGCTGAATAAGCGTCTTTAGTCCACTACTTCTAGTCCGGGTCGCCGAAAGCTAACTGGAATCTGCCCCTTGACTTGCTTTACTTGTGAGCTACTGTTTGATAATATCGTCAGGCACCCGCAGATTTTGATGCTTTTCCTGGGTTTGCCTGTTTCTAGTGCCCGATGTTGAATGCTAGGTAGAAGACGCTACCACGGCTACATCAACATTTTTTAACTAAAAAAGCTTGTTTTGCTATGATGTCTCGAACCCGGCCAATCAAACAGGATGCTAAGCCAGACTGGGACTTGCCATGCCGCGAAATCTACTAGAACAATTCACCAACGACGAAGTGTAAACATGTGACAGGAGCCATATCTCCTTTGTTCGTCAATTCGTAGGAAGCCGCTGGGCAATTTCTTCGTTCTCAAATGACTGGTCATGGACGTCACTCCTTCGCAATCGATCATCAACCTCAGCTTTTCGCCCTCCCGTTTCCCGCTTCTTGAGCGGTATTTACCGTGTTCAACGATAGTCTTGCCACTATGGACCGAGGTGAATCCACGGTAATCATTATATGGATACTGTTTGCAGTGTCGGGCATCTTTCTTGGACTAAGAGTCTATTGTAGATGCCGTGGAGGCGGCAGGCTATGGTGGGATGATTGGGTGATGATTGTTGCGTTTGTGTGTTTCTCCTTTGATCCTACCGCACACAAAACCGAGTCTGTCCGTCGTTACTGACATCTGTGTGTCGCCAGATTTTCTCGTGCGTAGAACATGCTGCTGCCACGGTCTTGGTCGATCTTGGTGTCGGCAAGCATGTCGCCGACATAGACCCAGCGAATCTGCCAATGCTGCACACCCTCAATCGTGTGGGTGTCTCTTTTGCCATACTGGCCTGTGCTTGGACGAAGACGTCCTGGGCTCTGACGATGCTAAGAATTGTCAGGGCAACACGGGACTGCATGAGGATAATAGTATGGTTCTTGTTGATATCCGTCAACGTATTGATGGACGTGGGAATCATCCTCAATTTCTTGGAGTGTGATTCATCAGGTCTCAGTGTGTCTCCAAGCGATATGTGGTGTTGGACCAACCTGACTGCGGCCAACTATAATGTGTTCTCGGCTGGTAAGTGGCTCTCAGTGCATCAAGCTCCTGTGACCCTTCTTTATTTAATTGCGTCAATTGACTTGAACAGCCTGGTCTGGAGTTACCGACATTGTCCTCGCCTTACTAGCTTGGGTCATCATCTTACCGATGCAGATGAGAACCAACGAGAAAGTTGGGGTCGCAGTAGCAATGAGCCTGGGGTTCATGTAAGTATTGCCTTATTAACTAGATACCGAGAGACGACAGCAGCTGATATTGCTGGCTAGTTCTGGTGCAATGGGGTTGGCCAAAACGGCCAACGTGCTTATTATGGCCAAAATCGATTTCACCTGTCAGTACTCTCGGTAAATGTTGGCAATCTGATCAACTTCCCCTTTCTAACAAATACAGATGAGGTTACCAACCTCATTATCTGGTCAGCGGCAGAAATCAGCAGTCTCATCATGGCTGCCTGCGTACCATTTATCCGCCTTTTTGTGAAGGGCAAGCTCTCCACATCTCAGTCGCATTTGAGCGGTGCCCAAGGACTAGTCGAACAGTCACAAGTTGAGCCAGTCTCGTCCAGCATTCCAGTTACCGTTGGGTCTCGTCAGCCGGCCTGGCGAGCACAATTTGGAAACTCTGACTTGCTGGTTGAAAGCCGACCGGAGACACCTGAGGACGACGGCACTCCCTGCCCGTATCCTTGAATCCGAAATGCTTACGGTTCACACCTCTTTACATTCCATTATATCTAATAGCCCACTGCGCGTAACACTGTTGGAATCCATTGTGTTCTGTCAACATGGATGGCTCGAGAATGATCGCCAATATATGCCAACCACATGCACGAAAGAACCACCACTGCAATGGAAATTTACCAGGTTGGAATTGACGATCAATTCTCCCCTGATACCGATACTCGAATCCATGGTTGCTAGTTACACAGCCGAAGTCAGGGATGGGCCTCAAGGTCTCTGACAAAGAGTGACCCAATCGTCTGTCGGACAATTGGTCCAGTCTTTTGGTTAGTGGATTTCTTCAAACCCTGTCTGCAAGCACTATTAAACATATATCAGAGCCTTCTCGAGACTTTGGGGGGACCACTCGCAAGTCATCGCTTGCGGCTGCTTGGTGGCTGAGAGTTCTATTGATGCCAGCAGTCAAACGAGCGCCTTTCAGGATAACCTCCTCTGAGATCATCTCTTTTGGGATGCTATCTCAACCTCTTATAGGATTAACCGTCCTTGGATAATACCTTAATCTCCAGTGGGATGATTCCTGAGGGATATTCTCTCCTTGGAAAACCTCCTTTGGTATAATTCCTCGTGAGGATAAGGACAATATACCTTGAGATAGTCTCCCTCAGGTCGACGACAGAAGTCGACAGAGTGCGGGGGATTCAACGCCAGGGTGATTTCAACTCAGTCATCGCGGAAAGTTGTAATCCAGGGAAAAGCAGAAAGAGAGCACTAGTCCCTCAACATAGAGGCCAACTTCTGGAGGCCCAAGGTCAATTTGTTTCATCCCAAGTCTTTCTCTACCGGAACTTGCAATGCATCTACCTATGTGGAACGAACTGAGCCTTGAAATAAGCCACACAGTCTCATACGTAGTCCGACACCGCAACTTCAGGGTTCCACAGCGTCCAGCGGTGTGAAGATATCTTGGCAGCCCACCTCGTATCCATATCTAAGATGAAGTCTGGGGAAATCTGGGGAAATCTAGAGTACCCCGCAGCAACCCTACTAGTCGCTCAATCCACATCTGTGCATTTTGCCCTGGTGGACATCTACGACGACGCGGTGTATACGGAGAACGCCGAATTCACGCCAAGCTTGTGAGGTCCTTGCCGGGTGCAACTGCCGACGGATGTCTTGGACCGGCTGTGTGGTCCTTCTCACCCGCGGAATAATGACAGAAGCGGGAGAATACCACGTAGATCGAGCGCGGAAAAGCAGAGCACTAGATATTCCAGTGCATTTGCGTCGGAGATTATGCTAGACGGGGACGCGTAGTCTCCGAGTCTAGAGAGCTTTCTCTTGGGAATTCCTACTATTAAAGAGAAGGGCGGTGCTGAGTCGCCAGACATGTGGGGGATGAGCGACGTCCAGTCCTTTTGGCCCACGGCCAGACTCCTCGATCTCTGTCTGTCTTTTCTGCTTGAATCAGGCTCTTGGACTAAAATGGCCTCTTCTCTACTCACCAGCCTTCCGCCAGCCTCAGTAGGACTCGCCAACGCGCGTGCCCTCGCCTGTGATGCTTCGACTTTTCAGGCTCTGAACTTGGCCAACATCGAGGTGCTAGCCCTAGATGTTGTCGTAAACACCACAGTCACATCCGAGTCCACGGCCGGCGGTGAGTTCTGCCAGGTCACGGTGCAATACACACATCCTGGCCAGAATGACACTGTCAACACATTGATAGGCCTTCCTCTGCTGGCAGCTGACTGGAACGAGCGCTTCCAGATGGTCGGCGGCGGCGGCTGGGGTACTGGCTATACAAGCTCCCTGGTCGCAGCAGTAGCGGACGGCTACTCCTCGGTAACCACAGATGGGGGCCATGATAATAACGCTCCGGTGGCTGACTGGGGTCTGGTCAGCGAGGGCAACGTCAACTGGCCCTTGCTCTGGAACTTTGCTGTGGTAGCGTTGAACGATGGAGCATCCCTGGGCAGACTAGCTACCGAGCTCTACTACGGCACGCCTGCAAAGTACTCGTATTTCAATGGCTGTTCAACTGGTGGTCGCCAAGGACATATTATGGCTCAGCAACACCCCGAACAGTTCGACGGAATTCTGGCTGGCGCGCCTGCAATCAACTGGCAGCGCTTCATTGTATCAGAGTGCTGGGGCGCTCTTATGGCCAACCTTCTTGGTAAGTGCCCCAGGGTGGTTTTTGTTTCATTGCTCACGGCTGGATGCGGAGGCTAACGGCTGCTTGCAGACACGAGACCTCCTAACTGCGTGCTGGAGGCATTCACTGAAGCCGCAATTGAGGCATGCGATGGATTAGATGGCGTCGAAGATGGAGTCATTGCTCTTCCAGAACAATGTGATTTCGATGCGGAGTCTTTGATCGACTCTACCATCAACTGCACTGAGCCAAGCGGGTCCATCGTTGTCACAGCGAAGCACGCCGAGCTAGTCAACGCTATGTGGCGAGGGCCGACCTCTTTGGAAGGCAAGTTTGAGTGGTACGGAATGGCGAAAGAAGCCCCTCTGGTCAGCCTTTTGAACGCAACGCGCAATACCGTGGACGACTGTAACATCATAGCCTTTTCCATCGCCGAAGACTGGCTCAGAGTGTTCGTAGCCAAGAACACGTCGTTGGACCTGAGTCACTTGAGCAGGGGCGAGTATGACCAGCTGTACCGAGCATCTGTCGCTCAGTATGCCTCGGTCATTGGAACGGACAATCCCGACTTGACCGACTTACAAAATGCCGGTACCAAACTGCTCACCTGGCACGGCCTGGCAGACCGACTCATCACTTATCACGGAACGGTCGACTATTACGACCGAGTAACACAGCAGAATTCAAACGTTACGGACTACTACCGACTCTTTCTTGCGCCCGGAGTAGACCATTGTGGTCTCGGGCCGGGGCTCGACCCTCACCTTACCGTCTTCGATGCCCTGCGCGCCTGGGTTGAGAATGGCACCGCTCCCGACACTATACCTGCTACAGGACCGGCTGTCGGGGATAAGAATGCTACTCGAGAAGTCGATTTATGCCTATACCCTCGGCAGCTTACCTTTGTCGGCTCGGACCCAAACGACGCGGCCTCTTTCGAGTGTCTGTGACACATTATCCTGAAGTCTATGGGTCACCTTCAGCTGGCACCGAGGCCTCAACTATCCGGCCAATGCCTGAAGCTGCCTAACGCTGACAGACTTGCGATAATGTAATCGTGGGGAGGTGACTCTAGTGAGATGATGGATGTTCTTACGGTGCACCTAGTACCGGTCTCAATCGTGAACAATCCATTTATTTAAATGCGCTGATGCAGTATCCATTTGAACTCTGCAAGTGGTCTTCTTCTCTGACAAGTTCGCTTACTATCCAAAGACATGCTCACAATTCTGTGCTTAATTTCGGAATAAAGTTTTTATTTCTGGCTGGGGTCGTGTGCAACGTAGTTAAATACCAGCCCGATTTCAAGCTGGTTTTGCAAGCATAGAATTTCCAGTGGTGGGAACGAAGTCGCCGAATTGGCCTGAAGAAAATGCTCGACAGAGCTGCCTGTGATGGGCAGCGAGCCAGGCTGGTGTCGTTTCAGTGTCGACGTCTTCCGACTTCCGAGACTCCAGGTTCTTCCTTCTTGATTCTACCAGATTCCTCAATTTAGGCCCTGACCTCGGCAGCAACGTGCTTCCATAGTCCAGGATCATGATCTCTCAGGGATATGTTCCTCGGCCAGGCTCCTTCTGGAAGAACGACTTTGGCAATTCGAAGTTTGGTTCGAGTTCTCTAAGATGCTTGAGAGAATCTCTCACAACATCATAGCCGAAGTTATAGTCGAAAAATTGCTCCGGAGATTCTGATACGAGTCAGTTTGAGGTGCGGATACGGTTTAATCGCAATAAATCTGACGTACTTGGTACTCGTTCCAGAGGGATGAATTCCGACGCTTCTTTTTGGATCAATTCCGGTTCATCCTGGCCAGCATTACTGAAGATTTGCATCAAGCTAGCTCGACTTTTTCGAATCTTCTCGTACAGCAACAGACGCTCAGTAATGTTCTCCCTGGTAGCATTGCTCAGGACCATGCCGAGAACAACGCCATCTTCTATGCCCTGAGCACCGCCCTGTCCTTGGTCTACTTTTGGTAAGTAAAAGAGTTGACATGCCAAGAGGAGGTTCAAAGCGCACGAGGTAACATGGGATGGGCTGCATCGCCTGCTAGTGTCATTTTGCCCTTGACCCACGTAGAGATGGGTGGTCGAAAGAGGAGTGCCCATTGCTTAATTTCCGTTGCCTTGCTGTTTGTGCGTCAGCGGTGAGAAGAAGTCCAACCGATTTAGGACTTGCGCAGGCAGGTTTCTGAAACATACTCCAGTACTGCTAGAAGCCGAGGATGAACATCCTGGTATCTGCCGAGTAGTTTAGACTTGTCGATGGGAGCTTGCCAGTCTAGGATGACACACAAGGAAAGTCTGTTAGCAGTACGTTCTCTGGAAGCAAGAGAATGGGGAATCGTCAAACCTTCTTTTCGCATCTTTGAAATATCATCCTCATGGAAGATTGCAACAAAATTGTGAACCTCATTGCTACAGAACTGTCAATAATTCGACGGTTTGCGGCGCATCTTGGGTCTTAGGGCACGGGACTCACTTGCGGCAGGGATATGAGACCAGCCTCTTCATCTCTCCTACAAAGAACTTCATGCGGCCGTCGTCGTCTTCATTCCAGAATTTTGTTTCGGGATCGTTTTCGATATCATCCGCTGGAATCAAGAAGCGGTAGCAAAAATTGTATGCGTCTCTTGATGGCTCAGGAGGGTTTGGCT
The DNA here is from genome assembly GCA_039880735.1 of Diaporthe australafricana. Lineage (NCBI taxonomy): Eukaryota > Fungi > Ascomycota > Sordariomycetes > Diaporthales > Diaporthaceae > Diaporthe > Diaporthe australafricana. The sequence goes on along the minus strand of JBCEDM010000007.1, from coordinate 2,637,554 downwards.
TTCCGGTGATGGCCTCCACGCCAAGGGTGTGGATACCATCTGCTGCGATAACAACGTCGCCATGCACCGTCTCGCCGTTAGCGAGGGTGATTGAGGGGGCTTCTGTATCCTGAATCAAGAGTTAGAGAATCCTCGCTCTGCAGATGTGACTTGAACGTGACGACGGCTCGGAACTCACGTATTTGACCACCTCGGACCTCAAATACACCTCTGCAGGCTGGCCCTGCCCATTCTCTTCCGTGGCCAACCTCTTCAGCTCTTCATGCAAATCAACCCGGTGCGCAAAGTACCACGGCGAGCCATACTTGACCGGAACTTGACTCTCGGTGGTCCCCACGTGGAAACGCTCAAGCGTTTTGGCATCGGCACGAAAGCTAGACTTGACTGTCACAAACTTGGCGCCTTCGGGGTCCAAGCCCCAAGCGAGCAATGCTCGAGATGCGTTCGGCGGGACATGGATGGCGGCGCCGACCTCGTTGTTGAAGGAGGACCGCTCGTAAATGCGCACAGCATGGCCAGCCCTGCGGAGAGATATGGCGGCCGAGAATCCTGCTATGCCTGCTCCGACGATAATGACATTTAAAGCCATTGGGATCAGGGTGTAGATAGAAAAAAATGCTTGAACACAAATGCGAACGTTGTTCGACGCAGTTCCTATGGAATTGCGTTGCGGAGCAGGCCAGATCAAACAAGGTGTCACGAGGTTGTTTGACTCTTATGTGCTAGGTACATGATGCTTCTCGTGGATCGGACTGCGGTGTGCATAAAGACTGAACCGCAGCAAAGTGTTGTGGTAGGACATACGTACAGCGTGGATCTCTTGAGGAGCCGGCGATCTTCCGAATGCAGGCCCGGGCATGCTCTGGTCTGAGTTGCCTGATCATTCAGCGACCCCATTCGGACGATGCATCGACTCCTGCACTCTCGCTGATGAGGTTGGCACGGCCAATCAATTTACTCGGCCAACGCGATGGTATAGGTAGCAACACCGAGGATGGCTCAATCTTAGAGGTCAAACAGTGGTAAGAAGGATCTCATATGCATACAGGATGCTGGGGTCTTCTCGCTAGTCTTGGCATGGATGCTCCACGATGCAACGCTGACTACCGATCACGGCAAGCATCCGTACAGCACACCGACCAGCCTGGACGAGAATTCTACATCTCCCCTAGATCACCATATCAACTTTGAAAGTAAGGTGGATTGGAAAGGAGTGTGTGCTCGGACATACAAGACATGTAATCTTGGATTTTCCTTTATTGGATATTTATGTTCTCTGCCTTCCTTACTTTGTTCAATACAGGTGGCTCTTCTCTTCAGGGAAAGGGGGAGGGATGGGGGAGGGAGAAGATGTTCCCGCAGAAACAAATCAACTTCCTTCCTCTGGTAGTTCCCAATCACTGTCCTTGAAATTGGCCTAGTAGCTTCAAGATTCTTCTACAAAGTTATATCATCCATCTCATTGCCTAAGACCCCTAGTTGCGTTGCCTTCGTGAAATCCAGCCACCATGCACATGGCTAATCATCCGAGACAGCGGCAGTGGAATCTGTGGGTCCCAGCGATTGCCTTCAAGATGGCTGCACCAAACGTGAAAAAGAAGGCGCCAGAGTCCAGGCGGAAACGTAGAGACGGTGACAATCAAGCAAACCTCCGATGATATCGACACGAAAACAACATCTTACAAAGCAGGGCCATCGTCATCGGATATTGGCATAAGTTGCTCGTCTCCGTAATGGCAATTGATAGAAAACCGGTTCATCTGAATCATGCAGAATCTCAGCTCAATGCTCATCTTCAATCTCATGGTCTTGCTGGTGCTTCTGGCTCGGAGAGGCGGCATTACTTGCCACAGCCTCGCCGGAGAATTGGGAATTGCTGCTTTCAGAATGATCTGCAAACTGTCCCATTGTGTGCTGATTATCAAGGAGCGCTTTGTTCGAGATTGACTTTTCAATGTGGTCGTTTCCAGGATGTCCGGGCTCCCATTTCAGCTGGTGATCAGCCTGCGAATTGTTCTCACTTGTGCGGTCCTCGTTGGGCGACATATTCGCTATGGTGGAGCTGGGACTTCCACTTCCAGCACTACCGCTATAGCTGGGAAGCTGATGGCAGTGACGAGCGGCGTCGGAGTCATTGGCGTCAAAGTGTTCATGACGGAACGGGTATTCGTGTCGGGGATGGTGTGCTTCCTCCGCGGAGGAACCCACGTCTTCTGGTGAAGAGATGTCTTCATCGTTGGAATCGAAATCCCCAGAACTGTCTGTTGTGGAAGCAGGAACGTCTTCTCCAAGATACTTTTCTGCGATATCACCCAGCCGTTTCCTCAGGTCGCTTTCTTTGGATCCGGCTGGCTGTTTCGTATCTCCAAGTCCTCGGCGAAGACCATCTGAAGGCTCTTTGCGTCGGATCAGAACCTCTTTCATCTTCTTGGCCTGTCTCTTCTCCTTCATTCTCTTTCTCTCCGCTTGCCTCTCTGATTCTTGAGCGGCCTTTCTCTCTTTCTGTCGGATGAATCTGTCAAGGTCGGAGTCCCTTGAAATGACACCTTGATTACCGTTCGTCCTTGTGTACGTCAGAAGGTTGTCGGTATCATGCCAAGGTGACAAATCGGTGATCTCTGCCAAGGGAAAAGGTCGCTTGGCATTGAGGAAGATCCCTTCCCAATCACCACCTCTCATCGAATTGTTCGCCTGTGCGTCAATGGTGTTTTCAAGATCAGTCTCGTCCTTGTCTCTTGCCTCAGCTGGCCTGTTCTGAGCATCGTTACAATCTGGCAGATCGTCCGCCGTCTTGGCGACCTTGGACTTCTTCGCCTTCTTTCGGTTTCGCTTCTTCTTCTTCTCTCCCAGCCCCTTGTCGTCCGCTTCTGCTACTTCGGCGATGGTAGCTGCCACACTTGGCGTTTCCTCAATCGTGGCGTGCAGCGCGGCCTCGTCCTCGGTCTGATCCCTGCCCAACGTAACGGAGCTCGATGTTGAGCTACTGGAGGAAGCCATCTGTGACTGTTCTGCCTGTGGAGACTCCTCTGGGGCGTGCTTCGCGTGCTTTGCAACAGAAAGGCCTTGCTCGTCAATTGTATCGCTCTCTACCACGTCATCATTGGGTCCGAAATCAGAGGTGTTCATCACGGTAGATGTCGTCTTCGGCTTGGGTGGGGAGATAGGCGAGGAAGGCGGTCGAGTGGACGCGGTCGCGGATTGAGCAGAAGAAACATAGCTGGGCGTCTTTTCAGCTTTCTGAACAGACGTATTAGCACCCGCTGACTTGACTTGGGAAGAGTCTGCCTCAGGGCCAAGGTTGTGGTCAGGAATTGTAGCCGATTGGCCGTCCTTGGATGGAGCAGGAATATGCGAGCTTGCTTGCGATGACACAGCATCAGAAGGTACCTCAGACGTGGATCTGCTGACATCTGAAAATGTAACAGTAGAGAGAGCCTTCAACTTGCGGCCTTTCCTCTTTTGACTGCCGTTCGTCCAGGTCTTCTGGACGACCATGGCCTTGGTTGAAACACCAGCACCCTTCTTAGCGGGAGGAACCTGGACATCATGGCTAGTTGACTTCTGCGCAGCATCACTCGTTGGGGCGGTCGCAGTCAATGATCGATTTGCTTGGAATGTATCCCAAGCTAGGTTGAGTTGGTGAAGCTGCTCTCGTCCGACGATATCCCAATTGTAGGTACTAGAGTTGAGCGTGCGAATACGCCAGTTGGTCATGGTCATGGGGTAGAATGGGAAGGTGGCGAGACGCAGCTCGTAGACCTGTGGAGCTTGCATGGGTACAATGTGAACACTTAAGTGTGCAAGCTGTTGGAAATTGTCCAGGGCCCTGGCAATGTTTTCGAGCGCGTGTTGGTTGAACGCAGGAAGGTTCTGGAAGGGATATTTGTATGGAAAATGAATGCGGACGCGGCCTGATTTGGTGTAGCGTTGGAAGTTGGCATTCTGCAGAAGATTGACGATTTTGTCAAAACTTGCCTCGTTCTGATTGTTGTGGACGGCCTTCAGATCCACGAGAATGTCGAGGTCGTCGACGGAATAGATGAAACGGGTGAAATCGGCAGAGATCTGCTTGTTGACCAAGAGCAGCTCCCAAGAGTACTCATCAATGGAATCAGAATTCGGCCCAGACAGAGCATTCCCAATCCATCTCAAAGGTATGTTGCGATCGATACCATACTCAGAGAGCACCCAACCCAGTTTCGCCGAGTCACGGCGCTCACACGACCAGGCAAAAGAGTAAATCTTGTCTCGAATCTTCTGTAGCTGGCTGTCGACCTGGGCTTGAGAAGAGAAGAGCCTTGCGAAGGGAGAGGCTTGTGGGGTGTTCTTGACAGTCGCCATGATGTACTGCTGGTTGATTGATGAGCCAGTTGAGATGCGATGCAGGTACCTAGAATCGAATAATTGATCAGCTGCATGTGAATCTGGGCCTGGAGGACGGAGAGACAACTGACAGAAAGTATCGCGGGGAAGTTCGAGAGGGGAGGGGAAGGTGGTATGTGGTGATGCTCAACGTGTGGAGAAGGCAGTGAGCGACGCGTCCAAGTCCAAATCTACAGCGGCCAGAAATCGCTGAAGGCTGCTGTGGCCACCCTTCCGAATCTGCCACGCGATGGTCAGTGCGGACTGCAATAAGAATGGATGGAAGAGCCTCGTCTGTTCTTGAAGCTGCGTCACCCAACACAAGCTCTGCTAGTATGGCCTCCTCCACTGGGGGACCACACTTTAGAACAGCCTTCCTCGCAGGATCGCTCCAATGCTTACCTGTGAGCCAGTCTGATGGGACACGGAGCATACCAAGCTGCTCTGAAATCTAAGAGTCTTCACTGCCCGACTCTCACCCTGGCCGATAACGTCTGGATCGGCTGTGGAAGTACTAGTGGCTGGCGTTCTGAGCGGCGCGCTCGGGGTCGATGATGGGGAGGATCAGGACGAGGATTCCTGCAAAGGCAAGAATTACCATTACAGCCAAAACAATCAGCCACAGGAAGAGGAGCATGTCCATCTTAGTTGTCCATTCTGAGTTCGAGGAGCTGTGAACGGTGGGCGGTGGACAGGAAATGCTGCAGCAGATGCGTCGATGTCGATGGCTTTCAGTCAGACGATGCACTGCACCAAGTCGGAGAAACTCATGGATTCGAGCACCACGGAAGCGGTCAATGAACCAGAGTCCTGATCAGAGACGTAGGAGAATACCTAGGCAGGCGGGCAATATCTTTGAGGCAACATTGGAAGGCAAGACACAACACATGCACCCTGACAGAGCGGCGTGAGGGCAGGAAGTGCCCGGGAGACGTGCCCCGCCTACGCCCTATCCTGCTCGCACCTTCCCTCTCATCCCCTCAAATCATAGACATGGCATGTCATCACAGACAAACTTCTGCCTGGTTGATTGCCTGCCTGCCAGATCTAACCTGCAGACTCCCGAGCCTCTGGCACCGAGACATGCATCAGCCGCGACTCTACCAAATGAAAGAACGTCTAGTTGGAGCGACATGCAGGAACGCGCACGGAGCGACCGATGAAGATACCCAGAGCCTTGTAGCCCGTGTTGCGTAACTCGTATGCCGTAGTCCCAAGGGCATTGACCAGTTTCAGTTTGTCGCATCGCGTCACAGGAAGAAGGCAGCATTTGAAAACTTCGCAGGGCGGAGGGTGGGTTGGGCATAAGTAGATATTATTTGGCCAGCTCTACCTAATGGCTGGCACATGTGGATGGAACCTTAGCTGAGCTGAGTTGAGCTGCCACAAGTCACCATCCTGCCCAGAAGAAACATGACATGCAGGGCCTGAATGTAGATCTCAGAATGAAACTGAAGCTAGATGGAGAAAACTAGCGTCCAGAGATTAACGAAGGATCAATTTCCTCTTGAGGACGCCGTAGACATTAGAACATGTCCAACCAGTATAACACATTTCATCGAACCAAAAACAGGTCCTGTTGTGTTGTGGTCGGGCGCCTCGACTATCTGAGGAAAGGAAAAGGAAAAGGAGAGAAAAGAGAGTCCGCTAAAATTTCAGACAAGAGTCGGCATGTCGTCTGGCAAACGGCAGAATTGCACGTGACGAGCATTGGTAATACGGTGGTCTCTGATTGGCTGCTAGCCGCCTGGCAAGTGTACCGAGGATAAACGGATGCAGGTCTAGCGGTAACTCCCTGCCGATGATAGCTCGGAACGTTCGAGCGAGGATTCGTCTTGTCGTCAACACCCTCCGAAACACTTCACCCACCCGTCGATGCTGGTCACCCACTGACCATTGCCCACTTGCGATCCCGAAGAGCAACCAAGCCGCCAATTCCCACAGTCGACAGTCACAATCACATATACCAGCAGCCATGATCACCTCAAGGGCAGGCCTGACGGCCGTTCGCCGGGGTAAGTTCCTAGACGTCATTCAATGCCGAGACCTACCTACCTACCTACCCACAGACACAGGGAGACGGTCCAGTCCAGTGCAGTCCACCCCATAGCTAACCTACAATGGCCTCCCAGCAGCAGTTAAGCCCTCGACCTTCTTCACAGCCACGGCCCTCACGACGCCCCGCCAGGTCCGCTCGGCCGCGACGCAGTCCCTGACGCCGACGGACGGCCAGTCGATCCTGGCCAAGCAGCGGCTGCAGCGGCCGGTGTCGCCGCACCTCGAGATCTACGACAAGAACCAGACCTTCTTCGGCTCCTCCATCTGGCAGCGCTTCACCGGCATGTTCTTCACGGGCTCGCTCTACGCCTACTCGATCGGCTACCTCGTCGCCCCGCTCGCCGGCTGGCACCTCGAGTCCGCCAGCATCGCCGCCGCCTTCGCCACCCTGCCCGTCGTCGTCAAGGGCGGCTTCAAGATGGTCCTCGCCTTCCCCTTTGTCTTCCACGGCTTCAACGGCGTCAAGCACCTCGTCCATGACTCCACCGCCAAGGGCTTCCGCAAGGCCACCATCAAGCAGAACGAGTACCTTATCTGGGGGTCAAGCGCGGTCGTGGCTTTGGGTCTTGCTTTCCTTCTGTAGGTGGATCTGTTGCGGTGGTGTAGGCTGGACATTGGTCTTGTGCGCGTGTACATATGACACGCTAGGCGTAGTAGGAATGCAATGATTTGAAAGCACAACTAGACCGTGCCGGGTGGCCATTGCCTGCCTTGTCTGTAATGACAACCAACTTATATTGTTGCTCGTAGCGCGTGTTTCGTGGTCTGAATCTGAGTATAACGCAGACAGCACAGCGCCTAAATATGAGAACTACTAAGGGGTCACTGTGGTCTGACGAAGCAAATGAATCCGAACATGTAACGTACAATTTGAGAGCCTGTACGCCATTTCTGAGGTATCGAAAATTAAGCAAAGCCTTTTGTTCCTTACCATGTGGTTCAAAGCCGTGAACGCCGTTCGCCCACCCGAAGCTGTCTCCTCATGCCCTAAATAGCGAGCAGGACTTTCTCCTACTCGTCCCTGTACGCCTTGGCATCCAGAACCTGCCTATTCAGCCTGGCGCTGCCCAAATTCGCAACCTCACGCCCGATGGTCTCGCCGAGGAACTCCGTCAGCTCTGTCACCGTATTCTCCGTGGTATTGCTATGGACCCCGTTCATCATGCCGATCTCGTTCTTATCGATGGTCTTGATAGCATTGATGATCGCGCCAAGAAGCAATTTGATTTCGAAGTCCGGCAGGCCCCGCTCCCGCATTGGCCGAAGGATCATGTCGTCGAACGACTTCAGGTTTGGTAGCAGCAAGACCCGCACGGACTCTGGCCCTCCGGCTGCGGAAAGTCCGCAGACAGCACCATACAGCACTGCGGCCGGCTTCGAGGGATCAAGCAGGTATTTGAGGCACGTCCGTGTGAGCTTGGGCCGCAGCCTTGTGTTGGACTTGCCGTAGTTCTTGGCTATGTTTCCCAATATCGAGGCTGACAGCTCGCGCAGCTCATATTGTTCCTTGATCGCGTCCATGCCCTCGTCCGTGCCCAGCTTCCTGCTCATGAGACACGTCAAGACCGGCGCGCTAAGCGGCGACGCGTAAGGGTCGAGATAGAGGTTGTCGTTGGCGATCAAAGCAGCCGTGAGGTCCATCATTTGTCTCAATGTGAATGTGTCATCCAGCCTATGAGTGACCTGATTGGCGACAAAGTTGACAAAGTACGGGACCAGCTGGTGCAAGCCTGGATCGGACCTGACCGATTGTAAAGCCGCGTGGCGCAGTTGACGGACCTCATCGTCTGGGTTGTCGTCAAGAATCGCCGCTTGGATCTTCTCGAAATACATGACAAGCTCCTTCGATATGACATGCCTGACGTGCGGCTTGAATGAGACGTTGTCGTTTCCGGCGAGGGCAGCGAGGGCAGGGTTTGCGCCGGGGCCCTTGGGGACGAGTTCTTGGGAGCGGGCTTCGGCGGTGGTCGGGTTCTGGGGTATAGTGGGCTGGACGCCTTCTATGGCGAGCCAGTGCGCTGGTGGAAGGAGAGTGAGCCATTACTGCCTTGCACAGCGGATCGTAGTCAGGGAGACGGTAGCACTAACCTGTGAAAGTTGCGTCTCGGGGTACCTTGGGCAGAGGCGCATTGATGAGCTTCTCGAAGTCCACCTCCTCGTCCTCGATATAGAAAAGCGGCTGGCCAGGTCCCAGGCTCGCCTCCCCGTACCTCAGCGGCCGTGTGGACTCGTACCCGTAGAGGGGCTCGACGTCGAGTACTTTCATGGCTTGCGACACATCCTGGACGGTGAGGGTGGTGCGACCGGCATGTCGCATGAAGCGCAGGCTCTCAATAATGACCTGACCGAGTCGGTACTCGACATCCTGTGATAGGCACTTGAGAGCTTCTTCGTTGAGAGTACCAATGCCCACAGACTCGGCGACGTCCTTAACGTTCTCCGGGTTCCAAAGCAGCTTGGGCTCATCGGCCGGCTTGGGTGGGGCCGCAGCCATGCTGTCGGGGGTTCAGCCAGGCGGCCACCAGTACGGATCTGTGTCGCTTTCTACTGCTGTTGATAGGATCGGCCCATGAGGGTGATTGAAAGTCTTCGAACAGTAAGGTACTGCCACTGCGCGCTGCCGGGTGATTCGTTACTGCGGTTTCAATGGGCGAAGGTGGAAAGATTATGGACGGAACGAAGCTTAATCGACGTGAACCCCCATCCGCGAACCACCAGCTGCGGCACCCGCGCTAAAAACGGGCCCACTTTCATGCGGCGTTCCAGATGTCCCAGGCAGACTTGGTGGCCCAGCCTCCCCGAACCCCCTATGGCCGAATTAACCCTGGCGTTTCACTGCTCTAGCCCTCCACTGCCCAGGTGAGCCTGAGGTTGAACTTCACCGAGGCGCATCACTGACTTGTTTGTCTTCCTTCACATTTCCAACATCAGGGCAAGCACTTTTCTGGAATTGAACTCACTTGTTTGCTGCTTGAATTAACTAGTTACTTCCTGCTTTTATTGTATGTTACGCCCGCTGAGGCGAGTCAATTGTATATACTTGCAGCCCTCATTACAGAGACTGTAACATGAATTTGCACAGATACCGTACTGCAAAGAAAGATTTCTTTCCTTATTAAAGTTGACTACAACAAATATGAATCGAATAGTAGCTTCAAATTAGGCGCGAAAACTGTTCATGCAAGAAATTTTGGCGTTGATCAAGCATTTACCGCCACGTTTCCATTGCTGTCAATAATCAGTCGTAGGTTGATGTTGAAGTTCATCTCATTGCCACCAGTCCCATTTCCCGTCCCACTCAACTGAATAGGAATGGTGGTCGTGTTTCCAATGCCAGGTCCTACATTGATGTTCGTGATATCATTTATGTGGTCTCCAATTTCGATCACATTGCCATCGCCAATCGTGTTATTGCCGTCTCCAATGTCAAAGTCATCCCCTTGAGGTTCCAGCTTTAGTCGCGGATAGTCATTGAGACCAGGCACATTGGGCCAAGACGAAACGCAAAATAAAACTTACCAGTATCGATATCGTTGCCCGTGCCGGCGAATCCTACGGCGTTGCCGTCTCCAGCGCCACCCGAATTCGAGACCGATCCAGAGCTTTCCGTCTGATTGCCGTTGACTCCATCGCCGACTTGACGTTCTGATAGTAATGAGTTGATTGTTGAGTCGGACACACCGCTTTGGGGTACAGGAAAAGAAAGTATTGGCATTGCAAATAGCAGAAAAATGCTGAAGTTGGCCATCATGTTTCAGAGAATGAATCAATTAAAAGGTCAAATACAAAGAAAGTTGGTGTTTCCAATGGTGAAATCACTGAACAATGGTATAAAACAATCCAATTGGTATTTGTGTCAAGTAAAACAATAATAGAAAAAGACAGGTAGACAACGCTGATAGCTTCAGGGTGATGCCAAAAGGACAAGTCAGAGAGTCAAGATAGCCAAGGTCAGCGGCAAAGAAGGACGAGAGTATGACAAGAAAACTGGCTTGAGAGATCGGACATGGCTATAACTCTATTAATTTTCGCTGCTGTGAATGGGGATGGGATGCTTTATTCTGTACACAACATAGCATCGTAAATGTGGGCCATGGATAAATACAGAAACCTGCTTTGCAAATACGCCAAGCGACTTGGAAGCCGATGGGTTCAATACAACGATTCGACGAAGATTGATATCTGAAATATGGCATTCACGTCACGGCCAAGCCCGAGTGTCCTATGTGCTGGGTGTTATTGGAGCCTTTTCGGGGAAGTCGCCGTTCCCTGAGCCCCCTATCAAGTAAAGTCACCCGTTCCTAGCTTTCTCTTGGGCCAATACATAGTCAGATAAAGACGGGACGAATCTTTACAGGACTATTCATATGAACCATTATGCGATGTAACATCGGCTGAAGCGTAGGCAGTGCAAGCATCTCTAATTATATGCATAAATCATCTGATCCACGTGGAACTTGACTTGCATCTCGCAAATACCTAGGAACATATTCGGGTCTCTTTTGGCTAGGTACTCGTCGAGACCTCGGGATGGTGCCATACCATATCCAGCACCCTACAATTTGTATTGCATACAATGTATACGAGTACTCAAATGACAGAAAATGGCAATATTTCTCAATCCTACAGGGTTCATGTGGCACCTGAACGATAGAGACAAAGCAGCGTAGCAACAAAAGACCATTCACTCTCGGTCGATGATGTTTGCGAACAATGATTCATGAGGGTCCGTGGCTTTGCAGTGGTTCTATTAATTGCAGGGACGCTGCAACAGCAAATGAGATCAAGTACCCATGAAGCATGTACATTCCGCTGCTAGGACCTTAAATCGTCCCAAGCTCGACGGTCAATCCGAACTCTAGAACACTTGCGCCGGGATCGCCGCATGAATGATCTACTTCTGGACACCGACCAAAATAACAATTTACAAAGCTTCTCGGTGAGTAGAACGATCAAATACAACTCGACATGAGAGGCCTCTGTGCCGATCTAGGTCAGTCATCCTAATCTGCGCAAGCCGTGCAAGCCTTCACACCCGATGCAGCGGGTCTATAGATCTTCCAACAAGATGAAAGGCAGAGTGTATCAAAGAGAGCATCTGAACACTACGCGATGCCTCATGGACGCTCAATTAATAATTGTCCTTCGCGGCAGATTGTAGTTTCACAGACTTGGATTTGACAGCAATTCCCAAATCCTTTCCTCAATTTGAAGCTCGAGAAACCAGTAGAATCAATGTTGCACACATTCTTTACAGTTTGTGCCATCTTGACCCCGTTCTTTTCTTTCTGGGTCTATATATGCATGAATTAACGGTCAAACGGTGCAACTACATGGAGCGGGCCAACAATGATGTCAAATGAGCTACATATATGTAGGTAATTTGTTTTCGCCGCCGACAGCAAGGCAGCAGTGTTCTCACCAATCGCTATTTGATACAAGGATCATGAGCTCGTATCAGAATTGCACCATATGGTCAGGGCATCAGATCGTGATCTTGCCCAGGAACGGGGCACATAACACTGGAAGATAAAGCCCTCCCACACCGAGGTGCAGGGTCCTTTCGGAACTTGTCTCACACAAATAACGCCAAGTCCACGCCGTTCATGGGCAAGTGCAACTCTCCTATACAGACTGATCCCGAATTGCCGCATTCCGGGACGGTGAGAATGTTATAGGAGGGGTTAACCACCGGCTGCATAAGCACGCCGAGAACTAAGGCGTCCACTGCTTGACGGGTGATGTGTAGGAATGATATGAATGTTCAGCCGGTTACAACAGCACATGCACTAACTTAAGTCAGACAATGCAGCGTTCTGGGGTAGCACACTGGGCGTCAAGGCGACGGTGAGGGACGTGTCGGAGGGGAGAATCCATAGAACGCATCCCGGCGGGACTGCACGCTACATTGTTGAATGATCTCAGACTCAAGTGCTTTTAACCGAGCATGAATACACTGGAGGGAATCCCAATACAAAGACAGCAGCTGAGCTGAGCATGAGACGACTTCCTTGGAGCAATTCTTTCGAACCAAGTATTGGAGTGTCGTGTTGAAGGAGAGGATGTAGGCTATAACTGTTCGTTGTTCTAGTATAAGAGTCTGAGATGTTGAATCATTTTAATGAACACAAACGCCACTCTAGACTATCAACTGCTCCACAAGCTCCTAAAGGATGACTTATTCGAGGTCAGGGAGTCAGAATCGATTAAATCATCCTGAGCAGCAGCCCCTACCCAAGGCCCAAGCTGAATCTCGGCGCAGGGAGCGTTCCATTCGCTGAAAAAACCACCTGGGCACGTTCACCGCCATCTTTGGCTCGGACAACTCCCTCAAATAACTCAGAAGCCCTCTGCATTGAAACAAGGATGTCCGAGTATTCATCCGGCACAACATTAGGGACCATGGCAAGATTGATCCTCATCAAGACTTCGAAATTCGGCCACTTTACATTTGAATCTGGAAGTCAGCTGGTAATTTCCTATTGATACCCGGTGACAGTCTTGGTGTCACCCGTCTTGCTTAATGACCTGGCATCGAATCGCTGCCAGACGTCGAGTTGCGCAACTGCTGGAGACAGCCACTCGATTTTGCGTCATGGCGCTCGAGTTTCTAGCTTGAGGTCTTGCTTGCTTGAGTATTCAAGTAGGCAGTACCTTGGAGGGGATCGGTAACAGGCAAGCCGTAAATGAATGAAAAATCTAAGCGATAAGTGTGGCAAATAAGCCCTGAATGCTTTCAACGATGTTTTGGTGTTTGTAAATGCTTCGGCGTGATTAGAGAAATTCTCGTTGGAGTAAAGTCAGGCCACTGGGAATTCAAATGCTCAGAAGGCACCCAGATGCATCCAGGCTCCTCGTCTTTTTGCAATGCAACAGGTGTTCAAAACCTGCTTTCAGGATGTATATCTGGCGGTCAATGTAGATAGAGACCGTTAATTCAATGTTGAAATATCCTCGTGAAAAATTTGTCTCGGGTCAATTCTAGATGGACAGAAACATTATTGCGTTCCCATGGAGAAGGGGGACAACACACCTATCCGCATACGTTTCTCATATGTTGACTGAAACTCAGCTGTCCATTCCAGTTTGGCTGCATGTTCGTGTCGGAGAGAGCAGCATCGGACTAGCTCACCGATATCCATCTTTCAGCTTTCAGCTGCCAGTAATGCACGGCACTTACTATGGCAGCAGGCTCAGACACTCAGAGTAACCTGTTTCCAATGCACGTTGTGTATAGACTCCCCGTTTGAGCATTCCAATCTGGCAGCCTATGAGAGATACAGACAGGATGGGGCGCTAATACGGTTGCCAAGGGCCGCAGACTGTTACAAATATGATGGGGGCGGGATTACTGAGCAAAGCAAAAAAGGAAATTTTCGTCACCACCAGGGGAAAAGCAGCAATAGCGCACACAGGACCCTGACTTTCGAGGTGACATCGGCGAAAGCGCTGCTTGAAGCTCCCACACCAGCTGAAAGAGCGGTAGGCTTTGACAAGGCTGGCGCCGAGATATGCAACATCTGCTGAAAAGTACTAATTGAGCTACGTGAGACATATCATACTTGACAGGACGGGACGTGTCTCATTGGAAGCCACTATTGGGTGGCTTTTGCTGACCTACCATCCTGCATGCCACACGACCTCAACTTACTAAGCGAGACACAGCCCAAATGCAGGTTATCGGGCCATCCGTCAGATCATATATGATTTGTGCACCGTGGAATTCCTTTCGTGAGACAGCCATCTTCACCGCACGTCATGGCAATCCTCCATGATGTGTCGGCACAACAACAAGATTTTCGTGATCTTGGCAGGTAGGATGGAACTGATGTATATAATGATGCGCTGCTTCCTCTCGGTCAGCTTGCAAATGTATAGTCTTCATCAAAAGTGTTCCGTCTTTGAATTCATTCACCGATTTACAACCCAGCCTGCCACTCTCACCATCTACTAGTATTGGCGTTCGCAATCATGTCTGCTATGGACCGAGGAAAGCTTCTTCTCCGCTCTTGGGATCAGGGTCTGGTGGCGCAGGAGCTGAGCAAGTATAATCTTGTTCCGCGGAAACTATCTCCAGAGGCAGTCAAGGCTGCGCAGGGCCTCATTGTTCCGGACACTACCCCAGATAACAAACTCTCGACGGGCACCTTCTCAGGGACTTCCAAGGCCTTGACCCAGGTGTTCAAGAGAATCGAGGACCGGTAAGTCTGCGTCAAGATCCTGACCTGAAAACGCCGAGACTGATAATCTGAAGGTTCCACTCTTACTTCGATGTCACTGGCATTGAACCATCCATTCCTCTAGGCACCAAGCGCGAGGATGCCGTGAGCATTTACAACTGGTCTCCCAAGACTGGCTCTAAAGCAGACAATTACCCACCGCACTTGGACCTGATCCCGAAGACGGATGAGGTGTCCATCTTCAAAATCTTCGACACCATGCGTCTTCTGGTGAGCGAAATTCTTCAGCCTCCTTTCTTAGGCCTGGCGTTGCGTAGCACGAGTCTTTTGCAGTGCTTGATTGAACAGACTGCATAATGCAACCTGTCAGCTAACACAGCTCCAACTAGGACACGGGGTTC
Organism: Diaporthe australafricana; assembly: GCA_039880735.1. NCBI lineage: Eukaryota > Fungi > Ascomycota > Sordariomycetes > Diaporthales > Diaporthaceae > Diaporthe > Diaporthe australafricana. Next base: position 2,622,553 of record JBCEDM010000007.1, on the reverse strand, counting down.
GTGTTGATCTCCGTGGTGCCAGAATCGATCAAGGACTTCACGTACAGCTATCCTGATCAGGGCGCCACTATGGCTGATATCGACAAGCGCAACGCCGAGCTCCGGGCCGAGAAGAAGAACATCCTCAGCGAGCCCAACATCGGCGATCTGAAGACGCACAAGTGGTTTACCGATGAGATCTTTGCCCAGCAGCAGTTCACGGGGACTAACCCAGTCACGATCCAAGTCGCAAGCACCGCGTGGATCCAGGACTTCACAAAGGCTGCCACCGCTCAAAATCTCACGGAATACGTTGGGCTTCTCAGCAGCGCCAGCAAGACTTCCTCGCTGTTCGTCCAGGACTGCGGATACTATCGCTCGACCTTGGGCGTGTCTGCCCAAACAGCGTTCCAGGCTGACGGCACTCCCAAAGACGAGCCTCGCTACGCCTGCTCCTCGGTGACGCTGTTTCATCTTACAGACTCGGGCAAGCTGCACCCCCTTGCGATAGTAATTGACTTCAAGGGAACCATCGAGGACTCCATCACCATCTTCAACACCCGCAAAAGCCCGGATGAGCAGACAGACCAGGCCAGTGACTGGCCATGGCGATATGCCAAGTCAGCCGCTCAGAGTTCGGACTGGTTGCAACACGAGCTCACGGTCCATTTGACAAATTGCCACCTGGTCGAGGAGGCCACTATTGTAAGTGGCTTCTTTGGCAAAAGTCTCCCTTGTTGGACAAAGTCGAGTGTGGTTGCTCTTACAAGAGGACTTTCTGCGACCAACACTCAGTTGTCACCGCTTCAAAATCAATGCTTTGTATCCTAAAATACTGGAATCGCATGCTGATGAATACCAGGTCGCCAGCAAGCGGGCACTTGCAACGGATCACCTCGTCTACCGGTGCCTTCAACCTCACTGGCTCAAGACACTGTCACTGAACGCGGCCGCTCGCGCCACTCTCGTTCCCAGTGTCATCATACCAATCGTGGGACTCACAGGTGCCCAGACGTACGAATTCATCCAGAAAGCATACCACAACTTCGACTGGCAGGCCAACTATGTCCCCAACGACCTCGAGCGCCGCGGCTTCCCGGTCAAGGACATATTGGACCAGGGGAACGTCAAGTTCCACAACTATGGCTACGGGAAGATGGCACTGCTCATGTGGCAGGTGCTGCGCAAGTTTGTCGCAAGCTTCCTCGCCAACGGCGGACAGGGCTTCGACACGGATGCGAAGGTCGCCGCGGACCTTGATATCAAACGCTGGTGCGATGAGATGCGCAGCGACGATGGAGGCCAGATGAAGAGTTGGCCAGTGATTCAAACTGTCGACCAGCTTGTCGATTGTGTCACTATGTGTATCCGTACGTATAAGCTGATGTCTCTTGCGGCTTTTGACCGCCCCGCATACTCTATCACCGTGAGTACGGGCAATTCGCTAACTTGTTCAAGATATCGCCTCGCCACTGCACACGGCCGTCAACTACCTTCAAGAATACTATCAGTCGTTCGTAGTCAACCGGGCACCAGCAATCTGCGCACCGCTGCCGACGTCCTTGCAACAGCTCAAGGGGTTCCAGGAAGCGGACCTCATGAAGTCGCTGCCCATCAACAGGCCTCAAGAGTGGCTGCTGGCGTCGCACCTGGTTCACCTACTGAACTTCCGTGTCGCAGAGGACCAGAACATTCTGAATTACGCCGTCTCTCTGTACCACCTGAGTGCTCCCGGGACCGGCAGTGGTGAGACGAGCATCCAGGCCGCAGCGAAGGCGCTGGTAGATGATCTGATTGAGCTCGGCGATACGAAAGACAATGTCGGCAATGTCATCCCGGGAGTGTTCTCCAGGATCAGTGATGGTCTGGACAATCAGGAATTGCCATACGACGTGTTGCAACCTGTTGACACGGCCGTGTCCATCTTGATCTAATACAATATGTAGGTGAGGTCAGTGGCTTTGCTCGAGTCAAGACGTTAGGAGGAAGATCGAAGGGGCTGGGGGTCAGCCGTCTTGAAGTCGAGGTGCCTGAGAAAGGTACAAGGAGTCACGGGATCTCACACACAAGTAGGGAAGCCAGCAAGCCTGGAGTGGGTGGAGCGTGAATCGAGCAGTGGTGAAAAGGGGAACGGTATGTATGCAAAACATGATTAGATTCATGGGTTTCTCCAAACCACCTATATGCCTGCTTTCCATAGCTCCTCCCACTCTCAAGAACCGAGAGAGGAGCTACTTAAACCTATCAGATAATATCAATCTACCTAGTTGCCAGGGCACAACCAGAAGGACAAAGTCAAGTGGATCCAGCCTACTAAAGCACAACATCTGAATGCCAAGGTGACTAAGAGTTGTTATTTGCGGAGATATTCTATACCGTACGTACACACAAGTGCCGGGCCCACAGGCTCAGGTTGTGTAGTCTAGACGACATTTGCACCTGGGGAATTGAGCAGTTTGCAGCGTGCTGGCTGCTTGAATATGACCTTTGGAGCCGTTCCGAGTGGGCCGGATCGCCGAACTCCTGCAATCTGAGGGACTCTGGTCACATGGCTTTTCAGCCTTTACCCGCCTCGGCATGGGTCAATGCAGGTGGTGCCCTGTGGGAACGGCATTGAGGCCTCATCCGCCACTGGGAGTCGGCGCTCGCATAGTTGATAACGGGTGGAAAAAAAGACGTGAAAGGGCCTAGAAGGGCCTGGGCTGGCCTGTGTCTGCTCTGCGCATCTACCCGCAATCCTGGTGCTAGTCAGTCAACGGTGGTGGCAAACCTTGCAAACCTGCTTGTCCCGTTTCGTAAATAGGCTGGGATACGATTTTAGCAGGTTGGCAGGGAGCAGAGGTGCGCGTTGTTTGATAACCTGCTGGAGACAGACTTAATGTGTTCTAGCCCAAGCTACTGGAGTCCGAAGCGTCTTTGTTCACCTCGACTCGACATTGGGACTTGTGCACTGTGTGCTCTGCCACAGCACTTTCTCTTTGTCTTTCTTTCGTGACTGCTACAGCCTCATTGTTTCGCAAGCCTCTGCGAATACTCGTCGTAGCTGCACATTGTGGACGAGAATTGGCTACCAAGGGCACAGAGGCTCGTGGCAGAGTCGTGATGCCCCTCAGCTCGCCATGTCTTCAACATTAACCTCCACCTCCCTTCCCGCCGCCTTTGCTCCCTGCTATCCCAAGTCCGAAGCCGGCCAGCTGGATCTACGACCTCTGCCCCCGCGGGAGTACTGCGCCTTTGACGATGAGCTGTGCAGCAAATCACTTTTGGTATTCGACGGGCAGCAGCACGAGTCAAACTACAGTTCACGTTCAGACGGTACCCTAGGTAGTCTCTCACAACAACCTGATGGCTGCTCCGACCCGTATTTAATGCCCTCACTGGCGAGGAACGAGCGCCTCCGCCTGACCATGCTCTGGTATCACACTCGTGGTCTCCACGAAGACAGAGAATTTCAACACGTGCTACAGGAGAAGCTGGATCTTGTCCAGACCTTCATGCAGTGGGAATTCGCGATACTGGGCGTGCTCAGCGAAGATGTATACACTCGGTTGGCTGCATCCGGCTTGCCGCTGGCGGTGCTGCCTCGTCGAGAGAGCACCTGCTCCCACACAATCAACCAGGAGACCAGTGTAGGTGGCATATATCCCACGTTTCATTGTGTATGCATGCTGAATTTCAGGTCAGGCGGTTTTCATGCTGCCCAACATGACCAGCGACTGGCGATTCAAAGGGTCTCCAGCGGTGGCTCAAGGTGGCCTCCGCAGTTACGCGGGAGTACAACTACGATGTCAGGCTCCAACGGGTGAATACGTTGCCATTGGATCTCTTTGCCTTGCGTCGAACTCGGTGCAGCCACCCCTTAGTGCGACTCAGGAAGGCGCTCTCATCCGGTTCGCGGACATGCTCTTCACAGAAATCATCAGTCATTCGCGGCATGGGCGCCGACGGCAGCGCAACATCATGGCCCAGCGCCTTGCAGAGTGTCGCCTCGATGACCTCGAAAACGCGGAGAAGAACATTTTCAATCTCATACACGAAATGTACCCTGACGCCCGTGTAGATATCTGCGAGGCCTCCGACAACAGGCTCCTGCTACCCGACCATCCTCCCATAAACCTCGCCGTCGTCCAGGATGGACTATGGGAAGACAGCGAGCATATCGACCAGCTCATCAGGACGGCTAATTTCACCAAGATTAGCACATCAAGGACTGTCCGAGCTATCGTCCATATCTGCCAGAGATACCACCATCAGAAGTATCTTGTGGTTGCCTCAAGTCACGTACAGACCGTCTTTGACGATGTCGATTCTTGGTTCGTCGAAAAGTGCGCAATCTCTCTGGCCAACATTGCCCAGGAAGGAAGCTTGAGAGAGGCCATCATCGCAAAAGATCAGTTCCTCAGGGGAATCACCCACCAACTTCGAACCCCAATCCATGGTGTGCTGGCGTCTTGCGAGCTCCTTGTTGAAGAGCTAGCTGCCCGCAACTTGCTCGCAGGCGGTTCAAGCGTACCTACAACGAGCCCTTCGTCCATCATCGACACCATCAGGGACTCGGGCAAGGAGCTGATGACGACGGTGAATAATATTCTCAAGCTCAACCGTTGGGCAGAGACTATCGCAACCAGAAAACATGCCAGGGTTCAATCCCTCGCCTGCTTAGAAGACGACATTATGCACGAAATGAAGCAGGTGGTTTCGCAGAACGACCTTTCCAGGATCCCCATTTTCTTCGAAAACCGCCTCGCCAGCGATGGATACATCACCATCACGGATCCATCCCTTCTGAAGGAGTGCATCCAGTCTTTAATTTTGAATGCATTGTCCAATGATAATGACGACGCTGTCATCATCATCATCGAGGCCACTTCGGATAAGTCGCGCCTGAGCTTCGATGTTTTGGATGGTGGCTGTGGTATCGCACCAGCCGATCAAGGCCGCATCTTCGAAGCATTCGAGAAGATTAACCCACATAGTCGTGGAGCAGGACTCGGACTAACCCTCGCGACCAAGATAGCTGCCTCGATGGATGGCAACGTCTCCCTAATCGAGTCTTCCCAGGACGCGCACACGCATGGTTCCCACTTTCGCGCCGAGTTTCACACGCCCAAGTTCACACCGGGCAACACCCGACACTCACCACTATCGATATCGCTTCACCACATTCCTCGAAAGTTCTACATTGCTCACGATTCTGACCAACGTCTTGAATTGGTCTCCCACTTTGCGAGCTTCCTAGAATATCAGGGGTTTCAGCGAGGCAGCACCCCAAAGAACTCCTTCGCTGTCATCGCGTACACACCAGACACCGTCAAATTTCAGAAGCTCGTCGATTCTTTGGAGGCTGGGCAACGTGCAATCTGCTTGACACCTGCAGGATCAAGACTGAGGAAAGTGTTTGGGGACAGGGTTCACTTCTTTTCTGGGCCATTCTTGTCGGCCCGTCTTCAGGACATCCTCCGAGAAGTCGACGGAGCATATCAAAATCAAGATCTCAAAGACCTCATGATACTGCCAGAGGCTCGTCAAGGTCTCGAAATTGATCTTAATCGGATCTCGGAGCTCGAGATTGTGACGCCACCGACGCCACCGCCCGAGGTTGATCCTGTCGCACTGCTAGTCGACGACAACATGGTGAATCTGCGTATTCTGCAGATGTACTGTCAGAAGCGGAACATCACCTACAGAACGGCAATAAACGGCGTAGAAGCGGTGGACCAATTCAAAAAATCCTTGGAGGAAGGCCGGCCCATCAATATCGTCCTCATGGACTTACAGATGCCTCTGTGCGACGGGATCGAAGCGACTCGGCAGATCCGCGACATTGAAGGGACGAATGAGCCCGCGCCCTCACCCAGTCGTGTTCTGATGATCACAGGTCAGGACTCTCCCGAGGACAAGGCCCGATCCTTCGCAGCCGGCGCAGATGCCTTCTACGTTAAGCCAATGGGGATGAAAGCTCTTGACCAAGGCATTGGGGAGCATTTCCAAGGGTTCGCAAACAGAATCGCTTCTCTCAACCCAAAAGTCGGAAAATGAAGTCTTTGTTGTTCTTTTACGGCCTAAACAATTATCTTGCGGCTGTCAGAGAAAACAACATGGATTCGATATCGACTTCAAGTACGGTCCACATGAAGTCAGGCAGTGGAGTCCTCGCAGGACTGTATCGAAAGGCATAGTACGTCATCCAAGTCTGTCAGCTTCAGACTGGGGATATATTTGGGTCGACGTACTGGCAATGTGATTACGACATGGTGTACAGTCAGAGAAGTCTTTCCCAGATCTGGGAGCCTGTGTATGTAGGCAATTTGCCACAGTCACCGTCCCACTTGATGCATCAAAATCCAGATGCCATTAAACAAAGGGGACACCACGTCTGGTGTCACATTTCACTCGTTGGCAACACACTGTCAGAAAACGGGTTGATATCCAAGTGGACCAGAAAGATAGTATCTTGCGCCGTGGAGCGGCTAAAAAGCCCGGAAGGATCGCTGAAATCCCCAAAAACAAAAGGGGTGGTCTCGGGACTGTACCACTATTGCGCTGCGCCATTCGCGCGGACATTGGTGGAATCAGGGTGGAAGTGGGACAGCCAAACTCAGAAAGCATGTATTAATGATAGTCGGGTGTCTGAAATGAAAAACACCAAACCACATCCTAAGTGTGCGCACAAAGTGACCGGACTTCGTGCTATGGGTCTAGGTTGAACAACATTGAATGACAATTGAAACTTGATCAATGGGCACTTACCCCAGAATCAATTGGAATTAAAGTACAAATATCAGAGGGCTACGTTAGCATCATATACTAAAGCATCATTCTAGATTCATCATTTGCCTCTTCATCAGTTGGGCACCAAAAGCATGCAGTACAAAGTGTACAGACTCTATAGGCCGCGCAAATAGGTAGGTCGGGCACAAACATGCTCCCATCTCGATATCATTGTGGTCTCCGAATAACTTGAAGGTTCTCAGCAGAGTGTATCGACAGTAAAGATACGGCTGTCGTATCTCTGAACGATTCCTAGGTATCAGGACGGCCCCTTTCACAGCCAGAATTACCACGCCATTATAAGACATTCCAGGATACTCAAGTAACACTCTCTCCACGCTCACCAATCTCCGTCATACAGTCACCAACACCCTCACGCCCCAACATGTGAATCGCTCCGATACTCCTTCTCAGTCGCAACCGGTGCTGCCGTGGCCCCAGGCAGCGTGGCACCGCCTGCAGCCTGCGAGCGGGTGGTGCCATGGTGGCGGCCGATTGTGTCGTCAGCACTCGCGAGCTGCTGCTTCCCCTTCTCCTTGATCGACTGGTTCTTGGTCTCGCTGACCTGCGTCTGCGGGTGGTTGGGGTTCTGGTCCAGCAGCTCGTCCGTGGCCTCCATGGCGCCGCCGCGCACCGCCTCGCCCGCGCCGCGGATCCCCTTCAGGCCGGCCTTGACGTCCTCGGCAATCTTCGACATTTTTTTTTTTTCAGGTGGCGCGGGTGGGTGTAATTTTGTCGTGGAGGGTTTTGTTTTTTGGTTTGACACAGCGCTGGTCGACTCGCTAGATATTGTGGTATGAAGAGATCGGCGCTTTTCACGATTTGGACTTGAGCATGAGAGGTTTTTTGGCGAGTTTGTGAGAAATCGGCCCTGGCGGAAATGGATCTATTTTTATATGCGAAATGAGCGCGTCGTCAACATGACGTCCGCCACCTGGAATCAATGTGCTATCGAGTAGGTATCACCGCCGGGACGTCCCGTGATCTGCACGGTGGCGATATTGTGACGCTTATCAGAGACTGTAGCATTACACGTTTTGAAGGCTCCCCCTGTATGTGCGGTGGTGGTGAAGACATTAAATGTCTTCACTTTTCAGACTCTATCGTGGCGTGCCTTCGGCTGAGATCTCAGGATGTTCAAAGGCACATTAGGAGAAATCGTCATCTTGAGCACAATTTGGCAACATGTATTGTGAATTCCTCATGTGATGATGATAGAGTAGCTTTCCAAACATTTGCCATCCGTTTGAGCATACATATGACATTGCTCTCTAGCCGATCCTGTCGCCCATGGACTTTTTGTCCTCAAGCTTGGTCCAAACACCACACAAGGATGCTGCGGCCAGAATCACCACAATGGAGCCCGCAAGACCACCCACCCAGACAAATAATTATTCTTTGGCGAGACGGTCCTCGCCCCGCGGAAGTTCCCGGCCATGATGTTGCGAGAAAATGAACGTAACTGTGCGGTACAATGTATGTACGCGACACACCTCCCAAGCCGTTGTCAGATTGTCCAAAATCCAACTTTCCCATCCGTTTTCCTCCCAGTAAAATGAAAGACCTCCCCCAAACTCCGTCACATAATCATCAGAACGAGCTCGGAACTAATCAAGTATCCGACCTCCGGTATTTTGCCCAGTATGTGTTAACCATATGTGTAAGGCGGGCCCCAGGCATATTACCAATTATGTCCACCTTCTTGTGCGGAATCACCTTCCAGCACGTATTATGTTCAAACGTTACAATATGTCCAAGCTTTGGATGAACGGTTCGTCATCAGTCGTAGCCAAGGCCTCGTTGCCATGGACTGCCAGATATTGTCAGATAAGATCGTGGGGTTGAATCATGCGCACTGTCATCGCACTCACCCTGCGTGATCACCGCCCCTCTGCGCTGCCATGGCGCCATGTGGCTGGTGGGCTCCATTCGAGCCAATCCCACTGGCCAGAGGGCTTACTGGCACAGGCGCACGATTCATATCCCTCAGGCTGGCTGAGTCTGTAGTGCTCGGTATTGATACCGGCCGTTGAACCATTGCGTCCTTTTCATTAAGCTCCTCGGACGGCACCAAACTCGTGCCACTGCGCCTATCCCCATAGCCGCGTGTACGGGGGACGCCATGGTGGTGCGGTAGGTCAGATCGGGATGACCCAGTGTCCTCCTCGTCCTCATCTTCGATTCGAGCCTTGATGTATCCGCCCTCGTGGTCTCCGCGTGCTGTGGCGGCCAACGCATCGAGTTGTGTTGTGGTATTCAGAACAGACTGTGATTTCATGAAGGACGTGCGGTCGTCGGCCATTTGGTAGCGGCCATCGGGATTGGTCTTAAAAAAGATTATCACGGTGGTGATGATCAAAATGAGCAGCAGGATCAGCGTAACGGCGGCGTTCAAGATCCACAGCAAAATACCCACGATACCAGTCATAAGGCCAGGTTGGTCGAAGACGTCGGTGAAGATGAGGAGGAATATAGCGTTGAGGAAATTGACAACGCAAATAGTGATGTTAAAGGCATTGGTTGATTTGTCCATGTACGGCCGTAGGACACTGGTGGCAATCAGGGCGGTGACTTCGATGATGATCAGGGCGACTGCCTGTGCAACGCCGGACTTCTGGGCGAAGGCGACGAATATGGCCTTGACCAGGGTGTGGAAGAGCAAGGGCACAATAAAATAATAAGCCGAGGCGCGATACTGAATGTACAAGAAACCCCACTTGTTGAGTGCGTGAGCGTCGGAGTACAGAGCATAGGCCGGGTTCTTGTGAAGCGAGATAGAGCGCCTGGCCATGCGGATGACGTTGAAGGCTGCCCAGCTTAGTGACACGAGTATGCCCAAGAAGAAGAAGACAGCCAAGACCATCTCGGCTGGTGAATCTCCTTGGGTGAGTTCCCAAAGGCAGAGAACAGACATGGGTAGGAAGCCCACGAGGCTGATTCGGAACAGGATGCCCTTCATGTGAGTACGCCAGTCGCGCCTAAAGTCGGAGAAAGAGTCCACCTTGATCCAGCCGGCTTTGGCGCAGCCCTCGCAAGCGTATTTCAGCGCGACCACGGCCAGAGCGCTCAGAATGAGGAAAATACAGAACCAGACAAGGCCTGTCAAGAAAAAGTTGGTGGTCTCGATGCCTGCCTGGTATGCGTATCGCTGGACACCTGTGACGACATAATCGCCGGATGGGCTCTTGTAGTTTCCCGCCCGCTTCGCAATCCTGGCCAGGTGGCGCGCCGCTTTCGCCGTAACCTCGCTTCGCGGCATCATTGCGACGGCCCTTCGGTATAAGCCTTTGGCAGCCGGCACCTCTTGCAAGGCCAATGAGCGCTTCTGCACCTGGACCGAGTACTTGGTCAAGGAATCGAACAGTGAGGCGGGTGTACCACCGGTAGCACGCTGGTACCAGGTGAAAATGTTCTGCATGAACTTGACTTTGATGATTCCCAAGCTCCACTGGAAATCCTGAGTCCAGGCCTGAACGGAAGGCGGCAGCGGGATGGCGACGAGGCCAATGATGGCCTGGGACTGGAAGTAACCACAAAGCGACAGGGCGCTAGCAGCAACATGAGCAGCAGCGTTCTGGTGGCCCAGGCCGGACATCAAGGCGGAGGAGGCCAGGGCCAGCCCGGCAATGACGGCAGAGGCCCACTTGACACCGACCAGATCGACGGTCTTGCCGTTGGATACGGCGGCCTGAACACAGGCGACAGGACTACCGTCAGTCTTGTTGATGTAGACACGGACCTTGGCGTCGATATCGGGGAAGGTATAGGCGATGCCGGGAATCTGGGACTTCGCGCTCGAGTCGATCTGAATGTTGAAGGGGTTGTTCAGGTTGCCGGGGCTCATGGGGCAGAAGCCCTTGAAGCCATCGCCAGCCGAGCAGGGATCGATAGTTTTGTGCATGATCTCGTAACCGTAGGCGGTGATAGAAATGTCGAAGGTTACATAGCCTTCGACGGTGGAGGTGGCGGTCATGTCGACGGCGACCGAGTCGTTGTTTGGCGTGAAGACGACATCGAACAGGCTGGCGGAGAAGCCGGAATTGGCCTGGCAGGTGCTGAGCGATGTTGTCTGGAGGACATACTCGGCGTTGACGGAGAGAGAAAGGCGGAGGACGCAGAGGAGGAGAAAGGGCAGTCGCTGTGCTTGTGGGAAACGCATGATGGGCGTCGGTGTTGGTGACGATTGCACGAAGTCTTCAAGGCCTGCGACGGTCGGTCGGACGATCGGATCGGTCGGTCGCGCGCGGCGCTGTGGAGGGTTGGTTGAATGGGCCAGAGGCCTATATATTGTGCCCTTGTCGGGTCTTGTTTCGCTGTCCTGGCTGCTTCGATATGACAGTCAGGTCCTCAACGGAAATGACCTAGCGAGCGGATGCCAAAGGCCAGTCAGAGAGTCGGCGTCATGTGAGGCAAAGCGAAAGCCAAATCCAAATCCTGAACCGAAGCCAGATTTAGAAATCGGACGGACGACGGCGAAAGCGAGTGACGAGCAAGCTATGCTCTCAGCTGTGTGTGTGTGTGTGTCCGTTCCCTTTTGTTTGCCACGTTATGGGCCGTCCTAAACACGCGAGGCGGGAGTGCACGAGGGTGATGGTGGTGGTGAGGTAGTTTTGAGAAAAGAAGGCGGGAAGTCGGAAAGCCGGATCACAAAGTTGGACGACGTCAAAGACTGGGCAGAGGCGACCGCGAGCCAGCGGGTGTTGATTGGGGTGTGTGCCCAGAAGAGGAGCTGCCAGGTGCCCAGACGGTCACTAGAGCCTAGGGACTAGAGACTAGAGCTCACCACACCCAGACCGACACGGCGCTAAAACGCCAAAAACGCGAGCTTCCTCCAGAGCTGCCGTGCTGCCCGTCGGTCGCTGCCTCTAGTGCAGCCCGTCAGCGTCCAGCACCAAGGTCCTAAGAACCCGAGACCCAGAACCCAGCCTCCTCCCACCGTCACTTACCAGGGCCCTGGACCAGACCGCCAGAAGCGACGGGGCGCAACAGGCACACCCCTCCCCCCTGCCCCTCCCCCAGAAACAGAAACAGACAGCTCCATTTCCGACCCGGTTCTGGGAAGTCCGAGTGCCGGCCTAGGGCAGAAACGGGCTGGTTCTTGTTCCAAGGCCTTCCCAGCTTGGAAGGGCTGCTGTTGTGATCATCCTCTGATCAACAGCGGGCCGTTGCTGAGGATCCACCATGCCACGCAGACAATCCTTGCCTGCTTCTGTCTCTCCCTCCTACGCGTACGGTCATACTGTCAGACTGTGCAGCGCAATACAATACTCTTCGCCTCTTCCGGCACCCAAGGCTCAGTCCGCTGACCGCCAAGTCCTTGTCCATCCCAGTTGTTCGAGGTTGCAAATAACAAACAGTCTCTCGTCTCTCGTCTCTTTCTCTCTGTGTCCAGTGTGTGTTGCCCCTTGTACCTCCTCTGTCAGACTGCAGCGCACCGCGCTGGCCAATCGTGTTTGCCGTGGCGTGGCAGTGCAGACCTCGTATCGCCCACAGGAACGACGGCAGCCCAACTTGGCTTTGCTCATTTGTCTTCCAAGGTTGCTGGGCCAAAATTTCCAAGGCCATGCCACCAACTTGATTATTACTGTACCGTACTCAGCCAGGTCAGGTACCCGAGAGATGGGCAAACTGCTGCAATGGTATGACACATGTCGCGTCTGCTGGCACAGGATCGCATCTACTCTTTGAAACTGTTTGTTCACAACCGGGAATTCGCGTTGCCAATCCATCAAATCCACCGTTCGAAGTCAATTCACCTGATCGCAGGCAAGAGCGAGCGAGAGTTAATTGTTGCACCAGCACACTCAGGCATGTAATGTCAATGGAATTTGATTAATGCTACCAAATAAAATTGCAACAAAGACTGCCGTTTCTAGGCTGGCAGGGCTGGCAGATTCAAAGTAAATCTTGGGTGGACTACCCTAAGCTCGAAGAGGATTTCTTCACCACCACTGTCAAGGGTTGTTCGTATTCGAGAAGGATGGGGGGCCAGGGGGGGCAAATACCGGAATGACGCGGCCGTTAAGTCTTGGAAGCCCGTTAAAAAATCAGACTGCTTGACCGAGAAGCTGTTTGCTTATCCGCTGGCTTATCGGCTGCAATGTACCTGGGTACCTAGGTACCTGCGTGGTCGAATCACTCACAACAGCACGGAGCATGCCGTGCACGATTGAACCCCCCACACCCTCCACCCGCCCAAAGCACAACCCACTCAACATGCAACACACCTCTGGGTTCTCACACTACTGTAGAGGATCATGAGCTTAGCTGCAGTACTCCATCACTCACACGTGCGATGCGCATCGCATGGCACGACATGGCATTGAAGGTGGGGATGCGGGCAAGCATGTTCACTCAAACTCCCCACCCGTCTCAGATCCCATCGCAAACACGACAAAGCTACTCGCAGCCCTTCTCATTGCGATCGATCTTGTGTGTCCTGAAACATAAGACACAGCCACGCGCAATTGCCTGTGCTGTCCCAGTCCTGATCTCCCGTCACGCCATGCTTCCTTCGGTCTTGCGGTGGTCGTTGCCCGACTGAAGCAATCAAATATCTGAGATGTCGATCAGCATGCACAGCCTGCGCCATCTCCACGCCCGGCGCGAGGAGAGACCTGGGAGGATTGGCTGTTCTGGACAGTGGTCGCGAGGACTGGCCAGACACCAGACGACATAGGGCTGGCTCCCAGTGCCCACACTACGCGTTCTGGAATCAGGGCCCAGGTTCCTCGCGTCGTGCGCCTGAGGCAACGCATGGTGTGATATTCCGCGGATGAGTACGCCCGGTATTGGAAATGAAGTCGCTGACGAACCCCTAATCTGTTTGCTTCTATATATGGAGTAATTGGGCCCACTGTTACTTTTCACGAGACCGAGCAGAGGAAAAATGGCCAGCCTTAGATACCGGGCACCTCTCGGCCCGGACGGCCATGCACTGTCTGAAGGTGTCGGCAGTGGGGTTGAGCACAGGGACGAGACTTGTGGTGTATCCGGCTGCCACCGGAAATACTGATTGCGGTCGTAAGTCATTACGCAAATAATACCTAGCTTCAGGGCCCCAGCTTCAAGCTGGCCCAAACACGGACGGGCATCTAGCCTCGCAAATATCCACATCGCAGGCCGAGGAAAATAAGTGAGCCCTCCTCAAGCCGTTCAACGGCGTGTTGCCTCTTGCTTTCCAGGCGAGCCACCATGCCAATGTCCAGGCACAGGAGGAGCGTCTCGGGTACCGGGTCCCTGGGCGACCCCTTGACAACGTCTCTCCGCCTGGCATGACCTGGGCTGGTCCGTCTTTCAAGGCCACATGCCCCAAGTTGGCTGCGCACAGTGGGTTTCCTCCTACTTGAACCATCTTCCCTTCAGCGGCGTCTCCAACCTTACTGCTTCGCAGCAGCCTCCTTCCCCTTCCCGGCCTCAGCTGGAGCGGCGGCCGTCGCATTGCCACCGGCACCAGCATCAGCGCCAGCAGTGACGTTCTGGCAATTGCTCGGCAGCGTGAAGGCCTGGCCGACCTCTAGGTTGAGCCGGTCAATCCCGGGGTTCAGCCCAAGAATCTGGCCGGTTGTCGACCCAGCCGCGGCCGCGATCTTATCAAAGATGTCACCCTTCTGCACTGTTCCTTGGGAGATGGTGCACTGCGAGTTTGGGCACACAGGCACCTGCATCACGGCGTTCCCGGCCAGCTTCGCGCTGGAGTTAGCCGGAATGGCGGCCTGGTTCGCCGCGTTGAAGGCATCCTGCGTGATGTTGAGGAACTTGGCGGCTTGCTCAGCCGTGATTCCGTCGGCTGGGATGACGAGGCGGTCCGGCCCGCCGAGCACGCATCGCTCCGTCGCCGGAGGGGGCGGTGGTGGGAGGCAGGATGTGTTGTCCGGCGTCGCGGTCGGTGGAGGGATGGTGAGAGTCTGGCCCACCTCGACGAGGTTCGGGTCGGCCAGGTTGCTGGCCTTTGCGATGTCGCATATGCCCGTGCCGAACTGCTTCGCTAACGCGCTGAGTGTTTGCCCCGGCTGTACCACGACGGTGGTCCCGTTGGCGGCCGCTGCTCCTGCGCCCTGTTCGGCGCCAGCTGCTTGGCCTGGGGCAGCTTCAGCGGGCTTGGCTGCTGAGTCGATCGGTGTTGCTGCGTCTTCTACAGGGTGTCAGCATGTTGCGCACCGTTTAGGTGTCATTCAGGGTCGTGATGACTGACCCAGTGTTCGAGGCAGGAGCTTCGGCGCCCGCTTCTCGGTGACTGGAGACCCTGCGGCAATACACACGATGGCCGCAGCCGCGGATAAAATCTGAACAAATCGCATCGTGACGGAAAGGACTGGAGATTATTATTTATCGCAAAAGATGAAAAGCCTCGCAGAGGATATGCGGCACTGCCCTGGAGAATTACAAAGTGAGTTACAAACGAATGAATCCGTCCCAAAACTGCGATGAGGTCCCGCGCATCATAAGAGGTGGACATGGGGTAGCAATCAACATTTATGCCTCTATACTTTTTGCTACCTACCTTCTCCCCGGAGCTGGCGGAGGGCATGATGGATGTGTGCATGATAAATTGGCTTCGCCCTTTCTCCTGTTTCCTCCATCTTGGAGTTTGAGCTTGGAAACAAAAACCCCCGAGTTTAGCCATGGCGAATCATGATCACTGTCCGCAGATGGCAATTTAAGGTTTTGGGTTGGAACCCGGGGGTAAGAAGGTGGGTCTCGCGCAGCCTTGGGCGCGGAATGTTCTCCTTGGCGATGAATGCGCAGCAATATAGAATCTATGACGGCACGGCACTCTCGATCTATTAATTATGGACGTTAGCTCTCGGTTGAGTAGCGGATGAGTTTGCGGCGCTGTCGTTGGTGGTGATCGTCCCATGTTGAGTTGGAGAACATGCTTAACACGCAGCATGTGCCTTCGCTTTTACGTCTGCACGGCTTACATTAGACGCAATTAACAAAGGCAGTTTCTAAGAGTATTGCGGCTCTGAAGGCGAAGCCAGTCGGCCGTTTTCTTTTTCAGTATCGCGCGCGGTCTTTACTGACGAGCTAATTCTCTGGGCCTATCCCAAAACACCAAATGTCGGACAACTGACTCTCCAAGTCAGAGCACACGGCAAGCCCAGGAGACTGACTTCACTCCCGGCACACGCCAAGATCAGATCGCGTGCAACCCAGCCACGCGGGAACACATCAGACCGAGAAGATTATGGAACAGCCCTTGTGCTTGTCCTAAACGGCTATTAGCACCTAACTGCCCGACTCATGATAGACCTCCTTTTCGAGATGTGCTGATGATCCGTTGATCCGCCCACGATGGTTTCTTTCAGCAAGGAAAGGTAAGCTTTCGGGTCATCGATGCTTGTTTGACCCTCGAGAGTGACGAGGAATCTTTTTAGTTGGGATTGGTCTAGAATAAAGTTTACCTTTGTGGTGGTACCCGTCACAGTTCGGGAGGGATCCATCGCGGAGCTGCGACGAACTTAGTCCACAACCACGCTCACCTGATAGTAGCATCCACCGCCAATTTATATCGTACAGCGTTGTTTCTGTGCTCTCTCGTTGATGTGTAGGCTTGCTACTGCAGACAAACACTGCATGCTGTGAAACACCAGGCACCAATTAACAACCCTACAAATGTGCTTGCGTGGAGGAATTGGGACACGTACTCGGCTGTTCCGCCGCGTGGGAGACCATCAGAGTTAAAAACGAAAGAGATACTTCCCTCGAAGCTGTTATGTAATGATCACAGTGGTAGATGTTTCGTATTCGTAATGACGAACGAGCGAGTTTTCCCCTGTGCTTTAACGTTTGCGCCAAATGCGTTGGAGTTGCTATTAAGAGACAGGCTCCGGAATGACCAACACATAGATACCTCTGTGTACTTTTACATGCGGACTTGAGGTAGTTGGACTTATGATCCAGGGAGGCGGATCATAAAGCATACAAAATGTGTGTCGTTGTGGTTGGGCTTCAAAGTTGTCCCGACATGATTGATGCGAGACTGTTCATCAACAGCGACAACTCAGCTGTGTCTTTGAGCTCCGTTGCGTCATAGTCCAAACACATTTGATTGGCAGCCTTTCTATGGTGCTGGAGCACACCTATACGTAGATATCTATATGGAATATTCAATGCCCCCCGAGTTGGAGGAACACCATCAAGACAGCGGCATATCTACAATATCGAATCAAGAAATTAGTCTCAAGCAATAACGCGCGACACATTTAGTGAACTTACGCAGCGGTTGCAGCGAGGACTTCAAAGGGCTTCGCGACTGTGGCACTGGCGAGAGCAGCAGTGAAGAGCATAATGAAGCAGGTGATTATCGCCAGACGTTTGATGTTGTCGCCAACAAATTGCAGAGCCCACAGGGGCCCCAGTAGCAAAAGAAGCCCTGCACCTAGAATAACAACAAATGCGATGTTTCGAAGCCGTTTCTTGCTGTAATATGTGGTCGTTGCGGATGGAACCTGTGAGGACTTGCTCACGGATCTCAAGGCTTTCGAGATCAGGAGCCTGGGAAATCGTTCAACCAGACTCTCGAGCGGAGACTTTTGGTCAGATACCAATGTTACCAGATCTCCAGTTTCTTGGCTAAACTGCGCCTCTTCCTCGGAAATTGCCTTCTTGTGGTTATGGTTCAGCCAGTTGTCCAGATTATGCCATTGTCGAGTCTTTGCAGGCTCCCACCGTTGAATTTCGGAGAAAGCAACCAAGTAGTTATCTGCTCTCGTTAGTAATTCTCTGAGAAGCTATACTATGATATTCATACTGTATTGTTCGAGGAGAGGCAGTAGTTGGTCGAGGATCGTTTTTCTGTCCTCCCATGCATCCAATCTGAATGAGCCAGAATTTGCAAATTCGTCTGGAGCCTGTCGCGCAGCCTCGTCATACAAACTGAGATCTTGCTCGAGTCGAACTATGCGGTCTTGTAGCAACAGGAGAATTCGGACATTTAGGGTGCTAAAGCGCCTCAAGACAAGGAAATCATCGGACGATGACATCCATCTCGAAAAGGCTGGATATCCAAGCTGTTTCCATGGCTTGTTGGTACTTTGCTTCACTTCAGGCTCAATATTGCCCAGCTCGAGGTCGACTTGTGGTCTGATCGAGTCCATTGTTGGTCTGCGCTTGAGTGAAAGGGCAGGTGAAGTGGACGTCACGTCCAGATGTCCCCGGTGCGTCAAATTTGAGGCTGAGTTGGCGCAGGATCATGCAGTGCCACCACACCACCCCAAGACTGATGGAAGATAACTGCGGACTGCCAATTGGAGGGGCCTAAAGCACATACTGCGCCCAACTCACCAATATTTCTGTGCTGGCGCCCAAAAGCCATTGCGCCGCAGAGCGCCTTTTTGGTGCAATTCGCTTCATATCCACTTGCACACCGAAGTTTGAAAGCGACAGCATATCTGGCGAAACACTGTGGTACGAGGACAGTGTAGCAGTTGTGAGAGGGATACCAACTTCTGCTGACCCCCGGCGATTCATATTTGAATGATTCCTCCACAGAGCTCGACTTGACGCTGCCCAAACCGACGAAAACAGGCGCTGGATTTTGGCTCTTTCGTCCTTATCTTCCCGTCGGCAAGATGGAGCGCGAGCATTTTGCCTTGGAGACCAAGGCTTTTGGAATGGCTAGGTCAGGAGCGGGTATTCCGCAAAGCTCCCGTGGTTCTTCGTATTTGGACGATCTTGTGGAACGCGATACTTTCAGGGAAGACAATACTCCCGGTTTCTGTCAACTTGGCGATGGTGGCGTAGAGGAATCAAATTCCAACCTCCCACAAGACAGTGTTGATCCACCCAATCTCGGCGAAGCAAGCGCATCGGTTTCGCGAATGCCACTGTGTCCAAGGTGTGGCTCGCGTGTACGTATCTGGAGAACTTCTCTCTAGTTTGGAGTCTTGACACCTCGTTGTATGAGTTTTCCAGGGCTCTAATGCTTCCACATATCTAGATGATCCTCAAGCCCAACTCAAAGCATCCGACCATCATATGTCCAAACCAGAATTGTGCCCCGACCTCGAAGAAGGCATCCTAGTCCGATTGCTCGTCAACAAGGGGGGAAAAGAAGAAGAAGAAGACGAAGAAATAAAGAAAGAAAGAAAGAAATAAGGATAAGAGGGAGGGGGTCGATAACGAGTCAGATAACAAACCGATCTCGTGGCCGCCACAGATGGAAGCGCCCTCCTCCTCACTCTCGAGAAGAATTGTGCAGGATTCACAGTTTCAGCCATCCCAAGACATCCCTAGCACGGAGCCATCAAAGAGCAACTCAACAGTGCGAGTGATTGCAGGTTGGCCAGCACGTACGGCTACGGCCCTTGACCACCAACGGAATTCCATGCGAGGGTTTGAAGCTGCTGTCCGCTAGCTCCCTATCCTGGAGCTCCACCAGTGGCAGTAGTTTTGCTTCGGGTGGCAGAGAAGAGATGAGAGCAAGGTCGAGGATACAGTTCGTGTCCTCTTTGACTCTCTGGCTTGTAGCTTTGATTATACCAAATCACATTTGGGATGGTATCAATCGATCATGTGAGGTGCTTTCATCTTGTATAGTTACGCAACTGGTCTCGCTTAGATTCGCTCTGTATGCGTTGAAGCTCGCCCGGATGCTGGAGGTTGAACATGCGTAACACTTAAAGAGGCACAAGCGAAGAAATGCATAGGCATATTTTGTTGTGAATGATTCATTGTATTGCCTTTCAATACCGCCTCTGTCGTCCTATGTACAGGTGCTTGCTCCTTGCCAGTGCGCACTTCCTCATCGTGCAATAGCCTTGGGCTGCCAGGAATCGATCTTCGGCTTCACCCTGTTATATGATCAGCATCATTCGTTCGCAAGTTACTTCAATTATTTAACATACGTGCTGTATGGCTTGTATGCGCCTCTCGTTGCTGTGTAGTTCGGGATGTGGTGAGGCTTCGCCCAGCTTCGCGCTACCTGGGCAATGGGGTCCTCCGTCGGGGGCTTGTTGACGGCGTAAGAGATCCATGCGTGCCAAAATGGCTCGATCTGGGCGCTGTCCTCGCCGAAAGTGGTCAGTCCATGTTCCTTCTCTTCAAACGTTGTCGGGAGGGATGCGGTTTGACATACGGGTCAAAGTCGTGCTTCTTGTAGTCGACCCATCGTGTTCGCACTGTCAACCGTTGAGATCAGCAAAATGTTTAGAAGTCCGTGACAGGTCTAGTCTGGGAGTCATACAAGGCAGCTCATCCGACCAGTTCTCGTAAAACTTGTTGCCGAACTTGTCAGTGCCGACCAGAGTGCCAGCCTTTGTGTCGCCTGCTCCAGCATCAGCAAACCTGAAGATCCCTATGTATCTACTATGTGCATCGTACCGATATACTGTAGGGAGAGGTGGGGGTCAGTCGTCATCTGGAAGCCGGCAAGGGATCGAACGGGGCAGGACGTACTTGAAGTTGGTGCCAGTATTCCTGCAATTGATTGCATTAGCAGAGACTCAGGTGCGAGGCGTGCGGGACATCTACCTTCAGGCCGATCCTGCGGATATTGCCGAGTGTCCTGCTGATTGTCGACATCTTGACTGCTGTTCGATGCGCGTCCAGATGTCAATTGGTGCTGCGAGACGAGGTCGGAGTCGTGATGCGATTGAGAGGTTGAACGCCGTTCCTGACGCATGGACGGACGGGTGGGGCCACCGCTAGCCAATCATGGAGCTCCGGTATCTAAGGTACGTACCCCGGTCCCCCTGGCCCAGAGTCCCCCTTACTACCCTCCATACTGCGGACTTCGACTTCGCGATTGAATACAGCCACCTCTGCCCTGCATCTTGTGCTCCCGAAAGGCACGATACCGCGAGTAACCACCTCACTCCTGATGCGGCAATGCTCGCCCGGAGTGCCGTGACAAGATGTGGCATTGGTAGGGTCCGAAAGCCCTTCTCCTTCACGCCCAACTTCCGAGTCGCAAAGCTCCCAGCCCGACGCCAGTATGCCACCGCCGGCGCCGCCCCTGCATCGAGCACCATGAGCTCTGCAGGCATGCTCGCGCCTTTCATGAGCGAGCTCGACAGGATCGCACCATCGTTCCCTATCAATGGCTCGCAAATTCGAATCCTGAAGACGCCGGCCGAATTCTACGAGACGCTGAAGGACAAAATCTCCAAAGCAGAACGGCGCATCTTCCTGTCGACGCTGTACATCGGGAAGACAGAGCGGGAGCTGATAGATACTCTGCGGGAAGCTCTACGGAAGAAGCCAGAGCTCAAGCTCAGCATTCTGACGGATGCTCTGCGTGGCACGAGGGAAGCGCCCCAGCCATCTTGCGCCTCGCTTCTCGCGCCGCTCGTCGATGAGTTCGGACCAGACAGGGTCGAGATACGGATGTACCACACGCCGAACCTGACTGGGTTGCGGAAGAAATACATACCTAAGAGAATAAACGAGGGTTGGGGGCTGCAGCACATGAAACTGTACGGTTTCGATGATGAAATACTTCTGTCCGGGGCGAATCTTTCCACAGATTACTTCACGAATCGGCAGGATCGATACCATTTGTTCTCTTCTAGAGATGTGACGGAATTCTTTTGGGGACTTCACAACGCCGTGTCGTCCCTCAGCTTTAGGATAGAGCCGTCGAGCTCTGCAGCCGGCTTTGAAAAGGTGTGGCCGGCCGAGAACGCTGCGCCATCTCCCCTCGACAGCCCGAAGCAATTTGTATCTCAGTCCACTTCCTTGATCAAAGGCTTGATCACGCCCGATAGAAATCCGTCAGCCGCACCGAAAGGCGATTACGATACAAGCGTCTACCCTTTGGCCCAAATGACACAGCTTTTGTCACCAGACACCTCTACAGAACTACCCGCCCTCTCTCACGTTCTCAAAACTCTTGCTTCTCCTGAGTACTCGAATTCGTCTTGGACCTTCACAGCCGGATACTTCAATCCAGCACCTTCACTCACGAAGCTCCTCCTCGCCACCGCATCGCACCACAATGTCGTCATCACCGCGTCTCCCTTTGCGAACGGCTTCTATCAATCCAAAGGTGTTTCCGGCATGTTGCCAGACGCGTACACATTGCTCGCCCGGAACTTCCTCCACGACGTGCATCAACGCAAGAAGGACCTGGCCATCACCCTCAAGGAATGGAGAAAGGGCAACGTCAACGAACCAGGCGGCTGGACGTACCACGCCAAGGGCATTTGGGTCACCTTGCCCTCAGAATCGAACCCGTCGCTGAGCCTGGTAGGGAGTTCCAATTATACTAAGCGAAGCTACTCCCTGGATATCGAGGCCAATGCGATGATCTTGACGCGGAACGAGGACCTGAAGAAGAGGTTTGGTGACGAGCAGCGCTGGCTACAGGAGCATGCCACTCAAGTCACAAGGGACGACTTCGCCAGAACAGAAAGGAGGGTCAGCTTGAAGGTCCGACTCGCGATGTGGATCGTTTCGTTGGTCGGAGGTGCGCTCTAAGGACAGCGAATGGTTGCGTCGCAGCGTTTTCGCCATGCAGCGAGTCGACAGGCAGTCCGTCGGTCTTGGCAACGCAACGTTTCTGCGGATGAGAAGCACGCACATTTGAGATCGGCCGAAATTGGCTGATTGAATACGCTTGGTAGATGGAAACCATGGTTGCAGCATGCACTGTGGTGCACACATTGACCGTACAAAAGCCGAGATACCTCACGCCTCGCGAACACTTCGACATTTGGTCCCATGTTCCCTTTGCCACGGTGTTGCACTTGGCCTCCTACGCGTATTTGATCTCCGGCGGCTCGCACATCCATGGCTCAACTAGCAGGCTGCGAAGGATATCAAGGAAATCAGCACGATACCCTCACATAAACAATCAATTACATTTGAAGTCTCAAGGGCCTTGATGATCTCAACCTGATTTGTCTCTTTTTACGTATCCTCGGTTGTGGGACGCCACCATTCCACGAGGAGAGACATTACCAGTCCTAGTCGCTGCAGTCACGCGTCACAACTGGTACAGGAAGTACTTGTTCTCCAAGTCCGTAAGGTCCAGCAGTGAGATGTCTGCCTCGACCTGGACCGTGCTGCCGTCCTTTTCGACCTGGACCATGCCGACAGGCCTATACCCCAAAGCCTCCTGCTCTGATATCCACTTTCTTCGCTCCTTATTCCTCTGCGACAGAATGAAGTGAATGGCAAACATGCACAGCGGAGCTCCAGTCCAGCTGACGACAATCTGCGTGATCCAGGCGCCGTAGTAGCGTGGCCCGTCCTTCTCAGCCCAAATCTGCGGACTCACCAGGTTTGCCACGCTATAGCCGACCATCCAGATCACGTTCCGGAACAACTTCTTGGTGTACCCGCCCGCTGTCGCCGTGTTCCACCCGAGGGCGATGATGTACGTGATGCCGAACGTCGACCCGGCGAGGAGCATGCACGCAAGGAGGGGCAGCCGCTCGGTCCACTTTATCGCGACCATGCCGATGCCCCCCGCGACGGCAAACATGGACCAGAAGGCGCCCCAGAACGCGGTGTGGCCAGGCAAGAGCTTGAGGAAGACGGTGGCGAGGACGGAGCAGACCACGGCAAAGGCGCCGCCCGCGGCGGACACGAGCGTGGACCCGAGGTTGTCGACGCCGATGGCCAGGAAGAGCAGGTTCTGCTGGTAGGCGAGGTTGTTGGAGAGCTGGTTGGCCAGGGCGGTCAGGAAGAAGAGCCACGAGACCGGGTCGCGGAGGGTCTCGTAGATCTGGGACTTCTTGACCGTCTTCTGCTCGATGGACGACTTGGTCGCCGCGTGGACCCGGCGGATCGCGTGGACGCGCTCGTCGAGGGTGAGGAAGCTGGCCTTGGCGGGGTTGTCTGGGTAGAAGAAGAAGGTGTACACTGCGATGAAGAGGGTGATGCCGCCGGTGATTATCATGAAGAGCTTCCACGGCAGGACAGCCTGTGACTGGATGTGTAGCAGCCCGTACGCGATGAAACCTGCCGGGATGGGAGACGCGAGGCATGAGGTCCAGAAGAGCGGCTGGTAGCGCACGGCTTCGACTGGGGTGAAGAACATCCCCATCGTCACCTCCATTGCTGGGACGAGACAGGACTCGAAGAATCCTAGGAAGAACCGGAGCGGGATGAGGGCGCCGTAGCTCTTGGCCGTGCAGTGGAGGAAGACCACTGCCGACCAGAGAAATACGGAGATGGTGACGAATCGTCCCAGCGGGAGCTTCTGCATCAGGTAGTGACCTGGGATCTGTGCTACCATGTAACCTAGTCAAAAATCACGACTTAGTTGCTTGAGTCCAGCCCATCTGAGTGTCAAAACACCTTACCAGCATAGAAAAGGGTGTTGAGGTTGTTGTACTGGGTGTCATCTATCCCTGTCTCTTCGTATATTCCCAGGAGGGCGGCATAGGACAGAGTTGACTTGTCGATCTAGCAGGAGTGGCCATAGCCGTGTAAGTCAAAGATATTCATATCATCAAGGACTGATCAACATACATAGAGCATGAGATCGATGATGATAACGAGTATCAGGATGTGGTTGCGAATCTTGGTCTTCAGCTTCCCTTCAAGCTCAGGGGTGAGCTCGCCGACGTTGGGACCATGCTCCTCGAGCAGCTGCAAAGTCTCGTCCGCGCCTCTTTCTGAGACTACCTTGGCCAGTCTGACGGAAGCTCTGTTCGAGGACACTGACGGCTGCTCCTTCGCGACTTGAACATTGTCGTCGTTCTCCATGATGGATGTGAGGAAGCTTGCGGTCGGATCCCGAAGAACTGGTCGAACCCCAGATGAAAGGGGCTAGAACTCGTCCTACCTCGTCCTACCTGAACATACCGCTTCACTGCCTTTGACTTATAAGTCAAATCCGCCTTGTCACAAACCGCATTGCGGCTTATTTTGCCAAGCGATACTGGGAAACATGTTATTGTCTCCCATTTCTGGAAAAATCCGAGATCGCGACTTCTGTTCCACGAAGCACGCAAGGCGTTGATAAAGACCAACAAAGCACTTAGAGTGGGTTATGAGTCCATATCGTTACACAAAAATGTCTTATCGCCGTTGAGCTTAGTCTTCAAGGTACATCGAACGTTGTACAGGGGCCATGAGTCGTCGGATGGTCCTCGCAACCGAGTGGCTGCCGACGCTTTTGCTGATGGGCCGGATGAGCGGAAACAAGCTTGGATGCGCTGAAGGAGCCAGGCTGACGAACGTCACCATGTCTACAAGTTCGGGCGCATGTGTGAGCCGAGAATTAGAGCGAACATATGAATAATCATTTGCCCGGGCAGGGGTCCTCTGATAACATTCCTCGCTTAATTATCCTGCCGACAACCATGGGAAATCAGTCAGATTTCCATTACAGCCTTGTACTTTATCGAGTATCGCAAACAGACGTCTAAGCCCAAATTGCGTTGTCGTCAATATATGTGGCCAGCGTATATTGTAGGGGTATATTTATACTTCATTGAATAAGCTACAATATGTAGCCCTGGAAGAAGAGTTTGCTCTGGCGGGCAAGGGTGGACCAGGAAGGACTAGGGGACTACGTAAAAGTACCTAGGTATCCTTCATCAAGATTCGCCGATCATCCATCCATCTCGGTGTACAGAGACGCTTCACTTATATTAATTACGCACTTATCATGGTCACCGAATGACTGGCATCTTGATGATCAGACATGGGTATACTGATTGCTTGAAAACGTTCTCTTTCGACCTAGACCAAAAACAACCAAATAAGATTGGGCGAGCTACGTGCAACTCAACTTCATTTCTTCTTGTTCCTTGTGTGTCATCCAGTTGGATTGTCGACCGAGACCAATGTGTGAAATGTACACATGTACAAGTTACAGAATATCTGCACTTTGATGTGCCCATTCATTTCTCATTTACTTAAAAAGTGTAGTTGCTCACCCTGGGCACATACACCAGTAGTGCTACAGCTCTGACCTCAGTTAAAGTTGCGTGCGCCCTTGCGTAATGTCTTCAGGGGTCCATTCAGCTCATGCTGTGACGGCTGTGTTGACTCAGTCTCACAGAGGATATAGTATATCGTGGTTGAGACCAACCAGTACCTAGATTATTGGGAAAATATCAATCAACTATACGATGTGCCTAAGGTTGTATGTGATAATGCTATCAGGCTTAGCGGAGACCTCACTTTTCTCTGTTCTATGGGATTTCACAGTAGTCACCGCTTCCCATTCCTTGTTACCTGTCGCAACTGTATAACCAACAAGCTTTGCCGTGCTGGTTTGATGAGGACTCGGATAGGCAAAACCGGTTGTAGGATATTGACTAGTAGTTGCCAACGTGAATTTGTACCTAGGTACGTAAGTATGTATCTCTCTGCCTGTCATTCTTCACTTTCCTCGACTCTAGTAACATTTGAAGAAGCAGTGCCTTCTCCCATCCCCTTTTGTGGCAGGCAATTAATTGTTCACTACGTTTCCACCGTTGCTACACTTGAGCAGACGACTGTAGACCGCCCACGTGGCTATTTACTAGCTGAGTTCTAAAGTTTGTAGCGGGCTTTTCCCACTGTGCACTCTCTTTCTTAGCGATCGGCCCGAATCAACCTCTCGTTTCCTCATTCGTGTCCTCGCACACTATGACTCCATATCCACATCTCCAGAATTTTAATCACCATGACGGAGCGCGCCGAAGAATCGCTGCCTCCCACCGTGGTGAGCGGACGTCCGGCGCCACTCAATCAGTCTCTGAGTCAGACCGACCAGTTGACGTGAAAGGACTGATTGATCATGTAGCCCGAAGTCACCTGCCGTGAGTGTCTGCCCATGTTCTCGAGACCTGCCCCATCGCTCGGCAAAGCTCAAGTGCTTGGCTAATGTTTTGCCCTCAATCGCATCTTGCTGCAGCGCTTTATGCATACTGCTCCTCTCGTTGTTGGCCCACACCTTTCTCGAAGTGGCTGGTTATAAGAGTGTGGCCGAGAAGACGCTTGCGTTTTGTTACTTCCTCTTGCTTGGCTGGATCTTTGCAATGGTTTACGCGGGGCTGCCGCCCGTACCTAGGAGGGCGAGTTGACAAGATCAGAGCCTTTTCAGTATTGTTGCATTGTCTAGTCAATGCACATGGCTCAGCGAAAACGATTTGCAGGCCAGGCTGATACAATCAAGAAGTTGAGAAGCTTCACCTAATCAGTATTTATTCAACATGTGCGAATTCAATTCAAGGGAAGGCGGCGATCTCATGTCAGGTCAGGATAGAGATAAACTGTAATGATTTGTGAACAGACGAAGGCTCGCTCCAAATGCTTCTTGCCGGACCAATTTCAGACCAGTCTCTACTGGCTCGACCCTCTAGACATTTCCATCCAACTCATTGACCGAGTCGGTGGCGGTGGCCTTAGCCTGAAGCCCTTGTAACACAACATCCTGAAGTCCACAATGGAACGCAGAAGGCCGGCCCCCAAGAAGATGACTGCGAAGCCACTGTGCAGCATAATGTATGCACTGTAGGAAGAATGTAAATCCAGGGCTTTCTAGCACGGAGGAGTTTTGTTATTTCTTTCTTGTCAATTGTCAATCGGCCCGGTGGAGCAAGTAGAAGAGGCGACCTCGGGAAAGACGCAATCACTGTCTTCTTCGGGTATCGCGCAGTTGAGCTTGACCGGGCTTGGATTCTACCATATGAAGATCCACGTAATACCCCATGACAACACTCAGATATTGAAACATTAGTTTATTAGACCAATCTGGTCGATCTTAACCCAAAGGTATCCCAGGAATAGGGATCAACCACCAGGTGCCTACTTTACTTGGGTTGTTTAACCCACATTTAAATGATGGTCATATGATGCGTATGGGCTGCTATGGCTGGTCCAGCTTGGACATTTTCAAGTAGTATCTAGCATGTAGGGTTGTTGTGATTGTGCAAATCTTCAGGGTGTCAGCCGAACCTGAACTTCAATGTGAGTGGATGTTCCGTGTCTGGGATGAGTATCGGCCGAGAGAAGATCACATTCGGCCGAGCTTGAGTCCCCCCATGCCGCATGCGGAATACCGACGTCCTGGCCCAATTTATCACGTGGAAAGCTGGATAAAGAGGCGCAAGTCATGTGGGAGTCAACACTCATCAACCATTGCCAACTTGGATGGGATATGCCGCAGCAGATCCTTCATAGGAGCATGTCTAGGTCAGATGAGGTTGTAGGTGGCCCTACGGTAGCCACTTGAGTAACCCCAACAAGGTTTCAATGTTCCTCGCCCGCGCCGGATCACAGACGTTCCGGCCGCTCCCCCCACCCGCAGACGCCGGCCACGGGCGGCCACGGGTCCCGCCAACACCCAACACGGAGGGGCAATACGCTTTGGGGCTGCAACAGAAGCCGATTCACGGCGTGGCAGGTTGTCGCGACTGCTCACCTGATGGATGACTCGGGCGCTGGGTGCGACACGACCCGAGCAACGTGTCATTTCATATGGTAGTGGTTGAACTATGTATCGTGCCGAGGTCGTTCGACCACGAGTCCCGTCCACCGCGCAGCGCCGGGCGTGCATGCCAACCTGCGAGCCTCGTGGATGGTGATTTGTTGCAAACACCATGACAGTCTGCGCTTGAACCTGGCCAGCCTGTAGACACTAGCCTTACCGACTCTCTATTGGAGGCAGTCTAAGAAGACGTGGTCGCGCGTCCTCGTGCCGGTAAGCATCGTTTCCGCGCCATCTAGCCGGCCTAGCAGACCGCCCCCCTCTCCAGGAGAACAATGCACAACCACCCAACTCTAAATAATCTGCAGCCAGCTGGCAACTGGCAGCTGCAAGGCGCCCAACGCCCGCTTCTCGGGAAGGGCAGAAGCCGGCGTGTTTAATCTCTTTGTTTATGGGCACCTTGCCTTTCCCGACGGAAGCGCGGGGCCTTGCGGTGAACGTTTGGGCTCCTGTCAGGGAATGTTTCAGCCAATGGCCGGCACGCCCGTTGAACAGCGCTTCAACATTTTTCTCGGAAACCACCCTTCCCGTCTCTTCGGATCATCCTTTCGTGAGCAGATCTGCACGGCCTAGCATGTTTGGGATCCCACATTCTTTTCTTCCCACATGACAGCTTTGGGCCTGGCGTGCTCATCCGGTGCCTGGCATCCGGGAGCCAAGCTGCCGATTGTTTTCCTCGTTTCTTTGTTTCATAAACATCATGACAGCGCGGCCCGGGTGGGTTGCTTCTGTGCAGCCTCGTGCTTACATGGTCCCGGAGTTTCCCTGTGTGCCGGAGCTTCCTTTGCAGCAGCGCCGAAACCATAATAAGATGAACTGGCTTTTGAATACAAGTCATGTTGCCCCGTCCATCTCCGCACCTACACGTTCCTTTTCCCTGGATACCCCCCGGCCTCTACACATGGGCTCACCCAAACCGCACCCTCTGGTCCAAAATGCCCGGTATCAAGGTCTTTCACGTCACCGCGCTGGCAACACTGCTCCTCTCCTCAGTGTTGCTGAGCATAGCGGCCCAAGACACGTGCACCACTAGCAGCCAGCCAAACCCTATAGCACAGCAGTACGCAGACACTCCGACAGGGACCCTCAACACAACACTGGCAATAGTCCCGATACCTCTTGCTACTGCGAGGAAGATTGTGCCTGCGCAACATGCCATCCTCGAGGATGCATATAGGAGCTTGATGCCCGATTTCCCGGCGGACATGTACCCCGTGCTCGTGACAGCCGGGCTGGACCACGACATCCAACTAGCTGCTCTCAGCATCAACATCCAGGACTTTCAGGTGAGCTATATCCATCGTATGGATGTGAGAACACGTAACTGACTGGCTTCGATAGCGCTTTGGGTGGTCATTTCCCTTCATAGACCTGCTCGGTGACGGCTACTCGTCGTTCACGATGGCGCCAGCTCAGATGATCAGCGCCGACAACCAGGTGGCGATCAACGGCTCTCTAGCATACGGCACGACTGTCTACCGGACCAAATTCGAGCCTGGGTGCGAGGCCTACGGACGGATGCCGAGCGGCTCGACCTACTTCAAGGGCGAAGCCACGGACGACAGCGGCAAACACGTCATGCTGGAGTTCTCACCCCTCGAGCAAGGGGAATCCAACCCCTTCCCCGTTGAGGTCTACCAAAACATCACGAACCAGCCGATCTTCGCCAACGGCACCCAGTGCGACAGGCAGGTGCGGCTGTTCAACTCGACCATTAATGAGGGCCAGTGGGCGCCGGTGCCGGTAAAAGGCACCGTCTTCTCGAACCTGGAGCCGATGAGCGACATGGAGGGGCTGGGAGAGGTTTTTGGAATTCTTGTTGATACCCCTTTTCTTGAATTTAACGGGCTGGATTGCGCGACGTTGAAAGGATACTCCGGGACTGGACCTGGAGACTAGACCGAGGGCATAAGGTCAATAAGGTGTTGCATATCCCATTTCCATATAGAAATGGTTAATTCATTTCGATTACTCGAAGACTTTGATGATTTCAGCGATGTGCTGCTAGACATCTGGACGATGTCTCTGACTATTGGTATGATCTGAGTATACTTCATTGTACTGCAGAGGCAACCTACGGCGATGGCATTCCTTCCACGAAGCTGGGAGGAGGGTTAGAGGTATAGCTAATGACTCTCTATTGAGACGTCAACATAGCGAGAGGCTGGAGGTGCATAGCACATTAGCAAAATCCCGCTCGCTCAGAGGCGGTCTCGCAATTTCGGAGATCACTGCTGGGTTTGGCTCACAAAAGGGGCTTTCGAGCCTTATACATAGTCCTGCCTTTCGTGTTGGAGGCAAAGCCCTCGTGAGACCCAGGCTCTTGAAGACGAGACTCTCCAATTCAGGCGCGTGTCTGATCTCCTAGTGCTCAGAGTTAGCTCTGCTTGAAGTTATTGTAAAGTTGAATTGCCTAGAATTTCCCTTCATGCCTAGTTGGGCAAACAAGTTTGAACTATGAGGATATGGGATCCAGCCTTCACGGCTCAGATGCATATATTGGCTGTGGAAATATGTTGATCTGCAATCACAATTGGGTGAAGAAAAAGTTGGAAGCAATCGCCAGTTGCACTGCTGCTTAAGTGCTGCCGCGCTAGCGTTCGGTCAAACACCATTGCACCTAGTAGCTCACAATTGGCTTCAATGTGACCCAGGTACTTTTGGGGTCTCCACCCTTTTCATCCAATTTTCATGTGAAGGTACGGCTTCTATAGATTGTTGGAAGCAATTGATGGGTCTTTCATTGCTACAGGTCTTCTCGCTGCGACAATCAATTTGCTGGCAGTACCTACTAAGTACTTAAGTAGGTAGTCAAGCTCGTCACACACGCGCGCTTCCTCAGAACAAGGAATACCTGATCATAACATAATCCTGCCACCATGGGGAACTCACCGGGAGATACGCAAACACCAGTATATCCACCGGCTAGGACTCAGAGAAAGAAGGAGCGCCGCGCGGGGCGGAGCGACAGGGACTTCGCCGCGTCCCTCAAACAGCACATATCAAGCATCGCCGAGACAAACAGGAAAGCCAACATTCGCAGAGAACTTGCCCTACTGCACTGTACTACTGAGCTCCGCTTTCTGGGAGAAGTCATTATTCAGTCCAGAGACGATGCTATCCTTGTAGCGAGGGCGGCATCTCGCCCGAGCTCTCAATTCGCAGAGGGAAAACGAGCTTTCTATGTCGACGGCTCGTCATTTCACAAACGAGGGAAGCGGCATGCGAGAAGGTGTGCAGGTGCTGCCGCTGTTTTTCAAGCTGACCATGGAGAAGGCTGGGAAGAGCGTGTCTTTTCCCTGCCACCCGAGTCAAAACCATTCGCCACCGAGATGGCCGCTATTGCCGAGGGACTGGCAGTTGCCCTGTCGCAGACTTTGACCCAACCGGCAGGTATGCGATCGGTGGTGATCTTCTCCGATTGCCAGGGAGCCTTGATCCGGATTGACGAGCTACGCCAACGCGAACTCGACGAGGAGTGGCTGCGCAGTGACACAAACTCGGTTCTGCGCAAGCTGATCACAAGATCACAACATTTTCGCAGACTTGGGCTTTCAGTTGAGCTCCGTTGGGTCCCGTCGCACTCAGGCGTGGAAGGAAACATACGTGCTGACAGGGCTGCCCGAAGCGCGGCGGAAGACGACAGTGCGGGGCCTCGATTCACAAACGGTATCTACCTGGACGAGGGACTTCGTTTGATCGAGCTTGAAGTCACTGGAAAAGACAACGAGGACAGATTTGTCAAGACTCGAAGGCAGACACGAAGGCAGCGGTTCATGTTCCATTCTCCTGAAGATCATCTACGGCTGAGTCCCCAAGTCCAACTGCCCACACGGAGCACGTCCGAATTGTCACCCAGGTGTGTCGATGCACTGCCGCCAAACCCCACCAGTGAGGCACCAAAGCCCGCGAAATCTCAGGAATGATGACACTTGTAAGACTGCATCAAAGTCATCATTGAAGCTTGCTAGAGTCACTGGTCGTGGGGTCATGGGAACACTGACCGTCTGCAAGAAAATTGTTGTCATAGGGGAACTTAATTCTCACACGGCTTATTATACATTTGGAGTAAAGAGACGCAAGAATTGTACATAGGCTCTTTGCACACCCGAGATTCGGGATAGAAGAGTAGCCTGTGTCTGGATGTACATACTTAAGTAACCTTGAGTATTGATCTTGGCGAGAAGATACAAGCGGGGCCTCTTGGGGTTAGACGAGCCAACCACAATGCAGCTTGTGTGGCTGCCACGTGATCTGCCAAGAACTGGATGCCAATGTCTCCCAACCTCCCTGTTTTCTGATCTCGCTGCCCGCTCATCTAGCCCACGGCGTGCTCGCCAGCACGGTCGACGCTCTGCATTCACTCGCTCCATCTCACCACATACCGTCACGCATCGCTACTATGGGACAACTCAGCACCTGAGCGCTCCCAGTTCAAAGGTACTCGCACCGGCGGGTGACCGCGCATGTCTGCTCAGCGCTGAGTGTCAATCGCAACGGTGACGCTCGCCCAAGACCAAATGCGACCGGCTTCTACCCGCTGCCCACGGGCAGTGGAAGACCTGGGGTCTTGGTGATGGCCGTACTGCTGCTTTTGACCTAGTGCTGGGCGAGACGTGCGGGAACGGTGCCCTCGCTTCTCCGGCTCTCCTACTGTCTATCTTGATTCGGATCGCTCCAGGAGTCGCGGCTGCTCTGCCAACCAGAAGCCCGCTGGGTTCTCGCGGTTTGTGTGCACTTGAATGTGCTCCAGCTGACCATCTGTAGGCATCGCCTTCCGTCGAGCTCGCACGCCCTCACACCGGCGGTCGTGTCGGCCCTGTTGCACCATGGGCTCCCTGAATTTGATCGATGTCTCCGCTCAGCCAGCTATCGCTTCTTGGGGCCACGCTTCCGGGGAATCTCGTAGCCTCGAGGCCCTTCGCTTCCACGTGTACCACGACCCCTCGACCAACACTGCGTTCTTCAAGCTGCGGGCCACGGTGACATTCAAGGCAAATGGTGCAAGACCGAAAAGAACAACAGCTGCTTGGCTCCATCTTGCTCCTGAGAGAGTTGAGACGATTACTCTGGAAGACGAGAAAATGGTCGACAAGGCTATGAGCAAGAAGCTTGGACCGAACACTGTCTGCTTGCACTTTTCTTTGACTCGACCGGGCGCGCTCGTCCTTCCACCGGACTACGATCTCAAATCGAAGGGTCAGTCATCAGATGATTCGCTCAGCGGTCTCTTGGCTCTGGCCCGGGCGACCAGCTTCTCTATTTCGGCCTGCCTTCCAGCTCGGACCGTTTCCAGAGCGCGGTTGGCCTCTCTGTGTACGGCTGTGTCGCGATCGAACTCAGCCGCCGATACGATAGCCGTTGAAGTGGCACCTACGAACCTCGGGCTCGCTAGTAACAAGCACGCCGCTGATACTGCTAGTCTGTATGGTGGTAAAGGTGGGCAGGCCGTCGAGCTCGACACGCTAGATCTCCCAGGACCTGCCAGCGACGAGGTATCTCCTCCGCCGTACGCAGATATTGGACCTGGTCCACCCCTAGTGGCGGACTCTACCCTTGGGAAGAAGCGCCGGCGAAGAAGCAGCTCAGAAGCTAGTGCAATGCAGTATCGGCATCACGACAGCAAGAGTATTGGAGATCAGACTGCTTTTGCTAAGGCCCTGAAAGACGGCTTGAAGGCAGAGTTGATGAGCGAGATCAGGGCTGAAATGAAAGCCGAGCTCAAAGAACAGGTGAAGACCGAACTGATCAGTGAGGTGGTCAGTGAAGTGATGCAGACTGTAGAGAAGCGAATTCTCGGCCGCGTCGAAGAACGTCTGCAGGAACAGGCGGATGATTTTGAAAAGCAGCTGTACGACCTCAGACACGAGGTGGGAGCGACAGTCTACTCTGAGGTTGAAGATCAGACGTACACGGCTCGCAAAGAGTTGGAAGACTTCGTACGCGAAGAAATGGATGAGGCTCAGAGACGAGTCGAGGAGCGAGTAGTAGATAGATTAGAGAGCGCCAACCTGAATATAAGATTTAATGACCGGTAACACATTGAGCTTCGCCCTCGGTTCCCGCCACGCCTGTGCTGCAAGACCTATGGGCTGCATGCGATCTTGCTGCTTCATCGCGTTAGGGCCATGGTAAATATTGAAAGTGGCATGATCTTCCATCTATTCTCCTGACGACAGGCGAGACAACCCTGGGTGCATCATCCTGTCCTAGTTAGTGGTGTTGGGCGAAAGATCTAGAACCTCTCTTTGTTAGAACAAGCACTGGGCACACCGTCAGGGTTAGGCTTCATGTCCCAAGTCCAAGGTGACGCAAGTCGCACTCTGCAGACCCAACTCTCAAACGCAGCCACTGCCAGACAAAAGACACCTTTGCGCTCATTTTTGATGCAACACATCAAATCATCACAAGCGACTCAAGTGCACAGCCCAAACCGTTGGCCCAACATCCGCAATTATGGCGCCAAGCATCCGCATCCCCACGGCTGAAGACTTCACGTCTTTAGGACCAGACCTGGCCGTCTCTTTGCATTTCCCCTCGCCACCTGAGTCCACCACCGCTTTCCTGATCCTTTTCCACGGGCTCGGCGACACGGACGCCCCCTTCGCCGGTTTTGCGAAAAGCATCAACCTTCCAGGCGTTCTCGGCATCTCAGTCCGAGGCACCAACCCGCTGCCACCGGCTTTGCTGGGATTGCCACTGGACAGTGGCCCCCCGAGGAACTTCCACTGGGGAGACGACTTGAACCTGGCACCAACACCAACAGGATTAGATGCCGATCCTGGCTTCACCAAGGCCACAGACCTGGTTCTTACTAGGCTGATCAGGGAGACGTTGGTGGAAAAATGTGGCTGGTCGCTGTCCGACATCCTCTTCTTCGGCTACGGACAGGGTGGTTCACTGGCACTGGGCTTGGCTTCTAAGCTTCGGGAAGGGCCTCAGATTGAGGAGGTCAAGGAGGATAAGGATGGAAAGCCCATCGAGACAGGCAGGGCGTTCAAGGGCGTTGTGTCAATTGGAGGAGACCTGCCCCCGTCGATGATCCCAACGCTGAGTGCAAGACCCAAGTCAGAGACGCCGGTCTTGATCTGCCGCGGACACTCATGCGACACCGTTGACGAAGAGGCCGTCGAAGTCCTCCAGAGGGAATTCTCCGACGTGCAAGATGTCAAGTGGAAAAAGGCAGACAGCACCATGCCTTCGAGCCAGGAAGAGGTGCTGCCGATGATGAAGTTCTTTGGTGACCGGCTGCGGACTGAGGGGCTTTGAAGGAACGTGGGTGGCGCTTTCTCGGATCGACCAACCTCCAGGTTGTGCTTTCGTCTTGTCCAGCGCAATCGATTTCGTATGGGCCTCCTCCCGCCGACCAGCGGCTTCCTGTTATCTAGACTTTCAGCACCCCGGTCGTCGTTGCACCGTATACGGGCGGTCGTGGCAGAACCACTGCCGTGCGTGTTGCTCTAGGAAAACAAACAACACCGTCATCTTCTCCGTTCCTAGTCTTGTCACAACCTTCCTCAACCCGGAGGTGATCACCGTCTATCCTACCCTCATCTATCTCTGCATTTTTTCCCATCAACATCTGAGCTCGATTCGTGTCCCACAGCCTGCTCAATATGCTCTCGCCAACATTCCCGAGCCTAGCTGGTCCCGGTTCAGGGAGCGGTCACCACGCCGGGCCGTTCATCCCTCTCGCGGATCTCGACCCCAACACCAACCCGGCGAAAGGCCACGATTCGTTGGACAAGGGAGGCCGCGCCATCCCTCTCGCCGAGCTTCGAAAAGCTGTACAAGGCATCGAAAACGGTCCGGATGGGTTGCCATCCAAGATCCACGACTTCGTGGCCACTGACAATGGCGTTGTTGGCACCGCGCAGGCGGCCATCACTGATCAATGGCTGAACACCAAGTCAGGCGCCCTCAAAATTATAGAGAAGTCCGAAGCAATCAAGGGCATGTTTTGCCCGTGCGTCACTTACGGCAGAGTAGAATATGAGCTGGACAAAGCTCAAAAGGAACGCTCTCATCAGGCAAGCAACGAGGAGGATAAGTTCAATGATTGCAATGGGCCGTGCGTTGGGTACGCAGCTCTGACCATCTTTTTGCTCTGTAAGTCCGCGTCGTGGTAGTGCTGCTGTGGCGTTGACCGAGCTGACCAACTCTGGAGAGTTCGGCGGCGGGATATTAGCGAACAAGCAAACGGAGGCAATCCGCCTTTTCTACAACATGACAGAGCACGATCGCAACAAGGCGCTAGAGGTCGTCGTCCACAATGCCGCCAATCTCCGTAACCTGGTCGAGGTACGGATTCGCGAAGAAGTCAGAAGGAGGCTCCCAAAGCCCATAGATGAGGTTGCTGAGCAATATAAGTCCCAACTGCCGATGGAGATGAAGAAGATCTTGCCGGATCAGATTCCACAGCTTGAGCTACCACAGGCGGTAGAGGATGTCCTCAAGGGCGGGAAGCCAAGAGCCATCTCTGTGATCGATCGGTACAAAAAGATATTCACTGGAAAGGCTTCGGAACTTCCTGCAGAAGAACCTCAAATGGAATTGCCCAAGACCCTCAGCCCTGTTCCGAATTCCATGGAGGCAGAGCCGAGCACTGCGTCCCAAGAAGGCCAGCCTACTGAGAAGGTTCCACGCGCGGAGACGGATCAGCCAATCTCCAGTGCACCGGGTCTTGACGTTCCCCTTGAGTGGACCAAGGGCCCTCTTACCCTGATCGAGGCGATAAAACTCAAGCATGACGAACAACCGAAGGAACCAAAAGAACCGAAGAAACCGAAGAAGCCAAAGACCAAATCCGGTAAACGGTCCAAGAAGAGCGAAAAAGCAAAGGGCAAAGAAGTTGACACGGGTACTGAGCCTACAAAACGTACAAGTGCCGAGCTGGATGACGGAGGAGACAATGCCGCTCAAGAGCCCGAGCAAGGAGAGGAGACTCTTCCCGAAGTTCGGCTCGTGCGAGGGGAGTCGATCGTGGAAATTCCCACCAATGCTCGAGTCCATTCCTTGTCAGGAGATACGTTCCTCATCACGAAGCCGTCCCAGCCCCCGCACTCGCTGGACCTGGACACCATCATATCTCTTGACAAGGCACAAGTTTCACATGCCCTAGAGCACGACCAGGTCGTCCAGTTCAAGCCAGCTCCGCAGGAACACCGCCTCTCAACAGACGCCATGATCCCCACGACAGCAGCAGCACCAGGCCACTTCCTCGAGGGCGACCCCTTCGTGTCCGGCCCGCAGCAAGTCTTCTCGCACGAGCTCCTGAACGACCCCGTCGTCAAGCGAGCCAAGGCATTCCTGCCCCACACCCTCGAGTCGGACCAGAAAGTCGCCGCAGCCAAGATCACCAAGGCGCACGACCTCGCCAGCGACACGATCCTGCGTGTGCCACCAGCCAAGAACATCGCGCACGCCCTCGACAGCGACGCCATGATCGTGGTGAGCCCCGGCGCGGCCGGCCAGGGGGCCCACGACATCAGCCGCGACGTGCGCATCCTGTCGCCGTCGGGCCAGGTGCGCTCGACGCATACCATCGACGCCGACGAGGTCATCAAGGAGGGGCTGCTGTTCCGCAAGTCGCCGCGCCCGGACGGCGCCGCCATGCCCGGGAACTGGGCCTCGTCGACCACGTCCGAGGAGGATGCGGGCGACAACAAGATCGACGGCAGCAAGAACAACAAAAACCTGGTCGCGTCGCTGGACGCCGTCGTCAGCGCTGCCGACCAGGCGCTGGACGAGCTGGGCCGGCCGACGTCGTCGGGCAAGGAGAATAGGGGTGCTGGTACGTATATAGAGAATCTCCTTTCTCTGCTCGACCTGGGTGCAAACTGTGGGTTCGAGACTGTTTAGCTGACACTGAACTAGATGAGCATGCGAGCCGTGGCTTCTGGGGCAAAATGTTCCCCAAGCGACACGCAGATGCAGCTGCTGATGCCACCACGCCCGGCGACGAGCCTGCTGTCTAAAGGTGGAGGGGAACCCGGAGGGTGAGGCATGAACCCAAGCACGTATACTTTGGCGTTAAGGGGACACCAAACCGGGGAAACCAATCAGTCAGATGCGTGGCAGTATCTGACAATGAGGAGCATGGTCGCCGGTCAACTTTCTCTTCTCTACCCGGGTATTTTCTTGGAGTTCGATAGGAGGAGCTTGATGTGTGCTGGGTGTGCAGGGTGTGCAGGAAACGGTTAGACGGCAGTCTTTTCTTCTTCTCCATTGACATTGGTCAATATTGATACGAATCACCTAGGGCGACCACCACTAATAGAATTCTACACAGACGGATTAATACAGATGTTGCTGCTTCCTCCCTATCAGGTTTTCCACCTGATTGTGATCGCTTGTACGGTGCACATTTGTGGTTTGCAAATGTTGACAGTCATGTAAATGCTTCGCAGTAGGTGAGAAGTAGATGAGAGATTTCGAGCATCCGACTCGCTCTACAGTAGTATTTGTCTTGCTTGGTCACACACATTCATCGCAAACAGACCAGCAGTAAGGGAAATGGTTCAAGAGTCTCTTTCAATGGCTTTTTTTTTTTTGTAATTCGACCGACTAGACCTGATCTGACAAGTGGTGTTTAAAGGCCTGTGCAGAACTCCCCGACGGCCCGTTGCTCTTCTTGTAGTGTACATTGAAAGAAACAAAAAAAAAAGATGTAGGTCTCGTGAATCCCACTTGAACCTCAAGCTTGCTTCTCGCGTTGATGGTAGTTTAACTAGGAGATTACAGGATGGAAGTGATAAGCCGGGTTCAGGGCTCCAAGACACGACCCTCATTTGCAAATTCGCCCCTGGTTGATGTTTCTGCTCCTTGCAGCTCTTGCACGCCTGAACTTCCAAAATCTCACAAGCAAAACAAAGGAAAAGGTGAAAGTCAGACCCGAACGACAAATCAGAAGTCCAGTGTCCGTCCGGTGTACCAATACCAAGAAACAATCCTAATGCTTTATGTTAATCAGTCAGCCCTCTGTCTCCATTCCTCCGGCAGCAATACACGCGATTACAGCTCGTGAGCAAATCTTTTGATGCGCTCTTTCCCCCTGTGGGACAGTAGTGATCCTTGCCAATGCTAACAATCCTTCTCGTACATGGCCTCTGCCCTTCCAATTAGGCGCCTCTCCCACAAGAGACACCCGAAGTACAGGCCTCATTGTGCCTTGAGTTCTGACTCCACAGAGGAGACGTGTTGTATAGTCTTTCGATGGTGTTTCGATGGGGTGCACAGCATGATTAGGGTAAAGAAGGGGCCGAATACGCCCAATGTTCCATCAGCTGAGGAACTCTTGGTGCCTTCGACCTGGGGTGCTTGCGCTCGTGCGATAGACGGTTTTAATATGTCGTCGAATGGGGTGATCGCGATGAACGACTTCGTTGAATGTAGGTCAAACTTGACGGCTAAACAACGTCTGCGGATGTGGGTGGCGCAAGCCGAAATGACTAGCAGTTTTGGTAAAGGAGGAGGGGTTCGCCGACGTTCTCGATCTCGGGTATTGTGCACTTCAAGTCGAAAGCTTTGGACAGCACAATCTTGAATATCTGCAGACCATTAGCACTTCGAAAGTCAACAGTCATTGGCGAAATAGCACAAACCTTTTGAACGTTGATACTGTGGCTCGTGCTGCTGAAAATGAGAGCAGCGCGCATTGCCTTCGCGAAACGGCGTGCCTGTGTCGAGTGTTAGCCTGGCTATGGCCGGTGCGAGTGATTTTTTTGGAATATCCGTACTTGGTTAGATATCTCCTCCTGGTCCTCGCGCGGGAAGTTCACAAAGTGATCGTACTTGGTGCCGACCAGGATAGGAATGGCCGTCTTGTTGAAGCCGCGTCCTTGGCGATACCACTCTTTGATGCTGTTGAGAGTGCTTTTGCGCGTCAAGTCGAACATGAACAGGATCGCGACGGCATCGTTGCAAACCAAAGGAAGCATGTTGACGAACTCGCGCTGTCCGCCCAAGTCCCAAATACTGAAGGTGATCTCCGTATTCCGGATGCTGATTGTTTTCTCCATGAAATTGACGCCCAATGTCTGAATATAGTCCTCATCCCAGCTGCCCTCGACGTATTTGACCATCAATGACGTCTTTCCAATCTGCGCGTCTCCCACCATCCCGACTTTTATTACGACGTGGTTTCGGCCGTTTGCGGCGCTTGGCTCTGAGGGAACGCCTGCGGACGCGCGATCTGCGAAGCCTTGGCTGGACACCTGTGAGGGTGGTCTGGAGATGTTTGAGCCTGCTTGGGCATTTTGTGGGATAGGAGGAGTGGTGTATCGTGATCCAGGGTCCATTTCGTCTGGGGAGTAGGGGGAATCAGCCATAGCTGAGTCGAATGATTGCGACGGGTGTTGACGAGGGTTGCCGTTCTCGAAGCCGTGTCCGCCTGTCATCATCGGGGAGCCCTCGATGCCGCCGAGGGTATCCTCTTGGCCATCCATGGGCGCCTGGTCGTCCATAATGTCCGTCGCGTCGTACAGCTGGGCCGGAGACCCTGCGGTTATGGTTGACGATGAATCTGGTCGGTGAGACTCGGATCAGCGAAGGTTCAGGGGGTCAGAGGTGGGTTGGAGATGTTGCCTCGCAGTGAGACACTCTAATGACGGTTGCATGTGGAAGCGCGTTGTTTCGGAAAGGGGAAAGCGACTTAAGCGCCCGCGGTAGACTGACCCAGATTGGCGGCGTTGATAGTGCGACGGTCGTCACCGGCGTCGGGATCAGGGTAGGGTGGTGTCGGAACTTGGGAGCAGCGAACCAACTGAGGGGTTCGAAGGGAGGGAGGGCGGCCTTATCCCAGCAGCGGCTTCATGAAGAAGTTGGATGTGAGACCGAGACGCAGGGTGGGAATGGAGCAAGCGCTTGAGCGGAACGGAACAGCTGGACGACGCTCAGCTGCTTCTTTGGTCAGATTTCAGGTGAAGAGGGAGAGCAAGACTAAGGTTAAGGTCATGGCTAAGGTCCAAGGTCGTGGAGGGAGGAGGATGTGGGAGGGCTGATTGGTGACGGGGGGTTTGGTGGTGCAGCATGGGCTGAAATGCGACATGGATAGCCCGTTTGGGGACTCTCAGGTACAGACACTACTTACATATGCTAGACTAGCTGTGGTACGTGCAATGGATTTGCCGGGGGTGTGGTCGATCTCAGATGCAGCCCGGGTTCAAAGGGGTCTTCCTGTCGTCTTGGGGTTTGGGGCGGACGGGAAGAAAGGCAAAAACAAGGCTGAATGAAGGCTGCAGTCTGCAATCTGCAGTTTGGCTGCAGCACGTCACTGGCAGTGTCTGGTTGTCGGCGCGGGCGTCACTGTCGCTCACCGACTGGGGCAGTGGGCGCAGCTATGCTATCGGCGATGCGGG
The DNA here is from genome assembly GCA_039880735.1 of Diaporthe australafricana. Taxonomy (NCBI): domain Eukaryota; kingdom Fungi; phylum Ascomycota; class Sordariomycetes; order Diaporthales; family Diaporthaceae; genus Diaporthe; species Diaporthe australafricana. The sequence continues at coordinate 2,581,066 of JBCEDM010000007.1, read as the reverse complement.
CGCAGGGTAGCTTAGGGCAGGGCAGGGCAGGCAGGGCAGGCAGGGTGCGGGACGATTTCGAAGCCTCAAGAAGAATAATAAGAAGACGGATGCGCTGGCGATTATGACAGAAGACCGTGGATCATGGACCGTGGGCGGTGGATCGTGGAGCAGCAAAGTGGGCACAGCTGAGATCGTCTCTCAGGCTTGCTCCGTCTTGTCCTGCCTAGCCAGAGGGGACGGGGTGGGTCGGGACTCGAAGCGAAAGAAAGGCAGCAGGCAGAGAGGGTTTGATATCGTCTCTCGAGGTGTTGGCAAGGTCAGTATCAACCCATTAAATGCCCGTGTGCCGTTTGGCGTTTGCCGTGTGCCAACGTGTTTGTGTATGATAGTTGGCAATCCGGTTGATTAAAGCTGGTTCGCTTCGACTCGACTCAAGTTGCTTGCTGGGTGGGATGGGATGGGATATTGGGCAGTCCAATCTCCCAGGTTACCTGGACCTGAGTAAACACCGCGGAACACCCTCCTGGTTGGCCTGACCCTGCACTCTTAGCTGTACTGCGTCCTGCGGTCCTGTGGTCCTGTGCCCTTGTGTTGTCGTGCTGAGCTTTGACCCAATGGTACGGCACCGTCAAAACCAAGCCGGGGGCTCCACTGAGGGGTCGGGCTGCCGGGTCAAGTGCAGGTGGCCCCAGAGAGGAGTCCAGAGCGCATTAAGCTGCTGCACGCACAAGGGAGAAGATCAGAGGAAGTCGGAGTAGAGCAGAGAAGAGAGGAGTGGCGGCATGACGCGACGCGACACGACGCGATGCATGTTTACGGTACTACAGTCTACTTGCGCAGACCGCCAACGCCCTCTCGCAGCTCTATCGGCAAGCTCTCCAACTGGTCATCCGATGCTATGTGTTGTTTGCCTGCGTCTAGCCCTGTGGCTCCCATGAAACAGCAACAGCTGGCGGTGAGGAGTCGTCACCAGAGGGCCCGAAAAGCGGCCAGCCAAGAGCTCAGAGCATGAGCACTACTGTGTGGCCGTCCTTGTCAAAGATGCATGGATGGGAATAATATGGAAATGGGAAACAAAATCGCCCGTCACCTGTCGGTGGCAGAACACCATGGTAGTGATACGTTGTCTATGACCCTTACCTTCATGCATCGCGTCTTTCTCGACAGCTTATGCCTGTCTCACACCTTCCAGAATGTCTATATCACAGGTGAATATCACAAATGCACCTTCTCTGGTGCACGGGACGAGTATGGACTACCCGTGCTGGCGTACCGAAGAAACCAGATGGGATAGATTCAACGCAATGCGCCTTTGAAAATTCTACCATGGCCGCCAGGGCCGCCACGCTGACGTCCAATTTTGGATCTTCCGTCGCGTCCTGGAGCTCCAGACTCCAGATGGCCGGACGGCTAATAGCGGGCGGGGCGAGCTTGCGCTCATCACCACTATGACATAAAGCGTAGTCCAGTCCAAGTACCCTCTGTTCCTCGGTCATCGCATCGTCACGTCATTGCACCTCATCGGCCTGGGCGTCTCGCGCCGTTCCTGTCTAACACAACGTTTACCTTGTTAATAGACTTTTAGTATACGTGGTAGTTCAATATGCCAGCATGTAAGTCAGGCCCTTCAGACTTGCTTGGATCATGCACGAAATCGCAAAGGACGGTCCAGCTCTCACGCAGACTTCCATCCCAGCACCTAGCAGCGATATTGTAAAATCAGGCCCAGATAATATCAACGGCCCACCCGATCGAGTGTGCATGAAAGGGGCAAGCCGAACGACTTGGATCGGTAGCCGGCCGAGAAGTCTTATTCGGATAGTCGCCGCTTCATGTTGAAACAGTCGACAAGTGTGAATGTAAATAGATATTGTATATAGGTCGTTTCCACAGAAAGTGTGACCGGGCCCAGAAGTCAGTCTACAGCACGGGAGAGTTCAGTGGGTTGTCTGCAGCGTAAAATGCGAACCCCCCCCCCCCCCAATATCCCCCAGGATACTGAAAGCTGGGTTAGGACCAGATGCTGGGTCGGGCTTTACCTAATATGCATTAGCGTTCGAATGCCAATCGGCCTCCGGCTATCAGAGGCACGGCAACGGCGAGTCGTCGGGAAATAGGAACGATTCATCGTGCTCCGAATCGCCAGCGCCATCTTTTCTTTTTCCTCATTCACTCTCTCCAGGCTCTCCAAAATCGTCACAGCCATGGCTTCAGTCGCACGCTGCATGCGGGTCGCAAGACCAACCGCCCTCTCAGCCATCCGTCAGACCACTTGCGCCCGCCCAATCCACAGGTTCAACACGGCCAGGTCCTTCTCCGTGACAGCTATCAGTATGCCACCCCCCCCTCTACCTCCACCTCCAGCGCCGAAGCCGGCCGTTCGCTTTTTCACCGTCGACCCTTTCCTGGTGCTTGTCAACAACAGAGAATTCCAGACTAACAAATGCGTGCTTTGCCTGAACAGACCCCATAAGGAAATACACCAAAGACCACGAGTGGATTGACCTGTCGGCCGACAACAAGACGGGCGTGATCGGAATCTCCGAGTACGCGGCCGAGGCACTGGGCGACGTCGTCTACGTGGAGCTGCCCGAGGAGGGTCTGGACGTCAAGGCGGGCGACGCCATCGGTGCTGTCGAGTCTGTTAAGTCCGCCGCCGACATCAACGCCCCCATCGCCTGCCGCATCACCCACGTCAACCTCGAGCTGGAGGAGAAGCCCAGCAATATCAACAAGGTCCCCGAGGATGACAGCGCCGGCGGCGGATGGATCGCCAAGGTCACCGTCGACGAGGAGGGTGTCAAGGACCTGGATGCTCTGATGGGCGCCGAGGAGTACAAGACTTTCACGGCGTCCGAGGGCGATCATTAGAAGTGCGCTAAGCGAGGGCAATTGAAAGGACCTGATGTGACGAAACGGGACGGGAAGTGATGTACACTATACATCCGGGGGCTTCGCGGCTCGTGCATGGCAGTTCAACCTGGTGGACCGGCAACTGATTTAACATTTGCACAAGGACAGGCGTTTCCGAGCTGGCGAGGGAGGCCAAGTCTCGCGTGGTTGGCATTACAAAGATTCTCGGCTCGCTTGCTTGCTTGCTTTCTGTATGCGTTAGAAATAAAGCAACAGATCTAGGTCTAATAGAATGTGCAATGCAGCCCAAGTTCTTCGCCATCTGTTTTGTCCATCACGACGCCGCTGCAGCAGACGTGCCCGCAGACGTCTCCGCCCTTGTCTTGTTGATAGCCTCAAGAATCTTGCCGGCGCCCTTCTCAACAAGAATAGATGCGACCTTGTGGCCAAGCTCCTCCGCAGCTTTGGCATCTGATACCTCCTGTGTGACCTCAGTCTCGGCACCTTGTGATCCATCCAGACTGACGACTGTGGCCCTCATCCTCAGCACCTGTCCCTTACCATCCTCACCAGGCACCCAGTCCGTCTCGACGCCAATCGGCACGCTGCAGCCACCCTCGAGCGTCCTCATGACAGTCCTCTCCGCCTCGCACGCGAGCATCGACTCGGTGTCCAGCACGCCCTTCAAAAGCGACAGCGTAGCCTCGTCGTCCGACCGCACCTCGATGCCCAGCGCGCCCTGTCCGACAGCGTGCAGCATGCCGCCGCCGTCGCTCGCGGAATCGAGGTACTGGCCTATCCTGTGGCCGACGTCCATGCGCAGCAGCCCGGCGGCGGCGAGGATGATGGCGTCGTAGCCGAGGGACTCGTCGTCGCACTTGCGCAGCCGCGTGTCGATGTTGCCCCGCACATCCTTGAAGACCAGGCCCGGGTACCTGCGGCGCAGCTGAGCGGAGCGGCGCACGCTGCTGGTGCCGACGACGGCGCCCTCGGGCAGGTCGGCCAGCCGGGTGTACTTGCCGCCGTGGGAGGCGCGGAAGACGACGACGTCGCGCGGGTCCTCGCGCTTGGTCACGCAGCCCAGCACGCAGCCGCCGGGGAGCGAGGTGGGCATGTCCTTGAGCGAGTGCACGATCATGTCCAGCTCGGGCGGCGAGCTCGTCAGCATCGCCTCGAGCTCCGACGTCCACAGGCCCTTGCCGAGGTCGGGCAGCGGCGTCGTCTTGTCGCGGTCGCCCATCACCGACACCGTCACCGTCTCGAAGTTGATGTGCGGGTGCGTCTTGGACAGGGACGAGATGACGATCTCGCATTGCTTCAGCGCGAGGCCCGACCGCCGCGTGCCCACGCGGACGGTCGTGCCCGAGGAGAGGGGCGGAACGGGCGGCGCGTCTACCACAGCTGCCATTGTGTCGGTTTATGGCGGGTTCTTGTGGAATGAGCGGGTGTTCTGGTATGTAGAAGGGTATGTGAAGGTACACGGATCAAATGACAGGCAGATGACTCCGTTTGGGTGCTGTAGTATGACTTGTGCGACGAGGTGAGAGGCGGGCTTTTGACGTCGGAGGTGCGTCGGCGAAGGGAATCTTATCGCGATGGAGGGGTCCAAAAAAATCCCAACCCTGACCGAGCCACAGCAGTGGACGGTCACCTCCATCTCACATACCAGTAACCTGTTTGTCTAGGTGTCATCCTCTTCAATTTCTCTCCGATTTTTCGATCATGATCAAACTTTCGTCGACGAGTGCACCGAAAGTTCCTTGAGAGGCCTCTCACTGGCCTTGATTTGGCGTACAACAAAGCCTAGCATCGCACCCTTTCCATGCCGCATGCATTCCTGGCGTCGACGCTTCATTTGCACCACTTTTTGGCGATCGTGACACGTTCCAAGGAACATTGTTGTACGATCGTGGCTTTTATTCGGGATTCGTGATACTGAACTTGACTGGTCCTGACCTACCTCAGGGTTGGGCATATGGGGACGTTCAAGGACCTATTATCACCAAGGCTGTAGGCGCGATTGGACAGAGCCGGCGACTGTCAATAACAAGAATGAGGAAAGGCAGCACAACTCGGTCACCCACCATCGCTTTGCCCGAGATAGACGAAGATATCTGAACCACCTCGAGTTGCACTGTATCTGCTCGCGTCTCCTCGAGTGGAGCCGGGCGACGTCGTTTCCAAAACAAGCATGACTGAGCACATGGGAATCATTGGCGTCGTCTCGAGCAGAGGCCTGTCACTCGTGGCCCTGCAACATCGCAACCAAGAGACAAGTCGTAGGTTGTGACAGCTTCTTCACAGCTGATCGTACCTCGCAAACTATAAAGCCGTTCGGTCAATCGTTGCAAGTCTCACTTGTCCGAGGTCTCATCGTCCCACTCGCCCGGCTCATACGGCGCAAGGCCATTGGCCTTCAGGAATGCGCTCGCCTAAATTCGCAAACGGTGGTCACATTTTTTCTCTCAGGATCGCCTTGTGGACAAGCTGCCTCCTTGCCGGAAGCCATTGTGGATCTCTGAGCGAGTGTGCTCAAGACCTGTAGCTTCGTACAGAGACAGGCGGAAGCACCTGAGCCCGCATGCAACCCGATATGTCAAATCTCTGTGCAGGGCAACTTCCACAGGCTGGTGATCCGGTCTATAAGACCCAAGCACGTCATGCTCAAGAAGAGTCCACCGTCCGTTATGGTGCTCGACTCAAGAGCCGCAAGACCCCTTCAATTTCCACAGCTTCAAGTTCTCCGTCGAAACACGCTCACACAAAACTCAAGATGAAGACTACTGTCTCCCTCATTCTTGCACGTCTGGCACTTGTACATGCCATGAGTAATTCTCACGTCGTCGAATCAGCAGCGGCGTTCAAGGCCTCCAACGCCACCGCTCCTACGTGTGGAGTGGGATACACTTACTGCGGATATATATTGCAGGAACAGAAGCGTGCGTGCCGCTCTACCCGCTCTCTATAGCAACGGCAGCTGACACGGGATGAGTCCATTAGACTTCGACGTTGGTGCCATCCTCACTGCGTACTGCGCAGCGGGTGACTGTGACTCTGCGACCGGCACGACGCAGACAGACCCCTTGCAGGCCTTGTACGTGTGCGTCCCAGAGGCGGCGACTCCGAAGGAGAAGAAGCGCGACGCCGACGACGACAAGCCATACTCGGGGCCGGTCAAGCTGGAGCTCCTGTGTGCCTGCAGCGGGAAGCCCTTCGACGGCGAGGACAATGTGTGCCTGAACCCTGATGTAGACCACATTGGTCGGTGCAGTACACCTTGCGTGAACTCAAAGGTTGATTGAAAATCGTCAGGTGGGAAGGCTATCGTTCCAAGTGCGCAGGTGATTGAGATGTCCGTGTGTGCTGCATGAGGTTGTTGGATCTAGTCAGAGCGGTGGACGGAACTTTTAATGGTCTCAATCGTTATCCGCTTGATCACGTATGTCGTTGTCTTTTTGAAAACCTGGAGGGCTAGTCTCAATGTCAACTCCCACAAGCCCAAGGCTTCCACTCTTGCTGGAGCTTCAATCAGCTTATGGCCATGAGCAATATCGATTAGAGGGGAAGAAATATTCCAGTCATTATCAATGATCGAACACTGTGAAATTGCCGTGATCATTTCTTGGCCAGTGATAATAGGGGTGAAATCTATCAGGCTGCTACCCTAAGACAATCTAGGTCACACATTCCACTCAAAAATAGACGATGCTATCTACTTAAGTATGTATTATCATGCCTGTCGTCTGATTAGAAACGCCTCATAATATCAGCTGGTCGGATGCTCTTTGGCTGCTCTGCTATCATACTGCCGCACAGTATTCTATTCACGCTCTATATTCCCTGTATCAGCTCACGTTTTATCATGCCCTCTAATTTTAGCAAATCCAAGGACACCAGGTCCATATGCGTAGTGTGTAGAAGCTTCCTATGATCAATCTATGATCACCATCCACTACCAACATTGTATGAGTGTGGGCGCTCCACAGACAAACAAGCTTCCGTATTTCGGTCACTGTACTTTTGTTCTTCGGAATATCTAACTTTGGAATGCTTTTGCGTGTTTGCTCAAATGAGACGTGACTAACTCGCTGCTGCGATACGGTGTGTTCACAAATGATTTCTTGCCACCAAAGATTGTAGTCCCGGTGTGCTGTGCAATCCGTACATAAGGGCTCTGGCTGAAGGGCTCTGGCTGAAGGGCTCTGGCTGAAGGGCTCTGGCTAAAGGACTGAATACAAGCACATCCATGGATGATAAGATATCATGCATCATGTACAATCCCGAATTAATTAGGAACCAGCAAAATCGAGGCGTTCAAATACTGTGACAAAATAATGTTTTACCTTTAGTTCGGGGAAGAAAAAGTTGTCTGCCCCATGAATCGAACATGGGTTTCTTCGGACCGATGAGTTCTTCGTAAAGACCACAACGAAGTGTACTGACCACTATACTAGGCAGACATGCAAAATCAGCCTAAATGCACATCTATGGTCCTAGAGCCGCCGACAGCCGCCGTCTCCACGTCGGTCCACCTGAGGTCCGCAAGCACCAGCGAACAGACTAAATGGGCGCGAATATCATCAAGTTAAAGAGGGAAGAAAGAATAGATAACAAGAAGATAGTTGTTTAAGACCATTGATAAAGGGTTGGAGTATCGTTAATTATTGTTTTTGGTACCGAAATTTACCGAGTATGTATCTGACAACCTCAAAGAATATCTCACTCTCAGCAACTATACTTCCTGGCACGCCCGGCTGCTTAACTACACAGATACCGACAGCTCCCCATGTAGACATAACGAAGGAACAGATGTACTGAAGGCCACCTCCCGTTGCAACGAGGTGGGGGCAGCCAGCTATACTCTTCCCCTTGCACGCTTACTTGCTCTGGATGCATTGTACAATTTGCTTAAATATTGCGCCTACCCAGCTAAAATATCATGATGGGGCCAGAAATGTGATCAGAGTCCCTAGAAGAAGAAAGAAACACTCGACACCCGGGATGTAGAATGAAATGGCGGATGATATGAACTTTGAGTGAGTCCACCTAACTTGTCTTTCCGGACGTTCGCCGGCCACCACTCAGGCTGAGTTCAATAAACAAAAACCATGTCCATTCCCCCATAAGGCTTGTTGTATGTACCCGATCTTGTCAATATCTGTTAGTGGCAAGGGTTTCATTGTGGGCTGATCGCAGCACATATCATGCTTTGTGCCTTCACCATTACAATCCGGTGCTGCTTATTAGCCAGTCAACAAAACCTGGTCTGCTTGCGACAAGATCCATGGTGGGGGCTATACAGCCCGGGAGATAATCACTAAATATCAGCAAGGCGCGTCTCATGAGCACTCAGTCGAGTATGATCAATCGGATATTACAAAGCCATGGCACCGGAACTTCGTTCTCTCCCAGGTCAGGTCAGCCAAGTCACTTCCAAGTTCACGGCGGTACATCCCGAAAAATCATGACCATGAGACTCTTTGACATTACTTCGTCCGAATTATATACCTAGGTACTGGGGTCAGTGCGATTCTTCAAGATGAAGGCTACGCAATACTGCCATTTCATTGGGAGGTGGGGTCAATTCATGCTGCATGAAGACAAAAATACAGCCTGGCCGAAGAACCAGAGCCATCAGCCAACTCCATATTCATTTGATATAGCGATGCCGTGGTGTGCATTGTCTATCTGCACGACGTCGAAGGGAACCCTACCCAGGCCCTCTCGAGTCCCAAGACATTTAAGCGCATTGAAAAAAGGAAGCCTTAAATTAGATGGAAAGAGACAAATCACACCTTAGGAAGTATTGAGAGTTGAGGTGATGTTGATGGAAGTCGAAGTCAAACACATGAAGGGCTTCGGACGAATCATATAATTACGAAACACAGCCAACTTGAACTACACGTGCTTCTCAGCATCTTAATACATTGATATTATGTAAAATGGGCTTGGATTGCCCAACTCAGTCGGTTTCGCTGTGTCGCCCTTTCGGGCCCGAGAGGTTACCCAAGGCTGCTCAGGGAGTGAGATACCTGAAATATTTTATCCTCTCACTCTTCTGTAAGTGTAAAACATGTCATGAACCAGTATTCTTTCAATGGGATGTTCATAGTAGGATGCGCATATGTCATGATTAAAGGTGACATAAAATACTTTGTGAACACTAGATAAAGTGCTGTTCAAGATGTTATATTTGGTATTGATCAAGTGAGCAAGAAAGAAAAACTACTTAAAATGTATGCAACCAATGGAGATCTACAACACCCTTAATCTGTGAAACCCACCATCACATGTGGTCAGGTGTGCTTGCCGCTCGGGGTAGGTGTAACCTTGAAATCGGACGGTTCCGAGGTTCCCCTCTTCTTTGTTTCGCCTTTTTCCTGCACTTGTACCTTCTTTAAAGTGTCCCGAAAGTCGCATTCAAGAATTAAACCTCAATTCACATGCTGAATCATTTTTAATACTCCAATTGGCTTCAATTTTACTTTATTGACGGGCTATCGGCTCCTGCATTTCCTCCACCGCGCATCAAAAGTCTGCTCTTTTGACAACATGGAGACTTTTGAGGTAGTCATTATCGGAGCTGGTTTCTCAGGCATCAATTGCGCGTACCGGCTGCAGACGCAGGCTCCAGAATCGCGCTTTACCGTGCTTGAGGGACGGGCTGGACTCGGTGGCACCTGGGACCTGTTCAAGTTTCCGGGGGTGCGTTCGGACTCGGATATCTTCTCCCTGAGCTTCCCTTGGCATCCCTGGCCTTATCAGCAGGTCTTTGCCGAAGGGCCGCTGATCGTGGAGTATATCAAAAGTGCGGTGTCGAAGTACAACATTGACAAGCACATACAGTACCAGCACAAGGTTGTCTCAGCCAATTGGTCGTCCAAAGCTGAGAAGTGGGAACTCGTGGTGCTTTCCCACGGACAGACGCGAAATATCACAGCCAGCTTCCTGGTCCTCGGAACTGGGTATTACGACTATGAGACACCTCTGTCGACGACGATACCTGGCCTTGACGGATTCAAAGGCAAGATCATCCACCCGCAGTTCTGGCCACCCCAATACGATTACAGCAACCAGAAACTTGCCATCATCGGCAGTGGGGCCACCGCAGTGACCTTGTTCCCACGCCTGGCTCAACAAGCCGCCCAAGTCACGATGGTGCAGCGGAGTCCGTCCTACATCCTCCCCAAGGCCGACTGGACGCCGTTTTCCTGGTGGGCACGGAAGGTGTTGCCCCTTTCTTGGGTTGCTGTCTGGGATCGCTTCTACCACACCGTGACCACCTATCTAGGCACCGTGCTCTCCAGCAATTTCCCACAGGTTGCCAGAGATATTATCCTGAAGGATGTTGCAAACGCGCTGCCGGAGGGTGTCAAAATGACCCCACACTTCGAGCCTCGCTACATGCCCTGGAAGCAGCGGCTATGCGTGGCGCCGAACAGTGACTTTTTCGCCGCTCTTCGCAAAAACGCCCACATGGTCACTGGCGAGATCGAAAAAGTGGCGGAGCACGGCATCCAAATGCAGGACGGCACATTCGTCGACGCTGATGCCATCGTCACAGCCACGGGGCTCACGATGAAGCTGGGAGGAGGCATCGAGCTAAAGATCAACGGAGAGATCGCTCCTTGGGCGAAGAGGGTCGTCTGGAACGGGTGCATGCTAGACGGTGTGCCGAACCTGGTGTTCATGCTCGGCTTCACAGATGCGGCCTGGATGTACGGGGCCGACGCCAGCGCCACGATCCTTGTAAGGGTCATGAAGCAGATGCAACGGAAGCAAGCCTCGTCTGTGACCCCTCGCGCAACTCGGGACGCGACTGTAGAGAGCAAGCGTGTGTGGCCGATTGATGCGACATATCGTCGGATTGCTGATCCAGACTTGCCTGTCTATGGAGTCAAGGGGCCGTGGAGCCCGAGGAGACTCAGTCCATATGCAGACTTTCTGCATTCGCGGTGGGGGAATGTGACAGATGGTCTGGAGTTCCGAACGATTAGTTCATAATTAACGGATCCTGTAGCGATTCAAGTAGAAGACAAGGAGGCATTGTTGAGCTGACGAGCTGGTCTGGTTGGGCTTCTGTCTGATCCAGGTCTTCGGTCTCAAAGCTCGTATGTAGCAAGGGCTGTTCACCTACTCAAGTACCGGTACATAATTAGGCAAGAATTTGGATCTCGTTATCTCCTAGGACTCGCATGTGCCTTATATCCATTATTTCGGTGACAGTTGCGTGGATTCCTGGTTAGTACTTCCCAATGCGCGATATTGAGTGTGCCCAGCCAGTGATGATGGACACTGCTCGCTCGATGTTCGATGGGGGGGGGGGTTGCCCAAGTGAGGTTGGGTCGGCCCGTAATCGGCAATCTGCCCGCCTGCATCAAGATGGCCCAAGCTCCCGCCCGGTTGATGCAACAGAACCAAACCAGGCCGAGATCAGCCAAGAGCGTTTCCCCCGCATTCTCCCCCACAATTCTGAGTGTTACAGAGTCCAGGGTAGGTCAGGGATGGAGGGTAGAGGGAGCGCGTGCTTGCTGGTTTCATCCACTGGGGCGTTGCGGAATTGAAGGACGCGCAGGTGGGTGGTACAGAGTCTTGAGTGGTAGTGGTGTCACAGCATATCCTGCTTGGGATTCGGCCGAGACGGCGATATATCTGGGTAAAATCGAGCCGGCTACCGTCCTGTCCTATTGTTTCTGGTCGCGGCCACGGTTACAAAAGGGCTTGTGCTTGCTGGCTTGTTGCATCGCCAACCCAGAGAACCCTGTCCTTCGCGGGCGGCTGCTGTTTTACATTAGCCACGGCCTCGCGAAGAATGCGGGGGTGGATCCGTCCAAGCACCACCATCCTAGTTGGGTAGGTGGGTACGGCTGGCGGGCGGGTGGCCTGACTGCCTCATGATCGACATGTCATTCTCAGTGCTGGAAGGCGCCCTGAGGGGCAGAGGGGCTGAAGGGGTGGGGCTTGTCTCCTCCCTCCAGCTGCAAGCTTGGAACCTTGGGTTGCTTCGGACGAGATGGCATTGTGGGATTGTGCAGAGGCTCGAGGTTGGAGGTTGCAGGTTGGAGGTGGGTGCTGGGAGCTGGATAATTGGAGGGGAGGAGGGAGGGTGGTGGTACTTGGAGGGTTGGAGGAGATGGAGAAGGGCCACCACCACCCACACTCCCACATTGGTTGTTCGGCCCTTTCTTCCTTCCCTTCCGCCCGAAATCTAAAACAGGACCATCTCTTGTCCAGTCGTGTCCTCGACGTGACCTGTCCTTCACAAGCCAATTCAACTCGTTCCAATCCAGGCTCCCGCAACTGTGTCCTCGACACCTCGTGCGCGCGCGTGCCTGAGCTTGTGACGAGGCTTCAGACCCATCTCGAGGAAAGTGAGGAGCATCGTGCATTCATACAATCGTGCAATTGTCCAGCCCTTGGGTGACTGACCTGACTGGCAAGCTGGGAATCCCCTCGACTTTGACCTCTCCGTTCCGGCAGATGATAGCAACCACCTGAGACGCTTGTCGCGCAGACTGCGGGCAGTCAGTAAGGCCCTCGCCGGCCATCATGGCGTGGTCTTTGGTCCGGCCAGCTTTGGCCCACAACTCCCACCTCCCCTCCGCTCCAGCTGTCGAAGCTCTCCTCCAGCGGTCCCCGCGTGTCCTGGGTAAGTGTGCCAGATTCTAGAAAAAGCCTCCAAGCGCGACTTCTTCGACTCGATTTGTCCTGCCGAACCTAATTGTGCTCCTTAGATCTCCTTCCTGTTGTCAGTGCTCGCAACCGCCCGCTCTCTCAGCGCCACCAGCACCAATGGCATGCGACCCGTGGCCAGAGGAAAGCTACCGTGCCCCCTCTCGCAATCGCTGTCCGAAAGCCGCTCCAGCTCGTCCGCCATGCTTCTGTGCTGTCCAGCATCCCAGCTTCGCCGCCTGCAGCTCCTGGCGCGAGCTACTCGACAGCCGTTCTGCCACCCACCACTCCGTACTCCAAGTTGACTGTCGGCATCCCTCGTGAGACCTTTCCCAACGAGAAGCGCGTTGCCATCACTCCTCAGAATGTCGCTCTGCTGCTCAAAAAGGGATTCTCCAAGGTCCTGGTCCAGCGTGGCGCTGGCGCTGAAGCTGATTTCCTGGATGAGGCCTACGATAAAGCCGGTGCTACCCTGGTCGATGATGCTTCCCCCATATGGCAGCAGGCAGACATTGTGCTCAAGGTCCGCGCTCCCTCTAGCCCTGCCGAGACAGACAGTCTGCGGGAGGGCCAGACCGTCATCAGCTTCATCCAGCCTGCCCAGAACAAGCCCTTGGTTGAGAAGATCGCTGCGAAGAAGTCTACTGCCTTTGCCATGGATATGATCCCACGTATCAGCCGAGCCCAGGTTTTTGACGCCCTCAGCTCCATGGCCAACATTGCTGGTTACAAGGCGGTCCTTGAGGCTTCCAACAACTTTGGTCGCTTCCTCACTGGTCAGGTTACGGCTGCCGGGAAAATTCCGCCTTGCAAGGTGCTCGTAATTGGTGCAGGTGTGGCCGGTCTGAGCGCCATTGCGACCGCGAGAAGACTTGGTGCCATCGTTCGAGGCTTTGACACGCGCCCTGCCGCCCGCGAGCAGGTCCAGTCCCTTGGTGCCGAGTTCATTGAGGTAGAACTGGAAGAAGACGGTTCCGGGGCTGGTGGCTACGCGAAAGAAATGTCTAAGGAATTCATCGAGGCCGAGATGAAGCTCTTCACAGAGCAAGCTCGCGAAGTTGACATCATAATCACGACTGCTCTGATCCCTGGCCGCCCTGCTCCGAAACTCATCACCAAGTCCATGGTTGAGATCATGAAGCCTGGGTCGGTGATCGTTGATTTAGCATCCGAGGCCGGTGGAAACTGTGAAAAGACTGTGCCTGGCGAGCTGACCACATATCATGACGTGAAAATCATCGGTACGTCTGACGTGCTTAAGCGTGCATATGCAGAAGTAGTCAGTTGCTAATAAGCTATGTTTAGGTTACACTGATCTCCCCTCAAGGCTACCAACGCAATCGTCCACTCTCTACTCCAACAATATTGTCAAGTTTTTGCTGTCAATGGCACCTGCTGAGAAAGAGTTCGGCGTTGACTTGAACGATGAGGTTGTCAGAGGCTCCATTGTCACCCAAAAGGGCGAGATTATTCCTCCAGCTCCACGTCCAGCTCCGCCACCCGCCCCGGCCGCCCCGTCTACAACAGCAGCGAAGGAGGAAGAAGTGGTTGCCTTGACCCCGTTCCAAAAGACATCCCGAGAGGTTGGCTTTGTGACAGGCGGTATGGCGACCGCTTTGGCTTTGGGGAAATTGACTGGCCCGGCCTTCATGAGCAATGCTTTTACCTTTGGGCTGGCTGGCTTAATTGGCTATCGCGTGGTATGGGGCGTCTCTCCTGCCCTCCATTCTCCTCTGATGTCCGTCACCAACGCCATCTCCGGAATGGTTGGAGTCGGTGGTTTGTTCGTCCTAGGAGGTGGGTATCTGCCTGAGACCATCCCCCAGGCTTTCGGTGCTGCATCAGTCGTCCTCGCTTTTGTGAATGTTTCGGGAGGCTTCGTCCTCACGAAACGGATGCTCGATATGTTCAAGCGACCAACGGACCCTCCGGAGTATCCTTGGCTGTATGCAGTTCCCGCAGTACTGTTCGGAGGTGGCTATCTGGCTGCTGCGTCGACCGGAGCAGCTGGTCTTGTCCAGGCTGGATACATGGTCAGCTCTGTCCTTTGCATCAGCAGTATCTCTAGCCTCGCGTCGCAGGCCACTGCCCGGATGGGGAACGCGCTCGGTATTCTTGGAGTTGGCTCTGGTGTACTCGCATCTCTCCTTGCTGTGGGCTTCACGCCCGAGGTTCTCACCCAGTTTGGTGTCCTTGCTACTGTTGGTAGCGTGCTCGGTAGGCACAATCCGAAGTCTAATACAAGAATTGAGGGTGCTAACATGACCAGGCTTTCTAATTGGCAAACGTATTACGCCTACTGACCTTCCCCAGACCGTAGCTGCCCTCCACTCAGTGGTTGGATTGGCGGCGGTCTTGACCTCCATCGGCAGTGTCATGGCAGATCTAGACCATGTTTCGACACTACATTTGGTCACTGCTTACATGGGTGTTCTGATCGGTAAGTAACTAAAGCTAGAGTGCAATCACCATGACTAACATTGCTCAGGTGGCATCACTTTCACTGGATCCATTGTCGCATTCTTGAAGCTCGCTGGGAAAATGTCGTCGAAGCCTACAATTCTTCCCGGTCGGCATGTCATCAACGGCGGGCTGCTGGCAACCAATATCGGCACAATGGGCGCTTTCGTGACAATGGCACCCGGGGCGCCAATGATCGCTGCTGGCGCGCTGGCAGCGAATACTGCCATGTCGTTCGCCAAGGGGTATACTACAACTGCTGCAATTGGTGGTGCCGACATGCCCGTGGTGATTACCGTCCTGAATGCCTACTCTGGTTTCGCCCTTGTCGCCGAAGGTTTCATGCTTGAGAATCCGCTTTTGACGACCGTCGGCGCTCTTATTGGCGTATCTGGCTCAATCCTGTCGTACATCATGTGCGTGGCCATGAATCGATCCCTCACCAATGTTCTGTTTGGTGGCATAGCTGCGCCTCAGCAGACCGACTTCAAGATCGAAGGCAGCGTGACGCAGACCAATGTCGACGACGTTTCGGATGCGCTGGTCAACGCCGAGAATGTTATCATAGTGGTCGGGTACGGGATGGCCGTGGCGAAAGCACAGTACGCGATTTCAGACATGACCAAGATGCTCCGGGCCAAGGGCATCAACGTTCGTTTCGCAATCCACCCTGTTGCTGGCCGAATGCCTGGCCAGTGCAACGTGCTCCTCGCGGAGGCGAGTGTGCCGTATGATATCGTGCTCGAAATGGACGAGATTAACGATGATTTCGGAGACACGGATGTCACTCTGGTCATCGGTGCCAACGACACGGTCAACCCCATAGCGTTGGAACCTGGAAGCCCGATCGCTGGTATGCCGGTGCTGCACGCTTGGAAGAGCAAGCAGACATTCGTCATGAAGAGAGGAATGGCCAGTGGTTATGGTGAGTTTCACATGGTCGAAATCCTAGAAGCCCTTTGGACATTTACTAACTGGAAATGCAGCTGACGTACCAAACCCGATGTTTTACATGCCTGGGACGCGCATGTTGTTTGGTGATGCAAGCAAGTCTACCAACGGTAAGTAGAACGATCCGATACAAGATACAGGCGGTATACTGACCTCATTATAGCTCTGAAAGCTGCCATCGAGTCCAAACTATCGTAGATCTTGTAAACGCGACATCTAAGATTTCTTTTGGTTGTGAGTATCCAGATTCTGAGTTTCTCTCCACAGGGACCCGGAAGATATGCTGACATTTTATGCTCTAGTTTTTGCACATTGTGAGAGATGACATTTGACACTACATTCTCGGCGATACAGCTTAGATACGAGGGTTCGCATCTTGCATCGGTTCATCGCTGTCTTCAGCATCGCATGGGGGTTACGATTGCCATGAACTTATGTGCCTCCGTATCAAGAGACGGTTGCGCTATCTCCGTTCCAGACATTCACGGGACAGTGGCCGGGTGGTCGAGAGTGACCACCCGGATGTAGCTATATCGGCCCTTTGCTAGGAGTGGTCATCCGCCGCCCATACTTTTTTTCCTTGGGTGCAGAGAAATCGCGATCGTTTGAATACTGCCGTCTCCAGATCCGTGTCTAGCATGTCGGCCGGCCACGTGAAGCTTCGTCATTCCCGTGGACCAACAGTGACTTTCGTCCTATGCTTACCACTACTTTATCTTCGAATTTTGGAGCGTAGTAGACACAGATACAGACACTGCTGCGTCTGGTGTCCGAGCGACATGATTCATGATGAGTCGCTGTGACTCTTCGCCGTGGTACGTAGGAAGCCCCTGCATTAGCGCCAAGGGAGCCGCCATATGCCCTGGAAAATGCAGCATCCTTCGCTAGTCTCCCTCCCTCGAAAGATCCATCCAACTATATCCGGCCAGGCGGGCAGTCTTCGTAGGAAGCACCACGATGGCCTTCCATGCAATTTGGTATAAGAGAGGGTAACGACAATGACTTTCACCTGCGACGGCTTTCGAGTTGACGGGTGGGCATCAGACATGAGACCCTGTTGTCTCAATACTGACAGCTTTCTCCCCGCAACAAACACATCACTTTGCGCTGAGCTGATCGGATAATGTCGTCCAACCCACCTTCTTGTCGGGTCATTTCCCGCGAGCGAGTCTTCCCCGCAGCAGTTTCACAGGGAGAGAAAGCAACAGTGACAAAACTGTCCATCGTCGACGCGTCAGTGGCGCGGTTCTCGACCTGTGCGGCGGTCTGGCTCTACAACGCGACCGAGACGTCCCGGGACAGCACGCTGCACCACGGCCGCCTGAGACAAGCCCTGCGCCAGACCCTCGACGACTACCGCCACTTTGCCGGCCAGCTGCGATGGGCCAGCAAGGATGACATCGGGCCCGGCGACCCCAACCCGCGCCACGTCGGCCGGCCCGTCGTCTCGTACGGCACGCCCGCCGACCTCGGCGTCGAGCTGGTGCACGCCGACTACGACCGGCACCTAAGCGATGTGGTGCCGAGCGCCCAGGACCGCAGAGCGGCCAAGAGGGTCTGGGTCGCCACGGACTTCCCCAGGGACGAGCTGCTGCCCGCGTGCAAGCTCGCGTTCAACTCGGGCCTGGCCGAGTTCGACGGCCTGCCCGGCGTGGCCGTGCAGATTACGAGGTTCAGCTGTGGCGGGTGGGCTGTCGGGGTCATGATGAGCCATTGCCTTGCCGACGCAATGTGCATGGTTCGGTTCGTGCACTCGTGGGCGGCGCGGGCGAGGCTGCTTGTCACGGGCGATCCTACCGGGCTGGATGGCAGACCTCCCAAGCCGGTGTTTGAGCCCGGGATGCTCGACCAATACGCCGGCCTCATGGGCAGCCCCGAGCCGGACGCCGAGATGGTCGCGCTGGCTCGGTCGCTGCCTATGCACCGCTACGACTGGTGGGCTACCGACGCGCCAGGGTATCCTGCCTGGGCGACGGCGTCCTCGAACGCGACGAAGCCGGAGGACCTGGACCGGACGAAGCTGAGCCCATCGACCTTCCCACCGTGGCCGACGTGGGACCTGGCAGCCCCGGTGGACCACGTGCAGATCCGCTTCGGGGCTCACGAGGTGACACGCATGAAGCAGGCCGCCCGGGCCGCCCTGCCCAGCCAGCAACACCACCACAACGACGAGCAGCAGCAGCAGCCGGCCATCTCGCGGCTCGACGCCCTCCTCGCGCACATGTGGATCCTGATCAACCGCGCCCGCCGGCACCAGGAGACGCACGAGGAGGACGTCTACCTGGACATCACGCTGGGGCTCCGCACTCGCGTCAGCCCGCCGCTGCCGGACGCCTTTGCCGGGTCGCCGATCCTGCTGGGCCACGTGGCGCGGCGCGGGTCGGCCGTGTGCTCGGCGGGGGCGCTGGGCGCCGCGGCGCTGGCGGTCAGGCGCATGACGGCGCTGTTCACGCCGCGTGCCGTCTCGGCGTACCTCCACGACGCGGCGCACGAGGTCAGCCCGCAGAGGCTGTGGCAGGGCTTCCTTGGCTCGAGGCACACGCTTGTCACGTCGTGGGTGCGGGCGGGGTCGTATGAGGTTGACTTTTGTGGGGATGGGGTCAGGCCTGTTTATGTCCAGGGGAAGATGCCGCGGATGGATGGTATATTGCAGGTCATGGACGTGGGTGAGGACTTGGGGGAGTTTGATGTTAGCTTATGTCTGGAGAGGGAGGCGATGGGGAGATTGCTTGGGGATGAGGTTTTGAGAATGTATGAGCCGTGATGGGTCACGACTAGTTCATGTGTAGACTAGATCTGGTAGACAACACCTGAATAATTACCTTGTCAAGGCTAGATGATCACTCAAGGGCATTTACAACAGGAGGAAGAGTATTATATCCGCGCATGTGAAAACACGACCTGATCTTAATGACCCAGACCAGATCTCATCTTCCCTGTTTTCTTTCACGGATCACGCATTCAGGAGCTTGCCGGATCGAAACGGAAGAACTATTATTTGATGTCTATGAATTCTTTCGTCGCACCTGCGGAATTCCAGCACGATAAATATATTGAATGTGAACCGCATTTGAGGTGAATGCCGCCAAAATTCAAGGACAGTACCGTGAACATTACTCTGATCACAAAAATAAGTTATCAATGTTTCTCATTCTCAGGCGGTTTAGAGACAATTCACGTCAAGTATCACAGGTGATAGTGCAGCAAAAACAATACTCAACTCGCAATAATTACACTTCCAACGCATGAAATTGTTCATCCACTACAAGATCGGTTCAAAAAATGACACTATAGCGTTTTCGCCATGATTTTCATCAAGTGCAAAATTGGTAGATTGATTTTCTTTCCATGATGAATCCCATGAATAGATTTACACTTCCTTGCACGCCATAATATGTAATGCTATCGATGACACCGCATTTATTGTGAAATAAAGGCTCACATACAGGGCACCCCAGTTTCTGATCATCTGGTTGGAAGCAAATGAGCACAACAATGTCAAATTCGGAAGACTCAAGCACACCAACATCATAGCACTCTCGAACCAACGCTACACCTCAATTGACTTTCGATGCCAGAATCTCAGACTCCCCTCCCTCTCATACCCCCCTCTCCGGAGTGTGTAATCCGGCAGCAATCTCCATCCGTGCATACTTCTTTCCATAATACAGAAGTGTGAGACTTGAAGCCAGGGGGATTGGAAGGTACTCTTTCCCTCTTGATGCGGAAGGTGGACCTGATGCACTGCACACTAGCGCCGCCTCACCATTCTACTGGCAGTCATCAACCGCTCACAAAAGTAGCAGGCACGAGGAGCAACGTGGGAATCCATGCTCTTCGATGGCTGACTACTAAGTATTATTGTCCTGGCTGCCAGTGAGGCTCGACCGACGCAGCTTGACCAGCTCTCATGGGGATTTCACCACTCCAGGTGTATCAAGGAATTCTCAGAAGGCTCGGAGTTTGCTCAGAAGAGGCTTGAAAAGAGGCAGAATGCAGCGAACGTCGAGAAATGTAGGCGCGCCCACACACACAGACACACACACAGACGCTGTTTGGTAGGGTTTTGTACTGACCATGAAATTTTGAGATGCAACTTGTACAGGCGTCACTAGATGCTAACTGATTGTTGCTTGGCTCGGACGACGGGGTGGTGTTGACGACGAGGTGTTGTAGGCGACGAGACGACGGGGTGTGTAGACAACGAGGTGCTACAGGCAATTGGACGATGGGAAATGTTGTGGACGACGAGCAGATGTGACGACAGACACAAGATTCTGAGAGCCATTTGGACGGTCGTCCCTGTACTTGGGAAATACCATCGTTTTGGCACAGCATACCAGCTTGTGACCGAACTCTTTCAAGCACTGAGCCCCCCCCCCCTATTATGTATTGAGGCTAATAGGCTGCTGGCTGCCTGCTTGTGTGTCTTCTGCCTCTCTCCTGGAGCCGATCCACGACGGAAACAAGAGCTCAGGAGCCGGGTATTCCGAAACACGTAGACGTTGAGTGCACGCCTTTCTGTGCTGGGAACATGGAAGACGGGTGCTGGTCTGATAGCTCGTGGTGATGAACAGGTAAGATGGACCGGATGGCCTGTCTATACTCTTGTCAATACAATTTGGTGGGATTACGTGGTGTGGAATGAGCCAGAAGCTTACCTGGCCCATTGCAGTGTGCGTAAGCCTGTTCGGGACTTATAGGCAGTTCACAACAGTCGTGCAAGAGGAACTCAGTACCCATGCTCTGAGTTCTGCTGAGCCAAAGCCCGGTCGACGGCAGTGTCGAGCGCATTTTGTCCGATCGTCCTTATTCTGGTGGCATCGAACATCTGATTGCACTCGGCCTCGTACAGGAGCAGAGCAGTACTCTCAACTGCATTTACAGCAGCAACTAGTGCGAGGTGAGACTGTGAGGTGGAGACAGCCATAGAGATGCCGTGTGCTATACGAGCGGCGATCATGGGACCTCCGTGTCTATCGTCATATTTCATGGCTTCAGCCATGTAATTAACAGCGAGCGAGGCAGCCGCATAGGCGGTTTCCATTTGTGAGTCCTTGTGTTGGGGCACTCCCAAATCGTAGAGTGGGGGATGCCGGGCGCGAATGGTCTCGGTAGCTTCGCGTCCTTCGGAATCGTGAGGGTACAGACTTTGGTACGAAGGCAGGCCAGCATGGCTTGGGCGTGAATGATCCCGCGGACTGTTCTGTGAATGTGGACGTGGATGATGTCGTGAAAGTGGGCTCGCACCAGCAGGTTCTGACCCTGGAGGCGGCAGCCATGGTTCGAGCAACTGCAGGATCTGGCGTCGAATCCAAAGGTGAAGTTTGCCTGTCATTTTGATGGACTGGATGCCAGGTAATGAATCGGGGAATGGGTGGGGGCGTTCAATTGTAGTAGGACCTCGTCCCAGCCAAGATGTTTTGGATAGCTTAAGATTTGAAGGAAGCAGGCAACAAGGTAGTTCAAGTTGATGATGTGGGATGCTTGAGGAGTGTTGATTTCCAAGTGTGTTCTGGTCAACTTGTTGGGCAGAAAGATGGTCTCACGGGATAGTCAGTGCAGTTGACTCCAGTCCCTCGCACCTGCCTACCAGCCTACCTACCTAGGTACTTGAGTAGGTATCATTTCGTGCTTGGGCGTGCACGGCGCCGAGATCACCAGTAGTCGCGCTTTCCTTCGAACAACCGTCTGACACTAACTAAACTGGCTCCTGGACGGTGGCTTCTCTTCTAAGTCACCCTGGACGACCACTCAAGAGCTTGCTCCTCTAGCACTTGCTCAGGCGTCCTGGCTTGGACTTGCGCCTTCTCCCATGCCTGCCTGGAGCTTGTTATTGCATGCAGCTCTGACCGGCTCAACGCAGCTGCCACTCATGTCGAGCCATGCATTTCATCAGTACGTGAGCCTCGACGAGCGGCGCGCCCTGACTGACGGACCAGTTGACATGGTCTATGTGACCTGAACCCACCTGTTTGCATAGATCACACGTCGTTGGTCAGAATACTCAGTGCTGGCAAGATACCAGGATCAACTATTCCGATGAGACTTTTGAGTAATAAATATCACCGCCTTCTACGCTAAAGTACTGACATCACTGAGTGAATTTGGCTACGTGATAGAACAATCCAAGCTGACCGGCTATACCAATGAAACTAGTCATAGAACTTAGCCACCCTCCCTCCAATGATCTCCTGTTCGCTGGCCTCACTTCGCGTCTTCCCATTCCTGTTCACACCTGCGCGAACCCGCGCCTTGACCCATGCCCCCGCCGTGACCCCGACGACATCCTCCTGTACCTTGTCATATCCAAGCCTCTCCAGGACAGGGCTCCGCACCGGCCGCAGCTCGAGGTCGTCCTCGGGTCTGACGAAGTATAGCACGCCCAGGCGGTCAGCGCCGCGTTGGTCGGGCGGCGGGACAACGACACGATGGATGCTGCTCTTGAGGAACCCGTTGGTCAACATTTCCAGCGCGTCGGCCACGTTCACCGTGATGCTCCCCGGGTGGGGCCTGACCCATTTCCACCCGCCCTCTGGGCCGCGGACCTGTAATGCCGCGACGGGCTGGCGAAATAGGAGGGTGAGGGATCCGAAGTCCGTGTGTCCTTTCACCCCTAAGCAATCTGTCAGCGACTTAGGCTATTGAAAGCCCTGAGAATGAGCCTTGGAGTGCGTGTCTGTAGTTCTTGTACGTAGGGGTCCTCATGGCCGTCACACTGTCGCATAATAGAGGCATACTCAGGAGATCGGGCAATCCAGTGAATGCATGAGAAGATGGTGATGTACGTACAGACGTTCTCCAAAGCCTCATTCTCCACGCTCGAACGCTGGTGGTATTTCATGTACCGCAGATGACAATCTGACTTCTCGTCGTAACGATGGCTGTTCGAGAAATTATTTTCGTCAGACAGTTCCAAGACGATGGCAAACAACACCAGCAGCTTGTGCACGATGCTGTGATGGATGTGGCGAGCAAAGTGCTCTATCTCTGCTCGGTTGGCATTGATGACCTCGGGCTGTTTCCTCTCAAATGCTGGGATGAACTTCGGGATGTTGAAAATTTCTGTATTGTCGAAGATACCGGGCTTGATCTCCTACAAAGCGGGTCAACAAAACAGTTCATCTACTCTGTGCTCCTATGCATACACAATTCGGTTTCTTACCCTCAGCCCGAGAGGCTTATATCCGTTATAGCCACCATTCTCTAGGTCAGCCCGGTACATAAGCTTCTCTTCGGTGGGGAGGTCGAAGACGGCCTTGCCAATGGCGAATTGTCTGTCGACCTCTTCTTGGTCCAGGCCAAAATTGATGATATAGAAGAACCCAATCGTTTGTAAGGCTTCGAAGAGCTGTCGAGCTAGAGTTTCTTTCCCGCCGGGTTCATCGAACCTGGATAAGTCCAGAGTGACCAGGTCGGCCCAGTCCACTGATAGATGAGCACGTCTCGTCAGCACGGTGTTAACATGTAACTGGGAGCCGTGGGAAACCTCACGATCATGCTGAGTTTCCGGAACTTGTGCATAGGCAAGTTTTGGAATATTTGGCTTTGTAGGAGCGCTGGATATCTCTACTAATGAAGGCATTTTGGCGAATTACCGGCAGAAGTCAGACGATGTAACCTCTAAAATGAGAAGCCGATAGCGTGCGCATAATCGTCTTATATCGCAATTCTGGTCACGGCAGCGAGCTTCAGTGCCCGCACCCAGGTGTTATCTCCGACATGTCCCAGATCCCTCGGGGGCGCGCCTGATAGATTCGTCATGTTGGGGTTAGGTTGCGAATAGCAGCATTATGAGTCCTACTATTGGTCAATCTCACCCCACGAAAGCACATTGACGTACCTCGTTATGATCTCTCATCCCAAGCAATGGGAAGAACAGAAGCAGAGTGAGAATGCCAAGACCAAAGTAGGCACAATGGCTACACTGGTGTGGGGGTGTCGCGGAGACTACGCCGTGGTGTATACGGCAAATCAGCACCTGGCAGGATATCGGTGGGTGCTTCGCGCAGAGTCGTGCTTCAGGTGTAAATCACACCATCAGATAGTTCTCCACACCGAGTTTCGAGGGATTTGACTGCAGATATCGTCTCAAATTATAATAATAGCGTAGAGTACAGAGCTATCCGGTTAACGTCGACCTCAAGAAGTTTGTGAGACTCTTCATTTCCATGGTTTTGTTTCTGAGCATTGCGACACGCTATCGGTAACCATGGCAGCAGCTAAGGATGTCCCGATTGTGGTCAGTGACGGTGATGAATCAACCCGAGTTGTACAGTCAAAAGTCGACCTACACTTCGCTCGTCGTGGGACCGATGTCGATGAGACGATAGCGACGGGAGACATCTCAGGCTTCGACGCTGAGCGCATGCGGGCCCGCGCTTTCTTGACGGCCGAGGAAGAGAGAAAGCTCATGCGCAAGGTCGACCTGCGCATCATGACACTGTGCTCTCTTTTGTTTCTTTTCAAAAATATTGATTCGGACAACATATCCAATGCCAGGATCATGAACAGAGGGACTGATAGAAATATCATGACACAGCTGGGCTTGACGTCGGACGAGTACAATTTGCTCACTGTATTTTATTATGTGAGTCTTTTTCTCTAATCTGCTGAGGAACATACAAGTTCATCCAATCTAAATTACGGGACAGGTGCCGTACATCATTGGAGAAGCCCCGTCAAACCTGCTGTTGAAGAGGGCAAGCCCCAGCACCTGGCAGTCCAGAATCATGGTGACTTGGGGGATCGCTCTTCTCTGCCATGTGCCTGTGACAAACAAGGCTGGGATATGGGGGACTCGCTTTCTTCTCGGGCTGGTAAGTCTCCAGGGCTGTCATGCAGCAGAGAAACTGAGCCACGGAGATCTCGCTCACACAAAAGTCCAGGCCGAGGCCGGCATGTTTCCAGGGGTGATCTTGCAAATGTGTTACTGGTACCGTCCGGATGAGATGTCGATTCGGCTGCTATATTTCTGTGAGTTTTCCTAACACCCAATAGAATCTGCACCTAACAGAAATCATCTAGACATCCTTGGAAACTTTTCAGGTGTAGTCAGCGGTATCCTAGCATTTGCTTTCGACGGTATTTCAGGTGCAGCAGGTCTGTCAGGATGGCAATGGTAAATGACTTCGCTTAGATCTGGACCTGGTTTACACGAGCTGATTACTGGGGCATATCTGCAGGCTGTTCCTCGTCGAGGGTGTGGTGACCATACTTTTTGGCGTGATCATCTACTTTGTTCTGCCTGATTGTATGGATGGTCCTGAGTTCTGACATTAAGTAGAGATTCTGCTGACATCGTGGCCAGTCCCACCAATGGCAAAGTGGCTCACCGAGAAAGAAAAGGCATTTATTCAAGCTCGCCTACCCCCAAATGCACCTCGAGCGGAAGAGATGGATTTCAATTTCAGCGAGATCATCTCCTCACTAAAAGACAAACGGCTTTGGCTTTTCACTTTGATCTGGGCGACCTTCACCATCGGGACCAGCGGTGTCAGGTTTTATCAGCCGACAGTCATCGCCAACCTCGGCTTCACGTCAGTATCATGACGGCATCTCAGTTGTAAGAGCCAGACACTAATGCCATCTAGGACAATTGCACGCGCTCAACTCCTCAACCTGCCCATCTCAATACTCTCCATCGTCGTCATCGGCATTACAGGCTGGTTTGCCGACAATGGCAGACTGCCCAGACCCGTCTACCCCCTCACGCTCATGGTCATCATCCTGGCCTGCTACGGCGTCATGGTAGCATATCCCAGCAACGGCGCCGTCTACACGGCCACTCTCATCGGCAACGCCGTGACCTCCTCATGGTTCCCGATGATGTGGCCGTGGCGTGTGCAGACAACGTCCCGGGCGACGGGCTCGGCATTCTCGATCGGTTTTGTCAACAGCTACGGCCAGATTGGCGGTGCGGTGGGGCCGCAGATCTTCCTGAGCAAGTATGCTCCGAGGTACACGCAGAGCTTCGGCGCCGCTATGGCCTGCGTTGGAGCCTGTGTCGCTGTTACTCTTGTTACTTGGTGGGTGACTCGGGACATCGAACGCGAGACACGGCGGTTGAAGAGGGCAAAAGTTAAGGCTAGCAAAGACGGATTGGCGGTTTTGGACGATGTCGTTGTCTGAGGACCCGAGAGCGGGAAGCGACATACGAACAACTTCTAGTGTCTAGTCTAGAGGTCTACTTCAATGCACTTCATAGCCTTACAGCTATTTGCTTCAAGTGACCGCAAGAAGGAAGACTATCTTGGAGCCACTCAGTCATAATTACCACAAGTGCTCAATCTTACACAATCTATGTACATGTTCTGTGGACACTACCGATCTTCAATTAATTCGAGATAACAAGTTAATTGCACGAAGCTTGCACGAAGCTACATCGAAATTCGCCACCTTGAAGCGCTCGAATGAAGACAAAATTGAATATAACTGACTCCGTGTCTTATTAATGCTGGCGGTGAGTACTTCTTTGTGAATCGGAGGCAGGCTCTCCGCCGAGAACATCGCACGTTAATCGGTGCTGCTGCGTTTGCGAGTGTGTTAGGCATGATGTTGGTGCTGATAGGTATGGTTGCGATGGTGATGGCTATGTAAACAAAGTCTGTGCAGCTTTTTTTTTTTCATTGGAGCGCTTGAAGGCGGATCTGATGTCAAGAACATTGGCAACTCAATTCGTGAATGCTAGCAGGATAATTCCGGTTATATCAGCAGCCAAGGCCCGATCAGGTCATGGGTTCGTCTACGGGGTAGCCACTACCGACACAATTTGACTGGCCGGCCGAGTTCTGATTGCCCCTAAGCTTGTGTCTACCCTGTTTGGCGGAGAATTGCTTAGGTCAACTTGGCTCTAATCCTCCGAATACCACATGCCCGTTCCGCTTGCAACTACACAGTATCATCACACAATATACAGTGCTATAGCTTGAGTCTACAACAGACAGCGCGCAAGTGCCAATAACCTTTTACCACCAGAAGGTTACATTCTCTTACCCCGCCTTCTTGAGAGCAGTCGCTCTTGCGGCAGGGTCATACGAACGAGTATATATCATGAAATGTCACATAGTTCAAAGCCCTTGTGCTCGTTCTTTGGTCCACTGTTGTTGGCTCCAGCCACTTTGTGCATACCATTGACATCCGCAAATCTTCTCCTGCAGCATGTTGCTCAATGCCTTGCTGATCGGGTGTCTGCCCGCGGCCATCTTGACTACCGCCCAAAGCATCCCACCCATTGCCGTACCGGAGGTAGGAGTCTCGGCATACCCTTTCGACCTGAGTCAAGTAGCGCTGAGCAGCAGCCGCTGGACGGACAACCAAAATCGAACACTCAACTATCTCCGATCTGTAAATGTTGATCGACTGCTATACAACTTCAGGGCAACGCACAAGCTCTCCACCAATGGCGCCGCGGCAAACGGTGGATGGGATGCGCCAAATTTTCCTTTCCGCTCGCATGCTCAAGGACATTTTCTCACAGGATGGGCGAATTGCTATGCGGTGCTACGCGACAGCACGTGCCGAGATCACGCAACATACTTCGTGGCTGAAGTGGCAAAATGCCAGGCAAACAACGGCGCTGCAGGTTTCACTGCGGGGTATCTCTCCGGGTTTCCAGAATCAGAGTTCAGCGCGCTCGAAGGCGGGACACTGAGCAACGGCAATGTGCCATACTATGCCGTTCACAAAACGATGGCTGGGCTGCTCGATGCGTGGCGCATCATTGGCGACACCAAAGCACGCGATGTCTTGCTTGCACTCAGCGGCTGGGTCGACGAACGCACCAAGAAGCTCAGTACTTCCCAATTGCAGAAGATGCTCGGCACCGAGTTCGGCGGCATGAACGACGTCTTGGCCAACGTCTACCAGCTCACAGGAGACAAGCGGTGGCTTACCGTGGCCCAGCGTTTCGATCACACTGCTGTCTTTGACCCTCTCGCAAGCAAGCAGGATCAATTGAACGGACTTCATGCCAATACGCAGGTGCCAAAGTGGATCGGTGCTGCTCGAGAATACAAGGCGACTGGCACCACACGCTACTTGGACATTGCGCGAAACGCCTGGGACTTCACCGTCAATGCTCATACGTATGCCATTGGGGGTAATAGCCAGGCAGAGCACTTCCGTCCACCTAATGCAATTGCGCAATACTTGACCACCGACACCGCTGAACATTGCAACACCTACAACATGCTTAAACTGACGCGGGATCTGTGGACCATGGACCCAACGAACATCAAGTACTTCGATTTCTACGAGCGAGCGTTGATGAACCATCTCCTCGGGGCTCAAAATCCAGCGGATAGCCATGGTCACATCACGTACTTCACACCCCTCAAGCCTGGCGGAAAACGAGGTGTTGGTCCGGCATGGGGTGGCGGCACATGGAGCACCGACTACGACTCCTTCTGGTGCTGCCTGGGCACAGCTGTGGAGACCAACACCAAGCTGATGGACTCCATCTATTGGTACGACGCCTCCGGAGTTTATGTGAACCTCTTCACACCCTCGACGCTGGATTGGTCGCAGCGCAGTGTCAAGATCACCCAGTCGACAACATACCCTGTCGGCGACACAAGCACATTGCAGGTGACTGGCACAGGAGACTGGACGATGCGCATCCGCATCCCATCGTGGGCATCTGGCGCAACAATCACCGTGAACGGGCAAGCAGCGGGCGTTGACGCAAAGGCTGGGAGTTATGCGGCCCTCAAGCGCCAGTGGACGTCGGGCGACACCGTCACTGTGAAGCTACCGATGAAGCTGCGGACAGTGCCTGCGGCTGATAACCCGAGTGTCGCCGCCATAGCCTATGGACCAGCAATTCTGAGTGGTAATTATGGTACCACATCTCTCACTGCGTCGCCAAAGCTTGACTTGGGCTCAATCCGCCGCACGGGGACTTCTAGTCTCGCGTTCACGGCCACGGCGGACGGCAAGGCGGTCAACCTGGGTCCTTTCTATGATGCGCAAGGCTTCAATTACAATGTTTACTGGGCAAATACTGGCGCACTACCCGCTTCCAAATAGTGGGTAGTACAGTCTGAGTTTATCATTATGCTTTCGAGCACTGCTGATGGAATTGAAAACTTGATTGACAAGAAGAACCTCGAGCGGCCGGAAGACTGCTCGGGAGCGCTTTTCGTATGTGTGTCAATTAGCCTTGACTTGTGACATTTATACTTCAATCATATGTTTTCTTTTTATTTGCTGTAGCGCAACAACAGTGTAAAGGAGTTGCTGATAGTGTTCATACTACCTCGTATATAGATGTGGAGCGAAATGAATGTGATCTGAATACTCTCTCATTGTTAGGATGACCTTGATGGCCATCGATGAGAAATCCGGATTCTATGTACACTCCTCGAAATTAAGATGTTGACGCCGCAAAGCTTGCATTATATGATCCGAAGACTTAACTCAAGCCTGCCAGTCTCAGCATTGAACTCTCAATGGGCCGGGGAGCGGTAAGATCCTGACCAGGGGGCCGAGGCTTCATCACTGGAGCTCGTGAACTGCGTTAGCAGAATGATGGCTGTCCAGCTCGGCCCGAGTATTGTCATTTGGGAGTTCTGGCTTAAGGTACTCTGCTTGCGAAGCCGGTTCAATCGTCCATGGTATCACTGCTTCTCTTGACTTGCGCTTCTTTCGAAATATCATCCACGATATGGCAGCGGTAACAACGGCGGTTATTGGCAACACGACGGATACCGCAATTATTGTTCCCGCGGGAATTCCATTGGGTGATGCAGGCTGAGATGAAGGCGAGGGCTCTGGAGTGGGACCCGCTGCTTCAGTCGTCGTGGTCGAAGTGAGAACAAGTAAGCTACGGCTTAGGCATGGATATTAGGTTCCAAAATAACCGAAGACTTCTCAAGTCTGGAATTATCCTATCTTGAAGAAACCGATGGGCTCGAGATAGCAACCTGGACGCTCCGGCTGGACGAAGTACTCGTGAATTGTAAGGCTGACGATGTCGTTGATGGGACCGATCCGCTGATGATACCAAATCTCCCATTGGGGGTATATGCACATGGGACATCTGGCTCATCTAGCGGGCAGATGGCTAGGAAATAATCCCGCGTGCCTGCCAAACTTGACTCAATCGTCCATGAGTAGCTACCATTGTTAGGTGTAGAGTCTGGCATGGATGCATGTCAGTTCAACAATGATTCTGTGCCCCCGGCCGAGAGAAAAGTATGGAATGGAAGAGCTGTTGACCTGTAATGTTTCCCACCATTGTATTGTCGCCATACAGTAGCTGTATCTTGATCGGGCCTGTAGTGTATTTCGTCCAAGTGACGTCGAAAGCCTCATCTGCGATTAAAACCTGACCACCTTGCGGAGCTGTGGAATAGATTGACGCAAGGGTCAGGCTAGCAGCATGCAGAGATTTCAATATGAGTACTGAGACTCTCAGAAGAGCGGTGGATGACATGGTTCTCAGGCAATGGATGAGGCAAAGGAGAATCAAGATTCCAGCGAGATTGCGGGACATCGATCAGGGGGAGACAAAAGTGTATATAAAGACGAAACCGGCTGAGTCGCCGGCACGTCTCAACAGAGGGAATGCGCCGCAAGGATACATGCCTCAATGTCCCCTTCTATCGCAATCTCTGAGGCCAGCCAGTAATATGGCTGAAGCGGCATGTATAACTGAGGGCCATGTAGTCAACAAACAAGGAACCTACTTAAGTAGGTACGAATGTACCTTGCTAGCCCCTCTCGCGGCAAGTCTCCCAGCATGAAGCGATGCCATCTTGATCTGAATACAATTTCCACCCACATACACGGGCTATACATTTGCGTGACTATGTAGTTGTTGCACGAAGCAGGCCTCCACAAACTGCTGTTTCGTGGTTTCCACACAACGGGAATGGCCTCGCGCTGGTCGCCCCCACATGCACCCTAGTCGTTCAGCTCGACCACCACCCATGGCCGCCTTCTTCCTTTTGGGGCTGGGGCACTGCTCTGTGGTACAAGAGACTCGTGTGCGATTGGTTTCTCTGTGAGGCTTATCATTTTCTGAGTGTGCATGTCTGCTGTGTAACAAAAGCTTTCCGACATCACTTCTGCCTATCTAAGTACCAGGGTGATGAATGTGTACCCACTTACGGCGAGTGCATGCATGCCAGTTCTCCACCGTTGTAATGAATGCAGATCCAGGGCTTAGGTGGAATGATCATATGATAGCATTAGCGACTAATTCGACTCTGGGCTGGGTAGTAAGGAAATATGTACAGCCCATAAGGATCTCACAAAAGCTCATTGTATGCCCATTTTACGGCGTGAAATTACAGTATATTCATCGCGCTCAAGTTGTGAATCTTAGACTTTCCAAGGGTTATTTAACAAAGCTATCCCGCAAAAGGGGACTCTATATCTTCGACCCTCCAAGCCTGAATCCAGGCCCAGGCCCCATTTCCTTTTGTGTAATAATTAGAACCTAGGTCAGAAGGAGTCGGCTGTCTCGCACTCAAACAGCAATAGAGAAATTCGAATTTTCGATGGGAACCCCTTCAAAAAGTCCACCAGCTTCGCCCCGGCGTTTTTATTCAGTATACATGTGTATGCAAAATTGTATCTTAGTCTCATTCAGGCGTTCCAGCCGCTCAATGTGCCACAACTTGCTGGAGTCAAATCCAAACTCTGAGCAGAATGTGAAGCCATCTGAACTGAGGAACATCTTTGTAATGAGGGCGAGGATGACAATGCCTCAGTTTTTATATCGAATGCGGCCCCGGTTCCGAATCATCTGCTTGAAGAAAGCCAGAAAAGAGAATTCAACTAGGAATGTGGTGACCCAGGCAATGACTAAGGTCATGTTTTTGTTGATGGCATGGCTAAGAAGCTGCTGTTTTTGCTTTTTGATGAACTGAAAGAAAATATTGGGACGCCTTTTCGCGGTCGACTTGCGCAAATAGCATCCATAGATGCCTTGTTCCAGTAGCGTGGCTGCTTATTACACTCTCAAAACATCTCCCCAGCTGGGAGCGCCAACTTGGACAGCCCATGCAAGAAGGCACTGCTCCAAAGTTTCCGTCTCGTCGCAGAACAGCGTTGACGGTATCTATCAGACTGTAAGTTGACCATCTGGTCCGGGCAATGACCCCTCTCTTACCGGCCCGCTCGCACCTAAATAAGACAAGCCGCCGATGCAAGCCATATCTGGTTAGTCTTCATAGGGCCCATGAACATGAGTAAATTTCTTCGCTTTTCTTGAGAGGCGCAGTTGACTGCTCCAATGGTCTCAACCCGTGGCGGGCCGTGGTGCCATGCCACACCTGTTCTCGGCAACGGTTTAACATACGATATATCACATTGTGATTACCAATCTGTCAATATGGCCTGTCAGGTCCGTCCACCGCTACCTCCCCCCCCCCCCCGGGTGGTGGGGTTTGTAGGGGGCAAAATTGAAAGCCTCTGCTTGGATCTTTCTTGTTTGTTTTCGACTTGCTCCGTGTGATTTACTGACCGTGTCCAGAGCTGAGGAACTCGGTATTCCACGTTCTTGGAATTGCTGCACTTCCAATCGCGTGTGACGCATATCAAAGAAGATGCAAAATACCTATTGTAGATACGAGAGCTTCCTCTGCACATATGCTCCGTGCTGGCACACATGACTGATGCAAATCAGCCCGAAAATGTTTTCCTAGACCCGTTAGAGGTACTAAGTGCCCCTAACAGCACTTATAAGCATAACAATGGAGTTCAGTATCAATCTCTGCCTCATTCTCTGCTTTCAGGGCCCCCTACTCAGTGGCGGACACCAGGACTTTATCATCAGTACTAAAACCTAGACGTCATCATCGCGAGAGAAGCGAGGCATTCATGATTGCTATGTGTATGGAATTGTGACAGGCATTTCCTCCTCCCTGCTGACTGCATATCGGACATCATTCCTTTTTGGGCCACACCAGGAATGGTCTGAGACTGTAGCTGCCTGTACACAGACCATGATATTCCTGCTTATTTGTTACAATGTGTCTATGTATGTCTAGATGTACCGAAGACTCCTGAAATTTACCCTGATTTGGTCAAACACACCAGTACCCAAGTCAAGTCCCAAATTGTTATGAAACAGGTGTGGGATGCTCAACAAATCAGCCCACCTCCACTTTTGCCTATTTTGATACCAGCAAACAGAGCACTGCGACTTGAGGAAAATGTATCTTTCTAACAAGTGACACACATTTCACTGTCTATTTTGCCGGATTTTCTTCGCCCGTGTGTAGCCAGAAGCTCTTCAAAAGACACCGGATGCCCGTTTTGTTATGTTCTGGCCCTTGACAAGAGAACTTCCGGCTTCGGAATTGAATCGAGCATGGCTTCCTCGATAGTAATCGTCTCTGGCGAGCAGTCTGAGCTGCCTCAGATGATGTCTTCCAACACTACCCAGTGGCAAGATGCTCTGCCTTGGTCGAACCTCACTGCAAGCTGGTCAGCATGGCCATATGTGGTGACATTCCTGCTAGGCCTTGTGGTTTATGATCAAGGTAAGCTGAACGGGGAATTGAGAAAGAGGGATACACGAGTACACAGCTGACTTGGTGTAGTGATGTATATCAAGCGCAAAGGCTCCATCGCTGGGCCAGCGTTCAAAATGCCCCTCGTCGGCCCATTTCTCCAAGCACTCGATCCCAAGTTCGATGGATATCTCTCCCAATGGGCCAGCGGGCCTCTCAGCTGTGTCTCAGTGTTTCACAAGTGAGTGCTGTATTTGACTGCGCCCTCTACCTTGTAGCGGCCGCAACATACTTGCTCACATTCTCACGCCTTCAGATTCGTCGTTCTCGTCTCGGAGCGAGATCTAGCCCACAAGGTCTTCAAGTCGCCCGCGTACGCCGAGCCATGTATTGTTCCAATTGCAAAGGACCTCCTGGGCCACAATGCCTGGGTGTTTCTTCAAGGCAGGGAACACGCCGAGTTTCGGCGAGGATTGACACCACTCTTCACCAACAGAGCTCTTGCCTCTTATATGGCGGTCCACGAGAGGGTCCTTTCCGACTACTTCGACAGCTTCGTAAAGATCAGCGAGGCGAATGAAGGACGGCCGGTGGCGTTCATGACAATGTTCCGCGAGATCAACTGCGCTCTTTTCTGTCGCTCCTTCTTTGGCGATTATATCTCCCAGGGAATGGTCAAGAAAATCGCCGACGACTTCTACCTTGCTACCGCGGCCATGGAACTCGTCAATATTCCTTGGTCGGTGCACATCCCCGGTACTAAACAGTGGTTGGGGAAACGCACGTGCGATGCTGCCCATGTCGCGTTCGCCAAATGTGCGGCCGCTTGCAAGGCAAACATGGCAACTGGCGCGGCGCCTACCTGCATTGTGGACTACTGGGTGCTTCACATGTTCGAGTGCAACCGGTATCGCGAGAGGGTCGCTGCAGGGGAGACAGACGTCGAGAAGCCAAGCAACATGATTCGCGAATTCACCAACGAAGAGATCGGGGAGACTCTGTTCACCTTCCTCTTCGCGTCTCAGGATGCCGGCAGCAGCGCCACGACATGGCTCTTCCAGATCCTTGCCCAGCGGCCCGATGTCCTGGATCGAGTGCGGCAGGAAAATCTGGACGCCCGAGGCGGTGATAGGAACAAGCCGTTCGATCTTCCCATGCTCGAGTCCCTCACCTACACCAATGCCGTCGTCAAGGAGCTCCTTCGCCACAGGCCTCCGGTCATTTTCGTCCCCTACCTCGCGACCAAGGACTTCCCAGTCACGCCCAAATATACCGTTCCCAAAGGCTCCATGGTCATCCCGTCGTGTTATCCTGCTTTACACGACCCGGTGGATTACCCGAATCCCGATGTGTTCGACCCTGAGCGTTGGATCTCCGGGGACGCAGAGTCTAAGACCAAGAACTGGCTCGTCTTCGGTGCTGGGCCTCACGACTGTCTTGCGCGAAGATACGGTAAGTGACCTCTTCATAGATACAATCTTTTCATCTTACATCCGATGAGTAGTCTCAACAAGTGCGAAGTCAAATCTGTGCCATGACTTCCGCCTCGAAACAACATTGAAAGAGTAGTCTGTATGACAAATACTAATGAAAAGTGCCTCAGTACCGCTCTCTTTAGCAGGCATGATTGGCAAGGCTTCGTTGGAGATTGATTGGAAGCATCATGCTACCGAGAAGTCAGAGGAGATTAAAGTGTTTGCTACCCTCTTTCCCATGGCAAGTGATTCAAAATTTCCGTACCTAGGTGTGCTATTTTGCTAATTTTGCGTATAGGATGAATGTCCTTTGGTTTTCCAAAAACGATCCTGAGGACAGTCGCCTCTACCAGCTGACCGGCATCATATTCAGATGACATCAGCACTAGGAGCAATTCAGAATAGCATTAATTGAAGGCGAAGTTGCTAGAATTACACATCATATCATACTTTACTTAGAGGAGAACTCGGAAGAATGAACATGAACAGATCTGAGACCAATTGACGTGGACCCGTCTACAGAACTCATGCGTACAAACCCCGTGCGGAATATTCAGATACCTTTCACAAATTCAAGCAAGTGTGAATTACATGTATATACAGCGGTGCTACTTGCATAATCTCAGCAGTGTGTAACGTAAATGAGTGTAACAAACTGATTAAGGATAAGCTGAGTTGAGCCAGCTTGGAAGACTTGCTATCAAGCCTTTTGGCTCACGTGATCTGCGTAGTCATCTTCTGACGAGGTAACCCCGCCGGGATTGAGCTGTCCTCAAACAAGCCTTCTGCCTGTAAGCAAACATGCTGTGAAAGGCTGTTTGTTACACCTGCGCGGATATTCACTAAGGACGCGTCCTTGAAGTGAATATGACAGGGAGCCAGAGGACAAAATACGGCAGTGCTTGCCGCAACTGTGTCAAGGTCAAGTGTAAATGCGCACCAAGGGAGGGTGGCGACAGCTGTGAAAGGTGACACCCGCCGTAAATGTGTCCATGTACGCAACCGTGCGACAGTGAGGACTGACGAGTTCTTATTAGATGCTACCGATTGGGGAAACCTTGCGTGGTGTCGTCAGGTTCACGAATCCTGAGCGGGCGGCGGGATCCTCGTCCAGACCTGTCACAGACATCTCCATCTGGAGCCCGAAAGAGCGCTTCGCCTTTGCTGGATCATTCCCAATCTGAGGTCCATGACACGGGCCTTCAGGATCTTCAGCCGCAGGTGCATGGCTTGTCGGGACATACAGAAGACCGCCAAATTGGCAACGCTGGCTCTGCGCAGCTCATCCCGCAAGACAGGCTCGAAACCCCGACTACAAGTGCAGAGGATCCACACGACTTGCCTCTATCGCCACAAACAAATGAAGATGAGGCATTTCCACTGAACAACGCGAGCTCGCGCGTGTTGCCTTGTGCTGGAGAGCCGACGGGTTTAGAAGCAGAGGCATACCTTGCATCGTTCCGCAACCACATGCACAGCTTCTTCCCGATTTTCTACCTCCCGTGTGAGATGACCTCGTCGAAGTTACGAACGGAGAGACCATTCCTCTGGCTGTCCATAATGTGCGTGGCCTGCCCGTCATCGACACAACAATTGACCCTGGGGGACAGCATCCGAAATATCGTGGCCAGGAAGATGGTCTGCAACGGCGAAAAGAATCTAGACCTTCTCTTGGGGCTTCTCATTTTCTTGGCCTGGTATGTTCCGGCCACCTGAATCTGCAAAGGCTGAACCAGAGAAGTGTTTCCTGACACTGTCAAGAACTTTGGGTGCTGACCAGCTTGTACAGGGCACAGTACCAGGCTCGCTACATGACCTTTGTTACCGACCTGATGCAATTGGCATTGTCGATAGTCTTTGACTTGGGACTCAATAAAGCTGCGTGTGATCCGAGGGGCCCGATATCATTCAAAGAGGCAACGCGATTCAAGCACCCAAGCATGAGGCCAACAACTCCGCCCCGGGGGCCCAAAACCATGGAGCAGAGAAGAGCCGTTCTCGGGTCCTACGTGCTTTCATCCACGTATGTAAACTAGGTCCAATTCACCTCGGCATTGTTTGCATCTGTGTTTCAACGCCTATACGTGGAGTAGGCAGCCCGTGTGGAGAAAATATTTGTCTTAAACAGTACACTAATGTTAAAGCGCAGTTTCGCCAGAACACTCAAACGACTTGATGGCTTGAAGTGGACTTCAGATATGGATGAGTCTCTGTCTGTCTTATCAGACCAGCCGGAGTGTAAGGGCGATACAACACTTTCCATCCAAGTGAGGCTTGGGTTGCTCGTCGACCAACTCAACTGCTCGAACTGTACGTGGCCATTTGGTAACGGCAGCTACACCTCACAACCTGACGAGCCCTCAAAGACTTATCACTTCGAGATCCTCCAGTCCACCCTCCGACAGATCGAGGAACAAATTTCACTGCAGCTTTCCGTTGACGGTATGGAGACTGATTACCTGCCTACGCTTGATCCCAATTGACAGTTGACGGCTCTGCAATACTGACTGTAGGGCACAGACGCAGTCATGTGCAACTGTACAGCACTCGATTGCTTCTAAACGAAGCCTTCCTTGCTGGAGCCGCACGGAGTCCTCACGTCCCGGATCTAAGGAGAGCTCAACTATGTGACGCATGTGTCAAGGACACAAAAGCTTGGTTCGACACATTCTTCTCCATGCCCGATTCAGCTTACGTCGGCTTCACCTTTATGTTCATGTGCAACATGGCGTACAGTCTACTTGTGTTAGTTCGCTTCTCTACGATCAAGGATCCGGCGTGGGATCGGGGTACGGTTAGAGGCTTGGTCGACATACTGTCCGTATGCGACAAGTTAGCAGAGAACTATGCCACAGTGTCACAAGGTACGTTCACACAGGAGCCGATCTCGCAACACGGTGACCTACATAGACATCAAACCGGCTGAGCCTTTTCTAAACTTTCACTTCTTCAATATAGACCGCGCTCGTCCGAACGGTGGACCGGAGAAGTCTGACTACTTCTCTGATGCGGAGTCCATCTTCCGGATCATGCGCAGTATCTGGGAGCAGCAGTTGACCACGGCAAACCTCATCCCGGACAATTACGAAGAACAAACCCAACAGTTACTCGACGAGCTTCTTAGGCCGGAACTGGCAGCAGACTGGGCTAACCCGCCTTTCCTCATGGATGTGTTATGGCAGTAAGTACCACTCCGGGGAAGCTCCTGGAGTTGATGATGTGACGCAAGAAAGGTCGGCCTAGGACTGTGACTGGGTTTGCAGGTCTGTTATCGGGGAGACTAGAACATTGGATTGCAAGCGGCAATTCAGGGGCTCAGGGAATGTGTATTTGCACCCCTTAATACTATCGGATATCGTCTGAACAGGACAAATGAAACCCCGTGCTCTGTGCGGTAGTGAAAGCTGTTCTTGGGTACGGAAATATTTAAGATAGTAGAGGGATAGAACGACTGGATTGATGGCTGCGATAATCTATCTAGTAATATATAGCCCCTGGAGCTTCTATGGCATGGAAAACATGACCGAATACAGAAACGGCATCCAGGCCCCGAGACCACAGCGTCACAGAGTCCCATTTTGGCCTGATTGAGATGTAATCCGAATATATGCCCCGCTTCTTAATCTATATCATTCTCTCAACATCTAGATGGCACGTTTACGAATGTCCCTGCACTGTCTCTACCCGGTTTGTATATCACCGTTGTCCTCCAGGTGTTACCTTGTTGCTGCAGCCTGCCGAATTTTGCGCCATATTTCGCTCTCTGTGCAACGGAGCAGGCTGAGGTCGTTGCAACAAGTCGAAGACGGACTGCTCCTTTAGACGCATGGCTTGCAATGCCACGAAAATGGCGGCATCTTTCGAGGCGGGGACCGTGACCTCTGTCTCATTGTCGGCTTGTGGCTGTTGACTAGCCACCGTAGAGACCAAGTTTTTCATGTTTTGGAGGAGTATCTGAATTAGGTGTAAGGTAAGTTGGTCGTTGACCTCGGGCTGTGAGGCCAAGCTGAAATTGCCGAGCTTTATTGGGAACGTTGATGTCGAGCTCCCGTCCTTACGACCAGAACTAGAGTGCACGAGTGACTCGACCATGGGCCTTAACGCAGCGAGAAGGTAGTAGTAGCAGGTCAGGCTATGGATGACAATCAGGTCTTGTTTCTCGCTCTCGCTGCAATTTCCAGCCGTTGAATGAGATGTCCCGGTCTCTGAGGGGGCCTTCTCGGTCCCAATGACCGCATTGAGGATGCGTATTAAGGCGTCCGCTTTGTTCAAAACTTTGCTCAAACGGTCGGCAAGTGAGCTATCAGTAAGTGTGAATTGCTGCAACCAGCTCTGGAGATCGAGGAGCTGCTCCAGCAGCCCAAGCTCATGCCAGCCTGATGCTCGGTCACCGTCACTGGCAGAGCTTGCAGAGAAGAGGGGGTGTAGATCAAGGTCGGTGCAATATCCCGTCGGCTGAGTCCAGTCACTGGGAGATACGCCATCGTCACATTCAAGATCGGTAGTGGGACGACTCAACGCAGTGCTACTGCACTGTGGGAAGTGGGACGATTGTGCGTCTGAGGGCAGTGAGCGTCAGCAAGTAGCCGTGTCATCTGCATCTCGGAACACTGAACTTTGAAGTCTGAACGATTGGAATTCTGTGCTAGGTAGCTTACCACCGGCTGGTAGGAAACTTGCGGTTGAGCCAGAGGTGTGATCGTGTGGGTCCAATTGTTGTTGTGCGGAACCTGGTAGAGATCCTGGCCCATCGCTGAGGTCTAACGGCATCTGGAAGATCAAATCGCTGAGACCCATGTTGAATCCCGCCTCATCCGGAGATATTGGAACATCATCTGTCCATGAAAATATTGGTGCGCCGCCGGTGGGCGGGACATTCCTGGGCCGACCTCGAGGGCCGGCGTTACTGTAAACGCATCGTATATTAAGCCTCTTGCACCGGTCACACTTGGCTTCACCGTCTGCAGGCGGGCTGCATCTGTTTTTGAGCTGGTGGCACCTGTCACAGGCAGCACGCTGTAGTGTCGGCTTGGACATTCTGCGCATCATAATGTCTGCTTGTACGATCTGTTGGCCACAGGACGGAAGTCCTTCGAATGTTTTCACGGTACTGATGTGTGATCAAAAAAGGACTTTAAATGGTCGCAACCCGGGTGGACCAGCCGTAATTACATGAACAAAATGACTCTCCATGCCACCCTACACCCTTAATCCCACAATCTTCGTCCCGATACTGGGCCGGGGCACAAAGCCCCCCAAGAAGTTGAATCAGCGATCTCTCTTCAATGTGTTGGACACGCGGCATGTCAGATTTTAAGTAGCGGGTTGACCCATATCTAAAAGATTACGTTATCTTTGTCGTCCTGGATACCACCTTCCTTCTCAATCAGAGACTTGTTCTCAAGAGTATTATATACATCTGAGCAGTAACTAATGAGCTTAGTTCTCAGAGGTGGATCTGGCTTCCTATGTGGATATGTGCCTTCAGACCTTAGGGTAGATATCTACAATGGCCAGGGGTAAGAAATGTTAACACGGCGCTAATAACGCTCTTGCCGTGTATTCTCGCATAATCATAACAGCGGCACTAGCGTCTGCTTCCCGCCATTAGCGCCGTACTAACATTTGTTACCCCTGACTAAGTAATGTAGGTAGATGGTGTCTGTTCACAATCAAAATGGCAATAGACATCATTCTTGTGACTTGTCACTCTTCCCTCTTTGACCTAGGCAAGCTGAAGCCTTTCGAGGAAACGTATCAGCAGACTATTTACGATAAGTAGGTGTAGATATCAAACTGCTTCCAATCTGGACTCTTGCAGCAAGCTGTCGCATGTGCCCCCACACCAACCCCCATAGATCGCTGCGAATGTGCACTTTGTCTTCAATATTGGTGCAAATGAACCGTCATGCAGCCATCTGAGTAAGAATTCAGCCGTTGATGCCCCAGAGTGACATCGAGCATTGGAAATGGCGTGAATTTACAGGAGATCCTTACTGCTTCTGGCAGCCGGCCTCTGCAGATATGGAACATGTGGTTGGATGTTGGGTGAGCAATCAATGCAGCGGCGGACATTTACACACAACTGTCAAGTTTCAATTTGTCCGCTTGTGCATCTCTTTTTGCTCCTTCGTAAGCCAACGCCCTCCGGAGGCCTGACACGGCCTTGGCATGTCGGCGGTTGGCTGTGATGTGCGTCAAAACTTCCTCGCTGGATCCCTCCTACATACTTAACTGATATCAGTCTCACCCAACTGCCCAGGTCATTTGTGACGACTGGACCAGGCTCTGCACTCGCTCTTCATTATCCCACCTAGCCGTGACACTCGAAACACCTATTGAAGCATGTCAGCATCAGAGCACATCGTACAAGCTGACCACCTGGCGACATACCCCGCCCTGACAGACTCAATCCGGAAGATTGACTTGAGCAAAAGTTCTGTCGTCATCACGGGCGGCGGCCAGGGGTTGGGATCCAGCATAGCTTCCTCCTTTGCGGAATCTGGAACATGCCGAATCATCTTGGTCGGTCGTTCAGCTGGGCCCCTCAAAGAGACGGCAGATACTATCAATGCCCGATTCAGCGACGTGACAGTTGAAGCCTACACTGCAGATATTTCATCAGAAGACGACGTTCGGGGCCTATTCGACAGACTCGGCGGGCGCCTGGACATCCTCGTCAACAATGCTGCCTATCTGCCCGAGCTGAAGACATTCATGGATCTGGATCTTCTGGATCTGAAGAAAGGTCTGCTCACCAATGTCTATGGTACTGCTCTTGTCACGCAGTCTTTCCTGCGTTACCGCGCTGCCCACCACAAGCCGGGCGTTGAGCCCGCTGTTGTTCTCACTGTCAACACTGCCGGGGCATTCTCGATACGGTATCCGTGCCTGTCAGCTTATACATCTTCCAAGGCCGCCCTGGCTCGATGGTCCGAGCTCGCGTCGGTCGACGTACCCGAGGGGGTGGCCCGGTTCATATCTGTGCATCCGGGGGCTGTAAGAACGCAGATGGCCGCCAAGTTCGGCCTCGGGGACTCGTTCGCCTTCACTGAGGGTAGGCTCGTCGGTGACTTTCTTGTCTGGCTCACTGGAGATAGTGCCGCGTTTTTGAACGGAAGATTTGTTTCGGCCAAGTGGGACATTGATGGTCTTGTCAGTAGGAAGCAGGATATTGTCAGTCAGAATTTGTTAAGGACCAGCCTTCACGGGTTTGATGACTTTGCGCAACAGAAGCTAGCCTGAGAATTGAATCGTCAAAGTAGTCTGACTAGCTCTAGTAAATTGAAGAAGCGGCTTCCTGCATAATTTAGGCTGTGTCTGAGCCTAGATGTCCGACTCTTCAATAATGTCTACATGAATCAGAACAGGTAGGTTCCTTCACGTGCAGCGGATACAAGACCGGCGAGAAATTGTATTGTAGGTATGAACTTATAGAGAGAACCTAAGTTAGACCAAGCAGGGGTAGGGCTGCTCTTTCGTGAAGA
Organism: Diaporthe australafricana; assembly: GCA_039880735.1. NCBI lineage: Eukaryota > Fungi > Ascomycota > Sordariomycetes > Diaporthales > Diaporthaceae > Diaporthe > Diaporthe australafricana. The sequence continues at coordinate 2,538,721 of JBCEDM010000007.1, read as the reverse complement.
CATATGTCTGATGGCGGGCCTAGCAAGGTACCAGTTGACCTCTGTCTAGGTAGAGTTTACTAATTTTAGAAGACACAATAAGTACCTAGGTACACAGGTATGAATAATCAGATTGCATTGATTTAATTCCTGTTGAATAAGCAAAGAAAAAAAGACTCTATGAAATTGCATAGAGGAGGGGCTGTAGCCTTTTACACAAGGCTGCGCGACTGTCCCTTGATGTCACATGGTGTTTGGCAGTGATCTTTTCCAACAATATGCGAATTAAGTCACCAGATATACCAAAACATTGCCAGCTATAGTCTTTTCATGGTTGTGGGTAGCTACCAATGGTCAAACCGTGTGCCGTCTGATTCTGGAGGCTAACGCGTTTACTTCACCCCAGTCTCTAAGAAGCCCGCGGGCCAGTTCTCTTTCGCGTTTTCAGCAAGATCCTCAATGCAAGCCCCGCCAAGAATCTTCATAACTGGTACATCCACGGAAAGTTCCTTCATAAACCAGGCTCGGATATCTACTCCGACCAAAGAATCGACCCCGATGTCGATCAGAGGAGTCGACTGAGAAAGCACATCCGAGGGACCCATGAACAAAGCTCTCTTAACCTTATCGCTGATGGAATCTGTGAGCCAGGATTGTTAGCTATTTTTCTTTGTCACTTTGAGGAGCTACCATGCACAAGTACCTTTCAAGATCTCCATCATTTCCGTTTCAGACTTCGCCTCTTGCAGGAGACTCTTCACGGCAACGGACGCCGTGGACAAGCCAGCCTGAGAGACAACCTCCTCCTTTTCCCGCAGAAGCATTCCAAACACGGGATTACCCGGCCAGAGGTTCATATTCGCCGTCTCTCTCAGCACAGGGGCAATACCCGTGATGAGTTCGTGGTCGAGCGCCGATCCAGGACGGCCCGCAACCACGGCCTCGGCGAAGAGCTGGTGCACGTCGGTCTCCGACATGGCCATGGCCAGCGAACCCGTCACGAGGCGGTCCTTCTGCTCCTTGGTGAGCCTGCCCTCGGTCTGGAGCTCGCGCTCGACGTAGCCGATGCCCACCACGCGGGAGATGTCGATCGACGAGCCTGCGAGCCCGCGGGCCCGGCGATTGCTGACGAGCGTCTTCATGAAGCAGTTCGCGGCGGCATAGTTCGACTGGCCTGGATTACCGCGTGTGGCCACGAGCGACGAGAAGACAATGAACCAGTCCAGGGGATCCGGATTGTTGTCTTGAGAGAACAGGCGGTCCAGGTTCATGGTCCCGACAACCTTGGGACGGGCCACTCGTTGGAACTCGTCGTGTGACATTTGAGTGAACATCTTGTCACAGAGTACCATGGCACCGTTGGCGACGCCGGCCAAGGGGGGCATGTCAGCCCTTATGTGTGTTAGGATATTCTCGAGTGATGCAAAGTCTGTAACGTCACTGCCAGGAAAGGCTTGTTAATTGGAATCTCAAAACGCGGATGAATTTGGAAAGGTTTGGGGGGGGGGGGTAAATCTTAGCATACTTTTGGAAGAAGCGCACTTCTACGCCATTCGACCGGTGCCACTGGACCCATCCATCCTGATTTGACGGATTGCGACTGCTCAGGACAATGTGTCGTGCCCCATGAGAGGCCATGAAGTTTGCTATGGATCGGCCAAGATCTCCGGAGAGTCCGCACAGCCAGTACGTCCTGTCGTCGCGAAACAGATGTGGGAAGGCTACAATGGGCTCGTATTGGACAGGAACAACCTGATCAGAGGTCCAGTCTACCAGTGCCACGGCGTTTTGAGGACACGAATCGGTCGAAAGGAACCTTCTGAAAGGGAAGGCATCCAACGGGGCGCCATCAGGTACACCGTTGGTCTGGGATGATGCGAACGAAGCCGCCCGCTCAAGCAACCTGGAAATGCTATCCGGGGCCTTGTCTGGTAGTGTCGAAGCAGTCTTGCCGGTGAGAGCCAAGAGTGTGAGTTTCTCACAAGATTCTGGAAGCGCAGAGTTGATGCGGGACGCTAGGCCTGGCTGGCCATTAGTTCCAATGGAAGCGTCCAAATAGAGCGATACATCACTCGGGAGCCTGCTCTTTATGGTGTGTAGCGAGGACCGCTCATGGAGGTAGATCCAATTCCCCATGCGATGCTGCCAATCATCTGAGGACGTTGTGAAGTTCGCTACCTGGCCACGCAGCGATGCCTGCTTTGAAAGCAATGATGCCAGCCCGGGGTCTGGCTCGTGAGCCAGAAGAGAACCAAATTCCGGTAGCCGATTCAGGACATCCTGATTGATGAGATCCCCGACGACGTAGCTTAGATATTGCCTTCCAACGACATCTTCGAACCCGGTAAGGCAAGTCCAGGAATTGTGTAGCACCTGTTTCGACGCATTGTTGCTGGAGAGGAACAGCACTGTTTCCCCACTGGGAAGAACATGACCGACACCAACAAAGCAGTAGCCCACAATAGTCTTGACTGACGACATCAGAGATGTTGTAACCTCGACTGTGACGTACTCTGGAGAGACGCTACTGGCATGAGCCGGTGTGTAAATCTCCTTGGCTACATAAGCGACTCCATGAGCTTGGAGTTGAATTCCAAGTCCGCAAGAAGACATTTCCACCATGCGTGTTATTGGACGTCTGGCGGAATTGAGTCGAGCGTTCACTTCGACATCCGGCAGCACACGGTGCATTTCCAAAGTACCGTTTTGCACGCGCATCTCCGGCTCCACCGTCCACAGGAGAGAGCCCGGGTCAATCTTTCTTTCACTCCACTGGTGGGCCATCAGGTGAATCTGCAGCGTCAACTCCGTTAACCGGCCCACGTCGATGTCTTGCTCCGTTGCAAAGTCAAGGAGGTGTACGCGAGTGCCAAGGAGCTCATAGAAGAGGTTCCGGAGAAGGCCAACGGACATGCCGGCGAAAGGACTCTGGACATAGGCCCCCATGGTGACCCAAAGAATGCTCTCAGCATCACCGAGCAGACGCTGGAGGCTGGCCCACCGCGCTTCCGTCATGTCTTGGAAAATCGGTGTGTCGATATCTGCCAGGCTGAGGAGTAACGCACCGCCGGGCACGTTATCGGCGTCTGTGAGGGTCTCGAATACAGTGATACTCGAGAAGAACGGTTCAAGTGTCACGGACAAATCTCTCACCATTGAGGAGGTCGTAGATGTAGCACCTCCTACTAGGATCAGATTTCCTGAAGAGGCTTCACTTGTATCTCTGGGTGAGGACGAGGGGTTCCTCAACAAATCCACCTCCTCGCTCGTTGCCATAGTGCAGAAAATTGTGTGTGGCACAGTGATCTTGTCGATCATGGGGGTCGAGGCTTCGACGCCCGAGAAGCCAGTCTTCTTGAACAGGGCGTCCCATTCTTCCAGAGTGACAGTCGGAGACCATCGTCTCCCGTCGTCTCTCCCAACCCACCAGCCGGGAAGACCGCCCATGACCGCCCCGAAGCGCATCACCTCATTACCTAGGCCTTCGTAGAGCACGAGATAGCCTCCGGGTTTGAGTAGGGTCCGCACATTGCGCAGCGTTGCCTCCAGAGACTTTGTGGCATGAAGCACATTTGCCGCCACGATACAGTCGAAGCTGTGCGGGCGGAAATCTTGGTCAGTTGGTTCTTTCTCGATGTCCAACGTCTTGAAGATGATTCGCTGCTGATACTTCTCGACCTTCTGTCGTCCGGCTTCAAAGAATCCGTTGGATATGTCCGTGTACGTGTACGTCGAGAACAAGTCACCGATCTTGTCCAGGATGGGCTTTGTCGCACCCCCAGTGCCAGCGCCAATCTCGCATAGATGCATGCCGGGGAATTTTGTGGCCAACTGGGCAACAAGACGGGCGACAGACTCATTGGAGAATTCAAACCCTTGGGCCTTTTGGTAGTATTGGCCCAGCCAGTCCTCCTGCGTCATGTATTCCAGGATGTTCTCGGCTCCACTCAGTAACTCTGGCCGCACCAAGTTTTCTCCGACCGCTCGAGTGAGATTGAAGTCGGCGTCGTCACCATAGCTGATCAGTGTCAGGATTATTCGATGCATCTCTCCATTTGGAGAACGTTGGACGCGAGTTCTACTCACCTATCCATCATCTCGACGATGTCTTCATGACTGTCATTGATCCAATTGTTGGCATACTCGTGTCGACCGCTGCTGACAGTCTCGTAAATCATCTCGCAATACTCTAGCATTGCTTGTCTGTACCACGGAAGTTCTGAGCGGGCTTCTTGGTTAACAGACAGATGCAGGTTCTTGAGATAGAAGAAAGCGGCCCTTTCTGCATCAAGAGCCTTCTGCTTTTCCCAGGAAGTTGGCCTCCTGTCTCCAATGACCGCCGCCCCGTCCGGGCCTGGCACGCACCAAAGTGACTTTTGAAATAGCAGGCGATCGTCTTTCTCAGTCGCCGCAGCAAATGGGGAGAACTCCATGCCCTCGAAATGAATGAGCTTTTCTTGAAACCCTGGGGAGTAGATGCTCACATCGCCGGGCATCAACGCGTCACCCGATCCGCTGTTGACCAGCTCGCAGTCAAACACCGCTGTGTCGGGGAAGCGCGAGCCACATAGAGATGGGACCAGACTCACGCGACGGCAACGGCTGGGCACGAGTATAGACCAGAGCATACCGTCGCCTGGGAAGCTGATTGTCGCGTACATGCCTTGTAGCGCACAGTCACCAAGAGCAGGGCGAAAGACGAGTTGTGTGGCCCCGTCCTCATACTGTGGCCTGGCGATAGCACCGGTCGAGAAACCGGAAGCCCTCTCGAGCTTCGTAATGGCCCTGAACGGGCCTTCATAATTGTAGCCTAGGTCATCCCGGAGTGAATCGTAAAACTGGTCGACATTCACGGGTGAGGTTCCAACAGGTACTTGGTCCCGAGGGGGCAGTATCCCAGTCATTGCATCATTGGGTTCCAGAAAGGATATCTTCACAGTACCACGACAGTTGACTGAAAGTGAAGTACCATCGTGGCTCGACAGGGCTGAGCACACCGAGAAGTCAAATGTCGTTGCCTCTTGGTCAATGGCGATAGGATCTCGCAGCACATTCATCCGAGTATGTACTTCGGTGCCAATGGTGTTGTTGATCGAGATAGCCTTCGGTATTTCCAAATCAAGCAATTCGATCAATTTGGCGTTACGGTTGCCAGCAATTTGCATAGCAGCTTCCATGGCGAGGGCAATGTATCCCGTGCCCGGGAATACAGTCTGTCCCTGCAGAGCGTGCCCGGTCAGCCACGGCAGCTCTTGAACCTTCAACACATTCTTCCAGCGCCAGTCACCGGATGTTCCATCAGCAATCGTCTTGCCTAGCAAGTCGTGGTAGGGTGTATTTTGTAAACGGTCTGCCCGACAGGACCGAGCCTCGGCCCAGAGCTTCTTGTCATGCTGCCAGGAATACGGTGGAAGTGCTGGAATTCCTGTGAAGGCGACGCGCTCGTCGTAACACGATGATTCAAAGAGCTCGAGGTTGATGGACGAGGGGCCTAGATTTGTCCAAACCGCGCCGAGCGCCTCTTTGAGAGCCTTCAGATCATCCCGGCCACGAATGAGCGTGCCAGAGTATAGAGGCTTCGCACCTATAGCTTCCTCAACCGTATCCACTGCCGGGCCTTTGAGAGCAGGGTGTGGACCGATTTCGACAAGGAGACCGACAGTAGGCTCAGTGTGAGACATGCATTGCGAAAGGGCTGTATGAAATAGGACAGGTTTGGTCATGTTGTCCACCCAGTACTGGGCGTCCAGTCCAAAGTTGTCCATATCTCTCCCTTCGTACACACTGGAATACCATTTTGGCCCGTTCTTCCGACTCGGCTGAAGCGGGTTGATTCCACACTTCTCTAGGGCCTCATGGTACGGCTTTGAGCACGGAAGCATGTGGCTTGAGTGATAGGCAGTGTCAACCTTCAAGAACCTGGCGAATTTCTTTTCTTCTTCCAAAATAGATTTCACCTGCTCCAATGCATCAACATCGCCAGACAAGGTAATACTGTTGCTCGAGTTGTGTGCTGCGATAGAAATCCGCCCTTGGAAGTCTTCGAGTTCGCAAAGCTCTTCGGCGTCTTCAACGGAGGTGCCAATTGCCATCATTCCACCGCCAGATTCAGTCGGACCCGCTGCCAAATGAGCATAGAAGCCACGGTAGTAAGCAATCCGTATAGCGTCCGACTTGCGTAAAAAGCCAGCGGCATAGGCAGCTCCAATTTCCCCGGACGAATGGCCAACAACTGCCGTGAATTTGAGTCCGGCCAGTTGGAGGAGGTCCCAGAGGACAATCTGTACGGCGGTACAAAGCGGCTGGGAAATCTCGGCTTCGTTGATGCGGGAGAGCTGGCGTATCGAGAGCTCTCTCGTTAGAGACCACCGGGGACGATGATCTTCGGGCAGTGCTGATAGATATCGATCAAGTTCCTCAATAATGGACTGGGCCATGGGATTGGAGGCGATCAGCTCGGCGCCCATGCCAGCCCATTGCGCACCTTGGCCAGTAAAGACTCCGACGACTGCCGAACTCTTGACCCCGTCCGAGGAAGATGCGCTCTCAAATTCCTGCGCGGCGAGTTTAGCCTCAATGTCGCTCAGGAGTTCCTCAGTGGTGTTGGAATGGAATGCCACGCGATGTGGCAGAGATGCCTTCTTGGCTGCAACGACATGAGCCAGGTCGATAGGGTCGATGTCTGCGTTTGCAGCAAGATAAGATGTCATAGAATTCAAGTACCCAATGAGAGATTTCTGGCTGGCGGCTGAGAAGACGAAGGGGATCAATGGTCTTGTATCACGGTCATTGCTTGTTGCAACCGACGACCCATCTGAAGCTGTTCTTGAATTGTCGGACGACGAGACTGATGACGACCCGTTCGACAGCGGGTAATATGTGAGCTGAGAGAACCCCGTCAGAGATGGCGGCGCATATGTCTCCAATATGACATGAGCATTGGCGCCTCCGAAACCGAAGCTGTTAACGCTCGCTCGACGGGGTGATCCAGGTGGAACGCTGGGCCATGAGAGGGCAGCAGTAGGTACCTCCAGATGCCGGGTGAATGGCTCCAACTTGGGATTGAGTTTATTAAAATGCAAGTTGGGTGGAATAATACCATGCTTGAGGGCCTGACAGGCCTTGATGACACCTGCAAGGCCTGCAGCACCCTCAGTATGTCCGATGACGGTCTTTATTGATCCCACGAAAAGCTTATCATTGGGCTCGTGGTGAGCCCCCGAGAAAAACGACAGGCTGAGAGCTTCGGCTTCTTGTGGATCTCCAGCAGGAGTGCCAGTACCGTGGGCCTCGAAGAATTGGCAACGATCTCGTGGATCGCACGGGTCCAGTCCTGCGGCGGTGTATACCTGACGAATGAGTGCGGCCTGGGCAGACGCACTAGGCATCGTGAGGCCGGTGGTTTTACCGTCGTGGTTCACACCTATCTCGCGAATCACGCATTGGATCTCGTCGCGGTCCTGAAGTGCAGCACTGAGGGGTTTCAGGACGACAGCGGCGACACCCTCCCCACGTGCATACCCATCGGCCTTTTCATCCCACATGTGGCATCGACCCTCTGGAGAAAGCATGTTCAAGTTGCTCTCGGTCACGTAGGCGAACGGGAACAGTGCGAGATTGGTCCCGGCAGCAATAGCGACCTTGGAAGTTCCCTCGCGCAGGGTCCGTACAGCTTGATTGAGGGCGATCAGGCTAGAAGAACAGGCCGTATCAATGGTCATGGACGGGCCATGCCAGTCGAAGAAGTATGAGACTCGGCTCGATGCGTTCGAGCTAGCAGTCCCAGTGGCATTATCTTCTCTGACAGGTCAGTATTGTGACTGTACGTACTTCTTGCGGATAAGGGGAAATGCAGTGTCTGCAAAGCATTCAAGTTATCAAGAAATGTTAGAACCCACATGTCGGGAGAAGGTCGATATCTTGGGAATGTTGGAGCCTGAAGTCATCGCACATGATTCCGACATAGACAGCGGTGTCTGAGCCATGGAGGCCGTCCAACGTTAGACCAGCATTATCGATGGCTTCGTAGGCGACCTCGAGGAGAAGACGCTGTTGTGGGTCTATAGCCTCGGCCTCCCCTGGGGCAATGCCGAAGAACTGATTATCGAAGTGGCTGATATCCTCGTCCAGTAAATAGGCACGTCGTACATTGGTTGTTCCATGATGGTTTCCCACTCGATGATAGAAATGGTCGATATTGAATCTCTCGGGTGGGATTTCTCGAGACACATCGTGTGGGTCCTGGACAAGATCCCAAAGTTTCGATGCCGTGTTGCAGCTCCCTGGGGATCGACATCCAGTCCCGATGATCGCGATTGGTTCGTTACGCTCGGCAGACATGACGTCCAACAGGGTTCCAGCGATCTATGACGAGGATGAATTGTGCAGGAATCTTCAGTGTGCTGTACAGTTATGCAGGCTGTTGTAAAGCAAGTCGGCACCGTTTTCCGAAACTTGGGATAGAATTGAAGAGTCAGAGCCTCTAGATTTAACCAGGGTGAGTCTTCAGCTCTAGACGAGGCCATGTAGTCAAACAAGCGAAGGTTGCCAGCTGCTGGCAAGCCGCCAAGATGCATCGATGCAACACCGGCGGCAGAGACGCCCAGAGAAGGCGGGATCTCACAACTACGTTGGTACGGGGATTGCGTGCATCTGCTGACACCCGGCGGCGCATATTCGCAAGATGGTCCGGTTCTCAGCCTGATGGATGAGTAAGGGTCATGAAAGATCATAATCATGCAGCACTCAGTCTAGATCAATGCTTGAAGTCTCAGTGGCGAGGATACTTCTTGTCTTTGGGGCATATCTTGAAGAGCAAACTTTGATGGTTCTAGCGACATGATCACGAGACAGAACAGCCTTCTGGTCGCATGGCATAGTGCACATTGTGGGTAGATAGTATTTGGCAGGCCGTAGATAGCTCTTGATCAACTCGGCACTGACCGTGTGAATTTGAAAAGACATACCAGTAGGGAAGTGGTTTCGTCTTTGATCCGTATACACACTCTTATCATCGAGCTGTAGGCGGTCCCTTCACAGAGTGGTAAATACTTCGTAAAACAGTGTTTAATAGCATATCTAGACAGTCTAAGCAAATTTGGAAAATACCCAGGCTCCATACCCATGTTGATGCTATTATTTGACGGAATTAATATTGAATCCCCGGGATCCGAACAATCAACTTCTGGGCTGAGATTTGCTTCTTCTTCAACATCTCCATCCCCTCAAGTATTCCGTCAAAGCCACCATCAACGACCCGCAGTGGATGGAAGTTTATCGCCCCTTCATCTAACAGCTTCTGCACTGTGCGAAACCAATCAAGAGTCCATGGACGGATCTCTGGATTGTCTTCCCTGGCCAAAGGCCCAGCCCATGCGATCCTTTTTCCGAGGAGCTCGGGACCCAGTACCCATCCTGGTGTGATTGTAGGGCGATTATGGCATACCTCCGGGTAGGGCTCCAATGCTGTGTATTTTCCACCGGCTCTACCGATGCATGAATAGCAGAATCGCATTGTCTCGGGCTCTGATACACAGTCAAGTGCCCACTTCAGCGAGTTCTTGGTATACACCTTGATATCTGCCGTCGCTGAAGGCGAGTGATAGTCGAATACTGCTTCAGCGCCGTATGATTTTACGAGCTCGAAGTTCTTGGGTGAGCATGTTGTAATTGGTACAAGGCCGGAGCTATATTGCCTCTGATCAGCCCTTGCATAAGAGAATGAGCGAGCTGGAGACTGTACAGTTTCAAGATTTGAATTGCGAAAGTGCCTGTTGCGGTGCTTCCTCCATAGACTAAAACTTGCTTCGAGTTCTCAGCTGGGCGGTTTGGATGTCCAGGAACTCCCAGAGACCGGAAAAGAGCGAGCCCAATAGTGCCAACAACGCAACCAAGGGACGCTGCTTGCTCGAAGTTTACATGATCGGGAATCTTCAGCGTAGCGATCCCATCAGCTCCGACAAGCTGGGAGAATGCTCCGATTTCGGGTGTGAGCGAGTGCATTCCCTGAACTGTCCCGCAGACGCGGTCGCCTACTTTGAGCTTCACGGGTGTCTGAGCTCGAGGCCCAATTGCTACCACATGGCCGGCGAAATCCATTCTTCCAGCGCTCTTTGGTTAGTCTTTCTTGGGATTTTAACGGTCAAAGGCGGGGGATCTCTCTTTGCTTCAGGGGTAAATTGCCCCGGCAGTCATCCCATCACCTCATCTCCCTCTCGACTTCAGAAAGGAACCTGAGCGTGGGAAAATCACTCACCCTGCGATTGCCCCAGGTGTGACAAGAGCTCCAAGGATCTTGGTATCCACAGGGTTTATACTGCATGCGACATTTTCCACAATAACCATGTCCTCTCCAAGGTTCGGTACGGGCGCATCGTGGCTTATGCTGAGACTTCCGTCAGCGAGCCCAACAAGCGCTGTCTGTGTTCTTGGTTTTGAGGCCATGTCCTAGTGGGCTGTGTTGAGATTGGATCTAGCGAAAGGGTGAACTGTATTTCTCCTAATCAAAATTCGCTTCTTGATGTTTGATGATCCTTGGAGGCCTCTTAGTGAAACTTTGAGTCCAGAGTCCTTCCGAAGTCTGCAAACATGATTGAGTACAAATTTCGTAGGGGTTCTGCAGACTTTGATAACAGAGCATACAACTCTGTGAAGATTCTGATGTTTGACAACCGGTCAAGTGACTGAAAAAAATGCACGTCCGGGCCTTTTTGCCGTCGGAGTCAGCTCGGCCCATGCGCACCTCCCACAGACTTTCCTGCAAGCTGAGAAGAGAAATTGGCCGGTTTAGACCTCGTTATCCATCAACTAGAGTTGGGGTTGTTGCATCTTGTTTGCTATTCGCCAATCCAGAATCAGATTCAGGTGGAGATATGGTGAGGTCTTCTTTCTTCACCTTTTGCCTCTGTTTCCAGGTAGATCTCACGGCCTTTAACTTCTGCCCTTGATACTTCGTTCCCTAGTAATACAATTTGTTCCTCCCTCCGTGCAGAAGCTCCTTCTGTCAGATCATTCGTAACCGTTACAGGACTTGACTGCCTAGAAAAAATGGCATACACTCTTCTCTTATGGACTTTATTGCTTATTACCGACATGACGGTTGTTCTCTATCTGAACCCGTCGAAAGCATTGTTCATACTTTCTGCGCTGGCTCTGTTCGCCATATTGCAAGCAATCTATCAACTCGTGCTATATCCTGCATACTTCAGCCATTTCAAGCACCTGCCAACTCCAGTGGTATGATGGGATTGATCTGCGGTGACATATGTGCAGCTGATGATTTCTAGGCAAGAACATGTTTGACTGGTAACGAGAACGGAATTTTCCGCGAGAGGAAGTGGGATGTTGCTAAAAGGCTGTATGAGTCTGTTCCCAATTCCGGGTTGATCAGATACTATACGGTTCTGTCGCATGAAATATTGCTCTTGACGTCCCCGGCCGCGTACAGCGAGGTCATGATACAACGGGTCAATGACTTCGATCAGACGCCCACAGCCAAATTTCAAGCGGAAAGAATCACTGGCAAGGGAATCCAGTTCATGAATGGCGACGAACATAAGGTAAGCTCTGTTCTGGCCGCCCGCCATTCTCTCCGCATGCCCAGCCCCTTCCAGTGAACAACGGCTGAGGTTTTCGTGCCAGACCCATCGCAAGTACTTGATGCCGATATTCACACCTGGGCATGTCAAAACTCTCACCCCCGTATTCTGGTCAAAAGCAGTGGAGCTGGTACAGGAGCTTGAAAAGGAGGTCGAAACTATCAGTGTTGTTCATATCACGACCTGGAGTCTGCGTGTCGCACTCGATATCATCGGCCTCGCTGGCCTGAATCACAATTACAATACGCTGAGAAACCCGGACAACGAGCACCAGCCCCTCACAAAGCTATACCGTCTCATAATGGCAAATGCCCCGCCAGCGAAGTTTCGGATGATTGGATTGCTGCTAGAATATATCCCTTCAAAAGTCCTGTACTTCATTCCCGAAGGACGCAACATGGTGCTTGGTGATTCCTTCGGCAAGTTACGCAACCTCGCCAGCGACACGGTTGAGTCGAGACAGGGGCATGCAATGGTTGAAAAAGACAAACCGGAGCACAAAGACATCATCAGTGTCTCCCTTCACAGCGGAGTAATGTCCAAAGATGCCATCGTGGATCACGTCATGACCTTCCACGCCGCCGGCCACATCACAACATCAGTGACGCTTGATTGGACTATGTACGAGCTGGGTCGGCATCCGGAACTGCAATCACGCCTCCGTCAAGAGATCCGGTCCCACCTGCCCCACGCAGCCAGTGACCTGCACGGAATAAACGCGAGCGACATTGAGTCCCTGCCATTGCTGCAGGCGGTATGTAGCGAGACACTGCGTTTCTATCCGGCTCTCCCTTACACAACACGCACGGCCGTCAGAGACACCAGCATTCTGGGAAGCAAGGTGCCTAAAGGGACGACAGTGGCATGGTGTGCCTACGCAGTCAATCGCGATAAGGCCTACTGGGGCCCTGATGCCGACGTCTGGAACCCAGGGCGTTGGCTTGGCGATGCACAACGGGCAAGGACAGGCGGTTCGACGAACAACTTCGCTCTTCTGACTTTTGCGGCGGGTCCCAAAAACTGTATTGGGCAACACTGGGCGCGTGTCGAGCTTGCGTGCCTCGTAGCCGCTATGATAGGCCGTTTTGAGATTGGTCTTCACAACCCGGACACGGCCGAGCATGTTGATCCTGTGACGGCCCTGATGTCTAAGGAAGGAATTTACGCGCGCATCAAGGTGGTTCCTGGATGGTGATCACACACACACTAAGCGCCACATTAATGGCTTTGCGGGATGGATACTTAGTAGACATAAGCCTTGAAGTCCTCAAATCAAGATTTCCTATTACAGACACTTCAAATGCCACATTGAACATCCTCACGACTTAAATCCTGGGGCTCCAGGACGGTGTAGGTACGGAGTTTAGTGTTTCCCAATGTAGTTATATTCACATACCACCAAACGATCGTCGATGTGGCTGCCCCGGCCCAGTTCATATCCGTCGTAACATGGATTCCCTGTACAGAAAGTTTATAAGGACAGTTATGCCCGCCTGGATCGCAGTACCAACCTTGGAAGTTGTTCTGCCATGCCGCAGGAGTCAACTTGAGTTTCTGTGTACTTCTGGTTCATAACGTCAGAGGGGGAAAATAGTAATAGGGCCATTCTGATAGGGTGAGCGTCAAATTTGCAAATGGGCTGAAAGTGAACGTGACCTCATTCCTGGTAATCTCCGCCGGCGATTTCTTCGATTTCACGAGCCGGAGAATTAACTCATGTCTCCACCATCTGAGCCCCGGATTTTAGCCGCAGCTTCGGGCTGGCAAAATCTTGGGCATCTGATTCATTCTTCAATTGTTCGGTAATCATCTGAGGGCCCCAAGTCTTGTGGCAGTAGGCGGCACAATAGTTTGAACAGGCTTTCTTTTTAAAATCATCAAGGATATTCCCTTACGTGTACGAGGCATCGAGGCCATCGCAAGCGCACTGTAGCCTTCCCACTGGAAAATACTTTGAAAGATCACTCTCACCATGCAGTGGTCCACCATTGGGGCTATCGGGCTAGCTGCCATCAAATCCGCCTGGTCCGGCGGGAGCCCATTTGCGGTGCAGACAGTGCTCTATCCCTTGAACGAGGAAAATAAATACATCATTCAAGCAGAAGGAATACGACTCGCTTTGACTCTTAATGGCGGAGCAGTGAGCAACCTTTGGATCAACGATACGAATGGCGTGGAGAGGGACATTGTCATCGGGTTCGATCAAGCGAACGATGTTCGCGATTGGGTGGGAAACCCGTGGCTCAATGGAGTTATTGGTCAGATTTCTTCATTACCCGCTCTTTATTCTTCTCGCAATCCTGGTGACATGGATTTCAAACTGACCGGTGAAGCCTCTGGCGGTAGGGCGCGTTGCCGGTTACCTGGGTAGTCCAGATTACGAGATCAATGGCGTACAACATACTATAGCAACAGACACACCAAATGGTACGGTTTTCAACGGTGGCGATACTGGATGGGGACGCCGGGTTCTTGATGTCGCATCGCACTCGGAAGATTCCATCACCTTTGTCGTATTCGATCGTGCTTGGGGAGGCTTCCCCGGCAAACCCGCCGGATGTATCACTCACACAGTGCGACCCTACGAGTGGCAGCTATCGTTGGGCCTCGTCGCTGTGCACTCGCCGACTCCCGTCAGCCTGAGCCAACAGGTCTTCTGGAATTTGGACGGCTTCTCCTCGGACAGAATCAAGACGGTCCAGGACCACACGTTAATTTTGCCGTATTCTGGCCTGCGGTTTGACGTCGACAACCGCGGCGTACCTAATGGCGATATCCTCGCGAACAGGGAGGGATCGACCCATGATTTTTGGTCAGAGCCACGGAAGATTGGGGATGTCCTGAAAAACCAGTCTGGGACGACTGCCGAGGGTGAATCTTACCGCAAACTCGACGATACCTTCCTCGTGATGCGAAGTCAACCCTGGAAGATTGATGATGGCCCAGCCGCTGTGCTTGCCTCAGATCACTCCGGTATTCAAGTCGAGTTGTTTACAAATCAAGATGCGTTGCATGTCCACACATGGAGTAACGGGCCAGGTAGGGTTCTTTACAAACTTCTCCTTCATCCAGGACGCCTTGCTGACCTTGTCTACCAAAGACTCCGTGGATCTCAAGAACGGGCAAGGCAGTGGTCAAGTCCCCGATCTGGGAGCGATATCAATGGAAATGCAGAACTGGCCAGACGCTTTACATCATCCGGAATGGCAACGCCAGGAAACAGCGATTCTGGGTACGGATCGCATATATGGCGGGTATTCTTCCTCCAAGTTTTCCGTCCAATGAGGGAATTATTGAATTGCTGTCGAGTTAAAAATTCAAAAAGTGGTGTTGGGGTAATGGATAACCTCCCAGCTGGGAACAAATGAACAGCCAGCTCAAAGGACTTTGGACGAATGGCATTGTTACTCGCATAGGAACATAGCACAGAACAAATATTTAGTGGATGGCATTCTGGGGCCTTGGAGTAAATTGATAAGACTAAATTAGCTGTTAAAATCTGAAGAAGCTTTCTGCCATAATTACCATCAAATGCTCAAGTATGACTTTATGGACACTGCGAAGAGCAATGAATGATGGCTGTGACTTTCAGCCTCTTGCAAGACCCCGGGCACTGCTGTCGACGTCCCAGTGCAAGGCTATCTTGGAAAGGGGAGTAGTTCATCAAATTTACATCAACTTTCGAGAAACGTACGAGAAGATGCGGAGAATTGAACTTCAAGATTTTTGGGTCAAGGTTTGGATTGCAAAACAGATCCATGTATTCTATATATATTGGAGAACCGTCAAAGCGCTTGAACAGGAGGGCAGGGAGTATCCTTTTTTTCCTCCATCGCTGTATTCAGCGAGACGGATGTCCCACTACATGCTTTCAATATGGCTCTTACTACCTTCTCAACTTCCCTCTTCCCACCTGGTACTGCATGGCCTCCCTCGAAATGAACCACAGAAGCCTGGTCACAGTCGAAGTACTGCATTCTGAGACGCTTCCCTTCTGACATCCATGGATCAGATGTTCCCTGAACATGGACCGAAGGCACGCGAAGCACTTGGGGAAGAAGCGAGGCGACATCCTCATGGATACCCAAGACCGGAAAAGTGGCGGATATAGTAATGACCAGGCGAATATTGCGCCCCAGGTTCGGATCCAGGCACAGACCGGTTGCCACCCGCGCACCCTGACTGAAGGCCATGAGGCCCGTGATCTTTTCCGTTTCAAATGTCGAACGGAACAAGTTGCGGACCAGCTCCCGTCGCCGGCGTACCTCCTTTATGGTGATGTCAAACTGGGTTGCCGCGCTCTCGTCGCAGTGCCACCAGAAATATGGACCCATGCCCAGGTACGTAGGCGCCACTCCGGGGCCTGGTCTGGACTCGAAAGGTGCATTGATGAAGATAAAGCGGAAGTGATCTTGGAGCTGCTTGACTATGCCCTGTGTTTGGAGGGAGAATATCTCGGAATTGGTCCCAGCACCGTGCAAGGCGAGAATTGCAGGACGTTGATCCATTGTGTAGAACAATGATTCGGCCAATGGAGCCACGAGAATTGAAAATGGGAAGTTTGTATGCAGGCCATACCTCCCCTAGTTGCATCATTATAGTATTATACCCGCCACCACACCTGCCCCTTGTTTACCTAGGTACTTAGTAGGTCTTTCAGCCTTACCTGTCTTGGGTTTCCGCCAAGGGCGCGTGAGAACCTGGTCTTGTTCGAGTATTATTGAAACATTTTCCTACAAACGAATTCAATTGCCATTGGTCGGCTTACAATTTCGCCGGTTGGCGTCGGTTGTCAGATTCATACACACAAGGAACCTGGATATGCACCGCCGGCCACTTTATATGCCGCCGGCCCAACGGGCATCATCACGGGCCATGAACCGGTAAATTATATTCACCGGCCTGAATGTGCAGGATAGTACGTTCTCGTTGATTGACGAATCGCGGTATGGCGGTCTCTCCCCAGGATCTATCACGTTGTTAGATCAAATTGTGACTTCATTTTCTTGGTGTCAAGTACTGAAATCAAGTTTGTTGGCGTTGATTCTTCCGAGTCGCGCAGGCCAAACCATTTTTTCCCCTCTTTCACTTTGATTGCCTCCAGCTCATTAGCCCTCCATCGAGTCGTTGTGCTCGAATTGTTCCAGAGATGGCACCCCCAGCATTGACGGGAGAGGCCCCTCGATCAGGCAAATACCTTAGGGTCTCCATGTTCTTCAAGAAACATCCCAACGTTACCGATGATTACTTTCATGCGTATTGGGCAAATAACCATGTCGAGCCGTTGCTGAAGCTGACCAAGTTCGGTGACAAGGTCCGCAGATATAACCAGGTTAGTTGGCGTCCCTAGTTTATATTGTTCCTGTTCGATGTCCTTGCCAACATCCTGAGTCACAGCATCATATCACTCCTGAGCTCAGGGCACAGGCCAAGGCCATGGGAATGCCCATGATGGATTTCGATGGCGTCTCGGAGGTCTGGGTCGACAGCCTGGAAGACTGGATAAGTATTGTAAAGAATCCTGAGTTTCGTGAAGTGGGAGCTGGTGAGTCTAAGCTAGCCATATTAATCTTGCTCTGTTCTTGGGGCCTCCAAAGATCTTACTACCTAAGTATTAACTAGTTGTAGCTGATGCAGGACATTTCATCACCTCACCAGCAACCATTATGCTTGGATATGACCACCTGATCATAGGAGAGTGAGTTGCAGATGACTTTAGAATGGGATGTTCCGAGACCATTGTTTCTGGGCTGTGTATTTACTTACCTTGTCGAATCACAACCACCTTTGGGAACAGACGGGATGTTATAGAATTACAACTTAGTTTCCCAGCCAATTGGGCACCATTGACTTTGTGTCTTTCTAGTGCTAAGATTGTCTCCAGAAGTTTCTGGGAGAAGTTTCTGGGCCCACGGGTCTCGATGTGTGATTGAATTCTTACTGGTAGCTTTAACATCGGAAGTAAATGCCTCCTTATTCCTGGGTAGCAGACTGAATATAATGCCCTCCTTTTTGCTTAGAGGGAAAGCGCCTGCTCAACTTAAAGACGTATGTGAGAACCAACTGCTATGTCTCTAAGCCCTCTTGTGACAGATACTGAAAAGTCTATGGCAACACGCTGAGAACATACCGTGCGAGCTGATTACTCACCTGTCATCTCGTAACACGCTTCCGTTGGGTTCTATGCACGGCTTTCCGACCATGCGAATGTCATCGACCATATTAGAGATCCTTGATTTCGAATCGGATGCGCAGCTGCTCGCCGTACCGCAACAGGAGAAAAGGAATGGGAATCACAGCAACTGCCAAGAACCCAAGCAAACTGTTCCCCCAACCCAAGCCCAGCGCATTGAACAGCCTGAGTCCGGCCAGCGGGAGCAGAGCGCCCCCTAGAGAGCGCACAAACGTGTTGGCCGCCAGCGCACTGGCCGCGTAGGCGCTCGAGAAGGAGTCGACGAGGTACAGCACCAGGGCCATGAAGATGATCATGTTTCCCGTGCCAATGACGGCCATGGCGACGATGGGCACGATCCAGTGCACGTGGTATTGGATGGTCCAGCCATAGAAGAACAGGCCCGCCGGGAGCAGAACTCCGCCGATGGGCACCAGGCGGATCCGCTGCTCAGGCTTGGAGGCTTCTGTTGCTGATGCTGCTTCTGGCTGATTGCCTCCTGCTTCGAGGAGCTTGCTGCCGTTCTGCTTCTTGATCTCCCGGTCTGAGGTGGCGCCGATTGTGGCAATGCCGATGATCGAGCCGACGCCGAGGCCTAGGAATGCCAGGCCGCTGTTGTTGGCCGAGAAACCGTAGTTTTCTTCGAAGACAATGGTAATGGAAGCGAACATGAGGTAGAGATAGCCATATACGAGGGCCATGCTAAGAGGTGTCAGCAATCGACTTCCACAGGATGGGAATGAGACCTTGTGAGCAGAGACTCCGTAGGTGGGGGTTGTCGCAGCCATCTCGAGCAAGAAAACACTTACTAGCAGGCGCAAATGATACTGATAGGGGACTGCACCAGGAGCCGTAGTGGGCGAATGATCGAGCGCTTGAAGTGCTCGGAGGGGCTCAGTCCAGAGTCGAGCATCGAACGCAGTTGTTGCTGATCCTCCGCCGCCTTGCCATGCCGCAGACGATTCACCTTGCGCTGAAGGATGACTGGGCCGTATGTCTCTCGCGCAAAAAAGATCATAGCAACTGTCAGGAAGCCGCCCACAATCGCAATCAGCCAAAAGACCCACCTCCATCCCTTGGCCTCGGTCAGGAAGCCACCGGCCACAGGGCCAACGATGGGCCCCAGCAGTGGCCCGATGCTGTAGAGGCCCATGTAGAGACCTCGCTTTTCTGGAGGCACCATGTCGGCGATGGACCCCCCTCCATTCGTGATTGGACAGGAGCCGAATATACCGGACAGAAGGCGAAAGGCAATCAAGGAACCGAGCGATGGTGCGAGGGCGCAGCCAACGATGAAGGCGACGAAGCCAGCATTGCAGATGTGGTACGTAATGCTGCGGCCGTAGACCTCGGACATAGGAGCGAAGACCAAGGGACCCAAAGCAAACTGTCAAGGCCCGTCACGGTTAGAAACTTTGCAAGTGGGCAAGAACATGAGGGCTAGGTCCCATTACTCACTCCCAAGACGTAGATGGATACGACAAAGGCGGACAGCACCTCGTTGCTGTTGTTAAACTCCTTCGTGATCTGAGGCACTGCTGGTGCACATATTGCTGTTACAAACAAGGTCAGCACAACGGTGCCGTGATTGCTAGGGCTATTTGGTGATTGAAAAGCGTAATCTTACAAGATGCCAGTGGGGTGACGAAGTTCAGCATGGCAAGAAAGGCAGCGTTGGCATTCGTCTTCCACGCCGGCCAGTTGTACGGGTTTTGAGGGTCATCATCGCCATCCCATCCAACCACCATCTCGTTCAACCGATCTTGTTGGGCGCTTTGTCGGGGTGTTCCGTGTTCCATGTCAGGCTCGGCCATGATGGATTGTGGGTGGCCAGATGGGAAGCGTGTGTCGTGTTTGTGGTTGAGGGCGGGCGACCAGTAATTGATGCCTCCAGAACAGGCAAACCTAAAAGAATGTGGTCTGTGAAGTAAACACAAGAATCGCGTAACAAGACTGGATTTCGTATTTGAATGGTTCCCAAGGTTGTTTGTTTCCCTTGCAGGCTGGAAAGATGCCGCAGGGATTCAGCATTGCAGGGGGTCAACACCGCCGGCTTTCAATACCGGCGGAGAATCCACCAGGCATTGATTACACGGCTCTGGCAACAGAGACAAGCGATATGCGCTCCAATTCTACTGGTTCGTGCCTGAGACATGGACGAATCGAATAAAATCAGCCCCTGTCAATGTATCGTGTGGACGCTTGCGAAAGCTCCCTGCTTACGCCGAGTGTAGTACCACAGCCTGCCCCACTTGCCCACCTAGGGACATACACGGACAACCAAGTGCTAGAAGCGCCACAAACCATCCAGAATGTATAGGTACATACCCGCCTTCCACACTGCATTGAGTCTCAGTTATCTCATGTTGATATACAGCATAGCCTGTAGAGTAGGTACCTAGACTTCACACCACCTGGAAGTGCGTGTGTGGTGCAGTGGGTGCAGGGTGCGCTGGGCGCTAGGGCCACGCCTAAGAGAGTAAGGACAGCCACCCTCACCCCCCCCCTCCTTCCAACCTTCAAGAAAGATAAAAGACATCGCCAGCTTTGAAGTAAACGCCTTGCTCTCTAGTTGTTTTCTTTCCCCAAGGCAGAGCTGTTTTTCCCCTCCTGTTTTCTTAGCAAGAACTTAAGTTAAATTGACATATTGAGGCCACCTGCTTTAACTCTGAACCCTCTCGTGACAATTGAGTTGTAAATACTTTATAACCTACGTAGTGCTTAATAATACTTAATGTTGATAAAAGTAGGTTTAAGATATGATTGAACACATCATGACTGCACCCGAAACTGTCAAAAGGATGTGCAATTCTTTTCTAGTTCTGAAGTAGAGGTGCGCCGAACAGCACATACTGGGATCTTAAACAGCAGTGCTCTTTGGAACCAGCGGGTTATCTGCATATGTGGGGATTGTCGACCTTGTGCTTCCCACTGGTCCAAGCACATGCCCTCTTTGTCCATGTTTGGCCGATTGGCTCGAGTGCCTTCAGCTTCTCAGGTTTCTTACATACGAGCACCGAAAAGTACAGCAGTATATTTGAGAGCTAGAATGAAGTGTAACTGCTCAGACTCTATCTAAGTAGTACGACTGAGAGAGAAAGGGGAAATATTTTGACTCACCTTTGACAGCAGTACTCCCTGTCCAAGTCGAAATGGGTCGGATCCTACAGCGGGTCTCCATTGCGGCAAGCTTGCAGTTGGCCGCTCGGGTTGGATACAAATTAGCCCAGAATTCACTCGGAATCGGCGGGTGTTGGTCGCCAACGGCCGTCAACTATTCCAGCTTGGGTCCAATCAAGTCTCTTTCATTTCCAACAGGATTTCGGTAACCATGTTCGGAGGCTTAATGTCTTCAGGTTTCGTTGCGGCTGAGACAGGGTCAGGGGGCCGAGATCCTGGAACACCTGGACAGCATTGGAGTAGTGCCGCACATCCTCTCCCCTCGAAGAACTTATAGATAACACATAAGAACAAGGCGCGACTGTGTCCCTCACAGGGTCCTCACACACTACTCTTCACACTGACTGCACTGATTAGGCCACTTGACTGTTGTGACAGTGTACTCCAACTCGAAAGCACCGTCTTCACAAACCCAAAATGGCTCTCTCGTGGCTGGGCGGCGTGGAGCCCAGCGCGTCCCTGATGTGGAAATCCCTTGGGATCGCAGCTCTGGCCGGACTGGCGATGTTCTGCACACGCCTCTATCAGCACAGAACCCAATTTCGGAGTATGATGAAAAAGCACGATATTGTGAGAGCTACAAACGGTCCCAGACTGCATTCACACATGCAGGCTCGAAACTCACATGATTGCAGCCCATCTTGCCTCACTCGTTCTTGCTCGGCCATATGATGGCCGTAGGCAAGGCTCTTGCCACTTACCCGGCAGATTTGTAAGTGTCTAGGACATCCGATGTTGAAAAGAAGTCCTCTACAAATCGTCTTCACGCTGGCACATGCAGCCGCGGTGTGTTGTCAGACCGCTCTGAATGTCGAAACCCTCCGGGAGAGCCGGAGACAATTACTGACTTCTCTTTGCAAAGCTCCAAACTCGGAATCATATACGCCCTGGCCAAGGCTTACCCAGAAATCTGCGAGTGCGGCGTGCTGTATTTGGATACGTGGCCGCTGGGTGAACAGACGCTCGCCGCCTTCAATCCTGATCTAATGGCCCAATTCACCCAGGACAGGTCCTTCACGAAGGCAGCCATGATCAGTGTCGAGCTTGAACCTCTCACAGATCTGCACGATATTGTGACAATGGAAGGCCAGGAATGGAAGACCTGGCGCAGCATCTTCAACCCGGGATTCTCGGCAAAGAACTTGACCGCTCTGTTGCCAGCTTTCTTAGACGAGATACAGGTTCTCAAAGAACGGCTCGTGGATATTGCCAATTTAGGGAAAGTGTGCAAAATGGAGGAAATCATCCAGAGGGCTACCGTTGATGTCATCTTCCGGGCAGCACTGTAAGTCGCTGGACCCATCTCCTAGTGTCTGTCCAGAAGAAATGCATTGCCTTACTAGTAGAGGAGAGGAGAGCATCCGGTGTGAATGCCCCATTGCTAAATTTATCCAACAGGGGAGTCAGACTGCATAGCCAGACAAGGAATACCCAATTCGTCACGACATTACAAAACCAGGTAGAGCACAAATCTTCGCATCTCCCGGTGGCCTGAAGCTGACCTGCAACACTGTAGATCTGGTGGTTGACCTGTGATACAAGCCTTCCCAACCTGATCAAGTCCATAATCCCGTTCAGGCGGCTGTTTATATGGATCAACAACCGCAGGATGAAGGAGTTCCTTACTCCCTTGATCGAGGCTGATGCTTTACAGCTAGACCAAGGTGAAGTCTCTGGGGCCAAGACCATTAACCACCTCGCCATCAAAGCCTACCGGACCGAGGTCCAGCAGTCAGCGCCCGCCGCCAACGGCAAGACGCAACGCGTGGACCCCAAGTTCCTGGACTTCGCCATCTCGCAGCTCAAGATCTTCATCTTCGCCGGCCACGACACCACAGCCTCGACCGTGTCGTTCGCATACAGTCGCCTATACCGCGACACAGCCGTGCTGGCCAAGACCCGCGCGGAGCACGACCTCGTGCTGGGGCCGGACCCGTCGCAGGCCTTTGCGCGGCTGACCGAGAACCCCAACCTGCTCAACCAGATGCCGTACACCTCGGCCGTCATCAAGGAGACGCTCAGGCTGTACCCTCCCGCGGCCACGGCGCGCGCCGGCGAGCCTGGCGCGTACCTGACGCACCCGGACACGGGCAAGGCCTACCCGACCGAGGGCCTCCTGCTCTGGTCCACCAGCTTCGCCATGCACCGCATGGAGGCCTACTGGGAGCGGCCCGCCGAGTTCCTGCCCGAGCGGTGGCTGACGCGCGGCGAGGGCGACCCCTTGCACCCGCGCAGGAACGCGTGGAGGCCCTTTGAGTTGGGTCCTCGCAACTGTATCGGCCAGGAGCTCGCCCAGGCCGAGATGCGCGCCATCCTGGCCATGACCGTGCGTGAGTTGGATATCGAGCCGGCGTACCCTGCTGGAGCGCCCGAGGCGCTGGGCGAGCAGGCCTATCAGATCTTCGGCTTTGGCGATATCACCGGGCACGTCAAGGATGGGTTTCCCGTAAGGGTGAAGCTTAGGGATAGTGGGAGGTAGCTTGGACATATGGTGGTGTTTTGAAGTATTCTGGCGTTATCTTTTGTGCGACAAAACCAAGACTAATTCTTGTCAAATGTCTAGAATCACCACCAGTCTTCAAGCACGGTTTAGAGACACTTCAATAAGACATTGGGAGCAAATAGGGACAAGAAACATACAATGGTCTCTACACTCTAGTTCTAACTCGTACTCAGGTCTGCTTGTTTATATCCAAGCTTTCGAACGTATGTGTTTTGCCGCTCAAAGGTCTACTTTGACGTCAACATCACTGTTCCGCTTGCCAATGCTAGACGCTCCAGGCCTCATGGCTTCCCATTCGAAATCCTTGTCCCACACCCCAGCCTTAGTGTAGTCGAGACTCCTTGTCCCAGATACATATGCGAAACGGAAGTATTCCTTCATATCGTTATCGGCTTTCCTGTTCCATGTGAAGGCCTTGTCCTCAAAATCCTCGTCATCGTCGAAGAAACCCCTGAACCGCTCCACATCATTGACAAGAAGGCTAACACCATCGAGCCTGATGTTCCTCTGTGGTGGCGAATCCCAGTGGAAGGTGATGTTTGACACAGTATTCCCGACCTGAATGTCTGGCACGGTTGCAAGTGTAGGCAGAACGGAGCCAAGTTGCCCGTCGCCTCGCAAAGCATAGGAGGTCTGCAAAATAGGATCCCAGCCCCAGCGAGCGATTCCGTTGATGAAAAGCCCTACCAAGAGACCTTGGTAAAGAAGAGCTGGGCGAGTCTGCATGCTTGTGCCTGTGAGCAGCAGGAGCGCAAGGAAGTAGTGATGAAGTCGAAGATTGAGGTCCCAGATCTTCAGGAAGACCAAGAACAAGACACCTCCGACAATTCCGAGATAGAGGCTTCCGTAGGAAAGGAGTCGCTTTTCTTGACGGAAGAACCAGATCTGCTTCACCACAATGAAGAAGATGATAACGACGATTATGATCAAGGCGAGCACGCCTCCAGGCTGTTGGGATATATCGTGTGCGTTCAGTCTGTTGATAGGTATGTTCGGGCTGAGGGTATAATTATCCAGCGCGCCCACCCAGCAAGCGCCGAGCCACAGAACGGTCTTCTCGACCTGTGCGGTCAGTCCTGTGAGGGTGCGTCGCACTGCCATTTTATCGTAGATGACCCAGGTCACAAACATGACGGGCACGTATTTCCCAATGATGATGGTGAACAGTTCCCGGAACGAGCTGTGGGTAGGCGGATCCGAAACCAAGCCGACGTGCCAGAAAATGCCCGAGAATATGGTGAAGAAGAAGAGAGGGGGTGAAGTGGTGAACAATGACAAGACTGCCGTAAAGATGACATCGACCACAAGTAACGGCCACCTCATATCTCGAGCTTTGCACTGAACGGTCTTCTCAAAGAGGAAGGATTGAGGGAAATAGGAGTCGAAGCCGATGCTCTCGATGCCATGTCGATCGGTGCTGTTGTAGTTGGTCCGTTTGCCAACAAGCTTTATGACGCCGCAACCGCCTTCAGCATTCGTGATGGCCCCAGCATGGATTGCAGAACCACAAATGATGGAATCACCCCGATAAGCACCATGCTCGTCAGCACTGTTGACCGGACCACCGATGACGAGCTGCCGGTAGTTGACCTCTTGGTCGCCAACCGCACGCGGCTCGCTCAACTGGTAGCTTGCACAGTTTGCTGGACATCTGAATGGAAACTCGCTGCCCGTGAATGGCCGGCACTTGTTTCCATTCAAGTCGCAGCTGTTGCCCCGACCCCAGAAGTACGCTCCGCAGCCGATCTCCTGTGGCTTGCCCCATGGCTTGAGCTCGGTAATGCTGCTCTCTTGCCGCTTGACAATGGAGAAGGTCAGAAGCCACAGGAATATGTATGCGGCAAAAAGCAAAACCCGATGCTTTCTCCTAGGTAGGTACTTGTCAAGGAGAACGATCGGGAGTTGCTGGACGGCCGGGAAGATAGGGTCGATATGGTAGATAACCGGAGTCTGAGGCCCCTTTGCCCATCTTGCTGCAGCCCTGCCGAATTTCCTGACAGGATATGGGATCCATTTCCAGTGCTTGCTCAGGCTATATTCCTCAAGGAACCTGGGCAGCGGGTCGGGGTTGCCCTCTTGCAGTTCGTGAAGCTGAGGCCCCTCGATTGGCGCATCGGGGTGAGACACCAGACCTACACCCTCGGAATTTTCGGAAGCATTGAATCCTCCATTTGCATTGTCTGCATGTCCATTCGCAGAGCTCATGGCAAGCAACGATGGCCGTGAAGGCCGGTGTCGATGAGCGAGATTTAGTGGTGGGAGTTGGTCGACAGAAGCAAGGATAACAGCATGTATAGGATGCGAATAGAAATGTAAGAAGCGATAATCAGGGTATCAAAGCAGAGGCAAGAGAAGGAGCAGGTGTTGATACAAACTCAGCAAGCAGGTGAAGCGAGGGAGTGAAAGGAAGGGAACAGAAAGGTTAAAAAAGAAGACGTCAGCAAGTCCGGACGCTGGTTCACGCATCAGCCAAGCTGAGGGTACATTACGGAACGGCACGGCTGATCGACGGGCGTGCGAGACGTCCGTCCCAGCAACGTGGTTCGGCGAATCGCCCCATTGGTGAGACAGGCCCCTGGACCCACTAAGCGGGGCGTCCCACATCGGGGCGAGCAAGGACCCGTTTTCTGCAACTCATCGAGAATTAGGTATCAATCACCGACCAGGAGAAACACTCACTCACATTCTGGGTGTCGACCACACCAACCAGCCAGCTCACTACACAATCTATCTATTTAAATGTTCAGATACCGGAAGCTTACGAAGTTGCATCGGCATGATTTTGTGAGAACACAAACAATTATACACTGCTCGTAACCGCTAGATTTGAGTCATGTCCTTGTGTTGCTGACCAGTCACGATCCTCATTCGTCAATTTTCGGCGGGTGTCAGAGTTCACCATGAGTGAACCGGCTAGGGCTGAGGGCATGAGGTTCGAAACGCTGAAGGCGGCCGCGGGTGACGGGTTGGCAGCGAGGCTGGGCAGGCTTGTGCTCCCCAAACGCCAGGCCCTGGACACGCCCAATTACTTTGCCGTGGCATCCAGAGGAGTGGTGCCTCACTTGACCCCAGACACCATAGCAAAGTATGGCGGGCTGTCAGGGGCCTACATGGCTATGGAAGACTGTGAGTCTAGTGGTACAACATTGTGAACGGACTGCAAGGCTGAACATCTGCGCACAGTGGTCGAGAAGTCTCAGAAGAGGATTACGAAAATACCAGCCGTGCAGAGGGTCCCTGCGGCGGATGGGAAACGTCTTCATGCTTTCACAGCCCTACCTTCGTCATCAGTCACGATATTGGGGCCACGTAGGGTCCCTGCGGTCAAGGCGCCCATCGGAAACAGTGACAACTACATTCAGATCTTCACCTCCAACGGCTTCCAGGCTCTGAGAAACCCAGATTACATCAATTCCATCCAGACATTAAAGCCGGACATAGCTATTCCTCTGGCCGATATCAACTATGGCCAGGAGACGACACCACAACCCAAGAGCATTCGCAGGATGTGCGAGCGGACAGAGGAGTGGATGTCTGAGCTTCACGCATCCATCGATCTGGACGACCTGCGATCGTCAAACACTTCCATCTTCGCGCCGACGTTACCTGCCCCATATCCCATGCAGTGGGAATACCTAAACCGCCTCTCAGATGACATGATTGATATACTGAGCGGACTCGCCATCTACGACGTAGATATCCTTCCCGACCTGGTCAACTATCCCGCCCTGACGCCCCTCGCCCGGCTTTCCGTCGACTCCCCGGCAACTCCACACGATGTCCTCCGGCAAATATCCCTCGGCATCGACGCCTTCATTCTCCCATTCATCAACGCCACCTCTGACGCCGGCGTGGCCATGACATTCACCTTTCCAGCACCAGCAGGGCCCACAAGTGACGCCGGCGGGACCGACCTGCTCCCCCTGGGGACAGATCTCACAGCCCCGGAGAACACAACGTCCCTGGCCCCGCTGAGCAGCTCGTGCACCTGCTACGCCTGCACGCACCACCACCGGGCGTACCTTCACCACCTCCTCAACGCGCGGGAGATGCTCGCCTGGACCCTCCTCCAGATCCACAACCACCACACCGTGACGGCGCTCTTCGCCGCCGCCCGGGCGTCCCTCGCGGCCGGCAGCTTCGAGGACGACCGCAGGGCGTTCCAGAGGGCGTACGAGGCCGAGTTGCCCGCGGGCATGGGCACGCGGCCCAGGGCGAGGGGGTATCACTTCAAGTCGGAGGGTGGTGATGAGAAGAGGAACAAGGTGACTTGGGGACGCCTGCAAGAGGATGAGGAGAAGGAGAAGGAAGAGCAGAAGGTGGCGATTGTTGCGGAGAGACTGCGTGCTGATGAGATGGAGACTCCTGTGGTGCCTGATGCGGATGTGGACGCGGCCGGATTGGTCCGGGAGGGCTTTGCTGAGATAAACATCAACGACAAGGCGCAAGCCGGCTAGACGGGAATCAAATTCTGGGACTGATGTGCCATGTAGGATTGAGGATGTCGAAAAGTTCCAAACACGTCACTTAACATGTCCCTGTCATCGGTTGGCTGCGAAGGTACCAATGAACTCGCATGGATGCTGGTGTGTGCGCCTATCAAAGCACGTCTGAGTCCACCTATTGCTTCGTTTGGGTGCCGCACGCAAGCTATGACACAGGGCGCAAGATCGACCTGGGCACGAGTGCACTTTCATTCTGCCACGATTGAGTTTATTTATTGACAATCTCGGGTATCTAAGCGGTATCCTGTATCTCGACCGGCGGCTTCGGCTTTTTCTTCTTCTTCGGCTTCACCACGGCCTCTCCAGCTTCACCGTTACCCTCCCCGTTTTCACCGCCTTCACCGGCTGGCGCGGCTGGTTTCTTCTTCTTCTTCTTGGCCTTGGTCGTAACGGCCTCGCCGGCTTCATCAGGGACGGCTTTTGGCTTCACGGACTTCTTCTTCTTCTTGATCACCGTCCCTTCCACGTCCACCCCTTGGGCAACATGTATCCTCTCATTCGCCCTCTGCATTTCCAGGCGTAACCGTTCAACTTCCTTCATCGCCTGTAGCATCTCCGCTTCTTCCCTCTTCAGTCTCTCGAAGTCGTATCCACCATCTGAGTTCTCCCCATTCCCTCCCCCACTCTCGAGGCTCAGACTCCCAATATTACTCGAGTCGACCTGGAGGAGCGACTGCTTAAGTTTCTTGACACGCGCCTTGGCCAGGCTATCGGAGTTGTTGGCCTCCGAATCATAGTTGCGCGGCGTCGACACTCCACTGCCACCAAGGTTCTCGTCTTGGGCAACAACGATTCTTTGGCGCGGCTTTGGCCTGGGGGCGGCATGTCTCGGTGATGTTAGGGCAGGAGCGTTATCGGCTCTGCCCAAGTCCAGCTGCATGATAGGTATGGCGTCGATGTCGAGATCGGGACCGTTCTCGTTTTGCAGAATATTATGAATCGGTGTCGACGTGCCGGTGCGACCAGAAGGTTCCCCAATGTAGAAAGGGTCGTCTTTGTTTCGTTCTGCGCGCTCTGCCTTTCGCCTCGCCAGGATGTCGGCATCCAAATAACTTTCCTCGCTCGCCTGGTACGAAGTTTGAACTTCCTCAGGCGTGTCGGCCAGTCGATTCATGGCCGGCTCACTGGACGAGATCTTTGTCGCTGGCGGCTTTTGGTGATAGTAGACTTCAAACTCATCCTCATCCTCTGTTCCAAGTTGAAGGTCGTCTGCCAATGACAATAGGTGTCCCAAATTAGGATGTATTGGCTCGTCTAGGTCGAGACCTTGTGGCACAGGCACGTTGGTCTGCGCACCAAGCGCTACGGAGTTCAGTTCCCACCCAGTGAATAGAGACGGGATCGCTTGTGTAAGGAGGAGCGGCGGGTCTTGCTGGACCTCATCGGTGGATGCATCTTGAGCAGATACAGCCTCGGAGGTCAGTTTGAGCAGCTCCGTAAACTCAACTGCTCTTTCTTGAACTTCTAAGTTCGGGTGAAGAACGAGGGGCTCCAGCACGTGTATTATCCGTGCCAGGAGCAGTGATGTCTTGGCTTTCCGTTCCGAGGTCCATAGTTGCAAGTCGCTGCCTGTGACTTGAGCGAATATCTTGATAGTTGCTTGAAGGCATGATGCAAGCACATCTGGAAACTTCGCGCGTGGTATCAGCTGCAGCAGATATCCAAGGGTATCTTCGGGCGACAACAGCTGGTCGGAGTACTCGCCAACAATCCACGACACCGGTCTCAAAGCTCCAGACGTAATCGGTTGGGCGGAAGAAGTGCAGAGTTGACGCAGGATCAGTTCGGCAGCGCCAACCACAATCTGGCGGATTGCCATGACCTTCACTGCCACGTTTCTCAGCTCGTCCCCGATCTTTGCTGACACGTCTCCAGATGACGTCCTGATACTTGTTGCACTCTGGTCCGCTACGTCGTCCGATGGTCCGGGAACGGGGGCCATCCGTGCAAGTTGCGTCAATATATCGATGTACCATTCGAAGTCGACCAGGTTGCTATAGCTGTCTTGGGAGCACATTGCTAATATCCTATTGATGACATCGACCTTATAATCGTCCGGTAGTGGCGGCGCTTGGTCCATTTCGTGTTCGGCTGGATCAATGTTGGCCTCAGCATCCGCGTCCGAATCTGAGTTGGCTTCATTTCTTTGAGCAGCTGGCCTGCCAGCGGAGGCGGAGCTTTTCAGTTGCCTCATCAGACGGCCGACGATGGACATCAGATTGTCACTGCTGACCATGCCCTGCACTAGGTTCAAAGCTTGGACGCGTATTGTGATGTCGGGATTGTCTATGCACTCCATGATGACATCCTCTTGTTGGGCTACCATGAACGGATGTGTGACCACGATCTTGTTGAATGCAAGCAGAGCAACGTATTTGACTGAGTGCTGCTGTCAGTTTGATTATTTCAATGGGGGCAAGGGTAATCTCTCACGATTCGGGTCTCCATCAACCATAACCATCCCGCGCAGTTTACTAACACACAGTGACGCGATCTCCTCACTACCTGAGACGTCGTCGTCACTTCCAAGGATGCCTCCCTGGATGATGCCGTTGATGCACTCATACAGTAACGACATGGCTGGCGTTGTTCGGATGAGGTCTGTCAAAGGAGGCAATAGCTTACGAACAAGCCGCGGCTCGAGTGGCGTCAAAGTAGCAAACTATGCGACCTTAGCGAGAGTCCTTCGCAAGCCCTAGAAGCAACAAAACTCACAAGTTTGATCAACTTTATTGCCATCCAGTTGTTGCCGCCGTCCACGAGCAGCTCAAAAAGCCTTGGGGCGAGGGGCAAGAAGTCATTGGGCCGCCTCAACCCAAGCTCACAGACGACATTTACAATGGCGGCCGTTACACTCGGGTCTTCATCCTGAGCCATGAGCCGTTCCTTGATCTTCGGCCATGCTGCCCTCAGAGTTTCAGGATACACCAGGGCGAGTCTGTATAAGGTAACTAACGTTTTCTTTCGTATTGAGGGATTCGTATGCGTGAGACGTGGGAGCAGATCGGACAGAGTCGAGAGCGCCAATGAAGGTGTGATAAAGTGAGGCAAAGCGTGGATTGGTAGAGATATCGTGGTTGTGGTACCGGAGGTCAGGTCCTGTAAATACGCGGGTCAGAAACAGGAGCCCTTGCTAGAGGGGAGCGGACCCGGCGCATACCTTCTTCAAGAGATTCGTGGCCAACATGAGGACCTCAGTGTCTGGGCGATAGCTCTGTACTGCGCCCAAATAACCAATGCGCTTCTGGTGGTACTTTGGAGAGGACATGACCTCGAGAACGTTGAAGGAGGCCCATGACATGTCATGGCCCATCATCTCGAGGTAGATGAGCTTGAGCAAGGCGGTGGCCTTGAGGTCTATCTCGGCTTGTCAGTTTCCTGTGAACAGCACCCAATCCAGAAAGGTCATAGACGGACCCATATCCTGGCCGCGGATTTCTTCGCGGCATTCTTTCAGACAGTTCTGGATGTACTCCTTCTCATGTCCCTTGTGATTCCGCAGGCCTCGGATGAGGTCGTAGAGGGATTTCTCGAACCTGTTCTAGTTTTAGCGCCCTTGCTCCCCAGAAGTATACCCGTAGCTCGAGCCCTTTGCGTACATCTTGTCTTGACCATGAGGCGACCACGCCTCTCAAGCCGTGACGGCTGGTAGGGAGGGATTAGGAGGGGGGAGGTGGTCCGGCTCAGCGCATGAGACAGTGACGCATCCCTCCTTTTGGCATGTTGCAGCGTCTCTGCCAGCCCGAGTCGTCGCTGTGGGTTCAGGACCGATCCGTGAGGTGTGTGCGTGCGTTTGCGTATGTGTGTTGGGTACTTTTTGAGAGCTGTTTGCTGGTGGTCGTCGTTGTTGATCCAGGATGCCTGGGTTCGCTTCGGCCTAAGCAGCACATCATCGGCCTGCTTGGAGCTGCCCCACGTAATGCGTATTGTGCCGTGCACCGGACGGTGTAATCGGTCGGGTACCCGCGTAGCCTAGCTTATCTCCCAGGCCGCACTGTGCCGTAGCAAGCACCAGCTAAATCACAAGCATACCCACCTCATAGGTAGACTAGAGAAGCTCCTGGTCCATTAGCGACACCACGTACTTACCGTGACAGCTCTCCGATCTCCACAGCCTCACCTCGTCCACCAGCACAACTATATCTGGGTAGATACCCCGCCACAGCATTGCTTTACTACCTAGCAACTGTGTCTCCGACTCTTGACTTCTTGAAGGGTCAATCGAACTTGTTAAATAATTCATAATGGCTCCCTCGCTCCTCCATCCTCCCAGCCAGCTGTCGCCGTCGCAAGCTCTCGAGCTGTCGCAACGCGCTCCTGCAATCCTCCAGAACTCCCCGCGCACGATCTCGTCGTCGCCATTGACATCCCTCTTCTCCTCACCAGAAAGTACCGAGCTTTGGATCACTATCGAGAACCTGCTGCTATCATGCCTGCGCACAGGCGACGAGAAGGCTGCCCACGAGTGCCTCGAGAGACTAATTCTGAGGTTCGGTGACGACAATGAGCGCATAATGGCCTTCAAAGGCCTCTTGAAGGAGGCGGATGCTACCGACAATGCTGCGCTAGAGAAGGTGCTGAAGGAGTATGACGAGATCCTGGCCACGAGCGAAACCAATATTGTCAGTGGCCCAAAGCTTTCGCTGCTCGTGAACCATACAAGACTGATTTTACGTTTACAGCCCATCACAAAACGGCGCATTGCCTTGCTCCGCACGCTTGGCCGAACAGCCGATGCTGTGTCTGGCCTTTCAGCGCTGCTGGACTTTTGCCCGGTCGATGCCGAGTCCTGGGCAGAGCTGGCGGATATATACTGCTTACAGGGGATGTATGCGCAGGCTGTCTACGCTCTAGAGGAGGTTCTGGTGCTGGCCCCCAACGCTTGGAATGTTGGTGTCCATATACCCAGGTCTGATGAGCAAACGCTGATAACTTGAGGCAGATCCACGCACGTCTCGGCGAGGTCGAGTACATGGCCTCGACAGCTTCAGGTGTCGACGAGGCTACATCGCGGAAATTTCTTGCAGAGTCATTGAAGCGGTTCTGCCGAAGTGTTGAGCTTTGTGACGACTATCTGCGTGGTTACTATGGGCTCAAGCTGGTGAGATGCTTGAATCAGCAGAAACTTTTGCATGGTCTATATTGACACGTACCAGGTCACTTTGAAGTTGTTGGAACCAACAACAAAGTCTGGCAGACAGCCGGACCCAGAAGATTTCTTAATCCCGCCGACAGCCACCATCGAGAAACTCAGTGAAAAGAGCACCGCGAAATTATCTGAAATCGTTCGACGTAGTGGGGCGAAGGAGAGAGGCTGGTGTGGATTTGAAGCATCCGAGGTCGAGGCGGCCCGCGAGCTTCTCTCCAAAGAATCTTCGGGCATTGTCAGATGAGTGCATCTCTTGCCAGCACAGCTTACACAGGAGCCTATCCACGAGGCAAAAGCATCTCCAGCATGTCTGGATCAGTGAGTCACACAGAGAAGGAGCCTGCCGGTGCAATTTGGCGCAGTCTAGGACCAGTCAGAGAGCACTGGTCTACTATTGGTGCCTGGCAGCATGAACTTGCATTACCGGTGGATACTCAGCTGTGCGAGCTGGCAGTTTCATAGCACGTGGCGCCAGTCAGAGCCGGGACAAACAATCCGCAAGGACGCGAGGAGGCAGTACCAGAATTTAGCTGCTCGAGGATCAAGCTCGTCCAAAAAACCAAGACACGCCTGTCAAGATGCGCTTATTCGAACAAAGACGAGTCGCTAGATAAGGCACATCGGTTGGAGCTCCATATCTCCCGTTAGACACAGGGATAAAGCCTGAATCGATTCGATCGCCTTCACTTGGTTGATCTGATCCCTTGCGTCCCGTCAAGCGGATATGCAACCATGAAGCTGCCCATCGCGAGGTGTTGCAATGCGGCTCCCCGGCAGCGATGTGACACGGCCAGTGGTGCTTTGCGTGCGGTCTACTTAGGCAATTCAAATACATTTTTGATGCTTTCGTGCTCCTCAAGTAATTTGGGCATCCCAAGGACAGTCAAAGGACTGATGTTGGCAACGAATGACTACGGCCGGAAGTAAAATATCTGCAGAAAGTGGCTGCCAGGTCTTGCATGGTCATCATCCCACCGCCTTTTTGGCTGCTCGGAATCGGGCCTTCGGACACCATCTCGCACTAAGAGGCGTGAAACAACCACGGACGAGCTGGATGATTCTTCTAACGGAAATTGGTACAGGTTCTGGACCAGTTCGCAATGCTGCTGTGTTCTCGTGCCCTGTCAAATACTGGCGTGATGCACGCTGCACCTGCAGGCCCTCCGGTTCTGGCCGCGCCCAAGCATTTCACTGTCCTGAGCTGCATCAACATGCAGGAAGGATTTGCCCCGGCAACGGCACCGCCTAGACTCAGCCTGCGAGGGCTGGATCAGCACATTTGCGAGACTGAAGAGGGACAGACCACGGCACGAGCTCGCTCAGTAATGTTGCATCAGAATGCCCTTGTGTCGTCCAAACATTAGGGCTCTTTTTCCAGTTGCATGCAGAATGTGATCCGATAGTCTAGGCCTCGGGATCTTGCTAGCATCACGGATAGACCCTGTAGTCTTTTTAGCACCGTTGAAACGGTTCTCGCCCAGCAGAGCGTCGTCTCGCCTCTACCGAATGTCCGGCTTACACGGGAGCTCGAGTCCAGTTGCTATTGGATCAGAGGTCTGCCGACCCATCTGCAGCCTTGATCGCATACCTTTCGCCCTGGCTCCTGGGACAGCATGCCCCCCCCCCCCCAAATCTGGGAGTGAGACTGTTGACTATGCGGGTTTCCGATCCGAGTTGACATGTCTATCTCTGATGACGATTCTGATGGCTCGTCCATTATTCAAATCGAGAGGCCGGAAGGGGGGCGCATGGGGTGGGGCGGCTTTAATGCCTCGCCGATCTGAGCGGACCCATCCGAAGAGGAGGGGTCAACGTTTCTCGGGCTTCTTCTAATAAGTTCTAGCCTGGACGTTGGGCAACCACAAGGAGACCAGCACTTGACCGACCACCTGACTCGAATTCTACCATCGCCGTGCCTTGACCATTGTTTGTTTTCGCTGCCGGATCGCATGCCGAAAGAAGTCTGAAAGGGTGCCATCGCTTCTGTCAAGTTGGCTTAGAGAACAGAACAGGGACACCGAACAGCCCTCCAGGACCTCCCTCAGAGCCAGCTTAGCCCCCCTTCGTCCCCCTTGCCCTCTGCTGTGGGATTGGAGCAAATTCCCCTGGTGCATAGGATTCCGAACACAGCAGTTGCTCTAGTCCCTAGTGCTTGAGCCAGCACACTACACTAATCCGGGCCGCAGCAGGGTGCTCTTTTCCCTGCTTGAAACCAAGAACCAGGGGACAACATTCCCGCCTAATAATCAGCTTGGATGAAATAATAAACTTGCACGAGCCCAAGACAAGTCCCGGCCAAGGCACACGTCGGGACTACGTTCACCGCAACCCCAGCTGAGCGCAACCCAATCCGCACGTTTCTGTTCGAGCCCAACGTCGGTTTTGGCGCTCGTTCCAGCCAGGTCAGCCCGGCCAAGTTCTGGCCGTTTTGCACCGAAAACCGCTTTGCAGGTAGATCTTTCTGTCCCACATGAGCGCACTTACACGACCACCTGGGCAACACCCACCCACCCACTCATCACGCCTCCACCACTCGCCCCAAAAAAAAACAATTGCCCACGCACTCTCACACACCACAACGCCATCACACAGCCTTCTGCCTCTAACTTGCCCCTGCGTACAGGTCCAGCGTCATCATCTCGTGACAGTTCCGAACCGAAGCTGACTCTCCTAGGCAGTGTCTCCTTACACCGGTCGCTATCACCATTACACAACACACCCTGGTTTGCCGGATCGCGTCCTGCGGGGTTATTTCTTATAGACACTGTTGGCGCCCCCCCCCCCCCCTCGCGAATCCTGTCGCCACGATACCGGCTGGGTGTCATTCCAGCTGCACCGACCAGGCACTAGCTCGCAGCCGCAATCCAAGGGAGAGCACCTTTGCTCCGGCCATCTCTTCGCAGATTGTCCGGTGCAAAGGGTTTTTACCTCAACACTATTTTCCCAATGTCCCGGTGAGCCAACTTCTTCTGATCTCTTTGCGACTCTGCGCGCCGGTGACTGTCTCGAACCAAGGTCGCCTTCTTCCTTCACAAGGCTCTGTCCCCCCCCCCTCTTGGCCCCTGCAACTCCTGGGCGGACACCTTAAGAGCTGACATAACTGCCGCTCTCCCATAATAACAGAGAAAGAAGATCGACAATTACTATCCCAGCGTCACGGGAGTCGATCACAGACGGGGAAGACGAGTCGCAATATACCGACCAGAGTGATTCTCAGGCGGACGAGGAGGACTGGTCGCATGACGACGACATAGACCCCAGCGACTCGGCCTCCGCGACAGCAGATTGCCGCGCTCAACCCCCGCGACCGCATAGTCGGGGCGCTGCGCGCAATCCAACGCGCCAGCACAGCATTCCCCGACAGCCGCAAAGATACCCCTACAGAGCGGCAGTGCCGACAGCACCACCACCGCAGGCAGACCACATGCAGACCATGAGCAGCGACGCATCCGAAGACTACATGTACAGCGCGGGGCGAGGCCACTTCGCGCCTCCACAACACCAGGGTTACTATGGAGGGAGGGGTGGTTATCCGCAGCCCCAAAGCCTCGCCAGTGGTTTCGCGCCTCCCCCGCACCATGGCTATGGAGGACAGATGGTGCCATTTGGCTCAAACCCCTTCAGTCCAATGTCACAGGGGGGAGGCGCCGGCTATTTCCCAGAGCAGCGGCCATACGATATGATGCCTTATGCGCATCAGCAACCAGGATATTTTGGCGGTGCTGGCCCAGTCGCTGCCCCAAATTACGGGATGCCGCATCACGTTGCGCAATACATGTACCCATCACCGCCTCCTCCACCCACCGAGGCGCCAGCCCCGCCCAGGACTCCAGCTCCAGCTGAGGAGAAACCAAACCCTGAGATGGAACTTATGAAGCGGCAACTAGCACTCCTGCAGGCCGAACGCAAGGAACAGGAAGAGTCGTCCAAGCGGGCTGAGCTGGAGAAGAAGATCAGGGAGGACGCTGAACACGCTTTCAAGATAAGGATGGAGGAAATGCACCGGGCGCAGGAAGAGGCTAAGAAGGAGATCGAGCTTGCCAAAATTGCAGCCGAGAGGGCCGCCCGGGAGCGCATCGAGGAAGAGCGCAAGGCCGAGGCCGAGCGCCAGAGGATGCATGCGGAGATGATGGCCAAGGCGGAACGCGACGCCAGGGACCGTATCGAGAAGGAAAGAAAGGAGGAAGCTGAACGCCAGCGCCAGCACGCCGAGGCCATGGCAAAGGCCGAGCGCGAAGCCAAAGAGAAGTACGAGGCTGCTCTCAAGGCTGAGGAAGAGCGCAAGGCACAGCAGGAGGAAGAGCGGAAGAGGGCGGAGGAGAACGCCCGGCTCAAGCTCGAGGCTGAAATCAAAGCTGCCGAAGAGGCGAAGAAGCTCGCCGAGAAGCAAGCGGCAGAGGAGGCCGAGCGTAAGAAGCTGTTTGAGGAGGAAACGAGAGTCAGGGCCGAGAAGGAACTCCGGGACAAGATTGCAGCCGACAAGAAGGCGGAAGATGAGAAGAAGTCGGCGGAAGAAGCGGCTAAGCTCAAATATGAGAACGAGGCGCGGTTGAAACTCGAGAAGGAGCGCCTTGACGCGGAAGATGCCAAGCAAAAGGAGGAAGCCGCCAAGAAAGAGAGGGAAGAGCTCCTCAAGAAGTATGAGGAAGAGGCAAAAGTCAAGGCTGCCGAGGAAGCAAAGAAAGCCGCGGGCGATGACAAGGAGCCCATCAAGTTCAAGGATGCCGTGGGGAGGAAGTTCAACTTTCCCTGGAACCTTTGCGCAACATGGAGCGTACGTACACCATTCCTGATTCCGCACTCCTGCTTGAGGACGCGTTGGCTAACTTTCTATCTGTCTCCAGAGCATGGAGGATCTCATCAAGCAAGCCTTTGCCCACG
Source organism: Diaporthe australafricana (assembly GCA_039880735.1). NCBI lineage: Eukaryota > Fungi > Ascomycota > Sordariomycetes > Diaporthales > Diaporthaceae > Diaporthe > Diaporthe australafricana. The sequence goes on along the minus strand of JBCEDM010000007.1, from coordinate 2,500,755 downwards.
TCGAAGTAATTGGCCCACATGTTCAAGAAGGCCATTACGACCTGATGGGTCCCGATGGCGAGATTATCCTGCCCGTCGTCTGGGAGAAGACGGTCCAGCCGGGCTGGCAGATCAACATGCGCATGTGGCCGGCGGAGAAGCACCCGCTTCGTGGTCCGCCGCAGCCCGACCCACGCATGTCGCCCGAGCAGCATATGCGCTGGCAACACTTGCAGCGGCTTCGTGCGGCGGCTGCCGCTCAAGGCGGCGGACGCCCTCACGGGCACCACGGGCACGCCCAGCCCATGAGACCTCCTGCTGGCTTCACCGGCGGGATGCCCATGGGAGGGATGCCGCCTCCGCCGCCTGGGGGGCGTATGTACCCACCGCCGGGTGGCGAAGGCGGGCGGCCGGCTATGGTGGATATCGTCGAAGGGGGCAAGCCTGACAAGAAGGGCAGCAAGAAAAAGGCGAAGAGGACACTGGGTTTCTTTTCTGGTGCCAAGCCTTCCAAGAAGGGCTCGAGTTCAAAGAAGTGGGTCTATACTGACCACATTGGGTATTCCTAAACTGACGGATCGAATGGCAGATAATTGGGGAAGGTTTCTTTCTGACGGGGAAGGATTTCCTTCTCGAGCAACACTATTCCTGGGTTCTGGTCAGACTTTTCTTGGCTGGTCGCGGTTGGATTTGCGATACTTTTTGCCACGTTACCCAGCGATACCTTTTTGATTTCTGCATTTTCCCCCCTCCGCGCCACTCTAACATCTAAGCAAACTCTTTTGGGCTGATCTGCAGGGATTTATGAATGATCCAGGTATGAGGGTATGAAGGGAACGAAGGGACGAGACATGGGTACCGGTACGAGACGAGACGAGAAGAGACGACCCGAAACGAGACGAGATACCACGACGTGAAGCGGAACCGAGATGGGGAACGGAGTGAGCACGCACGCAAGGGAAGCGGGAGAGGCACGGCAGCCTGTCAGCGTTGATACTTCTTCTCTTCTTAAACATCACCTCTGGATACCACGCTTCTAGCGACGAAAAAGTTCCTTCGGCGCTGTTTTGGCCATTCCCCCCATGCTAGCAAGGCGCAAATGAACATGAAATGGGGGTGGTCTGCATGGGGTTGAGGCGTGGCTTGGGGACCCTGATTGGAGGGTGCCGTCCACCGGCCTTCATAAGTCTATACAGTGCTTGGATCTATCTATCTATCTATCTTTTGTCTATGCGCGAGAATCTGATTAATTATGGAAATATTGACCTCGTTGCGCTGTTGAAGAGTGCTGTTGAGTCTCGTCTAAGAGCCGCCCTTGCTCTAGCTGCGACCATTGCTACGTCAAGTTTGCGTGGGCACCGATGTACAAATTCAACTTCTGTCCCAGGATGTTCAATGTTTTCCCACAGCGTTGGCTGTGCGACGTAGATGCGAGGCAGCACATCAACACGATCAGACCTCCGAGTCGCCAAACAACTCCCTCGCCCTCTGCTCGAAAGCATCAATCATCTTGGTAGCCGTCTCGTCCACCACCCTCGAAAGCATCATCTGCACAAGCGGGTCGGCGAGGCGCATGGTGAGGTCGAGGTCGATGGTGGACCAGGTGCCGATGCGCTTGACGATGGCGTCCTGCACCGTCCACTTGGTGACGAGGCTCTGGAACGGGTTGCCCCTGCTGGCCCCGACGGCGCCGCCGTCCTTGCCGCTCAGGGCCTCGATGCTGCGCCCCGGCACGCACACTATCCTGCTCGTGTACGACTGCGTGACGGGGCCGAAGCCCACTGTGAGCTCGCCCTCGGTGGGCCACGAGCGGCCACGTCCGCCGCCGCCAGCGTCGGAGTCGGAGCTGGACCACGCCGTCACGCGGCTGTGCTGGCAGTAGGGCAGGAAGCTGGAGTAGGCGTCGACGTCGACGATGAGGTCGTAGAGCTTTTCGCGCGGGTACGGGAGGGTGCGGGAGACGTTGATGGTCAGGGGCTTGTTGGCCTGGAAGACCGAGTCGAGAAAGGTCCGGCGCGACGACGTGAGGACGGGAGGGCGGGGGGCCAAGGCCCTGCTGGCCAGCCTGAGAGGACTTTTGGCAGCCATCGCGGAAGCAGAGACCAAGGCTTGCTATTATTGTGCGATCATTGCGCCTGGCTTGGGGAGCCGAGCCTTGTCTTGGTCTACTCGGGTGGAAAACGGTGATGATATCAAGACTAGGACTTTGAGATCCGCGTCGGTTCCGACCTCGGCAATCGGCCAGGTCCACCGCTTTGGCCCCACATCAGCATGGGCCACAGAGCAGAAAGGCCCCATAGCGCCGACATCAAAATTCCAGCTTGAAAATTTCAGTATCGCGTTCAATCTGACCTTAACATCTACCACTCCCACGAAAGCAAGACTCGTCTCTCTTGCAACACCATGCTGTGTCGCTGTCACATCCGAGCAGCCCGCATTCGATAGCACTTGAGGAGTGAAGATAACTCTCACAACCAGCAAGTATGGCTACAGCAACAGATGCCGCAGCTCAGGCTGCTCCTCCTTCAGAGCCTCAGGTTAGGGCTGCCGACGCGCAGGAGAAGCTGGCTGAGGACGTGGCGGCCCTGACAGTCAATGGCGACGAGCCTCCTCCGCCGCATCGATCTCACGACCCGCAGTTCAACCAGAAGCGGACCGACCCATTCCAGTTCGGGTCTCGCTTCCTCGAAGAGGGCGATGATCCCTTCGAGTTCAACGCCTGGGACCACGTGGAGACTGACGACGCGTTCAAGGAGTTTGCTGAACAGCAGTACGAGCTGCAGCGTCAGTCTCCCGTCTCTGACTTTGACAAGAGTAAGTCGATTACAGCACACACGTTCTTGTTTTTACACCGCACGGCCTCTTGTGATGATTTACATATCATAGCATAGTTCATCTGACTTCATGATGACTACATTGTACTCGTTATTAGTCTTTCGCTCCCATCTGACTGGCCACATCCACCTTGCATTATTTTGCTTCATTCCTGTTGGTTCTTACGGCTCGCTGACACCAGCAAACAGAACGCTTCAATTCAGACCCTGCCAAGTGGTGGAACTTGTTCTACAAGAACAACACCGCCAACTTCTTCAAGAACCGCAAATGGTTGCAGCAGGAGTTCCCAGTGCTTGACAAGGTAACCCAAGAGGATGCCGGCCCCGTCACACTCCTGGAAATAGGAGCTGGTGCCGGCAACACTGCATTCCCAATCTTGGCGCAGAACAAGAACCCGCAGCTCAAGGTCCATGCCTGTGACTTCTCCAAGAAGGCCGTCGAAGTCATGCGCTCCCACGAGGGCTACGACACCAAGCACATGCAGGCTGAGGTATGGGACGTCGCGTCGGACGACCTCCCTCCTGGTCTAGAGGAAGGCTCAGTGGACATTGCACTTCTGGTCTTCATATTCTCTGCATTGTCCCCGTTGCAGTGGAAGAAGGCCGTCGAAAATGTGCACCGGCTGCTCAAGCCCGGCGGCGAGGTCTGCTTCCGTGACTATGGAAGAGGCGACCTTGCACAGGTCCGGTTCAAAAAGGGCCGCTACCTCGAGGAAAACTTCTACATTCGCGGCGACGGGACTCGCGTGTACTTCTTCGAGAAAGATGAACTGTCCTCCATCTGGACCGGCGAGAAGTTCACAGCCGAGGATGGGAATGAGGTCGCAGAGGCGAAGCCCTTGCTCGAGATAGAAAGCCTCGGCTTCGACCGTCGCATGCTTGTCAACCGCGCCCGCCGCCTGAAGATGTATAGATGCTGGCTGCAGGGTAGATTCGTTAAGAAATAGAGCTTTGATTTGCTACTAAAGTGGCCTGAACGCTGTCATCACGCTTCAGGATGCACAATGGCTCTGCCACTCGCTGCCAAAGAATTACCAGACAACTTGCCCACCACCGCAGCTTCTGAAATGCCAACCATGCATGCATATGTGCAAAGATGAAATTACCAACCGGCCAAACATCCCTCACAGCCTGCTCTTGCCTCCCTCAACATAACTGGTCCCCAGCCTGAGCATCTGCTCCGCCTCAGCCACCATCTCCTTCACGATCTCGCCCGCAGGCTGCACCTTCTGAATAGCACCAGCGACCTGGCCCATCAGGTGCGGCAGGTCGACATCGTTGCCCTCCTCGATGTCATACTCGATCGGGACGACGCCGCTGTCACACAGCTCCTTGATGCGGTCAGGCGTCTCGTGCCACTTCCGAATATACTCGTTGGTGCGCATGCGCAGCGGACGCCCAGAGATGACGAGCGTGCGCTGCGTGTCCTCGAAGCCGCAGCCGACGACGGCCTCCTTGTGCTCGGCGCTGCACCCGGCCTCGTCGCTGGCGACGAAGCGCGTGCCGACCCACACGGCCGCGGCGCCCTGCATCAGGCTGCTGGCGAGCCCGCGGCCGTCCGAGATGCCGCCGGCGGCGACGACGAGCGCCGGCTGCTTGCCGCCCAGCATCGCCGGCCTGTACCGCCGCGCCGCGTCCGCCACGGCGGGGATCAGGATGCTGTTGGCGATGTCGCCCGTGTGGCCGCCGCCCTCGCCGCCCTGCGCGCACACAATGTCCACGCCCAGGTCCAGCGCCTTGACGGCGTGCTTGGGGTGGCCGACCATGTTCATGACGTAGATGCCCGCGCCGTGCAGGCGGTCGATGATGTGTTTGGGCGGCACGCCCACGGCGCTGACGAACAGGCGGGCGCCCGACTCGATGGTGATGTCGATGAGCTCGTCCAGCCTGCCGCCCGTGTAGTCGTGGTTGGTCTTGCGCGCGCCGCCGCCCAGCTGCGGCAGCGCCAGGTCCACGCCGAACGGCAGGTCCGGGCGGCTGAAGTTGGCCTTCATCTCGGCCACGATCTCGCGCAGCTGGTCCGGCGTGTACATGAAGCCGCCGATGACGCCCAGCCCGCCCGCGTTGGACACGGCCGCCGCGAGCCGCCCGCCCGACACGCGCGCCATCCCCGCGAGCATGATCGGGTGTTGGATCCCCAGCAGGGTGGTCATCGGGGTGGTGATGGGGCCGGTTGGTGCCATTGTGAATGGGAGAAGGTTGTTCCCCGATATTATAATAAAGTAAGTCGCTAAGTAGTTCTTAGCTATGCCCCAGGGCTTGCGTCGAGAGATGCTTGCCTGTCTTGCTGATGCTTTCTCCCTCACGATATATACTTGCTGCAATGAGATATACCCGTAAATAATAAGAGTTCAAGGTTATAATTGCAATGTCGAACCTGTGTAATCTCAAAAAAAAAAAACGTGGTGTACAGGAAATGTCATCTAAGTAAGCCTGTCATCTATGCCCTTTCGCCCCTTCCACCCCTCTCCCCGGGTATCTTTTTCGAGAATGCGGAGATCCTGCCGAGGCATCTTGGGGAATCCCACCCCGTGCATTCGAATTCCGGGGTAGCTCAGCTGTCTTTGGTGTGCGTGTGGGGGACTTGTTTTGGCTTTCCGGGGTCTGGCTTGCAAGACCTGTAGCCACAAAATTGTTTCAGTCCTTACATGATTTTTGCCCAATTCGGTATACATCTCATGGCGTTGTAATACGGCAGTGGCCAGATTTTGTCCTCTGGGCTACACATGCCTCTGATGATCATGACGAAATACCACCGGACGTCGCGTGACAGAAGAGTACTCGTTGTCTTCGCGGGTGGGACGGTGGTCGCTTCGGTACGCTGTCAGGTTGTGTCGCTGCCGCGGGCATGCAGAGCAAAATGATATATCTATTGAATATAAAGAATGTGTCTGATTCGCTGGGAATCGTCTATTGACGCAACACTTCTACGAAAGCAAAATACCACCCACTGTTGCTTCCAAGTCACTAAACACAGCTAAACATATTTTCTGTTTCCAGTATCTCGAAGCCTTCTACTTTTCGCACCTATTTTTGTTTTTCTCGCGAGATCGTCCCTTGGGGGCACTGATTGCCCCGGCTCTCTCAAATGCCATTCTCCAGCGCCGCCAAAGCACCCGGCTCGCTGCAGACGTAGATTACGTCGTGGTTGTCCGAGAAGCCGTTGAAACGAGTGGCAGAGCACTTAGTGTAAGCACCCATGTCCTCGAAGTACAACCAATCACCGACGTCCAACGTCTGGTTGAAACGAATGCTCTCACTGATGCGGTCGATGCCATCGCAGGTCGGGCCCCAGATGCTGTACTCCATACCACCAGCCGTGACAGGGCGCCCGGCCTTGGTGTTGTAGTAGTTGCGGCGCCCGGCTTGCAAGACGTGGGCGATCGGGTTCTGGTGGTCGAACATGATGCTACTGAAGTTGCCGTAGACGCCATCGTTGACGTACACCATGTAGCTGTTGTCGTCACCAGGCTGGTTCTCCACAGTGCGCCGCGCGATGATGTTGCAAGCAAGCGTGAATGCCGTGGAAGCATAGAACCGGCCAGGCTCGGCAATCAGGTTGATGCCCGAGTGCGCCGGAAAGTACTCATCCAGAGCAGCGCGGAGAACACCAGCCATGCCCTCGAAGGTGGAGTCACTGCAGAAGCCACCGCCCACATCCAAGGTCTTCATCTGAAAACCGTAGTCGGTGCCTTGCTGGAAGACGGCGTGTGCGTCTTGGACGGCCTTGAGGAAGGCCCGGGGGTCGGAAGCCCCAGACCCGACGTGGAAGCTGACGCCGACGACGTTCAGTCCGAGATCTCGCGCGGTGCGCAGCAGGTTGTCTGTCATATCCATAGACGCGCCAAACTTCAGGCTCAATCGGCAGAGGCTGGAAGAGTCATCGGTATGGATGCGGAGGAAAAGCTCAGCATCCGGGAACAGCTTGGCGATCTTGCGAAGCTCGTCGGCGTTGTCAAACGTCATCTGGCGCACACCAGCGTTGGCGACGTAGCGAACGTAAGAGTTCGTCTTGCAAGGCTGGGCGTAGATGACGCGCTCAGGGCTGACTCCCAGGTTGAGGACCTGCTCTATCTCTGTCTTGGAAGCGCAGTCGAAGCCTGCTCCCAGGCTGGACAGAAGGCGCAGGAGCTGAGGGTCCGGGTTGCACTTCACGGCGTAGAAGGGCTTGACGCGTGGGAGATTGAGCTTCCAGCGCAGATGCTGGCGGTAAACCTCGCCAAGGTCAGCCACGAAGAAGGTATCTTCATCGCCAGGTTCGCAGAACTCGTGATCGATGTTCTCGACACGCTGGCGAAGGGCGTCGCCAATCAGATGCTTGGGAGAGACATGGCCGTAATGGGCATTCTCGTCATGGTCGAATACAGCGCCATGGCTTTCAACAGACTTGGTCGAAAAGATTCGATTATTGATGTAATCAATGGGTGAAATTGTATCGACGAGGGTAATTGCCATAACCATATCCCGATGCTTGTTTGACGGGCTGCTGTGGGGACTGACGAAGAGGCTTCTTGTTCTCGATTGTCGGTTCGGTAGATGAACCTTGGTTGATTGATAGTCTCGAGGAACGAGATGAACGTTAAGGGGGTCGGAAACGGTAGCAGACTGTTCCCTCAATAGATTGGCGAGGCCTCCGCGACTCTCCCTCCGTAAGAGAGAGGGTCTCTAGAAGACTCTTATTCGGCAGCTTAGATTCGGGGGGAACCTCGAAAAGCGGTTTGTGTTGGGGGAAGTCGAGGAGCGGGAAAGACTTGGGGTCTTTAGTAGACTTCAGCAGGTGGAGGCGGAACAACACAGAGGATGTGGAAGGGCTTTCGATGGGCGAAATCTTGATCAGATACGAAAGCTACGGCCGAGGAAGCCGTCTTAGCGATGAGCCTTTGTAGGACCAAAGGCAGCCCAGATTGATGGTGATTTTGTGAGGTGGAGGCCGCTGAGGTATTTTCTTGTCAGTCTGTGATTCTTTCGAGCTGCTTCACTGACGTAGTGCGTGGTGATGGAGAAGGATGGCTGAACGGATGAGAGCGGGGGAAGGAGGTCTATGAGCGATTTGTAGACGGCTAGGCGGTGTTGACGGTCGTGTAGATAGATTATGGCAGCAAGCCGCGAGGGCTGTTGTCGCCTTGAGGCACTGCTTGGTGCCTAAGGGGTAATGCCCTCGGGCGGGCGCAGAGGCTGTGTTTCCGTTCCTGGACGTAACGTACCTGCAGCTGTACAGCGGTGGGGAGACTGAGTCACAGGGGCGGTTGATGCCGAGAGTGTCGAGGGCCTGAGCGGTGAGATTTGTTTTCAGCGCGATGCAGTGTCGGAAGGCTAGGAAGCTGCAAAGCCAAGCTGATGTTGGGTTGGGCGGGTGAAGTTGTGGATGATGGTGTTGATGTTGGGTGATGTGGTAAGAAACCTTGTGTGGTGGGGGCACAGGGAATTGTTTGGCAGGAAGTGGGTCCTTTTCCAGCTTTCTTTCTTTCCAGATCGCGATCGGGGTCGAATTTTCTCAACTTTCAGGTTATGTAATGGGCAATAAGCGGCCTAGCGCAACCGGGTACGGCGCACAAGGGGGCCCCAAGCCTTAGCGCGCCACTCAAGTCGGCCAAACAGTCACCAACTCGAACTGGGGGGGTTTTAGCCGTAGGATGATCGCCCCGGGGAATTAGGCCATCTTCTTAGACCCTCCTCCCCTCTGATGATGGCCTCCAACCACCAACAGTCCTATATTGTCGGCAGTGACACAAAACAGTCGCCCAGTAGTCGCTTGGCCTGACACTGAACGTACTCGGCATATACTTCAGCCCGAGACTCCTATCTCGGTGGTCAAGACCTACTCTGGCTTCGTGGCAATCTTGCTTCGACGATGATATTCGAGAAGTGCACGCAGGCCGGTGTGGCTCATACCAGGAATTGATCGTGTTGAAACGCATGTTGGTATAAGCTTCGGCCCTTACTGATCTGACCCCCGGTCCTTTGTCCGTATGTACATTTAGACCCCCATTCTTTTCCATTCCCCAAACGCCCGATGAGATGCACCCTCGCTCTTCACGTAGCCCGCTTTGTAGTCAGTAACAGTAGTGCCCAATCTTATGAGCTGGCGAATTTCTCAATAAAAGTAGCCAGCTTCTGAGCGCCCTCCAGTGGAACCGAGTTGTAGTTGGACGCGCGAATACCACCCACGCTTCTGTGCCCCTTCAGCCCTGTGAGGCCCAGGTCGGTGGACTGCTTGAGGAAGGTCTTCTCGGCCTCGTCGATGTTGTCGCCCTATCGTTGTAAAGTCAGACCTGTACATTTGAAAATAGAGCACACTGCTCATGGTCGGGATTTCAACACACCTTAGTGACACGGAAGCAAATGTTCATCCTTGAGCGAGCGCTCTTGTCAGGAACGATCTTGTACACGTCGGGGTGAGCCTCGAGCGCGGCGTAAATGAGCCCGGCCTTCTTGTTCGCAACAGCCTCTTGCCCGTCGACCTTGTCAGGGAATGTGGCAAGCAGCTTCTTCAAGACTGAGCCGGCGATGTAGACACTGCAGGTCTGTCAGCATGCAATTGCATCGTACAAGGCCATTTGGCAAGTTTACATACTCAAATATGCTCAGCGTGTTGTACAAGCTGTTGTTTTTGGCGATGGTCTCGTACGACAGCACGATGGGCCCAATGGGGAGACCAAGCTTCCGCAGCAGGGCCGGTGGTGGCTGGGGAGTCGTTGGAGGCAGGAGATTCTTCTTAATGATGGCGACAGTGATGCCGGTCGACCCAAGGTTCTTCTGCGCCCCGAAGAAGATCAGAGAGAAGTTCTTGGCCGGGAACCTCCTCGACAGGATGTTGGAAGACATGTCGGCCACAACAATCGGGCCCGTGCCGTCGGCCTTGGGCGCCAGGATCTCGGGGAAGTTGGGCATCTCCACGCCGTCGACCGTCTCGTTGTCGCAGTAGTACACCATGGCGGCGTCGGGAGACAGTTTCCACGTGCTCTGATCCGGGACCTTGCCGAACTTGCCGTCATTGACGGTCCTCGCGTCGCATACCAGGTTGACGTGCTCGGGGCCCAGGAGCCTCTGGGCCTCCTGGTAGGCCTTGAGTGACCAGCTGCCCGTGACGATGTAGTCCAGCTTCAGGCTGTCGGCAGCCTTGGCCAGCTCCTTCTCCAGCAGCTCGGGCTGGCAGTCACCCTCGGCCAGGTGGTTCGTCTTCAGCAGCTCGGCCTTCTTGCGAGAGACCCAGGCGCCGACCATGTTGTACACGGTAGCGCTGAACTCGCCGCTGCCTCCGCCCTGGAGGAAGACGACCTCATAGTCATCGGCGGGCACGTCGAGGTAGGTAGTAAGGTTGGCCTTGGCGTTGTTGATGATGTCGGTCGCCAGCTGGGAGCGGTGCGAGTGCTCGGCGATACCCAGGCCGGTGCCATTGTAGTCGAGCAGGGCCTTCGAGGCTTGCTGGAGGACATCAGTGGGCAGCAAGGCAGGCCCGGCGCCGAAGTAGGTGATCTCGTCACGAGCGGGCATTTTGAAAGGCTCCAGTTGCTTTGCTTGCTCAGAAGAAGAAGTAGAAATGGTCAATATGGAACAGTCAAGCAATGTCACAACTGCAAGACGAAAAGAAGAAAGTCGCGTCTAATCCGTTGTATATCTCTGGCGAGAGTGCAGCTTGGGTTGAGTCATTCGCTTAGTGAAGAGAGCTCTCAGAAAGTTGAGGACCTTGACGGTCGATTCGGAATCATCCCACCGACACCCCCACCTTACGTACTTTGTTAGACTAGACTCCATCCCAGCGGACCATTGGGCAAACGTCACCACTTACTGCAACGGGCGCACTCCGCTGCTGCATTTTTCCCATGCGGGCACATGTGTCGATGCTCCGCATATGACCATTATTTCCAAGTATCACTCACCAGAATGTATTTCAAATACTGACTGCCCCCGAGGCCTCCCAAGACCAAGACACGCACATACACCCAACAGCATCTGGCCTCGGCCGCCGACTTCAGCCACCAACCCTTGTTTCGTCGATTGGCCTTCCCAATAGGCCAAATACAACATGTCAAGAGCAAGCGGTATCGCACGGCAGTCCATCTGATTGAGGCACCTGCCGCTCCAGCAGTCTCCCCCACCACCTCCAGATCCACATCAAACGTCTTTGCTCGGAACGAGGATCAAAGATGGAAGGCTACTTGACAAATCTATCCCTGCATCTCACACTCGAATTAGGAAGGTGTCAATTGCACATATGTACTCTGTTGAATAGTCCGCACATCCAGTAAGCTTAGGGAAGACGGGTCTGAGAAACGAGCGCACGAGAGACTGAACCAGCCGCATGACCGCGGTTCGTCACTCATGATATGGATTTGATCTCGCGTCTTGTTGTGGTCTGAGTGCCATGGGATGAGAGGCAAAAAGACGTATCGTATCTGAACGCTGAGCTCGTTGCGGTGCTTGATGCGCCGTCCCGTCCCGGCTCGAGTAAAAGCAAGGCCTGGTGGGCTATAAGAGAAGGGTATCATTTCTATGTGTTTGTCATAAGTTGTATATGCATGTTGTACAGATGATGGTACCATGGCCTTGCATGCGCGATGGTATCAAAGAGTCGAATGTGTTGTACATCGTCAAAACAGTCAGGAAGATGTCTCTCCACCATTGACATTCATGTCCTCGACTTTCCACTCACCGTCAACCCAGGCCTGCTTCTCGCCCAGGAATACCGTCCTCTCGGCCTGCTTGCCCAGGGCCTCGACAATATAATTCTGCGCCACATGACGCACCTGCTCCTTGGTGACATCAAGTAGCTGCTCTCTCTTGCGCTGCTTCATCTCCTCATCGACTCCATAGAGGAAGCGGCCCATGCCCTCCTCGTTCACAGAGACTGGCGCGTCGACAGACTGGAAGACGCTGATCTTGGCGTCTTCCAGATCGCGATCGCTCCACTTTTTGTCGACTGCCCACCGGGCGGCGTTGCGCATGATTCCTAACGTATTTACCGGGTTTGGGTCGCGATACGAGTAAAAGCCGAATAGGCCCTCCATCGACCGGTGGTATGCACCACCGCCATACGCACCCCCCTTCTCTCGGATTTCATGGTGAAGGTGCTTGTGTGTGAGAAGCTGCGAAAGTATCTGCAGCGGCGCCGCATCGGCAGAAGTGTAGGAAACTGTAGGGACGGCAAGCGCACCATAGTAGACCTGGTAGGGCAGTGGGTAGAAAGTCTTGATGTTGCGTTCGAATGTTCTTGGCGGTTGCGTCGGGAGGTTGGCTGGGCCAGAAAAGGATTTCAGGAAGCCTGAGAAGGCGGCTGAGTTTTCCTTGACGGACTCGCTGCCACAAGTGATGGCTGCGCGGATGTTGCCACCCATCATGGCCAGCTGCTGAATGTGCTTGAGCTTTGCAATGACATCATCCAACTGATCAGACTCCGGCCTGCTCGCGAGAGAGGCGATCAATTTGACTTGCGACAAGCCACCGGTCTGCTCAGAGAGATATGCGTGGTTGGTAAGACCGGCCTCCGCGGCGCGCCGTGCGTACGAATGACCAGAAGACGCAATGTCGTTCACGACGCCGTCTGCCGACGCGTGAATGAGTTGCCGGATCTGCTGAACAGCTTCCGCACTATCAAAATCGGTCTCGACGACCAATTTGCGAAATATGTCAAAGACATAGGGCACGTTGCGGTCCAGAGCCATGCCAGTGAAACCAAAGCCCTCGGAGGCTCGGGTAAAATCGGTCGCCGACGTAGCGGAATGATAGCCAACAGAGACGCCTCCGGTCTTCAGCTTCATCAAATCCTCGAGCTGCTCCATGGATGTGTCTTTTGTGCCGAGGCGCATGATTGCGCCAGTGAACAATGGGAGCAGTAGCCTCAGCTCATCTGGAAGATTCTCTAGGGCGGTGACCAGACGGAAGTATGTCAGCCCATTAGTCGGCGCCTCATACCATTGAGTCTTGACACCATCGATGGTATCGTCCCTCAGAATTGGAGATGTCTTCTGCCTCGGAATATCCTGCACATGTACGCTGGGTAAGCAACTGAGATCCTCGGTGTTTGTCTTATTTTGCTCAACAAGCAATTGAATCTCCTTTTCTTCAAGTTGTTTCTGAGCAGCCTCTTTCCCGCCAGCTTGCTTCGTTATAGCTTCGATCTTGGTCGCAAGACGATCAGCCTCTTCCTGAACCAGGGCTTGCCCAAAGTTAGGTGAGGGCGTCATCGTGAACGTCAATGTATTGTCGTTCAGAAGATACTTGTTCATTAGACCTTCAAGGTAACCCCCTTTGCTCAGCTCGGCCTCGAATGCCGCAAGAGTGTCGTTCCAAGCAAGGGAGTCAAATGGATCGATGCCGTTAAACCAGCTCGGCTTCAATCTGTGCAACAGGGACATACCAAACTTGGCTGTCTTGTGCTTGAGTCCGAGCTCGAGTTGGTGCAAGAGACCGTCAATTTTGGACCTCTCAAAACCCTTGTCCCGAACCTCACGCAGAGTTCTCTGCAGCGCTGACTTGACTGTCGAAACGTCCGTCTCCTGGACGCCACTTAAACCAACTGAGAAAATGCCGCGAGAGTTGGAGCTGTCGTAGCCGGTATTTGGCGACCAGTCGAGTCCCAGTCCCGATTCGATCAAGGCCTTGTAAAGTGGTGATCCGTAGCCATCCATAAGCAATGACGAGAGAAGTGAGAGTGAAAACGACTCCAAGACATCGGTGGTTTCGCCTAGCACCCACGAGACCGAAGTCTTGAATTGCCTATTCGCATCCATCAACGGGTCAACTGGACCTTGTACCGTAATTTCTTCGGGGCCGTGACTGAGGTCAATAGGTCGGTGGATCTTCAGATCGCCTTGTATCCTCTCAAACGCACTAAGCTGAGCGTCGATCTCCTTAAGGTGGTCATTCAGCGGCATGTCACCGTAGGTGAAAAGCTTTGCGTTGCTAGGGTGATAGTGATCATCGTGAAACTGCTTGAGCTGTTGGTAGGTCAGGTCGGTGATTTTCTGCGGGTCGCCGCCGGAGTTGTTGATGTCTGGAAAGATGTGGTCCTGGAACCTGATGTAGTATAGGTAGCCAGCATCGGACATCTGTCCTTTCATCTCATTATAGACGACCCCCTTGAAAACCAGCTTCTGATCCTCAGGTTTGGTTTGGTCGCCACTGGCGATGGCTTGGGGATTCTCTGGACCTATCCTCCATCCCTCCTGGGTGAAGTCGGTTTGTTTGAGCAGTGGATGAAGGGTCGCGTCAAGATAGACACCCATCAAATTCTGAAAATCCTGGGCGTTGGTGGTGGCGAAGGGGTAGAAGGTGTGGTCCGATGCAGTGAAGGCATTCATGAAGTTTGACAGGGTGCGAGGCAACATTTTGAAGAACGGGTCTCGGATGGGATACCTGCCATCTTGTCAGCCCTCGAAAACTTATGCAAACCAGGTAGGTGCAGTCGGTCGGTGCCTTGTACTCACTTCTCACTGCCACACAGCGTGGTGTGCTCAAGGATGTGCGGCACGCCGGTGTCATCCGGGGGGTTGGTCTTGAAGCCGATGGAGAAGACATTGTTGCTGTCATCACGGGCAATGTGAAGATGCTCGGCGCCTGTTTTGTCGTGCTGCAGGTGCAGGGCCGTCAGCTCGAGCTCGGGCACATGCTTTGAGCGCAGCAAGGTGAAGCCGTGAAGCTTCTCGCCTGCTCTGGGATAGTGAGAAAGCTCCGTCACGGCTCTCTTGACTCCGTTGACAGCGGCATGGCGCAAGGCTTTGGTCCTCTGCATCTCGCAGGTGACGGGACAGGCAGGGTTCACAGAGCAGTGGCAATGTCTTTCCTGCTTTGCATGCGACGGAGGTTCAAGTGCGAGGGACCTTCGAGGCGCCTTTCGATGCGTGGCGTGGCGTGTTACGCGACGAACGATTGTCTGGAAATTTTTAAAGCCGTGCACAATAATGGTCTGCGTAGACTACGTAGCTAGCGAACTCTAGGTAGTCAAGCTGCGTACCTGGTGACGTGTGATGTGTGGCACCTGAGCAAGCGCTACTAACAGAACCCCAGCAAATTACAGCGGAGTTCTGTTCAAGAACCTTTTTGGGCGGTGCTGGCAGTAGGCCGGCTCTTCCGCCAGCTCGGTACGGAACGGTACGGTACGGTACGGAGTAAGAAAACGGGCCATCGGACTCCGAGGCCGTGCCCAGAGTGTATATTCTACATCGTGTATCTAGAGCTCCAGGAGCTGCAGACTGCCAGCTGGGCTTGGCCAGGTGGAAAGAGAGTGCCCCAGGCCTCTGTTGCAGTTGTTCTGCCTTCAGTTCCTAGTGACATATTTGGTAAATCAATCCATTCCCGTGTATAGTAGTGCAAGGGGTTTCCAAGAAGGCCTCAATGCATGACCAAATAGACACCTTTGTGAAGCATCTAGTCTCACTTCTTGAGTGCCTGGTGTCTCTTAAAGAGGCAAAAGCCAAATAAATCTCAAACAAGACTGCCTGGCTGGGAGGGGCCCAGCAGCAATGTACCTGCTGTAGACTAGGGACCGCCCCTGCCAACCGCCCCTGTTGACGTAGAGCATTCGATCATGGGTAAGTACCTGGGGAGTGCGCTGTGCTACGCTGTGCTAGACTGCCACTGCACTGCACTGCACTGCATCGCACCAAGCACCCAGTCCGTGCCCCGTCGCTAGTCTCTGCGACCCCATCGACGCTGACCAACCTCAACCTCAATTTACAAACCGAAAAAATCAACACACATGACAACGACGAGAATACCACAGTCAGACCGAACATCACCGGGAAGCCACCTCGTCGGCCGACTTGCCCTGCCAATGACCAAATAAGGATCCACTTGCAACAACACAACTCAATCCCGACATTGCTGTAGCGCCAAGGGCACCCAGAGTCTGGGTCCCTCTGACCTCCGCACAATGGCATCTACGGCGCCCCTCGCACCTCGAGCCAATGTCCCGATCGGTCATGCCCACGACGAAGCGCCTGCTACCAACGGAAACCACGTTCACAATGACACCCGGCCCCCGCCCGCGCCGCCGGCTGCTGGCACGCCCAGCAAGAAAGACCGCAAGGCGAAGAAGGCCCTGGACTCGAACGAAGCCTCCAAACTCGTAGCACAACGCATATCGCAACTCGAACACGATGCTGCCGGCGAGAAAGACCAAGAGGCTGAGATTGGTGCGTGTTATTTCCCCCGTCTACGACGTCACGAGGGTTGCAAATGAGTGGATCCGAGGGGCAGGATGAGGTATGCGGACTATGGTGGGGGAAGGCAGTCCAGATGTTGCTTGGCGTCAGCCTGGCCAGCTCTGCCGACCAGCCCTGCCCCTCAAGATCGAAGCATCCATATGCTGGAGGACAGGGACAATACTCGCGGCGCATGGCGAGGGAGGAAGTCGACTCGACGGCCTTGGCTCGTCGGAGCCACACATGGACAGTTTTGCTAATGAACGGGCAATACAGAGCGGGAGGTGCGCAAGGCAAATCGTGAGCTTCAGTCCCAAACCGCCAAGATGAGCGACATTCAAAAAATCGATCACCTTCAGAAGCGGTGCTATGACCTGCTGTCCGAGATGAAGCGACACGAGCGTGAGAGCATCAAGAACAAGAAGCGGGCCGACCAGCTGCAAAAGGAGAAGGATCACGCCAGGAATGAGCTTACCAAGAACACCGGGCTTCGAGAGAAGCTGGAGAAGCTTTGTCGGGAACTTCAAAAGGAGAACAACAAACTCAAGGTACCTGCCGCGAAATGCCTCCAGCGCAAGACTTGGTGGTAGCCAGGCTGACACTTATGGCCAGAATGAGAACAAAACACTCTCCGATACTCAGCGGCGCAACGAAACGGCTTGGGACGAGAAATACAGTGCTCTATTACAGACGCTGGATGACTACCAAGAAGAAAAGGACAACCCGCGGAAGCAAGTAGTGGATATGGACCTGGAAGAGCTGTGCGTGTGTCCCATCCTGGCGATTTTGGACCTTGTCTCATGTTTCGCAGGTTTAAATCTCGTTTCAAGAGTCTCATTGACCAGTACGAGCTGCGGGAGCTGCACTTTCACTCGCTCATGCGGACCAAAGAGCTTGAGCTACAATTTAATTTGTCTAAGTACGACAAGGAGAAGAAGAACGCAGAGGCGGAGGCAGCGAGGGCTCGACAACTTAACGCGCAGGTGCAGACATTCTCCAAGACTGAGGCAGAGCTAAGGAACCAGCTCAACGTGTACGTCGACAAGTTTAAGCAAGTGGAGGACACACTGAACAACAGCAATGATCTCTTCCTGACGTTCCGAAAGGAGATGGAGGACATGTCGAAGAAAACGAAGCGCCTCGAGAAGGAGAACGAGAACCTGAAGCGGAAGCACGAAAAGATGAACCAAAACATCTTCAAGATGGCGGACGAGCGCAACAAGCACATCAAAGACATCGAGGACCAGAAGAAGAACAACGAGAAGCTCAAAAGTATCATCACGCAGATGCAGCAGCAAGGGAGGGGCATACCCCAGGGGATGCAGGGCACGGTTGAGAGCTGCTATGCGGAAGGCGAGGGCGAGGTGGACGGCGAGGAGAGCGAGTACGAGGATGATGAGGAGTATGAGGAGGGCGATGAGGTCAGTGAAGAGGGCGAGGAGGACTACGAAGAGGATGATG
This sequence comes from Diaporthe australafricana, assembly GCA_039880735.1. Taxonomy (NCBI): domain Eukaryota; kingdom Fungi; phylum Ascomycota; class Sordariomycetes; order Diaporthales; family Diaporthaceae; genus Diaporthe; species Diaporthe australafricana. The sequence goes on along the minus strand of JBCEDM010000007.1, from coordinate 2,483,339 downwards.
AGGAGACCGAGGACGAAGGACCACAGTGCACGAAACCGGCTGAGTCGCAGCAACCTCAACCATTCGGTCCCGAGCGTCCTCCTCCTCCGGCGACGACTAACGGGAGTAATCACTAGGAGGAGCATTCCGCCTCGCTGTGCTGTTTTCCGAATCCCTTCCGTTCTCACTTGCGACGGCGTTGAGCCGCCCGTCCCCGGATGCCCATCCTATCTGTTCAAAGCTGGAGCCAACACCTGTTCGTACAAAGGGTGGTTTGCGTGCGTATTTGTGAGTCCTGCTTGCCGGTCCCTCAAGTTGTGTCAAGTGGCCCACCTAGATATTTCCCCTGCAAGCAGGATGTGCTTCTAGACGTCAGGTTATCACCATGTACTCGTACAGGAATAGGTCTATCGGGGCCTTCAGAAGTTGACGACAGCCGGCTTCCAGCTCCAAGCGTTGTAGGATAGATAGCGATTCGATGAGACAGCAACGTCGGCAACGGCGTTGAAGACATCGTTGTTTACGTCCAATCTTGTTTTTCTCTTGTCGCCTGGGATGACAGGGACGTAGAGATCGGAGCACGTACAGGGGGTTCCGTAGACAAGGCTTACGCACGTTCTCAGTGCCCGTCCTCGCTTCAGGTCAGCCAAGGTACTTTCCTGAGCCATGTCGATCCCAACCGCCTCCGCCTCCGCATCCTTCCAAGATCACAATGACTCAGTAAGAAAAAATTAGCACGAGCATGAGGTAGGTGAGGGGTTCCAAGGTTGCAATCGTCGTTGATGTTCTGAGCCTCTTCTCCCCAAGCGGTTGCTTCACTTATCGGCCACGCAGGTTAAGTTCCACTGCACCAATAAACTACAGCATATTAAGGTGACCCACAGCGTTAGACGAAAGTACTTCCCCGCTGGAACAGCTCGCATGTGGCACCATGCATTTGGGGTCCTGCATGCTGGCTCAAGATGCCTGTCATCGGGACCCCAACGTAGTGGAATGGTGGGTGAGCAGCCGCCAGCCCGCGACCCTGTGCCACTGGTGAGACTGAAACAACAGACGTTTATTGTGTTCCGTCTCGGTGTTCCTGTCGACTTCCCTCCCCATCTTGACATAGCAAAGGACTCTCCTGATCTTAGCTGCCTCTCGAGTGCACCCCACAGGGCCTTATTGTTTTCATAGTCTACCCCGACTCCTCTCTTACCTAGCGCCGAGCAATGACCGTCTTGTTTCGACGCTAACACAATACGTCATTGTCAATCGCACGTTCAAGCGGGCTGGGCCGTCTCAACCCATGTACTGCGTCGGCTCTCACTACTCCCAACATTGCGACCCAGCGCCCGAGACAATCGTGTAGGCTCGGGTCCGCCCTTCGACCCGGCTGTCGTGACCGTCACAAACGCACGCACAAATACATGGGGCTTTCCTCCTCCTAGGCGACACGGACGCCGCTCGCCCTCGCTGACTGACAAATCCACGCGATACCGCTGCTTCAAGCAGCCGCTCTCCACATCTCCCCCTCGCAGCCCGTTGCTGCCCATCGCCGGGCCACGATGGCTTTCCTCGAGGACCCGCGTCTCCGCCAGCGATGGAACCAGATCTCCCACAACGCCGAGACGGTCACCGAGACCGCTGCCGAGGGCATCTGGACCTTCCAGCACCGCTACATCAACCCTTGCCTCGGCGCAGTCGGCCACTCCGTCGAGTCGTGCACGACGCCCTGTTTCGGCGACCGCGAGGATCGCGCACGGCGCGCACGAGCACGGGGGCGTGATAACGGGGCCAGGGCCGAATATACATTTGACTTCTACGATGACTGGGACGACGACGACGAGGCGCTTGCAACAGGAGGCCACGGCAGTGGGATCCTGGGGGGGTGGGCTGGCGGCGGTAGTTCCAGGGGCGATGATTGGGATCGCCTGATCGGCGGCCCTGGCGCGGGCTCCAGGAAGGGGAGTCTCGGGCCCGAGGTCGTGGATCAACCGCGGCGCAAGAGGGGGATGAGCTATGGGACGAGAGGCGCCAGGAGGAAAACCAACGAGGAGGAGGACCCCACGATTATACCCAGCACTGCGCCTCTAGGATTCCTGGGGAGACTCCCCTGGAAGATCGGAGGAACACTAAGATACAAGCCCAGCGCGGCCTTTCTGCAGGACCACCCTAGGACTGCAACGCATCCGGACGAGAACCAGCCGTTGCTGGATTCCGACGGCGATGAGGACATCCATCCTGTGGTGACTGCGCAGATGAGGAAACGGAGTGGAACGGCAGGCTCAGGCGACACATCAGACTCGTTCAGATCTAGAGGCGACTTGTTCCCCAGTGATGGCGAAGGGGAGGAAGACGCGATCCCGCTAGACGATGAGTTCGCAATGAACTTGAACAGAGTGGATGACCGAGCCAGCAACAGAACGAGGAGTAGTAAGGGCAAGAGGCCAGCATCAAGAAACGTATCTGCGACGACGCTATCTTCCAGCACATCAAACTCGTCGCTGAGAGCCAGGAAGAGCTCACACGGCTCTATGCAAGCTATGGAGAACTCGATCCACTCAATCTTCGAGGCATCATTGGAGGACCTCCAGCGCGAAGAGGAGGAAGCCGAGATGCAAGAGGATCAAGAAGTCGCACGCAAGAGAGAAGTAGCTGCGCAGTTGGCCCGACAACGGGGTCTATCAACGAGCGAGACTTTCGACACTGGCGAGTCGGAGGCCCGGGCCAAGAGCTTGCTTCATGTGGATGAAATACCGGAGCCACAAAGTCCGCGGACAGGGCAAGGCCCAGACCGGGAATCCGAAGAGACGGAGCCTACCACACCACTAGGGCCACAAGACGAACAAGGCCAATCGCACGAAACAGCATCGAAAGGTGATATGGCACAGCAAGTAGACGGGGCCGCTGATGACTTCGTCCCCGCGAGACTGCCGAGCTTTCGATAGCATCTTGCCACGTTCAGCCCACAAGCGTCGGGCGTTTGGAGCTTCGGTCCAGACTTTCTTTTCTCTCTGGCTACGGCTGCATCGCTTTGGGCGTCTCGGCGAGACCTTTTGATGAGTCAACGGATCAATGACACTATTTTACGATATCCTGTTTCTGGGCAGCCGGCGTGCTAGAGGTACTATAGATCGGCTTGTTAATTCATATGAGACTAATAGAGAAGTTTTCTCCTGGATGAGGTCATTGGTTCATATCAGTCAGTCCATCACCCATGCAGTGGGGGCGAGGAAGAGTGCAGGCCGCATCTATCTTCAGCCCCTTCGTGGACAACTCGCAGACCTGGACTCCCCGCAACCTCAACCCCCTATTAAATAAGTCCGCGAAATCGTGGCCATTCGCCGGGGGGGGGGGACCGTTCGCTACTATTTGCTTTCATGCACATCATGAAGTATAGGGCCCTCGGATAATTATTGCTGGTTGCCGACGAGACACATCTGCACGCAACGCCCGTTACATGTCAAACTTCTTGGACATCCAGTATCTCAGATGCATTGGCGGTCTGCCAAAAGATCTTCAGTGAGATCCGTGACAGGAAATCATTAAACGTTCCCAGTCTTTAAATGTCGAATGAAATCAAGAGAGGGCAGGCGAATGGGAGAGACACGAGCTCCCGCTCAATGGAATGTAGTCATCAACCCGGTTGTGTTTAGTGAAGCTAAATCATGTTCCGTGCGTTACCCGAGTGCCGCAAACAACTTAAGTGATAGTCATGCGTGTCATGGTGTCTGTCCGTCGAACAACCGCTCGTTAGTGTGGAGGCTAGACGTCTTTATTCTCGTAGCACCTCGTGACCGGACGGATTCCTCCAGGCTGAGCAATAGTTCGGTGCTGTGAGACACCTCAGCGCCGACTTCTCCCCCCTGAGGATTTAATGCTGCTCTGGAAGCACAAATTTGCTGGCTTATTGCACATGCGTCGCAGCTCCAAGTGTCTCATGCAGATATCATTGCTTCGGGACGAGACCACGTATTCTCATGGCAAGGTCTCACTCGGGATCGATAGCCCCCAGAGCAGCACACGCGTCTAGGCGCTTGTTTGAAGCCGCGAAGACCTGGCAGCTTCCAACTCGTGTGGATGCTTTGGTCGCTTACATGAGAAATCACGCTTTCGAAGCTGAAGCAAACAGCCCTCAATCCCAGCCCATATTATTCTGTTTGCAAGACATCGATGTCTATACGATCCGTGCTCTCGAAGAGAAAATTCCCGGTCACGAGATAAAAGGCGCCATTGAGAAAGTCAGGATGGAAGGTCTTCCAGCAAGCCCTGAGGATCGCGACAAAAGGATAGGAGAGCTTATTCAAAGTAAGCCAAAGTCTTCTCTGGTATTTTGAGATGATATGAGTGTGACTGTCAATACTGATACAAGAGCTTTGGTACAGCTGGCAAGGGTGTGCAGGCTGCCATACACATATATCTTGCAGTGAAAGCCGACCCAAGACCTCTTCGTCTTCTTCGAACTTTTTCAAAAGAGATGCGAGTTCCTCAGGTATTTCCAATTTCCTAGAGTGTTTCAGTTGTTTCAAAGGATAATCATAAATGCATATTCAACCATATTGATGGCATGGCACACTAGTCGGTCTCGCGAACAGTATCGATTCTCTACAACGCAAGCTTCGAGTCTGCCTATTAAACCGATCGAGTCTTATACAAGTTAGTCACAACTGAGGTAACGTTCAACAGTTACCACGAAGATTTCAAGTTGGAGCCTAATGTCCTTGAAAGTACCAAGAAGAGATTCCAAGGTGTATCTTATGGTTTTACTTCAGAATTGAGTTCTTTGGAGAGGGAAGAAAACTATATTGGAGTGTTGCCTGGCCTGACGGTGTTCGATATGGGTCACAGCGATAACAGTGTATAAAGCCGGGCCCTTGGCTAGAACCAGGATATCAGCCGTGGAAACTCCTTCAGCTCTTATCAGATGTAAAAGTATCAGATGTGTATAGACCATAGTGACTGAGCCCATAGCGGAAAAACATAGACTCGACTATTAATTTACTAGCATTTGAAAATTCAAACGTTTGCTTATTAGTCGAGCCTTAGACTATGGTCCGTCAAAAAGTTAAGGCCGACCGAAGCAATGCTCAGCAAGTTTGTCTCCGATGACACGCAGCACAAAGTTCTGAATATCACTCAAAACATGGAAACATGTTTTAGAGATTCGCGTATAATGAAACAATAGTGGTGAAAGTTGAGACTTTGGAAGAACCCTCTAAACATACATTGATCAAATTTATAACAAGATGAGTCTCTTAAAAGAAACAAGAAATAGATATAGTACTAACGACTAGCCAGCTGTCTAAACAGTGTATCGTCAATATTCTAAACCGTGCGGATGCCTGGTCGTGTTCCTGTTCCTCCGCTCATGTGACCTAGGTGCCTTACAGGACTATTTATGCCTTAGAGCCTTGATCCTCATTTCTTGACACTGGACCTAAAAACGATCGGTCTTTCCTAGGCCCAGCCTGACAAAATTATTGCGACAAACTTATTGCGACAAATTATCGCGACAAAATTATTGCGAAGAAATCCTTGTGACAAAATTATTGGCTCGTATCAGTATCATAAATAAGACTGCTCTCACCTCCTGGAGCCCAACATTTTCTTCATCACAATGTGAAACCTATACACTACCTCGTCACCTTTTCCAAATTACGCTCAAGACTTTCTCTCACAATGTCAATTACACTCAATCCACTGCGCCAAACAACGCAATCGACCGTACCCAAGATGGAATCACAACCACCTCCACGCCAGAGCTTTCGCTCATCACTCCAACTTAGACTGCGCAACGTCATCGAAAAGCAAACACGGCCAGCCACAAAAGCCCCTCCGCAGGAGGAAGAAGTACAAGAAGAAGTCGCACAGGCTCCAACTCCCGCGGCGGCCCCGACACAGTTCCACCGTTTCCAGGACCTTCCCTGCGAGCTTCGCCTCCAGATATGGGAGGAGGCGACCCGCTACAAACGATATGTAGTCCTCAACCCGGCCTGCAACGACGCCGCTGGCTGCCTCACGATCATGTACCGGTCGATTACGTACGGCCGGCCGGACTACTGGAGCGAGCGCCTGCCCGCGTGGACGTCCAGCACACCTCCCCCGCCGATGCTGTCCGTGAATTATGAGGCGCGGGAGGTCGCGCTCAAGGTCTGGAAGCTATCCTTTGCCTGCAACGATTGCCCAGCTGGGGTGGTAAGTAATCCTTCCAGTTTATGTCTTGACGTGCTCAGATAGTTCTGAGACGACAGAACGGTTCACCTGAGATATCTGAGATGCCTAGACCGGCCTCGGAAAAAAAATTCTTTGATGAATTTATAGCGATGGAGCTTGAGTTGACTAATGCGGCGTGTTGCAGTACATGAACTTCGACCAAGACGACATTGTGTTGGGATCCCGCGCGCGCGTGAACAAGTATGGAAGAGAATCGGCACCCTGCTGGCTGCGACCTTTCGACGGGCGTTTTTCCGCGATGATGGTGGGAATTTGGGAAGAAACTCCAGATGTCGAAAAAATCCAGAGACTGGTGGCCTGTGGTTCTTTTGTATGTCTTTTTTATCCCCCCCCCCCCCTTTTTCTTTTTGGCCGGAGCAGGGTTCTACGGGTCGCTGCTCTCGAAGCTGCTCCGGCGAGGCTGTGTCTTGTACTCATTGGGACGATATCTAACATTCAAAATCCGCACAGATGAAGGGAATTCCCAGAATTAGAAATGCACCGCATTTCATGCAGGGATTGAGATCTCTCACCAACGTCAGGCTGGGCTACAGACTAGAGGATTGGGACAGCTTTTCATTCCTCCCCAGATTAAGCAAGCAACCATTAAAGGGCCGGTCTTTCTTCTCAGTTGGAGATCTCGACATTGTCAAGAGTATAAGTCTTCCAACTTGGAGATTAGCCCGGCCCTTCGTTGAGCTAGAGGTCATGGACTTCGTCGGGGGAGCCTCTCTGGATGAAACCCAGTCTCACTGGCACAAGGGACCAGGAGCGCTGGAGTTGCTAATGCAATACGACCATATGAACAGGCGGGTCCACTTGGGCCCAGGAAGGACGTGCAAGACGAGGACGAGGTGGCGCTATTACGCACACGACAGGCCAGAATTACGGTGGGCGGTATAGACAGCCGATGCCATTTAGGGCTTCGAAGGGTCTGTCTTATTATCAGGCGTCAGAGATCAACCCCGAGGAGACGAAACGGTTATGGCACTTCATCAACGGCAAGCATATTCGGGCGCATGCGCCAATTGGCAGAGTTGCAAGGGTTTTGGCACATGGTTGAGTTCGAGCACGTTTTGCTCGTATTACGAGGATCGCAAAGCAAAATGTATTTATCCCCCCGATTTATATACGGAGACCCAGGGCATTGAAGAGAACGAAAAAGCTTGCGTGTTCATATCGCCGCGCAATGGTCTCACAATTACCAGTCGCCTTGCTCGTCCTGTCGCGGTTGAGGATTGGCCCTGATCTCCCGGATCGTCTCCCTGGTCCTCGCGTTGTCTTCAAAGCTGAGGTTGATCAACTCCACGACCTCATCCACCGTGAAGTAGAGGCTCAGCTCGCTCTCCATCCAGAGGAACCGTACGTCCCTGAGGTTCGACTGCAACACCTCGCTAAGGTACTTCAGCCGCATCCAGGACGGTGCGTACTGCGTCGTCTGCGGGATCTCCTCGCCCCCGTGCGCTAGACGCTTCCCTGTAACGCGGCTTGGGAGGAAGAGGTCGTCGAGCTCCGTGACGGTCGCGATCAGCTTCGCGATGCTGTAGGCGTCGTCTTGGCTGACAGAGGGCGCCTCCATCACATCTGATATTATCTTCAGCGAGATCGCATCGACTAGCGAGCCCACTGCCTGGTACCACGCCGACCGGGCAAGTATGGTGTCCCAGGTTATGACCATGGACCGCACGCGGGACACGGTGGCGTCCACGCAGCTATCGATATCATCTTGCTGCAGGAGGCTTTGTTCGCCACCAAGGAGGTCCCTCAGTACTGTTTTCTGGATGCCCATCTCGTTGCCGTACGCGCGAGCGGCGAAGCTTTGCAGCGTCTTGACGTCGTTGTCCAAACGCAGTGAGTTCTGCGCTCTTGTGCTCAAGCCATCACGCTTCTTCCACGCGGCAGCGAAATCGCCCAGCCTTTCAGCAAGGTAATTCGCGTCATTATAGAGAAACCTGGGACGTCAGCGGACATCGTCAATATGGAGGCTGGGACAACCTACATGTTGCCACCTATGTCTAGAGCATAATAGTATGGCCCAATAGCTCTAAACATAGCCAGTGCCAGGGTTGGCAGGCTGAACAATCCTGCTGCTGCTGTGGCTACTGGACTGCTTTCGTTCCTAGAGAAAATCAGCTTAGTACTGGCCAAAAATATATCAGTTACATACCCTGCTTGTGTCAACGTCGCACCATCTTCTAATATGGCGAATATTAGCTGCAGAACTGGCTCTGGCATGGACGAGATATTGTAGGTCTCCTTGAGCGTCATCTCCCTCTGTTCGGGCGCATTTGGAGCAGTCGAAGGCCGCCTTGCAGCACCTTGTGCTGGTGGCTCCTCCCGGTTGTCTTCATCACCCCAGCCCCAAGCCTCACCAGCATCGTCGTCGGTAGTGCTCTGCTGGCCCTGAGGCTGCGTTTCAGGGGCTTCTTGATTTCCACCATCTTCACCCCAGCCCCATGCGTCAGCCCCATCTTCCTCAGCCCCTGCTGCTGCTTCATTGTTATCAGCTTGTTCTGGTTCTTCGGCTGCTTCGCCAGGCTGGTCCCCTTCGTCGTCCCACGCAGCACCCCAGTCGTCATCCTCAGCTGCGGCTGCGGCCGCGGTGGCTGGAGCAGCAACAAGTCCTTGGCCTTCGGCTCGAGACACCATCTGCTTTTCGACCCTCTCGACCTGTTTTGGGGAGCCCAGCCCCTCCGACAGGCGAACACGGACCGTGTCTAGCGCAGTCTCTCTACATTTTGCAAGCCAGACTCTGGGTGCGTTTTCAACCCAGTCTTGCAGCTCGTTAAAGCCAGAAAAGTTCAGCTGCGCGAGTCTTTCGCAAAATTGCCTCGTGGTCGCCATGATTGACTCAAATTTGTCCATTTCCTGTAGAGATGCTGGGACAGCCGAGTCCAGCCATACTGAAATGACTCGAGACACGACCTCCGGCATCATCAGAGCAGACAATGACTCTATCAAGTCTTGAGGCAGCCTCTCCGCAAAGTAAGAGAACACCCGGTCCAGGTCTTGAAACAGCGAGTCGATAGACTTGTCTGCCTGGCCCTTAGCCCGCAGTATGTCCCCATCCACTATGATGGCTGGCGCACCCGGATGATCGATATCCATGCGAGGCGCAACAACGGCCTGGTCGATGTCGTGCCACAGCTGTGCCATCCTCTGGTCGACTTCCTTGTATGCTTGCAGGCCGATCACAGCGTCCGAAAGGCTCATGGCCTCATTCTCTGCCTTTGCGTAGAAGGATATGGTCCTTTCAGTAGTATCGACCTTCATCAAGGTCTTCCAGACGTGGTCGAAGACGTCGTGCACATTTGATTTGAGCTCGAAAGCACGCAGATCCAAGAGTCTCCTCACCCTAACACCTTGTCCAGCCGGGAGGGCGTCCAGAGCTGCCCAAGACCGCTCCAATAGCCGGAGGGCATCAAGGATCCTGCGCTCATCGCGTGCCCTCTCCACTTGATCCAGGATCTGGTTGACATTCTTTATACCCCTGAGCGCGTCCTGGACGCGCTTATTGTAAGCGAGCTCGGCCTGAAGGAAGACGAACTTGTCTTCTGCCTCTTGTATTGCCGCTCCCGAAAGAACCGGCTCTTCGGCTTGGCGCACGATATCGTTGGCGAGTCGTTTGGATCGGTTGATGTCGTCTTGCACAGACTGGGCGTTGGCCATCCAAGAAGACACATCAGGAGCGGTCTCTTCGTTTATTGAATGGATCTCGGACTTGATTGATTCCTAGTTAGAGGCCGGGTTTGATGGGGTCAAGACGTCATGAGGACATACCTCAAGCCTGGACTTGGCCTCGGCTAGAGCCTGGACGGCTGGGGAGAGCTCCTGGGCGCTCAGCTTCAGGGACGAGACATCTTCCTCTGGAAATGCGCCGTTGACTGTGAAGTCGACAAGTGCCTGCCCGACGGCCCCGGACTCTGTTGAGCTCATTGTGCAGGTTTGCCCGAGCAGATGGCTCGTTATTGCCGTTGCATGGAATCGGAGAGGGAGCTTCTATGACGGAAATGCCAGGTTGCAACAGCGGTTCGCGAAATGCAGCGGTCGGTGATTTGGTTCGACTGGGGCAGATTGTCGATGTTGATAGATGGTTACAACAGGCTATGAGACTCCCGTAACGCCTAATACAGTGAATGTGACAGCAGAATTACTTGTTGAAGATTTGGGCCTGGACAGCAACCAATATCCGCTGCAGGCTGACAGTTCAGTTCAGATTGATGTAAACATTTGGAGGCACAGAGCTCCCCCTGCTCGGCGCCGGCTGGAAGGGTCCGTGCATCCTGGGCCCGGATTGTGGGACCAAGGTACCGATGCAACCACAGTAGCTAAGGTCTCGAGTCGCTTGTTAGTGTCAGTGTAGACCGCACTGGATAGTCCACCTGCTTTTGTTGATGACGCCCTATCAGTTCAGTTATCGGCGGGTGTGGGGTGGAAAAATGCCCCTCCAATGCGTTGAGCAAGCTGGAGCCTCGGGATTAAGCAAACACAACTGAGGCGAGAACCCTTGTGGCTAGTTGACTCCCCGACTTACTCGACACCGCTTCCTCCAATATCAACAGCAACTTCCGAATTCCCACTAGGACGCTGGCCTCTTGTGCGTCTCTCTACTTCATCTTGGTCAGAGCAACTGTCCTGACTGACTGATTGCTCGGATATCGCATGGTCTGGGACCGACACCTGTTTTCCTTCTTTCTCCACATCCGAGACTTTCTGCGCCCCGTCTCATCATTGACTCTGTACGCTACAAACTGCTCGCTGAGCTCAACTCTGCTCACCCACAATCTCACGGTACACCATTCTCCGCCCTACCACAGCTGAGCCCACCACTCCCGTCCTCTTCTTCGTCCTCGCCCTCTCCCCACCCCCGCTCGGTGTCTTGGTGAGACGACGACGTTCTCAGGCGGGCCAACGAGTAGGAGGGGCAACCGGTATGAAAGCGAGTGTTGTTTTTTTCCGCATGTCCCAGACCTCCCAACGATAGACGATGCCCATCTATCTATCTGTGTGCCGTTCACCCTGCCCAAGGCGGCTGTGTCGCACGACCTGAACCCCCTCTCTATTCTGTGCTCAGCAACTGTCGCTCCTCTTTCTTCCGATTCGCAACAGCAAGGCATCTAGCCGCTCCATAATCAACTGCAAGCCCAGGCTTGATGTTGTTGTGAAGGACAGCAAACTACCATAGGCTCCATAGCCGGGCGGGCAAACTTTGTTTGCAACACACCAGTATCATTCTATCTGGGCATGCACGGGCTGCTGCCGATTGGTCTCACCATCGATTTCTCTGCAATTCCGAGACATCGCCAACGACAATAGGCCCTCCGCTGCAATCCTCTCATGCCCTCCCAATGCAGGCGTCTGGCGCAAAGCACACCGGGCACCATGAGACTCAGGATTGTGCAGATTTCTTGTAGTTCTTGGGATATGAGCTTCCCATTAGAATCCGAGTTGCTTTTCCATTTCACGCCGTTCATCCAACATCTCCTGGCGCCGCTTCCCCGTCCCCTGTCCATTATCCAGCCCACACGTTGCTCTCCACATGCGATCCTCGCCTGTGTGCTTCCTACTTTCTGACAACATTGGCAGGGTAATAAAGCGTATCCTTCGATCTCTGACCACACTCACAATGGCACCTGTCCAGAAGCCGCGCTTTCGAAAGGTGCAAAGCTTCAAGACTGACTATGCTCCCACCACCATAACCCAGTATGAGTCGGAGCGCAGCGGCATGCAGGTCATTGTGGCCGACCGAGAAGGGCCAAAGATCAACGGCTACTTCACCTTGGCCACCGAGATATTTGATGACTCTGGAGCCCCACACACCCTTGAGCACCTGGTCTTCATGGGTTCCAGAAGTTACCAATACAAAGGCCTCCTGGATAAGTTGGCATCAAGGGCTTATTCCAACACCAACGCCTGGACTGCTGTCGATCACACAGCATATACTCTGGAAACCGCAGGGTGGGATGGCTTTGCCCAAATCCTGCCCGTCTATCTGGAGCACGTCATTCTTCCCAACATCACGGACGAAGCCTGCATCACCGAGGTTCATCATGTGGACGGCGAGGGCAATGACGCGGGTGTGGTCTATTCTGAGATGCAGGCTCTCCAGTACAGCATGACTGAGCTCATGGACCTCCGGGCCCGACGGCTCCTGTATCCTGAGAACGTGGGATTCCGATATGAGACTGGAGGCATGATGGAAGCCCTTCGTGCGTTGACCCCGGAGCGGATTCGTGAATTTCACAAGGAGATGTACCAGCCCCGAAACCTGGCTGTCATCATTGTCGGAGAGACGAACCATGAGAACTTGCTGGAAATTCTTGACGAATTCGAGGAGAGCATTAAGGACTCTATACCTCCACTGGACTCCCCATTCAGACGGTAAGCCATACTATGACATCCCTCCATATTGTCGAGATTCACTGTCTTCTAACCTCAACACACAGGCCCTGGATAGACTCGCCCCAGCCACCGCCCATCAAAGAAACCATCGTCGAGACAGTCGAGTTTCCTGAGGAAGACGAGTCGACAGGCGATATTGCAATTGCTTTCTTCGGTCCCAACTGCACCAATTTGATTGATACATCTGCGCTTAACATCCTGATGACTTATCTTTGCGGCTCGTCGGTCTCAGTCTTAGAAAATGTCATGGTCGAGAAGGAGGAGCTTGCCAGCTCTGTTTCCTACTGGTGGGATAGCAGGCCGAACACCACGATATGGTTTCAGCCTACAGGCGTTGCAACTGAAAAGCTCGAATTCGTGGAGAAGAGGCTGCATGAGTTGCTGAAGGAGGTGGCGTCGAAGCCGCTCGACATGACCTACATGAAAGAGTGCATCAACAGAGAACAAAGACTCGTCAAGTTCCAGGCGGAGAGTTCTGAGCAGTTCTACTCGAACAACATCATCACAGACTATTTGTTTGGCAAGCGGGACGGTTCAACCCTCAATGAGCTTCGCACATTAAAGGAATACGATGTCCTCGGTCAGTGGACTGAGGATCAGTGGCAAGGTTTCCTCAAAAAGTGGCTGGTCGATGTCCATCACATTTCTATGCTCGGCAAACCTTCTATGGCTCTGGCGACCAAACTGAAACAGGCAGAAGAGGCTCGTATTGCAAAGAGGAAAGAGGAGTTGGGACCCGAAGGACTGAAGAAGCTGGCGGACAAGGTCGAAGCAGCCAAGACCAAAAACGATGTCGTGATCCCTGGATCGTTCATCGACCAATGGCCCGTCCCAGGTACCGAGTCCATCCACTTCATTGAATCAAGCACTGCGAGGTCTGGAAAGGCGAAAGACGTCGGCTCGAGTGAAAATGCGGCCCAAAAGGCCATTGATGCTGCCAAACCGGGGTTGCCGCTATTTATCCAATTTGAAGATGTGCCGAGCAACTTTGTCAACATCTCAGTCCATATTGGGACCTCACAGGTGCCCGTGGAGCTCAAGCCACTTCTTTCCATATTCATTGACAATTTCTTCAACACGCCCATCAACCGTGATGGCAAGCTGATTGACTTTGAGGATGTGGTCATGGAGCTTGAGAAGGACACAATCAGCTACACTCTCAATGGCGGTGGTAAAATCTACGACCCCGAGAGCATGCTGATCAGTTTCCAGCTCGAGCCGCAGAAATACACAACCATTATCGAATGGATTCGAACACTCATGTTTGACAGCGTCTTCGATATTAGAAGAATCACGGCGTGTATTTCTAAGGCACTGGCGGATATTCCAGAGGCAAAACGAGATGGCAGAGCTATGTCGCTGGAAGTCGACTGGGCGGTTCACATTAAAAAAGAGTGGTATCCCATGACAAAGAGAACGCTGGTCAGGGCTGTCTACCTCCGCCGGCTGAAGAAGCTGCTCCAAAAGGAACCCCAGAAGGTTTTGGACATGTTTGAGCAGCTTCGCAAGCTTCTCTTTTCATTCCACAATGTTCGAGTCCTGGTCATCTCTGATATCGCCAAGCTCGATGAGCCCGTTCAGTCCTGGGACGCCCTCACCAAGTCCTTTGGTAGCGACGGGACAACCAAGGATTTGTTGCCTATCATCAAGACGTATACCATGCTCAACGAAGAGGGCCAGGCACCTGGAAACACTGGTACCGTGATCATCCCCATGACCACCCTCGACACCTCTTACAGTGTCAGCACAACCAAGGGTCTCACCTCGTACGAGGACCCCCGCATTCCCGCCATGCTTGTCGCTACCGGGTACCTAGAGGCGGTCGAGGGACCCCTTTGGAACGCGGTCCGCGGCAGCGGGCTCGCCTACGGCACGCACTTTAGCCGGGAGATGGACTGGGGCTTCCTGCAGTACAGGGTCTACCGCTCGCCTGACTCCAGTAAAGCCATCGATATCTCGAGGGAGACGGTCGCGAAGATCGCATCGGGTGAGGTCCCCTTGGACAAGCATCTCGTGGAGGGCGCGGTCAGCAGCATCGTGTCTGCCTTCGCGGACGAGCAGGCCACTATGTCGTACGCGGCGCAGCAGAATTACATCCTGGGCGTGGTCAGGGGACTCGACCCGGCCTGGACCAAGAACATACTGGCGCAGGTGCGCAATGTGACGGGCGAAGAGATCAAGGAGGTCATGAGCGAGCTGATCCTGCCTGTCTTCCAGCCTGGCAAGAGTAACGTTGTCGTGACTTGTGCGCCAATAATGCAGGAGGTATGTTCTCGTCACTCCTTTCCCCAGCCTGCTCACATGGGAGCATCTTCCCACCATTTTGTAGACGCGCATGCTAACATAATCACCAGAACATGGATAAGGCGTTCAAGAACATGGGATATAAGACCCAGGTCCGATCCCTCTCAGACTACTACGATGCCTACGGTCTGGAGGGAGACGACGAAGATGACAAGGAGGATCCCGAGGAAGACGAGGAAGAGGGTGATTCTGACGAAGACGAGGACATGTCTGATGCATCTGGCTCTGAAGATGAGGAGGACTGAACTGTTCGTGGCCATCGGCCCTAGGGTACCAAGACGAGACTTCTCAGCAAGATATCTGTCTATACAAACACTTAAGACGTGGTAAATATACACTGTTATAGATTCGAATAGTGTATTGGACTCGCTGGAGGAGGTTAGCTCATCCTGCGTCACGAGTTGACCATTTCAACAAAACCAGCTCGGCTACCAATCTACCCTACTTCCTGACCGAGTATGCTGCAGTCAATGCTATCCTCATGTGATTGTCCACTAACAAGGGTTGCCGTAGCCCTCCCATTGCCAGCATGCCAGTGGATAATCACACGTAGGTGGCTTCTCCTGGACGCCGCGAATTCCGCGCCCGGGGGGCCGGGGCTCGGCAACGAGCATGGCGCATCTAGGGACTATCAAGAAGCATATCACGCCGTCCACACCGTGCGCATATCCCTTCGCTCGTCCATACCAAGTGCGCCACGTCCCCCTCGCGAGAACAAGGCCGGGGAGAGCTCAGGAGCTAGAAGCATGTGAAACCATGCTAGACGGCACATCCCCTTCTGGTACCTCGACGATCTGCAAGACGGTGCATTATGCCAACAGCATCACCCGCATTTCGGGCCAAGGACGGATTGGCACAGGCTCCTGTGACAGGACCCTGAGGGTCACATTGTCCAGACCCTCTGTTATCGTCGCGTCACGTACAGTACGCATGTTACCAGCCACAGGCCACCCCGTCCTCTTTATGCTTTAAACCCGCCCGGGCGGGCAGGAACGTGCCTAGCACGCCAGTTAGCCGCGCAGAGTGAAACGGGGCCAGACGGCTAACATCCAAT
This sequence comes from Diaporthe australafricana, assembly GCA_039880735.1. NCBI lineage: Eukaryota > Fungi > Ascomycota > Sordariomycetes > Diaporthales > Diaporthaceae > Diaporthe > Diaporthe australafricana. Next base: position 2,467,405 of record JBCEDM010000007.1, on the reverse strand, counting down.
CCTCTAACCGTAGCGGGGTGTTTTCGCGGCGAGCGACTCCAGCTGGGGAAGGGGTGCGAAACAACCGTGAAGCCAGCACAGCCTACCTTTGTTCTATGCGTATGCACTTTATTTTCCAAAAGGTCAAAGCTCTGCAGACAGGAAGAAGGAAAGCAAAGCGAGGGAGGGAAAAAGGAAAATCCCCAACCAAGATGCACACGCTAAAGCCCAACCTTTGTGATTGGCGCCGAAAGGCTCGAGATCGGGGACCAGATCAGCCCACCAAAAAGTTGCGTGCAGCACCGCAGTGGGCTTGCAAGTGCTTGGTCCGGGTTGGACGGCGATGCACTGGCTCCATTCCCTGGCTGGCGGGACTCTCCCAGCAAAGTTACGCGGGCATCATGCCGCGCTTTCGGCAGGCATGCCGGCGATCCCAGCGATCGAGTCAAAAACAATAGGAACATCCCGTTTCCCTCGGACAAGCGCCAACTGTGTTCGTCTGGGTTTGCTGTTGGGTTCCCCCTTGGTCGCCAGGCTCGATTGGGCAAGGTGATTTCAGGGGGATCGGCGTGCGGATAAGGTTCTGCCAGCAGGAACAGACGGATCCAGTGGGAACATTCTCACTCGAGCATCGGATGAACCTGTCGGTACCAGCCTCAGAGCACGCGAGAGCGAATCTTTTCGAAAAACAAACGGCCCTAAAGATTTGTCTCAGTGAGTTTTGCCTTCGGCGCAGTGCTCCAATCCAGATGCCAAACCTGTAATTAGTCGGACATTCAGTTCGTCAGTCATCCCTATCACGGCGAAAGAAGCGACCAAGAAGAGCACAAGACGTTCAGTCCCAGGCCGGCGGACTGGAGCGATTCGGATGGAGAGGAGATCTCAGAAGAAAAACCGGGACCGATGGATGATACGCAGCACAGAGTTGCCTTCGGTCCATCTGCGTTGAATCATGGGGTGAGAGGGGAGCATCCGAGCCCTCCACAGCTGCTGCTCAAACCCGCATCCCGTACCCGCATCCCGTTCCCATCCTAGGCCCATAACACGGCGCATGTTGGCAATACTGTGAGAACTCAGACAACGGCCGACAACACGGGTCATTCTCGGTCGCACATGTGCCTGGGTGGCTGTCTTCACCGGCATTGTGTGTGAACGTGCACGGTAGTATGGGGATGATGAGGAGCCGGGAGTTTACGCAAGCAACGCTCGCATGAATCCTACTTTGGACCCCCCCCCCTCTTCCCTGGTGCAAGTCGGAGAGTTTCCCCCTTCGATCTAAAAGAGGGTTTTGTGCATTTGTGACACGCCCATTCTTGGCTAGGGCCCAAGAGCCCGAGGCGGAGAGATGTTGACGGGCATATTACGGGAAAAAGCAACGCGCGTTTGCATTATGTAGGCGCGAGATGCGGTGGCCCGTGAGGTGCTGGAAGTAACCCGGCGTGCACTGGCACAACTGGCACACGCGCGTCACACCTCTCGGGCAAGGCTGACACTTGCTGTGTCAAGTCGGACAAGTTTCCTGTTTAGATGTAGGCTGCGCGAGAGAGGAGCCGTGAAGCTCCTGAGCCCTGACAACTCTGATGCCGCAAACCGAACGAGTTTATCAATCGGTGTTGTGGACCGGGATTTCCATGTCTCCCATAAGGTCGCTTCCTGCGTGACTAACAGTATCGAAGCTCACAACTGGCCCTTTCGTATTTTACGCTTCCTTTCCGAGGTCTTGCTTGACGGTGGGCGTGATTCATCTGAACAGCCGCATCCATCCGGTGGACAATGTGGTCCCGCATGCCAGTGAGTGCCGAAACGATATCGAGGCTAGAAGAATTTTCATGATTCGCAAGCTTTCGGAGCTAGGTCTATCACACGTTTTGGTGCAGGTCATTGTTCTTGATCGTGCCAGCTAGTCTGTCATACGTAGTCGTTGACATTCGACAGAAGAGCACCCCCTCCCCCCGGACTCCGGAGTCGCCAGACTGCCCACTGTATTGACAGTCCGTTCCCAGCACTTAGGGTGGGCAGCCAAGAGCCATAACTGGAAAGGGGAGGATAGCATCCTTCCATTATGGAAGTTGATCTGCAGATGCGGAAAGAAGTCGCACACCCACAGAGCCGCGCATCCTCTGGATCGTGACAGGATGACAAGGTCTGTGACCTGGAGATGCTTCGACAGCCTGAATCAGGAGAGCTTACGGGCAGGAGCGTGCAACCCTGGGTCCCCAGCCTCGTGCCCACTGCCATGACGATGATCTCTCGACGGCATACAGTAGAAGCCGAATGATATGTCATAAAGCTCCACCTGCCTGGCGAATCATGACATTTGTGAAATCGAGGAAAACATGACCGATCCTTGGTCTTGGAATGCGTCTCCGGTCGTCGCTGTCGGCAGGCCGTAAGCCCGGGCCATTTTGGGTGCTCCTCCACAGAGGCGTTGTGCGGTGGCTTCACAAGTGCCGCTCTTCAGCCTCATCGACGTTGACATTCGTAATAGAACGTCTGTCTGCTAATAACTGTGCTCGGGCTTTCCCCAGAGAGGATCAAGCAGGTGCGGGAAGTGCGCAAGGATGTGGAGTCAAAACTTCAGACGAAATAAAAGATCGCACTATTCTATTTCAGGTTACGATCTACGTCTCCCCATGACACGTTTTCGTCTGAAGTCTCGACCCATATTTCCAGGGGTAAGTCGTGCTCGAGCAGGACGGGGCTACCAGAGCGACAAGGGGCAGCATGAACATTTTGCCACACTGTGTCCAGACGTCCGTGGTGGACCCTCGGACCAAGATGCTCTGGACTGAGCTTCCGGAAGAAGCCTACCTGCATGTGTCGCCGCGGATCATCCTCGAAAAATCCATTGTGACGAAGACATGATATGGCAAGAGGAGGTTGTTGAAGGGGTGGAGAGATGTTAGCGCCAGGGATTGCGGATTCCGAATGACAGGCACCTCAGTCCGGCTGTGGGGCGACGTATCAGTGGTGCCGCGGCGACGCCGTCGTTCTACCCGCTCCTGGAGCCAGAGCTTCAGGTTACTATTTCTGGTGTTGGGCCAACTGCTGTCACTCGCCGTCACAACGGCCATGATGGAACGCCGCGTTGGCAGACATCTCTAGCTGTCTGACCATCCAGTACGTTTCTTGGCCTGCCGTTCAGGCCTCAACACCAGCAAGTTGATTCTGGGCCTGACCCCTAATCGCAATAGTTTCCTTTTCGCTGTTCGCAACACAAAAAGTTCGGGATTGCTCCCGTTGGCGTGTCCTCGCGGTGTCTCTGATCGAGTAGCACGCGCTACGATTCTCGCAGGCCTCGAGTCAACATGGGTGGAAGCGTCAGGTACCCGAACTTTCGTAGTTGATCTAGCGAAAGAAAGAGTGGGGTGGCGAACTGCACTTCGTCTGAATGCTAGAGTAACTATCGGCTTCTTTCGAAAGACTACCGTGCGATGACTACTGCGGCGTCGCCCGTTGATAAACTATCGAGTGTACAGTACATCAATGCCGTAACTCGTGGGGCAAAAGCACCAAAGCGAATGCAGGTCAAGGTCTTCAACCGTGTGTGTCTTACAAACCGTTGGTAAATCCGTCCTTCAAGTGAACGGACTGACGGGCTTGATGTTAGTGTGTGTATGCGGGTCACACGGTGGGGTCGCACTGCCTCTGGTCGCTCGGCTTTCGTCGAACTTTTCTTGGCGAGCTCCCCCTTTTCAGCTGCCCCATCCCGTTCGTTCCAGAACGCGCCGGCAGTGGCTCGCTGAAAGACGCGAGTCCAGAAGGGAGTCGGCATGCCGGGCTCCCTTCCACTGGTATGGGTGTGACGCTCCTGAGGATGGATGGGTAGGCTTGAAAGACAACGGTCAACCGCGCGCACCCTGACTGGACGCCAGGAAGGTTCTTAGCCTCCGCGCTGGCTGAGTTGGGTTTCGCCTCGCTCATTGGCAACAGAGACGACGTCTTCGCGTCCATGTGTTGGTTGGAGACTTTGGCGCTTGGTTCCATGTACAGTACTGGAGCTCGGCCTGGCGCAAGGCGCGCGAACCATAAATTTCAGATGCAGTGTCGCTGGACTCCTTTTGAGGGGCCGGCCACCTCACGAGACTCAGCTTGCTGCAGTCTGCGACGTAGCGGAGCCATGTTGCTGCAGCTGCTAGAGCGTTTATGCGGGTGGTGAGGCCTGTACTACAAAGTACAGTATGTAGCTCGAGACCATCAAAATGGCTGATGGGCTTGATGTGATTCGTGTCAGTGACAGCGGAGGGTTTCAAGGTCGACCGGCTCCTGCGGTGCACGTCGCCGCCATTGTGAGTCTATCATTGTTGGGTCATGTTTCTGGTGCAAAGGGTCTCTCGTCGTGCTCATCAAAGTTTGATGGTTGAACCATCGTCGCGGTACAAGCCCGGATGGCCTCGCCTCACACAGTGCTTAGCGACGGTTACTGCTTGTCCTCGCGGACAAGGACAGTGCAGCGAGCTCAGCGGCTTGCAGGCAAGACCCCGCAGGTCAGACCCAGTCTCCAAGATCCGCTTCGAAGCCGGCGTGATTCGTGAGCGTGTTTGTCACTTGCCTACTGTTTAGCCGTATGTTCTCCGACTGGCCTTTGACGGCACTACGGCTGGTACGGCAAGTGCACTGTCAGGACTGAGTTTGAAACATGCTCCGTGGAAACGAACACAGCCTCTTTGCAGCACCTCTGTGTGGAAACCTTGGGAGACTTGATGCTTGAAAATGCTGACATGCCGTGATCAGCAATCGCGCTGATCTGTTGATCTTGCACTGTGCTGACAGCAAGCCACAAGGCTACTGTACTTGTCGGTTGGGGGCAGGCGAGCTCGTCATGACATCTTTGCCAGATATGTCAAAAATCGAGCTGACTGGAGTTGGTTCCTGCAGCTGTACACTACAGTAGCTTCGGGGGGCGAGCCAATGAAGCGCGCCCTGCTTCGCTCCTGGCCGTGTGGCGTTTAGTACAGGCGTCCAGTCCTTTTTAGGAGAAACGGTCCCCTGACACTAATGCAGGTACGGGGGACGAGTGCATGCAGACACACACAGTGAATGTGCACAGTTAGGGGCAAGGACATGCATCGTTGGTGAGGGTTGACGGCTGACTGCGGATCGACGACCAAACCTGGCCTGCAACCACAGGAAGGATCCCAGCCAGGACAAAGCTCGTGTGTGCTGGGAAGCGAGCATGCTTCTCTAGCGACCGGCGTGGGGTGGTGCCGGAAGCAAGTGAGCAGCCTCTGCGATTGTGTCTGCGTTGCGGTGCGTGGTGTGGTGTGGTGCTGTGGTGATGTAGTGTGGTCTGGTATGGTGTGGTGTGGTGTGCCCGCGATTGTCCTATCGCAGGATTTGGCCGATCCAGCGCGCATGAACTTTGTGTAAGCAGTGTCGATGTTTTGCTCTGTTCTTACTTTGCACGCTGCTCACCTACCCCCATCCGTTCGTTTGTTCGTGTCCGGACGGTCGTTCGTCGCGAGTCGCAGGTCGCAGGCCAGAAAGTTTCGAACTGGTGAGATCCTTGGTGGTGTGCGTGCATGGGCTGACGGGCAGAGGAGAGGCGATGCGAGGGGAGCGGAGGAGGCAGAAGGCTACCCAGGCTGTACTGTGCACTAAGTTCAGTTCGTCGGTCCATCACTCACCAAAAGGAGAGCATCAAGCTGCAGGTCGGTGGCAGGGAGGCGGGCGCCCAGGGTGGGAGTGCGTATGGGTTGCAGGCCAAGTGGGCCATGGAGCGACAGAACAGCGCGTGGGACTGGTTGACTGTGCCTCCCCCATCAGGGACAAGGGCCCCAAGGTCAGTCAGGACGCTCAGGAGCCGCCCTTTCCCTTGCTGAACAGCCAATCCCAGCCCGACCCTCGCCTGGGGTCGGAGCCAGGGGGCCCCCTTCCTCGCCCTCCTTCCCTTTTCCCTCGCTCTCCCCTTCCTCTGGCAGGAAGTGCTGCGTACTGCTTGCTGTACTGTGTGCGGCGTAGACTAAGTGCGTGTGTGTGCGTGTGTGAGTGTGAGTGTGGGTGAGCGAGTCCTGCTCCTCCTACTCCTGGCTGGCTCGAGCTTTTTTTTCTTCTACCGTATCCCTCCCCCCGTGCCTCCCCGTCGCCGCCCTCTCCTTTTCCTCTCTCTCCATCGTGAATCCCTCACCGTCAGTCCACCCAACCGACTCGTCGCTGAATCGACAGACCTTCTTCCCTCCTCTCCTTTTCTTCCCTCCCCGCTTCTTTATGTTCTAACCACAGTCACTCCCTTGAAGTCCCCATTGTGCGCGTTTCTAGCCAATTCTCGGTCCCCGTTCAATCCTTCCGGGCGTCCCATTTACATTCTTTCGGCTAACGCGAAAATACCACCGCTGTTAAACCCACTTCACCTTGCCTTGCCTTGCCTTTGCACCAACGAGGAAAGCCTTGGGACTCGACATTCCGTATCGAACGACCTGAACCCTCTCTCTTCGCCTCTTCAACTATTACCTCCTGCCCACACTGCACTGTGCTGCGCTGCCATCCATCCGGCTTCCGTACTTGCAATTGGTCCAGGACGACACTCCTTACTTGTTACTTGCCTTTGCTACTTCTACACATTCCTTATATCACTACTCCCATCTCGAATACCGAGTCTGCGGACCGCCGATCCACGATAGCACCACGCCTCTCAAGACTAGCCTAGTCTCTGAGATACACACTGGTCGTTCTACAAGTCGCGGAAAAAAGAAAGACGCGCACCACACTACGAGCTCGGCCATCTCCAAGGAGTAACGCCGAAATACATTTCGTTCTTGTGTGTAAAAGACAATAATCTTGACCTCACTTGGCACCAACGCACGGCTCTCACATCACGAGTCTTCACCAGCCCGAAATGGCCACAATTGTTGAAGATTCGGGCATGTCAGGCCCAAGTTCCGCCAACTCGACTGCTCAGCTGGACTCGGCCAACTCGCCAGCTACAGTCCCTACCCCAGTGTCAGCCGGCCACCCCGGTATGGCACAAACACCTTCACCCTCGGCTTCTTCACACAATGCTGGCTCTTCATCAAAACGCCCGCCGCGGAAGAGTACCCTGACGCAGCAGCAAAAGAACCAAAAGCGACAGCGAGCAACACAGGACCAGCTGACGACGTTGGAGATGGAGTTTAACAAGAATCCCACTCCCACGGCGAACGTTCGGGAACGAATCGCTGATGAGATCAACATGACCGAGCGCTCGGTCCAAATTTGGTTCCAGAACAGGTATGGACTTGTTCTATAGCCCCCCCCCCCCAAAATGGATCAGGCTAACAGGTCATCCAGACGTGCCAAGATCAAGGCTCTGGCAAAGAAGAGCCTGGAGACAGGTGAAGACTTTGACGCGATCCCAGAGTCCATGCGTACGTACCTGGCTATGCAGGCCATGGAGTCCGGGAAGGGCCTCGGGGCAGGTTTCCTTGGACGCGGCTTGATGCCTTATGGCCACAGCGGTATGCTCCTTGGGGGAGAACAGGGCGGCCAGGGCAAAGTCTGTAAGTACAAGCAACCACCGAGCCTCGCATGTCTACCGGCTGTCTAACAAGGAATCGTTCAAGTGATCCACCACTTGACCTGCCGCTCCCTCAGCGTTGGCAAGTGGACCCGCGTCGGTCAGAATACAATGGACCTGATCATTTTTTACTCGCCTGACAAGTGTACGATGACCTACTACATCAACAATGAGCAGGCCGGATACAAGATTGAGTACCCTTTTGCTCATATCAAGTCTATTTACCTCGAGAACAGCGAGGGTGATCCGAACAAGCTTGGTGGCATTGTCATTGAGTTGAACAGGCCACCAAACTTCTTCATGGACTCGTCCCCCACGACCAATGGCTTCTTCCAATGTGGCGACTTCACTGAGGACCAGCAAGCCTCGCAGTGCATGGTTCACCACCTCGGTGGTAACCCCAAGGTTCTTAGCGGCCAGCTCGCTAAGCTTGTGTCTCTGGAGTCATTCATGAACCGTCACCAGACCAACCCTTACGAGGCCATGCATGCCATCTCGATGTCGGCCCCAGTTTCGCCAACAAACCGACCTTCCTCGCAGCCAAGCTTCGGCCAGCCTCATGTCGGCATGTACCAGGAGACTCAATGGGGTGCCCCACCGACGCTACATCCTGGCATGGCTCGTGGTCACAAACGGCAACGCAGCAGGTCGGTGCCAATGCCAGTTGATTTCGCCATGCTCCAGACTCCCATGCCATCATTCTTCATCCAGCATCCTGGCGAGAGTCAAGCACAACCTCACAGCCCCAACATCTTCGCTCCTGTTCCCCAACAGCCCAGCGGGATGGGACCGAATCTGCGAATCGATACGCAAGCCGGCTTTGGACTTGACATGCGCCAGTACCCCATGTCGGCAACCACCGCGCCCAGCGCTGCGTCCCCGTCCGACTACTCCAGTCCCAACTACTTCGCTCAACATTCCGAGAGCACACCGATGCCAACGTCGAGCTACAACACGCCTTACAGCGGCACTTTCCTATCGCCAATGGTCAACTCTTCGAGCCTCGTACCACAGGCCATGTCTCCCCTTTCATTTACCAGCCATGGTGACCCAGCTATTGTGGACCAGTCGCCACCAATGTCGATGGTTGGTAGACCTGGTTCGGCAGATCTGTACCCAGTGCATGAATCTGCCATGTCCGACGATGGTACGAGCTTGAACGAAATGTACTCGAAGCATAGCATCAACCTTCCCATGCATCCGCCACACTCGCCAGCGTTTGTGGAAACGTCTCAGGCAGATTTGGATATGAATCAGCTGGTGTCCTTCGACCACGTTGAGCCTGCGAGCCTATCACCGGAGAGCATGCAGCACATGTCTGTCAACGAATCATGATCGAAAAGCTGGTTCATTGCCGATATCAGCACCTTTTGGCTGGGTCTGATCCGCTCGACAACGACTTTGTGATCTAGGCAGGAATTGTCGTATATACCCAGGGATTTGCGTTTCGCCGAAAGGGGAAGGGGGGGCGTTGGCGCCGTCTCTATGACCGGCGTTCAGGTGATCTTGTCCCACATAAATCTGGCTTCTGCTCGCATTTGATTGCGTCACACTGCCCATCGCTACATCTTGTTTGCACTCTATGTTCATTTGCACCACCATTCAAGACTCTGTTCTCGTTTTATCCTTGACTCTGCGATCTTCATGACGATACCTATCTTTGGATTTCGATCATGTGTGTCTGGCACCGCGATCTGCTGTTTTCTTCGCGACTGCCGGTCATTCTCGACTCGTTCGCATCGCAAACGGGGTGGGCGAAGCTGACTGACCGGCCGCCCTGAAACCATTATTATGGGTTCAGAGGTACCTAATAGCTATTGTCGAGTACATGTGGAAGACGCCTGCGTCAGTCTTTCGGGCTGTTGATCTTACCTCCCTTTTTTTTTCATCGCAACACAGGTCTGCAGGAAGGGACAAGTTCTGGGGAGGGGAAGGGCCCAGGAGGCTAATTATTATTACCGCGATGGATGGTTGAAGGCGCAAGCAACAAAAGCGGCACAATGCCACCAACCTGTTTCACACCTTTGCCGAGGGTGAGGTTGAGTAATCTCTGGGAGATGGGCTCGAAGGCCCTTTTTCTGCATGGATCATGTACCTGGGCTCGTGTCTTGGAAGAGAGCGGCCCATGCTTGTTCCGTCTTCTTCCATTAGGGACAATAGGGACGGCAGGATGGACGTGATTTCGAATTTTCTTCTTGGAAATAGGGTCGGTTGCACGGGCCAAGGCGTTATTGGCTGAAATGGAAACATGATTTTGAAAACAAAACCCAAGTGACCGAACTACTGGTGCCCCGAAAACTCGATCGCTGATGCGAGTGACATGGGACGATCCGAACTGTCCTCGACGCTAGGCCAGGAAAGAATTGCTCGACGGAGGAGAAGTGGCAGCCCCAGGCAAGGCAACGGCTACGCCAACGTCCGACGTGTGGGCCTCGTATTGCAAGGCCGGCAGGTAAGCTTACCTGTAGTGTATTGCTGGAGTAGGCGGGGGAGGAGGCAGGGAGGCAGGGAGGTAGGATCGGGGGCAGTTGGGCGCGACGCCCCTTTGAGCCTCCCCGTCGTTCTGGAAGCATAAACCCAGTTGGAGAAGCACTATAGTAGCAGCCTGTCAGTCTTAGAAGTGGGAGGGCCCACAACGGGGCATCCTGCAAGCCGTGTTGCCAATGCGGCGCGCTGGGATCCCCGACCTTTTGCGCAGGGACGAAATGCATGTACTGTAAGTCCTCGGGGATACTGTAGATACGTCGAAGGGGACCAAGAGACAGACTCCTTATGTACCCGGGCAGTTAATGCCTCTATAGCTAGGAATGGAGGTCTAGGCCCTGATGCCTTGCAGCCCATTCTAATATGTTCAATATTATGTCTTTACCCCATAATCGGGTAGGACATACATATTGCAGGGAGTTATCCCACGGGCCAGTCGGGCTGTTTAGAACCAGATGGCATTTCGTCACCAGCGAGGTTGCGCTCAAGACAGCTGCCATTTCAATGGTCTGCACACCAAGAACAGGCAGTTAAGTTGTCAGCCCATTTACTGTGCTGTACCTAGTCAGTATCTATCCCGTACACGAATGCTGAGTGGGGTCCGGCTTGCCGACAACTCCGAGTCGCCTTGCCACACTGACTGGACTGCGGTGGTAGGTATATAGCATAGTCGAGGGGTGGAAGGCAGCGCGGGATCCGGGGCAGTTCGGATGTGACCACCCACACACTAAGCTCGTAATTGAGTACACGCAGTGTACCGGCTGGCCCAGTGCAGCAATACACGAGAGGGTCTTGCAGTCAGGTGCTCAGGCAAGTTTTTCTCCAAGCACGAGTTCCCCTGCAGTCAGTCAGCCTTGGGCCAAGTAAGTCCGCGCCTCATTCCAAGTCAACCCGAACGGTGAGCTTGGACGTTGGATTTTGTTATTCAAATCAATTGTCCAATTGATTCGATGATTCGTTGATGACTTTTCCCGAGTGCTGCGCTGTGTACTTCCCGATGACAAGGGAGCAGGCTTGCTGCGGCTGACATTCGTTAAATCAAATCGCCGGTTCGGCAGAGCTGAGCCCGTCAGCCCGTCTTAGACCATCACCTGCTGTGCCTTGGTTTACTAATTAGGCTTAACCCACGCTGCCGCTCCAGTGACCAAGCCCTTGGGCGACCACCCCTCGTTTTCCATCTCCAACGACGTCAACTTCTTTTGTAATTCTGCAATTGCTGCAAGTCTCTGGTAATCCTCGCTTCATAGCTAAGTCTTTGGGGCAAGAACGTTCAGGCACCAGATGAGTCTGTGGTTTTCTCGCATCCGGCTGGGTGGGGACACTTCGAAGTCCTGATGACCACACCACAACCCTTCATCCACCCGGGCATTCGTCATGGCAGGCCGCAGCTCAGACCGGCGCAGTACCAGCATCGACATACTGCGCTCCGAGCTCGACAATATCCAGGAATCGGAAACCTTGGTCCCTTCTCGGCCGAGCCTTGCGGGCGGTCCGTCGCCAGCTGAGGGCGACGCAGTCGAGACTGGACCGAGGACCGCCCCAGCACGGAGATCAAACAGCAGCACCCGGAGAAGCGAGTCTGGAGCACACATCCGATTCTCAGATGATACAAGCCGCCGTGAGCACCGACGTGGCCACGCGTCTTCCCATCTGCGGCTTGACACGGACCTCTATCCCATCCAGAGCAGGGTCGAGGACACCGAGGCCGCAAGACGGTGGCGCGAGAGTCGAGACTTCCCCTCGCAGCCGGACACATCGTCGCCGGCTCTGGTTGACACCCTCGGAGGCGGAGAGCCGGTCCCACACAGGGTCAGCTTCGCGGCGCAACCGGTGGCAAGCCATGGGCCAGCAACTCGTCACCGGCGCCTACGGCTCAGAGGGATCGGGGGAAACGTGAAGAATGTCGCCAGCGCCGCCGAGGCCAGCGCAAGGGTCTCACGCGCAAAGGACTGGGTGGCACGACAGAGAGCTCGGACGAGGCGCCTCAAGAGGGCGCCCACAGGCCGGTTGAAAGCGAGGATTGCGGCTCTGTACAAGGAATGGATCTACGAGGGGCTTTTGCGCCAGAGACCACTGCCTCCAAGCGCCGATGGGAGGCATGTCCCTCTCAATCCCGGCCAGGCCCGTCGCAAGAGCCTGACGGATGAGCGCACGGGGAAGCCGTACATCTCAAACTTCATCAGGTCCAGCCGGTATACGTTGTGGTCTTTCCTACCGAAGCAATTGTTTTTTCAGTTCAGCAAACTCGCCAACGCATATTTCCTCACCATTGGCGTTCTTCAAATGATACCCGGTCTTAGTACCACGGGGACGTATACAGTAAGTAGATACCATTTTACTTTAGGGTTTCCGGTTCCTTTTTGATAATCTTCTTTCTTTCCTTCCTCTTCTATCGCCTTTGACTCGGCGAAATCTCACTGACACATGGCAGACCATCGGTCCTCTAATTGCCTTCGTTGCGCTCAGTATGGGGAAAGAAGGCTGGGACGACTACAGGAGATACAAGCTGGACAAGCTTGAGAATAGGACTGAGGTGTGGGTGTTGGACCCCGCCAGGAGCCTTTCAAGTGAAAAGCGGTATGGCAAGCTGCGAGAGAAGTTCCGAAGGCGTCGTGAAGACGCGGACGGTGAGATGCAAGAGCTGGACCGAGTGGACCAGCGGGAAGATGAGAATCCCCCCTGGTCTGAAAACGAAGACGTCCATTGGTCGAAAGTGCAATGGGAGGAAGTTCGCGTGGGGGACATTGTCAAACTACGGAGAGACGACAACATCCCCGCCGACATGGTACTCCTTCATGCCACAGGGCCCAACGGTATCGCTTACATCGAAACAATGGCACTGGACGGTGAAACAAATTTGAAGAGCAAGCAAGCCTGCCCTCTCTTTGTGGAGCACTGCGACTCACTCTCGGCTTTGAACGCAGTGCAGGCGGAGGTGGTCTCAGAGGACCCCAACCTTGACCTTTACAACTACGAGGGCAAAGCCGTTGTCAGTGGGCAGGTCATGCCACTGACCCTGAACCAGGTGGTGTACAGGGGCTCGACACTGCGGAATACGAACGAGGCCGTCGGCATTGTGATCAATACTGGGGAAGAGTGCAAGATCCGGATGAATGCCAACAAGAACGTGCATGCCAAAGCGCCGGCCATGCAATTCAGAGTTAACAAAATCGTCATTCTGTTGGTATTTGTTGTCATCATGCTCTCTGTCGGCTGCTCCATCGGAAATATCATCTGGTCCGACAACTACGAGAGGCATGCATGGTACTTGGACGACGGATCAGTGGCCTTTGGTCAGATTCTCATTGGTTTCGTCATCGTATTCAACACCCTGATCCCATTGAGTCTTTACGTTTCGTTGGAAATCGTCAAAATTGGCCAGGTTATGCTACTGAGGGATGTCGATATGTATGACTCCGTATCAGACACACCTATGGTTGCAAATACCACGACGATACTTGAAGATCTAGGTCAGGTCAGCTACGTCTTCTCCGACAAGACAGGGACACTGACAGAGAACGTCATGCGTTTTCGGAAAATGAGCGTTGCCGGGACTGCGTGGCTGCATGATGTGGACCTCCGACGTGAGGCTGTGGCGACTAAGAAAAGACAGGCTCAAATTGAGACGTCAGGAGCAAAGTCCCGCAAAGGCAAGGGGAATCAGACCACAAGAGCTTCTATGCACACCACGAGGTCGGAACCTGTTGAAGACCTCGTCTTCGAGGAGCAACGGTTAAGCATGGGCCAAACTCGGAGATCAAGCTCAGTCTGGGCGTCTACAGCGCGACCCAGTGAGTCTGGGCAGTTGAACACGGAAAACCTGATTCAATACGTACGGCGAAAACCCTGGTCACCTTTCTCGAAGAAAGCCCGCCAGTTTATTCTGTGCATTGCCTTATGCCACACCTGCTTGCCAGAAAGGAAAGCGGGTGGCAAAACTCAGTTTCAAGCGGCTTCACCTGACGAGCTCGCTCTCGTTGAAGCGGCGCAAGATCTCGGATATCTCCTTGTTGATCGCTCCTCGCAGACCATCAAGCTGGAAGTCACAGACGAGAATGGTTCCGCGGCAACTGAGACTTACGAAGTTCTGGATGTGATAGAATTCAGCTCAAAGCGCAAGCGGATGTCCATCATTGTTCGCAAGCCAGACGGTCGGATATGTGTCTTCATTAAGGGTGCTGACAACGTCATCCTCCCTCGGCTTGAGCAGAGCAGATTAGCGATGGACACCGCCACCGCCGTCGACCGCAGGGCTAGCATTCGCAGGAGCATGGAGCAGGAGAAGGCTTTGCGGAAAATGAGCGTGCACAGCGCCAGAAACAGCACGTCTGTTGCCCGGGTGACCAGCAATTTCACAAGTAGGGCGGGCATCTTTGGGAGAAAGAGTACCACGAAGCGATCCGCAAGCACGCAAAGGAGGCGATCAAGTGTCCTTGCGGACGAGATTGACTCATGGATCACCAATCGTGAAAGGGAAAACTCTGGGAACGGAGAGAGTCATCAGGCTCATCAGTCCGTCGCGGGACGTAGGCGATCGATCGAGCTGCTCCAGTCTCCGGAGGCGATGGATGACCTCTTTGACGATATGGTCGACGAGAATGTTGCCGTGAGCGACAACGAAGTCTTCGAGCGCTGCTTCCAGCACCTTGAAGACTTCGCCTCTGAGGGTCTGCGTACTCTGTTGTATGCATATCGCTCCGTGCCTGAAGAGGACTACAAGCAGTGGAAATCCGTTTACCACGAGGCCACCACGAGCCTTGTCGACCGACAGGAGCGCATCGAGGCTGCCGCCGAAATCATCGAGCAGGGTTTCGAGCTCGCCGGTGCCACAGCCATCGAGGATAAGCTCCAGTACGGCGTGCCTGAAACGATTGACAAGCTCCGCCGTGCAAACATCAAGGTCTGGATGCTCACGGGGGACAAAAGGGAGACCGCAATCAACATCGCCCATTCTGCGAGGATCTGTAAGCCTTTCTCAGAGGTTTATATTCTTGATGCTACCGAAGGTGACCTTCAGGAGAAGATTGCCGCAACGCTCGTCGAGGTTGGACGTGGTATGATCATGCATCCAGTTGTTGTGATTGACGGGCACACTTTGAGCGTAGTAGAAGACGACGAGTCACTTAAAGTGCTGTTCTTTGATCTTGTGGCCCGCGTCGACTCGGTCATTTGTTGCCGCGCCGCACCAGCGCAGAAGGCGACACTGGTCAAGTGCATCCGCACACAAGTTCCGACGTCTTTGACCCTGGCCATAGGGGATGGCGCCAACGACATTGCGATGATCCAAGCTTCCCATGTCGGGATCGGTATTTCGGGCCGCGAAGGTCTCCAGGCTGCCCGTATCTCGGACTACAGCATTGCCCAGTTCAGGTTTCTGCAGAAGCTACTGTTCGTGCATGGAAGATGGAACTACATCAGAACGGGCAAGTATGTACTGGGTACGTTCTGGAAAGAAATTGTCTTCTACATTGTCCAGGCCCTATATCAGGAGTACAATGGATACACGGGAACAAGTCTCTACGAGTCTGCGTCACTGGCCGTGTTCAACACCCTGTTCACGTCCCTGGCCGTCATCCTGGTGGGCATGTTTGAGCAAGACATCAAAGCTGAGACACTGCTTGCGGTGCCGGAGCTGTATACCTACGGGCAGAAGAACAAGGCCTTCAATAACTTCAAATACTTTGGCTGGATTTCCATGGCTGTCCTCGAAGCCGTGCTCATCTATTATAGCGTCTGGGGCATCTTCATGCACCTCGATTTCGACGGGGACAACACGCTCTTCGCCATGGGCGACCTCGCGTTCACAGTGTGCGTGTTGTTCATCAACATCAAGATGCTTG
Source organism: Diaporthe australafricana (assembly GCA_039880735.1). Taxonomy (NCBI): domain Eukaryota; kingdom Fungi; phylum Ascomycota; class Sordariomycetes; order Diaporthales; family Diaporthaceae; genus Diaporthe; species Diaporthe australafricana. The sequence goes on along the minus strand of JBCEDM010000007.1, from coordinate 2,451,610 downwards.
TCCTCGAGCTGCACAACAAGACTCTCGTCACTTTTATCGGCTTCTTCATCAGTGTCGCCGGCTGGTTCCTCTGGAACCTGTTTCTCTCGGCTATATGTACGTATAAGCGCTTCCGCGTGGCAATCCCCCCTAAAGAGATAACTCATAGAGTACCATCTCTTGTTCTGTGAACCTTTTATGACCGGTTTTACTAACGCACACCACAGACGATGCGCGTGTTGGCCCGTACATAGTGCGCGACGCGTTCATCTACAACTTCGGGCGCAAGCCGACGTGGTGGCTGACGGCGGTCATGGCGCTGGCCATGGTGATCGTGTTCGAGCTCTCGGTCAGCGCGGTGCGCCGCATCTTCTGGCCGCAGGACCAGGACCTGATGCAGGAGGCCGAGAAGCACGCCGGCATGCTGGACGTCATGAGGGAGCACGCCGCCGAGGCGGGCGAGGCGGGCGTCGTCGGGAAGCAAGCGGATGGCGAGGACCCGGCCGCGGATGCTGCTGCTGCTGCTCGCCACTCGCAGCAGCTGCAGCAGCACGAGTGGAGTGGTTTCGGCCACCAGCGTGCCGGTAGGAGGCGGAGTCGCAAGCTCAGTGGGGATGTCTATGGGGCGCCGCCGTTCGTGGCGACGCCCGAGGAGAGGGGTGTGGATCCTCTGGATGACGCTGTGTCTTTTGCCGGGCCGTCGGGGGCGGGCAATGTGAAGGGGAAGCGGCATTCCGTCAGTACGAGTATCTACAGGGTGGATGGGTAGGATCTGAGATCTGGGAGACAACGTCGGGCAGCACCTATATGTATATCTTCACAAAAGTCATCGGGTGGTAAATAACGAGCCAAGAGATTGATGAATTGATGAGAACTTAAACGACTTTAAGCAGAAGAAGTTGGCTTGCGCTGTTACACGATATTTACCTTTGGCAACATACTAGTATGGCCTCAAATCTGCTAACAAACCCTCGGTGTTCAGTTTTATCCGAGCCCCCCCTCCAGCATAAAAGTTGTCCAAATTGAGAAGCGACTAGATCGTGTCGCAACAACTTGGATGATGTGAAACCAACGAGAGATATTCACAGTGAATTAAAATTGTCACTCCTAGGTATCATAGAAGTCCGCAAGTGAGTGGCACTTCCTACCAAGCCCTCACCGCCCCCTCCGCCGCCAACTCGCCAAGAAGAAGGAAAACCCCCAACACCCACCCCCCTCCCCAGGGGAACATGTTTCTTCCATGAAGAGCTTCGTACTTTTTCTTGATTTGGAGATGTTGGCTGGAGCACGGGAAAACAGCCTAGTATCGCGCATCTCTTGGGGGATCCGGCTCAGCAAAGATAGTAAGATTATGCTGAGGGCTAAATATCAAGAGGGGCTGTTCGTTTTGCTGCCAGTCAGTCTCAAAGCAGGCACAACTTCTTGTCTAAGCATTTCAATGCTGCTTCTTTATCAATATTGCTTTGAGTGGAGAGAAATGTGAACACATTATCAGCTACGACATGGATTTTGTGGGGTTCAATGCTATGAGACGTGACATGGGAGCAACTATTGTATCTTCTCCCGTTCAAGACCGGGGAAGAATGAGCAGAGATGTTGCGTGGTGGGATGGAGTCGCAACGCCCAGCGATTTCACATGAGACTCGGTTGTTTGAACCACCGAGCTTCTTACCAACAGGTACTCCCCGAGGACACCCAAGCACACAGCAATCAGCTGTGCCCTGAACAAAGGTTCATCAGGTCTGGCTCTCGTGATGTCGAGGGGCCGAGGTGGGGCCGCCGGTGGGGTGCCAATCGGAATGATGATCGCCAACCACATGTGCACAAGATTCTATATTCCCCAGAGATCGATGGAAAAGTCCGGGGCCCCACGATTGCCAAGATTATAATGCAACATGGAGCTTGCTACTCTAGGTATCTGGAAAAATGCTTTTCCTCACATCGTTCAAATGCTCAGTGAAAGTGCGTGTGTGGTGCAGTGGGTGCAGGGTGCGCTGGGCGCTAGGGCCACGCTTACATAAGCACAGCCACCACGCCCTGCCCCTCTGGTTGTTTACTTTCCCAAAGGCAGGGCTGCCTTTTTCCTCCTGTTTCCTTAGCAAGAAGATAGCGCCGTCTTAACTTGAATTGACGTATTGAGGCCAGCTGCTTTGACTCTGAACCCTCTCGTGACACTCAGGTGATGTTTGTGAGCTATAATTAGAGTTGCAGTATTTTGTGTATAGTGTTTTCTTAGCTTATATTATAATTATATTGTATTTAAGATACTCTATACCTTATATATATATACATTTTTTCTTTTATAAAATATAAGTCTTAGTACTTTGTTAATTAGTTAAGCTATAATTATTAGAAATTTAAATAGTTTGAAATTTAATGATAGTTAATTTCTAGTATGTAGTTTGCACAGCGCTAGGCTGTAATATTTGTAGATATATGATCTATACCCAAGCGAGTAGCCGTGGATATGAGGTAGGGACTAGGTTTCAAACAGAAAACTCTGTGGGCACACAGTAAAGACGACATCTAGGGCAGTCTGACAGCAATATGAACCGTTTCCATCGGGTGAAAATCGCCCGAGTCCCAACTCCGGACTTGGTAAGGGCAGCATCGATGGCGAGACGAGGTTGAACGACTTGAATTTAGTTATTATAAATAAGCCCATAGACTCCGGATCTCATTCTCAATTTCGTCCTGAACAGGCGCTCATCGAACCTTACTTTCTCGCCACCCCCCCCCCCTTCCCTCGACTCAACTACCTCGGACGTCAACAAGTTACTATGCTGTATCCCAGCCTACTCGTTGCGGTCTTGTTAGCCGTTGGCACGGTCGTCGCTGCGCCGTCTACAGCCTATGTCAATTGGAAAACTTCCAAATCCAACGGCGCCAACCTCGGGGCATGGCTCGTCCAGGAGCAGTCCCTCGACACTGGCTTCTGGGACCAGTATGGAGGCAGCGCCACTGACGAATGGGACCTCTGTGTCAGTCTTGGCTCTCGTTGTGGACCTGTACTCGAGCAAAGATATGCGTCCTTTATTACTACTGCGACCATTGACAAGCTAGCGAAGGCAAATATCAATTCTCTTCGAATCCCTACTCACTATGCTGCCTGGATCAAAGTGCCAGGCTCTCAGCTCTACTCCGGAAACCAGGTCAACTTTTTGAAGGCAATCGCGAGCTATGCCATAAATCAATACGGCATGCACATCATCATCGGCTTACACTCTCTACCCGGTGGAGTGAACGGCATGGGTATCCGAGAGAAGGATGGTAACTACGGATGGTTCAACAACCAGACTTCTCTGGATTATTCTTACCAGGCCGTCGATGCAGTGCTCAAATTCATCCAAAGCACTGATAAACCTCAGTCCTACACCTTCTCCCCCATCAACGAGCCTGTTGACAATCGAGACTTCACCCAATTTGGGACCCCGGAGGCTCTTTCCGAGGCCGGATCCACGTATACTGCCAATTATATCCAGGGTGTTCTTTCCCGGGCTGCTGCGGTCAATCCTGGAATTCCCATCATGTTCCAAGGCTCTTTCAGGAAGGAGTCTTACTGGTCCTCCAAGTTCACGGCTGGGAGCAACCTGGTTTTCGACACTCATAACTACTACTTTGCTGGTCGGCCCACCACTTCAGCAAATGTGGGCGACTTCCTTTGTTCTGACGCGAAAGAATCTGCTGGAGATGGAAAATTCCCTGTTTTCATCGGCGAGTGGTCGATCCAGGCGGTCAGCAACAACACGCTCGCCAGTCGAAAGTCGAACCTGAACAAAGGCTTGTACGTCTGGTCCAAATATACTCAGGGCAGTGCACCGTGGACAGCACGGATGTTGGGTACTGCACCTGTCGACGGCGAAGGAACACAGACTGATTACTGGAACTTGGAGGCCCTCATTGATCAAGGTTTCGTCGACCCTGCTTCTGCCAATGGGTTTTGTCCCTAGCATGTAGAGGCACCTGGTAGCTACATATATACGGCGAATGGGGAGATTTGGGAAAGTAAGAAGGCTGGGCAGATCGATATATACTGCCGAGGGTTTCCTCTCTCTCCTTTTTCAACATGTGAGGCTTGTGCCCAAATAAGAGGATATAACACTAGGGAGAACGGACGGCGATTATAGTATGAAGACTCAGTAGGCCTGAGTATGCAGTAGTGACACTACTTCCAAGGTTTGAATCAACAGTTTCCACGAATGCCCCGTAGACACGTTCACGGGTATTCAAATGACCACTTTTGGCCTCAATAATTAAAATTGAGTACACGTTCACCAACTCCAGATGTCCTGACAAGTATTTGACCCAGTGCTCTGTTGACATCACCGACGGAATTCCAAGCACACTGATGTTGACCTGAAATGCCCGCCCCACTAGCTACGCATCTCGACAGCGATCATAGAGTCGAGACCGATTCCCTCAGGCCGACCTTGATGTCAGATTGCTAGCAGTTTCGGCTTCAGCAGCAGCGTAAATAGCTAAGCTCAAAGAAATAGAACTTGGTGGATTTTACATGGCAACTCCCGAAAAGCTTATCCCTTTTCATTACCCATTATGACAAGGTACCCACCGAGCGGTCCGCCTCTCCTAGTTTCCCTGAATTAGTGTGACCCCAGCGACTCGGCAGTTAGAGTTCCGGGAGGGGCCGTGACCCAAGTGAGGGTGGACAGCCGAAGCGTTCTGAGTGAAGAATTAGTATTCGCGTCAAAAGAGAACGAAAATCGACCACGAATATGCAAGGCTAATACGGGTCCAGGCTCGAGGCTCATGTCCGTAAGCTAAGTGACAGGAGCCCTTTTCGTGGAATTGTGAAGATGCCCACCTTAATGAGAGCATCTGGCAACGCCGTTGCGACTTTGACTAACTGGATAATCACCTTGACATTTGCACGGTTTGATCCACAAGCGTTCTCGTTCCTGGGATTCTTTTTTTGGTTTGCTCGTTTTCTCGAAACAATTCCTTCCTGCTGAGCCTTTTTGCGACTGTCTTGTATGCCTCCCCTTGTCTCCGCACCTTGAAGCAAATAGATGAGCTGTTCAGCGACCAGATTGTCCAACAAAGGCCAAAAGGATTCCGAAGCCATTGAGCTTTGGATCTATCATCGTGACTCTTGGACTGAATTCGTGACGAATCCGCCAACGCAAGCAGTGTACTATCGTGGTTGTCCAGGCTGTTCCCGCGCTCCGTCCAAAGGCCCCTCCCGCTCCTACCCGTTTCGATGGTCTTGAAACATCGCGAGACGCAGGTGATTGGCTGCTTGGCAAAGAGGCTCCATCCCAAACGTGCAGCGACTACCGAATCTCGGTCGATCTGCAAAAGCGTCAATGCTACCTCATTCGGGGACAGGAAGAGCCGAAAGAGCAATTAGGTAATCTCTTCTCAAACCTCGGGTGGTGGTGAACTCCAGACGGTACTCGACATGGGCGTCACTCGGCTGTCTCCTCACGCTGTGGACAGGAAGGTATCGGCGGAAAGCAGTTTGAGCTGCTGTTGGTTCTGTCTGTCTCTTTCCGCTGCCGCTTGTTGGGAGGATTTCTCAAATGGCTTCGCTTTTAGTCGCGGGATCGACGCCGGGCGGGACGCGGAGGAGGTTGAGCTTCCGGCGGGTTGAGAGATGGTCTGACCCGCCCCAGTCTGAGGAGAGCAGGGCCAAGGCAAAAAAAGCTGTCGAGTTGCTCTTGTGGTCTGAAATTGGTGAGAATGATCACCGTCCCATCCATCGACCACCTTCGCGTCGAACTGTGAGTGGCGAGTGCAGGCGGGCTGACGATGTCGCAGAGGAGTGGCAGCAGCACGGCAGTGACCACATCCAGACCGGATACCGACGGGCCTGCGGAACAGCTGCAGGATGCCTTCTCAGCTGGACTTACATACACAGTAGGTGACGATTGCGGGCAGTTTGTTCGCCTTTATGCTCCAGTCCCAACTCCAGCACGAACATTTCTCGCATCAATCTGAGCCGTGATCCACGTCGATCCTGCAATCGCTGACTGCTCTCCTCGCTCTGCACAGATGAATCCGTCAACATATGGTCTCATATTCTCGGGGCCTTGGTCTTCCTCAGCCTCGCGGCCTATGCCTCCATGGAGATACCAACCCGGTACCACGCCGCAACAACCACGGACGTCGTCGTGTGCAGCACATACTTCCTCGGCGTGGCCCTCTGCTTCATCCTGTCCACCATCTTCCACACCTTCATGTCGCACAGCCAGGCCGCCTACATGTTCAACATGAAGCTCGACTTCCAGGGTGTCCTCGTCCTGATGTGGGGCGCGACGGTGCCGCTCGTCTACTACTCCTTCCCCTGCGACGCCCAACTTCAGGTGGCTTACCTGGGCCTAATCACCGCGCTCGCCGCCGCCTGCTCGGCCGTCACCTTCCTCCCTAGGTTCAGCGGCCCGCACCTCGGGCCTTACCGCGCGGCACTGTTTGGGGCCTTTGGCGTGGGGAGTTTTGCGCTGCCCATTGCGCATGGAGTGGTCAAGCATGGCCTGGAGGAAGAGTGGAAGAGGGTCGGGTTGGGTTGGGTCTTGTGGACAGTTCTGTGCGATGGAGTTGGTGTTATGGTATATGGGTTCAAGGTGAGTTCGTATGGTCTTTTTCTTGCAGCCCTGAGCAGTGTAATCGGGATACACAATTTCCCCTTCACGAGTGTGCTCTGTTTGCTAACGCTGCATCGATCAAGTTTCCCGAAAGATGGTTCCCTCGCCGCTTCGATCTCTTCGGAGCCAGTCACCAGCTGATGCACATGTTTGTCGTTCTGGCCGCGCTCACTTATACCTGTGCCGTGATTACGGCTTTTGATCACCGACATGAGAAAGGAAACGGTTGTAAAGTATAATATTTGGGATGCTGCCACAATTGATCAACAAGGTCATCTATAGATCATGAGCCGCATATACGGTGCAAGCTCGTCTATGTCAGTGCTTCATGTGAATGCATGACCAGACTTGAAGCCTCTGGGTTCCGGGAGATCAAAGACCACCCATCTACTTCATGGGATCTACCCTCTTCGTTGCTGGCTTCTCTGCCAGCTTCTTCTCGATCTAATTGTTGTCTGTGGTCAGTACACTGGTGGGACAAAAGTTTCAGTGGCTTCATGTCAACGCACCCTCTCACGGTTATCTGGCCTGTTTGGGGCATCCTCTGGCAGGTCAGAATCTGAGCCATCTGCCTTGGTTTCTATGTCTTTATGAGGCGTGTCCATGATCCCGGGGTGTGAAGAGCGCAGTGATTTCTGTTGGTCGTGGTCATTGTGAGCCGTGGCCTTTTGACCGCTGCTCAAGAAATAGAAGGTGGTGGGAAGGATGACTGCGAGACCTCCTATGAGCCTGAGCATAGAGAGTGGTGTGTCAGTGGTCTGGGCTCTGGTTGTGAGTGTCTCTCAAGGAATACGTCGTAGGGAGGAGAAGCGTTGCAGACATGACAAGGTACATACCACGGCAGGCCGCCGGTCCCTTCGGTGCGTGATGGAGGGTGGTCTGGCATGTCACTTGCGTATGACCTCCTGGAGATGACTGCTCGCCTCGAGGGTGGTTGGACACGGGGCCGCAAGACGGCTCGCGAGGTCATGTTCATAACGTTGGGTCTAATGGTAGGCATGATTGATATTGGAATGTCGTAAGATGAATTAAGAGGTTCGAATTTGGCGACTGAGTTGCGGCCTACATGTTTTCGGTGAAGCTTTTGTAGAGCTTTGAGAGCTCATTGAGACATGGTGAAGGCCCTGGACCCTGGGGCCGGGACCTGGTCACGACTGTATGACCATTAGACTTGCCATTAAGGCGGGCTAGCAAGGCTGGTGGCGCCGATCGCTTTGAGGCTCTTAGTGTATTTGACAAGCCCCCCACATTTACGACGAGACGCACTTGAAAAGTCCCTGCGTACCTAGGTATTTGATCTGACGTCACAGAAAGCTGCAGACTGTGTTCGCGCTTCCTCGAGTTTGTGAGGTTGCTGTTCAACCCTAACGGGCGTCTAAACGGGCGCAGAAGGGCAAGTCAGCAGCGCTGCTGTCTAATTCAGGCGCGTTACCTACCAAGCGCGTTCAGACCGTCAGCTATGTCTCTCTTCTAGAACCGTTGACAACATGCATCTTATACACTCGTCGTCATGGAAGGAGGACTGAGGCGGAGAATACAACAAGGAATGGTACTTGTATTATAATTAGCCGCCAGACGTGGAGCAGGAAGCGTCAAGTTTTGGTTCCACAGGGATGTATTCATACAGCACAACTTTCGAAGTATCCAAGTACATTATGCTGTATTATGGAACTTTCAATACTCGACACTTACTAATAGCAACCCAGTGCAGCTATGAAAGGCTCTTGGTTTTCGGATCAGCTGGCCTTTTGGCATCGTCTGCTTGTCTTACATCCCCTATGACTCTGGGGGTGTAACCAAGAATATGCATGACCCTTGCGAAGAATTGCAAGAACACCAGCACGGCAGGAAGTTTCAGCAACTCTGCTGAGTCCAGTTCATCATGTCTGATACCATTGAGGCCCAATACATCCCCTTTGCTTTCGCGTGACGTTGGCTGCGCTTGGTCCGGCACTTGTCGACCAGTCAAAGTTGACGATTCTTGTGACTGACTCTGGTCTGGTTCCCCTGCCACTGTTGAGTTCTCGTCTGTGCCGATCAAAGTTTGCTCTGTGTCCATTGTTGTCACAGATTCAAGTCCCGGGATGCGAGTGATTTGTACCTCCTGTCGCTCTGATAACCCATCTATGATCTCTCTGAACTCCTCGATGGTTGGTAGGCCCGGTAGGTTGGGCACCGCTGCTGCCCCAGGGCCCAACAATCCAAATTCTGGACCACCCTGGGGAGGATATCCGAGTAATGGTGTTTCAGGGCTCTGGAAATTCTGGGCAACTTCAGCTGCGCCTGTTGATGCACCATCTGACGTGTCGGATGTTGTTGCTAGATAGAATCTGGTCCCCGGGATTTCGTCTGGTATTTGTACAGGTATTTCCTGCAGGTTTTCCATCTCCATTGCCCTCGCTAGACCCATGGCTGTTCTGTCGAGATTCTTAGTGTAGATTTTGTAGTCTTCGAAATCGAGCAGTGTTACAATATTGCGCTCTCTGGCTCGGCTGCTGCCAAACCTAAACTTGGACTTCACGCGGTCGTTCCAACCCTCCAGCTTCCCATCTATATCAACCTTCATCAGGAAAGGCTGTCCGTAATGCTCAAATGCAAACGCAGTTCGGACTGTACTACTATGCAAGGCCTGTCGCTCAAGTTCGTTCTCGTTCAAATCCCACCGTAGCGTTTTGTAGACCCAGGTGTCCTTGCCAGGGAGGAGCTGGCCGTTGAATGACCAGCGAGCTTGGTGCTTGAACAGCTTTTTGGACTCATAGCCCAGTCCGCCAGCGCCGTTGCCAAGTGCGTTAATTTCTGGCACCAACTTCTTCGTAGCCTCCGTATAGGCTGTCTTGATCTGACCATTCAGCTCCTTTGGGCCGTACCAAGCTGTGACTTGGACAGGACATCCAGAAGGATGCAATTCCCTATCAGAACCGTAATTCTCCAACGCAGGGTCGTGTTCATCCAAGGTGATGGTGATCGTGGCACTCTTCACTCGGCATCCCTGAGGAGGCCCAAAATTGAGATTCACGTAGATGATACCGGCGGGAAACTGCTTGTGTCCCAGAACGCCCCACTGCGACTTTTCAAAGAGAAACTCGCAATCGATGGATATTTTCCCGAGGTTTTTGCATCCGACGCTGGCATGACCTGATGACTGGGTCGCAAAGTCAGCGAAGTCGCCGTATCTTCCATAATGCTTGGTTGCTGCACTGAGAAGCCGAGGCACTGGGTCCCTTGAGGTTGGCATCACGTAGAGGGTGGGAAAAGAAGGTAATAGTTTTGCGAGTTCAGAGTCTGCGGGAGCAACCCACGAGTGCGTGGGATGTGACTCAAAGTGGAAGAACTTGGATCGTCACAGCAACTACCCTAGGGTACTCCGCACGTATTCAAGCGCAAGTGCTTTGCGGCTGTGTCGAGCTCCAGTAGCACAGTGATTTGGATTTTGTGTGATTTCGACTTGTCAAATTACTCAGCCTTGTTCCACTGCATGCTGCATGTAATAGGGGCGCCAATCGAATCCGTTCCACTGCAGGCAATGAATAACTCTAGACGGCCACCCCATTCGGAGCTGAACGAATCCGGCAGTCATCTTACTGTACCTGGCTGGGAAGTTAGCTCCGCCGCTTGAACTGAAATGGAAGGTCGAGTGAGAATAGACCCGCCGTTAATCGTATCACAGTACATATTGTGTACGCATTGCATACCTACCCGCGCAGGTGGAGCCATCCGTGTCATCGCCCATTCTCCGGTGAGATAAACACACGAGCATTTCAGCCACTTCTGACATAATTTGCAAAGTTATTTCAATCTGTTCTCGATCTCGAGCTGCCTACCGGAAGATTCGGTGAAATCAAAATCACAGCAATATCTTCAACATGGGATATCATTCATCTCAGTCCCCAGGTGCCGATGGAGCAGACTATGGAGGGGCTCATATGCAACCCAGAACCATCCTTGAGACACAGCCCTACGGCCGAGTCCCACGCATCGATGCGAAAACAACACCGCCTCATCCGCGAACGCATCTTCGAGCATCGCACAGGTTCTGGGAAGAGGAATCGATGGATAACAGAGGAAAAGCAATCGTCAGACGCCCCTCGTATAGAACAGGCCACCCGGTAAATTCTGAGCATTTTAATGCCCTCAGTGGCGTTGCACGTGATGAAAAAGAACGCCTTGCCAATAAAACTGCGACTGCCGGAAGATACGGTCTGTCGCATTATCAGGAGCCCCCCAGGCGGAAAGCGAGCATAGAGTCAGGCAACTCTAAAGATGCCAACCTTCAGTCCAGGCCAATTCCCAATCGCGGAAAATTCGATTTTATTTACAAATCCGCAGAGCTCGACGAGGAGGACTCAGAAAAATGATTCATAATGAAACAGGAATATGAGCTTGTGGAAGACCTCGACGACGAGCTCGAAGAACTTGGCCGGCTGACGACAGCGGGGAATTTCCGTGCAGCCAAGGAATTCTTCACGCACCATCTGAGACGACACATTGAAAATCCGCTCGTGTTCATCCTCTATGCCGAAATACTATTGGAGATAGGCGACTATCAGTCTATCATCCAACTGGAGGGGATCGCACATACTGTATTCCCGCGTCCTTGGCGGCCCTTGCGTCTCCCACTGGAAGACAACGATAAAACCGCTTGCTCTCCATACAACAAACTGTACCTGAATTGGAAGCTGATTCATTTGATCGCGTGCGACCACAACAAGCAAGATATCAGAAGCCATGACGACCCCGAAGAGCCTTGGCTATTTGTCTTGAATCCTGAGACTTTTGATAGCACGCAGGTAATGGCACTCCTGCACAATTACCCTAACTGCTACCGAAAATATCTTCAATGCATTTGTTTTCTTGTTCCTCTCTCTACTTCACAATCGTCATTGGAAAGGCTTGCCAGCGTTCCTGCTTCTGATACTAGTCTAGGTACGAATATTTGTCCTGCTCTCAAAATTGTGGAAAATCAGGGGCTTATGGCTGGAAGAAGACCCTATGATTTTTAGCTATTGGAGGGCCAGATACTCGCTGTTGGTCGAGGAGCAGAGAGCTTGGGACTTTCGGGATATCTTCCTAGGACTCGTCAATCTCAGTGGCGTCGAACTCTTACTATCACCGAACTTCTTCTTCGACAGCGAGACACCAGAGGATTTCTACAAGCGTATCAAAGAAGACTGGTTGACCGAAAGCCCTGAAGTTTCCGTGTACTTGGCTTTCTTGGACTTATCGTCATCCATGGTGATGGCATTGATTTCTTATGAGCGGGCCGGAAAGTTGGCCAGAGCAGCGCTTGAATTCGCAGATGAAATCGGTGAAAAGGTCATGGAATTTTGGCCCGAGCAGACTGGCACACGCCCATATCTTATATGGCTAGTCGCAAAGGCGGCTACAGCCGCGTTCCAGAAAAGTGGCACCTCCGATGGTACGTACGAAGGAGCACCGTGTTCTCGTTCAGAGCCAGGTCTGGTGATTCTCCCCATCTCAAACACGATGATACCCGCTCTTCCCTTTTATATCCCCATCAAGGCAGAGAACCCGGTATGGAGCGTCTCTGCAATGTCACCTTTCACGAAAAGGGCACTCCGTGTTGTTTACGGACTAGCGAAAGGGCTTGAGAACTACGCGCTACAAGCGACATGCCCTTTGCGAGCTCGCGATACGATCAGAAAAGCCGATCACTTCGATGGATGAGCTCGCAGAAGTTCAGAGGGCACAAGGCGATCTGTACGGGAGGCTGGAGACATGCCTCGCAAAGTATCTGGTCTGCCAAAGTGAAGAGTCCAAGCAGGCTCTACGTCACGAACTTGCCGGCTTTGGGCACTGGGAGGATGTGTCTTCACTTTCAAATTTCCAGGCTATGCTGGTGGCCACTCGAGACGTGCAACTCCGCGCACTGTCTCTCACTGACATGAAGGCCTTCGAATCGTCTATTTCCGCCGCCCTTCCTTATTACGCTCATCTTCCTCTCGGTCTTCAGCAAGACATTGATGACGATCTTGTTGCAAGAAGTCGGCAAGAGCAGCACATGCGCACGATTGCGAGAGTACAGCCGCACAAAGATACCGACAAGATGAAGATTACCCAAGGATCACGGGAAAGACGAGCAAATAAAACATTGGACCAGGACACATTTAGAGGGTCAGTGCGTGAACAGGAAATACTGGCTTCGAAGAGGACGCAAATGCGATGGGACAGAGAAAGGATGATGCGTGAAAAAGAAGAGAGGCGGCATCTCATACGTCAGTTGGAAAGGGAGGAAGAAAGAAGACAAGAGGACTTGTCCCGGAGTAAGCTCACACATTCAGACCTCGCCCAATGCTCTCCCCAAGTTCGTGGACGATGCTGATCTCCTGTTGGATTGCATTCAGGCTCTGCACGCAGAACAACCATAACACGGCCACAGAGCCACGAACAGAGACACGATGAAATCAGAATCGTGGATGTCCCATTTGAGTATACGTCTACAGGAACGCCAATTCCCGTTGAAGACCCAGAGCAAAGTGTGAAACGACGACCAGACACTTTCGCCACGGTCCAGTCTGCGAGCTCCAGTTCGGTACCATCACCCTATGACGGCCCAGAAGTTACGGAATCGATGGAGAGTCCGAGCAGCGACTCCGCCAAAAAGAAACCCAGTGGAGAGGGGGGACTCTCCCTTCGGGAGGACCCCAAGGTCACCGACCTAGTTGGGCCCGAACGAGTCTTGGAAAGAGTATTCCCAAGCGCGACAAGTCGCCCTAAACGGGCAACCAGTGTCGATCTGGGAGTGTTCAGTCGACGCTCAGAAAAAGGGGCCAGTGAGCTAGAAGAGACTTTTGAAAAGACTTGGTGAAAGACGTTTTGGATCAGGATTGGGGCAGGAGTAGTGAAAGGAATTGCGATATGTGGACTTATACTACAGACAGTCTCGTGTAAAACGGTGGTTTTGGAACACTGGTTTGCAGAAGCAGACTGAATAGTTACTGTCTAGAGCCTTGCATAGCGAAATAAATGGCACCCTCACACAAACTACTGTCTCTCATCTTATTACAACTATTGCTGCCCCGGTAGAGGAACTTAAAGAACATAAACAGTTTATATCGCCGAATGACTGATTGCCCGACTATAGTCTGAGCTACTTGTGTCGACGGTCTATGGCGCGGTTGGAAGCCGGTCTCGTTAGCCTTGTCTGTGGGGCTGCCACGAGGTTGTCTACGGATTTTAGGCCAAGTGCCTCAATTGTATTTGAAAAGTACTGTTATCGGTAATTGTGTGTATATCGAACACTGGGTCACGAAGTGTTTACAACTGTTTGAAGGGACCGCCTACAGCTCGATAATAAGAGTGTGTATACGGATTGAAGACGAAACCACTTAGGTAGCTTGAGGATAATTGATGCTGAAGCATGCTTGGGCACATAAGAGAGCTATAATTAGTAGAAGTATAATTCCAAGGCCTCACGAGCTTGAGCATTCTCCTCTACTAGCGCTATTCAACCGTGTCGAAGAAAAATATCTAGATCGACTCCAGCCTCAGATTTTGGGAGCTTTTCGGGCATGAGGTTGTGCTCATCTTCGACGGGGGCTGTTTCTGGTGTGTTGCTGTTTGCTGAGGGACGACTTTGACGCTGTTGGAAATCCTGAGCTGATTCTCCGTAGACAGACGACGGATTGGCCATCAATTCTCCTATGTCTAAACAATACAGTTCAAGCCTCAAGCCTCCGTCTTGTGGAGATGATAATTTGCAGGCCGGGGATATGCCCAGGTGGTGATGAATGGGCACATGGAACGAGACAGCTTGCCTACTTAAATACTTAGTATCTAGTAGATAGGTAAGGACCTGCTGCCAGGCTTACCAGGGTACCTGAGTGGGTACCTAGGTACATACGTACAAATGGATGTGGCGGGGGGGGGGGGGGGACCGATGGTGGGATCTAGGCACCGGGCTGTTGCCGCCTTAACGCCGACTCCCCAGGTGGGCGTGCTTTCCAAGGTTCCCCACAGTGGCCCAGGAGCAAGCACCCCACCATCGAGCTCCTACTGTTCATGTTGCTGCTGCTGCTCCTGCGACACCATCATTGATTGACTCCCCGCTGGAATTATCTGGACCCTTTTTCATCTTTTCTTGTTTTGACTACGCAGACCGAAGCGTAGGGGGTCATTATTTACGATCGACGTCCATTCCATCCTTACGCCTCGAGCCATCCACCGGTTTCTGCCAGCATTCTTCGCCCTTCGAATCAGCATCAACCCCTCGCGCCGGGGCGTCAACCCCCCATCACCATCCAAGATGGCGACGAGCATACCCCCAAACCCGACCTCGCACACGGTCATCCAGCTCCTTGGCAAGCTGAACGACACGGATCCCGACTTCAGGTTCATGGCTCTGAATGACATGATTGCCGTCTTCGCCAACGCCAAGAATGACATGCTCCATCACGACTATAACACAGCCGCTCGCACCATTGATCACGTTGTCAAAGCCTTGGATGATCAGAACGGCGAAGTCCAGAATCAGGCAATAAAGTGGCAAGTCTACCTCCCGCCATACCTGACAGGGTGCTTCCATGCTAATCTGCTTCCTCTACACAGTCTTGGTCCTCTTGTCGCGAAGACGCCTGCTAACCTCATCGCACCTCTGATCGAGAAGCTTACGACTTTGAAGCTCCAAAATTCTGTAGACAACTCTGTCCCCGCCCTGGCTCTTCGCAATGTCATCGAGGCTCTTCCACGACCACAGCCTGGCCAGGCCGCTACGAAGGAGGTGACCGAGGCATACACCAGCATCAGTAGGGTATTGATGCCTAGGCTGCTGGGACGCACTTCTCAAGCGGTCAAGTCCAGTGGCACTATTCGCCTACCCCCCGCGGGGCAGGGAATGATCCAGGACGATGCCCTCGTGAACGCCGATGCCGTCGACGTCATCATCGAGGTGGTGAAGTGCTTCGGCACCATGCTGTCGCCACAAGACGAGGTCCAGGCGCTGCAGGATGTTATTTTAGGACTGCTTGACAACCAAAAGGCGACGTCGGCGGTCAGAAAGAAGGCTGTGATCGCTCTATCTATATTGGCCGTCCATTTGCAGGACGAACAGCTGATCACTTTTCTCAACCGGGCTGTGGCAGTCCTCAAAAACCCCAAGACCGATCCCGTCACCCAGCGACTGTACCTGACCATTATGGGCTCGATGGCTCGATCTATTCCACATCGGTTTGGTAAGCACATCGGTGATGTTGTTCAGCTGACTCTGGCCTTTTTGGCGGAGGAGGATTTGCAAAGTCATCTGGAGGAAATTGGCGAGGGCGACGATGTGGGCTTGGAGTTTTCCGAAGTCCGTGAGGCAGCGCTGCTGGCCCTCGAAGCTTACTTGGCATCCTGCCCCTCCGAGATGCGACCGTATACGGATGAGGCAATCGCAGCGTCTCTGCGATATCTGAAATACGATCCCAATTATGCGTTGGATGAAGATGAAGATATGGACGAGGAGGAGGCCGAAGACGAAGATGATGACTTTGGTGACGACGACGAGTTCGAAGCTGGGCTTGGCTTTGATGATGATGATGACGCCAGCTGGAAGGCTCGGAGATGCGCCGCCAAAGCCCTACACACACTGGTCTCCACAAGAAGCAACGGTGATCTTTTGGACAACGGCGTGCTCTACGGCCAAATCGCACCGCTATTAGTCAAGCGCTTCGACGAGCGCGAGGAAAACGTCCGCTTGGAAGTCATCTCTACCCTTTCTCTCCTCGTTAGAAAAACGGGAGTGGGTATCATTCCCGAATTCCTTCTGGACATCACACGAGGTGACAGCCATTCTCCACAGACTCAGAGTCGCAAGAGGAGACGGCAGAGCAGTGGTGTGTCTGCCACCGCGCACATCGATGGCACTGGTCTGGTATCACCCACTCTCGAGAAGATCCCCTCCACTGGACCCCGTGCCGATCTGTCCAAAATCACGCCGCAGTTGGTGAAAGCGTCCACGAAGCTGCTCAAGGGCAAATCGATTCCTACTAAACAAGCGACGATGAATCTCTTGGATGATTTGATTCTTGTCCAGCAAGGCGGTCTTTCAGACCACCTGGATCAGATCTTCGACCAAATCATCGATGCGGCCAAGACCAATGCAGCCTCCACCACGTCGACTTCGTTGTCTGGAAGTGGCGGTGCAGCTTCTGCTACGCCATCTACCCTGCGTGTTGCAGCCCTTAAGCTTCTCAGCGATATCGCCAAGACACACTCGTCGAGCCTGCTGCAGCCTTATCTTACCAAGATGGTCAGTGGAGTTGTTGGTGCTGTGGATGACCGATTTTACAAGATATCGTCGCAAGCAATCGAGACCGTGGAGGAGATCGGCAAAGCCATCACGCCGCCACGATCGCAGAAGACGGCGCAAAAGTACAAATCAGAGCTGTCCAAGCTCTACGATGTTGTAATTGAGAGAGCCACAGCTGTGGACGCAGACGCTGAGGTGCGGCAAAAGGCCATACATGCACTGGGTACCCTGCTCTCCCGTACCAGCGATGGCGAAGGAGCCGCGCTTCTACCTGCCGAGAAGCGGATCAAGGGCCTCTCCATCATTGCAGACAGGCTGAAGAATGAAACTACGCGTCTCGCTGCTGTGCGAGCAGTCGAGGAGATCGCTGCGCACCCGTCTCCTAACTTCGACATCAACTGGGCGCGAGATGTGACCGTGGAGCTATCGGCCCAGGTGAGAAAGGCGAATCGAGCTCTGAGGGCATCTAGCATTCAAGCCTTGAAGCACATCCTGCTCTCTGCCATAGGCCAGCAGGCTCTGGATAAAGCGACACTGGAGAACCTCGTTGAAGCACTCTTGCCGATCATCGCTAATGCTGATGCTCAGTTGCATGGGCCGACTTTCCGGATTCTGACTTGCTTGGTCAAGGTGGATGCAAAATATGTTGTTGATCCAAAGTTCGACACTGCAATCTGTGACTACGTGCAGCAAAACGTGATCAACGCAGTGTTGAATCCTTTGCTTGACCTCATCGCCCAGATAGGTCAGTCCGGGGTTGGTGAGGAGCTAATGACCCGAATGCTTAAGGACGTTGGTGTCAGCGGGGATCCTTCCACGGTGGGCAAAGTCATTGGTACCCTCCTGGTGGCCAGCGGAGGAACAGGCGGAGTGGACATGAACAGCTTCATAACCGAGGCTGAGACTGCAGAGGACAAGGCTCGAGGCAGCCTGGCCCTAAGCGTCCTTGGCGAAGCGGCACTGCGGCTGGGTTCAAAATCGCCCCTGAAGCCAGAAATCTTCACCAAGCATTTTGGTGACGAATACGACAAGTTTTCACTGACTGCGGCGATGGCGCTGGGCCGTGCTGCAGCCGGTAACGCGGAGGCGTACCTGCCAGTGATTCTGCAAAGCTTCCAGAACGCGGGTGCCAAACAATACTTGCTCTTGCAATCCATCAAGGAGATCCTGTTACAGAGGGCCAACATCAGCGATTTTGCGCAGCCTATTTGGGACTGCTTGCTGGAGTCCTCGCAAGCTGAGGACAACAAGGCTGTATGCGCAGAGTGCATAGGGCGCCTGGCGGTTGTTGACCCTGAGACCTTCATTCCTAAGTTGGATGTAAGTTGCGCGACCATGCATCGCTTGTTCAGAATATGCCACTAACACGCGACTACAGAAACTCCTTGGCAACCCTTCACCAGCGGTGCGAGGCATTGCTGTCCAAGCACTGCGATACACTTTCGCAGACAGCGGGGACAAATTCGACACTGTTCTGCAGAACTACCTGATATCCATGCTGACATCAATTCTGCAAGATCCAGAGATGGATATTCGACGACTGGCAATGACGACTTTTACTTCAGCAGCAAACAACAAGCCCGACATGGTCCTAGGTCATCTGAACAAGCTGATGCCATTTGTCTTTGGAGAATCGACGATCAAGCCAGAGCTGATCCGTGAAGTCATGATGGGTCCTTTCAAGATCATGGTCGATGACGGGCTTGAGATCCGCAAGGGTGCATACGAGTCACTGTACGCCCTGATGGAGATCGCGATGCCCAGAATTAGCATCATTGAGCTGTACGACAGAATTATTGCGGGACTCAAAGATGACAACGATATTCGGGCGCTGAGCAACTTGATGCTCTCAAAGCTGGCAGTCATCGACCCCCCAGAGACACAACGGCGCCTTGACAGTATTGCTGATGCGTTCCGGGCGACTCTGTCCACAAAGCTTAAGGAGAACTCAGTGAAGCAGGAGTATGAGAAACAGGAAGAAGCGGCGCGTAGTGTGCTCCGGACTACCCTGCTTCTGTCTGACAAGCTTAAGGGGAATGTCGGCAGTGGACAGTCTCAAGTCTGGGCGACGTATCTGGACTGGGTCAACAAGGACTTTGAGAGGCAGCTGAGGCAGCTGCGAGAGGAGAACGACAAGATTGGCCACACGTACACCTAGGAGGTAGACAGAAAGCCATGGAAACCCATCCTCCCCATACGCGGGATGGCCATTTCTTGACGTCGTTTCGAAGGGTGTGGCATGCTTCCCAGATGGGCTCGACAAGGTTCTATCGAGCATATTTA